>JAOEGL010000006.1:53422776-54809859 GCA_034509955.1 Urosaurus nigricauda
CTCTGCATATGCTCAGAGACTAGGATCATGCTGCAAATATACCCAGTTTTCTTGGCTTATGCCCAGAAGCTGGAGAGACCAAATAGTCTTCTTCCACATGGCCATGCTCTCAGAACTTTTTGTTTCATGTGTTTTTATGTTGTGCTTCCTAGCACCCTGCTCCACGCTCCATCCATTTCCAGCGGAGACTTATTTTGTGTGTGTTGTTTTGTGTTCATTTTTTCCCTCTTGTGACTTTGAGACAGAGTGAAAGCCACACTCTCTCGGCCCAAAAAGTAGCTCTGGCATCTCATTTTTCTTGTTTTTGTTTTATTTTCGCTATTAGCCCTATGCATTTCACTGCTACACTCTTGTTTTGAATTTCACCTTTTGGCTATCAGAGTTTAGCCTTTTTGATTCCTAAGCCTTTTTACATGTGTTGTTGTTAGACCAGTAGGCCTAGTGGCTAAAGTCACCTGCTGGTGTGACTTTCTTTTGTTTTGAATTTTATTTCCAGGCACATTACTTTACAATGGTGTTAAGTACCGTTGTTGTTTTTCTTTTGCCTTTTTCATTCTGCTGATCAGCAAGCCCAATGGTTAGAAGTTGTGCCAAAGTTGTTCCTCCTGGACTGCTCTTGTTTATTTTCATTGTTTTATTTCAAGGAATGTTTATTCACCCTTAAGGTGCCCAAAACAATTGGTCAGGCTTGGAGATAGTGCGGAGGCAGATGGCTGAACTTAGAGCCCTCCGGGGAGAACTAGATCTTCCCTCACAGGCCACCAGGCCACACCAGCAGTCCATTTGCTAAACTGGCAGCCAAGCTGCTCTCCCTCACCGCTTCAGTCTCCTTTTAACCATTCAGCAAGGCAGGGGGGGTCCCCCCCACCTTTTGGAGTGAGGTAGAAAGTTGTCATCCTTGGGGGTGCCACAGGGCTGTTTTGCCGGCTCGCTAAGACAGGTCAGCTGGCAAGGAGAGACCACCCTAGTGACACCTGGCATCAGTGCCAAGGAGGACTACTTTCTGCCCCAGAGCTGCTCCTGCACCAGAGCGCTATGAAGTTAGCCCCTCAGCAGAAGGGAGCCTCCTTTCCCCGAAATGCCCTTCATGTAAGAGTGAGTCGGCCCGTGGCTGACGGATCTGCATACAACCCAGCATACAACCAATAGACGGCACTGGAGGCCCACCAGTACAACCCCCCAATTTGCATACGGCCTGCCCAGCCACCCGAGCCGGGTCGATTCGCTAGAGAGAACCAGGGAGAGAGAGAGATTTCTCCTTCAACTTCCAAAATCTTTTCTTTGACCAAGAGAGCGGGATGGGGGTCTTTTTCCCCCACCCCTTTATGTGTGCAGGCTGAGCTAGTTCAGCATCCTTGGAAGTGTGCCATTACGAAAACAAAGTAATGATGGGGCGGTGCGGCACGCCCGGTGGGACATCTCATGAGATGACTCACCTGGGAAGGCCAGCAAGAAACGCCCCAGCATTTCACAATGTCGCACCACCAAGGATGCCGAACTTAATCAGCATGTCGGTTGCCCCCTTACGAGGGCTCCGACGGAGCAATGCATCTCAAGGCACCCAACTGACCCCACTAATTCACACTACCTCCTAGGTCAGGGAGACCCAAAATCCTGAATTCATCACCCCTATCCTTGAACCCCAAGCCATGTGGAATCGAGATTTTCTCCACTCAAAAATGGTTTAGAAAGCGGATGCATGTCCTTTTGTCCAGTTTTAGTACCCATTTTGCATATTTTTCCCAGCATGCTCCCGCCTGGGGTGGTGATAGCCAAATTGACGCAGCGCCCAAAAGTAGAACAGCCAATGCGCTCACGCGCTGGCCCCACCTGACCTAAACCAGCCAATCGCCTTAGCCTCCAGGCTTTAATCGCCTTATCGGGGCTGGAAGAGCAGGGCCTCGCTATCGCAGCAAGCAAGTGACTGGGCGCAGAGATGGTGCGGCAGTCACACTCTCTCAGCCCAAAACGATTTGTTGTTGTAGTTGTTAGAACCAGGGCCTTAAGCCCTACAGGTAGAATTTTAGCGTGCATGTATTTGTTGTAGATATAGATGTGTATGTCTTTTGCATGCATCTTTATGGTGATGGTGATATACATATAAGGAATACATATGCATGTTTGTTTGTTTCTTTTTGGTGATGATTCTTCTAGACACTCTAAACTCAGGCAATCTCTATGCCATGCATTCCTTAGCCTCTCTCGGAGACCAGGGGGGGGAGGAATCTGTCTCCCTTCGCTCCACAGCATGTAAACTTTATTCTGTCTTGGCTCTGTCCTCTAAAAATTCTCCATGGGGAAGGTAAGCCCCCAACAGTCTGAAGTGAACCGGACTGGACCCTGCAGATGCCAATTGGGATGTCAGGTCCTCCAAGCTGTCCTCCAGTCCACCAGAGGCTCCCCATTCCAGGGTAGAGACTATCATGCCCTCATCTTCCAGAGATGTCCTCCATGCCATGCAGATTGCTTCGAGACACAGTCGGTGTCTTCTACTCCTCCTGTTACCAACTGTCCTCAATGATCCTACACTGAGATTCTGCCTCTCCAGATTCCAGCAGTGGTTTGTCCTCCATCACTACCATACAGCCCGCATCCACAAAGTCCACAGCCACTTGGACACTGCTTGCAAGGGAATTGTTCTCTGCAAGCAATCTACACACCACTGTCCCCCCCAGTACATCTATATGCCTGTATTCCCAGACGTACCCCCAAAGACTCTAAAAGGGACATTCATAACCATTTCCAGATGAACTCTGCATCCATATTACTGTGCAAACTGTTTTGGACTCATGTTGCATTTACTCTCTCAGTCATTGGTCTCCAAATCCCTGAACATTGGACTCAGATACACATTGGACTATGCCTTTTCATATTGCATATTGAATGCAATCTACATCAAACCCATATTGATGGACGACTGCTTTTTCATTGCGTAGTGTATGCCTTTATTGATGCTTATGTTTCTCTTTAATATTCTTTTTGCTTTATGTTTCCTTTGTGAGTGAGTGATGTGTATGAATGGGTTCCTGAACAAATACTCACTGTCCCCTACCATTAAAACATTAGCGGTCATGCTTCCCTTGGCAAGAATCCCCCTCCAAATTGACACCCCAAAATTTTCTATGGCAAAGGTTTATTTCGAGAGCATCCATCCCCTTGTTACAACGGGTCTGAAAGCTCTCGAGGGGGGGGGGAGATGTTATCCATAGTGCTCTGTATAAAATCATGGCATAAATGATATACATTTATATGACCCCTAGATGAACCCTGGTTGCTGGTCAAGCCTGGAAATTGGCCAGACCAGAAAAGACTGGTCAAACAGGAAAAAGAGGATTAGAGTATAGTGGACACATCCTCTCAGACAAATACGATCACCAGATAGTCAAAGGGAGTCGCCTCAGATTGTAATCTAGTCAATTTGGAGGTGTAATGTTTGTCCTCCTGGGGCATCTCCTCATAATCCGGGGAGCTTTGAGACATCCTCTCCAGCTGATAATTACAAAGGATTAATCCCCTCGAGTCTATCAGACCCTATTGTACAAGCAATCAGCCCACAATTAAACACCTTTGCCAGAGGGGATATTTTCCCTATATAAACCCCTAGTTTTGGGCCCTCAGTGTGCCAGTCTGGAGGTCTGCATACTCCACGTCAGTCTGATCTCTGAACTGGACACCGACAAGAGCTGCTCAAACTCAGGCTGCGGAGCAGACTTGTCCCAGAAATCACTGTCTCATTCGGATCCCCGAGGAGAATTTACGCTTTGGGTAAGCATCACCATTAGTCCAGCCTCAAACCTATTTCCAACGCTAACCACTGATCTTCCTGAGCCTCGTATGTGTGTGTGTGTGTGTAAGTGTATTGCGTGAGTGTCTTTCTCGTTAATAAATTGGACATTAACTAGACAAGCCTGTCTCTGCTGAATTCCTTGGAAACCCGGCCTCTTGGTATACACAACGGGAGAAAATCCCGCAAGAGTATCGTAGCCAACTCATCTCGCAATTTGAGCTAATATTAAAATTCCCCAAAGCAGGCTCTTGGCTACAATTGGTGGAGAAAGCTTGGGCAAGTACCTCCCCCGAAATCTGAACACTCCGACCGCGCAATCGGACTGTGCAGATTTCGGAACGTAGAGAGAACGGGAATTCAAAAGGAATTGCTGCAGACACAGAGATAAATAGGACGCTGTGTGATTGTGGTTCTTGTGTGAAAGGCCATAAGGGCAAAAGGGACTGTCGTGGGTGGCTATCCCCCTTTCTGTCTTTGGTCGTACGCTCTTCAGCCGGCTCGGCGCGAGCAATCCGGAGGGGAACGTACGGCTACCCTTGGGCGTGAAGTCGGAGTAGGTCTTTCCCGACGCCCTTTTTGTTATTTTCTGGCGGGTGGGAGTGCAGGAATAGGTTCTGCCCAGGTTTCATAAACCGCCCCCCGTGTCCACACACAAACTCCCCCACAGCTAAAAATCCCCCTTGGACGGGCGGGCTAGGGTAAGGAGAGGGTCCTTGACCTGAAGCCAAGGCGCAAGGGTGGGAGCAGCTCCAACAGGGGTGCTCTTGGTCATACAGGTAATCCCCCTTGGACGAGTGAGGTAGGCGAAGGCAGTAGACGTCCCTGACCGGAGGCTGTAAATCCTTGCGCAAGGGAGGAAAAAGGATAGGCTCTCCGTAAGGATTTGGAGCCAACCAGGATAGGAAAACTCAGGCAGGAGTCTAGCTAGGGGCCCCCGTTTGAGTATTGCTGGACGGGCTGCACTGAGTAGCGCAGCAGTACTTCAAACTCCCTAGTGAAAGTGAAGTAGTGCCCTTCACCGACTTTTGCTGGGTCTAAGCGGAGGACAACTTGTAAGACGCTCACGGCCGTAGCGCAGGACCCTCGCGTGAATTGGGTGGTAGCCCTGACCCAGAGTTTGATAGGCTCTCCGTAAGGATTTGGAGCCGACCAGGATAGGCTCTCCGTAAGGATTTGGAGCCGACCAGGATAGGCTCTCCGCAAGGATTTGGAGCCGACCAGGATAGGCTCTCTGCAAGGATTTGGAGCCGACCAGGATAGGCTCTCCGCAAGGATTTGGAGCCAACCAGGATAGGAATCCAGGGGAATCACAAAGATTCCCAGGGGTTAGAAAAGGTTCTGTGGGCGCCCCAGAAAGGCGCACGGAACCATAGCTCTGTGCAGAGGCAGAGAACAGGTTCACGGGTAGGAGTCCGTGGGAGACCATAAGGAAAGGTTTCCTATACCTGCTGGGAGAGAAAAAGATCCCTCCTAGAGCAGGAATTGACATGGAAGAAGCACAGCTAGCCGCAGAAAGGTGCATCAAGGCAGAAGAGCCAAGGAACCCTTAAGGTCTTGGCATGTTCTGTTTGAAGCCAGTGGGTTTTAACTCCTAGCTTCCCCTATGGGTATACCTCTTAAGGTCTCAGCTCATCCAGGTCAGTGGGTTTAAAACCCAGAGCCTTCTTTTCTTGTGTGCCTTTTAAGGAACACCCCATCTGGCTGCAGGTTTTAACCCCAGCCTGTCACCTCTGTGTTTTGAAGGATTGGAAGCAAGCGGAGGGAGAGAATAGCCAATTTCCCTCCAAAGATCAGGGCTTAGCTATTTCCCTGGACATTTGGCTCTGCTCTCCAACAGTAATTTTTGGAGGGTAGTATAGAGGAAAAACCCCAAAAGTCAGAACCCTAGAGGTTGCCTGGCTTTGAACTTCTCCCTCAGCAGAGAGGGGAAGAAAAGACCAAGAAGCTCCTTAAAGGGTCTTGGTCGCTTTAATTTGGAGCAAGTGGTTTTAACCCAAGCTCCACAGTGGAAAAACCTTTTAAGGTTCCCACCAACTCGGGCTGACATTGGGTCTAAACCCAGAGCCCATCACATAGAAGACTTTAAGTGTTTTGCAACAGACTTGGAGGACAAACCTCCAAAGAAAAGGACAGCCAGGTCCCAGTTCCCTGCTCAGAAAGTTCTCAAGATTCCAAGGGCTCCCCTACTAAAATGGAAAGAGAGCTGGCAGCCCAAATCAGCCACCTCAAGGCAGAGAATTCCAGTCTAGCAGCCTCCCTTAAGGATGCTTTAAACAGAATTCAAAAATTGGAAGAATCGTGCAAACAAGAACCAGCCCCTTTTCCCATCTCAGAAGTTCGTGCAATGGCAGAAATGTTAGGTCCCTTGAATCAGGAAACTTCCATCGTTTGGATGTTGCGAGCTGCAAATAGTCTGCCACCATCAGTTAATGGCTTCCATTTGACCCAGATCGCCAGATTCTGTATGTCTCCTTTAGATAGAAATAAACTAGAGGAAACAGTGATGTGTTGGGATCTTCTGTCCATAGGAAGATACCCTTGGATGAGCCACATTTTGAGCCTCTTGTGGCCAGGAAAACAGGCTTGGGATCTATATTATGAACAGGAACAAAGAACAAATGAGGATCCAGAGGCATACCTTGCCAGAAAGAAGTTGCTGGCTAAGATAGGCTTTCCTTCTGGGGAAAGGAAGATGGATTTTATCAGTGAGCTATATAATGGACTTCATCCCAAAAGCAAGGAGGTTTTGGACCGCTTAGAAACAACATCATATGAGGGGCTGGACACTTGTTTAGGAAAGTTAAAGTGTCTTTCACGTGAGTTCCGCTTAAAGGTAGCAAAAAGGAAAGAAAAAGCTCAGGCCATAAGAAGGGAGAATAAAAAGAAGAATAGGGAGAGTTTCCCACGAAGAAGCCCCACTCAAAGGGAAATGGAGACTTCCAAGGGCCCCAGTCTCCCTAAGAGACAACAGCTTCCAAAGACTCTTGAGAGGGTCCCTTCCCCTCGGCCTCAAGGGCCAGAAACCAGCAACAGCCCCACAAACCTCAGAAAGGTAAACCCTCATAACCCACATCGAAGGGAGAATGTCTTCCTTCCTCCTAGAAACACCCCTGCTGCAGTTCGGACTACTGTCCGCAAGCAGGAGGATAATGGCCATGCTCCATATGAGCACCAAAGGGCCAAGAGGATTAAAACCCCAGGAAACATGGCATGGATTCAACCAGAAAACCCCAAGCTTTGCAAACCTTCCCAGTCAGGCATGCCACAAAAAGGGAATCCTAGAGGTCATTCATCCCATCCCCGAGGTTTACATTGGAATGGCAGTGGGAGATGTGTTCCTAGAACGAATAACATTGCCTCAGTCACAGCCCAGCCCCTGGACCAAGAGGTGAGCAACACTGTCTCAGCCTCAGACCCAGAAGGTAGCTTTCGAAAAGGACTCCTAGAGACTGCCCTTTAAGAGGGACATAAAATCTTGCAGATGGTGTAAATGCTGGGATTGTAGAAAACAGGAACTTCTCTTTTCCCCTCTCCTAAGTCTTGTTTGCATAGAACTGCCACCTCATGGAAGACTTGGCTGCTAGAAGCCAAGAAAACCGGATCATGGGCAAAGGAGTTGCAAAGCCCATCATCCTGATTATGGCAAATTGTCCTTGTTTCACCTTGGTGTGATTTTGAAGTTACAGAGATGGGAGGATGGGAACACAAGGTGATGTCCTACATTCCTTCATCCTCCTATATTGAGAAATTGGCTGTTTAAAAATATTGAGAGACTGATTGCTCCCCACCATTGCTGTGCCCCCATTCAGCAGTTCCAGTTTGTGTTTTTGTATTCTGCTTTTCCCTCTGTGCCCATGGGGCAAGTGGATAGAAGGATTCAGCAACAGTTTCTAAACTGAGTAAAGAAAAATGAGGGAATATAGCAAGGAAGCATGGGAGGGAAGACACCCCCCCTCCACTTTTTCTGCTTTGCAAGACAGAAACCGAGATGTGCCTCACTATTTCCTTTTGGCACTCTGCATGTGCTCAGATGCCATACCGAACCCATAGTTCAAAGCTGCAGACTCAAGTTGTTTGTGGCGCTCTTGTTTCCATAAAAGTAATTTGGAATTTTAAAATTCACTGCGGGTGTGGCTTCAAATCCATTCTCCCTTGTATTTGTTTTTATAGGTCTCTTTTGAGTTTCTTGGCATAGTTTTGTGTAGTCAAGACTGTCATTCTATGTGTTTTGTGGTTTCAGACAGTATAGCAGTTTGCACTCTGCTCGAGCTCAGAGGGTAGTCCTTTCTTTCCCACCTCTGAACACAAGCTCTTGACTAGTCAGACTAAAACCACGAGTCCCCTTTTGTCTTGTCTTTAGTGTTGGTTTGTGCTGATAGAATTTTGTCTTTTGGGTATTATTGTGTCTGTTATGTTGTGCCCCTCTCAGTTCTCGAGGAGACACATGGTCTAGATCCCGCAACTCTCTCTGCTCAGCCTGCTGCCATGTGCTTGGAGCTGCATGAGGTTTAAGCTGTAGTTTCCTGTTTCTGTTTGTTTGCACTCTTCACATGCTCAGAGGCTATACAAATTCTGTTTGTCCACAGTGCCCTCTGACTTTTCCAACCTCTTCCTTTCAGTCAGTTTCAGAGGTGATACCTCCTCTCAGTTCAAATTGCTTGGCATGATACCAGGCAGTTGACAAATAATTTTTCTTTCCGTTGCCTTCCCCCTTTTGTTCTAAGTGATGCAATGTGTTTTAGATCCTGTCTTCCCCCAGTTGCTGTATTCTAAACATGCTCAGGAGTTATCTTCCTCTCCACAGTGCCTCCTGCAGGTTTTTGCTTTGCTCTCTGCATATGCTCAGAGACTAGGATCATGCTGCAAATATACCCAGTTTTCTTGGCTTATGCCCAGAAGCTGGAGAGACCAAATAGTCTTCTTCCACATGGCCATGCTCTCAGAACTTTTTGTTTCATGTGTTTTTATGTTGTGCTTCCTAGCACCCTGCTCCACGCTCCATCCATTTCCAGCGGAGACTTATTTTGTGTGTGTTGTTTTGTGTTCATTTTTTCCCTCTTGTGACTTTGAGACAGAGTGAAAGCCACACTCTCTCGGCCCAAAAAGTAGCTCTGGCATCTCATTTTTCTTGTTTTTGTTTTATTTTCGCTATTAGCCCTATGCATTTCACTGCTACACTCTTGTTTTGAATTTCACCTTTTGGCTATCAGAGTTTAGCCTTTTTGATTCCTAAGCCTTTTTACATGTGTTGTTGTTAGACCAGTAGGCCTAGTGGCTAAAGTCACCTGCTGGTGTGACTTTCTTTTGTTTTGAATTTTATTTCCAGGCACATTACTTTACAATGGTGTTAAGTACCGTTGTTGTTTTTCTTTTGCCTTTTTCATTCTGCTGATCAGCAAGCCCAATGGTTAGAAGTTGTGCCAAAGTTGTTCCTCCTGGACTGCTCTTGTTTATTTTCATTGTTTTATTTCAAGGAATGTTTATTCACCCTTAAGGTGCCCAAAACAATTGGTCAGGCTTGGAGATAGTGCGGAGGCAGATGGCTGAACTTAGAGCCCTCCGGGGAGAACTAGATCTTCCCTCACAGGCCACCAGGCCACACCAGCAGTCCATTTGCTAAACTGGCAGCCAAGCTGCTCTCCCTCACCGCTTCAGTCTCCTTTTAACCATTCAGCAAGGCAGGGGGGGTCCCCCCCACCTTTTGGAGTGAGGTAGAAAGTTGTCATCCTTGGGGGTGCCACAGGGCTGTTTTGCCGGCTCGCTAAGACAGGTCAGCTGGCAAGGAGAGACCACCCTAGTGACACCTGGCATCAGTGCCAAGGAGGACTACTTTCTGCCCCAGAGCTGCTCCTGCACCAGAGCGCTATGAAGTTAGCCCCTCAGCAGAAGGGAGCCTCCTTTCCCCGAAATGCCCTTCATGTAAGAGTGAGTCGGCCCGTGGCTGACGGATCTGCATACAACCCAGCATACAACCAATAGACGGCACTGGAGGCCCACCAGTACAACCCCCCAATTTGCATACGGCCTGCCCAGCCACCCGAGCCGGGTCGATTCGCTAGAGAGAACCAGGGAGAGAGAGAGATTTCTCCTTCAACTTCCAAAATCTTTTCTTTGACCAAGAGAGCGGGATGGGGGTCTTTTTCCCCCACCCCTTTATGTGTGCAGGCTGAGCTAGTTCAGCATCCTTGGAAGTGTGCCATTACGAAAACAAAGTAATGATGGGGCGGTGCGGCACGCCCGGTGGGACATCTCATGAGATGACTCACCTGGGAAGGCCAGCAAGAAACGCCCCAGCATTTCACAATGTCGCACCACCAAGGATGCCGAACTTAATCAGCATGTCGGTTGCCCCCTTACGAGGGCTCCGACGGAGCAATGCATCTCAAGGCACCCAACTGACCCCACTAATTCACACTACCTCCTAGGTCAGGGAGACCCAAAATCCTGAATTCATCACCCCTATCCTTGAACCCCAAGCCATGTGGAATCGAGATTTTCTCCACTCAAAAATGGTTTAGAAAGCGGATGCATGTCCTTTTGTCCAGTTTTAGTACCCATTTTGCATATTTTTCCCAGCATGCTCCCGCCTGGGGTGGTGATAGCCAAATTGACGCAGCGCCCAAAAGTAGAACAGCCAATGCGCTCACGCGCTGGCCCCACCTGACCTAAACCAGCCAATCGCCTTAGCCTCCAGGCTTTAATCGCCTTATCGGGGCTGGAAGAGCAGGGCCTCGCTATCGCAGCAAGCAAGTGACTGGGCGCAGAGATGGTGCGGCAGTCACACTCTCTCAGCCCAAAACGATTTGTTGTTGTAGTTGTTAGAACCAGGGCCTTAAGCCCTACAGGTAGAATTTTAGCGTGCATGTATTTGTTGTAGATATAGATGTGTATGTCTTTTGCATGCATCTTTATGGTGATGGTGATATACATATAAGGAATACATATGCATGTTTGTTTGTTTCTTTTTGGTGATGATTCTTCTAGACACTCTAAACTCAGGCAATCTCTATGCCATGCATTCCTTAGCCTCTCTCGGAGACCAGGGGGGGGAGGAATCTGTCTCCCTTCGCTCCACAGCATGTAAACTTTATTCTGTCTTGGCTCTGTCCTCTAAAAATTCTCCATGGGGAAGGTAAGCCCCCAACAGTCTGAAGTGAACCGGACTGGACCCTGCAGATGCCAATTGGGATGTCAGGTCCTCCAAGCTGTCCTCCAGTCCACCAGAGGCTCCCCATTCCAGGGTAGAGACTATCATGCCCTCATCTTCCAGAGATGTCCTCCATGCCATGCAGATTGCTTCGAGACACAGTCGGTGTCTTCTACTCCTCCTGTTACCAACTGTCCTCAATGATCCTACACTGAGATTCTGCCTCTCCAGATTCCAGCAGTGGTTTGTCCTCCATCACTACCATACAGCCCGCATCCACAAAGTCCACAGCCACTTGGACACTGCTTGCAAGGGAATTGTTCTCTGCAAGCAATCTACACACCACTGTCCCCCCCAGTACATCTATATGCCTGTATTCCCAGACGTACCCCCAAAGACTCTAAAAGGGACATTCATAACCATTTCCAGATGAACTCTGCATCCATATTACTGTGCAAACTGTTTTGGACTCATGTTGCATTTACTCTCTCAGTCATTGGTCTCCAAATCCCTGAACATTGGACTCAGATACACATTGGACTATGCCTTTTCATATTGCATATTGAATGCAATCTACATCAAACCCATATTGATGGACGACTGCTTTTTCATTGCGTAGTGTATGCCTTTATTGATGCTTATGTTTCTCTTTAATATTCTTTTTGCTTTATGTTTCCTTTGTGAGTGAGTGATGTGTATGAATGGGTTCCTGAACAAATACTCACTGTCCCCTACCATTAAAACATTAGCGGTCATGCTTCCCTTGGCAAGAATCCCCCTCCAAATTGACACCCCAAAATTTTCTATGGCAAAGGTTTATTTCGAGAGCATCCATCCCCTTGTTACAACGGGTCTGAAAGCTCTCGAGGGGGGGGGGAGATGTTATCCATAGTGCTCTGTATAAAATCATGGCATAAATGATATACATTTATATGACCCCTAGATGAACCCTGGTTGCTGGTCAAGCCTGGAAATTGGCCAGACCAGAAAAGACTGGTCAAACAGGAAAAAGAGGATTAGAGTATAGTGGACACATCCTCTCAGACAAATACGATCACCAGATAGTCAAAGGGAGTCGCCTCAGATTGTAATCTAGTCAATTTGGAGGTGTAATGTTTGTCCTCCTGGGGCATCTCCTCATAATCCGGGGAGCTTTGAGACATCCTCTCCAGCTGATAATTACAAAGGATTAATCCCCTCGAGTCTATCAGACCCTATTGTACAAGCAATCAGCCCACAATTAAACACCTTTGCCAGAGGGGATATTTTCCCTATATAAACCCCTAGTTTTGGGCCCTCAGTGTGCCAGTCTGGAGGTCTGCATACTCCACGTCAGTCTGATCTCTGAACTGGACACCGACAAGAGCTGCTCAAACTCAGGCTGCGGAGCAGACTTGTCCCAGAAATCACTGTCTCATTCGGATCCCCGAGGAGAATTTACGCTTTGGGTAAGCATCACCATTAGTCCAGCCTCAAACCTATTTCCAACGCTAACCACTGATCTTCCTGAGCCTCGTATGTGTGTGTGTGTGTGTAAGTGTATTGCGTGAGTGTCTTTCTCGTTAATAAATTGGACATTAACTAGACAAGCCTGTCTCTGCTGAATTCCTTGGAAACCCGGCCTCTTGGTATACACAACGGGAGAAAATCCCGCAAGAGTATCGTAGCCAACTCATCTCGCAATTTGAGCTAATATTAAAATTCCCCAAAGCAGGCTCTTGGCTACAATTGGTGGAGAAAGCTTGGGCAAGTACCTCCCCCGAAATCTGAACACTCCGACCGCGCAATCGGACTGTGCAGATTTCGGAACGTAGAGAGAACGGGAATTCAAAAGGAATTGCTGCAGACACAGAGATAAATAGGACGCTGTGTGATTGTGGTTCTTGTGTGAAAGGCCATAAGGGCAAAAGGGACTGTCGTGGGTGGCTATCCCCCTTTCTGTCTTTGGTCGTACGCTCTTCAGCCGGCTCGGCGCGAGCAATCCGGAGGGGAACGTACGGCTACCCTTGGGCGTGAAGTCGGAGTAGGTCTTTCCCGACGCCCTTTTTGTTATTTTCTGGCGGGTGGGAGTGCAGGAATAGGTTCTGCCCAGGTTTCATAAACCGCCCCCCGTGTCCACACACAAACTCCCCCACAGCTAAAAATCCCCCTTGGACGGGCGGGCTAGGGTAAGGAGAGGGTCCTTGACCTGAAGCCAAGGCGCAAGGGTGGGAGCAGCTCCAACAGGGGTGCTCTTGGTCATACAGGTAATCCCCCTTGGACGAGTGAGGTAGGCGAAGGCAGTAGACGTCCCTGACCGGAGGCTGTAAATCCTTGCGCAAGGGAGGAAAAAGGATAGGCTCTCCGTAAGGATTTGGAGCCAACCAGGATAGGAAAACTCAGGCAGGAGTCTAGCTAGGGGCCCCCGTTTGAGTATTGCTGGACGGGCTGCACTGAGTAGCGCAGCAGTACTTCAAACTCCCTAGTGAAAGTGAAGTAGTGCCCTTCACCGACTTTTGCTGGGTCTAAGCGGAGGACAACTTGTAAGACGCTCACGGCCGTAGCGCAGGACCCTCGCGTGAATTGGGTGGTAGCCCTGACCCAGAGTTTGATAGGCTCTCCGTAAGGATTTGGAGCCGACCAGGATAGGCTCTCCGTAAGGATTTGGAGCCGACCAGGATAGGCTCTCCGCAAGGATTTGGAGCCGACCAGGATAGGCTCTCTGCAAGGATTTGGAGCCGACCAGGATAGGCTCTCCGCAAGGATTTGGAGCCAACCAGGATAGGAATCCAGGGGAATCACAAAGATTCCCAGGGGTTAGAAAAGGTTCTGTGGGCGCCCCAGAAAGGCGCACGGAACCATAGCTCTGTGCAGAGGCAGAGAACAGGTTCACGGGTAGGAGTCCGTGGGAGACCATAAGGAAAGGTTTCCTATACCTGCTGGGAGAGAAAAAGATCCCTCCTAGAGCAGGAATTGACATGGAAGAAGCACAGCTAGCCGCAGAAAGGTGCATCAAGGCAGAAGAGCCAAGGAACCCTTAAGGTCTTGGCATGTTCTGTTTGAAGCCAGTGGGTTTTAACTCCTAGCTTCCCCTATGGGTATACCTCTTAAGGTCTCAGCTCATCCAGGTCAGTGGGTTTAAAACCCAGAGCCTTCTTTTCTTGTGTGCCTTTTAAGGAACACCCCATCTGGCTGCAGGTTTTAACCCCAGCCTGTCACCTCTGTGTTTTGAAGGATTGGAAGCAAGCGGAGGGAGAGAATAGCCAATTTCCCTCCAAAGATCAGGGCTTAGCTATTTCCCTGGACATTTGGCTCTGCTCTCCAACAGTAATTTTTGGAGGGTAGTATAGAGGAAAAACCCCAAAAGTCAGAACCCTAGAGGTTGCCTGGCTTTGAACTTCTCCCTCAGCAGAGAGGGGAAGAAAAGACCAAGAAGCTCCTTAAAGGGTCTTGGTCGCTTTAATTTGGAGCAAGTGGTTTTAACCCAAGCTCCACAGTGGAAAAACCTTTTAAGGTTCCCACCAACTCGGGCTGACATTGGGTCTAAACCCAGAGCCCATCACATAGAAGACTTTAAGTGTTTTGCAACAGACTTGGAGGACAAACCTCCAAAGAAAAGGACAGCCAGGTCCCAGTTCCCTGCTCAGAAAGTTCTCAAGATTCCAAGGGCTCCCCTACTAAAATGGAAAGAGAGCTGGCAGCCCAAATCAGCCACCTCAAGGCAGAGAATTCCAGTCTAGCAGCCTCCCTTAAGGATGCTTTAAACAGAATTCAAAAATTGGAAGAATCGTGCAAACAAGAACCAGCCCCTTTTCCCATCTCAGAAGTTCGTGCAATGGCAGAAATGTTAGGTCCCTTGAATCAGGAAACTTCCATCGTTTGGATGTTGCGAGCTGCAAATAGTCTGCCACCATCAGTTAATGGCTTCCATTTGACCCAGATCGCCAGATTCTGTATGTCTCCTTTAGATAGAAATAAACTAGAGGAAACAGTGATGTGTTGGGATCTTCTGTCCATAGGAAGATACCCTTGGATGAGCCACATTTTGAGCCTCTTGTGGCCAGGAAAACAGGCTTGGGATCTATATTATGAACAGGAACAAAGAACAAATGAGGATCCAGAGGCATACCTTGCCAGAAAGAAGTTGCTGGCTAAGATAGGCTTTCCTTCTGGGGAAAGGAAGATGGATTTTATCAGTGAGCTATATAATGGACTTCATCCCAAAAGCAAGGAGGTTTTGGACCGCTTAGAAACAACATCATATGAGGGGCTGGACACTTGTTTAGGAAAGTTAAAGTGTCTTTCACGTGAGTTCCGCTTAAAGGTAGCAAAAAGGAAAGAAAAAGCTCAGGCCATAAGAAGGGAGAATAAAAAGAAGAATAGGGAGAGTTTCCCACGAAGAAGCCCCACTCAAAGGGAAATGGAGACTTCCAAGGGCCCCAGTCTCCCTAAGAGACAACAGCTTCCAAAGACTCTTGAGAGGGTCCCTTCCCCTCGGCCTCAAGGGCCAGAAACCAGCAACAGCCCCACAAACCTCAGAAAGGTAAACCCTCATAACCCACATCGAAGGGAGAATGTCTTCCTTCCTCCTAGAAACACCCCTGCTGCAGTTCGGACTACTGTCCGCAAGCAGGAGGATAATGGCCATGCTCCATATGAGCACCAAAGGGCCAAGAGGATTAAAACCCCAGGAAACATGGCATGGATTCAACCAGAAAACCCCAAGCTTTGCAAACCTTCCCAGTCAGGCATGCCACAAAAAGGGAATCCTAGAGGTCATTCATCCCATCCCCGAGGTTTACATTGGAATGGCAGTGGGAGATGTGTTCCTAGAACGAATAACATTGCCTCAGTCACAGCCCAGCCCCTGGACCAAGAGGTGAGCAACACTGTCTCAGCCTCAGACCCAGAAGGTAGCTTTCGAAAAGGACTCCTAGAGACTGCCCTTTAAGAGGGACATAAAATCTTGCAGATGGTGTAAATGCTGGGATTGTAGAAAACAGGAACTTCTCTTTTCCCCTCTCCTAAGTCTTGTTTGCATAGAACTGCCACCTCATGGAAGACTTGGCTGCTAGAAGCCAAGAAAACCGGATCATGGGCAAAGGAGTTGCAAAGCCCATCATCCTGATTATGGCAAATTGTCCTTGTTTCACCTTGGTGTGATTTTGAAGTTACAGAGATGGGAGGATGGGAACACAAGGTGATGTCCTACATTCCTTCATCCTCCTATATTGAGAAATTGGCTGTTTAAAAATATTGAGAGACTGATTGCTCCCCACCATTGCTGTGCCCCCATTCAGCAGTTCCAGTTTGTGTTTTTGTATTCTGCTTTTCCCTCTGTGCCCATGGGGCAAGTGGATAGAAGGATTCAGCAACAGTTTCTAAACTGAGTAAAGAAAAATGAGGGAATATAGCAAGGAAGCATGGGAGGGAAGACACCCCCCCTCCACTTTTTCTGCTTTGCAAGACAGAAACCGAGATGTGCCTCACTATTTCCTTTTGGCACTCTGCATGTGCTCAGATGCCATACCGAACCCATAGTTCAAAGCTGCAGACTCAAGTTGTTTGTGGCGCTCTTGTTTCCATAAAAGTAATTTGGAATTTTAAAATTCACTGCGGGTGTGGCTTCAAATCCATTCTCCCTTGTATTTGTTTTTATAGGTCTCTTTTGAGTTTCTTGGCATAGTTTTGTGTAGTCAAGACTGTCATTCTATGTGTTTTGTGGTTTCAGACAGTATAGCAGTTTGCACTCTGCTCGAGCTCAGAGGGTAGTCCTTTCTTTCCCACCTCTGAACACAAGCTCTTGACTAGTCAGACTAAAACCACGAGTCCCCTTTTGTCTTGTCTTTAGTGTTGGTTTGTGCTGATAGAATTTTGTCTTTTGGGTATTATTGTGTCTGTTATGTTGTGCCCCTCTCAGTTCTCGAGGAGACACATGGTCTAGATCCCGCAACTCTCTCTGCTCAGCCTGCTGCCATGTGCTTGGAGCTGCATGAGGTTTAAGCTGTAGTTTCCTGTTTCTGTTTGTTTGCACTCTTCACATGCTCAGAGGCTATACAAATTCTGTTTGTCCACAGTGCCCTCTGACTTTTCCAACCTCTTCCTTTCAGTCAGTTTCAGAGGTGATACCTCCTCTCAGTTCAAATTGCTTGGCATGATACCAGGCAGTTGACAAATAATTTTTCTTTCCGTTGCCTTCCCCCTTTTGTTCTAAGTGATGCAATGTGTTTTAGATCCTGTCTTCCCCCAGTTGCTGTATTCTAAACATGCTCAGGAGTTATCTTCCTCTCCACAGTGCCTCCTGCAGGTTTTTGCTTTGCTCTCTGCATATGCTCAGAGACTAGGATCATGCTGCAAATATACCCAGTTTTCTTGGCTTATGCCCAGAAGCTGGAGAGACCAAATAGTCTTCTTCCACATGGCCATGCTCTCAGAACTTTTTGTTTCATGTGTTTTTATGTTGTGCTTCCTAGCACCCTGCTCCACGCTCCATCCATTTCCAGCGGAGACTTATTTTGTGTGTGTTGTTTTGTGTTCATTTTTTCCCTCTTGTGACTTTGAGACAGAGTGAAAGCCACACTCTCTCGGCCCAAAAAGTAGCTCTGGCATCTCATTTTTCTTGTTTTTGTTTTATTTTCGCTATTAGCCCTATGCATTTCACTGCTACACTCTTGTTTTGAATTTCACCTTTTGGCTATCAGAGTTTAGCCTTTTTGATTCCTAAGCCTTTTTACATGTGTTGTTGTTAGACCAGTAGGCCTAGTGGCTAAAGTCACCTGCTGGTGTGACTTTCTTTTGTTTTGAATTTTATTTCCAGGCACATTACTTTACAATGGTGTTAAGTACCGTTGTTGTTTTTCTTTTGCCTTTTTCATTCTGCTGATCAGCAAGCCCAATGGTTAGAAGTTGTGCCAAAGTTGTTCCTCCTGGACTGCTCTTGTTTATTTTCATTGTTTTATTTCAAGGAATGTTTATTCACCCTTAAGGTGCCCAAAACAATTGGTCAGGCTTGGAGATAGTGCGGAGGCAGATGGCTGAACTTAGAGCCCTCCGGGGAGAACTAGATCTTCCCTCACAGGCCACCAGGCCACACCAGCAGTCCATTTGCTAAACTGGCAGCCAAGCTGCTCTCCCTCACCGCTTCAGTCTCCTTTTAACCATTCAGCAAGGCAGGGGGGGTCCCCCCCACCTTTTGGAGTGAGGTAGAAAGTTGTCATCCTTGGGGGTGCCACAGGGCTGTTTTGCCGGCTCGCTAAGACAGGTCAGCTGGCAAGGAGAGACCACCCTAGTGACACCTGGCATCAGTGCCAAGGAGGACTACTTTCTGCCCCAGAGCTGCTCCTGCACCAGAGCGCTATGAAGTTAGCCCCTCAGCAGAAGGGAGCCTCCTTTCCCCGAAATGCCCTTCATGTAAGAGTGAGTCGGCCCGTGGCTGACGGATCTGCATACAACCCAGCATACAACCAATAGACGGCACTGGAGGCCCACCAGTACAACCCCCCAATTTGCATACGGCCTGCCCAGCCACCCGAGCCGGGTCGATTCGCTAGAGAGAACCAGGGAGAGAGAGAGATTTCTCCTTCAACTTCCAAAATCTTTTCTTTGACCAAGAGAGCGGGATGGGGGTCTTTTTCCCCCACCCCTTTATGTGTGCAGGCTGAGCTAGTTCAGCATCCTTGGAAGTGTGCCATTACGAAAACAAAGTAATGATGGGGCGGTGCGGCACGCCCGGTGGGACATCTCATGAGATGACTCACCTGGGAAGGCCAGCAAGAAACGCCCCAGCATTTCACAATGTCGCACCACCAAGGATGCCGAACTTAATCAGCATGTCGGTTGCCCCCTTACGAGGGCTCCGACGGAGCAATGCATCTCAAGGCACCCAACTGACCCCACTAATTCACACTACCTCCTAGGTCAGGGAGACCCAAAATCCTGAATTCATCACCCCTATCCTTGAACCCCAAGCCATGTGGAATCGAGATTTTCTCCACTCAAAAATGGTTTAGAAAGCGGATGCATGTCCTTTTGTCCAGTTTTAGTACCCATTTTGCATATTTTTCCCAGCATGCTCCCGCCTGGGGTGGTGATAGCCAAATTGACGCAGCGCCCAAAAGTAGAACAGCCAATGCGCTCACGCGCTGGCCCCACCTGACCTAAACCAGCCAATCGCCTTAGCCTCCAGGCTTTAATCGCCTTATCGGGGCTGGAAGAGCAGGGCCTCGCTATCGCAGCAAGCAAGTGACTGGGCGCAGAGATGGTGCGGCAGTCACACTCTCTCAGCCCAAAACGATTTGTTGTTGTAGTTGTTAGAACCAGGGCCTTAAGCCCTACAGGTAGAATTTTAGCGTGCATGTATTTGTTGTAGATATAGATGTGTATGTCTTTTGCATGCATCTTTATGGTGATGGTGATATACATATAAGGAATACATATGCATGTTTGTTTGTTTCTTTTTGGTGATGATTCTTCTAGACACTCTAAACTCAGGCAATCTCTATGCCATGCATTCCTTAGCCTCTCTCGGAGACCAGGGGGGGGAGGAATCTGTCTCCCTTCGCTCCACAGCATGTAAACTTTATTCTGTCTTGGCTCTGTCCTCTAAAAATTCTCCATGGGGAAGGTAAGCCCCCAACAGTCTGAAGTGAACCGGACTGGACCCTGCAGATGCCAATTGGGATGTCAGGTCCTCCAAGCTGTCCTCCAGTCCACCAGAGGCTCCCCATTCCAGGGTAGAGACTATCATGCCCTCATCTTCCAGAGATGTCCTCCATGCCATGCAGATTGCTTCGAGACACAGTCGGTGTCTTCTACTCCTCCTGTTACCAACTGTCCTCAATGATCCTACACTGAGATTCTGCCTCTCCAGATTCCAGCAGTGGTTTGTCCTCCATCACTACCATACAGCCCGCATCCACAAAGTCCACAGCCACTTGGACACTGCTTGCAAGGGAATTGTTCTCTGCAAGCAATCTACACACCACTGTCCCCCCCAGTACATCTATATGCCTGTATTCCCAGACGTACCCCCAAAGACTCTAAAAGGGACATTCATAACCATTTCCAGATGAACTCTGCATCCATATTACTGTGCAAACTGTTTTGGACTCATGTTGCATTTACTCTCTCAGTCATTGGTCTCCAAATCCCTGAACATTGGACTCAGATACACATTGGACTATGCCTTTTCATATTGCATATTGAATGCAATCTACATCAAACCCATATTGATGGACGACTGCTTTTTCATTGCGTAGTGTATGCCTTTATTGATGCTTATGTTTCTCTTTAATATTCTTTTTGCTTTATGTTTCCTTTGTGAGTGAGTGATGTGTATGAATGGGTTCCTGAACAAATACTCACTGTCCCCTACCATTAAAACATTAGCGGTCATGCTTCCCTTGGCAAGAATCCCCCTCCAAATTGACACCCCAAAATTTTCTATGGCAAAGGTTTATTTCGAGAGCATCCATCCCCTTGTTACAACGGGTCTGAAAGCTCTCGAGGGGGGGGGGAGATGTTATCCATAGTGCTCTGTATAAAATCATGGCATAAATGATATACATTTATATGACCCCTAGATGAACCCTGGTTGCTGGTCAAGCCTGGAAATTGGCCAGACCAGAAAAGACTGGTCAAACAGGAAAAAGAGGATTAGAGTATAGTGGACACATCCTCTCAGACAAATACGATCACCAGATAGTCAAAGGGAGTCGCCTCAGATTGTAATCTAGTCAATTTGGAGGTGTAATGTTTGTCCTCCTGGGGCATCTCCTCATAATCCGGGGAGCTTTGAGACATCCTCTCCAGCTGATAATTACAAAGGATTAATCCCCTCGAGTCTATCAGACCCTATTGTACAAGCAATCAGCCCACAATTAAACACCTTTGCCAGAGGGGATATTTTCCCTATATAAACCCCTAGTTTTGGGCCCTCAGTGTGCCAGTCTGGAGGTCTGCATACTCCACGTCAGTCTGATCTCTGAACTGGACACCGACAAGAGCTGCTCAAACTCAGGCTGCGGAGCAGACTTGTCCCAGAAATCACTGTCTCATTCGGATCCCCGAGGAGAATTTACGCTTTGGGTAAGCATCACCATTAGTCCAGCCTCAAACCTATTTCCAACGCTAACCACTGATCTTCCTGAGCCTCGTATGTGTGTGTGTGTGTGTAAGTGTATTGCGTGAGTGTCTTTCTCGTTAATAAATTGGACATTAACTAGACAAGCCTGTCTCTGCTGAATTCCTTGGAAACCCGGCCTCTTGGTATACACAACGGGAGAAAATCCCGCAAGAGTATCGTAGCCAACTCATCTCGCAATTTGAGCTAATATTAAAATTCCCCAAAGCAGGCTCTTGGCTACAATTGGTGGAGAAAGCTTGGGCAAGTACCTCCCCCGAAATCTGAACACTCCGACCGCGCAATCGGACTGTGCAGATTTCGGAACGTAGAGAGAACGGGAATTCAAAAGGAATTGCTGCAGACACAGAGATAAATAGGACGCTGTGTGATTGTGGTTCTTGTGTGAAAGGCCATAAGGGCAAAAGGGACTGTCGTGGGTGGCTATCCCCCTTTCTGTCTTTGGTCGTACGCTCTTCAGCCGGCTCGGCGCGAGCAATCCGGAGGGGAACGTACGGCTACCCTTGGGCGTGAAGTCGGAGTAGGTCTTTCCCGACGCCCTTTTTGTTATTTTCTGGCGGGTGGGAGTGCAGGAATAGGTTCTGCCCAGGTTTCATAAACCGCCCCCCGTGTCCACACACAAACTCCCCCACAGCTAAAAATCCCCCTTGGACGGGCGGGCTAGGGTAAGGAGAGGGTCCTTGACCTGAAGCCAAGGCGCAAGGGTGGGAGCAGCTCCAACAGGGGTGCTCTTGGTCATACAGGTAATCCCCCTTGGACGAGTGAGGTAGGCGAAGGCAGTAGACGTCCCTGACCGGAGGCTGTAAATCCTTGCGCAAGGGAGGAAAAAGGATAGGCTCTCCGTAAGGATTTGGAGCCAACCAGGATAGGAAAACTCAGGCAGGAGTCTAGCTAGGGGCCCCCGTTTGAGTATTGCTGGACGGGCTGCACTGAGTAGCGCAGCAGTACTTCAAACTCCCTAGTGAAAGTGAAGTAGTGCCCTTCACCGACTTTTGCTGGGTCTAAGCGGAGGACAACTTGTAAGACGCTCACGGCCGTAGCGCAGGACCCTCGCGTGAATTGGGTGGTAGCCCTGACCCAGAGTTTGATAGGCTCTCCGTAAGGATTTGGAGCCGACCAGGATAGGCTCTCCGTAAGGATTTGGAGCCGACCAGGATAGGCTCTCCGCAAGGATTTGGAGCCGACCAGGATAGGCTCTCTGCAAGGATTTGGAGCCGACCAGGATAGGCTCTCCGCAAGGATTTGGAGCCAACCAGGATAGGAATCCAGGGGAATCACAAAGATTCCCAGGGGTTAGAAAAGGTTCTGTGGGCGCCCCAGAAAGGCGCACGGAACCATAGCTCTGTGCAGAGGCAGAGAACAGGTTCACGGGTAGGAGTCCGTGGGAGACCATAAGGAAAGGTTTCCTATACCTGCTGGGAGAGAAAAAGATCCCTCCTAGAGCAGGAATTGACATGGAAGAAGCACAGCTAGCCGCAGAAAGGTGCATCAAGGCAGAAGAGCCAAGGAACCCTTAAGGTCTTGGCATGTTCTGTTTGAAGCCAGTGGGTTTTAACTCCTAGCTTCCCCTATGGGTATACCTCTTAAGGTCTCAGCTCATCCAGGTCAGTGGGTTTAAAACCCAGAGCCTTCTTTTCTTGTGTGCCTTTTAAGGAACACCCCATCTGGCTGCAGGTTTTAACCCCAGCCTGTCACCTCTGTGTTTTGAAGGATTGGAAGCAAGCGGAGGGAGAGAATAGCCAATTTCCCTCCAAAGATCAGGGCTTAGCTATTTCCCTGGACATTTGGCTCTGCTCTCCAACAGTAATTTTTGGAGGGTAGTATAGAGGAAAAACCCCAAAAGTCAGAACCCTAGAGGTTGCCTGGCTTTGAACTTCTCCCTCAGCAGAGAGGGGAAGAAAAGACCAAGAAGCTCCTTAAAGGGTCTTGGTCGCTTTAATTTGGAGCAAGTGGTTTTAACCCAAGCTCCACAGTGGAAAAACCTTTTAAGGTTCCCACCAACTCGGGCTGACATTGGGTCTAAACCCAGAGCCCATCACATAGAAGACTTTAAGTGTTTTGCAACAGACTTGGAGGACAAACCTCCAAAGAAAAGGACAGCCAGGTCCCAGTTCCCTGCTCAGAAAGTTCTCAAGATTCCAAGGGCTCCCCTACTAAAATGGAAAGAGAGCTGGCAGCCCAAATCAGCCACCTCAAGGCAGAGAATTCCAGTCTAGCAGCCTCCCTTAAGGATGCTTTAAACAGAATTCAAAAATTGGAAGAATCGTGCAAACAAGAACCAGCCCCTTTTCCCATCTCAGAAGTTCGTGCAATGGCAGAAATGTTAGGTCCCTTGAATCAGGAAACTTCCATCGTTTGGATGTTGCGAGCTGCAAATAGTCTGCCACCATCAGTTAATGGCTTCCATTTGACCCAGATCGCCAGATTCTGTATGTCTCCTTTAGATAGAAATAAACTAGAGGAAACAGTGATGTGTTGGGATCTTCTGTCCATAGGAAGATACCCTTGGATGAGCCACATTTTGAGCCTCTTGTGGCCAGGAAAACAGGCTTGGGATCTATATTATGAACAGGAACAAAGAACAAATGAGGATCCAGAGGCATACCTTGCCAGAAAGAAGTTGCTGGCTAAGATAGGCTTTCCTTCTGGGGAAAGGAAGATGGATTTTATCAGTGAGCTATATAATGGACTTCATCCCAAAAGCAAGGAGGTTTTGGACCGCTTAGAAACAACATCATATGAGGGGCTGGACACTTGTTTAGGAAAGTTAAAGTGTCTTTCACGTGAGTTCCGCTTAAAGGTAGCAAAAAGGAAAGAAAAAGCTCAGGCCATAAGAAGGGAGAATAAAAAGAAGAATAGGGAGAGTTTCCCACGAAGAAGCCCCACTCAAAGGGAAATGGAGACTTCCAAGGGCCCCAGTCTCCCTAAGAGACAACAGCTTCCAAAGACTCTTGAGAGGGTCCCTTCCCCTCGGCCTCAAGGGCCAGAAACCAGCAACAGCCCCACAAACCTCAGAAAGGTAAACCCTCATAACCCACATCGAAGGGAGAATGTCTTCCTTCCTCCTAGAAACACCCCTGCTGCAGTTCGGACTACTGTCCGCAAGCAGGAGGATAATGGCCATGCTCCATATGAGCACCAAAGGGCCAAGAGGATTAAAACCCCAGGAAACATGGCATGGATTCAACCAGAAAACCCCAAGCTTTGCAAACCTTCCCAGTCAGGCATGCCACAAAAAGGGAATCCTAGAGGTCATTCATCCCATCCCCGAGGTTTACATTGGAATGGCAGTGGGAGATGTGTTCCTAGAACGAATAACATTGCCTCAGTCACAGCCCAGCCCCTGGACCAAGAGGTGAGCAACACTGTCTCAGCCTCAGACCCAGAACGTGGGTCTGACAGAACGTGGCCTCCAAGGATGGAGACTCCACTACACTTCGAGGGAGTGTGTTCCACCGTCAAACAGCCCTTACTGTCAGGAAGTTCCTCCTAATGTTGAGGTGGAATCTCTTTTCCTGCAGCTTGCATCCATTGTTCCGTGTTCTAGTCTCTGCAGCAGCAGAAAACAAGCTTGCTCCCTCTTCAATATGACATCCCTTCAAATATTTGAACAGGGCTATCATATCACCTCTTAACCTTCTCTTCTCCAGGCTAAACATCCCCAGCTCTTTAAGTCGTTCCTCATAGGGCCTGGTTTCCAGACCCTTCACCATCTTAGTTGCCCTCCTTTGGACCCGCTCCAGTTTCTCCACATCCTTTTTGAATTGTGGTGCCCAGAACTGGACACAGTATTCCAGGTGGGGCCTGACCAAAGCAGAATAGAGCGGCACTATTACTTCCCTTGATCTAGACGCTACACTTCTATTGATGCAGCCTAAAATAGCATTGGCCTTTTTAGCTGCCGCATCGCACTGTTGACTCATGTTCAATTTATGGTCTACTTGGACTCCTAGATCCCTTTCACACGTAGTTTCTTTCAGCCAGATGTCCCCCATCCTATATCTGTGCATTTTATTTTTGCGTCCTAAGTGCAGGACCTTACATTTCTCCGCATTGAATTTCATTTTGTTAGAGTTGGCCCAGCTTTCTAGTCTATTCAGGTCATTCTGAATTTCAATCCTATCTTCTGGAGTATTGGCTACTCCTCCTAATTTGGTGTCATCTGCAAATTTGATAAGTATGCCCCCAATTCTGTCATCCAAGTCATTATTGAATAGCACTGGGCCAAGTACAGAACCCTGTGGGACCCCACTGGTCACTTCTCTCCAGGTTGAAAAGGAGCCATTGTTGAGCACCCTTTGAGTTCGGCCAGTCAACCAATTACAAATCCATGTAACAGTTACCTTGTCTAGCCCACATTTTACAAGCTTGTTTGCAAGAATGTCATGGGGAACCTTGTCAAAGGCCTTACTGAAATCAAGATATACTATATCCACAGCATTCCCTTCATCTACCAAACTGGTAATTTTATCAAAAAAAGGATCTTGTTCTGTGGCTCAAGTTGTCTGCACCACATCAAGACCAGTCTTAACAAATTGTTTTTGTTTGCTTTAATCTGTTTTGTTCACCTCTTGTTGATGCACATGGCTGATGTTGCCATTTTTTAGGGTTCAAGCTTTTATATCTATCACATGTGGTGAGTCCAGGAGCCATTTTCACTATCCCTCAGATGTTGCTGGGTAGCATTTTTTGAATAATAATAATAATTATTATTATTATTTCTAGTCCGCCCCTCTGAACAAGCAATCGAGGCGGAGTACAACAAAATTAAAACAATAACAAGTTAAAATACCCCTTCCTTACCCTTGCCACCCTCCCTTAAAAAGAGAATTAAATCACAAAAGAGTTAAAAAACATGAATGATTTAAATAACAATACACAATAGCAGGGAGCAGACCCAAACTTAGGTTATATGGAGATAAAGTGCAGAGAGAAGGGTTAAAGAGCCCTTAGGACTGAAGTGTGGAGCTGGGGATATTCACATTCTCTGGGAAGGCCTGCCAGAAGAGATGCGTCTTTAGGGCTCTTTTGAAGCCTTGTAAAGATGGAATGAGACACATCTCATCCGGCAGGTCATTCCACAACTTGTGGGCGACAGCTGAAAAAGCCCTCTGGGAGGTCTGCACCAGCCTGGTCTTCATGGGTTGTAGCAGGTTTCTCCCAGAGGATCGAAGTGTGCGGGGGGGGGGGGGTTCGTATGGGAGGAGGCGGTCCCTTAGATAAGATGGACCCAAGCCATGAAGGGCTTTAAAGGTTAAAACCAACACCTTGTACTGTGCCTGGAAACTGATCAGCAGCCAGTGGAGGGCTTTTAGCACAGGAGTGATATGCTCTCTCCTGGATGTTCCAGCCAGAAGCCTGGCTGCCATATTTTGGACCAATTGTAGTTTCTGGGTTAGGCACAAGGGTAGCCCCATGTAGAGTGCATTACAGTAGTCCAAACATGACGTTACCAGCGCGTGTATCACAGTTTCCAGATCCCTCCTCTCCAGGAAAGGGCACAGCTGGCGTATAAGCTGAAGCTGGTAGCAAGCGCTCCTGACCGTCACATTCACCTCACTTGTCATGTGAAGCGACGGGTCAAGGAGTACCCCCAGGCTGCGAACAGAGTCCTTCGAGGAGAGTGTGACTCCATCGAGGACTGGAAGTTGTATTCCCAGACCTGGTTTCGGGCCTGTGACTGTGAACACCTCCGTTTTGTCTGGATTAAGCTTCAATCGTTTTTTCCTCATCCAATCCATTACCGCTGCAAGACAGTCATTGAGAGGGGAGACGCCATCCGAGGACTGAGCAAACGATCTACTCACGGAGAAATAGATCTGAGTGTCATCAGCGTACTGATGACACTGAGCTCCATGCCTCCGAATGATCTTACCCAGCGGCTTCATATAGATGTTGAATAACATCGGGGACAGGATAGCGCCCTGTGGAACGCCACAGCTAAGCTCGATTTTAGAAGAGCAGCTGTCCCTAAGTCTCACTCTTTGAGATCTGCTGGAGAGGAAGGAATGGAACCACCGGAGCACGGTGCCGCCGATCCTCAGCTCTCCCAGCCAATCTAAAAGGATGGAGTGATCAATTGTATCAAAAGCTGTGGAGAGATCCAAGAGCACCAACAGGGTCACACTACCCGTCGATGCTTAAGCGGAGGTTGTCAATCAGAGCAACCATGGCTGTCTCCACTCCATATCCTGCCCTGAAGCCGGTTTGAAATGGATTGAGATAATCGGTTTCATCCAAGACAGCTTGGAGTTGGGATGCAACTGCTTTCTCGACCACCTTGCTAAGAAAAGGCAGCAAGGAAACTGGTCTGTAGTTGTTCCTGTCCAGGAGATCAAGGGAAGGCTTTTTTAGGAGGGGCCTGACAGCCGCCTCCTTCAGACTAGATAGAACATTGCATTCCCTGAGGGACGCATTGATCACATCCCGAAGGAATGTTCTCAATGCGTCCCCTCCCTGGACGACCAGCCAGGATGGACCTGGATCGAGAGAGCAGGTTGTCTTCCTCACGCATCCAAGGAGGTTGTCCACGTCATCGGTACTCACCGATTGAAACTCATCCAGTAAACTGACAGCAATGGAGTTGCTGGATACCTCACTCATGGACTCTGAGCGAACGTTGGGGTACAAGTATGCTCTTATCCGAGAGATTTTATCTGCAAAGTGGATGTTAAATGCCTCACAGCAGGCTGTTGTAGGCTCCAGTAAGGGGTTTGGTGCAGGGGGGACTTGCATCAACTCCCCTACCACCTTGAACAGCTCTGCCGGATGGAACTCTGCAGACGCAATGCATGCAGAGCAGCGAGATCTCTGCGATGCACGCAAAGCCTCTCCATAGATGTGAAGATGCAATCTACAGAGAGTTCTGTCAGATGAGAGCCGAGTCCTTCGCCATTCGCACTCTAGTCCTTGTCCAGCCTGCTTCATTTCCCTGAGCTCTTCCATATACCAGGGTTTCCGATTGGGGGCTGGCTCGAAAGGATGCTTGGGAGCGATTGTGTTGATGGCCCTGGCGACATCGGTGTTCCAAGTGTCTACCAGGGTCTCAACAGAATCGCCAGCATTCCCAACCAATAAACCCTGTAGGGCTTTCTGGAAACCGATTGGTTCCATAAGCCATCGAGGGCAGACCATTCGAATGGGTCCACCACCCCCGGGGGGACAGAACGTGGCCTTTAGCTCCAGCTTGATCAGGAAGTGGTCCGTCCATGACAGTGCGGAGGTTTTGGTTACCTCCGCCCACGGATGCTCCTGTTCCGTACTGAAAACCCCATCGAGTGTATGGCCCGCACAATGAGTAGGCCCGTTGACCAATTGGGATAGGTTCATGCCTGTCATGGATTCCATGAACTCCCCAGCTGCTCCGGGTAGATCAGAAAGGCTGGCCTCAAGAGGAATGTTGAAGTCACCCAAGACAAGAAGTCTGGGCGACTCCAACAATAGCTCAGAGACCAACTGGGTCAGCTCGGCTAGGGAGTCTGTTAGACAACGGGGTGGCCTGTATACTAACAGAATCCCTAGACTATCCCTGGTTTTCAGGGTAAGGTACATACACTCAATGTGGGCTGTTTTCCGGACAGGTCTCCTGATCAAGGTCAGGTTGGTTCTGTGAACTCTCCCTTATCTGCTCACTGACCATGTACCCAGCTGGAAAAGTCTGCGCCCAAGTGGCAGAGTTGGCATCTCCCAGCCAGGTCTCGGTGAAGAAAGCCAGGTCGGCTTGTTCATCCACGAGAAGATCGTGGATGATGTGAGCCCTACCTTTGGCTGACCTGACATTGCAGAGGAGCAGATTAAGGGATTGTGGGTTGGTTGGTATGCTGTCCAAATTATTCTGGACAACAGAGTGAACTGAAGAAGGGATAGATACTAGACATCGATCCCTACTTCTTTTGTAACATGTGTTCACTCTGTTTCCGCCATACCTTCCCTGCCCCCACACAACCTCAATCGCTGCCCCTGAATTGTTCCCAGCTCCATTATCTGCAGGTAAAGGCAAGCAATCCAGCTAAAATTCCCGTCTCAGAGTGGGTATACAACATCAAACAGGCAATAAATGAACGTTGCCTGTTCTCCTGTCTAGTCCATTCTCCTGTGATGAGCATCAGATCAACAGGCTGAAAGGAGCTGCATGTATTGTCACTAGTATGGTAGTTCGAATAAGTGCTTGTGGCTGCCCTTTCTCTGCGACAGTTGGAGGGGAGAAGTAGTCTAATTTGTCCTCCGCCGTTCCCGCAGTGTTTCTGCAGGGAGGGAGGGTGGCTTAGGGCCTAAAGTGGCCCGGTTGTTGCTGCCGTTGCTGCCGCTGCTGCCGCTACTCCACCGCATTGTTGGGTGGAGGGCGCTGGGCCTTTTGAGGCCTGGTGGTCTCCTCCTGGCTCCTCCTCCACTGTTCCTGCGGCGTTTCTGCAGGCAGGGAGGGTGGCTTGGGGCCTAAAGAGGCCCAGGTGTTGCTGCCGCCGCCGCCGCTACTCCGCTGCACTCCCTGACATTGGTTCAAAACACGCTGCAGAAATAGTCCAATTTAAGACTGTCCTGGTTCAATGCTAGGGGATTCTGGAAATTTGTTTTCTGAGACATTTAGCCTTCTCTGTCAGAGAACTCTGGTGACACAACAAACTTCAATTCTAAGAATTCCCTAACACTGAGCCAGGGCAGTTAAAGTGGTCTCAAACTGGATTATTTCTGCAATGTAAAAAGGCCAGTTACCTTCCCCAGAGCGTCCCTGGAGTGAAATAATCTAGTTAAAAACTACTTTTCTCCATCCCAACAGTCTTTTATTAAAAACAGAAGTGATTTGGATATTTGAAACATGTTCATATGCACTTTTGGGAATCTATGTATTAATTATCTTGATCCATTATCTTGATCCATTTCAAACCGGCTTCAGGACAGGACATGGAGTGGAGACTGCTATGGTCACTCTGACCGATGACCTCTGCCTGAGTATCAGCAGGGTTAGTGTGACCCTGCTGGTGCTCTTGGATCTCTCAGCAGCTTTTGATACTGTAGATCACTCCATCCTCTTGAGTCGACTGAGGGAGTTGGGGATCGGGGGCGCCGCACTCCTGTGGTTCAGGTCCTTTCTCTCTGGGAGATCTCAAAAGGTGAGGCTCGGGGACAGTTGCTCCTCCAAGATTGAGCTTAATTGTGGCGTCCCTCAGGGCCCCATCCTGTCCCTGATGCTATTTAATGTCTACATGAAGCTGCTGGGTGAGATCATTCGGAGGCATGGAGCTCAGTGTCTTCAGTATGCTGACGACACTCAGATATACCTCTCCATGACCAGATCATCGGTTCAGACTTCAGATGGCGTCTCTCCTCTTAATGACTGCCTTGCAGCGGTAATGGATTGGATGAGGAAAAACAGGCTGAAACTCAATCCAGACAAAACGAAGGTACTAGCTGTTACAGGCCCGAAACCAGGTTCGGGAATACATCTTCCAGTCCTAGATGGAGTCACACTCTCCTCGAAGGACCCTGTTCGCAGTCTGGGGGTGTTCCTTGACTCGTCGCTTCACATGACTAGTCAGGTGAATGCGGCAGTCAGGAGTGCTTGTTATCAGCTTCGGCTGATACACCAGCTGCGCCTCTACCTGGATCAGAGGGACCTGGAAACAGTGGTGCACGCTTTTGTAACCTCAAGTTTGGATTTCTGTAACACGCTCTACATGGGGCTACCCTTGTGCCTAACCCGAAAACTCCAACTAGTTTAAAATATGGCAGCCAGGCTTGTTAGCGGAACACCTAGGAGAGAGCACATCCCACCTGTGCTTAAAGCTCTCCACTGGCTGCCGATTAGTTTCTGGGCACAGTACAAGGTGTTGGTTTTAAACTTTAAAGCCCTACATGGCTTGGGCCCATCTTATCTCAGGGACCGCCTCTCCCCATATGAACCCCCCCCCCCGCATGCTTCGGTCCTCTGGGAGGAATCTGTTGCAGCCCATGAAGACTAGGTTAGTGCAGACCTCCGAGAGGGCCTTTTCTGCTTCTGCTCCCAGGCAATGGAATGGCCTGCCATACAAGATGCGTCTCATTACATCGCTAGACTGTTTCAAAACAGTCTTAAAGACGCATCTCTTCCGGCAGGCCTTCTCTGAAACCGTATAAGCTACCCGGCTCCTAAAATCTTTCAGCCAATTCCCAACTCCTTATCCCCCCCTTCTGTATTTTGTTGCTACCCAAGCTGTGGCGAGCATTGTGGTTTTTATTTGTGTATTATGTTGTGTTGCATTTTTTTATTGTCAGTAATTTAATTTTAAACTTAACTAGTTTAATCCTATTTTAGGGGGGGGGGGGAAGTTGGGAATGAATTCTTGAATTATTTTAATCTGTAATCTGTTTTTTAACCTTGTTGTACCCCGTCTCGATTGTTTTACAGAGGGGCGGGTAAGAAATAAACATCATTATTATTATTATTATTATTATTATTATTATTAATTGCACAAAGGTTTGAATTCTTTGTATTTAGCTCCCATTGACTATAGTTCATTTGCAAATACTTTCCATTCCCTTTATTTTTTTATTTTCTTTTTACATGTATTCATTTTTGAAATGTATTTCTCTTCTGCTAATTGTATTTCAGGGTCAGAAATGTATAGACTTCAGAACACAGACTTATTGTCACCTATGAACTACTGGACAGTGTGAACAGAGTGTGGGCCCTAAAACATTGACCAGCATCTTATCTGATAGATAAGAACTATGCTGTAGACTATTCAGGGTTCCACAGCAGAGATGTTGATTTGGAAAGTGTTCTCTGAGGTAACTTGAGGTAGAAAATTTCCAAACAACATTTCACTGGAGGTAATCTTGAGCGAATGACACTGTCCGCCACTTTAAGCCTTTCCTGACAGATGTTTATCCTGTCCTTTCATGAAACCTCCAGAGAAGGAGATTCTGCAATTTCTTTGGGCAACTCGCTGTGTTGCCCAACTGCTTTTACAAGTAGGAAATTTTTCCTAATATTTCACTTGAGTATCTTCAAATAGAACTTACTTCCTCTTGTCCTAAAGCAAGAAGCAAAAGAAGAATAAAGTTTTGGCCAAGCTGATATAGGACAAGTTATCTGTTTTAAGTTTTGATTTATCTATCTATCTATCTATCTATCTATCTATGGTATTTATACCCCGCTCTTCATCCTTAATGGCTATCAGAGCGGCTTACAATTATTAATTTTCATTAGACGGTTCCCTGCCCTCAGGCTTACATTCTAAAAAGACACGACACAAAAGGAGAAGGGGATGGTGGTGGGGAAGGAGATCAGGTCCAGTGGTTCCTCTCTCCCTCTGAGGCCTGGACCAGGACAGATGGCATGGAGGGAGGGCTCTCTTTCTTCAGGCAAGCCCCGATGGAGCTGGGCCTGCCTCTTTATTCCCTCCCAAGCTGGAGGATGGCAGTTGGCATGGAGGGAGGGTTCTTTCCTTCAGGCAAGCCCTGATGGAGCTGGGCCTGCCTCTTCACTCCTCCCAGGCTGGAGGATGGCAGTTAACATGGGGGGAGGGTTCTTAATTTTTGCCTTGCCTCCTGGACTGGGATAAAGGCAGGATGATGGTGACGATTATGATGTCCTTAAAAATTTTGGTGGTGAAAAAACACCTGGTGAAAAAAGGAGCTCAGTTTTTGCGCTGCGGGAAGGGCATGCTTGGCGCCCTCCTGTGGTGTGAAGTTGTCATGGCACACACAGCATTTTTAAATGGTGGCGTCCATACAGTTTAGGGTTCGGGAGGGTGTAAATGCTGCATCCTCCCGAACCCTAAAGGCGCTCCTTCTAGCCCTTATCACGCCTCTAAATGCCCATCTAGATCAGGCCATTGAGTGTACCTGCTAGGAAGGCAAGGAACATAGGATCTTCTTGTGCTGGGTCTTACCAGTGTAAGAACTTCTACTACATTGGTTGGGATGTTTTTAGAATGCAGGGAGGAGTATTGGATAGAATATACTTTGGGAACATGATAGAGATATGGTGGATGGTATAGGATGATCAACAGTTCCATGTCTCTTAGCATTCTAGTATCTGATTAATAATAATTTATAATAATAATAATAATAATAATAATGTGTTACTTAGCATTTATACAAAGTCTTAGAATGTTGAAATTATATGTGTTAGGTCAGTGTAAAGAGATGACCAAATGATGACCAGTTGCAAAAAAGGCAGGACTTCATCAGTACAGCACCTAAGATCTCCAAGTGAATTCCTGGATGAGATTAGAGACTTCATAGATGAGATGAGATGATATATTGCAACACTTCTAACAGCATGTTGTGAACGCACTCATGAGGAAAGTTCACAGGATTTTTTTTTCTTTTACCCTTTTGCTCCCAAAGACATAATTAAAGCTACTACATTATTATAGCTATTTTTAGTATGCTACTGTTCACTCAGAATACAACACAGGAAGGTAGGATGTAGAGCATGTAACAAATAACAAATTTGTCACTGCACTGTACTCTGAGCAATCCACTTTTTATAGGACTGGACCTGTGAGTGGAGTGGTCATGACAATGTTTGCATGCATTTAGAAGGGAAATTAATTGAGGAATAATACTTCTCTTAGTTGACTTGAGGACTCTCAAATGTATGCATCATCCAGCTGTGAGACACTTGCAATGCTATCATTAGCATTTTTCTATCTGTTGCATTTATACATCTCTACCAAAAAAGAAGGAAAAAAAAAAGAATTAGAAGCTATTTAGCTGGTACAGTAGAGTCTTGATTATCTGACATAAACTGGACCGGCTGATAGTTGGATAACCGAAAACGTTGGATAATCTGGAAGGTCTAAGAAAAGCCTTGAAATCACTATGAATTGCAAATGTATTGAAGTTTTATTGCAATAACAGTAAAAGTAAATGTAAAGAAATCACTGATCAGCATTGTGATGTACAGTATAAATAGTTCAGTCCTCTGAAAATTTAGAGAAATCACAGAAAATGTAAAGAAATCACAGTAGCCACGATATTGGATAATCCAGAATGTTGGATAACCGAAGGTTGGATAATCGAGACTCTACTGTATGTCACACTCAGGGGCTGTAAGTGTGGCAGTCACATACCTAGCCTTTCCATTAGCAAACAAGCCTAAGGACCATTAGAATGCTGAGAAATCATAGTAGAACATTTAGTAGGAACAAGCCTCCAAAAAAAAGTTCTTTTGGATACAGAGGCAGTAGGAAAAACTCCATGACAGACTGTCCTCTTCACCCACAAAAACAGAAAAATCTGTTGCACACCAAAGAAGCAAGTCAGGGTGAAGTTTCCAAATCTGCCACCTGCAGCAGTATAACTTGGTTCTCAATTTGGAGCAGAATTATTTTATTGGAGGACATGTATAATCCTCCAAAGAAATATCATTAATTTCTTTATTATTTTTTTCTTGATGTTCCTGTTTAATCTAACTTAGAATCTGATATATTTGCTACACTTTTGCCTACATTGTCATTACAATTCCAGTATTTATTTTTATATCCTTGTACATTCATATCTAAATATTAATTTTATAAAGTTTTGCCTGTTAATTATTAGACAATGTAAATTTCAGACATTTTTGCCACATTTACCCTAAGCCCCTAAAATATCAAATTTTGGGGGCCATTGGTTATACATTCCTTTTTCTGCTCTCTTTCCAACTCAGTTTTCAACAATATATTATATACTTGTCTAATCAAGTGTTCATTATTAGTACATAATTGCACCTCAAACTCTGTTTTCCTGTGCGCAAAACCATAATTTTTGTTGTCTCTCTTGTTTTTTTCAAACATTTGTTATATTGGTTCCAGTGCATATCCATCATTTTGTAACATCAAGAGATGTTTATATACTAGCCACTGTTCATTTTTACTCTTATCATATTTGTTGGTCTTAAATAGATACGTATAATGGCATTTTAGGACACAACCTGCTTCTATACTTATTCTTTAATCCTTATAATAGGTTTTCTTACATAATTATTGCTAAAATCGAAATAAAAGTGACTCATAGCTTTCACCTTCCTAAAGAAAACAACTGTAATCCTGTTTTTCATTCAAACCCCTTGGAGTAATAGTGTGAAACATGAATCCAGAAACATGCCTGTTTCGCCAACAATATTGCAATATCCTGATATGGTTTAGAGATAACTACTTGAATCACTAGAAATTTAAACAAATCATATCAGTGACCAGAATGATAAAACTGTTTGTGTAGAGAGGAATTTCTAGCACTATGTTTAATCGACTCTGATGGTCAATGATTCTAGATTTCAAATTTTAGAACACTTCTTCAAACATAGGCAGTTTGAAAATGCACTTAATCTAAATTTCTCACCCAATGGTGTGTCATTGAAGCTGCGGATAAGGATAAACTGCAACACAAACAATCAGTGGAAGTGTCCCAGTGGACCACAAGATTTAGGAGAACTTGGGTTAAGAATGTCAGAATGAACCAACCTTTCTTTCAAATTGTGTGTGTTGTGGTAAGATATTGTGAGAGCTGTCTCACAAGCATTAAGCATCAAAGCATCCCCGACAGATGGCCATCCAGCCTCTGCTTAAAGGCCTCCAAAGAAGGAGACTCCACCACACTCCAAGGAAGTGTGTTCCACTGTCAAACACCTCTTACTGTCAGGAAGTTCCTCCTAATTAAGATTTTCAAACCAGGCTCAAATGTTGCTGAAAGGTTGCTGAAATGTCCTTAAAAGACTCAGGCAGGGGGAGTGTCTGAAAGTCTGGAGGGCTTCTCCAAATTGCTCCTCTATTGTCATGGAAACGGCAGCTGCCTCTTTGCGAGGCTGAATCGTTTCAAGGGAGTTGATTTCCTCTGGATTCCCTCTTGACGCTTGCGTTGCATCTAGAGGGAATCAATTCCCTTGAAACGATTCAGCTTCGCAAAGAGGCAGCTTCCGTTTCCATGACAATAGAGGAGCGATTTGGAGAAGCCCTTTCAGACACTCCTCCTGCCTGACTGAGGCAGAACAGAGTGGCACTATTACTTCCCTTGATCTAGACACTAAAAAGGCATTGGCCTTTTTAGCTGCTGCATCACACTGTTGACTCATGTTCAACTTGTGGTCTGCTATTGTTATGAAATTTGCTTTTAATAAAATTTTGGGAACATGTGGTCTGTGCCATGACCCTTGGCTGACCTCCTAGAGGGCCCACAAAGGGAGAGAGACCACTGGGCAAGACAGTAAATTGCCTTGGAAAGACCAGCAGGGTCTTTCCAAGATATCTCATGTTACTCCTTAACTGTTCTTTTGGCAAAAAAACAATCTAATCTTCATATATAATTTCCAGTATATTTTTTTCATTCTTTCTGCTAAAATTGAACCAAAAGTTTATAGAATCATAGAATGATAGAACAATAGGATTGGAAGAGACCACAACTCAGTCCAACTGGCTGCCAGGCAGAAATACACAATCAAAACACTCCTGACCAAAGGCCATCATGCCTCTGTTTATAAATCTCAAAAGAAGCAGACTCCACCATACTTTGACGGAGCATGTTCCACTGTCAAACAACTCTTACTGTCAGGACATTCTTCTTAATGTTGAAGTGGAATCTCTTTTCCTGTTCTATGGAGCTGCAGAAAACAAGTTTGCTCCATACTCAATATGACACTCCTTCAAATAATTAAACAGGGCTATTGTATCACCTCTTAACCTTCTCTTCCCCAGGCTAAACATACCCAGCTCCCTAAGTCGCTCCTCATAGGACATGGTTTCCAGACCCATAGCCATTTTGGTAGCCCAAAATAATGTTCCTGTTGTTTCCAACCCCTTTAGTTTTTATCCAGATGCTCTCCACCTGGCTTGATCCTGTCATCTGGAGTATTACGTACTCCTCCTAATTTGGTGTCATTCCTTCCTCCAATTACAAATCCACCTAATAGTTGCATTGTCTAGTCACAGGGGACCTTATTGAAGGCTTGAGTGAAATCAAGATATTTCACATCCACAGCATTCCCTTAAACCTCCAAGTTGATGATTTCATGAGAGAGAGGGAGGGAGGGAGAGAGAGAGAGAGAGAGAGAGATCAGATTAGTTTGTTTTAAGAACATGACTTCTTTTAGAGAAAGGGAAATGTAGGACATGTGCCCTTATATATAGATGGTCTCTAAACTGAATAACAACAACGAAAAAAACTAACTAGGAAAATCTGGTACACGTGAACATTTATTTAACAATAATTCAAAAACTTATTAAACTATAAATGGTGTGTGTTTATTACAATAATTTTATACATGCAGTGGAATAATGAAACTATATAAACCATCCAGAAAAAGATCATATAGTAGAAATATTTGAAAAATAACCATAATGTAAGGTTTTCCATCTCTATGATTTAAAAGGCAACACCATAATCACAAAATATCAACATGGGTTTCAGAGAAACAAGTCATGCCAGACTAATCTGATCTCTATTTTTTCTTTCTTTTTTCGATAAAATTACCAGCTTGGTAGATGAAGGGAACGTTGTGGATATTGCATATCTTGATTTCAGTAAGGCCTTTAACAAGATTCCTCATGACATTCTTTTTTTAAAAAAAACATTTTTAAATCATTATAAGTAAACAACTATATACAAAACATATCACAGCAATAAAGCAAAATAAAATAATTCATCTTACAACTTTGAATTGTGTTGCTGGTCTCCTTCTTGGGTTCTCTTCAATGTAAGTGGTCCAGTGCTGTCTTTGGGTAAACCTAGTCCAGAGTGTCTGACCAAAGATTCAGATGAGATGGAGGTTGTCTTCTCTTGCTTCTGTCCTTGTTTATAAAGTCAATGAGTGGGAGCCATTTGTCTATGAAAGGTCCTGATTTTGGTTGTCATGCGTAACTTGCCATTCTGTCAGACAATTTTTCAAGTAAGCATAGGTCTCATACCTTTTCCCATCACTTATCTAAAGATATCTCCCCTGCTTTCCAGCATCTGGAAATTTCTACATGGGCTACTGTAATGAGGAAAGCTATGAGGTTTTTATGTTTCAAATTTGAGTTTGTGTCTACATATATTGATAACAAAAGCATTTCTGGACATAATTTTACTTCTTGGGTTGTTAATGAAATTTGCTCTCAAGTACCAATTGTCAAAATGTGTTTATTTTGGGGCAGTCTAGTCACATGTGTAGAATCATAGAATCATAGAGTTGGAAGAGACCACAAGGGCCATCCAGTCCAACCCCCTGCCATGCAGGAACTCCCAGTCAAAGCATCCCCGACAGATGGCCATCCAGCCTCTGCTTAAAGACCTCCAAGGACGGAGACTCCACTACACTCTGAGGGAGTGTGTTCCACCGTCGAACAGCCCTTACTGTCAGGAAGTTCCTCCTAATGTTGAGGTGGAATCTCTTTTCCTGCAGCTTGCATCCATGGTTCCACGTTCTAGTCTCTGGACCAGAAGAAAACAAGCTTGCTCCCTCCTCAATATGACATCCCTTCAAATATTTGAACAGGGCTATCATATCACCTCTTAACCTTCTCTTCTCCAGGCTAAACATCCCCAGCTCTCTAAGTCGTTCCTCATAGGGCATGGTTTCCAGACCCTTCACCATCTTAGTTGCCCTCCTTTGGACCCGCTCCAGTTTCTCAACATCCATTTTGAATTGTGGTGCCCAGAACTGGACACAGTATTCCAGGTGGGGCCTGACCAAAGCAGAATAGAGCGGCACTATTACTTCCTTTGATCTAGACACTATGCTTCTATTGCCTAAAGGTGCATTGGCCATTTTAGCTGCCGCATTGCACTGTTGACTCATGTTCAATTTATGGTTTACTTGGACTCCTAGATCCCTTTCACACATAGTTTCATTCAGCCAGATGTCCCCCATCCTATATCTGTGCATTTGATTTTTTTCGTCCTAAGTGCAGTGCCTTACATTTCTCCGCATTGAATTTCATTTTGTTAGCGTTGGCCCAGCTTTCTAGTCTATTCAGGTCATTCTGAATTTCAATCCTGTCTTCTGGAGTATTGGCTACTCCACCTAATTTGGTGTCATCTGCAAATTTGATAAGTATACCCCCAATTCTGTCATCCAAGTCATTAATAAAGATATTGAATAGCACTGGGCCCAGTACAGAACTCTGTGGGACCCCACTGGTCACTTCTTTCCAGGTTGAAAAGGAGCCATTGTTGAGCACCCTTTGAGTTCGGCCAGTCAACCAGTTACAAATCCATGTAACAGTTCTCTTGTCTAGCCCACATTTTACAAGCTTGTTTGCAAGAATGTCATGGGGAACCTTGTCAAAGGCCTTACTGAAATCCAGATATACTATATCCACAGCATTCCCTTCATCTATGAAACTGGTAATTTTATCAAAAAAATTGATCAGATTTGTCTGGCAAGACTTGTTTCTCTGAAACCCATGTTGGCTTTTTGTGATTATGGCATTCCCTTCTAAATATTCACAGACTCTCTGCTTAATGATCTGCTCTAGAATCTTTCCTGGTATTGATGTCAGACTAACTGGACGATCATTGTTGGGATCCTCTTTTTTCCCCTTTTTGAAGATGGGGACAACGTTTGCCCTCCTCCAGTCTGCTGGGACTTCTCCTGTTCTCCAGGAGTTCTCAAAGATTATTGCCAATGGTTCCGATATTACATTTGCCAGTTCTTTTAATACCCTTGGATGTAGTTCATCTGGTCCTGGAGACTTATATTCATTTAGGTTAACCAAGTATTCCTGTACTATCTCTTTTCTTATTCTGTGCTGAAATTCCCCTATTCTGTCTTCTTCCCCATTATCCTTAGGTTGAGCACCCCTTGCCTTTTCTGGGAAGAGTGAAGCAAAGAAGGTGTGGAGTAATTCTGCCTTTTCTCTGTCCCCTGTGACCATTTTTCCATCTTCACCACACAATGGCCCTACCATTTCCTTCTCCTTCCTTTTGCTTCGGACATACCCAAAAAAACCCCTTTTTATTGTTCTTAACCTCTCTAGCCAGCCTGAGTTCATTCTACGCTTTAGCTTTTCTGACTTTACCCCTAAACGTGCTGGCTATTTGTTTGAATTCCTCTTTCATGATTTCCCCATTTTTCCATTTCTTATACATGTTCCAGAAATGTGCCATTATCATTACAACTACCCCAACATTTGGAGGAAACATTTTTAACCATTCTGGGTAGCTTCACTGGAGTCAAGTACCATTTGTGTATAATTTTCAAGATGTTTTCTCTAATCAATGCTGATCTGGATTTAAAAGGAGTGGAAGACCATATTGTAGTCCATTTTGAAATGAGAATTGAAATAGTTCTATACCACGCATGCTTTGGTAAGAGTGGTCAATCAAACAGTTGTAGATTAAAGATGTTAGTCCTTTGGTGCTTTGGGAGGGGGGAACGCATCGTGCCTCAAATAAGGTAAGTGGTCTTGGTGGTCCTTCTATTTCCTTTAATTTGCATGGAAAGGTAATTATCTAATGGAAAAGAAGCCAACTAGCATTTAATGGCTCTAAATCTAAAGTTAGCTCGTCAGTTGTTTTTGGTCTGCCATTACGAAAAAGTTCTTGGACAAAATATTGTTCCCATTCCTGGAACTGATTGAATTTATCAGAGAAATAGAAAGATTTGTGGACAAGGAAGGGGCAGATAGGAGAGGGATCTTTCTGACATCTTGACCATATCTTTACTGATGTTTGTAGCTCTGGGTTTTTAATGTTTTTAATTACTTGCAGAGTTGGTTTGTTAAAGAACAAAGCAAGATCAATTGCTGGTGTGTGGGGATGGTTGTTTTCTCAGTGGCTGGCAAACCATGCTGAAGAATGCAAACTCAGCACAAAATGATCCTCAATGCTGAGATAGGAGATCCGGCATGTAGGCAAGATTACATTGTTTGCAATATGGGGGTGACCATGTTCTCCTGAAGTTTGTTATACAGTGGAAAGGTGAAGCTAGGCATAGTCAGACACACACTCTAGACTTTAGGAAAGCTGATTCCCCATGGTCAGGAATACTAAAAGAGAAGCGAGTTCAAGACGGATGGGAGTTTCTCAAAAGGGAGATACTGAAGGCACAATTTCAAAGAGTTTGAATTAGGAAAAAGAATGGGAGATGTCTCAAGAACCAGGATAGATGACTAAGGAACTTTCAACTGAGATAAGTTTTAAACAGAACATATATAAGAAATGGAAAAAAGGGGGAAATCACCAAAACGGAATTCAAACAAATAACCAGCACGTGTAGGGATAAAGTCAGAAAAGCTAAAGTGCAGAATGAACTCAGGCTTGCTAGAGAGGTTAAGAACAATAAAACAGCTTTTTTGGATATGTCCGCAGCAAAAGGAAGAAGAAGGAAATGGTACGGCCATTGTGTGGTGAAGATGGCAAAATGCTATGAGGGGACAGAGAAAAGGCAGAATTACTCCACACCTTCTTTGCTTCAGTCTTCTCAGAAAAAGCAAAGGGTGCTCAACCTAAAGATAATGGGGCAGGAGACAGAATGGGAATTTCAGCACAGAATAAGTAAAGAGATAGTACAGGAATACTTGGTTAACCTAAATGAATATAAGTCTCCAGGACCAGATGAACTACATCCAAGGGTATTAAAAGAACTGGCAAATGTAATATCGGAACCATTGGCAATAATCTTTGAGAACTCCTGGAGAACAGGAGAAGTCCCAGGAGACTGGAGGAGGGCAAACATTGTCCCCATCTTCAAAAAGGGGGGAAAGGAGGATCCCAACAATTATTGTCCAGTTAGTCTGACATCAATGCCAGGAAAGATTCTGGAGCATATCATTAAACAGAGACTCTGTGAACATCTAGAAGATATTCCATAATCACAAAAAGCCAACATGGGTTTCAGAGAAACAAGTCATGCCAGACAAATCTGATCTCTTTTTTTGATAAAATTACCAGCTTGGTAGATGAAGGGAATGCTCTGGATACAGTATATCTTGATTTCAGTAAGGCCTTTGACAAGGTTCCCCATGACATTCTTGCAAACAAGCTTGTAAAATGTGGGCTAGACAAGTTCCTGCATGGCAAGGGGTTGGATTGAATGGCCCTTGTGGTCTCTTCCAACTCTACAATTGTATGATTCTATGATTCTTCTTCAAATTGGAGGTTGAGAAAATATCTCTCTGTATTTTAGTCTGTGGTTCCTCAAGCTTAGCTACACACCTCTAGCCCCTTTAGATTGATCAGATGTAGCTTTAGCAACTGTGTCATTTTTCCTGCTTTTACTCTGAGACACAGATTGCACTGAATATAGAATATTCTGACAGTTTCTATTGCTCTCTTTCCATCTTTTAAATAAAGAAACAATTGTTTTTGCTTTTCCTCAGACTCATTTTTCCCTTCTGTCTTACTTCTCACTTGGTCACTCTGGCTAATTGTCCATTTTTAAAGCATTTAGCCTATAAAGTCCTGCAGATACCATGTGAAATAGGTCCCCCCCCCCCCGAAACCAGTAAACCCAGTGTTCCACTCTTCACATGGTGTCTTTCCATTTAAGGGGAAAGTGCTTTTCATATGGAACAAAGGGGGAAAATAGATGGGCAGGAAAAGGTGTCTTGAAGCCGCCTTTTTTGAAGCTACAATGAAACCACACCAACCGCACTGCCGTCTCCCAAGGCAGTTGGAGTGCTCATGTCATGACCACATGACATAGCTTCAAGCCAGGAAGAAGCAGAAAAAAGCTGCTTATTTTTGAAATGGCTTTTCTCTGCATAAGGGCACTTTTCTGCTGGCTTCAAGTCATGTGTCATCTAAATAAACAGCATGCCTTCAAGTCAGCCTGAAAGCACCTCTTTTTGCCTGTCTGTTTAGCCCCAAAGGGTCTGTGTAATAAATACATCTGTTCCTTCTATATTCTTGAACTATTTGTGATGTTACGAATGGGAGTGTAAACATTGCCACAGAGATTTGTTAAGGCTAAACACTGATTTGAATATATTTTGCAAAACTGAAATTTCTGAATCTAGAATAACATATTTTCAAAGTATAAAGGTAGTATCAAGTATAAATTATTAAGGGGAATAGCATATACAGTGGTTAGTTCTAACAAAGAAAATTATTTGTTCTAAGAAAACATATACATGAGATAATTAGCCCCCAGTCATTTACAAATTACCACAGAGAACATATACAAATTGCTGATTTACAATAAACTCAAAAAAGTTACTGTATTAAAAGGGTTATTAATAGCTCATTAAAGGGTTACTGACTGTGTGGAGGGGGTGGGATGACCATTATATTCCTTTATATATTAAGTATAGTGATGCCTTCTGTGAAAAGCAGAACATATATCATCAGTGTGTTGAGTATAGCAATACCTGCTAAAGAAAAGGTGCCAATATAAAGGTTCAGTCCTTATGAAAGTGTCATACTGTACCTGCAATTAATGTAATAAATATTATGTGCCTAAATACTGAAAAGTCTACGTTTCTTCTTGAGGGAAATATGTATTCGTTTATCTATTAGTGCATATAATAGATAATAATATAACAGAGAGGCTGCACATTTTCTCATATTAATATGTAGTGATTCGAAGACTTGGTGGTGCTTAAGTGGACTGTTGATACTAACTCTGCCTATTTGGACTTTACTGTGGTTCATGAGTTGGGAGCCCAGGCAAACAGGTAGTGGTAAAGAGGACCTCCGAACAGATACAGGTTAGCTGAATGACAACAACTCAGTCTAAAGATACACATCTTTTTCTCTTCTCTCACTACAACTCCCAGAAAGAGAGAAAACTCCATTCACATAACACTTAAAGCAAAAGGAAATACAAGTACAAAACTCTAAGAATGAATGAGCCCTTGTTGAATGTGGGGGCAAGGACAACTTCCCTGAGAGAAACAGAATGGGTGTCAGTTACTGGAAGTGTTGCCTGTTTGGAGGAACTCTCGGTTTGCCTTGATTTCATGCAAAATTTGGAAGCCCCTGTAGTTACTTCATATCGATAGCCTTACTTGGAATAAATAGGAATTTACATTGCCATAAATTTGCAATGAATCAGCTTTGTTCGGGCCCTGATGACTCTGCATTTACCTGAGAAACTGTGTAGTTTAAATTGAGGACTTCACATATACAAGAAGCCATAAAAGGCAGAAAAATCTAATAGGAATATTATCATACACCCACTCAAGCATGAAACAATTGTCAGTTTAAGTAGTGTGTTTGCATCTTTCACATGGCAACCTATACCGCCCTTCTGAAATTTGCTCTAATTTTTTACTTCCAAATGTTCTCTTTAGGAAATAAAGTCCTCCTTCAGTGCCTATGAGCCAATCTAGATTGGCACTAAGAGGTGTTTTAAGCGCCCAAAAGGGCACAAATAGGGTTCGGGAGGGTGTATCTTTTACACCCTCCCGAACCCTAGCACGTATGGGTGCCACCATAATTAAATGGTGGCGTCTACACATGTGCACCATGATGGCATTATGGTGTGTGCAGCTTTTAGACGTGCTGCACTTGCCATGACGCCTTTGCGCCACGGGAGGGCGCAAATCGCACCCTTTCCGTGGTGCAAAAAAGGAGCTCCAAACGGAGTTCCTTTTTTGGCACGGGTCTTTGCTGCGGCTTTTAGACAAGCCGTGGCAAAGACCCAGGGAGGAAGGGGCCGTGGCGACGGCCCCTTCCTCCCTTCATCCCCGCTTAGAGGCCGCAGGGAAGCGGCAGTTTGCCGGTTCCCCACGGCCTCGGGAAGCAGTGGGATGGGACCACAGAGGCTGCCAGTATGGCAGCCTCTGCCCCATCCAGCTGCTTCCTGGGGTGGTCACAGACCACCCATTTTGGGCGGTCTAGATTGCCCCTATGTTTTTTTCTGTAACCTCTTTTTAGCTCTCTCATTTTGCATTTACTGGAATGTGGCACTCATCTTATTTTGATTTTGTTATTTAACTGCACCATTTATTTTATATATTGCATCAGGTGGCACTAAACAATGTAAGTAAAAAATTTCTCTGTTTATAAACCTTGTTGTGCACCTTCAAGTTGTTTCCGACTTATGGCAATCCTAAAGTGGGATTTTCTTGGCCAGGTTTGTTCTTACCTTAAATATGCACAATAGTCCAAACAGACCCACAACAAAAAGAGTAACACTGAAATGAAATGAGCATCTTTTACTCTTTTCACTATTTACACCTGAGAGAGAAAAAGGAAAAGGCAGTACAATGGCCACTGAATGCCACCTTATTCCCGGGATTGGACCTGAAATCCCGAAGTCCTAAAATCCTGCTGAGGATGTTTTCCCCTTTTTGCCATAAGGGCCAGTGTGTGTATCACTTTTTTAGAACAGCCTTCTTTCAAAATAAATAAATAAAGATATTTGAGAATACTTCTTCCTTTCCCATCTACAGCATTTGATCTTGGAACAGGGGAGTAGTAAAGGATCTGTTAAGATACTGTTGCAGAAAAGCTTGATAATTCATTCTCTGCAGATTTTTCTAGGCTGCTATGCAAAATCTATAGTGGAAAGATGGGGGTGGTGGTGGTGGAAGCATTTCCATTTTAGATTTCATGGATGTTTAACTATTATTTAATTTAATGAATGCTTTGAGATTGCCAGGCAAAATAACTGAGCCAGTAATGACTTGAAACAGTTAAGAAAAGGTGAGCTAATGGTGTTCAACACAAGTAATCATGTTAAATAGTGAAATTATATTTCTTAAAAACTTAGATCCTCATATCTTTTGGAATGTATTATATGCAGGATGTTGGAGTAAATTAAATTCTCCCCTACACTCTAAAGTATCAATTTCCATATGGTAATTATGTGCTAGATTGGATCTGTCAGTAGCAGGGAAGCATGCCTGACATTATACCCTCTTTACAAAAATGATTACAAAAAATTAAGACGAATGCGTAAAATTAAGGCTGGGGCTGTTAGGTCTATAGAAAGCTCTCATAGATCACTTCACATAAGTTACCATTGTACTGGGGATTTCAAGTTTAATGACTAGCTATATAATGAGGTGAAGACCATTAAAGCACTGTAAAGGTAAGCAATCACAAAGATAATGGCTCAAGAAATTATTTTTCAGTCATCTAGAAGCAATTTATTATATAGAAAAATACAACTCTAAGTGACATGCTGGAATGGATGAGAATGTTTTTACAAGCTAACAGATTTTTCTCCTTGGGAAAGTTTTTATATATATGATAGGATACCATTTTGTCTCATGTGATCTCCCCCATCTCTCCTTCGCTTTCTTGTTTGGACATTCATTTCTTTAAAAGACATTAACAAAAGAAGGCTGAGCAATTGTAGCACTCAGCTTAATTATTTCACTGAGAAAATAATTTAGAAGCAGGTATGAATGTCAGGATTCCATGTCTAACAAAAATCCTCTGTACGAAAAACAGCCTAATTTCCAAGCAATGTTCACAGGGTGGTTTTTTTCCATTCTTCTTTGTAGATTTTGAGGTTGCCTGGACAGAAAATCTAGCGAAGCACTTAGGCATACTGAAAGAAAGTTAGGGGAAGCCTAAAGTTATAAGCAGTGGGTTGTTCTACATGTGTTATAAATGTCAGTGCTTATGCCTGGTTCTCATTTTAAATTCCACTCTATATGAAACACAAACAAACCAATAGTATTTTCAGGTCTTTCCCTAAAACAGTAACTTTGGCGTGAGACTGTAATGCTTTCTGGTAGGTTTTTGTGTCTTCTTTTTTATCATGCCAACTCCTGTAGGACAAAGCATTGCAACTGATAACTGATTTCCTCATTTGTGATGTGTGTGTGTGTTTAAAAAAGTATGCCATTTGAAAAAAATACATCATTTCTGATGGGTGTTCAAATATGATCTCCCAATATCTGCCACATTTTTCCAAAGTTGACCATATTTCATGCCCATGTAACCCAGTTCTTCTTTGCTTTGTATTGGTTTACGTTAATTTTCTTTTAAAACCTAGTAAAATGTGGGCTAGACACAGTGATGCCACTAGGGTTGGCATCACCGAGTGTGGTAATTCATGGTGCCCTCCCTGCATTGATCTCCTCCCATACATGATCCATAGTAATTATATTTGAATTAATGTAACTTACGAATCATAATTCCTATATATCACTTGATTGTAATGGCAATAGTTGTGACATACACAACTAGCAAAATTACAAATTATACCTTTAATTTACATTATCATAGGCACAGCCTAAATGTATTTATGTGTACATAATTTCATGTAGTTAAAATGAAAATTTGGTAAAAAGTGATGTTTTTAAAGAAATGTTTATTTTATTTTTTAAAAATAATTTTATTAACATATAAATTGTAAAACAACAAAACATTTCACAATGAGCCTACATCATACACACGACATAGCTTTACATTAACAATGACATTCTCTATATCTTCCAACCCAACAACCCAACACCAACACCAACCCAGTACTTCCTTGTTTTCTTGAAAATTACAACATATTTAATCATTGGAATTTAAAGTTTTTCCTCTCATACAGACTCCATGTTTTAACAACGTATTTTGATTATACATTTTTCAATCAATATCGAACTCTTCTATTGATATATATTTGCTTTCAATTGACATATTCATTTATTTCAATTCAGTCCTAGTGTAAATGTTGGACCTCACTCTTTATTTTATAAGTGGATCTCAGTCTTATCTGAATTTATAAGAAATATTCTTTTTCAAAAGTTGTCAGTTTATCTGACTGCATATAGTCATAAACTTTCCATAACCATTCCTGAATTTCTGGGCATTCTTTCCTTTTCCATTTTGTGGCAAAAACTACTCTTGCTGCCTTTGTCAAATGAAATCAATTTTTCATATTTTGTATCATATTTATTAAATTAACTCTCAGATCTGCTTTGCCTTTGATTGTTAAGATCTTCCTCATTTGATTGTGAATCATACTCCAAAATATTTTTGCTTTATGACACAACCACCAAGTATGATAAACATTCCAATATCTAATTCACATTTCCAACATCTGTTATTTGAATTTTTAAATATTTTTGCAAATTTATATGGTGTCAGGTACCACATGTATGTCATCTTATAATAATTTTCTTTCATATCATAATTTAATGTATATTTTTAGTCTCTAGACCAAATTCTTTCCCAATATCTCATTACAATATTTTGTCCTATATTTTGGGCCCATTTTATCATATAATTTTATCCAATCTATTGTCCATTCTGAGCTGCATGCATAATAATATAATTTGAGGTTAGGAAGAGCCATACATCCTCTTTCTATTTCATCATTCCTAAGTTTCATTTTCACTCTTGGTCTCTTACCTGACCAGATAAAAGAAGAAATATCTTTGTGTCATATTTTAAAAGGGGTATCATTTTGTAAATTTTGAAACAAAAACAACATCTGAGGATTCATTTTTACTGCTGAAATCTTTCCTAACCAAGATAGACCCAATTTTTCCATCCCATCAAATGTTTTTTTTTAAATTTCTTTCCAAGTCTTGTTGTAATTATTTTTAAAGAAATCTGTATTTTTCATTGTAAGGTTTATCCCCAGATATTTCACCATTTTATGTATTTTACAGTTGGATCTCTTCATTAATTCATGTTTTTCAATTTCCCATAAATTCATTGCGGCAGTACATACTGACACCACAGGGTGCCCTCCTGGCACCTATTTTTCCACCGGAGAGAAGTTGCAGCAGCCAAACTGTGCAGCTTCCTGCTGGCAGAAAAAGAACCTGCAAAAAGCTGGCGCACTCATTACGTAAGTGCTGCCATCTTGACGGCCCCGTCACATGCTAGGGTTGCTAGGCGTGTGGAAGCCCCGCCCCGAGGCAACCCTAGCCCATGACGGGGCACTTTTAAGGGCCAGTCTGTAGTGGCCCATTGTCAGGATTTCCATTTTTTAAAAATGTATTCTTAATCCTGATACAACTTCATCTTGATTTCATACTTGTGGCAAAATTTAATATTTTCAATTGGGTTGGATAAAGTTAGTACCAAATCAGTAGCATTTGCCCTTAATTTATATTCCTCTTTTTTAATTTTAACACCTTCAGTTTGTTTATTTTCTCTAATACTGTTATTCAGTATTTCTAATGTTATTATAAACAATTGGGGGGGGGAGTGGGGAACCTCACCTGGTTCCCTTTTGTATCTTGAAATTCTTAGTCAATTCACCTTTTATCATTAATTTCGCTGTTTGTTCTATATATATTGCTTCCAGCCACTTTTCCATATTTTTCATCAGTTCCCAATCTTCTTCAAACTGTAAGCATAAATCTCCAATTTACATTAACGAATGCTTTCTCTGTGTTGATAAATATTATAGCAATTTTTATAATTATTTTTATGGTATTCAATCAAATTAATCATCACCCTTATATTTTCATTATTTTTTATATTTGGAAGGAAACTGGCTGGATCCTCATGATTAAATGGAGTTAATTTTTGTTAACCTTTTCACCATTAACAATATAAACAATTTATAATCCAAAAATAAAAGTGAAATTGGTCTAACATCATAGAATCATAGAGTTGGGAGAGACCACAAGGGCCATCCAGTCCAACCCCCTGCCATGCAGGAACTCCAAATCAAAGCATCCCCGACAGATGGCCATCCAGCCTCTGTTTAAATACTTCCAAGGAAGGAGACTCCACCACTCTCTGAGGGAGTGTGCTCCATTGTTGAACAGCCCTTACTGTCAGGAAGTTCCTCCTAATGTTGAGGTGGAATCTCTTTTCCTGCAGCTTGCATCCATTGTTCCGTGTCCTGTTCTCTGGAGCAGCAGAAAACAAGCTTGCTCCTTCCTCAATATGGCATCCCTTCAAATATTTAAACAGGGCTATCATATCACCTCTTAACCTTCTCTTCTCCAGGCTAAACATCCCCAGCTCCCTAAGTCATTCCTCATAGGGCACAGTTTCCAGACCCTTCACCATTTTAGTCACCCTCCTTTGGACCAGCTCCAGTTTCTCCACATCCTTTTTAGATTGTGGGCCCACAACTGGACACAGTATTCCAGGTGGGGCCTGACCAAAGCAAAATAGAGTGGCACTATTACTTCCCTTGATCTAGACACTATATTTCTATTGATGCAGCCTAAAATTGCATTGGCCTTTTTAGCTGCTGCACTGCACTGTTGACTCATGTTCAACTTGTGGTCTACTTGGACTCCTAGATCCCTTTCACATGTTGTCTCATTCAGCCAGGTGTCTCCCATCCTATATCTGTGCATTTCACTTTTCCTCCTTAAGTGCGGAGGACCTTACACTTCTCTGTATTGAATTTCATTTTGTTTGCTTTGGCCCATATTTCTAGTCTATTCAGGTCATTTTGAATTTTGATCCTGTCCTCTGAGGTATTAGCTACTCCTCCTAATTTGGCGTCATCTGCAAATTTGATAACTAGGCCCTCAATACTGTCATCCAAGTCATTAATAAAGATATTGAATAGCACTGGGCCAAGGACAGAACCCTGTGGCCCCACTGGTCACTTCTCTCTAGGATGAAAGGAACCATTGTTGAGCACCCTTTGGGTGCAGCCAGTCATCCAGTTACAAATCCATGCAACGGTTACCTTGTCTTGTCCATATTTTGCAATCTTGTTTGCAAGAATGTCATGGGGAACTTTGTCAAAGGCCTTACTGAAATCAAAATATACTATATCCACAACATTCCCTTCATCTACCAAGCTGGTAATTTTATCAAAAAAAGAAATCAGATTTGCCTGGCATGACTTGTTTCTCTGAAACCCATGTTGGCTTTTTGTGATTATGGAATTATCTTCTAGATGTTCACAGACCCTCTGTTTAACGATCTGCTCCAGAATCTTTCCTGGAATTGATGTCAGACTAACTGGCCGATAATTGTTGGGATTCTCCTACCCCCCCCCCTTTTTTAAAATATTATTTATTTATTTATTACACACAATAAATTCCAATATATACATTTCAATTTCTCAGATTCTTGTCCCCCGCCATTATTTCTCTTAGCTCCATTTTCCAATATCCAAGTTCATGATTTTGCCTTTAAGCTACTTCTCAAATTTCTTAAACAAGTAGTCCAGTCCATCTCATTCCATCCAAGAATCCTAGAAGCTTTCATTTATACTTATTTAATCATTCCATCTTTTTCATCATACCCTCAATCCTCATTTTTCGTTGATATATTTTATAATTTGGTCCCAACATTGGACAAAGCTTTTCAAATTATTTTCCTTAATCAAACAGGTTAATTTATCTGCACTGGCCAATTCTAATAATTTAACTAACCAATCATGTATTTCTGGTACGGTTGTGTTTCTCCAGTTTTTTGCATATTCTAATCTGGCTGCTATCACCATATAGTACAATACTTTTTTTGATCTTTCTTTAGATTGTCTTCCAGCGTTGTTAATAAGTATAGTTCTGGCATTTTTGGTAGTTTTATATTCAGCATTTCTTTAATTTCCTTATGTATTTAATTCTAAAATCTTATTGTTTTCTTGCATGTCCACTATTGGTAGTAAAAAGTTCCATTTTCTTTTAAACACTTCCAACATAACGTGATTGACCTCTTTATCAATCTTGGCATCTGAGGAGATGATCTTTCCCAGGTAGGTGAACTTCTGGACGGACTTAAGCACAGATTTGCCTATGGTGACGTGGAGGTGATAGTGCTCTTCCTGTGGTGCAGGCTGGTAGAGAACTTCCATTGTCTTCAGGCTGACTTCCAGCCCAAACAGCTCTGCAGTTGTTCCAAAGCAGGCTGTTAGGCACTGCAGAGCTGCTTCTGTATGGGCAACATGGGCAGCGACATCAGCGAAAAGTAGATCACAGACTAGATAGTTTAGAGTCTTTGTACGAGCCCTCAGACGGCTTAAGTTTAACAAGCTACCATCAGTATGGTAACATTTATAGATGCTGTATTCTTTGAGATCTGCCATAGTCCTTTGGAACATCATGCTGAAGAAGATTGTAAATAGAGTTGGAGTGAGAACACAACCTTGTTTCACACCATTAGTTATTAGAAAGCGCTCTGAGAGAGCATCGCCATATTTGACTTGACCGTGCTGGCCCTCATGTAACAAGATAATCATTTTGAGGAATGGGGGGAGGGACATCCTAGTCGTTCCGTGGTCTGCCACAGATCTTTTCTACTCACAGTGTCAAAGGCTTCGGTAAGGTTGACAAATGTTACATAGAGTCCTTTGTTCTGCTCTCTACATTTCTCTTGCAGTTGTCTAAGAGCAAATACCATATCTGTAGTGCTCCTATTAGCTCTGAAGCCACATTAGCTTTCAGGGAGAAGTTCTTCTGCAATAGCAAGAGCTAATCTGTTCAGGAGTATCCTTGCAAGGATTTTTCCAGCAACGGGGAGCAGTGTTATACCTCGATAGTTTGAGCAATCAGATTTCACTCCTTTTTTTCTTATACAGGGTGATGATAACTGCATCTCGGAGATCTAATGGCAGTTCACCTTTTTCCCAGCAACTCACAAGGAGCTTGTGGAATTTAGCATGGAGTACATAGAATCATAAAATCATAGAATCATAGAATCATAGAGTTGGAAGAGACCACAAGGGCCATCCAGTCCAACCCCCTGCCATGCAGGAACTCCAAGTCAAAGCATCCCTGACAGATGGCCATCCAGCCTCTGCTTAAAGACCCCTAAGGAAGGAGACTCCACTACACTCCGAGGGAGTGTGTTCCACTGTCGAACAGCCCTTACTGTCAGGAAGTTCCTTCTGATGTTGAGGTGGAATCTCTTTTCCTGCAGTTTGCATCCATTGTTTCGCGTTCTAGTCTCTGCAGCAGCAGAAAACAAGCTTGCTCCCTCCTCAATATGACATCCCTTCAAATATTTAAACAGGGCTATCATATCACCTCTTAACCTTCTCTTCTCCTGGCTAAACATCCCCAGCTCCCTAAGGCGTTCTTCATAGGGCAAGGTTTCCAGACCCTTCACCATCTTAGTTGCCCTCCTTTGGACATGCTCCAGTTTCTCCACATCTTTTTTGAATTGTGGTGCCCAGAACTGGACACAGTATTCCAGGTGGGGCCTGACCAAAGCAGAATAGAGTGGCACTATAACTTCCCTTGATCTAGAAACTATACTTCTATTGATGCAGCCTAAAATTGTATTGGCTTTTTTAGCTGCCGCATCACACTGTTGACTCATGTTCAGCTTATGGTCTACTTGGACTCCTAGATCCCTTTCACATGTGGTCTCATTCAGCCAGGTGTCCCCCATCCTATATCTGTGCATTTCATTTTTCCGCCCTAAGTGCAGAACCTTACATTTCTCCGCATTGAATTTCATTTTGTTAGCACTGGCCCAGCTTTCTAGTCTATTCAGGTCATTTTGAATTTTGATCCTGTCCTCTGGGGTATTAACTACTCCTCCCAGTTTAGTGTCATCTGCAAATTTGATAAGTATGCGCCCAATTCTGTCATCCAAATCGTTAATAAAGATGTTGAACAGCACTGGGCCCAGGACAGAGCCCTGTGGGACCCCACTGGTCACTTCTCTCCAGGATGAAAAGGAGCCATTGTTGAGCACCCTTTGAGTTCGGCCAGTCAACCAATTAAAAATCCATGTAACAGTTAACTTGTCTATCCCACATTTTGCAAGCTTGTTTGCAAGAATGTCATGGGGAACCTTGTCAAAGGCCTTACTGAAATCGAGGTATACTATATCCACAGCATTCCCTTCATCTACCAAGCTGGTAATTTTATCAAAAAAAGAGATCAGGTTCGTTTGGCATGACTTGTTTCTCTGAAACCCATGTTGGCTTTTTGTGATTATGGCATTGGCCTCTAAGTGTTCACAGACTCTCTGCTTAATGATCTGCTCTAGAACGTTTGCTGGAATTGATGTCAGACTAACTGGACGATAATTGTTGGGATCCTCTTTTTTTCCCTTTTTGAAGATGGGGACAACGTTTGCCCTCCTCCAGTCTGCTGGGACTTCTCCTGTTCTCCAAGAGTTCTCAAAGATTATTGCCAATGGCTCTGATATTACATTTGCCAGTTCTTTTAATACTCTAGGATGTAGTTCATCTGGTCCTGGAGATTTATATTCATTTAGGTTAACCAGGTATTCCTGTACTACCTCTTTACTTATTCTGTGCTGAATTTCCTCTATTCTGTCTCCATTATCCTTAGGATGAGCACCCTTTGCCTTTTCTGAGAAGACTGAAGCAAAGAAGGTGTTGAGTAATTCTGCCTTTTCTCTGTCCCCTGTTAGCATTTTGCCATCTTCTGCACGCAGTGGCCCCACTGTTTCCTTCTTCTTCCTTTTGCTGCGGACATATCCAAAAAAGCCCTTTTTATTGTTCTTAACCTCTCTAGCAAGCCTGAGTTCATTCTGCGCTTTAGCTTTTCTGACTTTACCCCTACATGTGCTGGCTATTTGTTTGAATTCCTCTTTCGTGATTTCTCCATTTTTCCATTTCTTATACATGTTCCGTTTAAAACTTAGCTCAGTTGAAAGTTCCTTAGTCATCCATCCTGGCTTCTTGAGACATCTTCCATTTTTCTTCCTCATTGGAACTGTTTGAAATTGTGCCTTCAATATCTCCCTTTTGAGAAACTCCCATCCGTCTTGAACTCCCTTTTCTTTTAGTATTCCTGACCATGGGATCACTCCCAATATTTCTCTAAGTTTATTGAAATTAGCTCTCCTAAAGTCTAGAGTGCGTGTCTGACTATGCCTAGCTTCTCCCTTCCACTGTATTACAAACTCCAGGAGAACATGGTCACTTCCACCTAAGGATCCAACCACTTGCACCCCATCAACTAGGTCTTCCCTGTTGGTTAAGATCAGATCTAAAATGGCTGATCCCCTTGTTGCCTCTTCCACCTTTTGGACAATGAAATTGTCTTCCAGGCAAGTGAGGAATTTGCTAGACTTTGAGGATTTGGCTGAGTTTGACTTCCAGCAAATATCAGGATAGTTGAAGTCACCCATCACTACTACATCTCTCTTTTCTGAGTATGTGATTATCTGTTCTAGAAAGGCATCATCCAATTCCTCTGCCTGAGTCGGGGGTCTGTAGTAGACTCCCACAGTAACATCCCTGTTATTTCCCTCTCCTTTAATTTTTATCCAGATGCTCTCCACCTGGCTTCCAGTATTGACTTCCTGCATCTCTTCACTGGTGTAAATATCCCTGACATATAATGCTATTCCTCCTCCTTTCCTGCTTGGCCTGTTTCTCTTAAAAAGGTTATACCCCTCTATTTCTACATTCCAATCATGAGACTCATCCCACCAGGTTTCAGTGATGCCTATTATATCATATTTCCCTTGTCGTGCTAGGAGTTCAAGTTCATCCTGCTTATTTCCCATACTCTGTGCATTAGTGGAGAGGCATTTAAGACCATGTGTCCTCTTTACTTGCTGCTTTTGCACATTTTTTTCCCTCCTACTGTTGGGTCCTTGCACTGTTTGCCTTGTTCCCTCTATGCCACTTTGACTATTTTCTACAGCCCTTTTGCTTTCCAGAATAATGTCTCCCTCCTTCACATAACTCAGTTTAAAGCCCTCCTGATCAGATTCTTCAGACTGTTGGCAAAAACGTTTTTGCCAACTGGCGTGAGATGCAGTCCATCCCTTGCCAGAAGTCCCTCCTCATGGAACCGCAGCCCATGATCCAAGAATCCAAACTGTTCTTGGCGGCACCATCTACGGAGCCAGTTATTCACCTCTGCTATTTTCCTCTCCCTTCCTGGACCATGCCCTTCTACCGGGAGTAGAGATGAGATGACAACCTGTGCATCCATCTCTTTCAGCTTCCTTCCCAGAGCCTCATAATCCCTTTTGATATTCTGAAGGCTGTGCCTTGCAGTATCATTGGTTCCCACATGAACCAAAAGAAGGGGATAACGGTCAGTAGGTTTGATAAGTCTTGTCAGCCTCTCCGTCACATGACCTCTGTGTTTTCAAGCTTCAAATGGGATTCCATCAATCCTGGCTGCCTTGCCGTTTTTCATCTGCTGTATGGCCTTACTGGTCTCTTCCAAAGTGGGAGCTATGTCCAATTCATTTTTCATCAGTTGTTGTATCATATGAGCCTTGGACTACTTGGTTGGCACTGAAGAGACTTTGAAAATGTTCAGCCCATCAATTCAGGATGGAGGCTTTGTCTGTGATTAGTATTTGACTATCTGTACTATATAAGGAGCTTTGGACCTGATAAGTAGATCCAAATACTGTTTTAAGAGTTTTGTGGAATCCTCTGGAATCACCCAGATCTGCACAACGTTGTGTCTTTTCTGCTAAATTGGTCCACCACTTGTTCTGAATGTCTCAGTGTTGTTGTTGGAGTTTACTACGTGCAAGATGGAAGGCTGCTTTTCTTACATGGCAAGATGGCTGATTGAGGTGTGCCTGATGAGCAGTTCTCCTCTTTGCGAACAGCTCTTGGATCTCTTGGTTGTTTTAATCAAACCAATCTTGGTTTTTCTTGTGGGAGAACCCAAGGGATTCTTCTGCAGACTGCAGGATACTGTTTTTGATATGTTGCCAAAGCACTGTAGGAGAAGAATCTATAAGATGGTCTTCAGGTTTTGATTGTAGATTTGCCTGGAAGTTATCTCTCATGGAAGCTTGTTGAAGATTGTTGACTTGGAGTCTCCTCTTCATCTTAAGCTCATATCTAAGAGGGGTGGCATCTTAAAGAGGAGACTCCAAGTCAACAATCTTCAACAAGCTGCCATGTTGAAGATTGTTGACTTGGAGTCTCCTCTTTAAGATGCCACCCGTCTTAGATATGAGCTTAAAATGAAGATTTAGTTTGCATCTTACAAGGCGATGATCTGTTTAGCATTCTGCACTGGGCATCACTCGAGTATGACAGACATTGTGAATGTTTCTCTGGCGCACTAGAACATAATCAATGAGGTGCCAGTGTTTGGATCGGGGATGCACCCAGGTTGCATTCAAGCTATTTTTCTGTTGAAAGATAATGTTTGTAATAGCTGCTGTTCTACACAAAACTCTAGCAGGAGGCATCCCTTATCATTACAGTTTCCAACACCATGCTTGCCTAGAACGCCTTTCCAGGATTCGAAGTTCTTTCCTACTCTGGCATTGAAGTTACCAAGGGTAATGAGGCATGGAGCTCAGTTTCTTCAGTACACTAATGACACTCAGATATACCTCACCATGGCAAGATCATCGGCACAGACCTCAGATGGCGTCTCTCCTCTCAATGACTATCTTGCGGCAGTAAAGGATTGGATGAGGGAAAACAGAATGAAGCTTAATCCAGACAAAATGGAGGCACTAACAGTTACAGGACCGAAAATAGGTTTGGGAATACACCTTCTGGTCCTAGATGGAATCACACTCTCCTCGAAGGACCCTGTTCACAGTCTGGGGGTACTCCTAGACTCGTCACTTCACATGACCAATCAGGTGAATGCGATGGTCAGGAGTGCCTGTTATCAACTTTGGCTGATACGCCAGTTGCACCCTTTCCTGGATCTGAAGGACCTGGAGTCTGTGATACCTGCTTTGGTAACCTCACTATTGGATTTCTGTAATGTGCTCTACATGGGGCTACCCTTGTGCTTAACCCGGAAACTTCCATTAGTACAGAACATGGAAGCCAGGCTTATCAGGGGAACATCGAGGAGAGAGCACATAACACTGGTGCTCAAGTCTCTTCACTGGCTGCCAATTAGTTTCCAGGCACAGTACAAGGTGTTGGTTTTAACCTTTAAAGCCCTACATGGCTTGGGTCCATCTTATCTTAGGGACCATCTCTTCCCATATGATCCCCCTGTACACTTTGGTCCTATGGGAGGAACGTGCTACAACCTATGAAAACTAGTTTGGCACAGACCTCCCAGAGGATGTTCTCCACTGCTGCTCCCAGGCTATGGAATGACCTGTCGGATGAGATGCGTCTTATTACATATCTTGATAGCTTTAAAAAGGCCATAAAGACGCATCTCTTCTGCCAGGCCTTCTCAGAAAGTCCTTAACTCCCAGTTCTGTTAGTGGGTCAAGCTCTCCCCTCAGTTTTTAATATCTCGACCTTTGACACCCAAGCAATTGATCATTGTTTTATATTGTGAAAATTTTAATTATGTTATTTTTAACTTTGATGTTAGTTTAATCCAATTTTAAGGGGTGGGTGGCTGGGTATGGGTCATTGTAATTTTTACCTTGCATCTTTTTAATTGTTGTAACCTACTCCAATTGGTTGACAGAGGATCAGGCTATAAATATTATTATTATTATTATTATTATTATTATTATTATTATTATCTTCTGCAGGGACTTTTTGTATGAGGTGGCGTAGGTCTGAGTAGAATTTGTTTTTCTCCATAGGGTCGGCTTGCATAGTTGGAGCATATATACTGAAGAGAACAACCTGTGGGAGGCGTAAGGAGATAATGCAATCAGAGTGACCTGTTGGCAAGGTTTCAAATTTGGAGGCAATGGCGTTTTTAATCATAAAGCCTACTCCTGAAAGTTATTTTTCAGTTTTAGTTTGCCAGACCAGTAGAGTGTGTAGCCAGCATCGTGTTCTTTAAGGCTGCCTTCCTTGTGGAGACAACCTTCACTAAGAGCAGTGATGTCAATATTAAGTCATGATTGTTCATGGGCTATTAGAGCAGAATGACACTCAGGACGTCCACTATCTGGAGAATCTTGCATGATTCTGATGTTCCAGAATGCAAACGTCAGTCTGTTTGCACCTTTGGAGGCTGGAGTGTGCCTTTGTATCTTTATTTTTGTTCAAGTGCATCAGAAGATGCCCATTGGCTGCAGCTAGCCGACCAGGTAGATGGAGAAGAGCTTTTGTAAGGCCACCTTTTCTAGGCCCCTCTCTGTATGGAGCAAGCAATGCTCTCCTTAAAAAGGCTGGTTGGTCGTTCAGGATGCTGCTAAACAACACTGTCATCTCTCAGGTCAGTCTCAAGTGACCAAAGTCCTGTACCGCCTACTTGCAGGGTTGGGTCTGCGGCTTCCAGTGCATCTTGCTGTTTTGTCCCTTACCTATTGCTACAGAACTTTGGGGGGGGGGGGTCAGATGTATCTGAGCCTGTGCAATGGATTTTTCTGTTGGAGCACGTCATGTACAGAACTGGCCTTACCCTTTATACCAAAGGTTCGTCTGCTGAGGCCAAGCAGCATGGATGGTGGCAGCGAGATTCTCAGGTCATAAGTTTGATTAGAGTTTCCTTCTCTTAGATGGTTTTACCTTACAGGGTTAGACAAGCACCATCTGCTTGGGTTTGGGATTGGAGTTTTCCTTCTCCTAGGATGGTTGCCAAAAGGCTAAAGAGCCCATCCTGTCCCTTTTGCGCTCTTTGTCAGACCCTTTGATTGTGATCTGTCTGTCATGGGAGGCCCTACCGATGGCTATTATGCCACTGCCAGCATAGCTCACAGCTTCATTAGGGTACGCAAGAGTCTCCCCCATGACAAGGGGGTGTCAATGGAGAGGTAGGTTCAACGTATTCTAAAATAAACTCATTTATTCTGGAGGCCATAATAGAGGAAATATTTTGACATCTTGATTAAGGAGTGCAATAGGATGGAAAGATTTAATTTCTGTGCACTACTCTTTGGTTTCTGGGATTGGAATTATGCGGGTTCTATGACAATTTGTCAGCATGGGGGCATTATTCAGAATGGATTTTAAAAGGGCAATAAGATGAAGAGAAAGTACAGAAGCTGCAGGCCCAGGTATTTTCACTTCAGCATCTTAGGGAGCAAGAGGCTTTTCTGACCAGAACAGACTGGAAGGTCTTGGATGAGAAACACACAGAGAAAGCTGCTGAGAAGGAGGATGTTACTTCATGCACAATAGAGGGACATGGTTGGAGGAATGTCACACACAGAAGTAGGGAAACCAGGGATCATTCTGTGAGCTTGCAGCTACAAAATCGATTTGAAGCTCTCTCTGTTATGATGAGGAACAGCAGCAGGGACAGATTTCAGGGACAGAGCAGGGGAGCCTGAGAGTACCACCAAATGGAACAGCCACTGCTAAGCCTCGAAGGAGGTGTGTCATGGTGGTGGGGACTCCTTGCTGAGGGGTACCAAAGCAGTGGTTTGTGGGCCTGACAAGATGTCTCGGGAGGTGTGTTGTCTCCTTGGGGCAAAATCTGTGATGTGACAGAGAGACTGACAAGGCTCGTCCTACTGACCATTACCCCTTTCTTTCAGTTCATGTGGAAACCAATGATACTGCAAGGCACATCCTTCAGTATATCATAAGGGATTATGGGGCTCTGGGTAGGAAGCTGAAAGAGATGGATGCACAGGTTGTCATCTCATCTCTTCTCACAGTTGAAGGGAAGGGAGAAATAGCAGAGGTTAATAACTGGCTCCACAGATGGTGCCACCAAGAATGATTTGGATTTTTAGATCATGGGCTGCGGTTCCATGAGGAGGAATCTCTGGCAAGGGATGGGTTGCATCTCACATCAATTTGCAGAAACGTTTTTGCCAATAGTCAAAAATTTGATCAGGAGGGCTTTAAACTGAGTTATATGGGGGAGGGAGACATTAATCTGGAAAGCAAAAGCAAAGAAAACAGTTACACTGTCATACAGGGAACAAGGTAAACAGTGCAAAGACCCAACAGTGGGAGGGAAAAAAATTGCACAGGCAGCAAATGGGGGGGGGGGCATGGTCTTTGGTGTTTCTACACTAATGCACAGAGCATGGGAAATAAGCAAGATGAACTTAAAGTCGTATCACAACAAAGCAAATATGATATAATAGGCATCACTGAAACCTGGTGGGATGAGTCTCATGGCTGGAATGTAGAAATAACGGGGTATGCCATCGCTGTGCACTCTGAGGGAGAGAAGAGCCTTCGTCTCCAGTCCCAGAAGCTGGTGAGGCACTCTCCCTCCATTCCAACTGCCACCGCTGTGGGCTCTGAGGAAGAGAAGAGCCATCGTCTCCAGTCCCAGCAGCTGGTGAGGCACCCTCCCTCCATTCCAACTGCCACCGCTGTGGACTCTGAGGGAGAGAAAGCAAGAAGAGCCCTCCCTCCTTCCACCATCTTGAGGGAGAGAAAGGCAAGCCAGCTCGAACAGGCCTTGCCTAAAAAGAAGAAGACCTCTCCCTCCAATCCATCAGCCATGGTCCAGGCCTCTGAGGGAGAGAAGATCTGCTGGACTTTCCCCCTTCCCCACCGCCTCTCCCTTTTTCTTTTTCTTTTTCTTTTTTTTTTGTGTGTCTATATTAGATTGTAAGCCTGAGGGCAGGGAAATGTCTTAATTAAAAAATTGTAAGCCACTTGACTGAAGAGCGGGGTATTATTTTATTATTATTATTATTTATAAGCTTTTTAAGAGAATCAGGCCAAACAGGATGAGGAATAGGATTATATGTCAGGGATGTTTACACCAGTGTAGAGATCCAGGACATCATTCCTGGAAGCCAGGTGAAGAGCATCTGGATAAAAATTAAAGGGGAGGGAAAGAACAGGGATATTATTGTGGGAGTCTACTATAGACCCCCAAGTCAGACTGAGGAATTGGATGACAATGGCGCCTTTCTAGAACAGATAAGCACAGACTCAGAAGGGAGAGATGCAGTCGTGGTGGGTGACTTCATTTATCCTGATATTTGCTCTGGTCAAGTCCCACCTAGAATTCTGTGTCCATTTCTGGGCATCATAATTCAAAAAGGATGTGGCGAAACTAGAGCGTTTCCAAAGGAGGGAGACTAAATTGGTGAAGGGTCTGGACACCATGCCCTATGAGGAATGCCTTAGGGAGCTGGGGATGTTTAGTATGGAGAAGAGAAGATTAAGAGGTTGTTACCATAAGTCATTTTAATAAAATTTTGGGGACATATGGACTCTACTATGACCCCTGACTGATCTATGCAAGGACCCACCATCAGCCTCAAGCGAGGAGGTCACATAGGCAAGCCCACTTGGAGGGGCAGAGGCCCTAGTAAGTAAATCTTCTATAGGAAGTTTGGGAGTCGCCACACCAGAATCACCACTGCTCTCCTGAGTAAGACAATAGACTCGGCCTCACACTTAATTGGCCAGCCATCAGCTTAACTACTTGGCTATACAAGCCAGACTTCCCTCCAAATTGTGTCCAGACCCAATGCATTGTGTCACACATTGCCTTCTCTTAGTTCAATAAAGCCCAAGCCATCAGCGCCTTTGTCTAAGGCTATCTGCATAGCCCCTGGACACAGTTAGCCCTATAATAGATCCTGAGTTTAGACTCACTTCGAATCGAGCACCGGCTTGCTCCCTGGTCCATACGAGTTGAAATCACTGTCAGCTTGCTCCTTGGTCCACGCTGGACTGGGATCAGATCTCAGCTCCCTCGGCCACCTTCCCAAGGTTCTGCGGCCGTGTCCCATCATCCATCCACACTCCATTGGGTATCCTTGAGAAGACTTCTAAGGTAGTATCCCCTGGTGGTGCCTCTCTTCCTGAAACCCTTTTCCCTCAGCTAAGTATGTGTGTGTGTGTGTATGCTTCCCCCACATTGTGTGTTTCCTAATAAAGGACATATAGTTATTGGAATCAAATTGATATCAGTGCCTTATTTTCTTGGGATTGTTGGGACCCTCTGGTATACATATAGGAGACCCAGTCTCGACTTAAGGCTTTGTTAAGACCTCCTCTCAGCAGCATTTGATCTAATTAATTCCCCCCGCAAGAGACCCTTCCTAACATTTTGGAGGAGAATGCTTTGACAATAATTTGGTCCCCTAAAATCTAGACTTTCCAGATTGATCATCTGGACTGGCTAAATTTCGGAATGTAGGAGGAACCGCAATCCCAGAGACTCAGACGCAATAGATAGGAAATTGCACGAGTGTGTTCTTGTGTGTTTGGCCATCAGGGCATCTATCTTGGTTTGGCTAATCCCATTTCATTCTTTGGCTAGACACCTTTTATTGTTTTCGCTATCCGTGGGTTGGAAAAGTTATTAGAGACACCCTGGCCAGGCATCCTAAAAACTTTCCCACTCCAAAACCTAGGCTGATAGTTCAAAGTTAGTGCAAGGAACCCTGCAACCAATCCAGGTATTTGGGCTGCAATGCAAATAGGCGTCCCAAGGCAAACCTCCATGGTTGAGGCATTCCTCACAAGGAAGAACCTGTTATGGTGAGCCAAAAACCTTTGAGGTCTTGGCATGTGCTGGTTACAGCAATAGAAGCTCTAAGGTAGAGCAAAGCAAAAATGCTGAGCAAAGGGGTGTTACTGTGGAAGTCTACTACAGACTGCCAAGTAAGGCAGATGACCAAACACTCAGAAAAGAGAGATGTAGTAGTGATGGGGAACTTCAATTATTCAGATATTTGCTGAAAGTCAGCCAAATCCTCAAGGTCTAGCAAATTCCTCACTTGCCTCAGAACAATTTCATTGTCCAAAAGGTGAAAGAGGCAACAAGGGGTTCAGCTATTTTAGATCTTATCTTAACCAACAGGGAAGGCCTAGTTGATGCAGTGCAAGTGGTGGGATCCCTAGGTGGAAGTCACCATGTTATCCTGGAGTTATTATACAGTGAAAAGGAGAAGCCAGGCATAGTCAGAAACACATTCTAGACTTTAGGAGAGCAGATTTTAATAAACTTAGAGAAATACTGGGGGTGATCCCGTGGTCAGGAATACTAAAAGAGAAGGGAGTTCAAGATGGATGGGAGTTTCTCAAAAAGGAGAAACTGAAGGCACAATTTCAAACAGTTTGAATTAGGAATAGCAAGCATTTGTACGGATAAAGTTAGAAAAGCTAAAGTGCAGAATGAACACAGGCTTGCTGGAGAGGTTAAGAACAACAAAAAGAACAACATTTTAGATATGCCCGCAGTAAAAGGAAGAAGAAGGAAATGATAGGGCCACTGCGTGCAGAAGTTGGCAAAATGCTAACAGGGGACAGAGAAAAGGCAGAATTACTCAACAACTTCTTTGCTTCAGTCTTCTTAGAAGAAGCAAAGGGTGATCAAGCTGAGGACAATGGAGCAGAGGACAGAATAGGGGAATTTCAGCACAGAATAAGTAAAGAGATAGTACAAGAATACCTCATTAATCTAAATGAATATAAGTCTCCAGCACCAGATGAACTACATCCAAGGGTATTAAAAGAACTGGCAAATGTAATATTGGAACCAATGGCAATAATCTTTGAGAACTCCTGGAGAACAGGAGAAGTCCGAGCAGACTGGAGGAGGGCAAACGTTGTCCCCATCTTCAAAGAGGAGGAAAAAGAGGATCCCAACAATTATCGTCCAGTTAGTCTGACATCAATACCAAGAAAGATACTAGAGCAGAACATTAAATAGGAAGTCTGTGAACATCTAGAAGGCAATACCATAATCACAAAAAGCCAACATGGGTTTCAGAGAAATAAGTCATGCCAGACAAACCTGATCTCTTTTTTTGATAAAATTACCATCTTGGAAGATGAAGGGAATGTTGTGGGTATAGTGTATCTTGAATTCAGTAAGGCCTTTGACAAAGCTTGCAAAATGTGGGCTAAACAAGGCAACTGTTAGGTGGATCTATTATTGGTTGACTGGCCAAACCCAAAGGATGCTCAGCCATGGTTCATTTTCATCCTGGAGAAAAGTGATAAGTTGGGGTGCCACAGGGTTCTGTCCTTGGCCCAGTGCTATTCAACATCTTTATCAATGACTTGGATAACAGAATTCATAGAATCATAGAATCATAGAGTTGGAAGAGACCACAAGGGCCATCTAGTCCAACCCCCTGCTATGCAGGAACTCCAAATCAAAGCATCCCTGACAGATGGCCATCCAGCCTCTGCTTAAAGACCTCCAAAGAAGGAGACTCCACTACGCTCCGAGGGAGTGTGTTCCACCGTCGAACAGCCCTTACTGTCAGGAAGTTCCTCCTAAGGTTGAGGTGGAATCTCTTTTCCTGCAGCTTGCATCCATGGTTCCACGTTCTAGTCTCTTCCACCTAAGGATTCCACCACTTGCACCCCATCAACTAGGTCTTCCCTGTTGGTTAAGATAAGATCTAAGATGGCTGATCCCCTTGTTGCTTCTTCCACCTGTTGGACAATGAAATTGTCTTCCAGGCAAGTGAGGAATTTGCTAGACCTTGAGGATTTGGCTGAGTTTGACATCCAGCAAATATCAGGATAGTTGAAGTCCCCCATCACTACTACATCTCTCCTTTCTGAGTGTGTGATTATCTGTTCTAGAAAGGCATCATCCAATTCCTCTGCCTGAGTTGGGGGTCTGTAGTAGACTCCCTCAGTACCATCCCTGTTGTTTTCCTCTCCTTTAATTTTTATCCAGATGCTCTCCACCTGGCTTCCAGTATTGACTTCCTGGATCTTCCTGGACTTCCTGGACTTCCTCAGTCCGGCCAGAGAGAGGAGAAGGAGAGGAGCTGCTTGGCAGCCATTTTGGGACCGTGTGCTTGAGACCGTGTGCTCGTTGCTGAAGGGGAGGAGCTTCTGTGAGTCACATCTGTGAGTCACAAGGGGGCGGAGCTAGCAGACTAGCTTTATATACCACCTTCCAGAGCCTTCCAGAACAGTCCGGCCAGAGAGAGAATTTTAGTTTTCTTTAACTGAACAACTCTGCTCAAGTGGCATTAGGTTAGAATCAGATATTGAAACAGAACCTTCCCTTTAAGTGTAAGATACCAGCCAGTAATTACCTTTAAAGAAGTATTCCCAGTAGATTGACTGTTATATTTATTACTAAAGACTTTGCAGTATGGACAACGAGGGATCTGCCACAGTCACCTGCAACTCTTGTGGGATGTTTCTCTTCTTGCCTACAGTAGTGGAGAACTTCACATGCACCAAGTGCAAGTTGGTAGCACTCTTGGAGGAGAAAGTGCAGCAGCTGGAGTCCAGAGTAGCTACACTTCAGCAGATTAGGGAACAAGAGGATTTCCTGGACACAATAGAACTAATCTTGGATGAGTACCATGCAGAGGAAGATGCTAGGGAGGAAGAGGTCACTTGCCAAACAGAGGAGGCAGACAGCTGGAGGAATGTCACAAAGAGTAGTAAACCAAGAAGGAATTGTTCGGGGAGCTTGCAGCTAGAGAATCGATTCGAAGCTCTTTCCCTTATCAAGGAGGATGAAGAAGAGCAGCATGGACAGACTTCAGGGACAGAGCAAGGGAGCCTGAGAGTCCCACCCGAGGGAACAGTCGCTGCTAAGCCTCAGAGGAGGCGTGTGGTTGTAGTGGGGGACTCCTTGCTGAGGGGTACAGAAGCAGTGATTTGTAGGCCTGACAAGATGTCTCAAGAGGTGTGCTGTCTTCCAGGTGCAAAGTTCCGGGATGTGACAGAGAGGCTGACAAGACTGGTCAAGCCTACTGACCAATACCCCTTCCTTTTGGTCCACGTGGGAACTAATGATACTGCAAGACACAGCATTCAGAACATCAAAAGGGATTACGAGGCGCTTGGTAGGAAGCTGAAAGGAATGGATGTACAGGTTGTCATCTCGTCTCTTCTGCCAGTTGAAGGGCATGGTCCAGGAAGGGAGAGGAAAATAGCAGAGGTGAACAACTGGCTTCGCAGATGGTGCCGCCGAGAAGGATTTGGATTCTTGGATCATGGGCTGCGGTTCCATGAGGAGGGACTTCTTGCAACAGACGGGTTGCATCTCACACCAGTTGGAAGAAATGTTTTTGCCAACAGTCTCAAGAACTTGATCAGGAGAGCTTTAAACTGAGTTCCGAGGGGAAGGGAGACAATATTAAGGAACGCAAAAGGGATGGCGTAAATAGTCAAACTGACATAGAGGAAACAAGGCAAACAGTGCAAGGACCCAACAGTGGGAGGCAAAAAAACTTGCACAGGCAGCAAGTAAAAGGGAACCATGGTCTGCGATGTCTCTACACTAATGCACAGAGCATGGGAAATAAGCAAGATGAACTCGAACTCCTAGTACAACAAGGCAAATATGATATAATAGCCATCACTGAAACCTGGTGGGATGAGTCTCATGATTGGAATGTGGAAATAGAGGGGTATAACCTTATTAAGAGAAATAGGCCAAACAGGAAAGGAGGAGGAATAGCACTATATGTCAGAGATATTTACACCAGTGAAGAGATCCTGGACATCAATCATGGAAGCCAGGTGGAGAGCATCTGGATAAGAATCAAAGGGGAGGGAAACAACAAGGGTGTTACGGTGGGAGTCTACTACAGACCCCCAAGTCAGACTGAGGAATTGGATGATCATAGAATCATAGAATCATAGAGTTGGAAGAGACCACAAGGGCCATCCAGTCCAACCCCCTGCCATGCAGGAACTCCAAGTCAAAGCATCCCTGACAGATGGCCATCCAGCCTCTGCTTAAAGACCCCTAAGGAAGGAGACTCCACCACACTCCGAGGGAGTGTGTTCCACTGTCGAACAGCCCTTACTGTCAGGAAGTTCCTCCTAATGTTGAGGTGGAATCTCTTTTCCTGCAGTTTGCATCCATTGTTCCGCGTTCTAGTCTCTGCAGCAGCAGAAAACAAGCTTGCTCCCTCCTCAATATGACATCCCTTCAAATATTTAAACAGGGCTATCATATCACCTCTTAACCTTCTCTTCTCCAGGCTAAACATCCCCAGCTCCCTAAGGCGTTCTTCATAGGGCAAGGTTTCCAGACCCTTCACCATCTTAGTTGCCCTCCTTTGGACATGCTCCAGTTTCTCCACATCCTTTTTGAATTGTGGTGCCCAGAACTGGACACAGTATTCCAGGTGGGGCCTGACCAAAGCAGAATAGAGTGGCACTATAACTTCCCTTGATCTAGAAACTATACTTCTATTGATGCAGCCTAAAATTGCATTGGCTTTTTTAGCTGCCGCATCACACTGTTGACTCATGTTCAGCTTATGGTCTACTTGGACTCCTAGATCCCTTTCACATGTGGTCTCGTTCAGCCAGGTGTCCCCCATCCTATATCTGTGCATTTCATTTTTCCGCCCTAAGTGCAGAACCTTACATTTCTCCGTATTGAATTTCATTTTGTTAGCACTGGCCCAGCTTTCTAGTCTATTCAGGTCATTTTGAATTTTGATCCTATCCTCTGGGGTATTAGCTACTCCTCCCAGTTTAGTGTCATCTGCAAATTTGATAAGTATGCCCCCAATTCTGTCATCCAAATCGTTAATAAAGATGTTGAATAGCACTGGGCCCAGGACAGAACCCTGTGGCACCCCACTGGTCACTTCTCTCCAGGATGAAAAGGAGCCATTGTTGAGCACCCTTTGAGTTCGGCCACTCAACCAATTACAAATCCATGTAACAGTTAACTTGTCTATCCCACATTTTGCAAGCTTGTTTGCAAGAATGTCATGGGGAACCTTGTCAAAGGCCTTACTGAAATCGAGGTATACTATATCCACAGCATTCCCTTCATCTACCAAGCTGGTAATTTTATCAAAAAAAGAGATCAGGTTCGTTTGGCATGACTTCTTTTTCTGAAACCCATGTTGGCTTTTTGTGATTATGGCATTGGCTTCTAAATGTTCGCAGACTCTCTGCTTAATGATCTGCTCTAGCACCTTTCCTGGAATTGATGTCAGACTAACTGGACGATAATTGTTGGGATCCTCTTTTTTTCCCTTTTTGAAGATGGGGACAACGTTTGCCCTCCTCCAGTCTTCTGGGACTTCTCCTGTTCTCCAGGAGTTCTCAAAGATTATTGCCAATGGCTCTGATATTACATTTGCTAGTTCTTTTAATACTCTAGGATGTAGTTCATCTGGTCCTGGAGATTTATATTCATTTAGGTTAACCAAGTATTCCTGTACTATCTCTTTACTTATTCTGTGCTGAAATTCCCCTATTCTGTCTTCTGCTCCATTATCCTTCGGTTGAGCACCTTTTGCCTTTTCTGAGAAGACTGAAGCAAAGAAGGTGTTGAGTAATTCTGCCTTTTCTCTGTCCCCTGTTAGCATTTTGCCATCTTCTGCACGCAGTGGCCCTACTGTTTCCTTCTTCTTCCTTTTGCTGCGGACATATCCAAAAAAGCCCTTTTTATTGTTCTTAACCTCTCTAGCAAGCCTGAGTTCATTCTGCGCTTTAGCTTTTCTGACTTTACCCCTACATGTGCTGGCTATTTGTTTAAATTCCTCTTTCGTGATTTCTCCATTTTTCCATTTCTTATACATGTTCCGTTTAAAACTTAGCTCATTTGAAAGTTCCTTAGTCATCCATCCTGGCTTCTTGAGACATCTTCCATTTTTCTTCCTCATTGGAACTGTTTGAAATTGTGCCTTCAATATCTCCCTTTTGAGAAACTCCCATCCGTCTTGAACTCCCTTTTCTTTTAGTATTCCTGACCATGGGATCACTCCCAGTATTTCTCTAAGTTTATTGAAATTAGCTCTCCTAAAGTCTAGAGTGCGTGTCTGACTATGCCTAGCTTCTCCCTTCCACTGCATAACAAACTCCAGGAGAACATGGTCACTTCCACCTAAGGATCCAACCACTTGCACCCCATCAACTAGGTCTTCCCTGTTGGTTAAGATAAGATCTAAAATGGCTGATCCCCTTGTTGCCTCTTCCACCTTTTGGACAATGAAATTGTCTTCCAGGCAAGTGAGGAATTTGCTAGACTTTGAGGATTTGGCTGAGTTTGACTTCCAGCAAATATCCGGATAGTTGAAGTCCCCCATCACTACTACATCTCTCCTTCCTGATTGTGTGGTCATCTGTTCTAGAAAGGCATCATCCAATTCCTCTGCCTGAGTCGGGGGTCTGTAGTAGACTCCCACAGTAACATCCCTGTTATTTCCCTCTCCTTTAATTTTTATCCAGATGCTCTCCACCTGGCTTCCAGTATTGACTTCCTGGATCTCTTCACTGGTGTAAATATCCCTGACATATAATGCTATTCCTCCTCCTTTCCTGCTTGGCCTGTTTCTCTTAAAAAGGTTATATCCCTCTATTTCTACATTCCAATCATGAGACTCATCCCACCAGGTTTCAGTGATGCCTATTATATCATATTTCCCTTGTTGTGCTAGGAGTTCAAGTTCATCCTGCTTATTTCCCATACTCTGTGCATTAGTGTAGAGACATTTAAGACCATGTGTCCTCTTTACTTGCTGCTTTTGCACATTTTTTTGCCTCCTACTATTGGGTCCTTGCACTGTTTGCCTTGTTCCCTCTATGCCACTTGGACTATTCTCTCCATCCCTTTTGTCTTCCAGTATAATGTCTCCCTCCCCCACATAACTCAGTTTAAAGCCCTCCTGATCAGATTCTTCAGACTGTTGGCAAAAACGTTTTTGCCAACTGGCGTGAGATGCAGCCCATCCCTTGCCAGAAGTCCCTCCTCATGGAACCGCAGCCCATGATCCAAGAATCCAAACTGTTCTTGGCGGCACCATCTACGGAGCCAGTTATTCACCTCTGCTATTTTCCTCTCCCTTCCTGGACCATGCCCTTCTACCGGGAGTAGAGATGAGATGACAACCTGTGCATCCATCTCTTTCAGCTTCCTTCCCAGAGCCTCATAATCCCTTTTGATATTCTGAAGGCTGTGCCTTGCAGTATCATTGGTTCCCACATGAACCAAAAGAAGGGGATAACGGTCAGTAGGCTTGACAAGTCTTGTCAGCCTCTCCGTCACATGATGGATCTTTGCCCCAGGGAGACAACACACCTCCCGAGACATCTTGTCAGGCCCACAAACCACTGCTTCCGTACCCCTCAGCAAGGAGTCCCCCACCACAACCACGCGCCTCCTCCGAGGCTTAGCAGTGGCTGTTCCTTTTCGTGATACTCTCAGGCTCCCCTGCTCTGTCCCTGATGTCTGTCCCTGCTGCTTTTCCTCATCATCTCTGACAACAGAGAGAGATTCAAAGTGATTCTGTAGCTGCAAGCCGCTCACAGAACGTTCCCTGGTTTCCTTACTTCTGTGTGTGACTACAGCCTCCTCCTTTTCTTTCTCCTCCTTAAAGGAAATGCAGCTTCTGCTAGCCTTGAGTAGCCTTAAGTAGCCTCCCAGCACTGGTTCCCAGAATGCAATGGCTCAAGTGTAAATTAAATTAGATCTCACCCAAGCACATGGACTACAGCCTCCTCCTTTTCTTTCTCCTCCTTAAAGGAAATGCAGCTTCTGCTAGCCTTGAGTAGCCTTAAGTAGCCTCCCAGCACTGGCTCCCAGAATGCAATGGCTCAAGTGTAAATTAAATTAGATCTCACCCAAGCACATGGACTACAGCCTCCTCCTTTTCTTTCTCCTCCTTAAAGGAAATGCAGCTTCTGCTAGCCTGCTAGCCTTGGCTCAAGTGTAAATTAAATTAGATCTCACTCAAGCACATGGACTACAGCCTCCTCCTTTTCTTTCTCCTCCTTAAAGGAAAATCTGATATCTTTCTAGAACAGATGACCACACAGTCAGAAAAGAGAGATGTAGTAGTGATAGGCGACTTCAACTATCCTGATATTTGCTGGAAGTCAAACTCAGCCAAATCCTCAAGGTCTAGCAAATTCCTCACTTGCCTGGAAGACAATTTCATGGTCCAAAAGGTGGAAGAGGCAACAAGGGGGTCAGCTATTTTAGATCTGATCCTAACCAACAAGGAGGACTTGGTTAATGGGGTGCAAGTGGTGGGATCATTAGGTGGAAGTGACCATGTTCTCCTGGAGTTTGTAATACAGTGGAAAGGAGAAGCCAGGCAGAGTCAGACACGCATCCTAGACTTTGGGAGAGCGGATTTCAGTAAACTGAGAGAAGTATTGAGGGCGATTCCATGGTCAGAAATACTAAAAGATAAAGGAGTTCAGGACGGATGGGACTTTCTCAAAAGGGAGATACTGAAGGCACAATTTCAAACAGTTCCAGTGAGAAAGAAAAACGGGAGGTGTCTCAAGAAACCAGGATGGATGACTAAGGAACTTTCAACCGAGCTAAGTTTGAAACGGAACATGTATAAGAAATGGAAAAAGGGGGAAATCACGAAAAAGGAATTCAAAGAAATAGCAGGCATGTGTAGGGGTAAAGTCAGAAAAGCTAAAGCGCAGAATGAACTCAGGCTTGCTAGAGAGGTTAAGAACAATAAAAAGGGCTTTTTTGGATATGTCCGCAGCAAGAGGAAGAAGAAGGAAACGGTAGGGCCACTGCGTGGAGAAGATGGCAAAATGCTAACAGGAGATAGAGAAAAGGCAGAATTACTCAACACCTTCTTTGCCTCAGTCTTCTCAGAAAAGGCAAAGGGTGCTCAACCTGAGGATAATGGAGCAGAGAACAGAATAGGGGAATTTCAGCACAGAATAAGTAAAGAGATAGTAGAGGAACACCTTGTTAATCTAAATGAATTTAAGTCTCCGGGACCAGATGAACTCCATCCAAGGGTATTAAAAGAACTGGCAAAAGTAATATCAGAGCCATTGGCAATCATATTTGAAAACTCCTGGAGAACAGGAGAGATCCCAGCAGACTGGCGAAGGGCAAACGTTGTCCCCATCTTCAAAAAGGGGAAAAAAGAGGATCCCAACAATTATCGTCCAGTTAGTCTGACATCAGTTCTAGGAAAGATTCTGGAGCAGATCATTAAACAGAGAGTCTGTGAACATCTAGATGGCAATGCCATAATCACAAAATCTCAACATGGGTTTCAGAGAAACAAGTCATGCCAGACAAATCTAATCTCTTTCTTTGATAAAATTACCAGCTTGGTAGATGTAGGGAATGCTGTGGATATAGTATATCTTGATTTCAGTAAGGCCTTTGACAAGATTTCCCATGACATTCTTGCAAACAAGCTTGTAAAATGTGGGCTAGACAAAGGAACTGTTAAATGGATCTGTAATTGGTTGACTGGCCGAACCCAAAGGGTGCTCAACAATGGCTCCTTTTCATCCTGGAGAGAAGTGACCAGTGGGGTCCCACAGGGCTCTGTCCTCGGCCCAGTGCTATTCAACATCTTTATCAATGACCTGGATGACAGAATTGGGAGCATACTTATCAAATTTGCAGATGACACCAAATTAGGGGGAATAGCTAATACCCCAGAGGACAGGATCAAGATTCAAAATGACCTGAATAGACTAGAAAGCTGGGCCAAAGCTAACAAAATGAAATTCAATACAGAGAAATGTAAGGTATTGCACTTAGGGCGGAAAAATAAAATGCACAGATATAGGATGGGTGACACCTGGCTGAATGAAACTACGTGTGAAAGGGATCTAGGAGTCCAAGGAGACCACAAGTTGAACATGAGTGAACAGTGTGATGCGGCAGCTAAAAAGGCCAATGCTATTTTGGGCTGCATTAATAGAAGTATAGTGTCTAGATCAAGAGAAGTAATAGTGCCACTGTATTCTGCTTTGGTCAGGCCCCACCTAGAATATTGTGTCCAGTTCTGGGCGCCACAATTCAGAAAGGACATTGAGAAACTGGAGTGTGTCCAAAGGAGGGCGACAAAAATGGTGAAGGGTCTGGAAACCATGCCCTATGAGGAACGACTTAGGGAGCTGGGGATGTTTAGCCTGGAGAAGAGAAGGTTAAGAGGTGATATGATAGCCCTGTTTAAATATTTGAAAGGATGTCATATTGAGGAGGGAGCAAGCTTGTTTTCTGCTGCTCCAGAGAACAGGACCCGGAACAATGGATGCAAGATACAGGAAAAGAGATTCCACCTGAACATTAGGAAGAACTTCCTGACAGTAAGGGCTGTTCGACAGTGGAACGCACTTCATCGGAAGGTGATAGAGTCTCCTTCCTTGGAGGTCTTTAAACAGAGGCTGGATGGCCATCTGTCAGGGGTGCTTTGATTTGGATTTCCTGCATAGCAGGGGGTTGGACTGGATGGCCCTAGTGGTCTCTTCCAACTCTACGATTCTATGATTCTATGATTCTATGATCTCTTCACTGGTGTAAATATCCCTGACATATAATGCTATTCCTCCTCCTTTCCTGTTCGGCCTGTTTCTCTTAAAAGGGTTATAACCCTCTATTTCTACATTCCAATCATGAGACTCATCCCACCAGGTTTCAGTGATGCCTATTATATCATATTTCCCTTGTTGTGCTAGGAGTTCAACTTCATCCTGCTTATTTCCCATACTTTGTGCATTAGTGTAGAGACATTTAAGACCATGTGTCCTCTTTACTTGCTGCTTTTGCATGGTTTTTTGCCTCCTACTCTTGGGTCCTTGCACTGTTTGCTTTGTTCCCTCTATTTCATTTTGACTATTGTTTCCAGCCCTTTTGCCTTCCAGAATGCTGTCTCCCTTCCCCACAACACTCAGTTTAAAGCCCTCCTGATCAGATTCTTCAGACTGTTGGCAAAAATGTTTTTGCCAACTGGCGTGAGATGAAGCCCATCCCTTGCCAGAAGTCCCTCCTCATGGAACCGCAGCCCATGATCCAAGAATCCAAACTGTTCTTGGCGGCACCATCTAAGGAGCCAGTTATTTACCTCTGCTATTTTCCTCTCCCTTCCTGGACCATGCCCTTCCACCGGGAGAAGAGATGAGATGACAACCTGTGCATCCATCTCTTTCAGCTTCCTTCTCAGAGCCTCATAATCCCTTTTGATATTCTGAAGGCTGTGCCTTGCAGTATCATTGGTTCCCACATGAACCAAAAGAAGGGGGTATTGATCAGTAGGCTTGACAAGTCTAGTCAGCTTCTCCATCACATGATGGATCTTTGCCCCAGGGAGACAGCACACCTCCCGAGACATCTTGTCAGGCCCACAAACCACTGCTTCGGTACCCCTCAGCAAGGAGTCCCCCACCACGACCACACGCCTCCTCCGAGGCTTAGCAGTGGCTGTTCCCTTTGGTGCTATTCTCAGGCTCCCCTGCTCTGTCCCTGACATCTGTCCCTGCTGCTTTTCCTCATCATCTCTGACAACAGAGAGAGATTCAAAGAGATTCTGCAGCTGCAAGCAGCTCACTGAACGTTCCCTGGTTTCCTTACTTCTGTGTGTGACCTTCCTCCAAGCATCTACCTCTGTTGTGTGTGGAGTGACCTCCTCCACCCCAGCAACTTCCTCTGTGTGTTTCCCACCGAAGACATTCTGGTCTGTTCTGTTCAGGAGAATCTCCTGCTCTCTATGTTGCTGGAGTGCAGATACCTGCTCCTCTAGCTGCTGTACTTTCTCCTCCAAGAGGGCTACCAACTTGCACTTGGGGCAGGTGTAGTTCCCCACATCTGTAGGCAAGAAGACAAACATCCCACAAGTGTTGCAGGTGACTGCTGCAGGGCCTTCAGTGTCCATACTGAGAAGTCTTAAAGAGGCACTGAAACAAGACTGTGGGCTTCCCTTGCTAGACTTGGCCTTTATTCCCAAGCTCTGTCACTGAGTTCAAGTCACGGGGTCTATAGTTATGTAGAGACCTCCTGGCTAAAAGCTCCTTCCAAAGGCAAGTCTCTGATTCACTTCCTCTGATGCTTCAGGCCAGCTCCTCTGCGCGCTTCTGCTAGCCTTGAGTAGCCTTAAGTAGCCTCCCAGCAATGGCTCCCAGAATGCAATGGCTCGAGTGTAGATTAGATTAGATCTCACCCAAGCACATGGACTAGAGCCTCCTCCTTCTCCTTTCTCCTTTCTTAAAGGAAATGAACCTTCTGCTAGCCTTGAGTAGCCTTAAGTAGCCTCCCAGCAATGGCTCCCAGAATGCAATGGCTCAAGTGTAGATTAGATTAGATCTCACCCAAGCACATGGACTAGAGCCTCCTCCTTCTCCTATCTCCTTTCTTAAAGGAAATGAAGCCTCTGCTAGCCTTGAGTAGCCTTAAGTAGCCTCCCAGCAATGGCTCCCAGAATGCAATGGCTCAAGTGTAGATTAGATTAGATTAGATCTCACCCAAGCACATGGACTAGAGCCTCCTCCTTCTCCTATCTCCTTTCTTAAAGGAAATGAAGCCTCTGCTAGCCTTGAGTAGCCTTAAGTAGCCTCCCAGCAATGGCTCCCAGAATGCAATGGGCTCAAGTGTAAATTAGATTAGATCTCACCCAAGCACATGGACTAGAGTCTCCTCCTCCTCCTCCTCCTTCTTTCTCCTCTCTTAAAGGAAAATGCAGCCTCTCCAAGCCTTGTGTAGCTTAAGAGGTCTGGCTTCTCCAAGCAATGGCTCCCAGTAATGCAATGGGCTCAAGTGTAAATTAGATTAGATCTCACCCAAGCACATGGACTAGAGTCTCCTCCTCCTCCTCCTCCTTTCTCCTCTCTTAAAGGAAAATGCAGCCTCTCCAAGCCTTGTGTAGCTTAAGAGGTCGGGCTTCTCCAAGCAATGGCTCCCAGTAATGCAATGGGCTCAAGTGTAAATTAGATTAGATCTCACCCAAGCACATGGACTAGAGTCTCCTCCTCCTCTTCCTCCTTTCTCCTCTCTTAAAGGAAAATGCAGCCTCTCCAAGCCTTGTGTAGCTTAAGAGGTCTGGCTTCTCCAAGCAATGGCTCCCAGTGAGGCTGTGTCCTACAATTGGGAGCATACTCATCAAATTTGCAGATGACACTAAACTAGGAGGAGTAGCTAATACCCCACAGGACAGGATCAACATTCAAAATGACCTGAATAGACTAGAAAGCTGAGCCAAAGCTAACAAAATGAAATTCAACACAGAGAAATGTAAGGTTCTGCACTTAGGGAGGAAAAATGAAATGCACAGATATAAAATGGGGGACACCTGGCTGAATGAAAGTATATGCGAAAGAGATCTAGGAGTCCAAGTAGACCATAAGTTGAACATGAGTCAACAGTGTGATGCAGCAGCTAAAAAAGCCAATGCAATTTTAGGCTGCATCAATAGAAGTATAGTGTCTACATCGATAGAAGTAATAGTGCACTCTACTCTGCTTTGGTCAGGTCCCACCTGGAATACTGTGTCCAGTTCTGGGCACCACAATTCAAAAAGGACATGGAGAAACTGGAATGAGTCCAAAGGAGAGCAACTAAGATGGTGTAGGGTCTGGAAGCAAATAGGGTCTGGATACAAATTGCAGGAAAAGAGATTCCACCTCAACATTAGGAGGAACTTCCTGAAAGTAAGGGCTATTCGACAGTGGAACACACTCCCTTGGAGTGTGGTGGAGTCTCCTTCCTTAGAGGTCTTTAAGCAGAGGCTGGATGGCCATCTGTTGGGGATGTAATAATAATAATAATAATAATAATAATAATAATAAATTTTATTTATACCCCGCTCTTCAGCCAAAGCTATCAGAGCGGCTTACAATTTGTTAATTAGACAATTAAGTCCCCTCAAGATGGTGGTTGAAGGGAGGGCTCTTCTTGCTTCCAGCAGGAGGTGGCCTGCCTTTCTCTCCCCTCAAGATGGTGGTTGAAGGGATGCTTTGATTTGGAGTTCCTGCATGGCAGGGGGTTGGACTGGATGGCCTTTGTGGTCTCTTCCAGCTCTATGATTCTATGATAAAAACACAGCAATGGTGGGGAGCAATCAGTCTCTCATCATTGTTAAACAGCCAATTTCTCAATCTAGGAGGATCAAGGAATGTAGGACACAGCCTCTTATTCCCATCCTCCCATCTCTGTAACTTTGAAATTACACCAAGGTGAAACAAGGACAATTTGCTATAATCAGGATGATGGGCTTTGCAACTCCCTTGCCCATTCTTGGCTTTTAGCAGCCATGGAGTTTATCACATGTGAGGGATTTCTCTTAATTTCGCAATAGTAATTTGTGTAGTCAATTCGGAATTCCGCGTGATTGTGTGAAAGATTATCCCATGATTACATGCCTGGTGATTATCCCATGATTACACCAGTGGATTTTTGAATGCGAAATTGCTCTACTGAACATGTCCACTTCTGAACCGATGCCATGGTGACCTCATGTACTTCCAGGTCAATGAGTTTGGGTATTTCCTCTGCGATTTCCCCATCAAAGCATCCTCCATGTTGGACTGGTGCCCAAAGCCCCATGTGCGCTGAGAAGTTAATGTACCATGCAGGAATTCAACATCTAAGCATGCTGCATGTTGGACCGGTGCCCCAAGCCCCATATGCCCCGAGAAGTTGGTGTGCCATGCAGGAATTCCCCATCAAAGCATGCTGCATGTTGGACTGGTGCCCCAATTCGCATGTGTGCTGAGATGTTGGTGTGCCATGCAGGAATTCCCCATCAAAGCATGCTGCATGTTGGACCGGCACCCCAAGCCCCATGTGCCCCAAGGAGTTGGTGTGCCATGCAGGAATTCCCCATCAAAGCATGCTGCATGTTATGGGTCAGAATAGAAGACTCTCAGGACCCAATGCCCCATGATGTGAGTGTCATCTTGAAATCACTGTAACAGTGCCAATTCTTATCTACCCAGACAAGTGATGCCATGCACGAATTCTATGGAATGAATGGGAACCAGGGCAGATGAGGGGTCTGTTTGGATAGCCCTTGGGGACCTCATCACAACTGGGCAGGTGAAAGAGGCATTGCTGTGGCAACTGTTGGAAGCCAGCAATCACTCAAACCATATGCAAAGCACTAGATGAGCGTAAAAGTGCTCCCTCCTCTCTCTGGCCACCTATTCATGCATGGCAAAACATTTTCGGGACTAAGGAAGTAAAAAGGAAAAGCCAGTGCTATGAGGGATCATGGGAATTGTAGTAAAGATGGCGAAATTGGGGATCAACAGATATGCCTATCACACCCCAAAAAAGTGAAATGAATACGAAATTGTCAGGGAATAGGAATTGTAAGTCCGCTAGTTCATCGAATTTGCCAACGTTCTGATTGCGTTCCGACCGCGTTTGCACATCAAGGAAAAGCATGTAATAATCTTTCACGCAATTACGTGAAAACTCTCATTTCATTTGCAAAAAAAAGGAATTGCATGTGATGAGAAATCACACAATCACGCGAAACCTCATGATTGCATTCGCAAAGCCAGCAATTCACGCAATCACGCAAAACCCCATGATTGCGTTTGGTTTTTCAGTAAAAAATTGGTCGTGTGATAAACTCCCATGACTTCATGAGGCTGCAGTTTTATGCAAACCCAACTCAGGAGAGGGGAAAACAAAAACTCCCTGTTTTCTAAAATCCCAACATTTACACCATTCTATGCATCTTAAAGGGCAGTCTCTAGGATTCCTTTTTGAAAACTACTTCTGGGAGCTTTGTTTCTTGCCATGTTGTGGAGGACAGGGGAACTGAGGCTGAGACAGTTTTGCTCACCTATTAGTCAAGGAACTGGGCTGAAACCGAGACAGTGTCACCCACTCCTTGCTGCTAGGGGGCTGGGATTGGTCTTTTACACCTTCCAGTACCAGTCCAGTTTGGGCCACGGGGATGGGATGAATGACTTCTAGGGTTCCCTTTCTCTGGCATGCCTGGCTGGAAAGGTTTCCAAGGCTTGGGATTTTTTTCCTAGGGGCGAGGGGGACATTTCTGTTCTTGGATCCTGGCTTCCAAAGTGGAACTTTCCTCTTTAAGGTGGTTGACTTGGGCTACCAATTCTCTAATTTTTCTCTCCATATTAGTGAGGGAGCTCTTGGAATTCTGGGAACTTGAAAAGGCTTTTCCTTTGTGCTGTCTGCTTATGGCTTGGTCTAGGAGATCCATCAGTTCTACATTGGGCTTCCCATCTAACTGCTTTCTGCTAAATCCTAGCTCAAGGAGCTTTCTCCAGACGTTGTTTCGGATTTCCCAAAGTGATTGTCTGAGGGGTCCTGGTTTTCTGGGCTGGTTCTGGGAGTTGTTTTTAATTCCTTTCCAGAAGGAATTGTTTATCCCAAACATCCTGGATTCATTCTGCACTGGCTGGGAGTGGGGACCTGTGTTGTGATAAGTGACTGTATGAACTGGGCCTCCATCTCTCTCTCCCTCCTTGCCTCCCATTTTAGAGCTTCTGGTTGCAGCAGCTAACATTTCCTTGGCCATTTCCCTCTGTGCTTCCCTGGTCCAATATACTTGGGATGCTTCATGGATGTGCTGCATGAATCCTGTCCAGTCTATGTTTTGGAGTTTTAAGGACACTGACCCTAGGTAGTTCTTAGCTGACTCGTGTAACCCTTGATAAACGTCCCAAATGAATTCTGTGTCATTTAGGAGTGGTTGTCCCTTGGCATTTAAGTTTATGGCCCCAGATAGGATGCCTAGCATCTTTTTCCTGGCCACATATGTGTCTGGCAGCTCGTCAGCATGCTGCAGCTCATTCTGGTATTTTGCCCTTAAAATGGTTCCTGGCCATAGGATCTATACCACCCTAGTTACCCATTTGTGCAACTCCAACTTGGCTAAGGACTCTTTCAGACGTGGGAAATTGGAAGTATAATCCAAGGGCAATCCAAACGCAATCCTGGGGTTTCACGTTATTGCGAATTAATTCTTCTCACGCAAATTCGGGCAAAAGGGAGGTCACTCCGAATGCAATCATGGGTTTAACATTATTGCGAATTTAAGTTTCTCACGCGATTTTGGGCAAGGGGGGGTTATTTTCGGGTAATGGGAAGTGATTCCGAACGCCTTCCGAATGGAGCAGGGGTTCAGGTAAATTCGCTAAACAAGCGAATTTACATGAATCCGCATTGGCTCCATTTGGAATTGGGAGAAATTCCTCCCGTTTGAAAGAGTCCTAAGTCATAGTTTGATACTGCTGCCTCAAAAGGTTCAGAGTAGCTTGGATCTATGCACAGCCTTGCTACCTGGGGTTAAATCTTGTACCCTTGCTTTTGGGATAGGATAGGATTACTGTGGACATCCATTGGACGCCTGTTTATGGATTCAATTTTCCAAGCTGTTCTGCTATCATTTTGATTTCTGCTAGGGACCACCAGACTGTCTCCATCAAGGTTTTAGTGACAACACCATGCTCTGAAGTCTCTCTAGTTTCTACTATGCTGCGGGTCTGAATTGGGTCTAATGGTACCTGTATAGCTGGAGTACATCCCTCATGGGATTTGTGGGGAGGGGGTGTTTTGGTCTCTTCAGGCATGGGATTATCCTGAAGGACTCTGGCTTGCATGGCAGACTCTAGGAGCTTTGGATGTACGATTGCCACTATTGAACATTTTAGATTTAATTTGGCCTCTAGTTCTTGGATGTGGGACTCACATCTGTGTGATCAGACAGTTCTGCCCTTTCTGTTACTTTGGACAGAATGAAATCTGCAGCCTGTTTGGCTTGACTTAATTTTTCTTCCAATTCCTGGATCCTTGTTTTTAATTCTATATTCTCCTTCTCTGTCCTATCTGCTCTTCTTCCAGCCTCATTAGTTGTCCACGTGTTCTCGGCCACCTTTTCTCTTACTTGGGCGACCATATCACCAATCTGCCTTCTACAGACATCTACCTCTAATTTGTATTTCTGATACTCCTCAACTGCATCAACAACCAAATACCCCAGGATGCTAACCTATCCTTCTCTGCTTTGCGAACACTCTTTATTCCCTTCCTTGCTGTCTTGAGGAGAGTTGCAAATGGGTCGTCAGTAAGGAACCCTCCAGAAATCCAAGGATTAGGTCCCTTCTGGACTATCCATTTCTGCAGCCTGTCCTGGATCTTGTCCTCTTTCCATAAATTTGCCATCTCCATCTCTCCTTTCTCCTTCTGCACTTTCTTGGCTTCTAAACTCCAGACCACCTCACCCCTGTTACTGACCTATGGGACCAACCGCCCATTAGTTACCTCTTCTCAGCCTATGGGACCACACACCCACTGCTGTATGACCTATGGGACCAACTGCCCATCAGATACACTCTTGGGACCAACCGCCCATTACTCTTGTGACCAACCACCCATTTTGGGAGCCACCTCCCTGCTGGCCTAGCTCTGGGACCTACTTCCAGCTAGCACTACTCTGTTTGGGACTATCTTGTCCCTGGCCTAAGAATCCGATCACCCTTGGGCCAACTTTTTCACTACTTGGGAGTACCTTCTCCCTGCTCTTTAGAATCATAGAATCATAGCGTTGGAAGAGACCACAAGGGCCATCCAGTCCAACCCCCTGCCATGCAGGAACTCCCAATCAAAGCATCCCCGACAGATGGCCATCCAGCCTCTGCTTAAAGACCTCCAAGGAAGGAGACTCCACTACACTCCGAGGGAGTATGTTCCACTGCCGAACAGCCCTTACTGTCAGAATGGTCCTCCTAATGTTGAGGTGGAATCTCTTTTCTTGCAGTTTGCATCCATTGTTCCGTGTTCTAGTCTCTGGACCAGCAGAAAACAAGCTTGCTCCCTCCTCAATAGGACACTCCTTCAAATACTTAAAGAAGGCTATCATATCATCTCTTAACCTTCTCTTCTCCAGGCTAAACATCCCCAGCTCCCTAAAGCTTTCCTCATAGGGCATGGTTTCCAGGCCCTTCACCATCTTAGTTGCCCTCCTTTGGACATGCTCCAGTTTCTCCACATCTTTTTTGAATTGTGGTGCCCAGAACTGGACACAGTATTCCAGGTGGGGCCTGACCAAAGCAGAATAGAGTGGCACTATTACTTCCCTTGATTTAGACACTATGCTTCTATTGATGCAGCCTAAAATTGCATTGGCCTTTTTAGCTGCCGCATCGCACTGTTGACTCATGTTCAGCTTATGGTCTATTTGGACTCCTAGGTCCCTTTCACATGTGGTCTCATTCAGCCAGGTGTCCCCCATTTTATATCTGTGCATTTCATTTTTCAGAGTGCAAGAAGACACTCTGATGGGAAGGTAAACAGTTTTTTGTGCAATCATGCTGGCCACATAGTCACAGAGTAGTCTCTGACAACGCTCACTCTTCAACTTGGTAACGGAGCACCGTTCCATATGGTTGGACACGACTTGACAACTTTTACCTTTAGAAAATGTTATACTTGGATCTAGATGATACATGGCTCTCTTATTTTGTTCGTGTTTTTGTGGTTTTCTTTTTCCTCTGTACCCATGGGGCAAGTGGATAAAAAAAAGATTCAGCAAAAGTTTCCAAACTGAGTAAGGAATTTCCAAATTAAGGGAATATAGCATAGGAAGCATGGGAGGGAAGACACCCCCCTCCTCTTTTTCTTCTTGGCAAGTTAAGAGCTGCAGACTCAAGTTGTTTGTATCACCCCTATTTCCACAGAAGTAATTTGGAATTTTAAAATTTACTGTGGGTGTGGTTGTAAACCCATTCCCCTCTTATATTTGTTTTTATAGGTCTCTTTTTGAGTTTCTTGGCACAGTTTTGTGTAGTTAGGATTGTGTTTTAAGATTTTGAGATATTCTTGTTGTGTTGTTGGTGTTCTGATTCTACTTTTGGCGAGAGGCCATGATTTTCACTCTGCTCAAGCTCAGAGGCTATTCCCTTTCTTTACCACCTCTGAACACAAGCTCTCTTGACTGAGAGTACAACCACCAGTCCCTTTTGTCTTTTCTTGTGTTGGTTTGTGCTGCTAGAATTTTGTCTTTTGGGTATTGCTGTGTCTCATGTTGTGCCCCTCTCAGTTCTTGAGGAAACACATGATCTGGATCCAGCAGTTGTCTCTCCTTTGTCTCTGCCATGAGCTTGGAGCTGTATGAGATTTAAGCTGCATAGGTTTCCTGTTTCTGTTTGTTTGCTCTCTTTACATGCTCAGAGGCTCAGAGGCCACCCAGCATCCCCTGTCTTGTCTTTTGATGTTCTTGCATTGATCAAGAAATCTACTTCTTTGTCTTTGTGGTGTATTGTAAGGCCTTGGTTGTATGTCTATAGCCCAATAGAATTCTTCTTTTGCTGATTTAAGCAACATCTTGCTCTCTTCTATGAGCCTTGTCCTTCCTTCTCCTCTCTGAGAGGGTGTCACCCAACAGAGTTAAACTGTCTCAACCCAATACCAAGGTCTCTTCCTCCATTCAGTTTCTGTGTGTCTTCAGTTCCTCCTCTTCTATTGAGTGCAACAAGCTTTCAGAATTAATTCGGATGTTAAAATTCAAAGGATATCCTTGGTTAAACTATAGATCTACAGACTATGTGATAAGCTTGCTTGGAAAGAATGTTTTCTTTAGAGAAACAAAATGTGATAGAATTTGTAGTTGTAGAAATTATAAGGAAACAAATTCTAGTTCCTCTTGACCCAAATTTGTGATACTTTTGTCCTTTTGGTTGTCATAAAAGCATAACCCCCCCCCCCTTGTGAATGCACAAGCCTTACAGACAAAGACAGCATAACATTTTGTTTAATGAAATCTATAACTTAGGTTCTTAGAAAACTAGACTTGATCAGGAAAAGAGAGCCCCTTTTATCTCATTTGATTTGCATAGGCCTGATGGGCCAGCATGGTCAGGTATTGTGGAATTGCTGGTTTGTTTGTCTGTTTGCTTGCTTGACTGTCTGAAGGCAACTTCCTCTTTGTCTGAAGTCTGTGTTATTGGAAGGGATTAATTCATGTTCTCAAGTGTCTTTGTTTTATGTTAAGTAAACAGGTTGCGAGTTCAAGACCTGCAAAAGGGCTCAAGCTCAACTCAGGCTTGCATCCTTCCGAGGTGGCTAAAATGAGTACCCAGATTGTTGGGGGGAAGTAGCTTACAGTTGTAAACCACTTAGACACTGCTTAGGCAGTATGAAGGGGTATATAAATGAAGCTGTTTGTTAAGTAGTTATAAAGAGCCTCAGGTCAGCACAGTCTACCTGTGAAAAAGGTCTTAGCTGCTGACTCTCAACCAAAATGGAATCCTTTCTGTTTGCTGGAAGCTTCAATACTGTCAGGACTGACAATGTAGATCAGATATAGAGAGGTCATATATCCAGTTCATATCTATATTCACAGTCTATATGTATTAAATATCTAACCCTTGTAATGTAGTGAAGTTGCTGTGAGTAATTGGGGAGGGCTAGTAGAGCCTTGTTGGAATGTGAGATAATGGGAGGCTCCAAGGTTTAACGCTGGTGGGAACATCTGGGTTGCTATGGGAATGAAGCTATGGTTAGTGTGGTGTGGAAGCTGAGGGGTGGAAAAGGAGGGGGGATTTTAAAACTGTGACTTTGAGTCTCAGACTCTACAAAGATGTGTATGTGATCACTACTTTCCAGTGCTCTTACAATAAACTTTTCTCTACTTGGAGCAAGTTTGTTTGTGGATCATTGGGTAGAGGATTCCAACTCTCACAGTTTGTAGAGTCTCACCCACCTATTCCAAAAGATGTCAGATGAAGAAGGGCAACAGACTAAGTCCCTGGCAGACTCCAGGGAGGAAACGGAGGCGCTGAGGGAACTTCTAGCCAGCAAACTGGAAGTTCGATTCAATGGAGATCCAGAGCAGCTTCCATTCTTCCTGGCTCAGGTGGCAGGATACATGCGGACTTGGGGAGCATACTTCCTGGATGAAGCTGAGAGGGTACGGTGTGTACGGTGTGTGATGCCTGGAGGCGCAGGCGGTGCAGTGGCTGGTGCAGTTGTATGACTGTGGATCTTCTGAGCTGCAGAACCTGATGGCCTTCATGACGGCACTGCGCGCACATTTTGAAGACCCCTTCAGGGTGGACAGGGCAAAGACCAAGTTCATGACCATTCAGCAGGGGAACCGATCGGTGGCTGACTATGTGCTGGAATTCCGGAGTGTGGCAGCCCAGATCCCAGACTACCCTGAAGCCTTACAGGCGAGGCAGTTCCAAGATGGATTGAACCCCGACCTGTTGGAGTGGGTGCTGTTGAGGGCCAACCAGGACGGACTGCTGGAATGGATTCAGTGGGCTGGAGAGGCGGAGACGACCAAGGAAAGGGTGAAGATGGCCGAGCAGCGAGCTGCTTTCCAGCAAGCCAAGATCACTGGCAAACCGGCAGGGAAGGCTGGCTCACAAAAAGTCAAAACCACAGTGGAGACCGAGAAGCAGCGCTGCATGAGATTGGGGCTTTGTCTGGCTTGTGGGAAAAGGGGCCACCTCATCGCAGCTTGTCCCAAGAAAGACACCTCCAAGGGATCGGCTAGCCCATCATCTCGGAGTGTGAGTGGAGGAACTGGAGGGAAGGCTGGGCAGGCCGCTCAACTCGACCAGGACATTCCTCAGATGGAGGGAGGGGAGCCATCCAACCTCCGGAGCAGCATGAGACATCTATGGTGAGTGGGGGTGTTCCCCTGTACTTAGTGGACGTGAAGCTTTGGCACAAGGACAAGGGGACTAGTAGTAGCATCTGGGGTGCAATAGACTCGGGTTGTACCCATTGCCTGATAAGCCCTAGGCTGGTGCAATCTCTTAAGATTGGGCAAGAGGACTTATCGGAGGCCATCCCCTTTTTCCAGATGGATGGAACCTTGGGGGGGGGGGGGACCCACCACAAAACTGACTGAAACTGTAGTTTTGAAAATTGCAGGCCACTGGGAAAGTATTAAGTTTGTAATTGGACCCACGCTTGGGTGTGAGGTGGTGCTGGGCATAGATTGGCTGGCATTCCATAACCCTGAGATCAACTGGAAAGCAAAACTGTTGACTTTTAGTGACTTGGGGTGCCAGAGACATGTGGGACTGAAACCCAGGCCCTGGGGCCCCCAGAGACCGGGTTATGATGGTGGTGGTGGAGGGGCCTTACAATAGAACTGGGTTGGCAGAGGTGCAAGAAGAGCTACTCTAGCCAGGGATGTATAAAGACTTAAAGGAGGTGTTTGAGGAAAAGGAGTGTGACCTTTTGCCACCCCACCGGGACACGGATTGTGCTATTGAAAATAATCCCGGCATGACCCCGCCTAAGCCAAAAATGTATCCTATGACACCCCGTGAGATGAGCACACTGAAGGAGTTTATTGAAAAAAATCTGGCTTGTGGGTTCATTCGCCTGTCAAGCTCATCTTTCGGAGCTCCGGTGTTCTTCAGGGAGAAAAAGGACAGATCCCTCCGTCTAGTGACGGATTACAAAAATTTGAATGCCATAAGCACTTGCAGCAAATACCCCTTGCTGTTGATGAAAGACATGCTGAGTAGGTTAGCCATGGTAAAAATATTTACTAAGTTAGACTTGAGAGATGCCTACTTCCAAATCAGGATTAAGGAGGGGGATGAGTACAAAACTGCATTCCATTGTCCTCTGGGAGCGTTTGAATATTTGGTCCTGCCTTTCAGGGGGGGGCTGGCTTGTCTTATGAAGCTGATTCATGAGGTGTTACATGACCTGCTGTTTGACGGGGTCCTGGTTTACTTGGATGACATCCTGATCTATTCGCAAGACTTGGGACAGTAATGTTGGGCTGGTGAGAAAGGTTCTGAAAAGGCTGTTAGAAAACAAATTGTATGTGAAACTGTCCAAGTGTCACTTTCACACCAAGCGTTTAGATTTCTTGGGATATCGGGTGTCCACTCAAGGGTTGCAAATGGACCCTCATAAGGTTCAGTATCTGCTGAATTGGCCAGAGCCTAAGACGAGGAAATAGGTGCAGAGGTTTCTGGGCTTTGCCAATTTTTACCAACAGTTTATTCCAAACTTCGCCCAGGTGGCCATCCCAATCACTAACTTGTTGGGGGACAATCCCAAGGGAGCAGGTCCTCCAGTGGCATCAGAGACCCCTCAGGCCAAGCCGCCTACTAAAATCTGCAAACCTTGTTCACACCTAAACAACTTAGTTTGAGAGTAACCACCGTTAGGCCCGCAAGGAGCAAGGAACTAGGTCAGCCGCCTTAGATCCGCTACTGGCGGAAATGGTGGAGGACTATGCCCAGGCTGCCGGGGTTGATGGCAGAAATGCAGAAAACTGAGCAGGGGTTATGACGCAAAGGATGGGAAGGTATATGTACCCCCCTCATTGAGGTCAAAAGTGTTGGCTTTGTGTCATGATGTAAAGGCTGAGGGACATTGGGGATTTGTCAAATCCTGGCACCTGTTGAGAAGCAAATATTGGTGGAAGGGGGTGCGAAAGGACTTAGAGGATTACGTAAAGGGCAGTGCCATTTGTGCTAGGGCCAAGCCACTGACGGGGAAACCTAGTGGATTGTTGCGGCCCTTGGAGACCCCAACTCAGCCATGAAAACATATTGCCATGGACTTTATCACTGACTTACCCAAAAGCCAAGGACGAAACACCCTATGGGTGGTGACTGATCTATTCACCAAGCAAGTGCATTATGTGGGGTGTAAAGGATTGCCCAGCGTGCCGAAGTTAGCAGAACTGTTCATTGCCAATATTTATAGACTCCATGGATTACCAGACAAAATTGTGTCTGACCGGGGCCCCCAATTCACCTCACAGTTTTAGGGGTGTTTGCAGGACAAATTAGGGATGCACTTGGCGTTGAGTACAGCTTTTCATCCTAACATGGACGGCCACAGCGAACACTGCAACCAGTTGGTGCAGATTTATTTACAGTGTTATGTTAACCATCTACAGGACAATTGGTATGAACTTTTGCCACATGCGGAGGTTGCTTTTAATATGGCGGTGCACTCCAGCACAGTATGGACTATTTGACTATACACAGTATGTATAGCCAAATCACACTTAATAACACCTCAAGATTTATGCCCAGAGGAAAATGTGGCATTAAAGGGCTTAGAAGGTCCTGCTTTTAAGGCACCAGTAGTCAAGTTAGACATTTCATTCAGAGGACACAAACTTCAGTGGAAATTTGCAGTCTGGGATGATATTCCATTTCCTTGTCTAATTGGGAATGACCTGGACAGATATTTTAAGTTTGCTTGTGCTGTCACTAGACAACAAGAGAGAAAGAAATCTTCAGAACAGGTCAATCCATTGCCTGAGAGAAAACAAGGAGAAAAGGAGAGGACTGAACATGAGGGGAAAGTACTAAATACCTCAGAGAGTAAAGATTCTGAGGAGATCAAAGTCAGAAATGACTGTGAGTTTGCTCAGGAACAAAGGAATGATGAAAGTTTAAAATCATTGTTCTCTTTGGTAAACAGTGAAACTAATATAGAGCTGAGTAAAGAACACCCTCATAGATTTAGAATCATAAATGACAACTTATATAGAGAGTTCCTAAAGTGCAAGTATAGCACCCAAAAGGAAATCCAAAAGCAGTTAGTGGTCCCTTGAAAATACAGAAGCCAGATTCTAGAAATTGCTCATTCTAGTTCATTTGGAGGGCATCTGGGAATTAAGAAGACCACCGAAAGAATCTCTTCGAATTTTTATTGGCCCAGGATGGGACAAGATATTAAATATTATTGTCAATCCTGTGACACTTGTCAGAAAGTAGGCACTGGCAAGGACAAAACCAAAGCCAAGCTTTGTCTATTACCCGTAATATCTCAACCATTTCAAAAGACAGGCATAGACATTGTGGGTCCATTACCTCAAGCAACCCAGAAATAAATACATTCTGACTCTGATAGACTATGCTACGAGATATCCTGAGGGAGTGGCTTTGAGAAATATGGAGACAACAACGGTGGCAAACGCTTTAATCAATATTTTTTGCAGATTAGGATTTCCTAGTGAGATTTTCTCAGATTTGGGAAGTTCGTTTACTTCCAAGTTAATGCAGAGAGTATGGGAGATCTGTGGAGTTAAACATACGACCACAACTGCTTATCACCCACAAAGTAATGGCTTGTTGGAGAAGTTTAACGGGACATTAGTCCACATGATTAAATCCTATGCTAAGGAAAACCAAAGAGATTGGGACACCAAGCTGCAACATCTCTTGTTTGCGTATTGTGAAGTTCCACAAGAAAGCTTAGGATTCAGTCCATTTGTAACTGGTCCAGTGGCAGACAGCATCAGTAATGAAATTGATAACATGCTCAAGATGGGGATTATAATACCATCGCAGAGTCTGTGGGCATCACCGGTAGTATTGGTAGAGAAACCGGTCCATACCATTAGGTTTTGTGTGGATTACAGGCGAGTAAATAAAGTCACCCAAACTGATGCCAATCCTATTCCCTAATTCAAAAGATGGGTGTGGTGGCGTGGACACTCACTCTGACTCTCTCAGTCCACCCACACAGAATGCCTGTCTTCCCCTTTTGCTGCCACCAATTATCTTCTCCACCACTGCCTATCTTTTCTGAGGCTTTGTTATCTCTAGTAGTGTGCCACAATATTTCACAGAGGCCAAGTTGTAATAAAATAATACTGAAGTTTATTAACAAACATCAAAGTAATCAGTAAACTACTTTCAAGGCTTTTGCATTTCTTTCTTCTTAGTTACGTTACCACAGTTACATAGACACAATACTTCAGCCCTCAGGCAATCTGCCAAATACTCTCAGCTTAAATCAACTGGCTTACAACCTAAAGCCTAATCAGTCCCTCTCCTGGACTCTACATAGATCCTGTCTGGCCTAAAACCTAACCTACACCTGTCCCATCAGGAACCTAGAGAGCACTCCCCTCAGTGGCGTCCTCTCCTCAGCCCAAAACTTCAACCCCGCCCAGCCAGCTTCTAATTGACTGGTCACCTGGTGCTCGTTGATTGGCTATCTCTGTCTCCAGGGTTTGCTGTTTCTGGGGTCTTTTCACTACACACCTCCCCCCTTTGCCAGTGTATTAACGCACATGACCTAACGGTTATGTGTGTTAATACAACATCATGTATCAACATATACTTACCACATTTCCCCATCTTTAACATTATCTATACAAACTTTATACATATACACATTACCTTTATATATATACATAATCACATCATTATCATTATAGATGAATCTCTCTGTTTACCCTTCAAACTGCCTCGAGAGACCATCTGCGACGACATTTTCTTTACCTTTGACATATTGGATGGAATAATCAAAGTCCTGCATGATCAAACTCCACCGCATAACTTACTGTTGTTACCTTTAGTCTGGTTCAACCAACATAAGGGAGAGTGATCTGTCCTGATCAAGAATCTTCTTCCCCATAAGTATGGTGTAAGTTTTTTTCTCAGCCCATACTATAGCCATGCATTCTTTCTCAATTGTGGCTAAGAGTCTCTCTCTAGGAAGAAGCTTTTTACTTATAAATAAGACCGGATGTATTTGACCATCCTTACCTTCCTGACTCAATACAGCTCCTAGTCCCACATTAGAGGCATCCGTAGTGACTATAAACAGTTTTGTATAATCTGGGGCCATCAGCACAGGCGCTGTGGTCATCAGATGTTTCAGTTCTTTAAATGCCTCATCACATTTCTCTGTCCATAGGACCTTGGTAGGCTTGTCCTTTTTAGTTAGATCAGACAATGGACTTGCGATACTACTGAAGTTAGGAATAAACTTTCTATAGTATCCTGCAAGTCCTAGGAATGATCGTACCCCTTTCTTAGAACTCGGAATGGGCCAATTCACTATGGCTTCTACCTTAGAAATTTCCACCTTGATGGTTCCACTGCCCACAATATATCCTAAGTACCGGCTTTCTCTTTTACCCACATGACACTTGGAACTTTTGATGGTCATCCCACTCTCTTTAAGTCTGGTTAACACTGTGGTAAGATGGTGAATATGCTCACTCCAGGAATTACTAAAAATTCCGATGTCATCTATGTAAGCCACTACACATTGCTTTAACCCTCATAAGATGGTGTCAACCAACCTTTGAAAGGTAGATGGTGCATTCTTTAACCCAAAAGGCAATACTCATACAAACCCCTATGTGTAACAAAAGCAGTTTTCAATTGATCCCTAGGGGACATAGGTACTTGCCAGTATCCTTTGGTCAAGTCTAAAGTGGTGATATACTGGGCTCTTCCCATCTTCTCAATTAGATCATCTGATCTGGGTATAGGATAGGCGTCAGTCTGGGTTACTTTATTTAGCCGCCTATAATCCACACAAAACCTAATAGTATGGTCCGGTTTCTCTACCAATACTACTGGTGATGCCCATGGACTCTGAGATGGTACAATAATCCCCATCTTGAGCATGGTCTCTATTTCATTACTGATACTATCTGCCACTGGACCAGTTACTCGGTACGGAGACGTAGCAATCGGATCTGCTTCTCCCGTATTAATATAATGCATTACCCCTTTTACTTTTCCTGGTACTCTGAAAATATGTCTTTGAATTTAACTAACACCTGCATTACTTCACCTCGTTGTTGAGGAGTAAGAGAAGAGTCAAGAGTAACCTCTTGAACCTTTTCCTTCCCCGCATTTTCCAGTGTCCACCTGGGAATGGCAGTCCCTTCATCCCCCTTCTCTTTGACAGCATATAACACAAGATTTTCTCTCCTGTGATAGGGCTTTAACATATTCACATGTACCAATTTACATCCCCCATCATCTCCCAAGTCCACTATATAGGTCACATCATTGATCCTCTCAGTCACTTGAATTGGGCCAGCCCATGCATCTTGAAGCTTGTTCCCTCTCATCGGTCGTAGAAGCAAAACTTCATCTCCGGACACAAAATTTTGCGCTCTGGCCTCTTTGTCGTACCAAGTCTTTTGTTGTCTCTGGGTTCTTCTCAAGTTTTCTCCAGCAATTTGTACGATCCATTTCAAGAATGTCATCAGGTTTTGGACACATGTCACCACATTATCAGGCTCTCTTTCGTCTGGAGTCTCCCACTCATGGCGAATAAGATCCAAAGGTCCTTTCACTTTGCATCCAAACAGCAACTCAAATGGACTGAATCCCAAGCTTTCCTGTGGAACTTCCCGATATGCAAACAACAGGTGTTGCAACTTGGTGTCCCAATCTCTTTGGTTTTCTTGAACGTAGGACTTAATCATGTGGATCAATGTCCCGTTAAACTTTTCCAGTGAGCCATTACTTTGCGGGTGATAAGCGGTCATGGTTGAATGTTTAATTCCGCAAACCTCCCATAGCTTCTGCATCAACTTAGAAGTAAATGAACTTCCTAAATCGGACACAATCTCGTTAGGAAATCCCAATCTAGAAAAGATATTAATTAAGGCATTTGCCACCGTCGTTGTCTCCATGTTTCTCAAAGCCACTGCTTCAGGATATCTTGTAGCATAGTCTATCAGAGTCAGAATGTATTTGTTACCTCTCTGTGTTGCTTGAGGTAATGGACCCACAATATCTATGCTTATCTTTTGAAACGGTTGCGATATCACTGGTAATGGACTGTCAGAACAGGGGTTCAGAATCCCAGACAGTCATCCAGTCAGCTTTATGTAGAATAAACAGAACTTTATTGATGCTCCAGGATCAGGAATACCAAACCATTCAGCTTCTTAGCTGAGACTGACCAGTTACTGCCCAGCACCTCTATACATCCCAATAGCCCTACTCCTCCCCCTCTGCCAAAAGTCCGCGAACTAACACATTCCATGTCTTTTCCCATCAGTTTCGGGTTCCCCCATGGCTCCCCCCTTAACTGCTTTCTTCCTACCAAATGCTGTTACATTCCTAGCCTCAGAGCTGAGCAGCTACAAGGTCAACTGATAACATCCTCCTGGCACCGCTATGCACTCCTCCCTTCTGTCTAGAAAAATCTAACTATGCCTAACTCTATACCCATCATCCCCATAACTACTACAAAACTATATCTGATAGAAGACTAAAAGGATTCTAACAGTCGGCCCCCCTAAAAGAAAACCCCCTCCCCACAATATAACATATAGAAAACAGATTACAAGTTACAAATTACAGATTACAAATGCGGCTTGTCAGGATAAGCCTGATGAAACTTGGCCACTAAATCAGGGGCCATAACATGCTTAGCAGACACCCACTCATCATGATCCGCTGAAAAGTGCTTCCAGCGAATCAGGTACTGCAACTTATTCCTGTGAATTCTGGAGTCCAAAATCTTAGAAACTTCAAAATGCTGCTCCCCCTCAATCATCATGGGGAGGGGCGGTTCCTTGTCTTGTTTCCAGCGTCCCATGCTCCGGTCCAGTTTCAGCAAGCTAAAATGAAACACAGGATGCAAATGTTTGTAAGATTTAGGCAAGTCTAATTCAGCTGTCACCTCATTGACCAGTCTTTTCACCGGAAAAGGCCCGATGTACTTGGGCCCCAGTTTCTTTGACGGATGCCTGGTTTTCAGGTGCTTAGTTGACAAAAATACTCGGTCCCCAGGTTTAATATCCCACCCCAAAGACCTCTTGCGGTCAGCGTACCTTTTATAGTCTCTTTTAGCTTCTTCCAAAGCTTTGGTGACCTGTGACCAAGCTCCTTTGATTTTATCCACCCATTGGGTCACAGTTACCGGGTCGGAGGGTTCGGCATACTCAGTGCCACTTCTACACCCAATTTTTTCTGCAGCACCCTCCAGAACTTTGAAGTGAAGATGCTCCCCCAAGCCGTGATGTTTATAGATGTGCATAACAAACAAGTCCACAAGCTTAGTAGCACTAGGCATCCCTTTGCAGGCTACATAATGCACTTGCTTAGAAAACAGGTCTACCACCACCCAAATGGTGTTTCTCCCCTTGCTTTCAGGCAAATCCGTAATAAAATCCATAGCAATATGTTTCCAGGGTCTGCTTGGGGTGGGCAGAGGCTGCAAAAGCCCCCTGGGCTTTCCTATGACCGGTTTGGCTCTGGCACAAACCGGACAGCTTTTCACATAGTCTTCCACTTCGGCTCTCATCCCCTCCCACCAGTAAGTCTTTCGAACCTTGTGCCAAGTCTTTAGATATCCCCAATGTCCCGCTGCCCTCTAATCGTGACACAGCTTCAATACTTCTGGCCTCACTACTGCAGGGACATAAATTTGGGAGCCCTTAGCCCACAACCCTTGCGAGTTCAAACTCAACCTATCTTTGTGCTCTCGTAGCCAGTCATCTTTCTCAGCCTCTCTTTTGATCTTTTGCAACAAACCGTCTAACAGAGGTAAAGGTTCGACCGGTTCCAGCTTAGCTTGGCTACGAGTCACCAAAGACAGTCCCAGTTGTTCGGGGGAGAAAATGGTCTGCAGAGGGACTTGCTCTTTTCCCATATGCTGAGGGAGCCTGGATAAGGCGTCGGCCAATATGTTTTGCCTCCCTGGGAGGAACTTCAGTTTAAATTTGTATTTGTAAAAGTCCTTTGCCCACCTCCTCTGTTTGGGAGTTAGCTTTCGGGGGGTCTGCAGGGCCTCCAAATTACGATGGTCTGTCCAAACTTCAAAGGGGTGAGGCACCCCCTCTAAGAACTGCCTCCAACTGTCCAGCGCGTGCTTAACAGCAAACGCTTCCTTTTTCCAGGTGGGCCACCCCAACTCCCCCTTTTGAAACTTGCGAGACAAGTAGGCGCAAGGCCTCAACAATCCATCATTGTCCTTCTGCAATAGCACTGCCCCTATTGCCTGGTCACTGGCGTCCACCTGGATGACAAACGGTTTGTCAGGATCAGGGTGTAGCAAAATGGGCTCGGTACTGAATAATTGTTTCAGCTGGTCAAATACTCGTTGGCACCTATCAGTCCATTGGATCGGAGTAGAGGGTTTGGGTTATTTCTTTCCTTTAGCCCTTGTGTCTCTGCCCCCTCCCTCCTGAGTTTTTGTCTTTAGTAGGTCCATAATTGGCAGTGCTATCCTAGCAAACTCTGGGATGAACTGCCTATAGAAGTTGGCAAAGCCCAAAAACTTTTGCACTTGTTTTTGAGTCTTAGGAGGGACCCAGCTCAACACCGTTTGTACTTTTTGCGGGTCCATCTCAATTCCCTGAGCTGACACTCGATACCCCAAGAAATCCAACTTGTCGGTGTGAAAGTGACATTTAGACAACTTCACATATAACTGATTATCCAACAACCGTTTCAACACCTCCAGTACCAATGGCACATGACTCTCCAAGTCCTGGGAATATATTAGGACATCATCCAAGTACACCAGCACCCCCTCAAATAACAGATCGTGTAGCACTTCATTTATCAGTCTCATGAAGACCCCAGGAGCCCCCGACAGTCCAAAAGGGAGGACTAAATATTCAAAGGCCCCCAAAGGGCAATTGAAGGCAGTCTTGTATTCATCCCCCTCCCTAATTCGCACCCTGTAATAAGCGTCTCTCAAGTCTAGTTTTGTGAACACCTTACCCGTGACCAGCCGACCCAGCATGTCCTTTATTAAGGGCAAGGGGTACTTGTTAGTGTTACAAATCCCATTTAAGTTCCGATAATCAGTGACCAAGCGCAAAGTCCCATCTTTTTTCTCTCTGAAGAACACAGGTGCTGAAAAAGTGGAGGTGGATGGCCTAATGAACCCCCTTGCCAGATTCTTTTCTACAAATTCCTTGAGAGTGGACAATTCCCGGGGGGTCATGGAATATAGTTTTGGTTTAGGCAGGGGCGCCCCGGGTTCTATTTCTATAGCACAGTCTGTTTCCCGATGCGGTGGCAGCGTGTCACTGTCTTTAGACTCAAACACCTCCTTGAGATCCACATAACAGTCTGGGTAGGAGGCCACAGCCTCCGGGGTGCTGCCATCCATTCCCAATTCTCTCCTGTCCCTATCATGGGAGGCCTTGGCTCCCCTCCTGCTCACCGGCTCTAGATGGGTTGCAGTCTCTCCCAGTGGCAGCCGGGGTATCTCCACAGGTTTTAGCACTTGGGGAACCTTTATAGCTGGGTCCAAGTGGTGGCCCTGACAGATTGGGTCGTCGAAAATCAACTGTATCGGTCGCCATTTAGTGTGGGGATTGTGGTGGTGTAACCAATCTATCCCCAACATGAGGTGGTAATGATAAGTGTGTCCCACCACCAACTGAATCTGTTCCCAATGGTCAGCTATTCCCAACCACACTGTAGTGGTCCGTTCCTTAGAGGCTTGCCCGCCCATCAGGCTACCATCCATCTGGGAGAAAGGGATAGGATCCCATAAGTCCTGGGTTTTTATGCCCAGTCCCTTGACTACCTCCAGGTTAATTAAACACCTAGTACACCCAGAGTCCACTGCCACCGTAAGGGTCATGGCTCTCTGCCCCGGTCCCACCATCAAAGTCACAGTCAAAGTATAGAGGGGTATGCCCCCACTCACCATGGGTTTGGGGCCAGCCCGTTTCACAGCCTGCCTCTGGCCGCTTTTTAAGGCAGGCTCTGGGAGTTTAAAGCTGGCTCCTAGGAATCGGTGCTGTCGGCGTCTGTCCAGACCTCTTCCTCATCCTCCGTCACCGCTTGAAGCCCGCGATCGGCTTGGCTTTTTTCCTTTGCCTTTCCTTTCACTTTCTTGGGAGCCTTCGCTGGGGGGGTTGCAAATGGAGATGCTTTCTTCTCCAGGTTACGATCTGGGCAGCTCGCAACCAGGTGGCCTTTGCGCCCGCAACCCAGGCACAGCCCCAACTGGCGGCGTCGCTCTCTTTCCTCGCCTGTCATTTGCCCAGACTTTCCTTTGCTTTTTTCCCCGGAGGGTTGGTTTTCTCTCCCTCTGCCCCCTTTATTTTTCCGCTGGGTCAGCATTCGGACTTCCTGCAGCACTGCCTCCGCCTCTCCAGCCAGTCGAATCCACTCCATGGCCGTAGGGGGCTTGCCCATGGTAAGCACCCACTTCACAATATCAGGGCGCAGACCCTCTTTGAAGTATTTGATTCTCATCCCTTCGGTGCAGTCTGGCACTTGGGCAATTAATCTCCGAAACTCCATGGCGTACTCGGAGACAGACCTGGCTCCCTGATCTAAGCCGTTCAGACCAGCCAAAGCTGTGCTTGCTCTGAAGGGGTCCTCAAATCTGGCTCTCAGGGCTCTCATGAAGTCTGCCAGATTTCGCAATTCCGCCGCCTGGCAGTCATAAAGCTGCACCAGCCAGTTGGCTGCCTCCCCTTTGAGGTGGTGCGCTACACACTTCACCTTGGCAGCCTCTGTGGGAAAGGTGGGCCCCCATTCCTCCATGTGATCGGCCAATTGGGACAGAAAGTAAGGCAAAGTCTGGGGGTCCCCATCATACTTAACTCCCAACTTTCGGGCCTGTGGTTCCAGCTGCCGGTCTGGGGTTGGTCGAACCGGCTTACGGTCAGGTTGCGGTGCCTCTTCTCATGCTGGGGCTGCTGGAACACCGGCGGCGGCCCCCGCCTCTCGCCCATCTCTCTCTCCGTCCGGGCGTTCCTTTACTGTGGCCAACACCTCCATCAGGAGATCACGCAATTCGTCCACGTCGGTCTGGAGGTGCGTGACTCATTCATCCAGGTCTGCGTCCTCAGCCGATTGCACTCTCAGAGGCTGAGTGAAGCCGGTGTCCCAGTCGGACCACCGGGTGGCCCTCCTCCGTTCTCAGGTCCGCACAGGTGCCACCGGGTGCCCAAACCAGAGTCCTCCACCCACTGGAGTCTGCAGCACGGGGGGTCTCATCGCCTTCGGCAGAGCTTTAGCCCCCGCCGTCGGGGCCGTGGACTCCTCTGTGTCGTCCGTCGTTTTAGTGGAGAATGGCTCCTCTGAAGTCTCCTGCTCCTGCATTGCCTCAGAGAAGTTTTGGTGAGTCTCAGCTAACTGTCAGAACAGGGGTTCAGAATCCCAGACAATCAACCAGTCAGCTTCATGTAGAATAAACAGAACTTTATTGATGCTCCAGGATCAGCAATACCACACCATTCAGCTTCTTAGCTGAGACTGACCAGTTCCCGCCCAGCACCTCTATACATCCCAATAGCCCTACTCCTCCCCCCTCTGCCAAAAGCCCGCGAACTCACACATTCCATGTCTTTTCCCATCAGTTTCGGGTTTCCCCATGGCTTCCCCCTGAACTGCTTTCTTCCCACCAAATGCTGTTACATTCCTAGCCTCAGAGCTGAGCAGCTACAAGGTCAACTGATAACATCCTCCTGGCACCGCTATGCACTCCTCCCTTCTGTCTAGCAAAATCTAACTATGCCTAACTCTATACCCATCATCCCCATAACTACTACAAAACTATATCTGATAAAAGACTAAAAGGAATCTAACATGAACAAAGCTTTGCTTTGGTCTTATCTCGGCCTGTGCCAACTTTCTGACAAGTGTCGCAGGACTGACAATAGTGTTTAATATCTTGTCCCATCCTTGGCCAATAAAAATTTGCAGAGATTCTTTCGGTGGTCTTCTTAACTCCTAGATGCCCTCCAAATGAACTAGAATGTCCCATTTCTAAAATCTGGCTCCTGTATTTTCTAGGAATCACCAACTGTCTCTGGATTTCCTTTTGAGTACTATACTTGTCCTTTAAAACCTCTCTATATAGCTTATCACTGATGATTCTAAATCTGCGAGGGTGTTCCTTACCCAGCTCTAGGTTGGTCTCATTGTTTACCACATCGAACAAGAACTTTAGGCTTTCATCTTTCCTTTGTTCCTGAGCAAATTCACAGTCTCTACTAATTTTAATCTCTCCAGACTCTTTATCTGCGGAGGTATCTATTACTTTCCTCTCATCTTTATTCATCTCTTTTTCTTTTTGTTCTCTCTCTGGTGGTGTATTGACCTGCTCTGGAGATTTCTTCTCCCCTTGCTCAGCAAACTTCAGATTTCTTCTCCCCTCCCCAGCAAACTTAAAATACCTATTCAGGTCATTTCCAATCAGACAAGGGAATGGAATGTCATCCCAAACTGCAAATTTCCATTGAAATTTTTGTCCTCTGAATGTAATATTTAACTTGCATACTGGTGCTTTAAATGTTGGTCCTCCTAAGCCCTTTAACAACATTTCTTCCTCTGGGCATAAATCTTGAAGTCTTACTAAGTGTGATTTGACGATACACACTTCAGCTCCCGAATCATGAAAACCCCAAACCCATGACCTATTTATTTCTATTAACTCTCTGTGCTCTTCAGTTCCTAACTCATAAGGCAAGTTCATAACAAACAAGCAAGGCCTGGCTGCCCTAGAGTCAGACATTGTATCAACTGCTGCTGTTTCCATGGCAACTCTCGTCTCTGCCTGCTCTGGTGGTGGAACTGCCTGCACACAGTAAGCTGTTTTCATGGTAGGCCTCGATGTTCTTCCATGGATTTTGGGACAATTATATCTGAGGTGATCGGATTCTCCACACTCATAACAGCTTCTAGGACTGGTTTTAATTTGCTCCTTAGCCCCACTGTGTCTTATAGTTGTCCCACGGTCACACTCTCTCGACCCAAAGCCTTTTCTCTCAACTCTATCTTGTTTCTCATGTTGCCAGGGTTTGAATTCTTTACTTCTGCTCTTATTTGATGAAGTATGCCAATCGTTAGGATTTCTTCTCTCATTTCCCTGAGACTTTCCCTCATATCTTGTAGGTTTTCGCCCATCTTCCCTGATTAGAGCTATTGCATCCAGCATTTTAGCTGCCTCAGCCACTGTTTTTGGCTGTCGGTCTTGTACTAGCCATCTGTAATCTTGAGGGATAACATTAAAGAATTGCTCTAGTCCTATCAGACTCTGTAGCTCTTCCTTTGTTGTAATCTTAGCCCCCTCAAAACAGCTTTTTAAAAGATTGTCTAGTCTGGCTCCCAACTGAGAAAAGGACTCATTTCCTTCTCTCTTAATAGCTCTGAATCTTCAGCAATGATGCTCTGGTGTCAGGCCAAACCTCTGCCTCACCAATTCCTTAAATAAAGTATAATCCTGGGCTTCCTCTGCCCTCATCTCTGCATAAACTTTTGTGAGACCCCCACTAATTTGTGATCTCAGATAACTCATTCTATCCTCCTCTTTTATTTTCCACTCTAAGCAAGTTCTTTCAAAATTAACAAAGGAGGCTTCAATGTTGTCCCCTTTATAATATCGGGGAAACCTCTTCATATCAATTTGAGGTATCCTGTTTCCCTCAGAAACTACTTGAGATAGAGGAATTCCCTGATCCATACCCCTCATTCTTATCTGACACTCCATGTCTTTCTCTCTCAAATACCTCTCATTTTCCATTCTGGCTAATTCAAGTTCTTTTTCTATCTTGGCTATTTCTATTTCTTTTCTCATTTGTAATTCCTGTTTAATCCTCCACATCTCTAAACTCTGTGTAGGCTCAGACACATCCGTGTCAACACTAGCCATCATCTCCTCTGTAATCTCTCTTTCCTCACTCATTTCAACTGCTGCTGGGGTCTTAACTCTTTTAGGAGGCATCTTGGTAGTTTTTCCCTATAAATACCCAAACTGTTACCTCAGGAAATACTTTTATTTTAACTTTGCCTCACTAATCCACAAGAAACCACTTGGCTCTTCAAATAGATTTAGTGATTCCCTACTTTACCAAGACGTTTACCTCGGGAATCACATTGACTCAACTGTTCCTTTGTCACAACTAAAGATCTTATGTAATTTTCAAAGTCAGGCCAGTGATTCTCTACTTTACCCAAGCGTTTACCTCAATGATCACCATTTCTCTGACTTTATTTCTAACTACTAGTCTCTTACTATTACCCAATGCTGTTACCTCAGAGACTAGTGTTAAATTAGATGTGGCACGGTCAGGTTCCAAGTAATCTCCTACCAATTACCCTTTGCTGTTACCTCGGAGATTACTTTCCTGCCTTACGCCAAAACAAATATGGGTGTCTGGTATTTCGCCCTCAGACCCCAAACTCCTAGCACAGCTCTGGCAACTGGACCTTTTTGTATCTCAACGCTGCCGCCAAATTATATATATATGTGGTGAACCACCAAGTTTCTATGATGACAGCACCCTGGGCCTTTACATCCCACCGCTGCCACCAAATTACTTCTGTGGTGGCGTGGACACTCACGCAGACTCTCTCAGTCCACCCACACAGAATGCCTGTATTCTATACTGTGCACATAGAGACAAAAGATGCTTCTCCAGCAGCCAGGAGTTTTCCTTTGTCTGAGATATTCAAGCCAATCACCCAAACAGTTACTCCATCTCCTGGCCATTCTTTTTTCCTGAAAACTCATGCAGCAGTAAGCTAAACCATTCATTCCTTGAATACTGCCCTAATATATGATTTTGAGTATATATACCAGTGTCTGTACACTAGCAATTTGGTCTAGGCTGTAAACAGGCAGACACTCTGTCAGTCCTCCTAAGCACCTTGATTAGCCAGCCAACCCACTTGCCCAGGTGGCTATTGAACCCTCTCCATTCTGGACATCCATTGATTTGAACCACACTTCAAGATTGGTAATATATCACCATTAGCCAAGCGTCCACTATTTCCTTTCTCCCGCCTTTGCTTCATTAATTCTTGTGTGTGAGTGTTGATTATTTTATTAATAAAACTAAAACCTATCTGGAATTGCCTCTTCAGTTCTGTGTGATTTGGAACCATTATAGATAGGGTTAAGATCCCAAGGCTGACTGTTGCCCCTGCCATAATTTGAGCTATTGAAATTCCTGCAAAGCATATTAATTTGTGGGTGCCCTCCCAGGAATCCAGCATTTTGGGATACAAGACTGGTGAACTAACGTGGGCAACCAGTATATCCTAAGGGTGCTCAGTGCACAGTTAGTAAACCTTTCAGTGCAGATGTAGGGAAAGAATCCCCAGAACTCCAGACCACTAATGAAATTGTGTGCAGGACTGTTTGTTGTGTTCTTTGTGCTTGAGCCACAGTGGCTAGTTATTGAGGGTGGTTCTTTCTCCCCATTTCTATCTTTGGTTTGTGTCTTGGTGCCTGCAATTTCAGCAGGAGTTTTACCCAGAGTAGTACTTGGATTCTCCATTTCAAGGGCTATATTTGGGTTGGGAACATTAAATGAATGGCAGCAGATTCCTTAAATCCCTATCTCTGCCCACTCAATTTCTATACTAGGAGTGGAACTTATGTATACTCATGCCCCCAATAATTCTCACAGGCTAAGGGCTGAAGGAACTTCCAGTCAAACAATTTCTGGAGAGCTGTAGATTTCCAACTGTAACCTTCTCTTCCAACTCTATGATTCTTTTAAAATTACACTCAAGCTCCCTTTTCAATTTCTGTTTTTCTTGTGCACTCTGGTAGATAGCTGTCACTACGAATGTCAGTGTCACCTCCAATACATGGAAAAGGCCCATGCTCTGCAGTCATCCACCAGATAGTAGACTACATTGAAAGTAGAGCAAACAAACCAAGCGGAAAACACAACAATCCATATCACATGCCCAGTCTAGTTTAGAGATACAACAACAACAACAACAACAACAACAACAACAATAAAATTTATTTATATTTCCCACCTCTCCCCATGGATCGAGGTGGGAGTACAACAATTTAAAATCGCAATACTATATAACAACAATATTAAAACAATCTAAACATATTTCTATAATTAAAACATATCCAATTGCCATTGTCAGTCTGATACTCCAGTCATCTAAAAGAAACATTCTGTGGGGTTGTTCATGGAGGGTCGAATGAGTAAGAGATCTGTCTTTTTAAAGGCATAATCTAAGGTGTTGATAAAACAGATCTCTTCCGGGAGGCCAGTCCAAAGTCTGGGGCAACAGCAGTGAATGATCTATCAAAAATGGACTTCCGCTTTATTTTTGGACACTCTAGTAGTTTTTCCCCTGAAGTCCTGAGAGTGCAGGGAGGATTGTGTAGGGAGAGGCCTTCCCTCAAGTTACTCAGGCCCAAGGCATATAGGGCTTTAATGATAATGACCAACACTTTGTATTGCGCCTGGAAGCTAATCAGCAGCCAGTAAAGAGATCTTAGTACTGGTGTAATATGCTCAAATCTAGGTACACCAGCAATCAACCTGGCTGCAGCGTTTTGAATTAATTGAAGCTTCTGGATTTGGTACAAAAGTAGCCCCATGAAGAGTGCATTACAGAAATCGGAGAGGTTACCAGTGTGTGTATAACTGTTTCTAGGTCTCCCTGTGCCAGGTAGGGATGCAGTTTGTGTATCAACTTCAGTTGATACCAAGCATTCCTGCCATTGCTTCCACTTGGGATGATAGCTGTAGAGATGAGTCCAGGAGCACTCCCAAACCGAACTTCGTCCTTTAGGGGAAGTGTCACCCCATCCAGGACTGGTTGACAAATCTCCATACCTGGGCTAGGGGTACCTAGCACGAGTACCTCCATTTTCTCTGGATTCAGCTTAAGCTTGTTTTCCCTCATCCAGCCCATTAATGACTCAAGGCAGGAATTCAGAGGAGAGATACCATCCTTGGTCACTGCTTCAATCGGAGACATAGAGAAGTAGATTTGGGTGTCATCAGCGTACTGATAGCACTGTGCTCTATGTCTCTGGGTGATCTCTCCCAACAGCTTCATGTAAATGTTAAAAAGCATGGGGGACAGACTGGTGCCCTGAGAGATGCCAGATGTAAGCTCTCTTTTACGAGCGCAACTGTCCCCCAGCATCACCATCTGGAACATGCCTGAGAGGTAGGAACGGAACCACTGAAGTACAGTGCCTCCGATACCCAGCTCCCTCAGGAGTTCCAGGAGGATAACGTGGTCAACAGTATCGAATGCCGCTGAGATGTCTAAGAGCACCAAAACGGTCATACTTCCCATGTCGGAGCCGAGACAGAGGTCATCGACCAAGGTGACCATGGCAGTCTTCACCCCATATCCCACCCTAAAGACAAAATATAGGACATGTTCACTAGCAGCTCATATCTCAAGTCACCAAGATGAATGGCAACCCTAGGTCAAATGGTGCTATGTTGATGGTAGTGGGGTTCAGAAGAAGGGGGGAGTTGTTAGCCCAAAAAACCCACAAAAAAGTAGGGATGCTGGCTGTAAAAGCCTTTGACTTCACATTGGGGAGTTGTTGCTTGTCTATTTGTGAGTTTTTAATTGTAAAAATGCTGTACACCGCCCTGATCGAAGGAAGGGCGGTATACAAATAAAGACTATTATTATTACCTATGCTGTGGATTTGTCTGTCAAGACTTGGATGACAGTATTGGGGGCACAGTTATCAGATTTGCAAACAACACCAAATTAGGAGGAGTAGATAATATCACAGAAGACAAGATCAACATTCAAAATGACCTGAATAGACTAGAAAGCTGGGCCAAAGCTAACAAAATGAAATTCAACACAGAGAAATGTAAGGTATTGCACTTAGGGTGGAAAAATGAAATTCAAAGATATAGGAATAGGGACACCTGGCTGAACGAGACTACATGTGAAAGGAATCTAGGAGTCCAAGGAGGCCATAAGTTGGACATGAGTCAACAGTGCAATGCAGCAGCTAAAAAGGCCAATGCAATTTTAGGCTGCATCAATAGAAGTACAGTATAGTGTCTAGATCAATGGAAGTAATAGTGCCACTCTATTCTGCTTTGGTCAAGCCCCACCTGGAATACTGTGTCCAGTTCTGGGCACCACCATTCAAAAAGGATGTTGAGAAACTGTGTCCAAAGGAGGGCGACTAAAATGGTGAAGAGTCTGGAAACCATGCCCTATGAGGAACGCCTTAGGAAGCTGGGTATGTTTAGCCTGGAGAAGAGAAGGTTAAGAGGTGATGTGATAGCCCTATGTAAATATTTGCTTGGATGTCACATTGAGGAGGGAGCAAGCTTGTTTTCTGCTGCTCCAGAGAACAGGACCCAGAACAATGGATGCAAACTACAGGAAAAGGGATTCCACCTCAACATTAGGAGGAACTTCCTGACAGTTAGGGATGGTTGATAGTGGAATACACTCCCTCGGAGAGTGGTGGAGTTTCCTTCCTTAGAAGTCCTTATCAGCCCTGGTGGCGCAGTGGTTAAATGCCTGTACTGCAGCCACTCACTCAAAACCACAAGGTGGCGAGTTCAAGACCAGCAAAGGGCTGAAGCTCGACTCAGGCTTGCATCCTTCCGAGGTCGCTAAAATGAGTACCCAGATTGTTGGGGGGCAAATAGCTTACAATTGTAAACCGCTTAGACACTCCTTAAGGGTATGAAGCGGTATATAAATGAAGCTGTTTGTTTGTTTTTGTTTAAGCAGAGGCTGGATGGCCATCTGTCGGGTATGCTTTGGACTAGATGGCCCTTGTGGTCTCTTCCAACTCTATGATTCTGTGATTCTATGAATCTATGTCAGTATTCTGATGAAACTAGCAGTCCTCAGATGGGCAGCATTCTTTGAAGTTATAAGGATTCTACCTGTTATTTTATTTTTTTTTATTTCTGATCATTTCTTTTTCCAGAAAATGTCTTGCAGACTCAAAATAGATAAATTAAAATTCATGGATGTATCTTTTTACCTCTTCTTTAACTTCATATTTTTTTTTTCCAAATTCATTTTCATTATGTCATAACCAGGGAAACCAGGCTGTTCACACCCCTTCTTATTTTCAACTACCCATTTGTTTTTATATGTTGTTTATTTAAGAGACATTTCTCTCTCATTATTTCATTCATTATGAAATAATTCTCTGAAAAGATACAGGCCACTGATTTTTTGCATTTGTATCATCACATTTTAAAGTCATGTTGCAGGCTCAGCTTTTTGATCCTCTTGCTTCAAAAAGTACATTAATATTTCTGTGACCTTTACCAAGTGGCAGATGAGAAATATGATGAATTAAATAACAAGTAAACCCATAGACACAGAGCAAATGGAATAGTGCTTTTGTGATCCTGAGCCAACAGGAGATATGAGAAAAAGTAATCGGCTTTTTGCATAGTTATAAATAAAGTTTTGGCTCCCAAGCTGAGTGGTGACCACTGCTACTGGGCAGGGAGTCTCTTTATTGTACTCTGTGAGGGAGACCAGAATGCCTTGTGCTTGACTCAAGGTGCCAAGCAGCATTATGTGAACGGTGCAAAGAAAGACTCTATTTAAAGGCCTGCAGCCCCCTCATGCGTCCTTCTGGCTTGAGCATGCTGTGAGGTCACTTACCAATGTTCTGTCATCCTGATTGTCTCTGTGTCTGGTTTGGCTGACTCTTTTGGCAGCTTGTGGTTTTTTCGTGTTTGCACTGCGCGGCTGTTTATTTTTGTTTAATTGACTGCTTGTGTGTGATTATTATAGTATCCTAGCTCACTGGCCATTTTATGTATATGGTCTTTTGTCTCTCATTTTGGGCCAGGTCCTGTCATGCAGTCTGTGCCCTGGGCATTGGGAGGGATTGGGCTTGAATCCCCCCCTTTTTTTTTACTATTATTTGTCTCATAATCATCTGCAGGCATTCCCTCCCTTTCTCCACTCCCTTTCCTTAGTGGGCAGCTTGTTCGTTTTTCCTTTGTATTTCATCTGTGTTCCCTCCATAATTGTCTTTTCAATTGTTAGAGGGGCAATTCCGAGGGATATGGGAGGGACTTCAGGATTCACTGGATTTATGATGCTTTACAGGGCTTTTTGGACTTTACCAGAGCCTTTACTATCAGCGAGGGTGGGGGCCTGGCCTCAGGGGTCAGCAGGTTCAGAGTCACTGGTGAGGTTGATAGACACTTGCAGAAAGCGAGTATAGTGAGAGCAGCTAGTAACAAATCTCCCCCTCCCATTTTCCTATTGCTCTTTGCCATTCCCTGAGTCAGGCCCACTTCCTAGTTGCCATTTTTTATTTATAAAATAATTTTTATTCCATATCCAAAATAACATATACACATGGATACACTTAAATATATATCAACACCCCCATTCCCTTTCTTCTTTAAAAACAAAACACTTCCCGCCTCTCTCTGTGATCTATGATTTGAAGTTTCTCCTCATTCCTTTCTTACCATTTCTTGTTTAACCTAACTAGTCTTACCACAAACAGAAGAAAAATAAAATATTTTTTTTAAAAATCAATTTACATTCTAAGCATCAAACCCTAAAATCCCCAATGTGTTTTTTTTGTGTTTTTTTTTTTTTTTTTGCAAATTCCATAAAAAGTTTCCATAGTTTTAAGTTATTCTGTTGAGTTCTTTTTTGCCAAATAGGTAATTTATCTAGCTGCACCAATTCCATCACTTTCTCCATCCATTCCATACATGTCAAAATTCTATTAGTTTTTAAATAGAACTAATAGAACTAATTCTATTAGTTTTCCAGTATCTCACGAAAATCATTCTTGCTGCTGTGACCATATATTTTATAAAACTTCTGTACCTTCTTTCCCCTTTGTTAGAGTGATCTTGTAGCACTTGAGACTAACATACTCATGTTGGTCTTAAAGGTGCTACAAGGTACTAATGTTAATCTGAAAGGTGCTGCAAGATCTCTCTACATACTGATTCTACAAACTAACACAGCTATATCTTTGAACTTTTTCCACTTTATCTTTAGATTAATCATATTTCATAAACAGCATTTGGGTCTCATAACTAATTTAAATACTTAAATTTTTTGCATCCATTTATTAATCTTGAACCAAAGCTTCCTTTTTTGTTAGATTCCCTTGAGTCAATTCCGACTTATGGTGGACCCTGTAGATGAAACATCGCCAAGGATCCCTGTCCTCCACTGCCATGCCCAGATCCTACAAGCCCTTGCCCATAACCCCCCTGATTGAGTCTATCCATCTGCTCTGTGGTCTTCCTCTCTTTCTTCTGCTCTCTATCTTTCCTAGAATTATTGTTTTTTCTTGTGATCCATGCCTTCTTATTATGTGGCCGAAGTATAATAGTCTCAATTTGATCATCTTAGCTTCCAAAGAGATCTCTGGTTTAATCTGTTCAAGATCCCATTTGGTTGTCTTCTTTGGTTGTCCACAGTATCATACCATCATACCATACCATACCACAGTATCATACCATCTCCAGCACCACATTTCAAGTGAGTTAATTTTCTTTCTGTCTGTTTCCTTCACTATCCAGCTCTCACATCCATACATGGTAAGTGGGAATACAATGGCCTGTAAATTCTGATGTTAGTCATAGAATCATAGAATTGTAGAGTTGGAAGAGTCCACAAGGTCCATCCAGTCCAACACCTTGCCATACAGGAATTCTCCATCAAAGCAACTAAAGAAAATGGTTCCTGATCTGACTTTCTGCCAAACAAAAGCTCAGGGTTTGTTTGTTTGTTTGTTTTCCTAGCATTTTTAGTAATCCCAAAGTCATGAGGTGTTATGTTTGAGACTGTGTGGTTTTTAATTCCAAGGAAAAGATATTCCTGAGATTATTATTTGTTTTTGTCAAAATATCACCAGAGAAATTAAGAATCAGAACCTTCAAATGAATAATAGAATGCTATGGAATGCTAACATCATCCTATGAGTTAATTTCCCAGGATCTGAGTGTTGAAGCCTCAATCTACTCTTGGAGGACAAGGAGACCAGATTTGAAAGGGAGATAATGATTTTAAAAGGACACAGAATTCGATTGCCAACACTTGAACGGTACCTGGATTGTTTTATATATATATTGAAGTTGCCAAAGAGACACTATTTTAAAGATGCTGACCTAAAAAGCTTCAAGTAATCATGATTTTTGAACCCCTAGTTATTTTTTCTTCATTATATTTTATTTTCCTTCTAACTGCATTTGCTAAATCTGAGCAACTGAGCTAAGCTGTGTCAGGCCTGGAATGAGTGTGAATTTAATCAACATCATTCCAAGTGTTCCTGTGGTATATACTACTTTTTTAATCTACTGAAATTAACATCAACTTGTCAAAATTCAAGAGAATTTTTAGGACAAGCCTGCTATTCCAGGATCTGATTAAGTGAATGACAGATTTGGACGGAAAATGAAAGACTGAGAAGAATAAAATGGAGAAGGCTGGTTATGAAGAGAGTTTTTTCCAGGCCTGGGCTGTATTTGACCATCAAAAGGACTGGTGTGCAGTTTAACAATGTAAGACATTGAATTTTCTTTTTCTTATGGAAATCATATTTTCCTTTGAAACTCCATGCTACTAAAGCTGCAAAAGAAACTTTGAGTCCTCAAATTTATAGTTTTGCTGCTCTGCTGATGCGAACAATGACTCTTGTTAATTTCTGCTTATGAGAGTTTTGATACATGAGACTGGACTTTTTATTCAACAATTCTGGTCATCTCTTTTGGATCTTTGAGTTTGGTTTGTTTGTTTTTTTTAAGAAAAAGAACACTTTCCAGGATTTAATGTCATGTTACCAAATTTTAAAAACCAAAGCCACCACTGCTATGTGCCAGCTACAAAACAAGCTCTAACTAATATGAAGTGATTCCAAAGATCATGTGATTCTGGTTTCAAAATAATGTATCAAATTCTTAATCTTTCCTTTTTATTCAGATACTGCCAAGCTGGAAAAGTTTTTTGTTTGTGTTCCTGCCTGCATGTAAGTTTCTATCTGAACAGAGTCAAATGTTTTGCTAATGTCAATGATATTTTAAATGTAATGCTAAATAGTTAATAGTAGAGTTTAAGATGCTTGTTTGTTCTTAACAATTCTAAAGTTCTTTTAAGTGTTTTGTTTTGCAGATTATGTTATTGTGTTTTGCCAAAAATTATCATATGTGTTTTTTAATGTTCGGTCAGAACATTAGAGAATGTATTTGCCTAACCCAAAAGAAACTTTGCAGAGAAGAAAGGAACCCTGATGAATTTCATTCAACTGGAAATTTTGAGGATTGCAAAACCCATACTATGGCCACCCCGGAAGCTGGTCAATAGTACTGTTTTGCCCAGCTATCAAGAATAAGTGCAAGAATAAGTGTGCCCATGGTTCATCAAGACTTGTTTTATTTACTGTTGTTGTTCTTGTCCTTTATAGTGCTAAAATGTTTACATATGCTAATTACTGATTTCCTTTAATCTTGATAGAATTGTGCAAGTGTTATGTCAATAATAATTATGAAAACTAAGACCTATTGGTAAAGGCTATGCTTTAGATTTCCAGATGTTGATAATGAGAAAAGTGTTTAAACTCAGGAAAATTAGAGAGTATTGTGTGATGAAATTGCCTAGCTAAATATTGATTATAAAAAAAACCCCAAGATAGTTGATAAGGATCATGCAATTTGGAAATATTGATGATTTTTATCAAAGGAGGGAATGTAGTAGGTGAATTTTATAATCCATATTTAGTTAATGCTATACTTATGCAAAGTGAACTAAAATGGCTGCTGAACCAAAGTTTAGAACACTGATTTCTGGGGCTAAGTGAAGAAATGCTGAACAAACAGGAGAAAACAAGAAAATGTTTAGGTACAAAGTGCCCTGTTACCCTAAGCAGAGGCGTCATAGTGAAGTCAAAACATAAACAATAGATAAGTAGAGTTGTAACTGTGTAATTGTGTGCAAAGGCTACAGGAAAAAGTAACTTTTGTAAAGTGGCCTGATGTGGGTTTTAATTATTCATGTGTTCGTTAGCCTGATTCCTTGAAATTCATTTGTTTAGAGTTAAGTTTGGCCAATAGAAGGCATTTTTTGAGATTTTTCGTGTAAAAACTATAAGTCCCATCATCTGGTGTAAATTCTTTGCCTCAGTCTTGGGAAACTAAATTTCCACTGGGGACTTTTGCTGGCAAAATAAACCAGAGTTCTCAATCAGATTTCTGGGTCCACTTGTCTCCTTCACTCTGTCATGGTGAGGACTGGGTAAGCAGTCCTAGCCGAACCCATTATCCATAATAGTGCTATGTGTTTGTATTATTCACATATGCTTAATAAATGTTACATGCAAGATGACAAAACTAAATTTGGTGTCTCAAAGTATCTGTATCAGCTCTGCTTGGATGAATCCCTTTTGAAAGAGGGATTTTTCCATTACACGCTCTCAGGATAACATGAACTGCCCTACAAAGTCTGGGTATAACATCTGCATAATAGTTGTTAAAAGCATCACATAGAGATACAGAAGGTTCCAATAGTGGGTTTGGAAAGGAGGGTACCTGAACCCAATTTTAAACAGCTCAACTGGACATAAATCCCCAGACTCAATGCGTGCAGAGAAGAAAGCTTTCTTTGCTACATGAATTGCCACCTTATAGGAACTAAGATATCTTTTATATTGTGTCTTATTTCATAAAAGTCAAGTTTTCTGCCATCTGCACTCTAGTTGTTGTCCTTATATCTTAACACCCCTATTGTTAATTAGTTCCTCTCATCTTTTAGATGGGCATCCTTATATCCTCCAATTCACTTTCTCCTCTTTCTATCTTGTATTGTGTTGAGGTTGTTTGTTCTTTTGGGCATTGGGGTATGTATTTCTTAAGCTGGAGCCTTATAAGTCTCCTTCCTCTACCCTCATGTTTAAAAAGGCCTGGGTTTGAAGGGCACTGCATACTATGAAGTCTCTTCTAAGCGTTTCTTACTAAGAGTTTAATTATTTCAAGCATGGACAAAATTAAGATTGTCTCTCTCAAAGTAAAAGGACTTGGATCCCCCCAAAACATACCCAGGATAATAATTATTTGCAAACACATAGATCAAGCTTTCTTTTTCTTTTTCTTTTTCTTTTTCTTTTCTTTTCTTTCCTTTTTTTTTTAACCAGAAACACATATAAAAGGCTCTGGATACATTTTAGCCAATCTCCCTTTGGCTCACAATATACAACTGGAAATTCTAACAAATCCAAAGGAGCTGTGACATTGTTTTATAAAGCATGTCCTTTTCAGGTTGGATCGTTACTTGATATTGAAAGGTATCCTGGTGAAGAAAATTTTCACACTGGCCACATTTTACTCCTCAAACAATGACTGACACACCTTTCTGGCTTCTTTCCTACAAAACTACAAACCTTAAAGGAGATTGTAGAGGCAATATCATTATAAGGGTGATGCAAACAAAGTCCTAGATTACACACTAGACAACTCACATCCCCCCACCCAGAAAATGGAAAATAAAACATCATCAGTATCTGATCTCTTAACTAGACATGGATTTCTTGACCTCTGGAAAGCTCTACATCCATCCTGTAAAGACTATTCTTTTTATTCAAATACACATCACACCTATTCTAGAATAGACTGCTTCATCATTCCAAAACTATTCCTTTCTAACAGTACAGGTAGTTCGACAGTGGAACACACTTCCTTGGAGAGAATCATAGAGTCATAGAGTTGATGAGACCAGAAGGGCCATCCAGTCTAACCCCCTGCGACTCCCATTCAAAGCATCCCTGACAGATGGCCATCCAGCCTCTGCTTAAAGACCTGTAAGGAAGGAGACTCCACTATACTCTGAGGAAGTGTGTTCCACTGTCGAATAGCCCTTACTTTCAGGAAGTTCTTCCTAATGTCTAGAGGGACTCTTTTTCTGAATTTCGCATCCATTGTTCTGTGTTCTAGTCACTGGAGCAGCAGAAAACAAGCTTGCTCCCTCCTCAATATGACAATCCTTCAAGTATTTAAACAGGGCTATCATGCCACCTTGTTAGGAAGGGTCTCTTGTGTGGGGGAATTAATTAGCTCAAATGCTGCCGAGAGGAGGTCCTAACAAAGCCTTAAGCCAACACCGGGTCTCCTATATATATACCAGAGGGTCCCAACAATCCCAAGAGAATAAGGCACCACCGATACCATCCCTGTATCATCCCTGTATTATTGATTTGGGTAAACACCTGTTACGATACCTATAAAATTTTGGGAGACATGTGGACTATCGTGACCCCTGCTTGACCCTTTCCAAGACCCTCCATAAGTCCAAAGCGAGAAGGTCACGTAGGCAGGCCCCGCTTGGAAGAATTGAGTTTATAGTAAGCAGCTTTCTAGAGGAAGCAGAGAGTCGCCAGACCAGTTTCGCCACTAGCCTCCAATTAAAGACAATAGCCTTGGCCTCACACTTGTTGAGCCAGTGATTGACTTAACTACTCAGCCATTAAGCTGGCTTCCCTTCCGAATTGTATCCAAGACCTAAGTGCACTGTACACAGATTATTTGCTCTTGGTTTAAGAAAGACCAGGCAATCAACACCTTTGTCTAGAACAAATGCATAGCCTCTGGATATGTTCAGTACTATATAAGGCTCCCATTTTGAGTCACTCCCCGATGCTATTCCTAGAGGACAGGCTGGTCCATGCCAGTTTGACTTCTTGCCTATAGCTCCCACAGCCAATCTCCCCTCATCCCAGCGGTCGTGTTCGTCATCATCATCCATCTGAATTCGGCTTCCCAGAGAAGACTTCTATGGTAGATATTCCAACGGTGTCTCTTTCTCTCAAACCTCACTCTTATCCCTCTCTTTTCTCTAGCATTGAACGTGTGTTTGTGTGTGCCCTCTTTTGGTGTTTGATATTTATGCCCCCTAATAAACTGTGTACTTTTATTGGACTTATCTGAACTAGTGTCACTTCTCTTGGGGTTTGTCGGCGGACCTCTGGTAAACAATATCGGGACCCGATTCTGGTGTAAGACTGTTAGGATCTTGCTCTCTGCATATTTCAGCTAATTATAATCCCCAAAATTAAAGACACTTCCTAATATTTATTTTCTGGTGGAGGTAATGCGGGCAACATTCTGCTTTAGAACTTGGTTCCCCCAAATCTAGACCTTCCAGACTGATCACCTGGACTGGCTCCATCTTTAAGGATGCCCAAAGGTGCCAGGCTTGGAGACACTGTGACAATCACACTCTCTCAACCCAATGTAAGTTTGTTGTTGTTATAATTATTTGAGTCATGGGTCTTAAGCTCTCAGACAGCTTTATGTGTCTGCATGTAACTAATATAGATATAGATGTGTATGTCGCTTGCATGTATTTTGGTGATGGATTCTCTATTTCTTCAGCAAAGGCTTTCCAGACTGTGTTGGTGCCCATGCCCCAGTCTCCGAGACTGGGGGGAGGGGTGAAGGAGAAGAGACTGTCCTCTTCGTCCTCCAAGGCAAATAAAGGAAAACCTCAGTTTCTACTCCTTTGTACTTCTACTGCTTGTAAAGCTAACCCACTCTGTTGGGAGCAAGCGGGGAGGAATCTGTCCTCCCATCCCCAATGCATGTTATCTTTGCTCTATCTTCTAAATTCTTCATGGGGAGATAAGCCCCCAACACTCTACAATGACCCGGACCAGATCCTGCAGATGCCAGTCGAGATGCCAGGTACTCCGACATTCCCCACTCCAGGGCTGAGATTCCTATGCTAGCATCCTCCAGAGAGGTCCTCCATGCCATGCTGCCATGGACGTCCTCCAAGGTTCCTTCGCGAACACAAGGTAACACAAGGAAGAAGAATCACTAGAAGAGGTTGGGTAATTGTGTTGAGTAGTGGGTGGTTGGAGAGATTTGTCGGGCGAGCGTGTATATATTTGTAAATACAGCAACTTAAGAATAAAACCTCTGAGGAGAGAGTTTTGGCTCCAGTCTGTTTCATCATCAATTGGGAGGAGGATTCCTGATAAAGCCGAAGCTCCAGGGTCACCGGTAATTCCAAAGGCACCAAAGATTGCTTGAACTGTGCACTTCTGCTTGTTTATATCAACAGCCCGCTGTTGCTCTTTCAGTGTTTTGGTGAAATTACTGATATGGGCAACAAAAAATGCCATAGAACAAGCCCTGATATAAACAAGCATAATAAGGCCTCTAAATAGCTTACGATCGACGATTTGCTAATGAGGAAACTGTGAGTATTCCAACTACACTGCAAACTTGAATTTGGAGTTTACAATTCCAACTGCTAACAACTTCCTTATGCTGGAAGAAGAAAATAAGCCTTTATCTGAACTTTTAGTATCTTCAGGGAACGAGCCAGCTATTATTTATGAAGGAGTGTCCTTGGAGCTAAATGAGTCTGTGTGGGAGAAACTATCAGATATTGAGAAGGAACAACTTACAAAACTAACAAAGTTAAATGTAGTTTGGGCTATGCTCCTCCCACTCACTCCAGATAGGCAGGCAGAATTAAGAGACCTTCTGGTGACCCCACATGGGTGGAGCTAACCCTGGAAGGCCAGCCTTCTCCTGCTATCACTCCAGTAGGATGTGTTTGCTGTTGCTTTGCAACTTCTTCACTACAGCCACGTCAATCCTTTTCCTTCTTTCCTTTTTCTTGGTGTCTTGGAAGCATGAAGAAAGAGCTGGGAAGCAAGGGCTCCCAGAATTGGAGAAAGGTCTTGGCTTTGCCAATAACTATCTCTCTCCTCCAAACCTGCCCTCTTTTCATGGTAGGTGCACTGGTGATTTCTCCAAACAGCCTTACAGCACATGAGAACCGTGGGAACAGATGGTCTGTTGTCTCTGTTTTTCCACATGTCTCTGTTTCTCCATATCACCTCTACCCAGCCCTTTTAGGGCCAGGAGGCAGCTGGCCAGAAGTTATGGAAACTTCCCTTCTCAGCATCTCTACCCAGCTCGTTTTGGGCCAGGGTTTAGAGGACAGGCCAGCCAAAAGCCATGGGAAAGAGTTTCTCTGCATCACCTCTGGCCAGCCTGAAACAGAGCCAAGATCAGTGAGGCAAGCCAACCAGAAGACACAGGATAAGTGGTGAGTACCAGGGGCCCTGTCTGCAGCCAGCAAGGAACCTTTCCCAGATCTAATGCCCTTGCTATGGGCAGTCATTGCCAGGAAGCCTCTGCCATTACCACTGCAGGCACTATGCCTAGCTTAAGTTTGCAACTCTGCCAGGAGGACAGATGAGGGGTCTCCCCCTTTCTTTCCCATCTCTGGCCCCAGTGGCATCCAGGATTCCAACAGATGTGGGAGATCCTATTGCAGCATGGGAAACACATGGTGATGTTGCCAGGGCTCCTGCACATTCCCTTTGAATTCTTATAATGAGATGGTGTTGAAGGAGGTAGAGGACTACTCCCCTGGCATATACAGCCACCATCTTAGTCCCATGGCTTTAAGGAAATCTAGACAGGGCCCAGCATGGGCTGAGGCTTGCAACTCTAAAAATGGTCTTTTTAGGCTGCCACAGAGCATCCCATAAGAAAAGCAGAAATGGCTTCTTGCCCTTGCCAGAGTGAACATGGCCTTTGCCACCCACCTCTAAACAGAGGCTGGATGGCCATATGTTGGGTATGTTTTGATTGAGAGTTCCTGCATGGCAGGGGGTTGGACTAGATGGCCCTTGGGGTCCCTTCCAACTCTAGGATTCTATGATTCTTTGATTCAAATCCTCCTGACTTCATGACAAAACAATGCCTTTTAACAGCTCATACTGTTATTTCAATTTATGAGCATTTAGGGAAGACTGAACATCTCAAACATTCTTTTGAGACTTTCATGCAGAAGCAAGTAGTGGTAAAAGAGAATCTGGATTACACCAACAGAGAAACATCTAATAAAGGGGGGAATCCCATTATAAATGACCCTAGAGGCAGTCTACCAGTAACTCCCAAGGAGATAGGAAAAAGAAAACACAGCAGAATTTTACAAGCAAAGCAAGTTATGTTGCAAATTGCTTACAACAGAATAAACAACGGTAGATGGATGTCTAAGAGAGCCATTAGATCTTCGCTGAGCCAACTTCTACAGGTACCCCCCTACACTATTGATATCCTTGCTGTGGAATGGCTTCCTAATATAGCAGCTCATAAGCGACTTTTGTTAACTTTTGAACAATCTACAATTCTTCTCATGTTGCTGAAAATGAAACCCTTTTTATCCAACTTTCAAATAATTCCAACACGGGTTTTTCGAGATCAAACTATATCTCCTCTATTCCCTTATAAGCATAGTAGTGGGAGGCCTGCAGAGCAAAGTTATGCCTGCTTGATAACTCCTAAAGGAATCCCTTAAGGAACCCTGTGTAAGACTGTATCGAAGCTACTTCAGTTAAAACTTCCAATATTACAACAGAGAGACAACCCACAGAGAAGCAAGCCACAGACTTGAGTGACTTAATAATTAATGTAGAACAATATGACATCGCTTCTAGAGTGGACAATCTCAAAAATATGCTGCTTACTACCAAGGATCTGGCTATACCACTGTGGAATTCAATAATTACTGCTGAGGTCCCCGGCGTTCAAAGGGCTTCAAGATATGAGTCCTATTGATGCTCTCTTATTAATGAATGAAAAAGATTTTACAACTACAACTCCACTACAACCCTTGGAACCTAAGAGGGTTAATACTATACCTTCTCTGCATGAAGCATCCAAAAATCAAAAAGCCCCAGCTCAAACAGAATTTTTCAACATTGGTGATGACATGGACTTGACTACATCAGCTTGACAACTAAGCCTACTATGTTGGAATATTATGGGATGGGGATATGAATTCCATGATGCAGACTTTGCAAACTATCTACAAAACTTTAAAATTCTTTGTTTACAAGAGACATGGGCCCTCGATACTAACTTGTCATCTCTTCATGGATTTCAAGCATTTTCTGTTCCTGCGGTTAAAAGTTGTACAAGAGGCTGTGGTAGTGGTGGTCTCACAATATTCATCTCTGTTGATTTGCATGCTGAGATTCAACTAATAACTAGTGCTTTTCCACAGTGCATACAAGTCCTTGTCATCAAGAGTATGTATTTTGGTTTCTTAATCTGTATAAATATTTATTTTCCTCCTAACTTAGCAAAGAACGTAGGTCCTAATAGTATTTGGGATAGTTTATCTGAAATCCTGTCCCAAAACTAGCTTGATCAGATCTCAGGCGGCAAAATCCATTTGAACGGGCAATTTGCATGTGGGCTCGGAGGATGCTGGGTAATCAGAAAAATCTGAGCTAAATTCGGGTGATTGGAGTTATGCCAGGCTCTATGTGACTGTGGAAAACATCTTACTGGATCCAATAAAGAGCGGTGGCCATATGACTTGGCCTAGGAGCCTGTGTGTATATTCCAACTATAACCTAAAAGACAGTGGTGATCAATGAGGCAGACTTTTATCTGAAGGAAACAGCATATCGAAGGCGCTCTTGTGCAAGAGCTCCATTTGAGTGAGCAGATCCCTGCGTTCTTTGGTGATGACTGCCACATCTGGAGCAGCCAGTGTTTTAGCTAGCTGGCAGAGTGGTTTACTTCCAAGGATTGCAATGGTCTGCTCTACAAACTAGGGTGGGGCACTAGTTCCTCATCCAATCCTTTGGGTGTAACAACAGATACAAAACCAAAAGGGGTGCGGTGGATGTACCAAGAGTGCGGGCCTCAGCAAGTGGCTCTCTTGTGGGGTTGAGAGAGCATAGCTTGACCTGTTGTCTCCATATAACCTTGAGAAGGGGGCTCACTGCATACTTCCCCCCTGGGATCACCTTCTAAAAGTCTAACGGTGGCCAAGTCTGGCATTCTAGTAATGCTGGTGAGGCGTTCTCCATTTGGTGGCAGAGGCCTCAGTGCCATCCAAATAACTTGTATAAAACTGCTGACATTATAATAACCAAAACTATGACCAAGGGGTGGATGATGCCACGTATGATAGTCTTTATGACGGTGGCTACGTTTATCCGGATCCATACTCCTACCATGTAGATGGAGAGTTCATGCCTTATGGGTGATGTTTGGGGGATATCTGTGGTATACAACTGAGGGCCTGAGCATGTCATGTTATGGCAATCCACACTGCAATTTGTGGGGGTGCGAGTGAAGTTATGGCAAGTGAAGAGCCTAGTCTTCCAAGTCCATGTAGGATGGCATTGCGAGTCTAGAGTGAGGGCTGTGTAAAAAGAGGAGGGGGCCTTGCTTAATGAGGGATCAAAATGGTGTCTGTTCCAAAAACCTGCGGAAAGGGGGAAGCTCCCTGCGTCTGCCTCTATCCAAGTGTGTCTATGTGCACCAAACATGATGGCCCGTGAAACTATAGAGTTATGCTCCGTGGTGTAAACTCGGGTCTTAATTCTAATGGGGAATCCTTTGTTAAACCAATCCAGTGCCTGGCTCATGGCTTCTGAAACTTCAAACATCTCTGGGTAAGTGGTGGCCCAATGGCAAATGGCTTCAACATTAAATTGCCAGTCAGTGGTGAACTGAGCTATATATACATCTGCAGCTACCTGCCGAGTCATCCATATCAATATCCAAAGGGTCCAAACGCCCTGAGCCATCTCCTGTCCCTGTAGGGAAACAGAGAGGCAAACTTACTACTGCTGACTTAGTTGGGGAACAGACTTGCAAAAGTCTCAGATATATTCACTAGCGGGGGAAGGGGCGGCTGCGGACAGACTGGCTTTACCGGGTTTGGTCTTCCCTTCCATTCTTTTAACTGCGATGCATGAAAATACTTCAGCCAGGAGCCCTGGCGGCCTGTCAAACATACTTGGTATACTGTGGGGGACAACCTCTCTGTGATTTCTACGGGTCCTAGCCATTTTGCTGCTAGATTATGCTTGTTCTTATAGAAGTTCCGGTACCTAACTAGTTGTCTGGGATCCCATTTCTGAGGGTTGCTAACCCATCCTAACCTTCCATCCATGGCTTGCATATTCTGGACTAATTTCTCTGCTCTGGATGCTCTGAATGAGGGTTCTGATCCACTCGTGGTTTAAAAGTACAGGTTCCAAATCTAAGGGGAAGTCTGTGTTGAGCCAAAAGGCTTCTGGAATGACCATCTTACGTCTGGTCATGACCTGATGTGGTATGAAACCGTGGGAAGCTGTAGTTCCTCTAAGGGCCATTAATATGATGGGGAGTTTCGCATCCCAGTCTTTTCCAGAGGCCTTTACTACCTTTCTCACGGCCTCCTTAAGGGTTCTATTGGATCTTTCTATAAAACCTGAACTCACGGGGTGAAAAGGGACGTGAAATTGTTGCTTGATGCCTAAAGCCTTGCAAAGGGTCTGCATTACTTCTCCTGTAAAGTGACTACCTGAATTACGATCTATGGTGAATGACTTGGGCATTCCCCAGTGGCTGAATACTTGATCAAACAACACCCTTGCAGTGGTGGCAGCTGTGTTGTCATGAGTGGGAAAGGCTTCTATCCATTTGCTGAAGGGGTCTATGACTGTTAAGCAGTACTTGTTGTGCTGCGGGGTGGTTGGCAGAGGGCCAATAAAATCTATCTGCAACTTGGACCAGGGTCCATCAATGCGCTGGTGGCAGATGGGGGTCTTAGGGCCACTAGGATCGGCATTTACCATAGCACATGAGAGACAATTGTCTACCCATTGATCTACTTCCTCCTTCATACAGGGCCACCATCCTGTCTCTTTGACTCTCTCTAGGGTGGCTGATTTACCTCTATGTCCCATGTTGTGCACAAACTGAATAAGGTCTCCACGAACCTCCATAGCAACAATCCAGTGGTGGGCCCCGTCCTTAATATAGCCCACCATGCTCCTTCCTTCTGTTCTATGGTGTACTTTCCTGTGGGATCCTTCCCTGCTGCGGCCAATGCCTTGATCTCACTGTCTCCATTCTGGAGTTGGGCTAAGTCTAGGGTTTCCGGGTTTCACATTAATGGGAGCCATCAGGGCTGCTGCAGCTTCTTTTACTAAGGCATCTCCTTTGTTATTCCATAGGGCTTCCTCTCCTATGCCTTTCTGGTGGCCTTTAACATAGGATACCCATGTGAGGACTGTCCGTTTCTGAATCAAGAGGGCAGCTTCCTGCCATTTGTCTGCGTGGATGACCTGCTTGTCGTCGTTGGTTTTCCAATGTCAGGACATCCATACTGGGAGCCAATCTATAGCGGCATTGACTGTCCATTGGGAGTCTGTGTAAACTGCTAAGGGGGTGTAAGGGTGAACCAAGGCTGGGGCTTTGACCAAGCCTGTCTTTAAAGTGGCAAAAGCTTCTTGCTGTTCGGGTCCCCAATTCCAAAGGGCTCCTTTTTTAAAACAATGCATACAGGGGTTTGGCTTTAACTGTAAAGTCCTCAATGAATTCATGGGAGAAATTAAAGATTCCTAAGAGTGCTCTGAGGGAAGCTACATATGTGGGGGCAAGGAGTTTTCCTATGGTTTCCACTCGCTGCAAGTCTGGGGTTCTACAATCTGTCTGGAGGTTCAAGTCTAAATATTTCACCTGGGTCTGTACTAGCTGGGCCTTCTCTCTGTTGGCCTTAAATCCTGTGTCCTGAATGAGTTCTAGCACTTCTCGGGTAATGTCTGCTGTCTTCTCCTGAGAGTCTGAGTGGACCAGAATATCGTCCACGTATGACATTACATGGGGGTGTGACGTGGGTCACAACTTTGACCACATCTTGACCACGTGTGAGTGGCAAATGCTGGGGATTGAGTGAAAACCTTGTGTCTTGCAGGTAAAACAGTACTGGGTTCCACAGAATTCAAAAGCGAACTTGTAATAGCAACTCTCGTGGAGTGGGATGGAGTGGAAGGCATTTGCTAGGTCTATCAAACTGTAAAATTTAGCTCCAGCCACAATAGCCGCTAAAATCTCATTATACTTAGCTACTACGGGTGCTACAGGGGGAGTGACCGCATTGAGGGCTCTGAAGTCCACGGTCATTCTCCACATGATTCCATACGCTTTTATCACAGGCATAACAGAGAATTACAAATCGACTGCATGGGTAAAATTACATCCCATCTCAGCAAACCTTCTATGGTCTTTGCTATACCTTCTTCTGCCTCCCAGGGGTACCTATACTGCTTCTGGGGTGGGGGATCTTTTCCTTCTATGAGCACACACGCTCCTTTGACCTTGCCACATTCCATCTTATCCTTAATCCAAACTTGGGGAAACTCAACTGTCCAAGGGTCATTTGCAATGGGAAAATGGGTGCGGGGGCCTCTAAGGCAGCGCACTGGTGGATAGCTGAAATAACTAAGGGACCTTCTTCCAGTTGCCACAGGAGAGAGTTGGCTAAATCCAATGTGAGCCTGTGCTTCTTGAGGAATCCTATGCCTGGGATCCCATCGTCCTCTCCCTGATTCTCACATGCCTTGATCAAATCAAGAATGGGGCCTAACTGCAGGGGAATGTCTGACCAAATGGCAGCTTTGTGTCTTCCTTTGTCGAATCCCACCAGCTCCATGCTTTCCTTTGTCTTGTGCCCTCCTACGGCAAGCTTCGGGTTCATGGTGTTAACTGCAGCACCAGAGTCTACTAACAACTGAGCTGGCTTTGGCTTGGCTTGGGGGCCAACCTTTACACTTACAGTGGGGTGTCCTCACAAATCTGGCTTGAGAGTGGCTACTATCTGCTGGCAAGGTGGCTCGGGAGTGGGGGGTTGAAGGGGTAACCGTGTCTGAGGCAAGAATTGCAGAAACCGGGTTTGCAGGGGCCTTAACAGGTCTGGTTCTGCAGGGGACTACATTTCCGGGCAGTAGGGGTTGCAGCCCAAGAGATCCGAGGGTCTGCCCTTGCTCTCTGCAAGCATGAGGTTCCCGGGCATCCCTAGCTTGAGCGTCCTACATTTTGGAGGTTGGGGTAGCCGTTCCAGGATTAGGCCCTTCTGTGTTACAGCCATTCAAAGTTCTCTCTAAAAGGTCCGTAAGCTCTGCTGTGGGTTTTGCATGCAATTCCTCAGTGGTGAAGCCCAATTCTTTAAGCTGTCTCCAAACTGTGTTCCTAATTTCCTGCAGGGGGTCCTGTTTCTCTGGGGGGCCTTGGGGGTTGTTTCTAGCACTTCTCTGGAATGGGTTGTTAATCCCAAAATGTCCGGGTTCCTGTGATATGGGCTGTGAATGTGGTCCGTTATTCCGGTAGGTAACCGTGTGGACCGGGTCTCCTTTTCTAACTGTTCTCCTAGTATTTCTAGCACTTCTACCTGATCTGGCGGCGAGCATACTCTTTGCCATGTCTTTCTGGGCTTCCCTTGTCCAAAATATCTGTGATGTTACGCATATGTGGTGTAGGAAAGCTTGCCAAGTTAAGCGGCAGATGTTCTGTGCTGCTGGCCCTATGTAAATCTTAGCTGTCTCATTCAAATCCTAGTACACTTCCTCTATGAAGTCTGCATCATCCAGGAGAGGTTGCCCATCGGTGTTTAAACCCACTTCTCCTGCTAAATTAGCTAACATCTTCTTCCTAGCAGCATAAGTGTGTGGGGCCTGATCTGGGAGTTGCAGTTCATTCTGGTACTTAGCTCTGAATGTGGTGCCTGGCCACAAAACCCTTACCATGGCTGCTATCTATTCTCCTAAATCTAGCGTGGTCATAGCATAATTGGAGGCTGATGCCTCAAAGGGACCTGAGTACACGGGGTCCAAACACAATCTAGCTACCTGAGTGAGTTCCTGCCCTTTAGCCTTGGGATATGAAAAAATAATGGTGGACATCCATTGAACACTGATTTGAGGGTTCAGCCTGCCTAGCTGATCTGCTATGGTTTTGAGTTCTGAAAGGGACCAAGGAATGGTTTCTAAAACCTTCTTGGTAACTTTGCCCTTGTCATCAACCTCCTTAGTCTCTACCATACTACAGGTAATAACTGGCTGCATGGGAACTTCTGGAATGCTCCCCTTTGTGGGTTCATTTCCTTTAGGGGGGTTCCATTGGGGGTTGTAGGGAGGGGGAGTCCAAGCCTCTTGCAGTGGCAGACTTTCCTTAAGAATCTTTGCTTGCACAGCCGTTTCCAATATCCCTGGCTCTACAGTGGCCACAATGGCACTTTTCAAACCTAACCTATTTTCCAATTCCCTAATCTTTGCCTCGCACTTGGTGTGGTCAGCTTGCGCTGCTTCTTTGGTATGTTGGGACAAGATGAAGTCCGCCGCTTGTTTTGCCCGGCCTAATTGCTTCTCAAGCTCCCTGTTCCGAATGTGGAGCTCCACCACCTCTTTCTCAGCCCTATCGGCTCTTTGTCCAGCTTCATTAGCTGTCCAGGTCAGGAGGGCATTCTTGTTATCTCTCTCCCTGACCTGGGTGACCAATTCCCCTATCTGCTTCCTCGACACATCTACTTCCAATTTGTACTTCTTGTACTCCTCTACTGCATCGTGGGCCAACACCCAAAGACCCCATTAAGGTATCCTGTCTTTCTCTGCCTTGGGAATGCTCTTTATTCCCTTCCTCGCTGAGGTTATACCCTTCCAGGAGAGTTGCAAACTGATCGTCCATCAGAAAACCTCCAGGAATCCATGGATTAGGTCCTTTCCGGCCTATCCACTTCTTTAACTTGTTCTGAACCTTGTCCTATCTCCAAAAACTTGCTATCTCCATCTCCTCTCTTCTCTACACTCCTCACTTCCCTCAAACTAACCTTGGCACCACCTCGCCCCTGTGTGCTGACCTATGGGACGAACCGCCCGCCGATGCCTCACCTATGGGACCAACTGCCCATCAGTTAATGCAGTGTCTGACCCATGGGACCAACCGCCTGTCAGAACATAATTCTAGGGATCAACTGCCCATTTCTAGGGACCAACCGCCCTTTACTCTCACAGGACCAACCACCTGTTTTACTCGTGGGTTGGAGCTGGTACTTATCCGCTCACTATGACGGCCGGGACAGGGGTCGCTACTGCAGATAGCGCCACATTTAGCCGCCGCTAGACCCTGACCTAAGGATCAGTTAGTTCCTTCTCCTAACTGTTCACTAGGAAGTTCAAGTGTGGCCGTCCTCCTCGGTTGACCTCCCTTGGTAGGTTCCTAGCAGACACTATCCCTTTGGGCCCCAGCTAGACCCTCGCCTTGAGTTTTTCTCTCTACTCTGGGAGCCACCTCCCTGCTGGAGGTGTCCCCCTTTATTAGGTGCCCTCCAGTGTTCCCTCCTTGCGCCTCAAGTTTTACAGCCTCTGGTTGGGACATCTCCCTTCCTTTGACTACCTCTGCCCGATCAAGGGGGTTTCTATGACTGTCTGAAGTGTGTTGTGAAGGGGAAAGTGTGTGTGTGTGTGTGGGGAGGGAGGCTGCCTCGGTCTCCCAACCCAAGATAGCGGAAACAAGAGAGAAAGTGGATGGCCCACCTGTGATAGATGCCCTGATGGCCAAACAGACAAGAACAAATTAATGCACACATTATTGTGTCCAAGTCTCTGGGATTTGCGATTCCTCCTACGTTCCGAGATTTAGCCAGTCCAAGTGATCAGTTTGGAAAGTCTAGATTTCGGGGGACCAAGTTCTAGAGCAGAATGTTGCCCGCATTACCTCCACCAGAAAATAAATGTTAGGAAGTCTCTCTTTCTTAGGGGGAATTACAATTAGCTCAAATATGCAGAGAGGAAGATCCTAACAGTCTTACACCGAGATCGGGTCCCAAAATGTTTACAGGAGGTCCACCGACAAATCCCAAGAGAAGTGACACGAGTCCAAAGAAGTCCAATAAATACACAGTTTATTAAGGGGCATAAATATCACGCAGCAAGGGGACACACACACACACACACACACACATTCAATGCTAGAGAAAAGGAGAAAAGGAAAGGGTAAGAGTGAGAGAAAGAGACTGCTAGAATATCTACCATAGAAGTCTTCTCCTGGAAGCCGGATTGAGATAGATGATGGTTATAAGGGAATAGAGGAGATATAGTTTGATCTCGAAAAACCCGTGCTGGAATTATTTGAAAGTTGGATAAAAAGGGTTTCATTTTCAGCAATATGAGAGGAATTGTAGATTGTTCAAAAGTTAACAAAATTCACTTATGAGCTGCTATATTAGGAAGCCATTCCACAGCAAGGATATCAATATTGTAGGGGGGTACCTGTAGAAGTTGGCTCAGCGAAGATCTAATGGCTCTCTTAGACATCCATCTACCATTGTTTATTCTGTTGTAAGCAATTTGCAACATAACTTGCTTTGCTTGTAAAATTCTGCTGTGGTTTCTTTTTCCTATCTCCTTGGGAGTTACTGGTAGACTGCCTCTAGGGCCGTTTATAATGGGATTCCCTCCTTTATTATATGTTTCTCTGTTGGTGTAATCCAAATTCTCTTTTACCACTACTTGCTTCTGCATGAAAGTCTCAAAAGAATTTTTTTTAATTTTTATTGTTAAAATAAAATATAACATCATTCTTGGAAATTATGTATATACATCACGTCATAACAATATCATATAGCAACATTCCATAACCAAGTCCCCATAAAATCTCAAATTACCATAATCATTAGTGAAATTTTATTCCACAACCTCCCTCCCAACCCTTTGAAACCAAATAATATAATCCATCCTATATACGAGCTTTTATTAATTTATTCCTCCCATTCCCTCCCCTTTCCCTGACCTTTTCTCTCAATTATTAGGTGTAAATCTTAACGTTTCCATTTGTTTCAACACTGTGTATGAAATAACTAACCAATAAGTATTTCCCATCTGTTTTGGATTTCTTACAACTGTGATCTAGCTATCAAAAACAAGTTCTAGAGTATTTCTTATCTTTTCTATTATATTTTCAAATAAAGATCTGCTCATATAAACATCAGATGTATCCTGTTTTATGACTTATTTCAGATTAGCTCCTTTAGAGATTATCTCCCAACAAAGGGTAGCAGAGGCCCTAAAGACAGAGGTTTAAATTACAGTTCTAGATTGGGTCAATCAAAACTGATAACAAAAAGCTTACTGTATGACCTTTAACATTTAGGTGAGTGTATGGCAATATATAAAATGTGTATCACATATAAAACATGGTATATATCCACTGATAAGTCTTTGGAGAGTTTGTCTTAAGAAGTTACGCTCCGAGTCAGACCAGGAGGGTTTTTGAATAATTTTATAGAGTTCATATTTATGTCTTTGTCCATCTTTTGTCGCAAAAGTTTTTTAAGGGTTCCCAAATTTCTTCTTCTGTCTGGTCATAGTTTCCGTCTTCCCTTACCTTTAAAGGCAGTATGTCCATTTCAATAACTTCCAATACCTTCAATATCCATTCATCTATTTCTATATCTATCTAAACGGCGACCACCAGAGTTTTCTTTGCATTTATTTCTATTTTTATTCCAATAAATCTTCCATCTTCGTCATTCATTATCTCTTTAGCTATTATTTTATCTTTAACGAAGATTGCCACCCCATTTTTCTTCTTCTTTCCTGAGCTTATAAATGTCTGTCCAAGTTTGGGATTTTTTAAATATTTCATCTCCCGTTGTCCTATTCTTGTTTCTTGAATACTTATAATTTCTGCATTTTCTTTTTCTAATGCATGAAATATTCTTTTCCTTTTATATGCAGAATTCATGCCCTTTACATTCCATGAGATTATTCTCATGTTTACTCCTGAGGTGGGCTTTCCGAATTAAATTTAATCTTCTAGTTCTTCCTTCTCTTGTTCTTCTTCTTCTTCTTCTTCTAATTCCCCTTCTCCTCCACTGTCGTAGCTGGTGCTTCTGATTATAATACCTTCTTCTCCTCCCACGGCTCCTTCTTCATGTTCACAAAATCTTTCATTTTCACTTTCTCTGTTCCTTCTCATGGTAAAGGTTGTCTCCTGTTTCTCTCCCTCTTTAAGTTCTAGATCAGTTTCTTCTCTCTTCTGCCAGTCCTTTTTTCTTTCGTCGTCTTCTTTTTTCCATCTGTTGTAAAAAGCTTTAGCTTTTTCAATTGTGTCAATCTTGTATTGCCTCTGTCTCCAAGAAAATTAGATGCCTTCCAAAGGTTCCCATTTATATCTCACATTTTTGTTTTGCAAAAATCTTGTTAGTGTTGTGTAGTCTGTTCTTCTTCGTAAAACTTCAGCTGGAACATCTTTAAAAAATTTTATCTCCCCTCCTTTTATTGTTATCTTCTTCTCAAAAATTGCTTGGATTATCTTATCTTTGATTCTCTCTCTAGTGAAATATATCACTATGTCCTGGTAAGTTTCTATTTCTTGCTGCCGTCGAATTGATTTGAAAAATTTTATCCACATCCATATTCAGATATTCCAGGGTGCATTCTAATAAGTCAGCCAAGACCGGAACAATTTCATCATATAAGTTTTCGTTGAATTGTTCTTTCACACGGCGTATCTTTATGCATTTTTTCCTTTCCTTTATCTCTTTCAGTCTATTAAATTCTTTTTCCTGTTTATGTTCTAATGTTAAGTCTTTCGTTACTTTCTCCACCGATTCTCTTCTTCTTTCTAGATCTTCCATTTTTTTATTTATCACTCTTACTTCTGTTGTAATTCCTTTTATGGTTTCTTTCAAGTCGTCTATTTCCACTTTGAAGTCTCTCCTTAACTCATCCCGTGATTCTTTTATTTCTCTTCTGATATTAGTTTTGACTCTATGTATAGCTTCTAATAGTTTAAGATTTGAGTCTGTTGTTTTTAGTTCTATTGATGATCTTCTCATCTGTCCTTGTTTTTGTTCCACCCATTGGGCTGCTTTCCTTTCTTTTTCCTTAGCCGCCATATCTCTTGTTGTCATTACTGTAGTTGTGTATACTTTACTCATTTTCTTTAAAAAGATAGCCTGCTTTCTGTCACTTATTTTAATCCTTTGGGTGATTTTACTTAAGCTTTTTCCGTTATTGTCTCTCTATTCAATTAGATATAAATTCCTTTGTTTTTCCTACCTCCCACCACTAGATGTCACCCCTTCTCTTAAGAGCCAACACCGAGCTTGTACCTTCCACAGAGCCCAACTCCTCCAACCGAAAACAACAAGGGAACTGCTCGCCCTCCAATAACAACTTTCCTTCTTCTCCCTTTAACTCTTTCCTTCTAACTTCTATCCACTATGTGGGTTCTCAGCTTCTACTTCCCCTGATCGCTACCTCACTCTTTCCTTTCTCCTCCGTCTTCCATCTGCTCACCTTTCCCTCCACTTCCCTTTCTTATGTTCAAAATATCCTATTTCCCTGCTTCTCGTCCCCGTATCCGTCTGCTTCTCTTCCTAGTCTGGTGCTCTCTCACTGCTCTTCTCTCTCTCCCTGTCTCGATCGCCGTCTGCTTCTCTTCCTCGTACCAGTCTGCTTCTCTTCCTGCTTTATCTCTGCTCTTGCCTCTTTCTCTGTCTTAATCTCCATCCCCGTCTGCTTCTCGTCCTCATATTCGTCAGCTTTCCTTCCAGGTCTAAGATCTGCCTCCCTTACTTTTCACTCTTTTTCCACACCGGTCCCCATCTGTTTTCTCTCCTCACCCGTCTACTTCTCTTCCTGGTCCAGCATCTCTCTCTTACCACGACTTTCTCTCCAATCCAGATTCCGCTTTTTGTCTATTTCCTCTCGTCTGCTTTTCATTTTCTTATTTGTTTGTTTGTTTATATTGTTTATATATGTTTCATTCCCTCCTCTAATCCAACCCATCTTCCATCCACAGTCTGTCTAGTCTCTTGTCTTTATTACTTCTCCTTCTTTTTCTTTCTCTCTTCTCTCTCTCCGTCTGACTCCCGATTTAACTTTCTCCAATTCAGTTCCACAATCCCTCCTTCCACCACCGTCTCCAGTCCCTTCTCTCTCCAATCTATCTCTGGAGCGACCTCAGTATTCCCTCCACCGTCCCCTCACACAGTTTGATTCTGCTACTCTTCTTCCCTTTCCAAAACAAAGTAAAAGTCTTCCGAAAAAGTACGTTGAGGATCTTTCTTTTTCTTGCTTAGTTTGATTCTCCCTTTACAGGGTCCCCAATGCACAGTTATGACAGATGTTTTGGCCTTGTCTGGTGGCTGCGGCTAGCTCGCGCCTCTCAGAGGTTCCCCCGACTCACCCAGGCTTGGGGGAATCTGCGTCAATCCTCCTTTCTGAGAGCCCCTATGAGCGCCGTCCAGATCCCCTTCATCAGGGGGATTTTCTAGCTTCTCTTCCTCAGGAAATTTCGTTGTTATGCCGGCTAATTAGCTCGCCAGACAGATCACTTTCCACACGCTCCTGTGGATTGCAACTTTCTACTCCGCCATTTCTCCCGGAAGTCTCAAAAGAATGTTTGAGATGCTCAGTCTTCCCTAAACGCTCATAAATTGAAATAACAGTATGAGCTGTTAAAAGGCATTGTTTTGTCATGAAGTCAGGAGAATTTAACTTTGTTTGTTTTGTAAGTTGTTCCTTCTCAGTATCTGATAGTTTCTCCCACACAGACTTATTTAGCTCCAAGGACACTCCTTCATAAATAATAGCTGGCTTGTTCAGATAACGGCTCATTTTCTTCTTCCAGCACAAGGAAGTTGTTAGAAGTTGGAATTATAAACTCCAAATTCAAGTTTGCAGGTGTAGTTGGAATACTCACATTAGCAAGTCGTCGATCTTAAGCTGTTTAGAGGCCTTATTATGCTTGTTTATATCAGGGCTTGTTCTATGGCCATATCAGTAATTTCATCAAAACACTGAAAGAGCAACAGCGGGCTGTTGATATAAACAAGCAGAAGTGCACAGTTCAAGCAATCTCCAGTGCCTTTGGAATTACCGGCGACCCTGGAGCTTCGGTTTATCAGGAATCCTCCTCTGAATTGATGATGAAACAGGCTGGAGCCAAAACTCTCTCCTCAGAGGTTTTATTCTTAAGTTGCTGTATTTACAAATATATACATGCTCGTCCGACAAATCTCTCCAACCATCCACTACTCAACACAATTACCCAACCTCTTCTAGTGATTCTTCTTCCTTGTGTTACCTACAATGTCGTCCCCTCAGTCAGGAAGACTCTTGTTGTTTACATTGGGCCTACGTGCAAGCAAGCACATACTGACCTTGAGCAGTGTCTGTTTTCCAGCCTTCAGCTGCAGTCAACTCCAGCCACAATTCCTGTTTTTACCTTTTGTGCACATCTGTACATTTCATACTCTGGCCTCAAAGCCTAACATGGGCAACACTACACGTCACAGAAAAATAGCATTCAGAACAAAAATAATCGAAATAAAACAGCAGGACAGAAAGATATCTTGGAGATCGTTAAAAACACCTCCTATTGCACCAACATCATCGAGCACTTTGATATGTCCAAGTGGGTGGTAATGTCGGTGGGGGCTTGCAGGGGGCAATTCCCTTGCAGGCAGTGTCCATGCCGGAGAAACAACAGAATGCGGGCATCAATTTAGTAGGGTGAAAAGGTGACAGCAATGTCCATGGTATCAAAAGCAGTCATGGAGACCACAAGAGTAACTCGGATGTGAGCAATGAAGTAGCCATGGAGAACAAGCTGCTGTTGGCTGGAACTTATCGTCTGGGAAGGCAGCAGTGGAGGGGCATCTGGATGCAAGACCATTGAGGATAACTGGAACAGGAGTGAGTAGAGGACACCGATTGTGTTGCGAAGCAACAAATAGATGTTTTGTGGGACCCTCAATTCCTTGTTGCGCTAAAAAATAAAGAGTCTGACAATGGTCGATAGTACTCTGGCCATCCCTGAATCCAGCTTGTTCAGGATGAATGATCTGATTGCTAGATTCTCATTCCTCTAATCTATGTAAGAGATGTTTACTATATAGCTTGGAATCAACATCCAAAAGGCTTATAGGCCGATAATTGCTGGGATCTTGCTTATCACCCTTCTTGTATATGGGGACAACAACACTCCGTTTCCAGCCTTCTGGAATCATCCCTGTATTATTGATTTGGGTGAACACCTGTTACGATACCTATAAAACTTTGGGAGACATGTGGACTATCGTGACCCCTGCATGACCCTTTCCAAGACCCTCCATAAGTCCAAGGTGAGAAGGTCACGTAGGCAGGCGCCGCTTGGAAGAATTGAGTTTATAGTAAGCAGCTTTCTAGAGGAAGCAGAGAGTCGCCAGACCAGTTTCGCCACTAGCCTCCAATTAAAGACAATAGCCTTGGCCTCACACTTGTTGAGCCAGTGATTGACTCAACTACTCAGCCATTGAGCTGGCTTCCCTTCCGAATTGTATCCAAGACCTAAGTGCACTGTACACAGATGATTTGCTCTTGGTTTAAGAAAGACCAGGCAATCAACACCTTTGTCTAGAACAAATGCATAGCCTCTGGATATGTTCAGTACTATATAAGGCTCCCATTTTGAGTCACTCCCCGATGCTTGTACAATATTCGGATATTAGATACCCTCTTGCCAGCACCCTTTAACACCACTAAAGAAGTGACCAGTGGGGTGCCACAGGGTTCTGTCCTGGGCCGAGTGCTATTTGATATCTTTATTAATGACTTGGATGAAGTTATTGAGGGCCTAGTTATCAAATTTGCAGATGACACTAAACTGAGAGGAGTAGCTAATACCCCAGAGGACAGGATCAAAATTCAAAATGACCTGAATAGACTAGAAAGCTGGGCCAAAGCTAACAAAATGAAATTCAACTCAGATAAATGTAAGGTTCTGCACTTAGCGAGGAAAAAATGAAATGCACAGATATAGGATGGGGGATACCTGGCTGAATGAGACAACATGTGAAAAGGATCTAGGAGTCCAAGTGGACCACAAGTTGAACATGACTCAACAGTGCGATGCAGCAGCTAAAAAGGCCAATGCAATTTTAGGCTGCATCAATAGAAGTATAGTGTCTAGATCAAGGGAAGTGATAGTGCCACTCTATTCTGCTGGTCAGGCCCCACCTGGAATACTGTGTCCAGTTCTGGGCACCACAATTCAAAAAGGATGTGGAGAAACGGGAACGGGTCCAAAGGAGGACGACCAAAATGGTGAAGGGTCTGGAAACCATGCCCTACGAGGAACAACTTAGGGAGCTGGGAATGTTTAGCCTAGAGAAGAGAAGGTTAAGAGGTGATATCATTGCCCTGTTTAAATACTTGAAGGGATGTCACATTGAGGAGGGAGCAAGTTTGTTTTCTGCTGCTCCAGAGAACAGGACCCTTAACAATGGATGCAAGCTCCACGAAAAGAGATTCCACCTCAACGTTAGGAGGAACTTCCTGACAATAAGGGCTGTTCGACAGTGGAACACACTCCCTCAGAGTGTGGTGGAGTCTCCTTCCTTAGAGGTCTTTAAGCAGAGGCTGGATGGCCATCTGTCGGGGATACTTTGATGGAGAGTTCCTGCACGGGAGGGGGTTGGACTGGATATCCCTTGTGGTCTCTTCCAACTCTATTATTCTGTGATTCTGTGATTCTGTGAGATGCAGCCATAGCAAGTCATGCTTCTGCCAAATTCTCATCCTAAAATTTTAAGACAAAAGCTTTTAATTTAAAAGCTACCCATCCCCACGCATACGCGTTGGTCTTTCAAGGAGGGGGGTACTGTTACCATAAGTCATTTTAATAATATTTCATAGAATCATAGAATCATAGAATCATAGAGTTGGAAGAGACCACAAGGGCCATCCAGTCCAACCCCCTGCCATGCAGGAACTCCAAGTCAAAGCATCCCCGACAGATGGCCATCCAGCCTCTGCTTAAAGACCCCTAAGGAAGGAGACTCCACTACACTCCGAGGGAGTGTGTTCCACTGTCGAACAGCCCTTACTGTCAGGAAGTTCCTCCTAATGTTGAGGTGGAATCTCTTTTCCTGCAGTTTGCATCCATTGTTCCGCGTTCTAGTCTCTGCAGCAGCAGAAAACAAGCTTGCTCCCTCCTCAATATGACATCCCTTCAAATATTTAAACAGGGCTATCATATCACCTCTTAACCTTCTCTTCTCCAGGCTAAACATCCCCAGCTCCCTAAGGCGTTCTTCATAGGGCAAGGTTTCCAGATCCTTCACCATCTTAGTTGCCCTCCTTTGGACATGCTCCAGTTTCTCCACATCTTTTTTGAAATGTGGTGCCCAGAACTGGACACAGTATTCCAGGTGGGGCCTGACCAAAGCAGAATAGAGTGGCACTATAACTTCCCTTGATCTAGAAACTATACTTCTATTGATGCAGCCTAAAATTGCATTGGCTTTTTTAGCTGCCGCATCACACTGTTGACTCATGTTCAGCTTATGGTCTACTTGGACTCCTAGATCCCTTTCACATGTGGTCTCATTCAGCCAGGTGTCCCCCATCCTATATCTGTGCATTTCATTTTTCCGCCCTAAGTGCAGAACCTTACATTTCTCCGCATTGAATTTCATTTTGTTAGCACTGGCCCAGCTTTCTAGTCTATTCAGGTCATTTTGAATTTTGATCCTGTCCTCTGGGGTATTAGCTACTCCTCCCAGTTTAGTGTCATCTGCAAATTTGATAAGTATGCCCCCAATTCTGTCATCCAAATCGTTAATAAAGATGTTGAATAGCACTGGGCCCAGGACAGAACCCTATTTTGGGGACATGTGGACTGTACTATGACCCCTGACTGACCTATGCAAGGACCCACCATCAGTCTCAAGTGAGGAGGTCACATAGGCAAGCCTGCTTGGAGGGGCAGAGGCCCTAGTAAGTAAATCTTCTATAGGAAGTTTGGGAGTCGCCAAACCAGAATCGCCACTGCTCTCCTGAGTAAGACAATAGGCTCAGTCTCACACATAATGGGCCAACCATCAGCTTAACTACTTGGCTATACAAGTCAGACTTACCTCCGAATTATGTCTATACTCAATGCATTGTGCCACACATTGCCTTCTCTTAGTTTAATAAAGCCCAAGCCATCAGCACCTTTGTCTAAGACTATCTACATAGCCCTGGACACAGTTAGACCTATAAGAGACCCTGAGTTTAGACCTACTTCAAGTCCAGCACTGGTTTGCTCCCTGGTCCACACCAGATGAAATCACTGTTGGCTTTCTCCTTGGTCCATGCCAGATCGGGATCCGATCTCAGTTCCCTCAGCCACCTTCCCAAGGTTCCGTGGCCATGTCCTATCATCCATCCACGCTTCATTGGGTATCCTGGAGAAGACTTCCAAGGTAATATCCCCTGGTGGTGCCTCTCTTCCTGAAACCCTTTTAGAGAGAGTGTATGTGTATGTCTCCCCCACATTGTGTGTTTCCTAATAAAGGACATATAGTTATGGGAATCTAATTGATATCAGTGCCTTATTCTCTTGGGATTGTTGGGACCCTCTGGTATACATATAGGAGACCCGATCTTGGCTTAAGGCTTTGTTGGGACCTCCTCTCGGCAGCATTTGAGCTAATTAAGTCCCCCACACGAGAGACCCTTCCTAACAAGGTGGTATGATAACTCTGTTTAAATACTTGAAGGATTGTCATATTGAGGAGGGAGCAAGCTTGTTTTCTGCTGCTCCAGTGACTAGAACACAGAACAATGGATGTAAAATGCAGAAAAAGAGTCCACCTAGACATTAGGAAGAACTTCCTGAAAGTAAGGGCTGTTCGACAGTGGAACACACTTTCTCACAGTATAGTGGAGTCTCTGTCCTTGGAGGACTAAGCAGAGGCTGGATGGCCATTTGTCGGGGATGCTTTGACTGGGAGTTCCTGCATGGCAGGGGGTTGGACTGGATGGCCCTTGTGGTCTCTTCCAACTCTATGATTCTATCTGGATGGTGACTACATAGAGTGTTCTCTAAGTATTTCCTTATTTTCTCCGCTTGCAATTTTGGATCTTCTGACTCTTTGTAAAGATCTTCATAATACTTCTGAAATACTCTCAAGATGTTTTTTTGATCAGAAAATTTCTTCCCTTCTTCTTGTATCTCCAGCACTATATTTTTGCTTCTTTTTTTCTCACTTTATGTGCTAAAAGTCTACCTGCTTTGTTTCCCCATTCAAAATTCCTTTGCTTCACATATTTTAGTTTATTACTTATCTCTTCTGACATTGTCCCTTCTATTTTTTTCTTTAATATTTCCCCTTCTCTGCTAATCTTTTTATTATCCTGGTCTTTAATCAGTTCTTTTTCTTTCTTTTGAATACTTTGTGATAAGTCATGTATGTTTTTCCGATTTTCTTTATTTTTTTCATAACCTTTTTTTATAAGTATCCCCCTCATAACAGCCTTTGATGCATCCCAAACCATCTTCATAGGAGTATCTTCCTTTGAGTTTTCTCTAAAATACCATTTCAATTCTTCTTTCAGTTATTTCTTGACTTTTTCTCCTTTTATTAAACTTTCATCTAATCTCCAGGTGTATTCCTGTTTTCTTTCCTTTATCTCTAACGTTATTTGGTTATGATCAGAGACCTTATTTATTTTGATGTTCACATCCTTTACTTCCTTGCACAATTCCTTAGATATTAAAAACATATCGATTCTCGATGCTGAATTGTGTGGCATAGAAAAAAAAGTAAAATCTTTTAACCCTGAGTTCCTTTGTCTCCATGGGTCTACCAAAGTGAAATAATTCTGTAATTCAAAAAAAGTTTCAGGTAGCTTTCCCTGATTCGTTTTTATCTTTTTCTTTGAATCTCTGTCCAGTTTGGGATCTAAGACCCCATTTCAATCTCCCATCAGGATATGATTTATTCATAATCCAATTTCCTTATTTGCTTTAACAGCTTTTTATAGAATTTCCCTTTTCTTTCTGTTGGGCCATAAATGCCCAAAACTAAAGTCCTTTTTCCATTTATCATTACTTCCAACCCTACATATCTCCCTTCTGAGTCATTTATAACTTCTTTCACCAAAATCTGGTTTTTAGCATAAATGGCGACTCCATTCTTTTTCTTTACCCCTGCACTTATAAACACTTGTCCCAATTTAGGATTTTTCAGATACTTTTCCTCCTTCGTCTTAATCCGAGTTTCTTGTATACTTATTACATCATATTTTTCTTTCTCCAATATAGGAAAAACTTGTCTCCTTTTATACGCTGAAATCAATTCCTTTACATTCCATGATAGTATCTTCATTTTATCTTTTTAACTTTGAGATGTTATTTTCAGTTCTGTTCTGCCTCTGTTATTTCTTCTTCTTCTCCTCCCTCTTTCCCTTCTTCTTCTTCTTCTTCTTCTTCTTCTTCTTCTTCTTCTTCTTCTTCCTCTTCTTCTAAGTTTTCATCGCTATTCTCAAGTTGAATCAGTGTCGTTCCTCCTCCAACCACCCCTCTGAATTCTTCTTCTTCCTCCTCTTCTCCTGGATTCTCTTTCAGTTTCTTTGACTTTTCTTATATTCCTTTGTGTCTTCAGTTTATTTTTTCCCCTCATTTTGATTTCCTTCTTGCTGTTCGTAATTCCATCTTTTTTCTTCTTTAAACCATCTGTTGTAAAATGTTCTTGCTTTCTCAACCATATCAATTTTGCATTGTTTTTGTCTCCAACTGAAAGAAATTCCCTCCATCGGTTCCCATCTGTATCTTATATTCCTTAATTGAAGCATTCTGGTTAGAATAGTGTATTCCCTTCTTTTTCTCAGCACATCCGTGGGGACATTTTTAAAAATCATAATCTCCTTACCATCAATCAGTAGCTTCTTGTCGTAACTAGCTTGAATTATTTTCTCTTTTACTCTCTCTCTCGTGAAATACACCACCACATCTCTTGGAAGGTTTCTGTTCTGAGCTGCTACAGAGTTTATCCTGAAAATTTTATCCACATCCATGTCCAGATATTCTGATGAGCATCCAAGTAGATCAGCTAATGCTGGGACTATTTCTTCATACAAATTTTCATTAAATTTTTCTTTTAGACCTCTTATTTTAATGCATTTTTTATTTCTTTAATTTCTCTTCTCTTATTTAATTCCTTTCCTTGGTTATGTTCTATTGTCAGATTTTTTGTTACTTGCTCTATTTCAGTGATTCTCTTTTCCAATATTTCTATTTTTCCTTTTGCTTCTTTAACTTCGACTGTCATCTATTTCATTGTTTCTTTTAACTCCTCAATTTCTTCTTTAAAGTCTTGCCGAAGTTCATTTCGAGAGTCTTTTATTTCTTGTCTTATGTTAGTCTCAATTACCTTTATTTCTTGTCTCATGTTTGTTTCGATTCTTTGAATTGCCTCTAATAGCTTAAAATTTGGGTCTGAAGCTTTAAACTCTAAGGATGGTACTCTTCTTGAACTTTGAGGTACCTCTGATACCTGTAATTTCCTTTCTTTTTCCTTTTTTGCCATGTCCCTTGTCATCATTGCTGTGGTTACTGCGTAAGACATCTTTGCTGTTTCCCTTTAATTTCTATTTTCTTATTTCTTTTATGTGTGTAATTATTTATGTTTATTTTATTACTGATTTGTCTTTAAAGATTCTTTTTCTCTCTTTTTTTCTTTTTCTAGTCTCTTTCTGTATTTTCCCTTATTAAAATTTCTCTTTCTCAACCTTCCGTCCAATTTTCCAAAGTTTCAACTTTTATCTTGTTATATCTAACCACCTCCACTAGATGTCAGCAGCTCCCTCACTTCTTCTTATAGCCTTACACCTCACTTAGATTACCTGTACCTCTCTTTTACCTATGATGTTGTTCTATTTCCTCCCAAGTCTCCACCTCCTCACTTCCTCCACACCATGGGTTCCATGACCTTGAAAACGCCCAATTATTTTTAATTATTTCACTTTCAGCTGCCTTTCCTCCTTAAATCCACCTTCACCAGCTTTTTTCCTCCTTCCTCCTCCTTTCTCCGTTCTCCGGTCCCTCCCTGTTTCTTTTCTCCTATCTAAAACATACCACCTTCTTCTCTCCTGTCCACCTTCCCACCTAATTCACTTATTTGTTCAAAATTCTTTCCTTCACTGTCCTTCCACTCCCTCTCCGTCTCTTTACTGTATCTCTTCCTAGTCCGTCGCCTCAATCCCGTTTCCTTCTCTTCCTAGTCCAAAGATTCCCCTGTCTTTGCTTCTCCTCCGTATCTCCTGTCTCCGCGTCTTCTTCTCTTCCTGGTCTGAAGGTCCCAACCTCTCTGTTTTACGCTCCTTCTCCCGCCTGCTTCTCCTCCTGGTCTGTTGGCCCCAATATCTCTGTCTCTCTGCTCCTCTCTCCTCACCGTCTCCATGTCTACTTCTCTTCCTGGTCCAAAGGCCCCTTCACCACAAACTTTATCTCCGTCTTTCTATTTTTTTCTCTCCAACTATTTCTTCTCAAGCCACTGTTTCTTAACTTCCATTCTCTCCTCATTTCTCCCTCCTCATCCACTCCGCTCTCCTCTCTTCATTTCCAACTTCTATCTCTATCTTGCTGTCTCCCTCTTTCTGATCCTTATACTTTTCTTCTCTTAGCACTCGCTTCTTTCTCCTTCTTATTTAGCTTAGTGTTGTTATCAGCTTCCACATACTCCTTCTATTTTCATTACTTAACCCTCTCAGACTTTAGGTTTCTCAAGGAGGTGAATGTTGTGAGGATCTTTCTTTATAGATGCGATTCCTCTTTCTCTTCTTCCATCCCCTCCGCTTGCCGAGTTGGGTATTATTAAAAAGGGGTTGGCAGAGCTGTGCTCCAAAGCCTCAAAAGTAGCTGCGGCTTCCCTCGTTCTCCTCGGAGGTTGCCCCGATCTCCCAGTCTTGTTGGATCAGATCTAATCCTCCTTATAGAGAACCCCAATGGGCCCATCCAGATCCCCTTTATCCAGAGGACTTTCTAGCCAATAAAAAAATATTGATATTGATAAGGAATAGTCTACCTGGACTACTAATGATGCTGCCTTCCACACCGCCACCATGGATGGCTGCTTATTGCTCCACCATATTACTGGAAGTTTGACTTCCAAAACAGAAGTGAAACATTAAAAAGTGTTAAAATACGAGGATAATAAAATGATAAAATACAACCGGATAAAAGTAAATGCTTCCACCTCTGCAGCTTGAGTGTGGCCTCACTGCCCCTTGTAAAGTGTGTCCATCATTTACTCGAACTGCTCCAAATCCTGTTAAACAGGTACCTTCAGGGCATGAAGAGGACCCATCACAGAACCAACACATGAACTTAGCTTGCAGTGCCTCTGCTAGAGACTGCCCTGCCTTCACTGGCCAGTCACTCCGGTTACTGAGGGGAATTGGACATTCATGTGCAGACCCTGTGACAACCAATCCATAGGGGGCAGATGGCTCACTGGCTTGTCTTTGGTATCCTACATCCCTTTTGAGTAATTCTATGGTCCATTTTGCTATCCTAGAGCTGTGTACCTGTCCATCTTGTATTTTTCCAGACAGGATGAACTTTAGGGGTGTATGTGGAGTTTGTACTATGACTTTTGCTCCCCCTATTATGAATTCCCATCGTGTCAAAGCCCACACCAAAGCTAAGCAGTTTTTCTCACATGGGCTGAATTTTACTTCTGTGGGTGTGAGATTTTTTTGAAGCATACGCCACCACCCGATGTACATTATTTCTAAGCTGCGTGAGTACAGCTCCAACATGATTGTCAGCTATTGCTAGCTGGATGTAAAAGGGCTGCCTCACATCAGGGTGCACCAAAGCAGGTGCTTTAGCCAGATCTGTCTTCAATGTGGCAAAGGCTTCCTGTTGTTCTGGCCCCCACCTCCATTCTACTCCTTTCTTTAACAGCTCATACAGGGGTTTGGCTTTGATAGCAAATGCCTCTATGAACTCCCTGGAGAAGTTAAAGGTGCCTAGCAAGGCTCTTAAGGAGGCTACGTCTGTAGGGGCAGGAAGCTTCCCAATGGTCTCTACCCTCTGCAAATCAGGAGTCCTACAATCCGTTGGAGAAACAGCCCTAGGTATTTGACCTGAGTTTTTACCAGCTGTGCCTTTTCCCTGTTGGCTTTGAACCCTGTGTCCCTAATAAGCTCTAGCACTTCCCTCGGCTGTCTTTTCCTGTGAATCTGAGTGGACCAGTATGTCATCCACGTAGGACAAAATGTGGGGGCATGATGTAGGGCACAACTTTGTCCACATTTTTACTACATGTGAATGACATATACTGGGACTAGAGTGGAAACCCTGTGGGACTCTCTTGAATGCCATTTGTGTTCCTCGGAATTCAAATGCAAATTTGTAATAGCAACTCTAGTGGAGTGGGATTGAGTGAAAAGCATTGGCTAAGTCAATGACACTATAGAATTTGGCTCCGGCTGCAATTGCTGCTAGGATCTGGTTGTACTTGGCTACCACGGGAGCTACTGGAGGAGTCACTGCGTTGAGTGCTCTGAAGTCCACGGTCATTCTCCACGTGACCCCATCGGATTTCAGTACAGGCCAAAGAGGAGAATTACAAATTGATTGCATGGGCAAAATAACGTCCCATTTGAGTAGACCCTCGATGGTTTTGGCTATCCCTTCCTCGGCTTCACGGGGGTATCTGTACTGTTTCTGCGGCGGAGGATCTTTCCCTTCAATGAGCACACATGCTCCCTTTACCTTCCCACATTCCATCTTGTCTTTAATCCACACCTCGGGAAAGTCTGTCGTCCACAGGTCACTAGCGATGGGGAAAAGAGGAGCTGGCGCTTTCAAAGCTGCACATCTATGTATGGCTGATATGACTAGCGGACCTTCAGGTAACTGCCAAAGGAGGCCATTGGCTAAATCCAATGTCAGTTTGTTTTTCCTGAGGAAGCCTACTCCCAGAATTCCATCATCCTCTCCCTGGTTTTCACATGCTCATATGTAGTCTATGATGCGTCCTAATTGCAGAGGTATATCTTCCCATATTGCTGACTGATGTCTGCCCTTGCCATATCCCACTAGCTCCATATGGTCTTGTGTCTTTTTTCCCATCATCGCAAATTTAGGATTCAGGGTATTCACTACTGCTCCTGAATCCACCAACATCTGTGCTGTCTTTGGCTTGGTTTGGGGACCTATTTTTACATCTACCATAGGGCGCCCCCACAAATCCGGTTTACATGTGGCCACAATTTGTGGACATGATATCTCAGGCAGATGTTCTTCCCATTGGGGAGTCTGCTGTAGAGACTGGGGGTATACTGTAAAGACTGGGGGTGCAACTGGGGTGCTGTCATGTTCCTCCTGAAGGGCGGGTTGTGGGTAAGGTAGATTTCTCCGTGGAGAAGGAGTCGGAGGTTTTTGCACAGATTGTGCTAAAGAGCCTCTACGAGGCGGAGACCTTCGTGGGGGAGGTATGGGAGGCTTTTGTTCTAGTGCTGGGATGTCCTCTTTGATTTGGGCAGCTGGGGTTTCAGCCCATGGGATCCTATGGTCTGCCCATGCTCTCCGCGAGCGATGGGATCCCGAGCGTCCCTAGCGTGGCTGCTCATTGTTTGTCATGGTTGGAGGCTCATTCACCAGGTTTGGCCCTTCAGAGCGTCTTCGATTGGTGGCCTTTTCTAGCATTCCCATGAATTCTGGGTTAGGTTTCCCATCTAGCTCTTCCTTTGTATAACCTAGTTCCTTTGTATAACCTAGCTGCCTCCAGATGTTTATCCTCCTGGACTGACATATTTGGTATCTCATTTTTTTCAGGTGAGTCCCTAGGTGGGCCTTTACTGTCCTTCCGAAATGGGTTGTTGAAACTGAATCTGGTATTTCCTGCTGGTAATTGTTGAGAGTGTGGCCCTGTATTCCGATACGTTACAGTGTGGATTGGGTCTCCCTCCTTATCTGCCTTCTTCCCTGCAGCCCTGGACCCTTTCCCTGAGGCCGCTGTTGCCATTCCCTTGGCCAATTCCATTTGTGCTTCCCTGGTCCAATATGTTTGGGATGCTTCGTGTATATATTCCATGAACTCTCCCCAAGTCATGTTATGGAGTTTGAGGGATGTTGTGGGTCCTAGATAGGTTTTTGAGGCATTGTTCAGACCCTGGTACATGTCGCGAATGATATCAACATCATTCATCAATGGCTGTTCTGCCCTATTCAAGTGTATGGTTCCTGACAAGATCCCCAACATCTTTTTCCTGGCTACATAAGTGTCGGGAGATTCGTCTGGTAGTTGCATCTCACTCTGGTATCTTGCCTTTAGGATAGTTCCTGGCCACAAGATCTGCACCATTCTAGTGATCCAGTCATGTAAATCCAGGTTAGCTAGGTCATAGTTGGAGACAGCTGCTTCAAATGGGCCAGTGTAACTGGGATCTAGACATAGCCTAGCCACTTGAGTCAAATCCTGTCCTTTGGCCTTAGGGTAAGACAGAATGACAGTGGACATCCACTGGACTCCCGTTTGGGTGTTCAGCTTCCCCAGCATCTCCACCAAAATGTAAGGATTAATACTCAAATTTGGGGAATATCACTTAGCTCAATATACCAATCTTGGCTCCTTACAATGACCAATGAGATTGTGAATCCCAGAATTTTTACGGAGAGACCAGAAATCGCAGGAACTGACGCAAAAGCAGAGTCTTTGGGTTTAAGCTAGTTTATTGATGCAAAAGGGAAACACTCTCACACACACACACACACACAATCACACAAGCCTAATAGAAGGAAGGGAGGAAATGTGGAAAGAAAACACAAGGCATCTCTAATGGTAGATACTCGCCTGAGATGGTTTCCTCGGAATCAAGGTGGATGCAGCAACACAATGATGGGGAGTAGGAAAAGGGGTGCGTGGAACCACGCCAAAAGGCAAACTGACAGAGTGCCTGCCTGCCACCAGTGTGGAACCCAGAACAAAGAAAAAACTGGACCTTAAATAGGTTCTTAGTCACGTACACAGAGAGGATGCTGTCTTACATCAAAAGGGAGGCCTAAATTACACATATGCAGGCCTCCTCGATGGGAAAGGACACTTGATACCGGAATAGCTTGTATCTGCAAAGTGTCACAAAGTCATAAATCCGTCCGAAGGTGTGAAGATTTCTCCTTTGTTGCAACTCCCAACTCAGGCTTCGCTTGGTACATGATGTCTTCGCTTGCAGGCCATGGAGGACTGGGGGGACATCTCCCATAATGCCTTTTCCATTAGGGTCATAAGGAGACATGCCTTCACTTTATGTATGCAGGACTTGCTTAGAGACTGCCATGATCAAGGGATGCCAGAGAGAAGGGATGCCTGATTACCTCTGCAAATGCATTCTGGGATAGGGATTTGTGAGGGGGTATTTTATGAAATTCCACCATCATTAACACTATTATCCTAAAAGGTTGGGGACATTGGGGGTCCCTACTAGCATGATGAGCACCTCCTTGAAATCTTGGGGAAATTATAGCTCAAGAGGAGGCCTGCAAGAGGAGGGTAATTTTTTTCATGTGTGTAAACCAGTATTAACTGCAGAGAGAACTCCAGCTTCCAATAATTAAGGTGTTTTTACTTAGACATGTGCACACAGTAATACAAGAACTGATTTTAATCTTAAGAATCACACAAGGCTACAGAAAAGAAATGTTTGAAAGGTTGGATAGAGGGAAGTTAAAGGGTCAAAGAGGGAAATAGTTGATTCCTGAAGAGAGAGATCCTTAGACAATGCAGCACTGCTGACTCTTTCATGACTTTGAGGGGTGGTTTGTGTGCTCAAAGGCTTTGATGACTGTTCAAGGGGATGAACAAAAGGGTTCAGAACAACTTGATGGTTTGAACACAGGGTCGCCAATGTGTTAGATCTGAGACAATCCTTTGATGACTGGACAGGAAGGGGGATGCAGGAACATCAGAAGGTGGGGTACAGGTTATGGCCACTGGTTGTTTTAACAATTGCTTCTTATTACCTCCATTGCAAGAGGAAATGCAAGTGCTTGGTGGGGGGTGTTCAGCAAAACAAATCAGCTCTTCCCTTTTGTTCTATCTAGGCCTTATGCATGTTCTCCAGTTAGGTGGCTCCTAGATATGTACTTCCACAAGTCATTGTGGCCTCAAAACATGCTCAGCACTAGATATTAATCATGAAACCCCATATCCAGTGGGAGGGGTGTAGGGTATGCTAACACAAGTATATACCAGTTGTTTTACTGTAATACATTCTATGTAGGTTGCCTTTGAAGAGTTGTTGGAAATTTCAATTGATACAAAAAACTGCAGGCAGATTACTAATAGGTGCTGGCTACAGGGAGAACAATTTCCTTGTTGCAACAGCTCCTCTGGCTGCTGATCCACTTCCTGGCACAATTCGAGGTTAAATCCCTACACAGTTCAGGGCCAGGTTATTTGAAAGTCCCTATACTCTCTTACAAATCAGTCCAAGCATGAGTTAGGGCAGGGGGCCTTATCTCTGTCCCATCACTCTCACAGATACTTCTGGTGGGAAGATGGAAGAAACCTTCTCGGCGGCTGCCCCCAGATGCTGGAACTCCATTCAGAAAGAAGCTAGATTAGTGCCCTCCATACTTTCTTTTTGTACACAAGCCAACAGTTTTCTATTCCAACAGGCATTTGAGGAGTGATCATATAAGGCCCATCTTACAAAGTGTGCTTCATATTGCTAATAATTGTGCTGGTGTGATATATATTTTAATCTAGTTCATTTTCCCACCAGAAAATATATTCAGAACAGCTATGCTGTCCATATAACAACATACAATCATACAAAAATACAATAAAAATGACTATGAAAGCCATAGGCCTGCATTATGTCAAGATGTTATTTATATGTTGCTATGTGTTGAGATGGCATGGAGGGATGTTTATGCAGGCAGGCCTCTTCTCCTGGCTATGTGGCACTAGGGACAAAGCAGTCATAGAATCATAGAATCACAGAGTTGGAAGAGACGACAGGGGCCATCCAGTACAACCCCCTGCCATGCAGAAATTCTCCATTAAAGCATCCCAAACAGATGGCCATCCAGCCTCTGTTTGAAGACCTCTAATGAAGGAGACTCCACCACACTCCGAGGGTATGTGTTCCACTGTCGAACAGCCCTTACTGTAAGGAAGTTCCTCCTAATGTTGAGGTGGAATCTCTTTTCCTGGAGCTTGCATCCATTGTTCCAGGCCATGTTCTCTGGAGCAGCAGAAAACAAGCTTGCTCCCTCCTCAATGTGACATCCCTTCAAGACACTATCCTTCTATTGATGCAGCCTAAAATTGCATTGGCCTTTTTAGCTGCGGCATAGCACTGTTGACTCATCTTCAACCTGTGGTCTACTTGGATTCCAAGATCCTTTTCACATGTTGTTTCATTCAGCCAGGTATCCCCCATCCTATATCTGTGCATTTCATTTTTCCTCCCTAAGTGCAGAACCTTACATGTCTCTGTGTTGAATTTCATTTTATTAGTTTTGGCCCAGCTCTCTAGTCTATTCAGGTCATTTTGAATTTTGATCCTGTCCTCTGGGATATTAGCTACTCCTCCTAATTTGGTGTCCTCTGCAAATTTGATTACTAGACCCTCAATTATTTCATCCAAGTCATTAATAAAGATATTGAATAGCACTGGGCCCAGGACAGAACCCTGTGGCACCTCACTGGTGACTTCTCTCCAGGATGAAAAGGAACCATTGTTGAGCACCCTTTGGGTTAGGTCAGTCAACGAGTTACAAATCCATGTAACGGTTACCTTGTCTAGTCCACATTTTGCAAGCTTGTTTGCAAGAATGTCATGGGGAACCTTGTCAAAGGCCTTACTGAAATCAAGATATATTACATCCACAGTATTCCCTTCATCTACCAAGCTGGTAATTTGATCAAAAAAAGAGATCAGATTTGTCTGGCATAACTTGTTTCTCTGAAACCCATGTTGGCTTGTTGTGATTATGGCATTGCCTTCTAAATGTTCACAGACTCTCTGCTTAATAATCTGTTCTAGAATTTTTCCTGGAATTGATGTCAGACTAACTGGGCGATAATTGTTGGGATCCTCTTTTTTCCCCTTTTTGAAGATGGGGACAACATTTGCCCTCCTCCAGTCTGCTGGGACTTCTCCTGTTCTCAAGGAGTTCTCAAAGATTATTGCCAATGGTTCCAATATTACATTTGCCACTTCTTTTAATACCGTTGGATGTAGTTCATCTGGTCCTGGAGACTTGTATTCATTTAGATTAACCAGGTATTCCTGTACTATCTCTTTACTTATTCTGTGCTGAAATTCCCCTATTCTGTCATCTGCTCCATTATCCTTAGGTTCAGTACCCTTTGCCTTTTCTGAGAAGACTGAAGCAAAGAAGGTGTTGAGTAATTCCGTCTTTTCTCTGTCCTGTTAGCATTTTGCCATCTTCTGCACGCAGAGGCCCAACCATTTCCTTTTACTGCGTACATACCCAAAAAAGCCCTTTTTTATTGTTCTTAACCTCTCTAGCCAGCCTGAGTTCATTATGTGCTTCGGCTTTTCCAACTTTATCCCTACATGTACTAGTTATTTGTTTGAATTTCTGTTTCATAATTTCCCCATTTTTCCATTTCTTATACATGTTCTGTTTAAAACTTAGCTCAGTTGAAAGTTCCTTAGTCATCCATCCTGGTTTCTTGAGACATCTCCCATTTTTCTTCCTCATTGGAACTGTTTGAAATTGTGCCTTCAGTATCTCCCTTTTGAGGAACTCCCATCCGTCTTGAACTCCCTTCTTTTTTAGCTTACCTGACCATGGGATCACCCCTAATATTTCTCTAAGTTTATTGAAATCAGCTCTCCTAAAGTCTAGAGTTCGTGTCTGACTATGCGTAGCTTCTCCTTTCCACAGTATAACAAACTCCAGGAGAACATGGTCACTCCCACCTAAGGATCCCACCACTTGCACTCCATCAACTAGGTCCTCCCTGTTGGTTAAGATCAGATCCAAAATAGCTGACTCCCTTGTTGCCTCTTCCACCTTTCCCACAATGAAACTGTCCTCCAAGCAAGTGAGGAATTTGCTAGACCTTGACAATTTGGCAGAATTTGAATTCCAGCAAATGTCAGGATAGTTGAAGTCACCCATTACTACTATATTTCTCCTATCTGAATATGTGATCATCTGTTCTAGAAAGGCATTATCAAATTCCTCTGCCTGAGTCGGGGGTCTGTAGTAGACTCCCACAGAAACATCGCTGTTGTTTCCCTCTCCTTTAATTTTATCCAGATGCTCTCCACCTGGCTTCCAGTATTGATGTCCTGGATCTCTTCACTGGTGTAAATATCCCTCACATACAATGCTATTCCTCCTCCTTTCTTGTTTGGCCTGTTTTTCTTCAAAGGTTATATCCCTCTATTTCTACATTCCAATCATGAGACTCATCCCACCAGGTTTCAGTGATGCCTATTATATCATATTTCCCTTGTTGTGCTAGGAGTGCAAGTTCATCTTGCTTATTTCCCATGCTCTGTGCATTAGTGTAGAGACATCAAAGACCATGTGTCCCCTTTACTTGCTGCCTGTGCACATTTTTTTGCCTCCTACCGTTGGGTCCTTATACTGTTTTCCTTATTCTCTCTATGTCAGTTTCAGTATTTATTCCAGCCCTTTTGCCTTCCAAAATGCTGTCTCCCTTCCCCACATAATTCAGATTAAAGCCCTCCTGATCAGATTCTACAGACTGTAGGCAAAAATATTTCTGCCAACTGGCATGAGATGCAGCCCATCCCTTGCCAGAAGTCCCTCTTCATGGAAGCGCAGCCTATGGTCTAACAATTCAAATTGTTCTCGGCGACACCATCTGCGGAGCCAGTTGTTGACATCTGTGATTTTCCTCTCTCTTCCTGGACCATGCCCTTCAACTGGCAGAAGAGACGAGATGACAATCTGTGCATCCATTTCTTTTAGCTTCTTTCCCAGAGCCTCGTAATCCCTTCTGATATTCTGAAGGCTGTGTCTTGCTGTGTCATTAGTTCCCACGTGGATCAAAAGGAAGGGGTATTTGTCAGTAGGTTTGACCAGTCTTGTCAGCCTCTCTGTCACATCATGGATCTTTGCCCCAGGGAGACAACACATCTCCCGAGACATCTTGTTGGGCCCACAAATCACTGCTTCTGTACCTCTCCGCAAGGAGTCCCCCACCAAAACCACACGCCTCCTCCGAGGCTTAGCAGCGACTGTTCCCTGTGATGGAACTCCCAGACTCTCCTGCTCTGTCTCTGCAATCTGTCCATGCTGGTTGTCCTCATCCTCCTTGATAAGTGAAAGGGCTTCAAAACGATTCTGTAGCTGCAAGCTCCCACAGCTATCGCTGATTTCCCTGCTTCTCTGTGTGACATTCCTCCAACTGTCTGCCTCTTGTGTACATGAAATGACATTCTCATCCCCAGCAACTTCCTCTGTGTGATTCCCTTCCAAGATCATTTCTTCAGTTCTGTCCAGGAAAACGTCTTACTCCCTGATGTGCTGAAGTGTTGCTACCCTGGATTCCAGCTGCTGTACTTTCTCCTCCAAGAGTGGTACCAACTTGCACTTAGGGCATGTGGAGCTCCCCACATCTGTAGGCAAGAAGACAAACATCCCACAAGAGTTACAGGTGACTGCAGTAGTTCCTTCAGTGCCCATTGTGAGAAACAAGACTGTGGGCTTCCTCCTCAAAGAAAATCCCCTGGTAAACAGCAAGGTCAAAGCCCGCTGATGGTCTGGCCTATTTCACCTATCTCTGTCAGTGAGCTCAATTTACTGGGAATATAACTTTATACAGATCTCCTCATTGCTAAGTTGTGCTCACTTTCCTCTGAGGTGGGGAAAGGCGCGCAGCTCTGAGAGGAATTCTATGTAGCTGGTCTCCTAGCTCCTCCCACTAGTGACTCACAGATGTGACTCACAGAAGCTCCTCTTCCTCCTCTGCAACAGGCACACACTTAAAATGGTCACCAAGAAGCTGCTCTTCCTTCTTCTCTGTCTAGCTGCAACTGGTCTGCAACAGTCAAAATTCCAGGAGATAAAATTTGAATCCCATTAGCAATACAAAACTTCTTCTGAGATCCAAGATGTCTCCATCCCTTGTGAGGTCACAGATCCCTTCCTTAGGCAGAGAACACTGGATCTCTCAAAAGAAGCTCCAAGGCTTTTGTATTTTTTTCATTCTCTTGTATGATTTTTAACATTTTTGCTAAGTGCTAAGTAGCCAGTGGAATTTCAAAATCTTGTTTCATGTAATTTGTGCATTTTGATTTTCCCTATAAAGATATCACTGTTTTGTAGATTTTTGATGCTATTTTTTCTGATTGTTTAATTGTGTTTTAATGTTTGTTTCTTTTGGGTTTTAAACAATACTTTAATTATTATAAGCTGCTTTAAGTTCCAATCTAGGAAAAAGGGAAAATAGAAACCATCATCATCATCATCATCACCACCACCATCATCCCCCCCCCCCCCCGCCATGCCTAGGAATGGAGAAATAAATATGAGTTGTGAGAAATAAAGAAATATTCCCAAATAGGTAAAGTTATGAGTATTTCTGAGATTATAGGAGTCTATACTCATATATATATATGTGTATGTGTATACACACTCACTCACTCACACACATACCCCTATGGAGAAAACAAGATTAACATTTCTACTAAACTTTACTACTGTCATCTAGGTCCCCAGTGAATTATGAGATTTCCCTTGCCTCGAATGCAAAGAAAAAAGATCCCCCCCTTTTTAAAGCATTGATTTTTTTTTTAATTTCTCTTGCTTCCCATAGTCTGTTGAACCCCGGAACTGGGCCACTGGAGACCAGTATTGTTTCAAATTGTGATTCGATCTTTTTCTTTCTTATTGAAAGAATTTTGAGGTTCAGTGGGAGTAATGATCTGTGACAATGGCCCCCAATGTGGAAATTCAGGTGGCTGTCCATATGTAGCTATCACCCTGCAATCAGAAGAAAGGAAGAGCATATTTTCCGTGTGGACATGAATTTCAGGCTCAAGATTATCATTACTACTAGTGGTACCAGGATAAACTGTTTAGAATGAGCTGTATATTGCATTTTATTTCATGTCACTATAGAGCAAAACCCCTAGCTTTAGAAATCTATTTGCATTTGTTTTTCAGACCTCATTTACACACTCCTACAGATGCCTGTGAGCAGCTTCAGTTTTGTGGCATGTCAGTAAAAACTGGTGCCATGTGGATAGGATTACTGGCATGTGACTTTTTGTCTCAAATTTGCATCACTGGGTGGAAAGATGATCATCAGATGAGAATTATTATTATTATTATTATTATTATTATTATTATTATTATTTCTTACCAGTCTCTTCCCATGGACTGAGGTAGGGAACAACAACAGGTTAACAAATGCACAACATCAGTTAAAAACACATATCAATTGAAAAGAATAAGACATATGCATATTAAAACAATCCACATTTTAAAAATAATCATTTAAAATTCAAAGTTAATTATCATAAAAATAAAAAATATAAAAACTTTAAAAATTATAAAAAAATATGACTGATATCACACATGCAGTTCCAGTATTCCTGTGTTTGTTGTTTTTGTTGTTATTGTTATTTTGCCTTCAAGTTGTTTCAGACTTTTGGTGACCCTAAGGTAAACCTATTATGGAGTTTTCTTGGATAGATTTGTTCAGAGGAGATTTGCCATTTCCTTTCCCTGAACTGAAAGTAATGAAGTAAACCAGAATCTTAGCATGGAATATGAAGGGACTGAATAATCCATAAAAATGTAAGAATGTATTCCAGTGGATAAAAAACAAATATGTAATATAATTTGTCTTCAGAAGATAGATATTAAAAATAAATATGTGAGACTGTGAAAATGTGGAAGGTTAGAAAAAAATTGCTGTGGCTTCTTAAAAAAGAAAAAAAAGTCTTGGTAATATTTGTAAAAGAGGAAATAGAAGTAAAAGAATTATTTGTAGATTCCCCAAAGGACATGATATTGGAGTGGAGACAAAACATTAAAAAATATGACAGACAATAAATTATTTTTTTACAGAAAATATGTATGGCAAGGTGAAAGAGGAATTGGTATAGGATGCCTCAAATGCATCCTATATGGTATACTTAATAAATTGGAATATGAAAAAAAGAGAAGAGAGAAAGAAAGAAAGATGACTGAACTACAGGAGTGTTTAAAAATTAAGGAACAGAAGTTAGAAGAATATCCAACAAAGAAAAATTAATGCAAGAAATTTTAAAAAAAGAAATTTCTCTTTTGTTGGTAGAAGAAACTGAGAAGAAATTGAAATTTGCAATATTGAAATATTTGAAACAATATCATTTTGAATTTGCAAACAAACCCGGCAAATGGTTGGCAATGCAGTTAAGGAAAGAAAACCAAGAGATGAGTATCTAATATAAAGGATGGAGAGAAAAAATATAATCTCTCTCTCTCTCTGGCTTTCCTCACGAACGAAGATCCAGGAACAATTCATCCTGCACTTTCTACAAGTGTGTTGGGTTCCTGTCCTCCAAACATCTACACCAAGAGCAGCAGCCCCACAGCAGCAAGGAAAGAGTGGCAGAGGAGCCCTGGAAGCCCAACAACAACTGGAGTACCTGCTACTGAGGAAGGCTGCACTAGGACCCAGAGGGCAGCAGTAAGGTCCTTATAAGCAGCCCTCTCTCTCTTCTTGCTTGTTTCTGTCCTCCAGACATCTACACCAAGAGCAGCAGGCCCACAGAAGCAAGGAAAGATTGGCAGAGAAGTCCTGGAAGCCCAAAAACAACTGGAGTACCTGCTACTGAAGAAGGCTGCACTAGGACCCAGAGGGCAGCAGTAAGGTCCTTATAAGCAGCCCTCCCTCTCTTCTTGCTTGTTCCTGTCCTCCAAACATCTACACCAAGAGCAGCAACCCCACAGCAGCAAGGAAAGAGTGGCAGAGGAGCCCTGGTGTTGTATGCCCCCACTTTTTTTCTTTTTTTTCTTTTCTCTTTCTTCTTTTCTCTTCTTTCCTTTACAACAGTTATTACCGCTCTTTTAATAATCGCAAAATTAAGAGGCAGTATAAAGAACAGTGTTGATAGGGAGATCCAGTCCAGGGGTAATGCTTATATATTCTATTGATGAATTACTTTTAAATTAAATTACTTTTAAATTAAATAAAATTCTATTGAGGAATTTTGTTTCATGTCACTATAGAGCAAAAACCCTAGCTTTAGAAATCCATTTGCATTTGTTTTTCAAACTTAATTTACACACTGCCACAGATGCTTGTGAGCAGCTTCAGTTTTGTGGCATGTCAGTAAGAGCTTAAAATTTGAAAGTGTGAGCCATTACCTTTGATTCACTCATTCTATATAACTGCTTGCCAAGGAACTCTGGGACATACCTAGCCAAAGGGAAACCTGATAGTTCTCTGTGTCCGTTTTGATTGGGTAAGAGTTTAATTTGAAACTGTGAGCCATTTCCTTTAATTTTTCTTTTCATACTCATTTTTATATTTGATAGCAAAGGCAGGTTGGAAGTACAGAGGAGAAGGTGGCCTAGGCACAGTGTTGTAGGGCAACTCATTCAATCTTTATACTTTTCTTTTCACTGTTCCCTTAAGGGGTTGTAGGGATTCAGAGGAAGTGAATCAGGGACTTGCCTCTAGAAGGAGCTAGCAGCCAGGAGCTCTCTAGATAACTATAGGCCCAGTTGATTGAGCTCACTTAAAGAGCTTGGGGACAAACAACTGCTGCATAGGGATTCTTTTAACAGGAGAAGCCCACAGTCTTGTTTCAGTGCCTCCTTAAGACTTCTCACTATAGACACTGAGGGACCTGCTGCAGTCACCTGCAACACTTGTGGGATGTTTGTCTTCTTGCCTACAGATGTGGGGAACTTCACCTGCTCAAAGTGCAAGTTGGTAGCCCTCTTAGAAGAGAAAGTGCAGCAGATGGATGCCCAGGTGTCTACATTTCAGCATCACAGAGAGCAGGAGGTTCTCCTGAACAGAATGGACCAGAGAGTCTTGGACCGGAAACACACAGAGAAAGTTGCCGGGGAAGAGGAGGTCACTTCACACACAACAGAAGTAGATGGTTGGAAGAATGTCACACACAGAAGTAGGGAAACCAGGGTTTGTTCTCTGAGCTTGCAGCTACAGAATCACTTTGAATCTCTCTCTGTTATCAGAGATGATGAGGAAAAGCAGCAGGGACAGACATCAGGGACAGAACAGGGGAGCCTGAGAGTACCACCAAAGGGAACGAACAGACACTGCTAAGCCTCGGAGGAGGCGCGTGGTGATCATGGGGGACTCCTTGCTGAGGGATACCAAAGCAGTGGTTTGTGGGCCTGACAAGATGTATCGAGAGGTGTGCTCTCTCCCTGGGGCAAAGATCTGTGATGTGAAGGAGAAGCTGACAAGACTGGTCAAGCCTACTGATCAATACCCCTTTCTTTTGGTTCATGTGGGGACCAATGATACTGCAAGGCACAGCCTCCAGAATATCATAAGTCATTCTGAGGCTCTGAAAGAGATGGATGCACAGGTTGTCATCTCATCTGTTCTCCCAGTTGAAGGGCATAATCCAAGAAGGGAGAGGAAAATAGCAGAGGTGAATAGAATCATAGAATCATAGAGTTGGAAGAGACCACAAGGGCCATCCAGTCCAACCCCCTGCCATGCAGGAACTCCAAGTCAAAGCATCCCTGACAGATGGCCATCCAGCCTCTGCTTAAAGACCCCTAAGGAAGGAGACTCCACTACACTCCGAGGGAGTGTGTTCCACTGTCGAACAGCCCTTACTGTCAGGAAGTTCCTCCTAATGTTGAGGTGGAATCTCTTTTCCTGCAGTTTGCATCCATTGTTTCGCGTTCTAGTCTCTGCAGCAGCAGAAAACAAGCTTGCTCCCTCCTCAATATGACATCCCTTCAAATATTTAAACAGGGCTATCATATCACCTCTTAACCTTCTCTTCTCCAGGCTAAACATCCCCAGCTCCCTAAGGCGTTCTTCATAGGGCAAGGTTTCCAGACCCTTCACCATCTTAGTTGCCCTCCTTTGGACATGCTCCAGTTTCTCCACATCTTTTTTGAATTGTGGTGCCCAGAACTGGACACAGTATTCCAGGTGGGGCCTGACCAAAGCAGAATAGAGTGGCACTATAACTTCCCTTGATCTAGAAACTATACTTCTATTGATGCAGCCTAAAATTGCATTGGCTTTTTTAGCTGCCGCATCACACTGTTGACTCATGTTCAGCTTATGGTCTACTTGGACTCCTAGATCCCTTTCACATGTGGTCTCATTCAGCCAGGTGTCCCCCATCCTATATCTGTGCATTTCATTTTTCCGCCCTAAGTGCAGAACCTTACATTTCTCCGCATTGAATTTCATTTTGTTAGCACTGGCCCAGCTTTCTAGTCTATTCAGGTCATTTTGAATTTTGATCCTGTCCTCTGGGGTATTAGCTACTCCTCCCAGTTTAGTGTCATCTGCAAATTTGATAAGTATGCCCCCAATTCTGTCATCCAAATCGTTAATAAAGATGTTGCATAGCACTGGGCCCAGGACAGAGCCCTGTGGGACCCCACTGGTCACTTCTCTCCAGGATGAAAACGAGCCATTGTTGAGCACCCTTTGAGTTCGGCCAGTCAACTGAATAACTGGCTCCATAGATGGTGCCGCCAAGAATGGTTTAGATTCTTGGATCATGGGCTGCAGTACCATGAGGGGGGACTTCTGGCAAGGGATGGCTTGCATCTCACGCCAGTTGGCAAAAATGTTTTTGCCAATAGTCTCAAAAATCTGATCAGGAGGGCTTTAAACTGAGTTATGTGGGGGAGGGAGAAAATATTCTGGAAGGCAAAAGGGATGGAGAACTGACATAGAGGGAAAAAGGCAAACAGGGGAAAGACCCAACAGTAGGTGGCAAAAAACTTGCACAGGCAGCAAGTAAAGGGAACATATGTTCTTAGATGTCTCTACACTAATGCACAAAGTATGGGAAATAAACAGGATAAACTTGAACTCCTAGCACAACAAGGGAAAAATGATATAATAGGCATCACTGAAACCTGGTGGGATGGTTCTCATGATTGGAATGTAGAAGTAGAGGGGTATAAACTTTTTAAGAGAAACAGGCCAAACAAGAAAGGAGAAGGAATAGCATTATATATCAGGGATATTTACACCAGTGAAAAGATCCAGGACATCAGAAGTGGAGGCCAAGTGGAGAGCATCTGGATAAAAATTAAAGGAGAGGAAAACAACAGGGATGGTACTGAGGGAGTCTACTACAGACCCCCAAGTCAGATGGAGGAATTGGATGATGCCTTTCTAGAACAGATAATCACACACTCAGAAAGGAGAGATGTAGTAGTGATGGGTGACTTCAACTATCCTGATATTTCCTGGAAGTCAAACTCAGCCAAATCCTCAAGATCTAGCAAATTCATCACTTCCTTGGAAGACAATTTCATTGTCCAAAAGATGGAAGAGGCAACAAGGGGATCAGCCATTTTAGATCTTATCTTAACCAACAGGGAAGACGTAGTTGATGGGGTGCAAGTGGTGGGATCCTTAGGTGGAAGTGACCATGTTCTCCTGGAGTTTTTTATACAGTGGAAGGGAGAAGCTAAGCATAGTCAGACACGCACTCTAGACTTTAGGAGAACTGATTTCAATAAACTTAGAGGAATATTGGGGGTGATCCCGTGGTCAGCAATACTAAAAGAGAAGGGAGTTCAAGATGGATGGGAGTTTCTCAAAAGGGAGATACTGAAGGCACAATTTCAAACAGTTCCAATGAGGAATAAAAATGGGAGGTGTCTCAAGAAGCCAGGATGGATGACTAAGGAACTTTCAACTGAGATAAATTTTAAAAAGAACATGTATAAGAAATGGAAAAATGGGGAGATTACCAAAGAGGAATTCAAACAAATAGCCAGCACGTGTAGGGATAAAGTCAGAAAAGCTAAAGTGCAGAATGAACTCAGGTTTGCTAGAGAGGTTAAGAACAATAAAAAGGGCGTTTTTTGGATATGTCCGCAGCAAAAGGAAGAAGAAGGAAACGGTAAGGCCACTACATGCAGAAGATGGCAAAATGCTAACAGGAGACAGGGAAAAGGCAGAATTACTCAACACCTTCTTTGCTTCAGTCTTCTCAGAAAAGGAAAAGGGTGTTCAAGCTGAGTATAATGGAGCAGAGGACAGAATAGGGATATTTCAGCACAGAATAAGTAAAGAGATAGTACAGGAATACCTAGTTAACCTAAATGAATATAAGTGTCCAGGACCAGATGAACTAAATCCAATGGTGTTAAAAGAACTGGCAAATGTAATATCAGAACCAGTGGTAATAATCTTTGGGAACTCCTTGAGAACAGGAGAAGTCCCAGCAGACTGGAGGAGGGCAAACATTATCCCCATATTCAAAAAGGGGAAAAAAAAGGATCCCAACAATTATTGTCCAGTTAGTCTGACATCAATTCCAGGAAAGATTCTGGAGTGATAAGCGGTTGTGGTCGTATGTTTAACTCCATAGATCTCCCATACTCTCTGCATTAACTTGGAAGTAAACGAACTTCCTAAATCTGAGAAAATCTCACTAGGAAATCCTAATCTGCAAAAAATATTGATTAAAGCGTTTGCCACCGTTGTTGTCTCCATATTTCTCAAAGCCACTCCCTCAGGATATCTCGTAGCATAATCAGAGTCAGAATGCATTTATTACCTCTCTGGGTTGCTTGAGGTAATGGACCCACAGTGTCTATGCCTATCTTTTGAAATGGTTGAGATATTACGGGTAATGGACAAAGCTTGGCTTTGGTTTTATTCTGGCCAGTGCCCACTTTCTGACAAGTGTCACAAGATTGACATTACAGTGGTACCCCGGGTTATGAATCCCCCGGGGTACGAAAACCCCGGGGTCCGAAAGAGCTGGGGCCGCAAAAATGTCCCCGGCTTACGAATAAAACCCCGGGGTACGGAAAAAACCGTGCGGCCGCTTTAAATTTGCTGCGTGGTCCGGCAAAAAAAGCGGTCCCCCGGGTTACGAAGACTTCCGGGTTAAGAAAGTAATCCCGGAACGGATTACTTTCGTAACCCAGGGGACCACTGTAATTGTTAATATCTTGTCGCATCCTGGGCCAATAAAAATTCGAAGAGATTCTTTTGGTGGTCTTAATTCCCAGATGCCCTCCAAATGAACTAGAATGAGCAATTTCTAGAATCTGGCTTCTGTATTTTCGAGGGACCACTAACTGCTTTTGGATTTCCTTTTGGGTGCTATATAGGTTGTCATTTGTGACTCTAAATCTGTAAGGGTGTTCTTTACTCAGCTCTATATTAGTTTCATCGTTTACTAAAGTGAACAAGGATTTTAAACTTTCATCATTCCTTTGTTCCTGAGCAAAGTCACAGTCATTTCTGACTTTAATCTTCTCAGAATATTTACTCTCTGAGGTAATTAGTACTTTCCCCTCATCTTTAGTCCTCTCCTTTTCACCTTGTTTTCTCTCAGGCAACAGATTGACCTGCTCTGAACATTTTCTCCTCTCTTGTTGTCTAGTGACAACACGAGCAAACTTAAAATATCTGTCCAGGTCATTCCCAGTTAGACAAGGAAATGGAATATCATCCCAGACTGCAAATTTCCACTGGAGTTTGTGTCTTCTGAATGAAATGTCTAACTTGACTACTGGTGCCTTAAAAGCAGGACCTCCTAAGCCCTTTAACACCATTTCTTCCTCTGGGCATAAATCTTGAGGTGCTATTAAATGTGATTTAACTATACATACTTCAGCTCCTGAATCATGAAAACCCCACACCCAGGTCTTATTTATTTTTATTAATTCTCTATATTCTTCATTTTCCAATTCGTGAGGTAAATTTGTCACGAACAGGCAAGGTCTTGGCGAAGAGGCCCTCCTAGTGTCAAACATTGTTTCAACTGCTGTCTCCATGGCAACTGCCGCCTCAGTCTGCTCTCTGCAACTACCTTCCTGCTTTGTTGGTTTAACTGCCTCCACAATAAGCTGTTTTTATGTTTGATCTTGAGTCTCTACCATATATATTTGGACAGCTATATCTGAGGTGGCCCAGTTTTTCACATTCATAACAGTTTTTAGTATTGGGTCTAAATTGTTCTTTAGAACCACTGACTCTTTTCTGCGCTCTCAGCCCAACACTTTTTCTCTCAACTCCATGTTGTTTCTCTTGCTGCCAGGGCTTAAAATTTTTACTGCTACCACTCTTATCCACTGAGGTATGCCAATTCTTAGGACTACTTCTCTCACTTTTTTGAGATTTCCCCTCAGATCTTGTACATTTTTTGCCATCTTCCTTGACCAAGGATATCGCGTCCAACAGCTCTGTCACTGTTTTAGGTTGTCGGTCTTGTACCAGCCATCTATATTCTTGGGGTATAGTATTATAAAATTGTTCTAACCCCATCAAACTTTGTAATTCTTCCTTAGTTGTAATCTTGGCTCCCTCAATCCAACTTTTTGGTAAATTATCTAGCTGGGCCCCCAATTGACAAAAGGACTCATTTCCCTCTCTTTTAATTTCCCTAAATCGACGCCTATGATGTTCTGGTGTAAGGCCAAACCTTTGCCTCATCATTTCCTTAAATAATTCATAATTTTGGGCTTCCTCAGTCCTCATTTCCGCATAGATTTCTGTGAGACCCCCACTAATCTGCGATCTCAAGTAACTCATTCTTTCCTCATCCTTTATGTTCCATTCTGAACAAGTTCTCTCAAAGTTAACAAAGAAAGCCTTGATGTTGTCCCCTTTATAATATCTGGGAAACGTCTTCATGTCAATTTGTAGTACTCTATTTACCTCAGAGACCACTCGAGGTAAAGGGATTCCCTGATCCAAACTTCTCATTCTAACTTCACACTCCATGTCTTTTTCTCTTAAAAGCCTATCAATTCTTGCCAATTCAATCTCTTTTTCAATCTCTTTCTCTCTCAAAAGCCTCTCATTTTCTTGTGCTATTTCTCTATTTACTTCTATTCACTAGTCTCCTACAATACCCAAGGTGTTTACCTCAGAGACAGAGGTTCCAAGTAATCTCCTACAATTACCCTTTTCTAGTACCTCAGAGATTACTCCCCTTACTCAATGCCAAACCAACTATGGGTATCTGGTAGTCCACTCAGACCCCAAACACTTCAAAGCTATGGCAACTGGACTTTTCGAATCCCGACACTGCCGCCACTTTATGTGTGGTGAACACTTCCTTGTTCACTCACCACCTATCTCCTACTGAGGCACTGTTATCTTTGGTAGTGTGTTTCAAAAGCTCAACAGAGGCCAAGTAGTACCTCAAAACATTAACAAAGTTTATCTGTAAAATAAAGAAATAACTTGTAAAATATAATTAAAGCTTTGTTTGTCTTTCCTTAGTTACAAAAGTTCCTTACAACACAAATACTATAGACACTCAGGCAACCTTATTATAGTACTACATTCAATATCTTTCTTCAACCTAACGGCTTGCTATGAGTCTCTCTTCCACTCCTCAAGCCTATCTAGCCCGTTACTGGACTCTTCAGACCCTTCCCTGGTCTATAAATGAACCTACAAATGTTCCCTCTGTGGTGTCTCTTCCCTCCAATATCTCAACAAAATAACCCCCTTTCGCTCTCTGTCAAGGCTCTTTTATAGTCCTGCCCAGCCAGCTTCTCATTGGCTGGACTCCTGGAGCTCTGTAATTGGCTGTTTCCGATTTGGGCTTGTCCTTTCTGTCCTGTTTGGAGGACTTGGACTTAACCTTCTCACCCAATTTCTCCACTGGAGGGGCCTCTGTCTCCCGGGGAGTTGAAGAAGTTGGACCGGTAAGGGAAACAGTGGCCTCAGGGGCCTGTGCTGTAGACTCACTCAACATCCTCAAGGCTGACTTCATGGTGGAAAGAAGGATCTCCCATGGAGCTTAAGCCTTGTCAAGAAGAAACTACTTTATCCTGCAAGCCCAGTTCTTCCTCGCTTGGGGAGTCAAAGATCTGCAGAGAGCACAGCTCTGGACATCGTGGGTCTCACCCAAGCAGATCAAGCACCACTTGTGCGGGTCTGTCTAAGGGACTTTTGCCCCACAAACAACACAGTTCTTAAACGCAGCCAAAGACATCAAATCCAATCCAAAATCCAAAGTGAGATCAAACAAGCCGAGCGGTCAGAACATGAGCAAAGACGGAGTAAGAGAAGAATGGTCGAAGAAAGCAATCCGAAGATCAGAAACCAAATGAGACAACCAACAGTGATTCCAAGCACAGTTCCTCGAACAGCCAACACGGCAGAAAAGAAGGAACTGGGGAAAAGAGCAGGAATTGGGCATGGAGTTCAGTGTCATCAGTACGCTGATGACACTCAGATATATTTCTCCATGACCAGATCATCTGCTCAGACCTCAGATGGTGTCTCCTCTCTCAATGACTGCCTGGCAGCGGTAATGGATTGGATGAGGGAAAACAGATTGAGACTGAATCCAGACAAAACGGAAGTACTGACAGTCACCGGCCCAAAACCAGGACTGGGAATACAACTTCCGATCCTAGATGGAATCACACTATCCTCGAAGGACCCTGTTCACAGTCTGGGGGTGCTCCTAGACTCGTCACTTCACATGACTATCTCCAACAAAACTAAATTCTATGTATAAAAGAGGAAAAACCAACTGCTGGAAATGTCAGGAGCCCATAGGAAACTTTTTCCACATCTGGTGGAAAGGCAGAGAAGCCGAAAAATACTGGAATCTTTTGTTGTTGATACAATGACAGAGATACTACAAGCTGAAATTCCATTTACACCACAGCTCTTTCTTTTAAATATGACCTATGACATGGAAAATAAAGAAGAAGAAAAAATTGGTCATATTGTACTCTATATGATGACAACAGCAAGATTGCTATACGCAAAGTATTGGAAGAAAAATCAAATGCCGTCAGTTACTGAATGGATATTGAAACTAAGAGAGGCAATGACATGGACACTTTGTCTACGCTTATTAGGGAAAAATCAAAAAAGAAAATGAATGAAGAATGGAAATGGGAAAGCTGTATTAAGAGGATATTTTATGAAGAAAACCTTTGAACAAAACAAATTAAAGAAAGAAGATGGCAAGAAATTTCTCAAAGCCTCAAAGAAAAGGAACAAGAGCTACAAAGGAATCCAGCAGATAAAAAAATACAAAATGAAATGACCTCATTACAAAAACAACTTAATACAGTGGTGACTGAAGATATGGCTAAGAATTTAAAATTTATATGTCTTTTTTCCCCAGTATGCCAATAAACCAAGGAAATGGTTGGCTGATACATTAAGAAAAAAAAGAGAGAGAGAAGCATAATTGATAAACTTAAATTTAATAACAAAATTATAACTTCACAAGTCAAAATAAGAAAGACTTTTCAGAATTTTTTTCAACAGTTATATAAAAGCACTCAAAGCCCAATAAAGGTCATTGATCAATATTTCAAAAAAGTGAAGATAGAACAAAGGAAAAATTTTGAACCAACCAATAACTAAAGAAGAGTTAACTTGAGCAATAAAAAATCTAAAACAGGCAAAACACCAGGTCCTGATGGTTTTCCATCTAAGTAAGTACTACAAAATATTTCAAGAAGAACTAATAGATCCATTGACCCAAACAATGAATGAAATTCTAGAAGGAGCAATCCCTAAATCTCGGGAACAAATAAATATTGTTTTGACCCCTAAAGAGAACAAAGATCATATGGATCCTAAATATTATAGGCCGATTGCCCTGTTAAACTCAGATTATAAATTAATGGCTATAATTTTGGCAGAAAGATTGAAGAAAATTCTGGTTAATAAGATCCATAAAGATCAATGTGTTGTTGGTTTTTTTACTGCAAAGGTATATGGGTTCCAATATAAGACATATTATATTTTTTTTTGGAATATCATGATAAATATTTTGATAAGAAATTGGCTTTAGTTTTTGTGGATCTTCAGAAAGCTTTTGACAGTATAAATTGGGATTTTTTATTTGTTGGTCTTGAATATCTTGATGCAGGAGAAAACTTTGGAAAACGGTTGAAAGCAATATACTATAAGCAATATGCACAGATAATCATTAATTGTGCCATCTGCCCCAGGATTCCTCCTTCTAACTATGTATTAAGAAGCCGTGCCCTCCCTCCAGTCCATCTACCTTGGTCCTGGCCCCAGAGGGAGAGAAGAACCACTGGACCTCACCCCCTTTCCCATCACCTTACTCTCTTCCTTTTGTGTTGTCTCTTTTAGATTGTAAGCCTGAGGGCAGGGATCCGTCTAATTTAAGATTGTATGTACAGCACTGTGTAAATTTATAGTGCTATATAAATAAAGGTTAATAGTAATAATTAATGGGGAAAAACTGACCAAATAACTATATCTAAAGGTACGTGACAAGGTTGTCCCCTTTCTCCGTTATTAGTTATTATGATTTTGGAATTTCTCTTGACTGACAAAAGAGAAGATAAATGCATAGGGGGGATTAAAATCAAAGGTACTGAATTTAAATCTAAAGCATTTGCTGATGATATTGTAATTTCACTAAGCAATCCTATTGAAGATATTACTTTATTATTAACAAAGTTCATAGAATTTGGGAATTTAACTGGATTAAAAATTAATATGGAAAAGACTGTTATTCTAACAAGAAACTTGGACCACAAGGAAAAGGAGGAAAACATGTAAACTTCAAAATAGTGAAGAAAACTAAGTATTTAAGTACAGAAAGTACGAATAAAAATTCTGGGATAAAATCAAACTTCATTTGAAAAAATGGAAAAACTTATAGTTCCCATGCTAGGAAGAATCTCAGCCTTCAAGATGACAATTTTACCCAAGATCCTTTTTTTATTTCAACATATACCAATTATAACTAATACTAAACCAATTAAGGATTGGAAGAAGGAACTTGCAACTTTTATCTGGAATGGGAAAAAAAACCTAGGATCAAACTTAGATATTTGCAGGATAATCAAGAAAAGAGGGGGGGGGGATGTCAGTACCTAGCTTGAAATTATATTATGAGGCATCTTGTTTAACTCATATAAAAGATTAGAAACAACTAAAAGATAAAGAATTGAAGAGGCAGATTTAAGATTTGGATTTCATGCTTTTCTTTTCGTTTTATGGGAAAAAGAAAGCAAATAGGGATATAAATAACCACTATATAGGAAACCCCTATTTCAAGTATGGAAAAAAAAATATAAGAGATACGTTAAGTGAAAAAGTACCCAGTTAGGTTTCTCCCCATGAAGTACTTTATAGAAGTGACCCATGGTTTAATGAAGAATGGTCGACATATAAAGATTTGTTCATAGAATCATAGAATCATAGAAATTTAGAGTTGGAAGAGACCACAAGGGCCATCCAGTCCAACCCCCTGCCGTGCAGGAACTCCCAATCAAAGCATACCCGACAGATGCCCATCCAGCCTCTGCTTAAAAACCTCCAAGGAAGGAGACTCCACCACCCTCCGAGGGAGTGTGTTCCACTGTCGAACAGCTCTTACTGTCAGGAAGTTCCTCCTAATGTTGAGGTGGAATCTTTTTTCCTGCAGTTTGCATCCATTGTTCCGAGTCCTGTTCTCTGGAGCAGCAGAAAACAAGCTTGCTCCCTCTTCAATGTGACATCCCTTCAAGTATTTAAACAGGGTGATCATATCACCTCTTAACCTTCTCTTCTCCAGGCTAAACATCCCCAGCTCCCTAAGGCATTCTTCATAGGGCAAGGTTTCCAGACCCTTCACCATTTTAGTTGCCCTCCTTTGGACCCGCTCCAGTTTCTCCACATCCTTTTTGAATTGTGCCCAGGACTGGACACAGTATTCCAGGTGGGGCCTGACCAATGCAGAATAGAGTGGCACTATTACTTCCCTTGATCTAGACACTATACTTCTATTGATGCAACCTAAAATTGCATTGGCCTTTTTAGCTGCTGCATCACACTGTTGACTCATGTTCAACTTGTGGTCTACTTGGACTCCTAGATCCCTTTCACATGTTGTCTCATTCAGCCAGGTGTCCCCCATCCTATATCTGTGCATTTCATTTTTCCACCCTACATGTAGGACCTTACATTTCTCTGTGTTAAATTTCATTTTGTTAGCTTTGGCCCAGCTTTCTAGTCTATTCAGGTCATTTTGAATTTTGATCCTGTCCTTTGGGGTATTAGCTACTCCTCCCAATTTGGTGTCATCTGCATAATGGTAAAACATAATGGTAAAGAGATGGCATTAAAAACATTAGAAGAAATTAGAAAGCAAGGTGGAAAATGTAGTTGGTTTTTGCTTTTAAGGCAAAGATATCTGTTAGATAATAGAAGACTATTATTTAACAGATAATAGAAGCGTAGACTAGAAAGCTGGGCCAACGCTAACAAAATGAAATTCAATGCAGAAAAATGTAAGGTACTGCACTTAGGGCAGAAAAATGAAATGCACAGATATAGGATGGGGGACATCTGGCTGAATGAAACTATGTGTGAAAGGGATCTAGGAGTCCAAATAGACCATAAGTTGAACATGAGTCAACAGAGCGATGCAGCAGCTAAAAAGGCCAATGCTATTTTAGGCTGCATCAATAGAAGTATAGTGTCTAGATCAAGGGATGTAATAGTGCCACTCTATTCTGCTTTGGGCAGGCCCCACCTGGAATACTGTGTCCAATTCTGGCCACACAATTCAAAAGGATGTGGAGAAACTGGAGCATGTCCCATGGCGGGCAACTAAGATGGTGAAGGGTTTGGAAACCATGACCTATGACTTAGGGAGCCGGGGATGTTTAACCTGGAGAAGAGAAGGTTAAGAGGTGATATGATAGCCCTGTTTAAATATTTGAAGGGATGTCATATTGAGGAGGGAGCAAGCTTGTTTTCTGCTGCTCCAGAGGCAATGCAAACTGCAGGAAAAGAGATTCCACCTAGACATTAGGAGGAACTTCCTGTCAGTAAGGGCCATTCAAGTGTAGTGGAGTCTCCTTCCTTAGAGGTCTTTAAGCAGAGGCTGAATGGCCATCTGTAAGGGATGCTTTGATTGGGAGTTCCTGCATGGCAGGAGGTTGGAATGGATGGCCCTTGTGGTCTTTTCCAACTCTATGATTCTATGATTCTATCAGAATGATTCGAATAGATACCAACAATTCAGAATTAAGTGCTTTTTAAGTTCAGGTAAAGGTTCTTTGGTATTTAAACTATACAAAATGTTACTAAAATACGAAATGGAAAATGAAATTATGAAGAAAAATATGATTCAATGGGCTAGAAATCTAGGATATAATATTGACATTGAACAGTGGGAATTTTCTTGGAAACATAGATTAAAATATACAGCAAGTCAAGCAATAAGAAAGAATTATTATAAAATGTTTTTCAGTGGTATAGTACTCCAGAAAAACTATAAAATTTCAAATAAAATCTCTGACAGATGTTGGAAAAGTGATAAAGAAAAGGGTATGTTTTTTCATCATTGGTGGTCCCGTGGTGCAGTTAAAAAATATTGGCAAACAGTTTATCAAACAATGTGTAAAATGTTAAAGATAAATGTGAAATTTGCCCGGAAATGTTTCTACTACAGATTACAGATAAAGGACTGGAGAAAATGCATGGTAGAGCGATGTTTTATTTGATATCAACAGCTAGAATGACCTTGGCAGAAACTTGGAAACAACATCAAATACCAGAAAAAGAAGAATGGATAAGGAAGTTGCTCGCTGTGATGGAATCAGACAAACTGACTAGAATTTTATGTAAAGAAAATATAAACAAGAAATGTAAAATGTAACTATGACTCATAAGAGAAAGCAATTTTTAAAAAAAAAAACAAATATGGATACAGATTGTTTTTCTTGTTTGGTTTAAGAAAATTTTTAAATATCTAGACATGAAATGTGAAACAATGCAAGAAAGGTCGTAGGTTGGAGTTGATTCTCACTACAGTAAATTAAGTTCATAGTTAATTAAATTACAAGTAATGATAATTGGGAAATTACAAACAATGGGAAGTGGTTTTGTTTTAGCTATACAAGAAGGACTGTTCGAAATGAATGTAAAACGATGATGTTGATATGTTATGAGAAATTGGATAAGATGTATCGCTATTTGTTTTTAATAAGTAATTTGTAATAAAATGTAAATAAAAAATAAAAAGAAGAATGGAAATGTAAGGAATATTGGAAAAATACATAGAAGAAATCTGGAAAGATAATCAAGAATAGGAATGGAAGAACATTACAAAAAATGGATATGCTTTGGCTATAACATAAGATGATTGAAGACAGACAATGGAATAATATCTTGAAATTTTAAAAAAATAATATAAATATAACAATGTTTTGGGCTTAGAGATTTGATAAATTGACAAGGACTAGAGAAAATCACAGAAAATACATAAATTAGTTTGACCAGTATATTAGGAAGTTACTTTATATACAAGGAAAAGCAAAGGATAACTAAGGGGCTGGACAGATGGGCAGCATCCAGCCACCCCTTTAATGGCCAGATCGGTGCCGCAGCAACCACATGCCTTTAGGGAGCACAAAAAGGAGCTGGAAAAACTGGCTCCTTTTTGCAGCTTCTAAAGGGCATCATAGTTGCAGTGGTGTGGCTTTCTGATGCCCTTTTGGCACTGCATCCTCTAGATGCAGCACCAGGGCCGCACCATGATGCTGCATGCCGTCTAGAAGGGCGCACAGCATCATGATATGATGGGGGTGGAGTCACAGCATCCAGCATATGGACGCTGTGCTGTGGCTCCATCCACAGGCTGGCACTTTGTGCCGGTCTGTAGATCCCCTTAATGATTTTGTGTTTATATGTCTGTACTCGTTTGTATAAATGTTATGTCAGTAGATTTGTACGTAGTTTTTTAGAATTTGTATTTTAATGTTAATTTAAAAAAAATGAACCAAATCTCTTTCCTATGCTTAACAACATATACTAGTTCTCTGTAGGAGATGCCACGTTTCCTGGCTGTTGCTCTGAAGCATTTTCTCATTGCATTATCTCACAGGGTGAGACTAAGCTGTTGCTGAGTTCTTGTTAAGAAAAGCTGGAAATTCAATATCTCATCATGCTGCATTTTACAGCTCTACAGCTCCTGAGAGTTTTGAGGGAAGTTCACGCATGTGCTGGTCTCTAGGGACTGCCTGATGTATGCAGGCTCTCTGAAAACTTTTGATGAAATCCTCAAAGTAACTTCCATCTTTATAAGTGGAGTACTTGTGAGGCTGAAGGATACAGGGCCTCCTTCCATCCCCCACCAGTGTATTTTGAGATTGGAAATGCTGTATTTCTTTGTCAGGTGGATTGGAGAGCATTGATTAAGCCATCATCTGGGTCCACACTTCATGATGCAGCACCTGAAGCTCTAGGCCAGTAGGAGGTAGCATCATGGTTGATGTTGAGGCAAATGATGGTCCCTCACCACCTTTAGTATTCAAGGGTGACTAGGTACTGTGTTCTTGGACTGTAGACATGATGGCAACTGCTTTGTTGTTTCTGAGATACAGTACATGCACTAACTATACTGTTTGAAGCCTCACATGAGTTATGAAAACAAACATTGTCTGATTTGTCTGTCTCCCCAGTGACTAATCTTATTAAATAGTTGCCATCTCACCACCTGTGATGTAGACCCTTATTAAAGTGTGACTGTCTCACAGCTTTTATCAAATAAAAGAGTATTTAAGCATATTTTGTCTCCAGATAATCATCTAATATTTCTAACAGGTACATACTTGGTTCTTTTTTATTTTTATATGTAAAATCTCACATGTGGTAGATACTACCTTTCTCTTCCTGACATTTTCATAATTTATTGTTGGCATTTTTATATATAGATGCTAGTTTGTCTGGGGCTGGATGCCATCTATATTGCATTTTAAAGAAATTTTCGCTTATCCTGTGTAAAAAAGGGTATGTTTTAATCTCTCTTGCCATGACTTTCCCCACTTTTCCGAGTGTATAGATTTATTGAAGTCTTGGGCCCATTTGATCATAGTCTAATAATCTTTGTCAGTGTTTAATTTTAATAAACACATATATAATTTAGATATTATATTTTTATTCTCTCTTATTAATATTTTCTCAAAACTAGTTTCTTGTTTAGCAGTTCCAACAAGCCCCATTTCCATTTTGCATCTTTCCTTTCTTTGACAATAAGCAAATCAATTATAATTATATCCTCAGTTCTTCTGGTATTTTCATTTTATTTTTCCCTTATTCATCTTCTTGAAGTAAATGCATATAGGTTAACCATTTTCTTTCTTTCATTTCTTCATTTCGATGAAACACTTCGTTAATTGAGGTCCATCTAGGAATCAGTCTACTTATAAGAATTTTGATTTTTTTTCCCCAAGAAAACATTTTAAATAGTTTCTGATTAGAGTGTATCTTTCCTCCTCCTTTCACTTTGGATATCAGTCTTTTCTCCCTTTATTTTCTTAATTGCATGGCAATAGTAATAGCATTTGGCAATAGCATTTACATTTCTATACTGCTTAACTGTGAACTCAACAGTCTCTAAACAGTTAACAATCTGTAAGCCAATTGCCCTCAAAAAGCTGGGTACTCATTTTACCAACCTGTGAAAGGATGGAAGACTGAGTCAACCTTGGAGCCCTGGGATCGAACTCACAATGTTGTGGCTGCAGTACTGGCATTTAACCACTACACCACCAAGGCCCCATTTGCTGGGCTTATTAGAAAATTTCATTTGTTTTTTGTTTGAGAATTTTTTTCTTTCTTTTCCATATTTTCTACTAATATAGTTGAAAATTGATTCTAAATAATCTGTGCCTGTTTAAGCAGAGTTTTTTTTTTACAATTGTTCTTTCTCTTTTAGTTGATCTTGACAGTTAGTCAAAGTTAGTCTCTCTTCTTTTTTCTTCTTTTGTAGGCTTGCTCTAAGAAAAAAACCCACATTGACTGCTTTACTTGCATCCCTTGCATCTCTTTCAATTGGAGGTTTGTTATGTTTTTGTTGCTAATTGGCTATACCTTTTAAATTCATGCTTCATTGACACTCAGTCAATGATCAGAATAGTATAGCTATATTCTCTTACCTTATGTTCATTCTTGTGTTTCCCCTAAATTCACTGGTTTTGGCAACCTTATGATAGGTATGTCGCCCCATTGTATTATAGTGATGAACTCATGCAACTGCACCACATGACTCAATTTTTGAAGGGGGGGATTGTAATTATCTGAACATCCCCTAACATATTTATAAAGCCGGACATAACATTAAAGCAGTAGCTCAAGTGAATGTGGTTTGCAGTGGCATCCATAGCACTGGGATAAGTGGTATGATGGCACATAGCCACCTCCTTTGTATTTCAGGTGTACACTGACAAGGGTAAATTCTGCCAGATCAAATAAAACCAGATTCCCCCTTTCATTTGTTGTGCTTCCCTAAATATTCCCTTCCTGTTACCTATTCCTCTCTAGATCTTGTCTTGGTGTTGTAAAGTCCATAAAGCATCGTTGATCACAATCAATCCTTCTCATCTCCCAGATATAAAAACAAACTTTCCACTTGAAAATCCCAGGTTCTGTCATGGGATAATAAAATTTTTGGTTTCCATGGAATTTTTGGTTTCCCACAATCCCAAGACACTTGGCTTATGCCTCCATACTTCCTGGCATGGACCATTGTCTTCAGGAACAGATATCTATTGCTGTATCCATATGGATGGGAAAACCCAGATTATCATCAGAGTGTCCAGATCCATGGGGAGGACAAGCATTCCACACAATCAGCAACAACTATGGCCTAATAATAGCAGCACTGTGCGCACACATTATGCAAATGGGCACTTGTGTGATCATTTGTGTCATTGCACTGTACTGATGGTATTGTGCTAATGTGTCTTTGTGTATTCAATTTGCATGTCTAAAAAATGGCATGGTGGTTTCAGTTTTGGACTAAGACTTTGGAAATCAGGGTTCAGTTCCCAGCTTGGCCATGAAGACCCACTGGGTGACCCTGGGCAAGTCACATGTCCTCAGCCTCAGGGTAAGAAATTGTGCAAAGAAAACCCACTATAGCCTTAAGGTCACCACAAGTCTGAAATGTCTTGAAAGTATAGAACAAGAACAACAGCAGAGATGACAAAAAAATTGAAAGCAAAAGTGCTGTGGTAAATTGGAGTTCCTGGTTGAGTCAGCAGCTAGCCTGCTCCCCCAATGCTCTTTCCCCCATCCCTGTACCAGCACACCGTCCACATGCCTAGGGGATTCTCTGGCATTTCTGCCTTGATCCAGAGAAAAGGGACTCTTTTTACTCTGGAGAATTACCCTGGAGCACAGATTGGGCTCATGTTCTGCCTGTTTTGGTCATGTGCATAATTTAAGCAGATCAATGTGGGGATGTGGTGGGGAGTTTTCCACTCTTTATGGACACCACTTGTGACAGGAAGTAGTTTGGGGATTTTGACATGGGAGAAAATGATGAATCCTCTCTCCAACTTCCAATCCCAGTCTTGATCAGCCCCACAGCTGCTGCTACTTACAGGAATACACATAATATTAAATCAGATTTAAATGGCTAGAATTAAAATTACAAAGGCAAAATAAAATAAAGCCACAAACAAGCACTAGTATCAAATAATCATGACAATATAAACTTTATGTTAGGATTTGATACTATTTCTAATAAAGCAAGGAAAAACCATGCTTAGTATTTAATTGTTCCTTAATGAAATAATTATAATTTGCATTTTCTTTCTAAGGTATTTAAACAAATTAAGTAATGTGCCATTTACTTACCCATACATTTGTGACATTAATGATGGTGATGTTGGTGGAAGATTGGAATGTACTGGTTGTGTGGCTGACCAATGTACTTTGCCAGTATATCCAAAGGTGTTTGGAGTGCTAAGAGGAAAAGTTGAAAGGAGAAAGAGATTTGATTTAAATAGGCACAGACATAAAATAATGACTTCTTGAGAGCAATAATTAAAGCAAAAAATGCATGGAGAGCCTTGGTGACTGCCCACACCCACCAGGTTGAAAATGCTGCTGCTCAATGCCAGCTCAGTAAATGGATTTTATCTTGTATGACCATTCGAACCTGGATTTTTTTACAGAGACCTGGTTGTATGAGACTCTCTAAGCTCTTTCTACCAATATTCTTTGTGCATCAGGAGGCAAAATCTGGCGGATTAAGTTTCAGTTTGTTTGCCCATAACCAGTCCATTACTGATGGCACATACTGGTTTTGGGTCAGGAGACTGGGTGACATAGTGGTTAAATGCTGGTACTGCAGCCAAAACATTGTGAGCTTGATTCCAGGCCCCCAAGGTTGACTTGGTGGATGACCTATGCAGGGAATTGGACAGGGGGAGTGTGTTCCTGTTAGTTCTGCTGGACCTCTCAATAGCTTTTGATAACATTGACCACGGTATCACTCTGGGCCACCTCTTTGGGATGGGACTTGGAGATACTGTTTTTCAATGGCTGTGTTCTTTCCTGGAAGGATGAATCCAGAAGGTGGGGCTGGGAAACTCATTCTCGACCCCTGGCCATCGCATGGTCCTTCAAAGTTCTATTTTGTCCGCTTTGCTATTCAACATATATATGGCAATAGCAATAGCATTTACATTTCTATACTGCTTAATAGTGAATTCAGCACTCTCTAAGCGGTTTACAATATGTAAGCCAGTTGTTCCCAACAATCTGTGTATTTATTTTACTAACCTATGAAAGGATGGAAGGCTGTGTTAGATGGGGAAAGATACATGTTTGCAGTTTGGGTGAACCTGGTGTAGTACACACTCCTCTTACAACCGTTATACTCTTTCTGGATGACAGCACCCTGGGCCTTTCCCCCTCACAGCTGTCCCCAAAATAAAGCAGACCCTTAAAAAAAATCCCTATAAAAAGGGTTTTGTCATGGTAACGTGGATGTAATTTAAAATGCAGACAAGCTTCTTCCAAAACAAGATCAGAACTTTATTGTATAGACGTTTCTAACAAAAGATACTTGAATAAATGTAAATAAGCAATTGTTGTTACAGGCACTTATGGGGCTAAACAGACAGACAAAAAAGAGGTGCTTTTAGGCTGGCTTGAAGGTATGGCATTTAGATGACACGTGCCTTGAAGGCAGCAGGAAAGTGCCCTCTAGGCACTTTATGCAGATAAAAGCTGTTTCAAAAACAAGCAGCTTTTTTCTGCTTCTTCCTGGCTTGAAGCCATGTCATGTGGTCATGACATGAGTACTCCAGCTGCTTTGGGAGCAGGCAGTGCAGTTGGTAGGGTTTCAATGTGGCTTTAGAAAAGGCAGCTTCAAGCAGCTTTTTCCTGCCCATCTGTTTCACCTCTGTTTCTTATTTCAGATGGTAAGGTTTCTTCTTGGTTATGACTATTATAATAATGATTTCCTTATACAAATCTCCACAGAATCTCAATGTTACAATCTTTAAGGACACTCACACCATCTTTATAAAGAATATTATCCTAAGCCAAAGTAATATTTCTGCCACTCGGGCTAACTATATCTCTCGGGATATCTCTTCAATAAAAATCCTTCCTTAGAGTCCTACACAGGAACTAAGGCCTTCCTCTCTGGATCTTAGCCTTAACAGTCCCACCCTGGAACCCTCAAAAATCTACCCCTCTCTGGACACAGTAGCACTCTGAAGACCAAACCCTATCTAACTTCTGACACCGATTGGGTTTTTATCTTCTCCCAGCCAGCATTTCATTGGCTACTGTCAGCTGGCTTGTGATTGGCTGTTGCTAGCCTAACCCACATCTGCCTTTTCTCTACACCTGGACTCGGATTTGAACTTGCAGGCTAAGATTTCTGCAGTAATCCGGAGTTCTTTTGCACATCTAAAACCTGTGCACCCGTTCCCTGAGATACTAGATCTGGCCATAGTGAAACAAAGTGTTGTCTTGGTTACATCCTGTTTGGTCTACTGTAATGTGGTCTAGTTGGGGCTCCCTTTGAAGACTATTTGGAAACTTCAGTTTGTCCAAAGACCTGGAGCCAGAATATTAACTTGGACAGGTTTCCTATTCAAAGTGCTGGTTATGACTTATAAAGCCTTATGTGTTGGGGCATGTAGAATCAGGATTACATATGCAAACATGCAGAAGACATGCACATAGAACAGGAATGCCACTGGAAGGTCTCTGCTGTGTAGCTCTGTGCAGGCTGCAAATGAAAAATCCTCCCACGCAGAAGCTGCTGGCCAGACACATAACTGCTGAACTGCTGAGTTCTCACAAAGAGGATTTTAATCTTTGGTTCTGTTATTTGCAAACAGACTATCAAAGTGCTTCACCAGACTCCTATATACAAACACATTGTATTGAGCTCAATCTCTTATATACAGTTCCCTCCTGGGGCTTTGAGTCCTTTCCCCCCCTGGGATGTCACTCGGTTTCCTGTCACCAGACAGCTGTGAGATGTCTCAAGAAACCAGTATGGATGACTAAGGAACTTACAACTGAGCTAAATTTTAAATGGAACATGTATAAGAAATGGACAATTGGGAAATCACTAACGAGGAATTCAAACAAATATCCAGCACGTGTAAGGAAATGGTAGGGCCATTGTGTGGTGAAGATGGCAAAATGCTAACAGGGACAGAGAAAAGGCAGAATTACTCAACACCTTCTTTGCTTCAGTCTTCTCAGAAAAGGCAAAGGGTGCTCAACCTAAGGATAATGGGGCAGGAGACAGAATAGGGGAATTTCAGCGCAAAATAAGTAAAGAGATAGTACAGGAATACCTGGTTAACGTAAACGAATACAAGTCTCCAGGACCAGAGAACAGTTTGTTTTCTGCTGCTCCAGAGACTATAACACGAAACAATGGATGCAAACTTCAGGAAAAAAGATTCCACCTCAACATTAGGAGGAATATCCTATCAGTAAGGGCTGTTCGACAGTGGAACACACTCCCTCGGAATGTAGTGGAGTCTCCGTCCTTGGAAGTCTTTAAGCAGAGGCTGTATGGCCATCTGTCAGGGATGCTTTGATGACTGGATGGCCCTTGTGGTCTCTTCCAACTCCATGATTCTATTATTCTATCTGGCATCCCTCAGGGTGCCGTTCTGTCACCATTCTGTTATTTAACATTTACACGAAGCTGCTGAGTGAGATCATCCTTCGGGGTGCAGTGTTATCAATATGCTGATGACACCCAAATCTACTTCTCTATGTCTCCAACTGCTGCAGTGACTAAGGATGGCATCTCTCCTCTGGATGCTTGCCATGGATCAGTAACGGGCTGGATGAGGGACAACAACCTCAAGTTGGATGCAGAGAAAACAGAGGTGCTCATGATAGGTACCTCAAGTCCAGGGATGGAGATTTGTCAACCAGTCCTGGACGGGGGTCACACTTCCCCTAAAGGATGAAGTTTGCAATTTGGGAGTTCTCCTGGATGCATCTCTATAGTTGACATCTCAAGTAGATGCAATGGCCAGGAGTGCTTGGTATCAACTTCAATTGTTACATCAACTGCACCCCTACCTGGACCAAAAGGGCCTTGAAGCAGTGGTACATGCACTGGTAATCTCTCATTTAGACTTCTGTAATGCGCTCTACTTGGGGCTACCCTTGTACCAAGTTCAGAAGCTCTAATTGGTTCAAAATGCAGACCTAGGTCTGGCCATATAACACCTGTGTTAAAATCTCTTCACTGGCTGCCAATTAGCTTCTGGGCTCAGTACAAGGTGTTGATTATTACCTTTAAAGCCCTACATGCCCCGGGCCCAAGTTACTTGCGGGAACACCTCTCTCTACACAATCCGCCCGGCACACTCAGAACATCTGGGAAGTATCTATTGGAATATCATAATACTAGGTTAATGACATCTTCCTATAGGGCATTCACTGCCGTGGCTTCTACATTGTGGAATGACCTACTGGAAGAGATCCATCTTATTACCACCTTAGATGACTTTAAGAAGGCAGTTATGGATCTCTTCTGGCAGGTTTACCCACCGGATGCTATATAAGAGATCATGATAAAATGCTCCACTCCTGACTATGATTGTTTGATTATCCGATGGCTCTGCTTTTTTATGGAACTAATGGGAATGTTTGTATGACTGTATTTTGTATCTGTATTATACTATTTTATTGATGTAGTCCCGCCTCGATCCATGGGAGAGGCAGGAAATATAAATAAACTATTATTGTTGTTATTATTATCATTATTATCATTATTAATGTTATATTTAAGAATAGTATCCCTGAAACCTGGAGAGAAACAGACATAGTAGTCCTGCTGAAGGAAGGGACAGACAATACAGATCCAAAAAAAATTAGGCAAATTTTACTATTGAACCAGGAGCACAAGCTATTTGCCCCAATCTTAGCCAATATGGTAAAATTGGGAACCAGTAAATCATCCTGGGTCAAGGATTTAAGTGAGTTAACATCCCTATATCAACATACTGACAGACCTCATGACGAAATATCAAAAATAGATGCTTTGCAAGCCCCTGATTGTCGATCCTGAATTCGGGCATGTAGAAGAGAAGGCCTTGCAGGGATTTCATGGTCTCTCAGTTACCAATCAAATAATGGTTACTGCACAACTAGAGGACACAACATCCAAATTTCGTAAGATAATCCAGTCCCAGTTGGAAACTACTTCTCCCTCCTTGTTACCAACTAAGAGAATGACACATCTAAGTACAAATGGCTGTATCCAAATGGAGGAACAAATCTCTTCAACAATTACACCTGATCCAGTTCAGTGACTACAGGGGGGTTGTCCTAAAGGTTCATCGGGTTTGTCGATTGTATCATGGAACATAGCTGGTTGAAGAAAAGCTCTGATGTAGACCTTATTCAATACATCACCAAATTTGACATTATATGTTTACAGGAGACCTGGAGCCCATGTGATATCTATTTGCCTGGGTATGCATCTTTTTGTGTTCCTGCTGGTAGATCCTCTAACAAGGGACGGTATAAAGGAGGTTTGGCCATATTTGTAAAGCTATCTTGTGTTCTAAAGCATGCAATACTAACACCCTGTGATAAAATTGCACAAGCAATCTCTCTATAATTTAGAAGTGTTACGTTAGTTTTATTTAACATCTACATCCCCGCAATCCCAAAGGACCAAAATTCAGCTACCTATTGGGACCCACTGTCCAACTATCTTGAAGAAATTACAAATAGGCCTGGTTCTTCAAGGTGTATCTTGATGGGTGACTATAATGCAAGAATTGGACCCTCAAATGACTACCTCTGTGAACAATGTATGATTGATTCTATAATGCCACCCTTTCCTTTAAACCTTCCCCAAGCTGTAATGGACTTAATTGTTAATAAAAATGGATCATTTTTGATAATTTTCTCTATTAGCTATAATCTAATAATACTACAGTGGTCCCCCGGGTTACGAGTCCCCTGGGGTACGAAAACCCTGGGGTACGAAAGAACCGGGGCCGAAAAAACAGCCCCGGGTTATGAAGAAAACCGGGGAAAAAAAACCGCACGAAATTCAAATAGCGCAAAATTTTTCTCTATACTTACAGTGGTCCCCCGGGTTACGAATTTTTTCGGCTTACGAAAGTGGTGCCAGAACGGATTACTTTCGTAACCTGGGGGACCACTGTAAATGGCTCTGAAGGATTCCCAAATACCAATGGATTTACTTTTATCTCACCCTTAGGAAGAAGTACAATTGAATATGTGATAACTAGTCCCAACCTTTTAAATTTAATTGCAGATTTTGAAATCTTTTTGAAAATACCAACATTTTAGATTTTTTGAAGTTTACCTGTAGGTGAAATTTAGTACAGTACTCAGTAAATCTATTCAAGGCTCTTGACATGCCCACTTGGGATAGAGAAAGCAACACAGTATCATCAGCATATTGGAGTATGAAAAGTGGGTGATTTCCTAAGGAAGTCGGAGGGGAATCTACTGCTGACATAAAGATAGGTAAATCTGCCACAAATAGATTAAACAAGTGAGGGGCCAGCACACAGCCCTGTCTTACTCCTATGCCTGAATAGATAGGATCAGTTAGTTGGCTTGATTCAGAAAATTTCACTCTACAGTAATTATTGGTATGGAGTTGGCTTAACAAAAATAACAGTTGAGAATCTATATTTAATCTACCCAGTTTATCCCACAATGTAGACTGGTGAATAGAATCAAAAGCTGCTTTCAGATCAACAAATGCCGCATAAAGTTTACCTTTGGGGCGTGACAAATACTTATTAATAAGAAACGACAGCACTGTGATATGGTCTAAAGTGGACATATGGCATCTAAAATCCGCTTGTTCTGGGCCAATCAAAGCTTGTATGTTCATCCAACTCTGTAATTTCATGGCTAAGTAACTGGCATAGAGTTTGCCCACTACTGAAAGGAGACTTATTGGGCGATAGTTGCCAGGATCCTGTCTATCTCCTTTTTTGAATATTGGAATTATAATAGAATCTTTCCAACTTGCTGGAATCTCACCGGAGTTATTTACAAGAGTAAATAGATTAGCCAGAGCTTTGGTCCATAACTCCAGACAATGTATCAAGATTCCTGCAGGGATGGCATCATAACTGGGGGATTTTCTAGATTTTAATTTGGTAATCAGTTGGTGCAATTCATCAGGTGAAACTGGGTTCCAGGAGTTAGATTGATTTTTAATTAATGTGGTATTTCCAGTTATTTGGGGTCCCATTTTATTAGTAAGTATGAGACCCAAATATGGGGAGGAATACTATGTTGGACAATCCTTCCAGCTCTTCCCATCTAAAAGGGATCTTATATCACTTCAGTTGTTCTGTTAAGAATTGATAGTCTTTTCTTCTTCTCAGAATTTCTGTGGGGATATCTTTAAACACTTGGATCTCTAAACAAATATGGTGTTAAAAAGTTATACAAGTTCTCATTTGTTTGTTCTGGTAGTCCTCTTGATTTAATGCACTTCTCTCTTTGTTTAATCTCTAGTCTCAATATCGCATCTTGATCTTCTTGTTGATATTTATTTAAGTCCTCAATCTTATTTTCCATTTTCTTTGTTTTATGTTCCAATTTATCCATTTTATCTGTTATCTTTTCGATATCTTTTTTAATCTTGTCTAAATCTTGTCTTATCTTATTAGATTCGTATCTTAGTTCTTTCTTGGTTTCTTCTCTTGATTACCTTATCTCTTGATGCATTTCTTCTTTAGAATCCCAAATCTCATTTTTCATTTCCAAGTGCAATCTCTTCATTTCCTCCATCAAGGATATGTTTAAGACCAAGCTAGATAATCTTCTCTGGTTTCCCATGGCTAATGACTGTGCCTGTCTTTCTTTTTCTCTTGTTGTTGTCGTCATCTTTTCAATCTTCCCCTTTTCCCTATATCTCCCTTAATTAACTTCTTTACTGAAATTTAATTAACTAAGTATCCTTTGAAAAGTTTAATTACACAACAGTTTAAATAGCTATTGGATCCAAGCAACAAAGTAAACGTTATATCTCCTCTTAATTTTCCTCCCTTTTCTTTTTCTCCCTCCTTTTTTATTCAATTTGTTCGATTTCACAACACTTTCTCTTTAACCAGTATTATTGTTTTTTGATTGTCTTGATTCCAATCTATTTAATTTTTTTCCACTCCTTATCTTTGATCTTATGCTTTAAAATCTATTATTTTATAATTGTTTTACTATTTTCTCTATATCTCTCAAGTCTTCTTACCTATATCTAATTTTACTCACCAAAGTGTGTATTTTTTCCTATTTTCTCCCTTTCCCTTCCTTCCTGTTCCCTCCTTTTCCCCTCCTCCTCCTCCTCCTTTCTCTTCTTCCCTTTTTTCTCTTTCTTTTCTTTCTTCTCTCTTTTCTTTCCCCTTTTTTTCCTCCTTGTCATTTTAAAGATTATTGCCAGTTGCCCTGAAATTTCTTTTGCCAGTTCTTCTAATATCTTTGGATGTAGTAAATCTGGCTCTGGAGACTTGAATTCATTTAGGTTAACCAGTTATTGCTGTACTACCTCTTTATTCTAGGAGAAGCCTAACAACATCACCAGGCCTCTCCTCAAGTGAAAGAGCCCTCCCTTCATGACTACACCATCTGGTCGCCTAGGAGGAAGGAAAGGACTCTAGGAGAGGCCTAACAATATCACCAGGCCTCTCCTCAAGTGAAAGAGCCCTCCCTTCATGACTACACCATCTGGTTGCCTAGGAGGAAGGAAAGGACTCTAGGAGAGGCCTAGCAACATCACCAGGCCTCTCCTCAAGTGAAAGAGTCGTCCCTTCATGACTACACCATCTGGTCGCCTAGGAGGAAGGAAAGGACCCTAGGAGAGGCCTAGCAACATCACCAAGCCTCTCCTCAAGTGAAAGAGCCCTCCCTTCATGACTACACCATCTGGTCACCTAGGAGGGAGTGAAAGGACAGACCAAATTCCATCGGGCCTGTCCTAGATTAAGAAGACGAGCCCTCCCTCCAGTCCATCTGCCTTGGTCCAGGCCTCAGAGGGAGAGAAGAACTGCTGGACCTGATCCCCTTCCCCATCACCATTCCCTTCTCCTTTTGTGTCGTGTCTTTTTAGATTGTAAGCCTGAGGGCAGGGAACCATCTAATTAAAAATAATAATTATAAGCCGCTCTGATAGCCTATAGGGCTGAAGGGCGGGGTATAAATAAATAAATAAATAAAAATTATTCTGTACTGTATTTACTCTATTGCATCCTCTGCTCCTTTTTCCTCAGGTTGAGCACAGTTTTCCTTTTGTGAGAAGACTGAGACAAAGAAAGTGTTGTGTATTTTTGCCTTTAGCATTTCACCATCTGAGTGAGGACCCGGCTGAGAGAGTGTTTGTTTGCCCTACTTCCACCTGGGCTACTCCCATGACTTGGCTTCTGGACTTAAGGAGGAGGAATGGCCCTCTTTCCCTCCTTCCCAACATCTGCCAGTGAAGACCCAGCTGAGAGAGTGTTTGTTTGCTATACTTCTACCTGGGCTACTCCCATGCCTTGGCTCCTGGACTTGAGAAGGAGGAATGGTCCTCAGAGGCCTTAAAAGTCGGCCCGGGAGATCAGCTGTGAGGCGGAGCAGCACCAGCAGAGCACGGGGAGGGGAAAGGCCTCCTGGCCCAACCCCCAGCCACCACCCACCCCAGCTCCACGCCGAGGCCAGCAGCAGCACAGAGGCCTTAAAAGTCGGCCCGGGAGATCAGCTGTGAGGCGGAGCAGCACCAGCAGAGCACGGGGAGGGGAAAGGCCTCCTGGCCCAACCCCCAGCCACCACCCACCCCAGCTCCACGCCGAGGCCAGCGGCGGACAGGCTTTTTTTTTTCCCATTTAGCAACGATGAACTTGGCCGGTTATTGTATTGACTGTAGCACCTCTTTCCTTCATCCCCCCCTCTATCACCTTGTTTTACTGTGGAGGGGATGGAGAATTTTAATAAGGAAGGAGAGCGAGTTCTACTTGAGGAGGGAGGGGATAACTGTCCCATCACAAGCGGGGCTCCTATCCAAGTTGTGTGGGGCAACGGGAAGTATGACGGTAGGAGAAAGGACTGGCGTTGCAGGGGAAGGCGAGATCGATGCTTAATATCTATCTCTCCTTCCAGTCCTTCTCCTAACCAACGGGGCCTGAGGGTCACTCCAGCCGTACCACAAACCCTGTCTCTGCTCCTGTGCAATGCCAGGTCCATTAAGAACAAATCCCACATCATATATGACCTAATCGAGGATAACAATTGTGACCTGGCTTGCATAACCGAGACCTGGCTCGGGCCTGAGGCGGATGCTGTGTGGGCTCAGGTCCTCCCTTCCGGGTACTCGGTGAAGGACCAGAGCAGGTTAGGTGGGCGGGGGGGGGTGTTGCCTTGGTGCATAGAAACACCCTGTCTCTAACCAGGAACCATGTCCGTCAGACCACCTATATCGAGTGTATTTACCTGACCCTGAAGGCTAGAGACAGTCTAGGGATTCTGTTGGTCTACCGGCCACCCCGTGCGCTAACAGACTCCCTTAACGAGCTGACACAGTTGGTCTCGGAGCTGATGTTGGAGTCCCCCAGGCTTTTAGTCCTGGGAGACTTCAACATCCCCTTCGCGGTCAACAATGTTCCATCTGGTGCGGCTCGGGAATTCATGGATACCATGGCAGCCATGGGCCTGTCTCAGTTGGTTCTGGGTCCAACGCATTGTGCGGGGAATACACTCGATTTGGTCTTCTGTTCGGACATGGAAAATCCGTGGGCGGAAATTACCAACATTTCCGCCCTGTCATGGACGGATCATTTCTTGGTTGAGGCAAGTATCAAGGCATCTACCCAGATCCCCTCCGGGGGTGGCGGACCCATTAGAATGGTCCACCCTCGAAGGCTGATGGAACCTGATAGGTTCCAAGAAGCCCTAGAGGGGTTTATGGTTGGAAGTGACGGCGACACTGTTGATGCCCTAGTTAACACCTGGGATACTGATTTCTCCAGGGCTATACACAGTATCGCTCCCAAGCGCCCTCTCAGGCCCGCTTCCAAAAGGAAGCCCTGGTACACAGAAGATCTCCGGGCAAGGAAGCGGGTCCTGCGACGGCTAGAGTATGCCTGGCGGAAACACCAGCGTTTATCCGACAAGGCTCTCCTAGACCTTCATTTGGAGGACTATGGAGAGGCGATACAAGCAGCTAAGAACTCGTTCTTTGCTGCTCGTATCGCGTCCGCGGAGTCGCGTCCAGCAGAGTTGTTCAGGGTAGTGAGGGAGCTAACTCAGCTCCCCCCTGCCCCGAACCAGATCCTTGAACCAACCAAGGCCTGCTGTGACCAATTTAACAACTTCTTCGCGGATAAAATCTCTCGGATAAACGAAGGTCTGGACGCCAGAGTTGAAGCAGAACCCAGAATAGAGGCGTCTAGAGCTTCCGTGGACTCTGTTGTACTGGATCAGTTTGAGTCTGTCGGTACCGAGGATGTGGACAAGATCCTTAGAAGTGTTCGGAAGACAACCTGCTCTCTCGATCCCTGCCCCTCGTGGCTAGTGGCCCAGGGGGGACCGTCAGTAACCTTGCTGTTACGCCAAATTATTAATACATCTCTGAGGGAGGGACAATTTCCTGACCATCTAAAATTGGCCATAGTAAGACCGCTATTGAAAAAGCCCTCCCTCGACCCCCTGGTTCATAATAATTATCGGCCAGTCTCGCTGCTGCCATTTCTGGGGAAGGTGATCGAGAGGGCGGTTGCACTCCAACTTCAATCGATCTTGGATGAAACGGATTTTCTAGATCCATTTCAAACCGGTTTTCGGGCGGGCTACGGGGTGGAGACGGCCATGGTCGCCCTGGTCGATGATCTCCATCTGGGCATCGACAGGGGTAGCGTGTCCCTGCTGGTGCTCTTGGCCATCTCAGCGGCTTTCGATACCATCGACCATGGTATCCTTCTGGAACGCCTGGCAGAGGTGGGAATCCGGGGCACTGCGCTCCAGTGGTTCCGGTCCTACCTCTCTGGGAGGTTCCAGATGGTGCAGCTGGGGGACGTGTGCTCCGATAAGAGGGCCCTCACTTCTGGGGTCCCTCAAGGAGCCATTCTGTCCCCCATGCTCTTTAACATTTACATGAAACCGCTGGGAGAGATCATCCGGAGGCATGGGGCGCGGTGTTATCAGTACGCTGATGACACCCAAATAGTCTTCTCTATGTCTCCGACTGATGCAGTGACCAAGGATGGCATCGCTCCCCTCGTGGCCTGTCTGGAATCGGTAATGGACTGGATGAGGGAAAATAGACTCAGCCTGAATCCAGAGAAAATGGAAGTACTGGTGATAGGTTCTCCCGGTCCAGGGATGGAGGTGGTTCCACCCGTCCTGAACGGGGTCACGCTCCCCGTGAAGGACACAGTACGCAGTCTGGGGGTGCTCCTCGATTCGTCGCTCCATCTGACCTCTCAGGTGGATGCGACGGTCAGGAGCACCTGTTATCAGCTTCGGCTGATTCGCCAGCTGCGTCCCTACCTGGACCGGGGGGACCTTGAAACCGTAGTACATGCTCTAGTAACCTCTCGGTTGGACTTCAGCAATGCACTCTACATGGGGCAGCCTTTGTATCATACTCGGAAGCTACAACTGGTACAAAATATGGCAGCGCGGGTGGTCACTGGCGCTCCCAGGGCCGCCCATATAACACCAATATTAAAAGATCTACATTGGCTGCCGATTCGCTTCCGGGCTCAGTACAAAGTGCTGGTTATTACCTATAAAGCCCTATATGGCTTGGGCCCAGGGTACTTGAAGGACCGTCTCTTCCCATATAATCCGCCCCGCACACTTAGATCTTCTGGACAGCGGTTATTGAGAGTTCCGGAGACCAGACTAGTGACCACGACGAAGAGGGCTTTTTCCATCTCTGCCCCCGGTCTCTGGAACTCTCTACCTATTGATCTCCGCTTGTCCCCCTCCCTTGCACAATTCAAAAAGGATCTAAAGACCTATTTATTTAACCAGGCATACCGCTGAATGGACTTTTTATGTATTAGCCTGTTGTAATGCCGCCCACTGTTTCGCTTTGCTGCCTATTTGTACTTGCACCTGTAATTGAGAATTGTGATTTTATACTTTTATTGTTTTATTGTATTTGGCTTTTTAACTGTTTTTATGTCATTGTTTTTATTGTTTTACTTGCTGTACACTGCCCTGATCTATGGAAGGGCGGTATAGAAATAAATCATATTATTATATTATTATTATTTATTACCTCCTCCCCAACATCTGCCAGTGAAGACCCGGCTGAGAGAGTGTTTGTTTACCTCCTTCTACCTGGGCTACTCCTATGCCTTGGCTCCTGGACTTAAGGAGGAGTCTTGTCTCCTCCCCACTTTTTTTTTTTTTTAAAGATTGTGTATAGTTCACATTGTTTCTAGGATGGGGATGGGGGGTTGAGAATGGAGATTTTCTTCTTACTTGTTTTGGTATGTTAATTGTTATGTATTTTGTTTTGTTAATTTTATTTTTTGTTATAATTACTATGTATTTTTGTTGCTATAACTGCTATGTATTTTTGCTTTGTTAATTGTTATGTATTTTGCTTTTCTAATTTTATTGTTACTAAAATTGCTATGTATTTTTATAATTATTATGTATTTTGTTAGTTATTGTTATTGTTAATTGCTATCTGATATTGTTATTGTTATTGGTATTGCTTAATGCATTGCCATTTGTTTTTTTAATTCATGTATATTGTTATTCTGTGTATAATCCCCACTGTTGTAAGACGCCCAGATTCCCAGAGATTGGGTGACATATAAATAATAATAATAATGATAATGATAATAATCTTCTCCACGCAACGGCCCAAACACATCCTTCTATTTTTTTAAAAAAAAAAATCCTATGGACATAACCATTGTTCTTAACTTCTCTAGCAAGCCTGAGATCATTCTGCACTTTAGCTTTCCTGTGAGCTGAAGCAGATGGCCCAGAAAGAGGAGCCTCTGGCTGCTCCATCCCCGATCATGCCAGTACCACAGAAATCACATGGCCTGCTTCCAATTGGGCTGCAGCTGAAGTCCCAAATGGGCTACTGGCAGGAGTTGATTAAATCTGCTCCTTTTGGAGGCAGCTTTTCCTGGTTTGGGGCAGCCTCAGAGTGGCTACTGGCTGCTTTTGGGGGGGGGGGTGCATAATGTAAACGCCATGCCCACTTTATTTCTGGAGCATGTTCAGAGAAGGGCAACTGTGCCCAATGAGGAGAGACTTAGGAAGCTAGCTATGTTTAGCCTGGAGAAGAGAAGGTTAAGAGGTGACATGGTAGCCTGTTTAAATATTTGAAGGAATATCATATTGAGAATGGAGCAACCTTGTTTTCTGCTGTACTACCTCTTTATTCTAGGAGAAGCCTAACAACATCACCAGGCCTCTCCTCAAGTGAAAGAGCCCTCCCTTCATGACTACACCATCTGGTCGCCTAGGAGGAAGGAAAGGACTCTAGGAGAGGCCTAACAATATCACCAGGCCTCTCCTCAAGTGATATTTGTTTCAATTCCTCTTTGCTGATGTCCTCCTTTGTCCTTATATATGTCCTGTTTAAAACTTAGCTCAGTTGAAAGGTCTTTAATTGTCCATCCTGATTCTTGAAACATCTCCCACTTTTCCTTCTCATTGGAGCTGTTTGAAATTGTGCCTTCAGTATCTTCCTATAGAGAAAGTCCTATCCACCCTGAATTCCCTTCTATTTCATTAATCCTGGCCATGGGATCATGCCCAGTGTTTCCCTAAATTTACTGAAATCCACTTTCCTAAAGTCTACAATACATGTATGAATATACTTGGGTTTCCCCTTTCCCTTGTATCAAAAAACTACAGGAGAACATGATCACTCCCTCCTAAGGATCCCACCACTTCTACCCCCATTAACCAGAACATCTGGTTAGGACCAGATCTAAAATAGTTGCTCCCCTTGTTTTTCTCTACCATATTTTGGACAATGAATAGCATTGGACCTTACATTTTTGAATGAGTTTTACTTCCAGCAATGCAGCATGACAGTTAAAGTGAGTTCTATATCATATAATTGTGTAGTGTGTAGTATAGTATGAAAAAGCTTCAAAACTGCTGCCTTTTTTCCACCTCCCAACCAACCCATTATTTCTTACACTTTAATTTAAACTGTAAGATAGAGGGAGAAAACTGTTATATTACTTTTCTTTCTGATTTACTTTAGGGGCAGCTTTCGTTAAAGGTTGAATATCCATACTGTAGTAATAATAATGGCAGCAAAATTGTGATATCAAACTAAAGGTAGTTAAATCAGACATGAATATGTCACTGGAATACTGTAACACACTCTACATGGGGCTACCTTTGTGCCTAACCCGGAAACTTCAACTGGTTCAAAACATGGCAGCCAGGCTAGTCACTGGAACATCGAGGAGAGAGCATATAACACCAGTGCTTAAATCTCTCCATTGGCTGCCGATCAGTTTCCAGGCACAGTACAAGGTGCTGCCTTTGACTTTTAAAGCCCTACATGGCTTGGGTCCAATTTATCTTAGAGACCACCTCCTCCCATATGAGCCCCACGTACACTTCTGTCCTCTGGGAGGAATCTGCTTCAGCCTATAAAAACTAAGTTGTCCCAGACCTCCCAGAGGGCCTTCTCTGCTATTGCTCCCGGGCTGTGGAACGACCTGCCGGATGAGGTGCATCTTATTACAACCTTGGAAGGCTTTTAAAAAGCGACCAAGACGTATCTCTTCCAGCAGGCCTTCCCAAATGGTAACTAATTTCCCACCATCTGATGAAATCCGGCTGCCTACATGGGACTTTGAATGAATATGTATTTTAAATCTTGATTGTTTTAATTATGATTAATCTAATACTGTTTTAAATATTATTATTAATATTATTATTATTATTATTATTATTATTATTATTACTGGAAGACAATTCATCATATAATCACTGTTCTTTCCCCTTTTTTCCTCTTTCTTTTCATGGAGGGATGGAGAGAAGAGGCTGGCCCAGCTCCATCAGGGCTTGCCTCAAGAAAGAGAGCCCTCCCTCCATGCCATCTGCCTTGGTCCAGGCCTCAGAGGGAGAGAGGAACCGCTGGACCTGATCCCCTTCCCCACCACCATCCCCTTCTCCTTTTGTGTCATATCTTTTTAGAATGTAAGCCTGTCGGCAGGGAACCGTCTAATGAAAATTAATAATTGTAAGCAGCTCTGATAGCCATTAAGGCTGAAGAGCGGGGTATAAATACTATAAATAAATAAATAAATAAATAATATTTACCCAAAGATTCTCAACCTGTTTTCCATGCTCTGAATCACATATCCCCTCACAGATCCTCACATATTTAAAGGTACTCATCCTTTCCTCTTTGTTCTATTTCTCTGGAATAGGTTACACACTTCTATTACTACATTGCAGTCATGAGGCTTTAGTGAGGACCATTAAATCATACTTGCCTTCCTGTGTTTCTTTTCTTTCTGTTTTCTGAGTATAAACCCAAATAACTTTCCTGGCATATTGCCAAACTCAGATTGTCTTTGTTGATTATATTTCATTTTCCTACTTAATTCTTCTGCCATAATGAACGAGATCTGCTTTTGTATATTATTATTTCATCTGCAACAGTCTTATTTGAAGGATCTATCTTCAACTGAGTTCTTTTATTGCTAACCTCTTTTTGTAGTCATCCTATTTCTAAAAATTTTCTTTTCACACCTTTTTTTTTCATGAAGAAACCTCTCATTACTGCCTCAGATGCTTCCCAAATTACATCCATACCAATTTATTTTCAGGAAAAGAATTATTTAATTGTTCCTTCCCCAATCTCACAATATTAGGTGATCAAGCGAGCTGTCGCCCTTCAACTCCAAGTGGATGAAACCAATTATCTAGATCTGTGCAGGCCAAGTGTCGTAATAAATATTCTAAAACTATCTAGATCCATTTCAAACCGACTTTAGGACAGGATATGAGGTGGAGACTGCCATGGTTGCTCTGGTTGCTAACCTTCATCTTGGCATTGACAGAAGAAACATGATCCTCTTGGTGCTTTTAGATCTCTCAGCGGCATTTGACGCAATAAATCATAATATCCTCTTAGAAAGCTTGAGAGAGTTAGGAATTGGAGGCACTGCATTGTAGTAGTTCTATTCCTTCCTCTCAGGTAGATTCCAGAGGGTGATGCTTGGGGACAGTTGCTCCTCAAAAACAGAGCTTAATTGTGGTGTCCCTCAGGGTGCCATCCTGCCCCTGATGTTATTCAATATTTATATCAAGCCGCTGGGGGGATTCCTCTATAGACATGGGGCAGGGTGTTATCGGTACGCTGATGACACCCAAATGTATTTTCCATGTCTCGGTCAGCAGCCATAATGACAGATGGCATTTCTCCCCTCAGTCAATGTCTTGAAGCAGTAATGGACTGGATGAGGAAAAACTGACTCAAGCTGAATGAAGACAAATATGCCCTTTACATAGGGCTACCATTGTACCTAGTCCTAAAACTACAGTTAGTACAAAACATGGCAACCAGGCTGATCACTGGTAAAACTAGAAGTTATCATATTACAACTATTCTAAAATCTTTTCACTGGCTGCCTATTGGTTTCTGGGTGAGGTACAAGGTGTTGGTGATTACCTTTTAAGCCCCATATGGCTTGGGTCCAACCTAACTAAGGAATCACCTACTTCTGTACAATCCTCCCTGCACCCTCAGGTCGTACGTGAGGAATTTATTGTAACCCATAAAAAACAGACTAACGGCAACCAGAGGAAGTTCTCTGCTGCTGCTCACAGACTAAGGAATGCCTTGCCAGAGGAGATCCATCAAATCACCAGCATAGACAGCTTCAAAAAAGCTGTCAAGATGGATCTTTTCCGGCAGACCTTCCCAGAATAGTTCCATCTAATTTCTGTACTCTCCCTACTTTCTATGTATTATTCCAGCTTATTTTAGTCATGTAAGCCACCTTGCTTGCTGCAGCAGAAAGGCAGGGTATAAGAATGAAGTTTATTTATTATTTTATTTTATTATTATCTTTCAACAATTTTTCATTCAACCTCCAGTTAAAATCTTTCTTTCTTTCTTTCTTTCTTTCTTTCTTTCTTTCTTTGTCCTATCTTCATAACTATTGGGTTATGATCAAGCATGAAATTAGAGAGGACCTCAAATGAATTTACCTTTGTAGATAACATTGTAGAAGTCAAGAACACGTCTAACCTTAGGATCATAGAATCAAAGAGTTAGAAGAGACCACAAGGGCCACCCAGCCCAACCCCCTGCCATGCACTCACAAAGAACTTACAATCAAAGCATCCCAAACAGATGGCCATCCAGCCTCTCTTTAAAGATCTCCAAACAAGGAGACTCCACCATGCTCCGAGGAAGTGTGCTCCACTGTCGAATAGCTCTTACTGTTAAGAAGTTCCTCCTAATGTTAAGGTGGAATTTTTTCCCCCTGTAGATTGCATCCATTGTTCCGTGTTCTATTTTCTGGAGCAGCGGAAAACAAGCTTGCTCCACCCTCAATGTGACACTCCTTCAAATATTTAAACAATACTATCATAACATTTCTAAACCATCTCTTGTCTTGCCCAGGATTTATGTGATTCTGAAAGGAAGGTCTGTTCTCCAACTTGATCATATTTCAACCTCCAAGTATCCACTAACAAAAACATATCCATTATATCACATAATTCGTTTGGTAGTTTCCCTTGGTTGGGTTTTATTCATTTTCCTGAAAACTTATCCAAATTCGGTTCTATAACACTATCAAAGTCACCCATTATTATCAAAGAATCATAATCTATATCATGTGTTTTATTAATCAAGTCATCATTAAAAAAAAAAACCTCCTTTATCTCCAAATGGAGCATATATACCAAGCACTAATATTTCTGTCCTAATAAATTCACCTGAATGCATACCATGTTTCCTCGAAAATAAGACAGTGTCTTATATTAAATTTTGCTCCCACAGATAAGCTAGGTCTTAGAATCGTAGAATCAGAGAATCATAGAGTTGGAAGAGACCACAAGGGCCATCCAGTCCAACCCCCTGCCATGCAGGAACTCCAAATAAAAGCATCCTCGACAGATGGCCATCCAACCGGTACTTAAAGACCTCCAAAGAAGGATACTCTAACACATTCCGGGGGAGTGTGTTACACTGACGAACAGCCCTTACTGTCAGGAAGTTCTTCCTAATGTTGAGGTGGAATCTCTTTTCCTGTAACCTGCATCCAATGTCCCAAGTCCTGTTCTCTGCAGCAGCAGAAAACAAGCCAGCTACCTCCTCAATGTCACATCCCTTCAGATATTTGAACTGGGCTATCATATCAACTCTTAACCTTCTCTTCTCCAGGCTAAAAATCCCCAGCTCCCAAAGTCATTCTTCATTGTGCCGGGTTTCTAGACCCTTCACCATTTTAGTCCCCCTCCTTTGGACACGTTCCAGTTTCTCCACATCTTTTTTGAATTCTGGTGTCCAGAACTGGACACAGTATTCCAGGTGGGACCTGACCAAAGTAGAATATTACTTCTATTGATCTAAACACTATATTTCTAATGATGCAGTCTAAAATTGCATTGGCCTTTTTAGCTGCTTCATCACAATGTTGACTCATGTTAACTTGTGGTCTACTTGGACTCCTAGATCCCTTTCACATGTAGTCTCATTCAGCCAGGTGTCCCCCATCCTATATCTGTACGTTTCATTTTTCCTCCCTGAGTGCAGAACCTTACATTTTCCGTATTGAATTTCATTTTGTTAGCTTTGGCCCACTTTTCTAGTCTATTCAGGTCATTTTGAATTTTCATCCTGTCCTCTGGGGTATTAGCTACTCCTCCTAATTTGGTGTCATCTGCAAATTTGACAACTGGGCCCCCAATACTGTCATCCAAGTCATTAATAAAGACATTGAATAGCACTGGGCCCAGGACAGAACCCTGTGGCACCCCACTTGTCACTTCCCTCCAGGATGAAAAGGAGCCATTTTTGAGCGCCCTTTCGGTGCGGCCAGTCAACCAGTTAGAAATCCATATAACGGTTACCTTGTCTAGCCCACATTTTGCAAGCTTGTTTGCAAGAATGTCATGGGTAACCTTGCCAAAGGCCTAACTGAAATCAAGATATACTATATCCACAGCATTCCCTTCATCTACCAAGCTGGTAATTTTATTTTTTAAAAAAAGAGATCAGGTTCGTCTGGCATGACTTGTTTCTCTGAAACCCATGTTGGCTTTTCATGATTATGGAATTATCTTCTAAATGTTCACAGACTCTCTGTTTAATGATCTGCTCCAGAATCTTTCCTGGAATTGATGTCAGACACACTGGGCGATAATTGTTGGGATCCTCTTTTTTCCCTTTTTGAAGATGGGTACAACATTTGCCCTCCTCCAGTGTTCTGGGACTTCTCCTGTTCTCCAGGAGTTCTCAAAGATTATTGCCAATGGTTCCGATATTACATTTGCCAGTTCTTTTAATACCCTTGGATGTAGTTTTTTTGGTCCTGGAGACTTGTATTCATTTAGATTAACCAGGTATTCCTGTACTATCTCTTTACTTATTCTGTGTCTTATTTCAGGGGACGTCTTATTTTTCCGTGAAGAAGAATATTCACATTTATTGTTGAAGGAAAAAAAGAATATTTATTATATACTGTGTTTTGGCAGTAGCTCCGCCCCTCCTTTATATAAGCCCATTTCCCACTCTTTTCACCAGTTCTGAATTTTTCCGCCGCAAAGCGATAGAGGAGCAGAACCAATCATGAGCAGGACACTGAGGGGAGGAAGGGCGGGATTTGTATGTATTCACAGATGACCACTCGAAGAAATACTGTTACAGGTAAGCAACCTGTCCTTCTTCTTCGTGGTCTCTGTGAATTATACAAATGGGTTAGACTGACAAGCATAGGTCAGCGGCGGAGGAAGTGTCATGACAACAGTTGTAAGATGAAAAAAAAGGCATTTATTGATGAACAATAAAATGGCAAAGTGAACCAAACATGTTTGTGCTTCTTGATTCTAACATAGAAAGTAACAACTGTATTAATAATACTCAACTGAGTAAACATATAACCATCATACTCCAATGAGTAAACTTTTGAAACCTTGTGCATGAAAAGTGCAGCATGATGCAGTAGTGAACAACCACCTGAACTGAGGTACTGCACCCAGGCCTGAATGCTATGGAAAACATCAGGTGTGTCCCAAACTTGGCACTTAAAAGTATTACAGGCCAGAAGGCCGCATATCCCTGAAACAATTAAATACCATTTAAAAACTCTTAAAAAGGCAACAATCATAAAGTGTGACAGGTAATCATCTAACCTTATGAACTTGAACTCCTAGCACAACAAGGGAAATATGATATAATAGGCATCACAGAAACCTGGTGGGATGAGTCTCATGATTGGAATGTAGAAATAAAGGGATATACCCTTTTTAAGAAAAACAGGCCTAACAGGAAAGGAGGAGGAATAGCATTATATGTCAAGGATATTTACACCAGTGAAAAGATCCAGGAAGTCAATACTGGAAGCCAGGTGGAGAGCATCTGGATAAAAATTAAAGGAGAGGGAAATAACAGGGATGTTACTGTGGGAGTCTACTACAGACCCCCGACTCAGGCAGAGGAATTGGATGATGCCTTTCTAGAACAGATAATCACATACTCAGAAAGGAGAGATGTAGTAGTGATGGGTGACTTCAACTATCCTGATATTTCCTGGAAGTCAAACTCAGCCAAATCCTCAAGGTCTAGCAAATTCCTCACTTGCCTGGAAGACAATTTCATTGTCCAAAAGGTGGAAGAGGCAACAAGGGGATCAGCCATTTTAGATCTTATCTTAACCAACAGGGAAGACCTAGTTGATGGGGTGCAAGTGATGGGATCCTTAGGTGGGAGTGACCATGTTCTCCTGGAGTTTGTTATACAGCGGAAAGGGAAAGCCAGGCATAATCAGACACACATTCCAGACTTTAGGAGAGCTGATTTCAATAAACTTAGAGAAATACTGGGGGTGATCCCATGGTCAGAAATACTAAAAGAGAAGGGAGTTCAAGACGGATGGGAGTTTCTCAAAAGGGAGATACTAAAGGGACAATTTCAAACAGTTCCAATGAGGAATAAAAATGGAAGATGTCTCAAGAAGCCAGGATGGATAACTAAGGAACTTTCAACTGAGCTAAGTTTTAAACGGAACATGTATAAGAAATGGAAAAATGGGGAAATCATGAAAGAGGAATTCAAACAAATAGCCAGCACATGTAGGGGTAAAGTCAGAAAAGCTAAAGCGCAGAATGAACTCAGGCTGGCTAGAGAGGTTAAGAACAATAAAAAAGGCTTTTTTGGATATGTCCGCAGCAAAAGGAAGAAGAAGGAAATGGTAGGACCACTGCGTGCAGAAGATGGCAAAATGCTAACAGGGGACAGAGAAAAGGCAGAATTACTCAACACCTTCTTTGCTTCAGTCTTCTCAGAAAAGGCAAAGGGTGCTCAACCTAAGGATAATGGAGCAGAAGATAGAATAGGGGAATTTCAGCACAGAATAAGTAAAGAGGTAGTACAGGAATAACTGGTTAACCTAAATGAATATAAATCTCCAGGACCAGATGAACTACATCCTAGAGTATTAAAAGAACTGGCAAATGTAATATCGGAACAACTAGCAATAATCTTTGAGAACTCCTGGAGAACAGGAGAAATCCCAGCAGACTGGAGGAGGGCAAACGTTGTCCCCATCTTCAAAAAGGGAAGAAAGAGGATCCCAACAATTATCATCCAGTTAGTCTGACATCAATTCCAGTAAAGATTCTAGAGCAGATCATTAAGCAGAGAGTCTGTGAACATTTAGAGGCCAATGCCATAATCACAAAAAGTCAACATGGGTTTCAGAGAAAAAAGTCATGCCAAACAAACCTGATCTCTTTTTTTGATAAAATTACCAGCTTGGTAGATGAAGGGAACGCTGTGGATATAGTATATCTTGATTTCAGTTAGTCTGGAAACCATGCTCTATGAGGAACGCCTTAGGGAACTGGGGATGTTTAGCCTTAAGAAGAGAAGGTTAAGAGGTGATATGATAGCCCTTTTTAAATATTTGAAGGGATGTCATATTGAGGAGGGAGCAAGCTTTCTGCTGCTGCAGAGACTAGAACGCGGAACAATGGATGCAAACTGCAGGAAAAGAGATTCCACCTCAACATTAGAAGGAACTTCCTGACAGTAAGGGCTATTCGACAGTGGAACACACTCCTTTGGAGTGTGGTGGAGTCTCCTTCCTTAGGGGTCTTTAAGAAGAGGCTGGATGGCCATCTGTCAGGGATGCTTTAATTTTGAGTTCCTGCATGGCAGGGTGTTGGACTGGATGGCCCTTGTGGTCTCTTCCAACTCTATGATTCTATGATTCTATGATTCTAACCTGTCATAGCAGCTAGTATCTTCAGTAACAGTAATGAAAGGTAACATAGGTACAGAAAGTCAATGAATAGCAGAGAGTAACACTGTCCTCCCAAAGGCTGCTTGAGCTCTTGCTCTGGTATCCAACTTGTAAAGTTTAATAAAAGTCATTGGTTGGGACCAGACAGCAGCCTTGCAGACATCCACCAGAGGCACCCCAGTCAGAAAAGTGGAGGATGCTGCTACCGCTCATTTGGAAAACCTCTGAGCAGTCACAGGTAGTCCCTTCTTTGGCTCTGAGTAACACTGGAACAGTCTGTCAGAGCGACTCGAACCCGAAGTTCTGTGCAGATAGAAGGCCAAGGCCAAGGCCAACATCCAAAGAGTGCAAGCGACGCTCAATATCGGTGGTCCGGTTCGGAGTCAGGGTCGGGAGCACAATGTTCTGGCACATATGAAAGGCAGACACTACCTTAGGCAAAAGGTAATGTCAGTATCGAGGACAACCTTATCCTTATGGAGCCTAAGGAAAGGCTGGTCCCTCTATAAGGCACACAGCTCGCCTGCATGGCGGGCAGAAGTGATGGCTACAAGAAAGGCTGTTTTCCAAGTAACCACCCTCACATCAGCAGTAACCATGGGGTCAAAGGGCCAAACAAGACAAAACAACCTCAAGGTTCCAGTCCCGTGTTGGTACCGAGACTGGTGGGTGCAGGTTGTTAAAGCCCTTCAAAAACCCCTTCACCAGGGGGTCCTTGAAGAAAGACGGTTTCCCTTGAAACTGAAAATAGAAGCAAATAGACAAGTAGCACTTGATGGAATTAAGGCAAAGCCCCGCTTCCACCAGTGTCATCAGGAACTCCAACATGGTGTCGACACCCCGGATGGCGAGAGGTTCCTTGAAGCCAGGAACTGAAGAAACCTCTTCCACTTGCATGAGTAGGACCTCTTAGTAGCCGGTTTCTGGGCTGCCAGAATCACTTTCTGAACCGGATATAGAAGGGCCGCTAGGGTCGGAGTCTCCAAGCCACCAATTGCAGGTCGTCGATGTCCGGATGTCAAACTCGATCCTCCTGAAGAGTGAGGAGATCAGGCCTCGGCTCGATTCGAAGAAACTGCCTCCAGGACAGGTGAAGAATGGACAGAAACCACGGCTGCCTGGGCCGTGATCAGGATAGTGTCCGCTTGGTCCCTTGACATCTTGGAGACGACCCTCATGATGAGTGGGAACGGTGGGAATGCGTAGAGGAATTCTCCCGTCCAGCTGTGTAGAAAGGCATCCCTCAGAGAGCGCCGGGACCGGTCCCGGGAGCAGAACTGGGTGCAGTGGGAAGTTGGTCTCCAATGCAAACAGGTCGATCCGAGGTGTGCCCCATCTCAGGAACAGGTCTGCTACCGTCACTGGATGCAGTGTCCATTCGTGGCATTGCGAACCTACTGAGCTGCTTGGCCAGGATGTTTTAGTCTCTGGGGAAGTGAGCTGCCTGAAAGGCAATGTCCCAGATCCATAGATTTATCTCCAGCAGGGTCGATGACCTGGTGCCTCCTTGTTTGTTGATGTAGTACATGACGGTGGTTTTGTCCGTCAGGAGCTGCACTACTTTCCCATGAGACTGGACTCGAAGGCCCTGAGAAGGCTGGACTCGAAGGCCAACATTTCCAGGGCGTTGATGTAGAGATCTAGATGACATAGCTGCCGCTAGTCCTTTACTGCCAGGCCCGACATGTGGGTCTCCATCCCTCCAGGGGTACGTCCATGGTGAGGATGACCTGCAGTTCCAGAGGCAGGAAAGGCATGCCGGCGCAGACGTTCTGAGAGTCTAGCCACCACAAGAGGGACCGAGCGACTGGTCTTGTTACCGTAAGCCATTTCCTTGGAGGGTTGGTCATCAGGTCAAAGACTGACAGAAACCAGGACTGCAGGGGTCGAAGCCAAAGTCTTGACCACAGAGTAACGAAAGTTGTTGAGGCCATGTGGCCAAGTGCCACCTGGATGTCTCGGGCTCATACCCTTCTGCTGGAATGGCAGTGCTGGATGGCTTTGGAAAGAGGCTGGAAATGGTCCTTTGGCAACTATGCGATGCAGGCATCGGAATCAAGGATGGCTCCAATGAACTTGATCCTGGTGACTGGGGTTAAGTGAGACTTGTCCAAGTTTAACAGCAGTCCGAGCGACTACAGGAGGGTTATCATGAAGGAAATGTCCCACAAGAGGTCCTCCTTTGAGTCTGAGGTGAAGAACCAGTTGTCTAGGCAAGGGAAGACTTGATAGGCCACCACTGGGGCCATGCACCCTCGGAGCCGTGGCCAAACCAAAAGGCAGAATGTTGTAGTGATACATGTCCATCCCGATGGCAAAGGACAGGAACCTTTGGTACTTCTTCCGGATGGCCACCTGGAAGTAAGCGTCCTTCAAGTCTATCATTGCAAACCACAAGCCACAACAAGGGTAGAATACAGGCAAGGGTTACCATTCAAAACCTCTTATAGGCTAAGAAGGAATTGAGTTGTCGGAGATCCAAAATGGGACGGAGGCCTCCATCCGGTTCTGGTACCGTGAAGTACCGTGAGAAGAAGGCATACGGAATCTGGGAAGAGTCCAATTGCGTACTGCGTCGAGAAGGGTGGTTGAGGGAAGGGTAAAAACAACAGCTCCAGGCAGCGGGAGCTCTTCGAACTTGAGGGCATATCCCTTAGAGATGATAGTCAGAGCCTAAGAGTTGGTGGCGATTTGGGCCCAGATGTTGTTGAAGGGCTTCAGGAGGTCCAGGAAGAACGGGGAGGTAGTGGAGGCAATGGAGCACGCAGGAAGGCTTCATTGCCTCTTCTTACCGGTATCAATATCCTACTTCTTGGTAAGCCAATACCGAGGCTGCTGGCGCCTGCTAGAGGAGGAAGAGGATTGCAATGGAAACCTCTGCCTCTGGTCCTGGTGCCAGAACAGACACTCTTGGGAGAATGAACGCTGACCAGAAGCATAGAAGGACCGTTGGCCACTGAAGCTCTGACGAGAGGTGGCCTGTTGAACCGAAGACATGCCATGCTTCTTGGTGGCGGACTTCATTTTGTACTTGTAGTTCAGCCACTCGTCAGTGTCCTTATTGAAAAGGCTCTCGGTATCGAAGGGCATGTCCTCTATGGCTGCCTTCGCGTTCGTGGTCAGGTCTAATGCTTGAAGCCAAGTGTGCCTTCTGAGGGCGATGGTGGCCACCATCGACTTCGCCAAGCAGTTGGTACTGTGCCTGGCCGAAGTTATCAAGAGGCCCCCGATCACATGTGCCTCCTCACTCAGTTGGTTGGCAGCAGGCAACTTGTCATCAGGGAGCTCCACCAAGAGAGGTGACATCCGCTCCATGAGGTACTGCACGTTGGCTCTCATGCAAGCATTATAGTTGGCAACTTTGAGGCTGAGTGCCGAAGCCTCAAATGACTTCTTCGCCAGTCCGTCCACCTTCTTGGCCTCACGGTCCATCGGGGAAGTACAGGTTTTTGGAGTGAAGACCCATGGAGAGCCCTCCACAATCGCATAGTTTTGAACTGGATGCGAATGCAGCCACGGTGCCAATGTAGGGGCAATCCAGTACGGACCTTCTATCTTCCTCGAGGTGGTTGGGATGGAAGCTGGAGTCTGCCAAGAACGCTTGGCGATTCTCTCCAAAGATGGGAGAAAGGGGATATCGGCCAAGGTGGATTCGGTGCTCCACCAAGTCGACAGTCTCGTCCTAGGAGCGGGTGACCTCCAATTCCAAGGCGTTAGCCATCTTTATCACATACTCCCCAAAAAAGTGGGCATTGTCCAATGAGGAGACAGGCCCTTTCTGGTAAACCTCTTGCGAGGAATGACACATCTCCCACGCCAAATCCGAGTCGTCTTCCTAGGACGAGGCTTGTCCTTCGTGGTCAGAGTCCTCCAGTAGATCCTCCTCTCCGAGGAAGACGACAGACACTGATGGACATTGAGTCTGGGTGGCGATGTCTCCTTTGAGAGCGGTCTCCCTGGCCGGTACCAAGGCTCCAACAGAGATATCCAAGGCGACCCAACGATGGTCCCAACGTCTTCCAGAGGCAGATGGATCCCAAGCATGGACGGGTCCACAGCGACATAGTACCAGCCAGTGTCACTGTCGTAGTAGTAGTTCAGCTCCGGCTCAGAATCACGAGAAGAGGCAGACCTCGTCATCGGGGTGGAGGAGCGATGGCCACCAGGAGAACGACGCCCAGGGGTCAGGCTCTGTATGGAGACGTCCTCCTGCAGAGGGCGCTGCTCCTCAACATCCTGTATAGACAAGGCCCCACATGAAGAGGCGGTCGTGGCCGGTCCCGAGGAGGCCTTCGGTACGGTGGGAGTCTCCTTAGAGCTCAAAATCTTCCAGTGAGCATGGGATCCCTTGTTGGAGCTGGAGTGAGCTCTTTTATGGGGGGATTCAACCCCAGAGGAATGCTTCCTCTTAGCAGTGGCCTTCAAAACCATCTCCGCCTGGGAAGAAGCGCCATCTGCAGAGCCCTTAGAAGGTTTGCCCTTCTGCCTCCTCTCATCATCCCTCCGGTCCGAACACGACCTGTGCTTGTCCTTTCTGTCCTTTTTGGAGGACTTGGACTTAACCTTCTCACCCAATTTCTCCGCTGGAGGGGCCTCCTTCTCTCGGAGAGATGAAGAGATTGGACCGGTAGGGGAAACAGTGGCCTCAGGGGCCTTTAGTGTAAACTCACTCGACATACTCGAGGCCAACTTCGAGGTGGAAAGAAGGATCTCCCATGGAGCTTAAGCCTTGTCGAGAAGAAACTACTTTATCCTGCAAGCTCGGTTCTTCCTCGCTTGGGGAGTCAAAGATCTGCAGAGAGCACAGCTCTGGACATTGTGGGTCTCACCCAAGCAGATCAAGCACCGCTTGTCTGTCTGAGGGACTTTTGCCCCACAAACAACACAGTTCTTAAATGCAGCCAGAGACATCAAATCCAATCCAAAATCCAAAGCGAGGTCAAGAGAGCCAAGTGGTCAGAACAGGAGCCAATTCAGAGTACGAGAAGAATGGTCGCAGAAAGCAAGCCAAAGATCAGCAACCGATATGAGACAAACCAACAGTGATTTCAAGCACAGTTCCTTGAACAGCCAACGCAGCAAAAAAGAAGGAACTGGGGAAAAGAGAGTGAACTGGGCTTATATAGAGGAGGGGCGGAGCTACCGCCAAAAAGTTGCAAAAAGTTGCAAGCTCTACTTTGCCCAGTGATTCCAGAAAGTTCCGAATGGGCGCAGTAGAACCCATTTGTATGATTCGCAGAGACCACGAAGAATATATATATATATATATATACACACTAGGTCTCTAGGTGAGGGAAGCTGTGTTCTCAAGGAGGTGCAGAGACTGGTCCAACTTGGCCTGCACAGTTCTCAAGCCACCCTCCCCCACCTGAAGCTCAGCACGGGCCGCAGGAGGCGGAGCCGGGACACCAGCAGGCCTAAAAGGCCTCAGAGCAGCCTGGCAGCAGAGACAGTGGAAAGACCACTTGGAGGACGCCGAGAGGGGTAGGGTTTGGACTGCATCTACCCCAGGAAGCATTCTTTTGGGCATTCTTATGGCGGCAGCGGCAGCTAAGGCCGCAGAGGTCTCCATCACCCCCCCCCAACACCATCTATGGGGATTGGCAAGGATTGGCAAAGCCCAGTGGAGCTTTGTTGTTTTTGTCCTTGACCTTGAGAAGATGAGAGAAGGAACAAATCAGGGTTGCTTGTAATTGTTTGAAACAATTTAGAGTATCATGGGCAAGAGGATGAATTGCCGTGGAAACAGCCCAAGTTCTTCCTCTCTCTCTCCACCAAAGGCCGTGAAGCAACCAAAAATAGAAGAATTCTTCAATAAAATACAAAAGATAACAGTAAGTAAAACAAAGGTTTCCCCTATTTCCTTAATAGCACTTTCAGAGCCAGAAGAATTAATAGAATGGAATTCTCAAATTGAATGTGAAAAGCAACAACTTTCAGATTCATTACCTTTATTGTTTACTACTTTTAGGGATGAGTTAATTGAAGATGAAACTCAGAATGCTAATTACTCTCTCTCTGGATCTTTGTATGACTTAGATAGCTCTCCCAATCCCAAATTGGAAACAAATTCAAAAGTAAGATACACAAGAAGAATTTGGAAAGACTTGCCTGGAAAAGTACAACAGTTTATGGCCAAACAATGTCCTCTATTGGCATCATTGTTCTCATTCATAGATCAGACTGGTTGTATCCCAAGAGACTGGGGTTTGGCAATAATCATCCCAATTTACAAAAAGGGTAACAAGACGGAGCCATGTAATTATAGACCTATAAGTCTTTTGAGCGTGGTCAGCAAGTTATATGCTAAACATTTAAATCTTAAACTGCAAGACTGGATTGAGTCAGAGACTATAATACATGATTAACAGGCAGGCTTCAGAGAAGAGAGAAAGAAGAGAGAACAGGCAGTCTTCAAAGAGAGAAGAGATCTACTGTGGATCATATACTAATACTCCATCATTTAGTACAAAAATACACACATAAAAAGAATTCATCCCTTTATGTTGCCTTTCTGGACTTCAAACAAGTGTTTGACTCAATATCCAGAAATGTGCTCTGGGAAAAATTAAAAAATAAAACTATTGATAAGCGCTTGCTCACCCTTATTCAAAATTTATAATCTAATTCCACTTTAAGAGTGAGGTGCAACCCTCTTGGAACTCTCTGGATTAGTAAATGTGCAGAGAGGAGTCCGACAGGGTTTTTTTCTTGCTCCCACTCTGTTTAATCTTTATATTAATTCATTTATAGATCTCTTGATATTCATGCACCTAATAGATATTCATGCACCTAATTTGGAACACCGTAAAATTCCAACCCTCCTGTACGCCGATGATGCTGTTCTGATTTCACAGACACCCATTGGATTGCAAAGAGCAATTGTGGCAACATTAAGCTATTGCAAACAAAATCATATGGTTCTCAACTTTGATAAATCAAAAATTCTTGTCTTTGCTAAGAGAGCCAGGCAATACTCTTGGAAAGTAGAAGGGCACAAATTAGAACAGGTTACTATATTTAAATATCTTGGAGTGGTTTTTCACTCTAAAGTTATTTGGAATGCTCACCAGAAACATGTAACACAATCAGCCCATAGGTCAATGAATGATATTAAGCACTTTTTCTACTCCAGAGGAGGTCAATTAGTACCTGCTGCCCTAAAACTTTTTGAGGCCAAAGCATTGGCTCAGATTTTGTATGGGGCCCAAACAGGGATTTATATTAAGAATGCACAAGAAACAGTCCAAACAAAATTCCTGTGTTCAATTCTGGGTGCACCCAACGGTACATCAAATGCCCAGCTAAGGCTCGAGACAGGAATGCCTTTAATTGAAGTGAGGACCTGATGATAATCTACTGGTTAAAAATCCAATTCTTTACAAAGGGTTTAACTCCATTAGTCTTGACTGACAATTTTGTCTCACCATGGAAAAAAGCAGAAGAACTCAAATTGTTTTCTTATGGACTCTCCTCTTTATTTCTGTTATCGCAAAGTTATGATCAAGCTAAACAAATCGTTACTCAAAGAATAAAGGAAATGGAGTTTCAAAATGAGCTCAGTACACTCCCACAACATTATAGATTTCTAATTAATAAGAGAGTATGGGAACCTGCAAGTTATCTACAAAAATTAATGTTCCCTACATTGAGAATTGCTTTTTTCAAAGCCAGATATAACATTCTCCCATCTGCACTACTCCAAGGCAGATTCAGTAACGTTCCCATAACTGAGTGCACTTGCCCATGTGGAGAAGCAGAAGTAGAAACTATTTCACATGTACTGTTACGATGTAAATTTTATGAGGATATTACATCAATTTTTATTGTACCGTTAGTTGAAAAATGGATGTGGTATCCAGATAATTTTTATGTGAAATATCTACTTCAAGATTCAAACCCATATATTATGATTAGGGTTGCTAAATATTGTGTTGCTGCGATGAAAGTGAGACAAATCCAGATAAAAGATACCTCCCTGTCTTAAAATATTCTTATTTTATACTATCATCATTTTAAAGCTCAGGGAAAATATTTGTACTCCATTTTTAATCTATTTTATTTTATATTACTCTATTGCACTGAAGCATTTCGAAATTCATTGTGGTACTCATGTACTGGGTTTCGGAATCTTCTAAAATTTTGCGGGGCATTGACCAAATAAAAAACATGTCTGTTTTTATCATGATGCCCCCCAGTTGATATGTGCCTCTAGACATCTTTGTAAAGCACAAGGGATGTGGAAACTACATAAATAGAAGAAACAGAGTAAAGTTAGCATCTCTCTTTACTTGTACAAAGAATGTCAGCATATTTTATTTCCTTGTAATTATGAAATGTATAAAATCTTAGGAGAGTGTATTTTATACTACCCTATTTTATTTTATTTTATTGTGCAGCACTTGAATTTTATTGTCACACTTTGTATTATGACTTATATCTTTTTGAATCTCGCTGGTCATTGACCTAATAAAGACTGATTTGGTTTATATTAGGTCTTATTTTCAGGGGATGTCTTATTTTTTGGGCAAACAGGGTATATAGTGTCCTTTTGGAACTTTTAGCATTTCTTTAGCCTCATATTTATTTTTAAGGTACCATACCACACCTTTCTTTCTATTGTCTGCACGTGGGACGTTATTTTGTTTGGAGTAACTTCTGTGGACAACCGGTGTTCTGCATTAAAGTTGACTAGCATCTGTATCCTAGTGAATTGTGTATTTTGTTACTCAAGGGTGAGAAAGGCAGGGACCCTGCCAACATGGGACCACATTGTTTCTCTGTTCTTGAACACCTGTTAATTTCAAAGATCTTTCCTGTTGTTTCATTTCTCCGGTCACCTTCTCTTCCAGCTGTTGTTCCTGCTGTCTCTGAATTTCTACTAATTTTTCTTCAAATTTATCATGTTTTCCCTCTAGCTTATCAACTTGCATTTGAATTTTTGACATTTCTTTATCAACTAAGTGACACATTCCCTATAATTCAGTTCTCAGTTCATTTTTAATTTCCACTTCAAAATCGTTCATTTCTTGCCTCAAGTAATCTATCTGTTTGTTTAAATCTATTCTTATTTTATTAAATTTAATCTAACAATGTTTGGTTTGGATCTAACATTTTGAATTGTTCTAGGGATGGTCTCCTCTGTTGAGTTATCTGAGCTTAACCGTTTGATTTCTTGTTACCATATACAGAGAAATTTCTTTAATTTAAACACTCTTACTATCTGTAATTTCAAATTCAAAAATTATATCCTATTCAGAAGAATAAAGGGATTTTTCACATCTCTTCTTTGCAATTCCAATTCCAATTATGATCCCAGTTCTAGCATTATTTGTCCTTGCAGTAATATCATATAGTGTTCATAACAGTCTCTCAATGAAGGAGTTACATGGAGATCTTATATTCTGTTCTGATATAATGTCCTGCAAAAATCAGTATTTCTGAAAGTTCTGGAGGCATGGCGGGTGCAAGGATCGTCGTTTAGATAGCTCTGAATGTTGATTGCTCACTGCTAGTATTAGCTCTGGTCCAGGGATATACTGAAGCGAAGAATCTGTTCCCCCCGAAATAGCAGGAGGTTTAGAGCCAGGAATGTTAAACATTGTCTGGGAAGGCCTGCTGAAAGAGATGCATCTTCAAGATTTCTTGAAGCAGTCAATAGATGGAATAAGACGGATCTCGTCTGGCAGGCCATTCCAAAGCTTGGCGGGTGACCGCTGAAAAGGCCCTCTGGGAGGTCTGCATCAACCTGGTCTTCCTGGGCTGTAACAGATTCCTCCCAGAGGATTGTAGTGTGTGGAGGGGGTTCATATGGGGAGAAGCAGTCCCTTAGATAGGATGGACCCGAGCCAAGTAGGGCTTTATAGGTTAAAACCAACACCTTGTACTGTGCCCGGAAAAATCTCTCAGTGGAGAGATTTTAGCACAGGTGTCATGTGCTCTCTCCTAGATGTACCAGTAATAAGTCTGGCTGCCATATTCTGAATCAGTTGTAGTTTCCAAGTTAAGCACACGGGTAGCCCCATGTAGATTGCATTGCAGAAGTCCAGTCATGAGGTTACCAGTGCGTGTATCACAGTTTCCAGGTCCTTCCTCACCAGGAAAGGGCGCAGCTGGCGGATCACCCAAAGCTGGTAACAGGCACTCCTGACCATAGCATTTGCCTGACTAGTCATGTGAAGCGACGAGTCAAGGAGGACCCCCAAACTGCGAACACAGTCCTTAGAGGAGAGTGTGACTCCATCAAGAACTGGAGATTGTATTCCCAATCCCGGTTTCGGGCCTGTGACTGTGAGTACCTCCGTTTTGCTTGGATTGAGTTTCAATTTGTTTTCCCTCATCCAATCCATTACCGCCTCAAGGCAGCGGTTGAGGGGAGAGACGCCATCTGAGGTCTGAGTGGACGATCTTGTCATGGAGAGATATATCTGAGTGTCATCAGAGTACTGAAGACACTGAGCTCCATGCTTCCAAATGATCTCACCAGGTGGCTTCATATAGATGTTAAACAGCATCAGGGACAGGATGGCGCCCTGAGGGACACCGCAATTAAGCTCGATTTTAGGGGAGCAACTGTTCCCAAGCCTCACCCTTTGGGATCTGCCGGAGAGAAAGGACCGGAACCACCGAAGCGTGGTGCCACAAATCCCCAGCTCTCTCAGCCGATCCAAAAGGATGGTGTGATCTATGGTGCCAAAGGCCATGGAGAGATCCAAGAGCACAAGCAGGGTCAAACTACCCCTGTCAATGCTCAAGCAGAGATCGTCCATCAGAGCAACCATGGCGGTCTCAACTCCATACCCCACCCTGGAGCCAGTTTGAAATGGATCGAGATAATCGGCTTCATCCAAGACGGCTTGGAGTTGGAAGACAAGAGCTCTCTCAATGACCTTGCTAAGAAAAGGTAGCATGGACACTGGTCTGTAGTTGTTCCTGTCCAGGGGATCAAGGGAGGTTTCTTCAGGAGGGGCTTTACCACTGCCTCCTTTAAACATGGTGGAACAGTGCCCTCCCTGAGGGACTCATTGATCACCTCCTGAAGGAAAGTTCTCAATGCGTCCCTTCCCTGGACGACCAGCCAAGATGGAGCCGGATCAAGTCGTCTTCCGGCTCCATCTTGGAGCTTGTCCACATCATCAGTACTCACCAATTGAAACTCATCCAATAAATTAGCATCAACAGAGTGACTGGACACCTCACTTGTGGGCTCTGAGTCAATGTTGGCGTCCAGGTCGGCTCTAATCCAAGAGAATTTATCTGCAAAGTAAGTGTTAAATGCCTCACAGCAGGCTGTCGTAGGCTCAAGTAAGGGGTTTGGCGCAGGGGGAACCTGCGTCATCTCCCCCACCACCTTGAACAGCTCTGCCAGGTGAGACTCTGCATACGCAATCCATACAGAAGGGAAGGATCTCTGTGCTGCACGCAAAGCCTCCCCATAGGTGCTAAGGTGCAACCTATGGTGAGCTCTGTCAGAGGTGAGTCTTCCGCCATTTGCACTCTAGTCAATGTCCAGCCCGCTTCATTTCCCTGAGCTCTTCCGTATACCAGGGTTTCCGATTAGGAGTGGGCTGGAAAGGACGCTCAGGAGCGATTGTGTTGATGGCCCTGGATGTGGGCCATCAGAGTGGACTGAAGAAGGGATAGACATCGATGTTCCAGGTATCTACCAGGGTTTCAACAGAATCACCGGCATTCCCAATAAACAGATCCTCTAGGGCTTTCTGGAAACCAATTGGTTCCATGAGCCTTCGAGGGCGGACCATTCTAATGGGTCCACAACCCCCGGGAGGGTGGAGAGTGGCCTTTAGTTCCAACTTCATCAGGGAATGATCCATCCATGACAGTGCGGAAGTTTGGGTTACTTCCGACCACGGATACTCCTGTTCCATACTGAAAACCCTGTCGAGTGTATGACCTGCACAATGAGTGGGGCCATTGACCAATTGGGAAAGGTTCATGCCTGTCATGGAGTCCATGAACTCCCGAGTTGCTCCTGATAACTCAGATAAACTGGCCTCAAGAGGAATGTTGAAGTCGCCCAGAATCAAAAGGCTGGGCAACTCCAACAATAACTCCGAGACCAGTTGGGTCTGCTAGGCAACGGGGTGGCTGTTATACTAGCAGAATCCCCAAAGTATCCCTGGTCTTCAGGCTTAGGTACATGCACTTGACATGGGCTGTTTTCCGGACAGGCTTCCTGGACAAGGTCAGACTGGTCTTATGGACTATGGCCACACCACCCCATCGCCCACTTTCCCTTATCTGCTCACTAACCATGTAACCAGTTGGGAGAGCCTGCACCCACGTAAGAGCACTGGCATCCCCCAGCCAGGTCTCAGTAAAGCATGCCAGGTCGGCCTGCTCATCCAGCAAGAGATCATGGATGATGTGTGTTTTCCCCTTGGCCGACCTGACATTGCAGAGGAGCAGATTAGAGATTGTGGTGTGATTGGGATGCTCTCTAACCTATCCTGGGAAACAGAGTGGACTGAAGAAAGGATAGATATCAAACATCAAACATCAATCCCTACTTGTTTTTTAACATTTCTCCACTTTGTTGCCGCCATACCTTCCCTGCTCCCACACAACCTCAATATTCGCCCCCTGGCTGTGCCCAGCTTCATTGTCAGATAGATGTTGAGAAAAGATCCAGGTAGTTCACAGAACAAAGAAGGGAAACAGGAGAGGTGTACAGAGTCCAAGCCAAATCTCATAATAAAGGCTTAAAAAACTATAGTGGAAGTGTCCCCAATTTAAAAGAGGTCCAAAGTGGCTTCCTCTTTGCTGCAAACTGCTGCTGGGGGAGGAGGATGGCTTCTGGGCCTCTTAAAGGGCTAGATGTCCCAGCCTCTCTCTCCTCTTTGCTGCAAACTGCTCCTGGTGGTGGAGGATGGCTTCTGAGCCTCTTATAGGGCTAGATGTCCCGGCCTCTCTCTCCTCTTTGCTGCAAACTGCTCTTGGTGGAGAAGGATGGCTTCTGGGCCTCTTAAAGGGCTAGATGTCCTGGCCTCTCTCTCCACTTTGCTGCAAACTGCTCCTGGTGGAGGACGATGGCTTCTGGGCCTCTTATAGGGCTAGATATTCCGGCCTCTCTCTCCTCTTTGCTGCAAACTTTGCCTCTTTGGAAGAGATCTCTAGAAAGATGCCCTCTGTTCAAAGTTTGCTGTAACCTCAACGGAGCTGTATAAAGAAGATATCTAGGACCTAATTTATCAAAAAATTACTTGGAACTAATTAGGAACTTATTTGGGTGTTTGTTTGTTTTTACTATTTGTTTATTTTGGACTAACCTCAACCAATTTGGAATATTAATATTGATTATTAACTTTGGAGAAAACAAACTAGCTTAATCACTTGGATATCTGTGGTAAAACTGGAGAAATTGAACAAGTTGAAAAATTAAATGGGGAAATCACCAAAGAGGAATTCAAACAAATAGCCAGCATGTGTAGGGATAAAGTCAGAAAAACTAAAGTGCAGAATGAACTTAAGCTTGCTAGAGAAGTTAAGAACAGTAACAAGGGCTTTTTTGGGTACATCCGCAGTCTCTAACCAAGAACCATGTTCGTCAGACTTCCTATATCGAGTGTATTTACTTGACCCTGAAAGCTGAGAACAGTCTAGGGATTCTGTTGGTCTACCGGCCACCCCGTGCGCTAACAGACTCCCTTAACGAGCTGACACAGTTGGTCTCGGAGCTGGTGTTGGAGACCCCCAGGCTTTTAGTCCTGGGAGACTTCAACATCCCCTTCGCGGCCAACGTAGTTCCATCTGGTGCGGCTTGGGAATTCATGGATACCATGACAGCCATGGGCCTGTCCCAGCTAATCACCGGCCCAACGCATTTTGCAGGGAATACGCTTGATTTGGTTTTCTGCACGGACATGGAAATTCCGTGGGCGGAAATTACAAATATTTCCGGCCTGTCATGGACGGATCATTTCTTGGTAGAGGCAAGTATCAAGGCATCAACCCAGATCCCCCCTGGGGGTGGCGGACCTATTAGAATGGTCCACCCTCGAAGGCTGATGGAACCTCATAGGTTCCAAGAAGCCCTAGAGGGATATATGGTTGGAAGTGATGGTGACACTGTTGATGCCCTAGTTAACACCTGGGACATGGATCTCTCTAGGGCTATACACAGCATCGCTCCCAAGCGCCCTCTCAGGCCTGCTTCGAAAAAGAAGCCCTGGTATACGGAAGATCTCCGGGCCAAGAAGCGGGTCCTGCGACGGCTAGAGCACACCTGGCGGAAACACCAGTGCTTATCTGACAAGGCTCTCCTAGACCACCTTTTGGAGGACTATGGAGAGGCGATACAAGCAGCTAAGAATTCGTTCTATGCTGCTCGTGTCGCATCCGCGGAGTCGCGTCCAGCAGAGTTGTTCAGGGTAGTGAGAGAGCTAACTCAGCTCCCTCCTGCCCCAAACCAGATCCTTGAACCTACTAAGGCCTGCTGTGCCCAATTTAACAACTTCTTCGCGGATAAAATCTCTCGGATAAACGAAGGTCTGGATGCCAGGGTTGAAGCAGAAACCAGAATAGAGGTATCCAGAGCTTCCGTGGACTCAGTTGCACTGGATCAGTTTGAGTCTGTCAGTACCGAGGATGTGGACAAGATCCTTAGAAGTGTTAGGAAGACAACCTGCTCTCTCGATCCCTGCCCCTCATGGCTAATGGCACAGGGGGGACCGGCTGTAACTTTATTGTTACACCGGATCATTAACACATCCTTGAGGGAAGGGCAGTTCCCTGACAACCTCAAATTGGCCATCATAAAACCGATATTGAAAAAGCCCTCCCTCGACCCCCTGGTTCACAATAATTATCAGCCAGTTTCGCTACTGCCATTTTTGGGGAAGGTGATTGAGAGGGCGGTTGCATTCCAACTTCAATCGATCTTGGACGAAACGGATTATCTAGATCCATTTCAAACCGGTTTTCGGGCAGGCTACGGGGTTGAGACTGTCATGGTCGCCCTGGTCGATGATCTCCGTCTGGGTATCGACAGGGGTAGTGTGTCCCTGTTGGTGCTCTTGGACATCTCAGCGGCTTTCGATACCATCGACCATGGTATCCTTCTGGAGCGCCTGGCAGAGGTGGGAATCGGAGGCACTGCGCTCCAGTGGTTCCGGTCCTACCTCTCTGGGAGGTTCCAGATGGTGCAGCTGGGGGAGGTTTGCTCTGACAAGAGGGCCCTAAAATCCGGGGTCCCTCAAGGAGCTATTCTGTCCCCCATGCTTTTCAACATTTACATGAAACCGCTGGGAGAGATCATCCGGAGGCATGGGGCGTGGGGTTATCAGTACGCTGATGACACCCAAATAGTCTTCTCTATGTCTCCGACTGATGCAGTGACCAGGGAAGGCATTGCTCCTCTTGCGGCCTATCTGGAATCGGTAATGGACTGGATGAGGGAAAACAGACTCAGCCTGAATCCAGAGAAAACGGAAGTACTCGTGATAGGTTCTCCCGGCCCAGGGATGGAGGTGGTTCCACCTGTCCTGAACGGGCTCACGCTTCCTGTTAAGGACACTGTACGCAGCTTGGGGGTGCTCCTTGATTCGTCGCTCCATCTTACATCTCAGGTGGATGCGACTCTCAGGAGCACCTGCTTTCAGCTTCGACTGATACGCCAGTTGCGTCCCTTCCTGGACCGGAGGAACCTTGAAACCGTAGTACATGCTCTGGTAACCTCTCGATTGGATTTTTGCAATGCGCTCTACATGGGGCAGCCTTTGTATCACACTCGGAAGCTACAACTAGTGCAGAATATGGCAGCACGGTTGGTCACTGGCATCCCCAGGACCGGCCGTATAACACCGGTTCTGAAAGATCTCCATTGGCTGCCTATTCGCTTCCGGGCTCAGTACAAAGTGCTGGTTATTACCTATAAAGCCCTAAATGGCTTGGGCCCAGAGTACCTGAAGGACCGTCTCTCCTCATATAGTCCGCCCCGCACACTTAGATCTACTGGGCAATTATTGCTTAATGTTCCAGAGGCCAGATTGTCAACCACCAGGAAGAGAGCGTTTTCTAATGCTGCCTCGAGCCTCTGGAACTCACTGCCCACGGAGCTTCGCCTGGCTGCCTCCCTTACCCAATTTAAGAAGGGGTTAAAAATGCATTTGTTTGAACAAGCTTACCCCTGACTCTCCCCCGTTGCTATTCTCCCCCACTAGGACTTGGACTGGAACACCATCCTTGGATTGCAATTGTTAAATTGTTTTATGTAATTGTTTTAACTTTTGTATACGTTTTAACTCTGTATGTGTACACCGCCCTGATCGTAGGAAGGGGGGTATATAAATAAAGTTTTTATTTATTATTATTAAAAGGAAGAAGAAGGAATTGATAGGGCCACTGTGTGGTGAAGATGGCAAAAAGCTAACAGGGGACAGAGAAAAGGCAGAATTACTCAACAACTTCTTTGCTTCAGTGCACTCAGAAAAGGCAAAGGGTGTTCAACCTGAGGACAACAGAGGAGAGGACAGAATAGGAAAATTTCAGCACAGAATAAGTAGACAGAACAGGAATACCTAGATAATCAAAATAAATACAAGTCTCCAGGACCAGATGAACTACATCCAAAGGTATAAAAAGAACTGGCAAATGTAATACCAGAACCATTAGCAATAATCTTTGAGAACTCCAGGAGAACAGGAGAAGTCCCAGAACACTGGAGGAGGGCAAATGTTGTCCCCATCTTCAAAAAGGGGAAAAAAGAGGATCCCAACAATTATCGTCCAGTGTGTCTGACATCAATTCCAGGAAAGATTCTGGAGCAGATCATTAAACAGAGAGTCTGTGAACATTTAGAAGATAATTCCATAATCATGAAAAGCCAACATGGGTTTCAGAGAAACAAGTCATGCCAGACAAACCTGATCTCTTTTTTTGATAAAATTACCAGCTTGGTAGATGAAGGGAATGCTGTGGATATAGTATATCTTGATTTCAGTAAGGCCTTTGACAAGGTTCCCCATGACATTCTTGCAAACAAGCTTGTAAAATGTGAGCTAGACAAGGTAATCGTTATATGGATTTCTAACTGGTTGACTGCCTGCACCCAAAGTGTGCTTAGCAATGGCTCCTTTTCATCCTAGAGAGAAGTGACAAGTGGGGTGCCACAGGGTTCTGTCCTGGGCCCAGTGCTATTCAATATCTTTATTAATGACTTGGATGACAGTATTGGGGGCATAGTTATCAAATTTGCAGATGACACCAAATTAGGAGGAGTTGCTAATACCCCAGAGGACAGGATGAAAATTCAAAATGACCTGAATAGACTAGAAAACTGAGCCAAAGCTAATAAAATGAAATTCAACAAAAACAAATTTTTCCACTTAAGGTGGAAAAATGAAATTGACAGATATAGGATGGGGGATACCTGCCTGAACGAGACCACATGTGAAAGGGATCTAGGAATCTGAGTAGACCACAAGTTGAACATGAGTGAACAATGCAATGCAGCAGCTAAAAAGGCCATTGCAATTTTAGGCTGCATCAATAGAAGTATAGTGTCTAGATCAAGAGAAGTAATAGTGCCACTCTATTCTGCTTTGGTGAGGCCCCACCTGGAATACTGTGTCCAGTTCTGGGCATCACAATTCAAAAAGGATGTGGAGAAATGGGATCATGTCCAAAGGAGGGCGACTAAAATGGTGAACGGTCTGGAAACGTTAGGGAGCTGGGGGTGTTTAGCCTGGAAAAGAGAAGGTTAAAAGGTGATATGATAGCGCTGTTTAAATATTTGAAGGGATGCCATATTGAGGAGTTAGCAAGATTGTTTTCTGCTGCTCCAGAGACTGGAACACGCAACAATGGATACAGAAAAAGAGATTCCACTTCAACATTAGAAGGAACTTCCTAACAGTAAGGGCTGTTCGACAGTGGAACACACTTCCTTGGAGTGTGGTGGAGTCTCCTTCCTTAGAGGTCTTTAAACAAATGGGTGGCCATTTGTCAGGGATGCTTAGATTGGGAATTCCTGCATGGCAGGGGGTTGAACTGGATGGCCCTTGTGCTCTATTCCAACTTTAGGATTCTGTGATTCTATGATTCTAAAGATAGGCTGGTGCTGTTGATCAAAGCTGATTGAAACCTAGCAGTTAGCTGGAGTGTGAATTGCTGAACTTCTTTTTTTAGACGTGATCTGGAATTTGGATTATTATTTCCACCAGAAAAAAAGATGGGACTATCAAGAACAAATCTGGATTTTATTTTAGATCTTACTTCAAAGGACATATTAGTATCTATTTGTGGACATCACTTTAGTATCCATCTGTGGCTTCACTTCAGAGCTCAGCTCTTAAGAAATCACAAATTGGGACCTATTCATCTTATTTGTTTGGGGACATACTTGCTTATTCTCCTGGGGTCCTAATTACAGTATATACCTGTTGTGCAAATCTCTTTGATCCTTGGAGGAAACTATATCTTTTCTGGACTCCAACTTAAGCATTTAATATCATAAAGATTGGGGAGACTGTCAATTTAATTGAAGAATTGGTACTTTAATTTTTAAAATATTTATTATTGGGTTTCAAGGGAAGGAACAAAGGAGGGGATTATTTGCCTAACGGTTTAGCTATTGGGGTTTGGGGCTGATTAAATAAGTTTGTTTAATAGTTGGACTGTCTCTCCCCATACAATCCCCCCGCACACTCCGGTCCTCCGGGAGAAATTTATTACAGCCTGTGAAAACAAGGCTGTCGCGGACTTTCTCTGCTGCTGCTCCCAGGCTATGGAATGACCTGCCGGATGAGATACGTCTTATTACATCACTTGATAGCTTTAGAAAAACCTTAAAGACGCATCTCTTCTGGCAGGCCTTCCCAGAAACATCTTAATTCCTGGACCTGACACTGGTTTACAACATTGGGACATGTACTCCTACCAGCTCCCAGCACTTTATTTAGGAAGTTTACACCTACAGTGTCTATAGAATTGACTAGCTGTTTTTTATGTTTATGTTGTATGTATGTAATTGTTCTTGGATTTTAATCTGATATTGGTTTAATTTAATTTTAAGGGGTGGGAGGTGGGGTTTTGGGTTATTGGAATTGTTTTATCTTGATGTCTTTTAATTATTGTAACCCGCTCTGATTGATGACAGAGGAGCAGGCTATAAATAAACTCCTCCTCCTCCTTCTTCTTCTTCTTCTTCTTCTCCTCCTCCTCCTCCTCCTCCTCCTCCTCCTCCTCCTCCTTCATATCCAGTATCCTGTATTTTTCTTTATAATTTTTTCCTGGTATAAGTGGTTTAGGCTTGGTTTGGATATTGCATTAGTCATTTAAATCTGTTTTATAATTTGGAGGGGGGGGAGAACTAAAGGGTGATCTTCAAAACACATGTTTTGTGTGATAAAGTAGCTGAATACACAAAAAGGCTGCTTGTTTAGTCTAGTACAGATGGATAAGTGAAAAACTCTAGGTAAGCAATAAAGAGTAAAGAGCGACATCTGCTGGGGAGTGAAGATAATTTATAAGACTTAAACTAGAAAGATTTAATCGTATACACACACATATATCTATATCATTAGATTTGTCCCTATTTTGTTTCTTGCATTATAGGTTATATTGCAATTTCATTATTTAATTAACTTGATAATTATAGGTTTAATCAGGGATCCAAATTCATAATATTTGAAACAATCAAAATTTACCTGAAATTAAACAAAGTTTAACTCTTACGTAGTGTTGCAGAGTTCTGTAGAAGAAGTAGCCACAGTGAATAGTGAAGAAAAGGGATCAATAAAGGAAAAGAGAAAGGAGAAAGGGAGAAGAAAAGAAAGGAACTGGAAAAAATTTTTGAAATTTTTGGAGAATTTAAGAAATTTTGATAATTTAAGAAATTTTTGGAGAATTTAAGAAAGTTCCACCTCCTCCAATTACCACTGAGCATGCTCACCTCTCAGGACTATGATTCCCACAATTCTCCATTCTCAAACATGCCCATCCAAGCTCTGATTGCCTGTTCTCTTGAATAACACCATTCACAGCCATGCAGCCACTCATGAATCTCAGCAACAACTCTCAACATGTATCTGGAAAGCCACTTTTCCAGGTAATCATTCAAATAAATTCAAATAGTTTTTTTTCAATATTATTAATAATAATTTCAATTCTTTAGTTGATAATATCATAATGTGATGTGAATTTTATATTTTCCCCATGATTTCTTAAAATATTTTAAATTGATAGGATGAGCAATATTCTGTGACCATTTTATCATCATCTTTAATTGTCTCTTGTTCTGAGTCCATTTCATCAGAATTTCATAAAATTTTGTACAATGGGGCAAAAAAGTATTTAGTCAGCCACCAATTGTGCAAGTTCTCACACTTAAAAAGATGAGAGAGGCCTGTAAAATGACATCATAGGTAGACTTCAACTATAAGAGACAAAATGAGAAAACAAATCCAGACAATCACATTGTCTGATTTGCAAATAATCTGTTTACAAATTATGGTGGAAAATAAGTATTTGGGCAATATCAAAAGTTTATCTTAATACTCTATTATATATCCTTTGTTGGCAATGAGAGAGGTCAAACGTTTCCTGTAAGTCTTCACAAGGTTGGCAGACATTATTGCTGGTATGTTGGCCCATTCCTCCATACACATCTCCTCTAGAGAAGTGATGTTTTGGGGCTGTCACTGGGCAACAAGGACTTTCAACTGCCTCCAAAGGTTTTCTATGGGGTTGAAATCTGGCAACTGGCTAGGCTACTCCAGGACTTTGAAATGCTTTTTACGAAGCCACTCCCTCATTGCCCAGGTGGTGTGTTTGGGATCATTGTCATGCTGAAAGACCCATTTCATCTTCAGTGCCCTTGCTGATGGGCATAATCTCACGATACGTGGCCCCATTCATTCTTTCATGTACAAGAGTTGTGTTTCTACCCTACTTTGGTTTCCTCTGACCATATGACATTTTCCCAATTCTCTTCTGGATCATCCTAATGCTCTCTAGCAAACTTCAGAAGGGCCTGGACATGTACTGGCTTATGCAGGGGGACACATCTGGCACTGCAGGATCTGAGTCCCTGGTGGCGTAGTGTGCTACTGATGTTAGCGTTTGTTATGTTGGTCCCAGCAATCTGCAGTTCATTCATTAGGTCCCCCCGTATGGTTCTGGGATTTTTGCTCACCGTTCTTGTGATCATTTTGATCCCATGGGTTGAGATCTTGCATGGAGCCCCAGATCGGGGTCGGTATGTCTTCTATTTTCTAATTATTGCTCCCACAATTGATTTCTTCACATCATTAATACAGCTAATGAGTGGAGGACAGAGGAGCCTCTTAAAGAAGAAGTTACAGGTCTGTGAGAGCCAGACATCTTGCTTATTTGTCGGTGACCAAATACTTACTTTCCACTGTAATTTGCAAATAAATTCTTTCTAAATCAGACAATATGATTGTCTGGATTTCTCATTTTGTCTCTCATAGTTGAGGTCAGCCTATGAAGTCAATTACAGGCCTCTCTCATCTTTTTAAGTGGGAGAACTTGCACAATTGGTGGCTGACTAAATACTCCCCCCCACACTGTATTTATCTTTTCCATAATTATCTTTTCTAATTTGGATTTTGTTAACACTGAGGAAAACTGAATCCACATGCAGAAGACTGCCAGCCAGGAAAGCAAATACCACTGCCAAGTCTGGAAGTAGCTGGAGACAAATACTCCTGCTTCCAAACAGAGTTTCACTCACAACTGCTGAGGTTCTTCCAAAGAGGCTTTTAATCTTAGTTGCAGCCAAATATTTACAAGCACATTACTGCAATATTCACACCAACTGACATAATTCTCTCCCACCAACCGACATCCATCTAACTCACGGTGTACTGGAGCATTCCTCCTTATATGCACAAATATAGGCTAGGATTCTGATCCAACCCCCTGCTTGTGTTTCATCATCTTCCTGGCATGTGTCCACAGTGACTGTGCACAGTTTTGAACTGTTATGACACAACTCCATGCTGAGGTTTCATCAGCTTCCTCTAAGTCAGCATTTCCCCTTTAGCACATTGCACACACCTGAGATATTTTACAACCTGGGCAAAACTTCACTGACAGATTTATCAGATTTGAAATCCTCCAATTTCTTATCCCTCCTATATGTTCAGTGTAACTGCCTAAACAGAAACCACTGGCACACAATATCTTCTTTTTCTAATTCTTCTCTTGTATATTTTCTACATATGTTAATGATATCACTATAAAAAGCAATTTTTCATTGATCTCCCTCCATCTACCAAAAAATCCATAATTGGATTTTTGAACAGAATCACATCTTGTATATAGACCATATTTTAAATAGTGCTCTTTAATAATTCAGTCCCTCTATTGCAATCCAACGACCATGCGAGAGTAAATGATAAAATAAAATGATGCTTGAAATACGGAAAGCAACACATAAAACAGTGTGTAAATATACAATAGAATTACAATAAAATATACAAAAATCCAGTGTGAAATAGATTATATTAAAAAATCACCAGTATCATTTTCATAGATATAATCATAGCTATATATACCCTCTGCTAAAATCCCACTTTATTCTATGGGGGAGGGGGAATCTCTTATTTACAAGTTTGTATTACTGGATATTACCTATTCACTGTATTATTATTCATTTTGTAATATAGCTCTAAGGGTTTTCTTTGAAGAAATGATAAATTTTGCCACCTCTTCCACTACCCTTTCTTCAATATCTCTTAGCAGATATCTCAAATTTCAATCCAGTTTTCCAAATTAGGGGTAAAACAGACCACTCTGAAGGTACACCTTGAGGCCACCTCTAACAAAGCCAGATTGGGGCCACAGCAACTGCATACCGTGGCCCCAATCCACTTTTTTGCCAGTCAAAAAAGAAAGATCAAACAGCAAAAAACCAACTTTTCAGCACCAGCACTGCCAGGAGCCCGTTTTAAGGTACTCCAGTGGCATGGTTTTCAGATTGTTAAGAAGATTAAATACTTAGGCATAGTTTTAACAATGAAAAATGTGAGGTTATTTTTAAGATCAATTATGAGAAGATTTGGTTAAATATAAAAAAGGAATTACTTGCAATATTTCCTGTTTTGTAATTTCTCCATTTAAAATCTTTCTAGTTTCATCAGTCAATCTTAAACTGTCCATATCTTTAAGATACTCTTGTACATTTACCGTATAGTTCTTCTTGTTGTTAGATTCTTTATATAGTTCTTTATAAAAATTATAAAATATCCTTCTGATTTCTTTAACATCAGTCACTATTTTCCCTTTGTCTTGTAGTTGCAATATCTGACTTTTTTCTTTTTTCTTTCTTACTTTGTATGCCAGGTATTTCCCTGCCTTATCACCAAATTCAAATTGTTTTTGTTTCAGATACTTCAATTTTTTACTTATTTTTTCCAATGTCTTAATGTTTAACAGTTTCTTCAATGCTTCAAGTTGTTTTTTAAGTTTTCCTCTGTTCCCTTGTTCTTTCCTAAGTAATTCTTTCTCGATGTTTTGGATTTTCTCAGAGATGTTTTTGACTTCTTCATTGTATTTTCTCTTCATTTCAGCTTTTTTCTTAATCATAATGCCTCTAATTACTGCCTTCGAGGCATCCCAAACAGTATTAATTCGTACACTTTGATCAGTATTCTCTTCAAAATAAAATTTAAGTGTTCCTTTATATATTCTCTTGTTACCTTGTTTTTTAGTAAGTTCTCGTCCATTCTCCAAGTAAATTCTTCTCGTATTTGTTTAATCTCTAGTAAAATCTGGTTGTGGTCTGATAGTTTATTAATTTTTATTTCCACATCTCCTATGTCTTTATATAAATCCTTAGATATGAAAAACATATCTATTCTCGAAGCAGATATGTGAGGCATAGAGAAAAAAGTATAATCTGTCACGTTGTAGTGTTTTGTCCTCCAGGGATCTATTAATGAAAAAAACTCTTGCATTTCAAAAAAACTGGTAATTTACCCTGGTTTTCTCGAATTTTCCTCTTGGATTGTCTGTCCATTAATGGGTCTATAACCCCATTCCAATCCCCATAAATATATATTGATCATAGTTGAACTTAGAAACCTTTTTTTAAAGATTTTGATCATATTTTCCTTTACCTTGTAAAGGACCATAAACAGCGACCACTAAGGTTTTCTTTGCATTTATTTCTATTTCTATTCCAATAGATCTTCCATTTTCGTCATTTATTATCTCTTTAGCTATTATTTCATCTTTGACGAAGATTGCCACTCCATTTTTCTTCTTCTTTCCTGAGCTTATGAATGCCTGTCCAAGTTTGGGTTTTTTTTAAATATTTTGTTTCTCGTTGCCTTATTCTTGTTTCCTGAATACTTATAATTTCCACATTTTCTTTTTCTAATGTATGAAATATTCTTTTCCTTTTATATGCTGAATTCATGCCCTTTACGTTCCATGAGATAATTCTCATGTTCACTCCTGGAGTGGACTTTCCGAGTTAAGTTTAGTCTTCTAGTTCTTCCTTCTCTTGTTCTGTTTCTTCTTCTTCTAATTCCCCTTCTCCTCCACTGTCTGATTTCTATGATGCCTTCTTCTCCTCCCACGGCTCCTTCTTCATCTTCACAGAATCTTTCATCTTCCTTTTCTTCATTCCTTCTCGTAGTAAGATTTGACTCCTTTCTCCCTTCCTCTTTGAGTTTTAGTTCAGTTTCATCTTTCTTCTGCCAGTCATTTTTCCTTTCGTCGTCTACTTTTATCCATTTATTATAGAAAGCTTTAGCTTTATCGATTGTGTCAATCTTGTATTGTCTCTGTCTCCAAGAAAATGCAATACCTTCCAAAGGCTCCCATTGATATCTCACATTTTTGTTTTGCAAAAATCTTGTTAGTGTTATGTAATCTCTTCTTCTTCGTAGAACTTCAGCTGGGACATCTTTAATATTTTTTTATCTCCTCTCCTTTTATTGTTATCTTCTTCTCATAACTTGCTTGGATTATTTTATCTTTGATTCTCTCTCTAGTGAAATATACCACTATGTCTCTTGGCAAGTTTCTGTTTCTAGCTGCCGTTGAGTTAATTCTAAAAATTTTATCCACGTCCATATCCAGATATTCTGGAGTACAATCTAATAATTCAGCCAAAGCCGGGACAATTTCGTTGTACAGATTTTTGTTGAATTGTTCTTTCACACCACATATCTTTATGCATTTCTTCCTTTCCTTTACCTCTTTCAGTCTATTTAATTCTTTTTCCTGTTTATGTTCTAATGTTAAGTCTTTTGTTGCTTTCTCCACCAATTCTGTTCTTCTTTCTAGATTTTCCATTTTTTATGTATCACTTTAACTTCTGTTGTAATTCCTTTTATAGATTCTTTCAAATCATCTATCTCTATTTTGAAGTCTCTCCTTAACTCATCCCGTGATTCTTTTATTTCTCTTCTAATATTAGTTTCAACTCTTTGTATAGCTTCTAGTAATTTAAGGTTTGGGTCTGTTGCTTTCAACTCTATTGATGATCTTCTTATTTGTCCTTGCTTTTGTTCCACCAATTGGGCTGCTTTCCTTTCTTTTTCCTTAGCTGCCATATCTCTTGTCATTACTGTAGTTGTGTATACTTTACTCATTTTCTTTTTCCCCCTCCTTTCCAAATAAATAACCAACTTTCTATCACTTATTTATTCCTTTGAGTTGTTTTACTTAAACCTTTTCTATGTATTTCCTCTCTATTCAATTAAATGTAAATATAAATTAAATTAAATATAGATTCTCTTATTTTTCCTGTCTCCCACCACCAGATGTCACCCTTTCTCTTTCTTTAAGTTTGTATTTATTTGGTGGTCTCTCCTTATCTATTTCTGATGTCTGCTTTGACATTATATCCATTTCCTCCTTCTTCTTCAGTAATCTTAAGTTTTTAAAGGTATCTCAGCCCCCAAAGATCCGTGCAGCAGTTTACATATCTACCTCTAAGAAGCAGTCGCTAAACGTAGACGGAACCCACAAAGCAAAATTTAAAAAAAGAAAAACCCAACGCTAAGCTTAAACCGCCAACCGAAAACAAGCAAGGAAACTACTTTCCCCCAATAGCAACTCTCCTTCTTCTCTCTTTCACTCTTTTCTTCTAACTCCTATCTACTGTCTGATTTCTCCATTTCCACTTTCCCTGGACGCTTCCTTTACTCTTTACTTTCTTCTCCGTCTTCCGTCTACTTCTATCTAACCACTTCCCTTTCTTGTGCTCAAAGCAACCTACTTCCCTATCTCCTTCTCCCAAAACCGTCTGTTTCTCATTCTTGGATCCGTTGCTTCCCTTCGTAATCCGCTGCTTTCTCACTGTTTTCCTCTCTCTTCCTGTTTCAACCCCATCTACTTCTCGTCCTCGTACCTGTCTGCTTTTCTTCCTGGTCCGAAGCTTTATCTCTTCTCTCGCCTCCCTCTCCGTCTCAAACTCCGCCTCCATCTGCTTCTTGTCCTCATATCTATCAGCTTTCCGTCCAAGGGCTGGATCTACCTCTCTTACTTTCACTTTTCTGCTCCGGTCCCCATCTGTCTTTTCCACCTCATCCTCAACCATCTACTTCTCTCCTGACCCGACATCTCTCTCTGACCACCACTTTTCGTCTAAATTTCTCTGATTAGACCCATCTTCCTTCCTCTCCTTCTTTCCCTTTCTCTCTTCTCTTTCTCCGTCCTACTTCCGATTTAACTTTTTCAATTCTATTCCGCAATCCCTCCTTCCACCATTGACTCTAATTCCTCCTCTCTCTGTACTAATTCTGAAGTGATCTCAGCGTTTTCTCCATTATTCACTCACACAGTTTCTTTCTGCTACTCTTCTTCCCTTTCCGAAATAAAAATAAAAATAAAAGTCTTCCGAAAAAGTACTTTGTTGAGGATCTTTCTTTTTCCTGCTTAGTTCTATTCTCCCTTTACAGGGTCCCCAATGCAGAGTTATGCCAGATGTTTTGGCCTTGTCTGGCGGCCGCGGCTAGCTCGCACCTCTCGGAGGCTTCCCCCGACTCACCAAATCTAGGGGGAATCGGCGTCAATCCAACTTTCTGAGAGCACCAATGAGCACCGTCCAGATCCCCTTTATTGGGGGGATTTTCTAGCTTCTTTCCCTTAGGAAATTTCATTGGTATGCCAGCTAATTAGCTCGCCAGACAAATCACTCTCCACCCACTTCTGTGGATTGCGACTTTCTACTCCGCCATTTCTCCTTGAAGTCTCATAAAAAAGGAATTAAAAGTTTGGGGAAAATTGAAACTATCTTGACTGGGTAAAATCACTGTGGTGAAAATGAAGGTGTTGCCTAAGTTTATGTTCTTGTTTCCCTATAGACTTTTTGCAATAATAGTTCCATGTATTTTTCATTATTATTCCTGATATGTGTATTGGATATTATTCCTGATATTGTATTGGAGGCCTATGGTCATAAATATTATATATAAGTGAATTATCATCTTGTTTATGTAAGATTACACTATCCTATATTATTTAATATGGTACACCTATTTTTGGTCAGTATTACCTAAATTATGAGGGGATCATGGTGGTTTTATTTTGATTGAACTTTGCCGAAGACCTTACTGAAATTAAGATATGCTATATCCATAGAATTCCCTTCATCTATTAAGTTGGTAATTTATGGTTAAAAAGCGAGAGAGAGAGAGAGAGAGAGAGAGATTAGTCTGGCATTACTTTTTTTTAGGATTTATTTATTTATTTTTTGCTTAACACATCATATACAAAGAAATATCTGCAGAATGCAAGTATCTAGACTATCAAACATACACACACCCCCAAAAACCAAAACAGAATAAGACAAAAACAAAACAAAACACTGCACATCATTTCTAGATGTTGCAAGCTTGGGTTTGGTCCACGACTCATGGACTAAATCTGTATTACCACATCAGGTAAAACCAATATTCATCCATTTTCATGCACTCCTCAGACAGACATCTTCCTCCCCCCCCCCCCCCGGGCAAACATATACTACCCCATTCAAATGAACCTTTCTATGTAAAAAATTGTTTCAGGTGTTGAAGGCAACCTGGGACTGCATTCAGACAGTCATATCTCAGTTTAACACAGACCCAAGATAAACTAAGTCTGGAAACTCCTGTTACCAACTTAGAAACACACCAGTTTTTCAAGTCAATTCCAAACAATGGCTTGAGATCTTGGCTTGTTCTGACACTGACAAACACAGTTTCCCAGTTGGGAAAGAACAATGGCTAATTACATATTTCTGTGTTTCATTTAGAGCAGGGAAATTAAGATAAATTACACAATTTGCAGATTGAAAAAATGGAACAGTAATAAGACAGTATTTTTTTCCCCCATGCAGCCTAAAAATCAAAAGCAGTTTAGGCAGGTATAAATCCAGTGATGTAGAATTATTATGAAATGCAAGTGATACTGAGAAAGAGAGAAGCAAGGAGATAGGTTAAATTTTATTTTAAGGTATCTATATCTAATTCCAGGCACAACTGCAAATAGTGCTGTCGCTGAATCTCTCCCATTGGTATAGCAGCCAGGAAGGCTGCTAGGCTTTAAATTAAATTATGCCATGCTTTATTAAATGGTAAATAGCTGTTTCAGCCACAATACAGCACATGCTAATTGAAGAATGCCTTAAACAGTTCTCCGCTAATAAAGGGCTTTTACAAGATGGAGGAAGAAGGATGGGGGGAAGAGGAAGAAATTATTTGCTGTGGATGAAATTACTTTCAGAGGTGTTCAGACACAAAGGTCATTAATGGACGAGATGTGTCTCATTACATCCTTGACCAGCTTTAAAAAGGCCTTAAAGACGCATCTCTTCCGGCAGGCCTTCCCCTGAAGAGGGAATAATATATCACCAACCCCCGACCCTAATAACGCAAATGAAAATGTAAATGGCACCGGGGGATTAACTCTAGCTGTCCCTCTGTTTGAACCTTCTGATCCCACCCACTGGGGATTGCACTCGTACTGCCCATCAATTGCACTTTATTTTATTATTTTAATAGTTTTTAACTGATGTCAATTTTAACCAGTTCTGATTTAATCTAGTCTTAAGGGGGGGAGGTTGGGAAGGGATTTGACTGTTTTATCCTTGTATTTTTTTTTAATCTGCTGTACCCCGCTCCGAGTATTCCATTAGAGGAGCGGGTTATAAATAAACATTATTATTATTATTATTATTATTATTATTATTATGTGATCCACATACTCTGAAAGATAATCTCCACTAACAAAAATGCAGTAGTTACAAACATTCTCAAAAGCTCATGGTGTCGTGGGCAAAATCGCACTCCTGGAGATGGAAGAACTAAGGCACAACTTGGAACCCATCAAGTTTCCAAGGCTTGAGCTGTGCTGGGCGACATGCTATATGTAAGCAAGTGAAGTACCAAAGCTGGACACCAAAATATCAGGTGATTTTCATAGGAAGAGCTCCTAGGAAAAGCCATGCCCCTGATCTTATCTGAATTGAGGAATGGAACACAGAGCAAGCACATTAAAGGCAGAAATTTCACCAATTAATAAGAGATGTATTTTGCAGGGGGGTGAGGAGGGTAGAAAAATCCATGACACCTAATAAGTGAGAAGAGTCTTGAAGAACATTATTCCTATTTATGAGGCTCACATTTGCATCTTACCTCTCCTCTTTACATTTCACATTACCACCTCTGTCACCTAGAAACAATCTCAAAATCCCTTTATCAGGATGATCTAAGAAATACCTCCCCCCCCCAAAAAAAAAATCACAAGGCAGAAACCTAACTTTTAAATCTTCTTCTTCTCAGGGTAGGGGAGAAAAGGGATAAGGAGGAGAAGGTGGAGGTTAATAGTACTAGTAGTATTAGAAGAAGTTCTAGTTGCAGGTAAAGGGCATGGTAGAACACTGATTTACTAGCAATATGGGACAGTCTTAAAGTAGTCTTACGTTCTTTTAGTTAGGAATCCATTTCCAATATAATTTGACTAAATTGCCAAAAGATTTCTGGTTCTTCCAGATAGTTTTCGTCTTGTTTTTTGATATGGGTCTCTTGAATGCAAACAACACTTGCTTGTTCTTTTTCTAAAATATGGAAGATCTGCTACCTTTTACAAGGAGAGTTCATTCCTTTAACGTTCCATGAAATCAGCTTCATCTTTGGTATATTTTCTGAAATATAAAGGTTATAATTCAATTTCTTCTTTTCTCCTCTTGACTGGCATAACTTTTTTTAAAGTAAGTCATGTTGACTTTTTACAATTATGGCATTCCTTTCTAAATGCTTACAGACTCTCTGTTTCATAGTCTGCGTTAGAATCTTTCCTGGTATTAAGGTCAGGCTAACTGGGTGGTAATTATTTGGGTCACCTTCCCCCCCCCCCTTTTTTTTTAATGAGGATGTTTGCCTTTCTCTAGTCCTCTGGAATTTCTCCTCTTCTCCAGGAATTCTCAAAGATTATTGCTAGTGGTTCTGAGATTACTTCTGCCAGTTATTTTAATACACTTGGGTGTGGTTCATCTGTTTCTGGAGACTTGAATTCATTTAGATTAACCAAGAACTCCTGTATCTTTACTTATTTTGTGCTGTGTTTCTTCTATTGTGTCCCCTGCTCATTTTCCTCAGGTTAAGCACCCTTTTCTTTTTGTGAGAAGGAGGTGTTGAGTTGTTCTCTGTCCCTGTTAGCATTACACCATCTACTCCATGCAATAGTCCTACCATTTCTTTCTTTTTACATACCCTCAAAATCCCTTTTTATTATTCTTAACATTTCTAGCAAGTCTGAGCTCACTCTGTACTTTAGCTTTTCTGACATTCCCCCTACATTTGCTAGCTATTTCAATTCCTCTTTGGTGAATTCCCCCCTTTTCCATTTCCTATACATGTCCCATTTAAAATGTAGTTTAGTTAGAAGTTCTTTAGTCACCCATTCTGGTTTCATGAGACACCTCCTATTTTAACTCCTCATTGGATTCCAGGGTACATTTTGCAGTACTCATGAAGTCAGTACTGATGAAAGATTTTCTAGGACTTATTATTGTCCTAATGTGAAGTAAAATTTTTCTGCCAAATTTATTAAACAGTTGTTTCATACAGTTATATATGCAGGGTGAGGATGTAGTCTGAAGATAGCTACCATTAAGAGAAGCTTGTCAGTCATTATTGACTGTCACAATCAGCAGTAATTGAAATTAACAAATAAAGATCTATTAAGTTCTGAATTAAGTTGAAAAATTTGCCAATTTCCCAGTTAATGGAAATATTTTATTAAAATAATTTTTAAAATAAAGGAATCGACATAAATTGGTATTTCAGGATTAAAAATTGATTATAATTGCTATTTATTATACAATTATTTCAATGAAGGACAGCACTAGTGCTAACACTTTAAAAAAGGAAAATATAATCATCCAGTTGGTTCTTCAAAGCCTAGTTCTTTCATTCATTTCTTGCCCCTTCCTCTTTCTTTAGTTTACTAATTTCCACATGGATCTTAACAAAAGTCCTTATTCTCACTTTTTAAAAGGTTTTTTGAGATTAGAGAACTGCAACTTTTAAGCCAGAGGGCAAATTACCTTCCCTTGGAAGGGAAGATATTTTTTGTAGCCAGATGGCCCTCCAATAAATAGAGGCTCTTAGTCTGTTCCAAGAAATTGAATTGTGAAGTTCCTAGTCATGGGACTTTTGTTATGATCCATGTGGAAATTAGTAAGCTAAAGAAAGGGGAAGAGGCAAGAAATGAATGAAAGAAGTTATGAGGGAAGAAGAGGAGAAGGCAAGAGAAGTGTTTTTAGTGGGATGTATGAAAAATGGGATGTATAGAAACAACAACATGGAGTTATTTCCTTCCCTCCAAAGTTAAAGAGATGAATGGGGAGGAGTAAAATAATAGAAGAAGTTTTTCACCTTTATTCTGGTAAGGCTTTTAGTAAACAGTGTTACATAAATTTAATTACCTGGTTGGTATGTGGATGGGGGACATCTGAGGAATGTCAGATGGTATTAGACTTTAGTTCAGAGCATGGCAATGAGAAACCACCTCTGAGTCTTCCTAGCCTAAATAAACCATAGCCTAAAAAAATGCATGGGACTCCCATAGGTCAACAGTCATCTTGAAGGCACATATGTACACATGCATGCACACAAAATGATTAAGGGTGCAGCTACACTGTAGAAATAATGTAGAAATAATTACAATTTGAAACTACTTTAACTGTCATGGCTTAATCCTACAGAATCCTGGGATGTGTAGTTTTGTGAGGCACAAGCACTCTTTCGAAGAGAAAGCTAAAACCTTGTAAAACTACAAATCCCAGAATTATATTCATGGAGCTACAGCAAAATGATGTCATACTGTATTATTTTTACAGTATAGATGCACCCTAACTCAGTGTGCGGATCCTTTCCCAGTATTTTTTCCTTCGATGACACTAAAGAATCCTAATAATTTTCCAAGAAATATCAGAGTATCCCATGACAAAGCATTATATTACTATTTGCAATTTAAATGAAGGAATTATCAGTTGCAGTTTAAACCAAAAAGAGGTGGTCTTTGACATTAACATTTAAAAAAAAAGTCAATAAATAAAACTGCTCTTTGTGGAGTCGAAGGCTTTCATGGACAGCATCCATAGTTTTTTGTGGGGCTTTCGGGCTATGTGGCCATGTTCTAGAACTGTGGCTGGCATCTGTGTGCTGGCAAAACGTCAGAAAGGAACTCTTCTAGAACATGGCCACATAGCCCAAAAGCCCCACAAAAGACTATAAAAATACTCTTTGTTTTTAAATGCTTTAGGTCAATTTCTCTATCTTCCCTAATTCATAAAGTGTTACCTTTTAGGAATGGCATACAAAAGAAGCATAACTATTTTTAGTAGATATATGCACAGTACAAGAATCAAAGTGGGATTTCTTTTATTTTCTTTGGAGAGGTGTAAAGCCTTCAGTTCGGATGACATCTAGTGGTGCATATCACATATGCACAGTAATGTACAGGTGCTTGGTTAGGAATATATATCTAAATTAATCCTGTTTTTTCTGTGTGGTTGATAGTGCAAGAAGTTTATATATTCGGGTGCTGAAGTAGTTGCCTGGCAATTTTACAGGAAAGTATAGTTGTATTAAATTAATTTTCTGTGTATTCTTTGAAAAAAAAGTATATCACAGTTCTTTTCCTCAAGTCTTAGCCTATTATTATTATTATTATTATTATTATTATTAACCTTTATTTATATAGCGCTGTACATACAATCTTAAAATTAGATGGTTCCCTGCCCTCAGGCTTACAATCTAAAAGACACAACACAAAAAGGAGAAGGAAGAGGTGGTGGGAAAGAGGATGAAGTCCAGTGCTTCTTCTCTCCCTCTGGGGCCTGGACCAAGGCAGATGGACTGGAGGGAGGGCTCATCTTCTTAATACATAATTAAAACTAGGCATCCTGGGGCAGACGGCACAATCCTGGGAATGCTTCCCTAAACAATATAGTCTTTAACTCAATTTTGAAACTGGCTAGAGAAGTGATGAGGCACACATGTGGGAAAAGAAAGTTCCAGGAATGAGGGGCAGCAAGTGAAAAGGGACGAGTCTGGGATAGGGCAATGGAAATCCTAAGCTGGGACAGAAGACCATGACTACCAGAACAGAGGGAGCAAGGAGAAGTGCGAGGAGAAAGAACTTCAGACAAGTAAGGAGGGGCCAGTCCATGGAGGGCTTTGAAAGTCAACAACAAGAGCTTGAACTGGATGTGGAAGGGGAAGGGGAGCCAATGAAGGGACGATAAAAGAGGAGAAACATGGTCAAAGCGGTGAGCAGATGTGATAATGCGTGCAGCTGAGTTCTGGACAGAGGTTAAATGATGGAGGTGAGAGAGAGGAAGCGCTGTCAGAAGAAGGTTACAATAATTTAGTTGCGAAACCAACTAGGACATGGACCACAGTCTTGGCAGTGGAGGCTGAGAAGAATGGATGGATTTTAGCAATGTTGTAAAGAGAGAATCTACAGGCCTTGGTGGTGGCCTGAATTTGGGAAATAAACGACAGAGGGGAATAAAAAATGAAACAAAGACTGCGGGCTTGCTGAACCGGTTGAATAGAAGTGCCATCAACAGAAACAGAAGAGTACTGAAGGGTGGGCTTAGGTGGGAAGACAAGAAGCTCAGTCTTAGACATGTTGAGCTTCAAGTGCCAATGCCACATTCACTGAGAGACAGCAGTCAGACAAGATGAGACTTGCTGTTCAAGCCCCGGCAAAATGTCAGGGGTGGAAAGATACAGCTGAGTGTCATCGACATACAGATGATAGGAGAAACCAAAAGAACTGATGAGTTTACCAAGGGACAATGTGTATAGAGGGAACAAAAGGGGACCCAGGACAGAGCCCCGAGGAACTCCAACAGATCAGGGAACAGAGGAGGAAGTCTGACCACCCGTGACCACTGCAAAGGATCTATCTGACAAGTAAGATTTAAACCAGTCGAGAACAGAGTTGGAGAACCCAAGATCAGAAAGTAAATCAACCAGGAGACAGTGATCCACGGTGTCAAAGGCCACAGACAAATCAATAAGAATGAGAATAGAGTAGAGGCCATTCGCTTTGGCCCACAAGAGATCATTAGAGATCTTGGTGAGGGCTGTCTCTGTAGAGTGCCGTGGGTCCAGGATGGAGTTGGCTTCAAGAAACTCAAGACAGCAAGAATAAATGACCCATTCCAGAACCTTAGAAAGAAAAGGAAGAAGAGAGATCGGACGATAGCTATCCAAAGAAGAAGGGTCGAGAGAGAGCTTCTTCAGAATTGGGGAAACAAGAGCATGTTTGAAGTCCGAAGAGAAGGAACTGGTAGAGAGAGAGAGAGAGAGATTAAAGATATAGAGGAGTGAGGGCAGAAAAGAAGGGGCTATAGAGATTAGAAGATGGGATAGGATCAAGAGAACAAGTTGTAGGTTTGGAAGAATTTAGCAGCGTAGAGAGTTCATCCAGAGAAACAGATACTAATAAACAGAGAGTTTATTAGTAGAAGGTACCAGGAGATTAGCAGTAGGGGGGCAAGTCAGGAGGAACAATTTCAGATTGAATAGTAGTGACTTTTGTGATGAAGTAGTTGGTGAGGTCAGTATTAGTTCCCTTGATCTAGGGCTTTTTTGGTTATGTCTGTAGCAAAAGGAAGAATAAAACAGAAGGGTCAATGTGTGGGGAAGATTATTCAATACTAACAGTGGAGAGAGAAAAGGCAGAACTACTCAACATCCTTCTTGCTTCACTCTTCTTACAAAAGGAAAAGAGTGCTCAACCTGTGGAAAATGAGCAGGAGATGCAATAACGGAAATGCAGCACAGAATAAGTAATAGGAATACCTGTTAATCTAAATGAATTTAGGTCTCCAGGACCAGATAAACTACATCCAAGGGTATTAAAAGAACTACCAAAAGTAATCTCAGAGACATTGTCAATAATCTTTGTGAATTCCTGCAGAACAGGAGAAGTTCCAGCAGATTGGAGGGGCAGCAAATGTTGTTGCCATCTTCAAAAAGGGAGGGAAAGACGATCCAAATAATTACTGCTTGGTTAGCCTTACTGGATGGCCCTTGAGGTCTCTTCCAACACTGTGATTCTATGATTCTATGATTCAATACCAGGAATGACAGAGCAGATCATTAAACAGAGAGATTGTGAGTATTTAGAAGGGAATGTCATAATCGCAAAAAGTCAATCAAATTTGCAGATGCAACCAAATTAAGGCTGCGTTCACACTGGAGAAATAAACTGGTTTAAGTGCCATGGCTCAATGCTGTGAAATTCTGGGAATTGTAGTTTGTTGTGGGGCCCAGAGCGGAGCAGAGCTCCGCTCTGGACCCCACAACAAACTACAATTCCCAGAATTTCACAGCATTGAGCCATGGCATTTAAACCGGTTTATTTCTCCAGTGTGAACGCAGCATTAGAAAAGTAGTTAACACTCCAGAAGATAGAGTTTCTCAAAAACAAGGTATGCCAGACTAATCTGATCCCTTTTTTGATAAAATGATCAGCCTGTTAGATGAAGGAAATGCTGTGGAATGCTATGGATTTCAGTAAGGCCTTCGATAATATTCTTGCAAACAAGCTAGTAAAATGTGGCTTAAACAAGGCTACTGTTAAGTTGATTTGTAATTGGGTGACCAGCCGAATCCAAAGGATGCTCAACAATTGGTCCTCTTCATCTTGGAGAGAGGTGACTGGTGGGATGCCACAGATTTCTGTCCTGGGCCCAGTGCTATTCAGCATCTTTATGAACTCAGATGAAGGAATAGAGGGCATGCTTATCAAATTTGAAGATGCAACCAAATTGGGCAAAGTAGCTAACACTCCAGAGAATTGAATCAAAATTCAAAATTAATAGATAAGAAATCTATTAATCAGAACTAACAAAATGAATTTCCATAGGGAGAAATGTAAGGTACTGCACTTAGGCAGAAGAAATGAAATGCAAAGATGCAGGATGGGGGACACCTGTCTTAACAATAATACATGTGTAATTATCTGTGAGTCAGGGTAGACCACAAGTTGGACATGAAACAACATTATGATGTTGCAGCTAAAAAAGCCAATTCAATTCTAGGCTATATCATATATGTAGAGTCTAGAGTCTAGAAGAATAGTGCCTCACCTGGAATATTGTGTTCAGTTCTGGGCATCGCAAGTCAAAAAAGATGTTAAAAAGCTGGAGTATGCCCAGGAGGAGGGCAACCAAATTGGTGAAAGGTCCAGAAACCAAATTACTTTTATTGTACACTACTTAAACATCAGTTCACAACATCATTTACATCTTCTTATAAATTACAGTTGGTTTCCATTGCAATCCATTTCAAAACTCTTTCCCCCTCCCTCCTGTTTCTTTCAACATACAAAGATACAATCATCTTGTTTATGACTGCTGTTTTCAATAATTTATTCATTTTTCATAACATATTTATCTTCATATGAATTCTGAACTTTCAGATTATTCATTCGGCAAATAAATATATAGCATACATTTATTCCCTACCCATACACCACCTCTCTCCTTTGCCTTCCCTTAATATTTCCTTATTTCTATATGTTCTAAATTGATTTTTATTTGAAAATTTTTCTGTATTGTTCTATTGACTTCTATCCAAAACTTATTTGTTCTTGGACACTTTCACCAAATGTAGTAGATGGTTCCTTCACATCTACCACATTTCCAGGATATTCCATTTTCATTTTTGTACATCTTTTCTAGTTCGCTTGGGGTCAAGTACGATCGGTGTAGCATTTTATAGAAATTTTCTTTTTTATCCATACTAAAAGTAAATCTCAGGTCTTGACCGCATGATCTCTTCTATTTATTCAGCTGTAGTGACCAATGATTTCGGGCTATCTTATAGTACATTCTTTAACTATTTCCATCTCTTTTTTTCTTTTCAATAACAGTTTATATACTTTAGATATGGTGACTTTTTTCTTTAACAACAAGATCACTTCAAGTTCACTTTCACCATTTGTAATACCTTCTAATCTAAAATCTCTCTTTGTCCTTTCTCTGAGCTACCTGTAAAAAAATTGATAATTTACACCATCTTTTTTCCAATTCTTCTAATTTTATTGTCAGTTTTTCCTCATTCCAGTTTAACAGATCTTGGTATCTCAACCAACCATCTCTTCCTATCATGTGGAGATATCCATTCTGGTAATTCCTTATAAATTTTACTTTTGCATTTATTTCATATTCTCAATAGTGATTGCCTAATTATGTGATCATTCAGTTCTAATAAAAACTTTATTCATTTCCCTTTTGTTGCAGCACAAATATCCATGCCACCCATACTTCAGGCTAAATCCCTCCAAGGCAAGTAATCTCTCATCATGCAAATTTATTCTACCTTTTAACCACTCAATACAGCATAAATAATAGTTAATCTTTAAATCAAGTATGGCTAAACCACCTCTTTCTTTAGTGTCTTTCACTATCTTCCAACACATCCTTGGTTGTTGGGGTTTTTTGTTTTTTGTTTGTTTGTTTGTTTGTTTTTTGGTTTGTTTGTTTTTTGGTCCCAGTTAAATTTTAAGATATCTTTCTCCCAATGTTGAAAAGGTAACTCTTTAATAAGTACATTTTGAAACAAAAAACAAACAAAAACAAACAGCTTCATTTATATACCGCTTTATACCCTTAAGGAGTGTCTAAGCGGTTTACAATTGTAAGCTATTTGCCCCCCAACAATCTGGGTACTCATTTTAGCGACCTCGGAAGGATGCAAGCCTGAGTCGAGCTTCAGCCCTTTGCTGGTCTTGAACTCGCCACCTTCTGGTTTTGACTGAGTGGCTGCAGTACAGGCATTTAACCACTGTGCCACCAGGGCTGATGCGCCACCAGGGCTAAACCTAAACCTAAACTTTGGCAGAACAGTTATTTTTATAGAAGCTACCCTGCCCATTAACGATAAGTTCAGGTTAGACTATCTCTCCAATTCTCTTTTAATTTCTTTCCCAAGAGATAGATAATTGTTATTGTAAAATTCTGAATTCTTCTTTGTTAGGTATATTCCGATATTTAATTTTTATTTTTTTTTTTGTATTTGACATTCTGAATTAATTTGTAGTTCCTTCTCTCCCTTCATTCTCATATTCAATCACAATGTTGCTCATTTTGTAGTATTTATTTTAACACCTGTGTATTGACCAAATTCTTCGATTATTCTGAACAATCTTTATTATTCTTCCAAAAATTACTCAGTTGTCAGCATAGGCTTATATTTGGAGTATCTTATATTTGGACCCATTTATGGAAATGCCTTTTAGTTGTTTCTCTTTCCTATTTTTCTGTTTAGAACTTGCAAACACATAATAAAAAGTAGAGGGGATAATGGACATCACTATCTTGTAACTTTAGAAATTACATAACTGTATCGATTATTATTACTTCAGGCTTCAGGACAGGACATGGAGTGGAGACTGCCATGGTCGCTCTGACCGATGACCTCCGCCTGAGTATCGACAGGGGTAGTGTGACCCTGCTGGTGCTCTTGGATCTCTCGGCGGCTTTTGATACTGTAGATCATTCCATCCTCTTGAGTCGACTGAGGGCGTTGGGGATCGGGGGCACCGCACTCCGGTGGCTCCGGTCCTTTCTCTCTGGGAGATCTCAAAGGGTGAGGCTCGGGGACAGTTGCTCCTCCAAGATTGAGCTTAACTGCGGCGTCCCTCAGGGCGCCATTCTGTCCCCGATGCTATTTAATGTCTACATGAAGCCGCTGGGTGAGATCATTCGGAGGCATGGAGCTCAGTGTCTTCAGTATGCTGATGACACTCAGATATACCTCTCCATGACCAGATCGTCGGTTCAGACTTCAGATGGCGTCTCTCCTCTTAATGACTGCCTTGCAGCGGTAATGGATTGGATGAGGAAAAACAGGCTGAAACTCAATCCAGACAAAACGGAGGTACTAGCTGTTACAGGCCCGAAACCAGGTTCGGGAATACATCTTCCGGTCCTAGATGGAGTCACACTCTCCTCGAAGGACCCTGTTCGCAGTCTGGGGGTGCTCCTTGATTCATCGCTTCACATAACTAGTCAGGTGAATGTGGCAGTCAGGAGTGCCTGTTATCAGCTTCGGCTGATACGCCAGCTGCGCCCCTACCTGGATCAGAGGGACCTGGAAACAGTGGTGCACGCTTTGGTAACCTCACACTTGGATTTCTGTAATGCGCTCTACATGGGGCTACCCTTGTGCCTAACCCGGAAACTCCAACTAGTTCAAAATATGGCAGCCAGGCTTGTTAGCGGTACACCTAGGAGAGAGCATATTACACCTGTGCTTTAAGCTCTCCACTGGCTGCCGATTAGTTTCCGGGCGCAGTACAAGGTGTTGGTTTTAACCTTTAAAGCCCTACATGGCTTGGGTCCATCTTATCTCAGAGACCGCCTCTCCCCATATGAACCCCCCCGCACGCTTCGGTCCTCTGGGAGAAATCTGTTGCAGCCCATGAAGACTAGAATCATAGAATCATAGAATCATAGAGTTGGAAGAGACCACAAGGGCCATCCAGTCCAACCCCCTGCCATGCAGGAACTCCCAGTCAAAGCATCCCCGACAGATGGCTATCCAGCCTCTGCTTAAAGACCTCCAAGGATGGAGACTCTACCACACTCCGAGGGAGTGTGTTCCACCGTCGAACAGCCCTTACTGTCAGGAAGTTCCTCCTAATGTTGAGGTGGAATCTCTTTTCCTGCAGCTTGCATCCATTGCTCCGCGTTCTGGTCTCTGGAGCAGCAGAAAACAAGCCTGCTCCCTCCTCAATATGACATCCCTTCAAATATTTGAACAGGGCTATCATATCACCTCTTAACCTTCTCTTCTCCAGGCTAAACATCCCCAGCTCTCTAAGTCGTTCCTCATAGGGCATGGTTTCCAGACCCTTCACCATCTTAGTTGCCCTCCTTTGGACCCGCTCCAGTTTCTCCACATCCTTTTTGAATTGTGGTGCCCAGAACTGGACACAGTATTCCAGGTGGGGCCTCACCAAAGCAGAATAGAGTGGCACTATTACTTCCTTTGATCTAGACACTATACTTCTATTGATGCAACCTAAAATAGCATTGGCCTTTTTAGCTGCTGCATCACACTGCTGACTCATGTTCAACTTATGGTCTACTTGGACTCCTAGATCCCTTTCACACATAGTTTCATTCAGCCAGATGTCCCCCATCCTATATCTGTGCATTTCATTTTTCCGCCCTAAGTGCAGAACCTTACATTTCTCCGCATTGAATTTCATTTTGTTAGCGTTGGCCCAGCTTTCTAGTCTATTCAGGTCATTCTGAATTTCAATCCTGTCTTCTGGAGTATTGGCTACTCCTCCTAATTTGGTGTCATCTGCAAATTTGATAAGTATGCCCCCAATTCTGTCATCCAAGTCATTAATAAAGATATTGAATAGCACTGGGCCCAGGACAGAACCCTGTGGGACCCCACTGGTCACTTCTTTCCAGGATGAAAGGGAGCCATTGTTGAGCACCCTTTGAGTTCGGTCAGTCAACCAGTTACAAATCCATGTAATGGTTACCTTGTCTAGCCCACATTTTACGAGCTTGTTTGCAAGAATGTCATGGGGAACCTTGTCAAAGGCCTTACTGAAATCAAGATATACTATATCCACAGCATTCCCTTCATCTACCAAACTGGTAATTTTATCAAAAAAAGAGATCAGATTTGTCTGGCAAGACTTGTTTCTCTGAAACCCATGTTGGCTTTTTGTGATTATGGCATTGGCCTCTAAATGTTCACAGACTCTCTGCTTAATGATCTGCTCTAGAATCTTTCCTGGAATTGATGTCAGACTAACTGGACGATAATTGTTGGGATCCTCTTTTTTCCCCTTTTTGAAGATGGGCACAACGTTTGCCCTCCTCCAGTCTGCTGGGACTTCTCCTGTTCTCCAGGAGTTCTCAAAGATTATTGCCAATGGTTCCGATATTACATTCGCCAGTTCTTTTAATACTCTAGGATGTAGTTCATCTGGTCCTGGAGATTTATATTCATTTAGGTTAACCAGGTATTCCTGTACTATCTCTTTACTTATTCTGTGCTGAGATTCCCCTATTCTGTCTTCTGCTCCATTATCCTTAGGTTGACCACCCTTTGCCTTTTCTGAGAAGACTGAAGCAAAGAAGGTGTTGAGTAATTCTGCCTTTTCTTTGTCATCTTTGAGCATTTTGCCATCTTCTGCACGCAATGGCCCTACTGTTTCCTTCTTCTTCCTTTTGCTTCGGACATACCCAAAAAAGCCCTTTTTGTTGTTCTTAACCTCTCTAGACAGCCTGAGTTCATTCTGTGCTTTAGCTTTTCTGACTTTACCCCTACATGTGCTGGCTATTTGTTTGAATTCCTCTTTCGTGATTTCCCCATTTTTCCATTTCTTATACATGTTCTGTTTAAGGCTTATCTCAGTTGAAAGTTCCTTAGTCATCCATCCTGGCTTCTTGAGACACCTCCCATTTTTCTTCCTCATTGGAACTGTTTGAAATTGCGCCTTCAGTATCTCCTTTTTGAGAAACTCCCATCCGTCTTGAACTCCCTTCTCTTTTAGTTTTCTTGACCATGGGATCTCCCCCAGTATTTCTCTAAGTTTATTGAAATCAGCTCTCCTAAAGTCTAGAATGCGTGTCTGACTATGCCTGGCTTCCCCTTTCCGCTGTATAACAAACTCCAGGAGAACATGGTCACTTCCCCCTAAGGATCCAACCACTTGCACCCCATTGACTAGGTCATCCCTGTTGGTTAAGATCAGATCTAAAATAGTTGATCCCCTTGTTGTCTCTTCCACCTTTTGGACAATGAAATTGTCTTCCAGGCAAGTGAGGAATTTGCTAGACCTTGAGGATTTGGCTGAGTTTGACTTCCAGCAAATATCCGGATAGTTGAAGTCCCCCATCACTACTACATCTCTCCTTTCTGAGTGTGTGCTCATCTGTTCTAGAAAGGCATCATCCAATTCCTCTGCCTGAGTCGGGGGTCTGTAGTAGACTCCCACAGTAACATCCCTGTTGTTTCCCTCTCCTTTAATGTTTATCCAGATGCTCTCCACCTGGCTTCCAGTATTGACTTCCTGGATCTCTTCACTGGTGTAAATATCCCTGACATATAATGCTATTCCTCCTCCTTTCCTGTTTGGCCTGTTTCTCTTAAAAAGGTTATATCCCTCTATTTCTACATTCCAGTCATGAGACTCATCCCACCAGGTTTCAGTGATGCCTATTATATCATATTTGCTCTGTTGTGCTAGGAGTTCGAGTTCATCCTGTTTATTTCCCATACTCTGTGCATTAGTGTAGAGACATCTAAGAACATGTGTTCCCTTTACTTGCTGCCTGTGCAAATTTTTTTGCTTCCCACTGTTGGGTCCTTGCACTGTTTGCCTTGTTCCCTCTATGTCAGTTTGATTATTTTCTCCAGCCCTTTTGCCTTCCAAAATAATGTCTCCCTCCCCCATATAACTCAGTTTAAAGCCCTCCTGATCAGATTTTTGAGACTTTTGGCAAAAATGTTTTTGCCAACTGGTGTGAGATGCAGCCCATCCCTTGCCAGAAGTCCCTCCTCATGGAACCGCAGCCCATGATCCAAGAATCCAAACTGTTCTTGGCGGCACCATCTACGGAGCCAGTTATTCACCTCTGCTATTTTCTTCTCCCTTCCTGGACCATGCCTTTCTACTGGGAGAAGAGATGATATGACAACCTGTGCATCCATCTCTTTCAGCTTCCTTCCTAGAGCCTCATAATCCCTTATGATATTCTGAAGGCTGTGCCTTGCAGTATCATTGGTTCCCACATGAACCAGAAGAAAGGGGTGTTGATCAGTAGGCTTGACAAGTCTTGTCAGCCTCTCAGTTACATGATGGATCTTTGCCCCAGGGAGACAACACACCTCCCGAGACATCTTGTCAGGCCCACAAACCATTGCTTCTGTACCCCTCAGCAAGGAGTCCCCCACAACCACCACACGCCTCCTCCGAGGCTTAGCAGCGGCTGTTCCCTTTCGTGGTACTCTCAGTCTCCCCTGCTCTGTCCCTGATGTCTGTCCCTGCTGCTTTTCCTCATCATCTCTGATAACAGAGAGAGATTCAAAGTGATTCTGTAGCTGCAAGCTCACAGAACGAACCGTGGTTTCCCTACTTCTGCGTGTAACTTTCCTCCAACCATCTCCTTCTTTTGTGTGTGAAGTGACCTCTTCTTCCTCAGCAACTTTCTCTGTGTGTTTCCTGTCCAGGACCATCTGGTCCTTTCTGTTCAAGAGAACCTCCTGCTCTCTGTGATGCTGAAGTGTTGACACCTGGGCCTCCAACTGCTGAACTCTTCCTTCTAAGAGGGCTACCAACTTGCACTTGGTGCAGGTGAAGTTCCCCACATCTATAGGCAAGAAGACAAACATCCCACAGGTGTTGCAGGTGACTGCTGCAGGTCCCTCAGTGTCCATAGTGAGAAGTCTTAAGGAGGCAATGAAACAAGACTGTGGGCTTCTCTTGTAAAACACCAGTGTAAAAAATCCCTGTGTGGCTGGCCTTTGTCCCCAAGCTCTGTTAGTGAGCTCAATCAACTGGGCCTATAGGTATCTAGAAAGTTCCTGGCTGCTAGCTCCTTCTAGAGGCAAGTCCCTGATTCACTTCCTCTGAATCCCCACAGCCCCTTAAGGGAATAGTGGGAAGAAAAGTATAAATATTGAATGACTTTGTCCTCACTGTGTTCAGGCTACCTTCTCCTCTGTACTTCCCCCCTGCCTTGGCTATCAAATATAAAAATGAGTATGAAAAGAAAAAATTCGCGCGCCGTTAGGCGCGCGCCTCTCCTAAAATGAGATTTCTCTTTCCTCCTCCCCAATGAACCAATGAAATGGCTCACAAATTCAAATTTTAAGGTCTTACCCAATCAAAAGGCACACAGAGAAGCACAGGTTTACCTTGAGGAAGGTATGGCCAGAAGCCTCTCCTAGCAGTTATATAAAATGAGATTTCTCTTTCCTCCTCCCCAATGAACCAATGAAATGGCTCACAAATTCAAATTTTAAGGTCTTACCCAATCAAAAGGCACACAGAGAAGCACAGGTTTACCTTGAGGAAGGTATGGCCAGAAGCCTCTCCTAGCAGTTATATAAAATGAGATTTCTCTTTCCTCCTCCCCAATGAACCAATGAAATGGCTCACAAATTCAAATTTTAAGGTCTTACCCAATCAAAAGGCACACAGAGAAGCACAGGTTTACCTTGAGGAAGGTATGGCCAGAAGCCTCTCCTAGCAGTTATATAAAATGAGATTTCTCTTTCCTCCTCCCCAATGAACCAATGAAATGGCTCACAAATTCAAATTTTAAGGTCTTACCCAATCAAAAGGCACACAGAGAAGCACAGGTTTACCTTGAGGAAGGTATGGCCAGAAGCCTCTCCTAGCAGTTATATAAAATGAGATTTCTCTTTCCTCCTCCCCAATGAACCAATGAAATGGCTCACAAATTCAAATTTTAAGGTCTTACCCAATCAAAAGGCACACAGAGAAGCACAGGTTTACCTTGAGGAAGGTATGGCCAGAAGCCTCTCCTAGCAGTTATATAAAATGAGATTTCTCTTTCCTCCTCCCCAATGAACCAATGAAATGGCTCACAAATTCAAATTTTAAGGTCTTACCCAATCAAAAGGCACACAGAGAAGCACAGGTTTACCTTGAGGAAGGTATGGCCAGAAGCCTCTCCTAGCAGTTATATAAAATGAGATTTCTCTTTCCTCCTCCCCAATGAACCAATGAAATGGCTCACAAATTCAAATTTTAAGGTCTTACCCAATCAAAAGGCACACAGAGAAGCACAGGTTTACCTTGAGGAAGGTATGGCCAGAAGCCTCTCCTAGCAGTTATATAAAATGAGATTTCTCTTTCCTCCTCCCCAATGAACCAATGAAATGGCTCACAAATTCAAATTTTAAGGTCTTACCCAATCAAAAGGCACACAGAGAAGCACAGGTTTACCTTGAGGAAGGTATGGCCAGAAGCCTCTCCTAGCAGTTATATAAAATGAGATTTCTCTTTCCTCCTCCCCAATGAACCAATGAAATGGCTCACAAATTCAAATTTTAAGGTCTTACCCAATCAAAAGGCACACAGAGAAGCACAGGTTTACCTTGAGGAAGGTATGGCCAGAAGCCTCTCCTAGCAGTTATATAAAATGAGATTTCTCTTTCCTCCTCCCCAATGAACCAATGAAATGGCTCACAAATTCAAATTTTAAGGTCTTACCCAATCAAAAGGCACACAGAGAAGCACAGGTTTACCTTGAGGAAGGTATGGCCAGAAGCCTCTCCTAGCAGTTATATAAAATGAGATTTCTCTTTCCTCCTCCCCAATGAACCAATGAAATGGCTCACAAATTCAAATTTTAAGGTTAGCTTAAAATTTTAAGGTTAGCTTAGACTAGGTTAGCGCAGACCTCCCAGAGGGCCTTTTCTGCTTCTGCTCCCAGGCTATGGAATGGCCTGCCGGACGAGATGCGTCTCATTACATCACTAGACTGTTTTAAAACAGCCTTAAAGATGCATCTGTTCCGGCAGGCCTTCCCTGAAACTGTATAATCTACCTGGCTCCTAAAATCTTTCAGCCAATTCCCAACTCCTTATCCCCCCCCCCCTGTATTTTATTGCTACCCATGCTGTGGCCAGCATTGCGGTTTTGTGTACTATGTTGTATTGTACTTTTATTGTTAGTAATTTAATTTTAAACTTAGCTAATTTAATCCTATTTTAAGGGGGGGAGGTTGGGATGGAATTCTTGAATTATTTTAATCTGTAATCTGTTTTTAACCTTGTTGTACCCCACCTCGATTGTTTTACAGATGGGCGGGTAAGAAATAAATAAATAAATATTATTATTATTATTATTATTATTATTACACAACTCCATTGATTATTATTTGAGTATTCTATTATAAATTTGGCCAATCCATCCTATTAACTTTTTTCCTGTGTCAAGTTTCCTCATTACTTCAATCACAAACCTCCATTTAATGAATGGCCTTTTTTGTATCCAAAAATAATAAAACTAACTTTTTCACTGGATTTTTATAACAACATTCAGTTATATCAATTATCCTCCGTACATTCTATTTCATTTGTCTGTTCGGAAGAAAGCCACACTGATCATCAAGTAAAAGTTTTTCTTGGTCTTTTAGCCAATATAAATGCAAAAAGTTTAAAACTAAATTAAGAAGAGACACGGATCTAAAATGTTGGTGGTTTTGTCAAATTTTTGTCCTCTTTTGTTATTAATACAATATTTGCATTTCCCCACAATTCTGGTGTGCTTTCGTTTAAAGGAAAAGGTAGTCCCTTGACATGAATGTCTAGTCGTAAACGACTATAGGGGGTGGTGCTCATCTCCGTTTCTAAGCCAAAGAGTCAGCATTATCTGAGAACTGCTCTGGTGGTCATGTGGCTAGCATGACTGCACCGAATACTGCCTTCCTTTAGAATTTTCTTAAATGTTAGGTATAGTGGGTTTATTAATTCATCTTCTAGTAGTTTATAGTAGCCAGAAGAAAAGTCAATCATCTCCACAATTTCCATTGTCAAAATTTCCTAATATAGGTGATCTGTCTTGCTCTTTGAGATAGTCTTCTAATGTCTTCTGGCAACTCTCTTCCTTCCTTCTGGCTGTTCTTTAAAGAGTGAACTATAATATTTTCCAAAACATTCTGTATTGCTGTTCAAAGAGGGATGAGGAGATTCCTGTCCCTTGCTTTCAGTCTCCTGATGGGCTATCTTTCACGTGAAATTAGATTTGTTTTCACATCTCAAAGTTATTTTGTCTGGTGTGGTGGAGAGAGAGTGACTCAACTGCCCTCTCTGGCCTCTCTTGCTTCCCAGAGAAAGTAGCCAGTCACACCTTCTGGTCTCTAACTTGCTTCTTGTGAATGACTGTGCTTTAAGATGATAGCTCTCTGTTGGAATGTTAATTAGGTTGGAATGCTAATTACCCTCCTCAGGGCAGACTCAAGAGGTTTCCTTTTACAAGCTATCGCTGGTTCAGGGTTCAGAGAAAGTAATAATGAAGATAAGGACAATTGTCCTTTCTCTCTGTCCCCATACACCCTTCTCTATTGATTGCACCCAAAATATCATGTTCGTTCCTTGTTGTGTTTTTGGCTGTGAATATGTGACTCTAACGTCACACTTTCTGGCTCAATGTCTTTGGCCATGCTTAACAGACAGAGTCTCCCTCTCTGGCCCTGAGAGGTATTGCAGGACTTACTTAGTAAATCATCATCATCATCAATGTACAAGCTTCCACATGCTATTTCTTAGTGCATCTTTGCTTGCTGCACTCTCAAAATGCTCAGGAATTATCTCTGTCTCCCCTCCTACAGATGAGCCTTGCAGGAAATAATTTTCTATGATAGTTTTGTTCTTTGATACCTCCTGTGGCTGTGAAGATGTGACTTGGACACTCTCTGGCCTCAAGGACAAAGAGAGTTCCCCTCAAATGTTAGTCATTGTTTGTATGTCTTCATTATAACCTTTTTCCTCTCTTTTGGATTGCTTTTGTTGATACATTGCCTATCATTCCCCAAATGTGTTCATTTTATACCTGTATGGTTATGAGTGTTGTGTGACTGGGTTCCTGAAGTGAATTCACCAATTCCTAGGCAATTCTAATGGTGGTGCTTTGCTCACAATGGTATCCAACTGAAGACCTTGAAATGATTCGGAGGTCTTTCATTCTCATGAGCCCATGAGACTGAAAGATCTCCGAGGGGGGGGGATCTGTTAATGATGGTGTAATTTCATAAAATACCCCCCCCCCACAAATCCCTATCCCAGAATGCATTTGCAGAGGTAATCAGGCATCCCTTCTCTCTGGCATCCCTTGATCATGGCAGTCTCTAAGCAAGTCCTGCATACATAAAGTGAAGGTATGTCTCCTTATGACCCTAATGGAAAAGGCATTATGGGAGATGTCCCCCCAGTCCTCCATGGCCTGCAAGCGAAGACATCACGTACCTGAGTTGGGAGGTCCAATAAAGGAGAAATCTTCACACCTTTGGATGGATTTATGACTTTGTGACACTTTGCAGATACAAGGTATTCCGGTATCAAGTGTCCTTTCCCATCGAGGAGGCCTGCATATGTGTAATTTAGGCCTCCCTTTTGATGTAAGACAGCATCCTCTCTGTGTATGTGACTAAGAACCTATTTAAGGTCCAGTTTTTCCTTTGTTCTGGGTTCCACACTGGTGGCAGGCAGGCACTCTGTCAGTTTGCCTTTTGGCGTGGTTCCACGCACCCCTTTTCCTACTCCCCATCATTGTGTTGCTGCATCCACCTTGATTCCGAGGAAACCATCTCAGGCGAGTATCTACCATTAGAAATGCCTTGTGTTTTCTTTCAACATTTCCTCCCTTCCTTCTATTAGGCTTGTGTGATTGTGTGTGTGAATGTGTGTGTGAGTGTGTGTTTCCCTTTGCATTAATAAACTAGCTTAAATCCAAAGACTCTGCTTTTGCGTCAGTTCCTGCGATTTCTGATCCCTCCGTAAAAATTCTGGGATTCACGATCTCATTGGTCATTGTAAGGAGCCAAGATTGGTATATTGAGCTAAGTGATATTCCCCAAATTTGAGTATTAATCCTTACAAGTCTCAAAGAGAAACGACAAACAGAAAGAGCTACAATTTGGAAACATCACCCAAGGAGACTTTCTGCTGTGCTTTCTGTAACCGGACCTATTTATCTCGGATCGGCCTTTTTAGTCATCAATGTGCTTATAGAAAGCGTGGGATGAGTCTTTCCTGAATCTTCATTAGAAAAGAAAAGTTAAAGAGAAAGAGAGGGAGATGAGTTGAAGCTGACTTGACATCAGACAGCAAGTTCGATTTGTAACTAAAATGTAAAAATATTTGTAAGTATATTAAATTAGTAAATGTGTAATTGTTGTGAATTAATTGTCCTTTTTAGTTTAATATACCAAATATACTTTCAAGAGCAAATTAAGTTACCAATAATTAATTTTATGTTCCTAATAATGAAGTCAGTGAGCCAATGTGGTGTAGTGGTTTGAGCACTGGACTATGATCAGGGTTCAAATTCCCATTCAACCATGGAAACCAACTGGGTGACCATGGGCAATTCACACTCTATCAATCTCAGGGGAAGCCAATGGCAAACCCCCTCTGAACAAATCATACCAAGAAAACCCTATGATAGGGTCACTTTAAGGTCACCATAAGTCAGAAACAATTTGAACACTTCAAAAAGTACTGCATATTTTTCAGTTTTCCATTTCCCCAAGCATTTCCTTACATCAAACAAGATAAAAAGTGCACACACCTGAACACACACATAATTTTTCCCATAGCTTTTCCAAGGCTTTCAGAATTTCTTGGTCACAAGTCAGCATGCCATCAAGAACCCTTAGTTTTCTTTGACTGAAGCTAAAGTAGTAATTACAGGAACCCTCCCCCGCCCCACAAACATTGATACCAAAATTAGTGGATACCAAAATCTATTGCCAATTAAATACAATGGCATAGAAATTGTGCCCCTTGTATAACATTACACAATCAAGTTTTGCTGGGGGGGGGGGGTGTACTGATACCAAATACACCAATTGAACCCAATTGGCCAAGTGATACCCAAATCTATGCCAATTAAATACAATGGCATAGAAATGGTGCCCCTTGTATAACATTACACAATCCAGGTTTCCTTTGGTGGGGAGGGTGTATTCAAACCAGGGATGGCTTAATCTGTGGATTAGGAATCTGTGGATATGGAGAGTTGACTGTACTAGATAAAGAAGGAAAGTGAAGTATACATACTAGGAAGATTTCACATAATGCGGCTTGGCACTTCGAACTCTGCTGCGTATAATTACATCTACATTTGGGTTGTCTAGATCTTCAACATTCTCAGCACCAACACAGCCTCTGTTTGAAAGAAAGGTGTGTGAAAGTGGGACAAAAATAATCTATAAATAATTTATAACACAGATGCTGAGGCCACTGAAGCAAACTCCAAGTTTTTCATTATTTATTTAAAAGGTGCACAAGAACATACACAGATCAATTTCCCTCTGTGTATTCACATCCCAAGGTGAATCAAAAGACCAAACAATGTTTGCAGTAAAATGGTTAGCACTATTTCACCACATGTGTAATGAACAAATTTGGGAAAGCTGAAAATAACATGTGAATCTTGATTACTTCCAATGTTCTTCATATTTAACCCAGAAAAAAAATATGAATGGTTAAATCATAACTGATGACTCAGCCTACAGCCCACTAAGTTTTACAAAACCAACCAAATAAATTTCAACAGGGAGAAATGTGGGATACTACGCTTGGTCAGTAAAAATGAAATGCACAGATACAGGGCATGTGGCTTGACTGCAGAAATGGATCTCAGAGTCCTAGTAATGAGTGAAGAGTGAAGTTTAAAAAGCCAATGTGATTCTAGCCTGTATAGCAATAGCAAGTGCATTTCTATATCAGTGCACTTAAGCATTCCCTAAGCATTAGGAGTGGGATGTAAACACACAGGAACATGCCTAGTATAGGAATAAAAACCGGTGTGATAATCTTCCTGGAGAAAAGAAGGTTAAATATGTTTAAATATTTGAAAGGATCTCATGTTGAGGATGAAGCAAGCTTATTTTCTGCTGCTCCAGACACTAGGACATGGATGCATTCAAGCTTCAAGAAAACATATTCTCCTTCAACATTATGTATATTCTGCAATGAACTGTACATGGGGCTACCGTTGTGCCATGTTCGGAAGCTTCAACTGGTGCAAAATATGGCAGCCAGGTTGGTCGTTGGTAAATCCAGATCAGACCATATAACACCCATTTAAAAATCTCTCCACAGGCTGTCAATTAGCTTCCTGGCATGGTACAAGGTGTTGGTTATTACCTTTAAAGCCCTACATGGCTTGGGTCCAGCTTACTTGCTAAAGTGCCTCCTTCCATACAATCCACCCTGTACTTTCAGGTCCTCTGGGAAGAACCTGCTTCAGTCAAAGAAGACCAAGTTGACTACTGTTTCCCAGAGGACCATCTCATCAGCTGCTCCAAAACTGTGGAATGAATTGCCAGAGGAGATCTGACAGATTACCATCATTGACGCCTTTAAGAAGGCAGTCAAGATGGATCTCTTCCAGCAAGCCTTTCCTGATTGACTGACTGATTAAAAGATAACCCAGTCTGCCCATTGCTATTTTTTTACCATCTGCCTATCTTTTAACTGTTTTAACTAAATTTTAATTTCTATGTTTAACTAGTTTGCTTATCAAACTTGCAAATGACACCAAATTAGGAAGGAGTAGCTAATATTCCAGAGGACAAGATGAAAATTCAAAAGGTCTTTAATAGATAAAAGAGCTGGACCAAAACTAAGAAAATGAATTTCAACAGGGAGAAATTTAAGGTACTGCACTTTAACAGGAAAAAAAATTCAGACATAGGGATGGGGGACAGCTGGCTTAAAACAGTACTTGTGAAAGGGATCTAGAAGTGCTAGTAGACCACAAGTTGAACATGAGTCAACAGTGTTATACAGCTGTTAAAAAAGCCAATGTAATTAAGCTGCATCAATAGTATCTAGATTGAGGGAAGTAAAAGTACTACTCCATTCTGTTTTGGTCCATTCTGTTTTCGGAATACTGTGTCCAGATCTGGGAAACACAGTTCAAAAAGAATGTTGAGAAGATGTAGCATGTCTAGAGGAGGACAAGCAAAATATTGAAAGGTCTGGAAACCAGAATTTATAAGGAAAGACCACATCCTTCTTGAATTTTGGTGCTCAGAACTGGACACAGTATTCCAAGTGTGCTCTGACCAAATCAAAAAAGTGTGGTAATAATACTTTCCTAAGAGCTAGCATGGTTGCATTGGCCTAAGTGTTGGACTTTGACTTTGGAGACCAGGGTTTGATTCCCAGCTTGGCCATGAAACCCACTGGTGGTCGTAGGAAAGTTACACTCTCTCAGCCTCAGAGTTGGCAATGGCAAACCTTCTCTGAAAGAACTTGCCAGGAAAGCCCCATGACAGGTTCAGCTTAAGAGAGCCATAAGTCAGAAATGACTTGAAGGAACACAACAACAACAACAGCAACATCAACAACAACAACCATATTGGGGATCAACCTTGTTTTCTGCCACTCCAGAGAAAAGGACCCAGAGCAATGGACTCAAGCATTAGGAAATCTTCCTCAACATTAGGAAGAATTTTCTGACAGTAAGATCTTTTTGACAGTGGAACATGCTGTGGAACAATGTGGTGGAGTATTTCTTCTGAGATTTTTAAGCAGAGGCTGGATGGCCATTTGTCAGGAGTGCTTTGATTGTGTATTCCTGCATAGCAGGGGATTGGACTGGATGGCCGTTTCCAATTCTATAACTCTATGATGCCATCTTAACCAACATGGCATCCTCTTTCACTTGTTTACATTTTTAAAATCTGTTTTTGCCTTTAATTTTTTTTCCATTTTAAAAAGCTATGCTGTGAATCTTTTTTTAAAAACTTGTGATGAGAGTAGAAATATTAGGGTCCTAGAGTCACTCTGTTTTTAAATTGACTTAGGGGCTGGACAGATTGGCAGAAAGGGGCAGCAAGATGCCACCCCTTTCTGCCCTGGAAGCAGGTTGTGGCAACCACACGCTGTGGCCTGTGCATAGCTCAAAAAGAAGCCCAGAAAAGTGGCTTCTTTTTGAACCAAAGAATGGCACCATAACTGCTGCAGTGTGGCGTTATGATGCCCCTCATGCACAGCGCTGTTTGGGCACTGTGCATGAGGGATGTCCTCGTGGCACGCCTAGTGCAAACAGGCGTGTGCCAGTATGGCACCCCGGAAGAGGAAAAAGGGCTGGGCGCATGTGGATAATAATAATAATAATAATAATAATGACAATGATAATGACATATTTATTTGTATCCCGCCTCTCCCTGTGTTGGATCGAGGCGGGTAATAGCAAGTGGGGTTCATAATAAAATCGGAAAACATCTGATGGAGCAGTGAGACAGATGGACTGTTAAAAAGTCTGAGGAGGTCAGTTAGGGAAGGCCTGCCAGAAGAGATCCATCTTTATTGTCTTCTTGAAGTCCTCCAACGATGACCTTATACTGTGCCCGGAAGCTAATAGGCAGCCAGTGTAGGGATTCTAAAATAGGTGTAATAGAATCAAATTTAGAACTCCCTGTAACTAATCTGGATGCCCAGCCCTACTCCACATGGAGGCCAGCGGAAACTGCCTGTCTGTATTCCCCCTTAGTGAGTTAAATTATAACTCCTAGCCAGTGTAGTATAGTGGTTTGAGTGTTGGGCTATGACTCTGGAGACCAGGGTTCAATTCTTGTCTTAGCCATGGAAATCCACTGGGTGAACTTGAGTGAGTCACAAACTCTCAGCCCCAGAAAACCTCATTCACCTTAGCATTGCCATAAGTTGGAAATGACTTGACGGCACACAACAACAAAAAGGTAATTCGCCTAGTTCTCTGTATACATTACTTCCTGCAAATTCAAATGAGATCCATCAAATTATCCTCCATAATTCTGAATCTTTCCCACCTACATTTTTGTAACGTGCATGTCTCTCTCTCTGTAATATTGTTCTCTGCCTTTCCTCCCATAGCATATCTCCTCTGATGTCACACAGTAAGTCAGAGTTTGAACAAATGCGTGGGAGGGGAGATACAACTCCACTGATCATGATAGTTGGAGGATTTGGCAAGTTGTAATAGGAAAAAATAGCATTTCCATGCTTTACATTGGCTCTTGCAAGACATAAGTGCTATTTGTTCTCATGGTTGCCATTAATTCAGTTTTTCTGTTGTCTCAGTGCCAGCCTTACCCTTTGATATCACAGAGGCTGTCTGGAATGATAAAGAATTATTTTATTTGGAACTTAAATCCACAAGTAAACTACTTAAAATTAAACTACTAAATTACTACCTACATATACACACCATAGGTTGACAGCCTATAGGTCTATAGATTAAATTTCCTATTTAAGATAAAAGATCTATAATAGTTGGGGGGGGGGAATTCTTACTTACGTGTATAAAGGGAGTTGCTGAGTTCGAGAACTTGGGCTAACACTGTTAAAATTGAAATTACACAGCAAATTAAACTATAAAATTAATAAATCAAATGAAAAAAAAATCAAATATTCATATAAATGTGTCAAATATTCATATAAATTCTAGTTGGGTTATTCTGTGATTTCCTCTTATTTTTAAATATGTTTTCTCTCTAGCTTCATTGAAGAATTGTTCTTGCTTCTTATTCACTCTCTTGTTCTTTGGACAGGACTTCTATTTTGTCTTCTAATCATTTTGATGTATTTTCTAGATTTCATATTTTTATTAATTTTTACTATATCTTTGTCCAACTTTTCCAAATTTTGTCTAATTTGTCTTAGTCCCATCTTTGAATCTTGTTTCATCTCTCCTCTCAGATATCTCAAGTCTTTTCTCACTTCTTGATACTGTTCCTTGGTTTTCTCAATAATATGTAAATTTTGGTCTAAAAGTTTTGTCATCTGCCTCCAATGAAGGTTTACTTTGAATTTGTAATTGGTTGACTGGCCACACCCAAAGGGTGCTCAACAATGGCTCCTTTTCAACTTGGAAAGAAGTGACCAGTGGGGTGCCACAGGGTTCTGTCCTGGGCCCAGTGCTATTCAACATCCTTATTAATGGCTTGGATGACAGAATTGGGGGCATACTTATCAAATTTGCAGATGAAACCAAATTAGGAGGAGTAGCCAATATTCCAGAAGACAGGATCAAAATTCAAAATGACCTGAATAGACTAGAAAGCTGGGCCAACGCTAACAAAATGAAATTCAATGCGGAGAAATGTAAGGTACTGCACTTAGGGCGGAAAAATGAAATACACAGATATAAAGTGGGCGACATGTTGAGGTGGAATCTCTTTTCCTGCAGCTTGCATCCATTGTTCCGTGTTCTAGTCCCTGCAGCAGAAGAAAACAAGCTTCATCCCTCCACAATATGATATCCCTTCAAATATTTAAACAGGGCTATCATATCACCTCTTAACCTTCTCTTCTCCAGGCTAAACACCCCCAGTTCCCTAAGGCGGTCCTCATAGAGCATGGTTTCCAGACCCTTCACCATTTTAGTTGTCCTTCTTTGGACACACTCCAGTTTCTCAACATCTTTTTTGAATTGAGGTGCCCAGAACTGGACACGGTATTCCAGGTAGGGCCTGAGCAAAGCAGAATAGAGTGGCACTATTACTTCCCTTGATCTAGACACTATACTTCTATTGATGCAGCATATAATTGCATTGGCCTTTTTAGCTGCTGCATCGCACTGTTGACTCATGTTCAAGTTGTGGTCTACTTGGACTCCTAGATCCCTTTCACACGTACTTTCATTCAGCCAGATGTCTCCCATCCTTCATCTGTGCATTTCATTTTTCTGACCTAAGTGCAGTACCTTACACTAAATGGCCATTATAATGAACTGATTGATTGATTGATTGATTATACTTTTCTGCGTCGAATTTCATTTTGTTAGCCTTGGTCCAGTTTTCCAGTCTATTCAAGTCATTTTGAATTTTGATCCTGTCTTCTGGAGTATTAGCTACTCCTCCTAATTTGGTGTCATCTGCAAATTTGATAACTATGCCCCCAATTCTGTCATCCAAGTCATTAATAAAGATGATTAATAGCTCTAGGCCGAGGACAGAGCCCTGTGGGACCCCACTGGTCATTTCTTTCCAGGTTGAAAAGGAGCCATTGTTGAGCACCCTTTGGGTTCAGCTGGTCAACCAATTGGAAATTCATGTAACAGTTAACTTGTCTAGCCCACATTTTACAAGCTTGTTTACAACAGTGTCATGAGGAACCTTGTCAAAGGCCTTACTGAAATCAAGATATACTATGTCCACAGCATTCCCTTCATCTATCAAGCTGGTAATTTTATCAAAAAAAAAAAAGAGATCAGATTTGTCTGGCATGACTTGTTTCTCTGAAACCTATGTTGAATTTTTGTGATTATGGCATTAGCTTCTAAATGTTCACAGACTCTCTGTTTAATTATCTGCTCTAGAATCTTTCCTGGTATTGATGTCAGACTAACTAGATGATAATTGTTGGGACCTCTTTTTTTCCCTTTTTGAAGATGGGTACAACATTTGCCCTCTGCCAGTGTTCTGGGACTTCTCCTGTTCTCCAGGAGTTCTCAAAGATTACTGCCAGTGGTTCTGAATTAACACAGTACAAAAAGGGAAAGACTTTCTGGAAAAACATTCTTTAGAACTCCAAGAAACACAACAGGAAGGAGAAGAAGGAGAAGACAACATTAAGGAATCTACAAAGAGAACACAAGAAGGAGATGATAAGGAAGAAACAGAGGAGACAAATCAAGAAGAAAAGGACGTGACAGAACTTACAGAATTGACAGACAAAAAAACATTACAAGAGTCTGAAACATTCAATATTTTGCAAGATGCTGAATAAATTGAAAATTCTTTCATGGAATGTAAAAGGACTTAACAGCCCACAGAAACGTAAAAACATTTTTCACTACATAACTAAATTAAAGACGGACATCACATGCATTCAAGAGACTCATGTTAAAAAGAAGGATAAGAGACTTTTAAGAAATACAAAACTAGGACAAGAATTTGTAGCAGCTAATGATAAAAGGAAAAAAGGAGTTGTAATTTATGTCAAAAATCAATATGAATCCAAGGAACTATTCGTTGATCCAAAAGGTCACTATATTGGTATTGAATGTACCTGGGGAGGAAAAAAAATGTTAATAGTGGGAGTATACGCTCCACTTGAAAACAAAAGCTCCTTTTTTGAAAACCTGTGAAAGATAATATCAGAATACCCGCACGAAAATGTAATGATGATGGGGGATTGGAATGGGGTTATTGACCCAAGGATTGACAAAAAAGCTCAAAACAAAATATACACAAAACAAGGGAGGTTGCCTAAATCCTTCTTTGAGCTAATCAAACTTCATGGATTAGTAGATACATGGAGAATTAAATATGGAGAATCAAAAGAGTACACATTCTATTCTAATCCACACGACACATGGTCTAGACTAGATATGTTTTTGAACTCTACTGCGATTAGTGTCAATGTAGACAAAATAGATGTCCTACCAAAGATTTGTTCGGACCATAATCCAATTTTGATGACAATGAATAATGGATGGAAGGCTGAATTTAACTGGCGTCTAGATGATACCCTACTTAATGATGAAAATATAATACACAGAGCTAAACAAACATTGAATTTATTCTTGAAAGAGAACTGGAATGGTGAAGTGCGTAACCACGTAGTATGGGACGCAGGAAAGGCAGTCATGAGAGGCTTCTTTCTCCAACAAGCCTCAGAAAGGAAAAAGAAGAAAACAGAGAGATTAAATGACTTACAGAAACAATTAAGACTAAAAGAAAAAGAAATGGAACTACAAGCAAATAAAACAACTAAAAATATTCAAAAAGAAATTTAAAAAATTCAAGATCAAATTCAATTAACATTAACAGAAGAACTGGAAAAAAATTTAAGGTATTTAAAGCAAAATTATTTTGAACATGCAAATAAACCAGGAAGATGGTTATCAATAAGACTGAAAAAGGAGAAACAGAAGAGGATGATATTGGGTCTAAAATCTGGTGAGAAAATAATTACCGCACAAAATCAGATAAAGGAGTGTTTTTTGAAGTATTATAAAGAACTTTATAAAGGAAGACATATTAATTCAAAAACCCTAAAAACATTTTTGGATAAACAGAAGATTCCAATCTTAAATCAACATCAGAAAGAAGAACTTAATAAAGAGATTTCAGCATCAGAGATAATGGAAGCCATTAATAAACAAAAGACAGGGAAAGCTCCAGGACCTGATGGTTTTGGAGCAAAATACTATAAAATTCTCTGGGAAGAATTGACTCCACTTTTACTTCAAGTAATGCACGACATCAAAGCAGAAGGAATCCCAAAATCCTGGACGAATGCTTATATCTCATTAATACCCAAAGAAGATAAAAAGATACTAGAAACAAAAAATTTCCGACCAATATCTTTACTAAACGTTGATTATAAGATATTCACTACAATATTGGCGGAAAGACTAAAAAGAATTCTTGCAAAAATTATTCATGAAGACCAAAATGGCTTCCTCCCAAGCAGATCCTTGAGAAACAACATCAGGAACTTACTGGACATAATAGAATACCATGGGAAAAAAAAAATAGATAAAAAGACTGCAGTCATATTACTAGATGCTGAAAAGGCATTCGACAACGTGGATTGGGATTTCATGAAGGAAACACTGGAGAGAATGTCTATCGGAGATAACTTTCTAAAAAACATACAAAGCTTGTACGTAACCCAGACAGCCCAAATAATCGTCAATGGAGAAAAGACAAAACCCTTTTCAATCCTGAGAGGAACAAGACAAGGGTGTCCTCTTTCACCTCTTCTCTTTCTAACAGTGATTGAAGTCTTAGCAAACCTGATCAGGAATAACCAGGAAATTGAAGGTATCAAATTCAAAGGAGAAGAATACAAAATTAAACTATACGCAGATGATATGGCAATATATTTAACTAATCCGACTGAGAATATCCACGCATTATTGAAACAACTTTCAACTTTCGGAGAATTAGCAGGTTTCAAGATAAACAAAGATAAAACAAAATTTCTTCCCCTTAATTTGACGAATGAAGAAATTCAATCTATCACCAGAAGTTCAGGCTTTAAAAAAGAAAACAAGGTTAAATATTTAGGAATTTATTTCTCCAACAAAAATTCAGACCTTTTCAAAAATAACTATCTCAGAACCTGGCAAGAGATAAAATCTAATATAGCAAGCTGGAAAAATCTTCAGTTGTCACTACTAGGAAAAATTTCAGTGGTAGAAATGAATATTCTACCCAAATTATTATTTCTTTTTCAAAATCTGCCGATATTGATAAACGACACGCCTTTCAAAACTTGGCAAAAAGACATTTTAAAGTTTATCTGGACAGACAAAAAAACCAGAATCAAGTTGAAATCATTACAGGACACAACAGATAGAGATGGACTGGGACTACCGCATCTTAAATGCTATTATTACGCAGCAAGTCTAGTATGGCTCCGTGAGTGGTTACATTTAAGAAATGATAGACTCTTAAAACTGGAATCGATTGAAAATAGATATGGCTGGCATGCATACTTATTTCAAGACAAAGTCAAGGTCAACCAAGACTTTAACAACCATTATGTAAGAAGGGCTCTGTTTAGAATATGGACTAAATTTAAAAGACATTTTAATGAGAAGATTCCACTATGGATGTCAATCAACGAGGCGACTTATCCAAATCAGAAATTAGACTCACATGAATGGTTGAGATACCAAGATATTTTAACCAGGATATCACAGGAAAAATTTGAAATTAAAACATTAGAAGAAATGAAGCAGGAGGGGAAAAACTTACAATGGTTCACCTACATACAACTGAAAGAAAAATTTAAAATGGACAATAAAATATATGGATTTACAGAAAAACAGACAGAAATAGAAAAATTACTTATGAAAACAGAGGGAAAAAAATTACTTTCAAAGATTTACAAATATCTACTCGGAATAGAAATGGAATCAGAAACAACTAAAGATTCAATGATAAAGTGGGCTTTGGACATTGGTAAAAATATCCCATATGACCAATGGGAAAAAAATTGGAAAAAAAGGCAGAAATATACAGCATCAATGGAGTTAAAAGAAAACCAACTGAAAATGCAATTTAGGTGGTACCTTACACCTGATAAGTTATCCAAGATGTACAAAAACACTAATGACAGATGTTGGAAATGCTCCTCAGAAAAAGGAACTTTTTTCCACACATGGTGGCTTTGTCGGAAGGCCAAAGAATATTGGACACAAATATCCAAACAAATTAAAGAAATTCTGCAAATAGAACTGGAATTCAAACCAGAGATATTCCTATTAGGAATGATTAATGATGATTTGGAAAAAAACTATGGAAAATTGCTGTTTTACATGTTTACGGCAGCTAGGATCACGTACGCTAAATTCTGGAAACAAGAGACTATTCCAGAATTAACAGACTGGTATGCAAAATTACAAGAATATACAATAAATGATAAACTTACTCAACAATTAAGGAATAAATCAATCAAAAAGTTCGAAAAAGAATGGGAACCAATAATAATCTTTTTAAGATCTTTGTGAAAAAGAAAAAGGGAAAAAAGAACATGAATGAGAATGTAAATTAATGACTCATCCGGTAATAACATTTATGGAGAACTTAAACCTTGTAACAATCCCAGATCAAGTTATGAATGAGGATTAATACTGCGGAACCATAGAGAATCATTAAAGACATATAAATCATATAAAGACAAAGGACGATATATAAATGTTTTTATATCATTTATATCATCTATCAAAATATATGTTAAATATCGAGTTTCACAAAAGTCAATATTTTATTACATAAAAGAAGAGAACAGAGAAGAAAAGGAAGTTACGTCTTGTGATAAATGTTGTGAATGTTGCAGTTATGTTATGTTATAAGCTATAGTTATGGTATGCTGTTTAGTTAATGTAATTCGTTTATATGTTTAGCTGTTTGATTGTTTTTGTTGTTATTGTTGTTTTTCGATATTTGAAGTCTGAAGGGGAATGTTCTTACATATCTAAGGAAAAGATCATATGTATAGAGTAGCAACACAATAGATGAGATATGTAATTAGTAATGATATTGATGTGAATATTGAATTTATGGGTTTTTTTATGTCTTTTATGTTTTTTATTAATATGAAAAGTAAATTAAAAAAAAGATTACTGCCAGTGGTTCTGATGTTACATTTGCCAGTGCTGTTAATACCCTTGAATGTAATTCATCTACTCCTGGAGACTTATATTCATTTGGTTTAACCAGGTATTCCTGTACTATCTCTTTACTTATTCTGTGCTGAAATTCTCCTATTCTGTCCCCTGCTCCACTGTACTCAGGTTGAACACCCTTTGCCTTTTCTGAGAAGACTGAAGCAAAGAAAGTGTTTTTCTCTGCCTTTTCTCTGTCCCCTTTTAGCATTTTGCCATCTTCACAACACAATGGCCCTACCATTTCCTCCTTCTTCCTTTTGCTGCAGACATATTAAAAAAAAACGTTTTTATTGTTCTTAATCTCTCTAGCAAGCCTGAGTTCATTTTGCGCTTTAATTTTTCTGACTTCAACCCTACACGTGCTTGCTATTTGTTTGAATTCCTCTTTGGTGATTTCCCCATTTTTCCATTTCTTATACATGTTCCTCTTAAAACTTAGCTCAGTTGAAAGTTCCTTAGTCATCCATCCTGGCTTCTTGAGACATCTTCCCTTCTTCTTTCTCATTGGAACTGTTTGAAATTGCACCTTCAGTATCTAATTTTTGAGAAACTCCCATCCATCTTGAACTTCCTTCTCTTTTAGTATTCCTGACCATGGATCACCCCCACTATTTCTCTAAGTTTATTGAAATCAGCTCTCCTAAAGTCAAGAATTCGTGCCTGACTATGCCTGGCCTCTCCTTTCCACTGTATAACAAACTCCAGGAGAACATGGCCACTCCTACCTAAGGATCCAACCACTTGCACCCCATTAACTAGGTCATCCCTGTTGGTCAGATCTAAGATAGCTGACCCCCTTGTTGCCTCTTCCACCTTTTGGACAATGAAACTGTCTTCGAGGCAAGTGAGGAATTTGGTAGACCTTGATGATTTGGCTGAGTTTGACTTCCAGCAAATAACCGGATAGTTGAAGTCGCCCATCACTACTACATCTCTCCTTTCTGAGTGTGTGGTCATCTGTTCTAGAAAAGCATTATCCAATTCCTCTGTCTGACTTGGAGGTCTGTAGTAGACTCCCACAGTAATATCCTTGGTGTTTCCTTCCCCTTTAATTTTTATCCAGATCCTCTCCACTTGGTCTCCAGTACTGATGTCCTGGATTTCTTCACTGGTGTAAATGTCCCTGACATATAATGCTATTCCTCCTCCTTTCCTGTTTGGCTTGTTTGTCTTAAAAGGTTATATCCCTTTATTTCTACATTCCAATCGTGAGACTCATCCCACCAGGTTGCAGTGGTTCTTGTTATATCATATTTGCTTTGTTGTGCTAGTAGTTCAAGTTCATCTTGCTTATTTCCCATGCTCTATGCATTGGTGTAGAGACATCTAAGGACATGTGTTCCCTTTTCTGCTTGTGCAAGTTTATTTTTGCCTCCCACTGTTGAGTCCTTGCACTGTTTGCCTTTTCCCCCCATGCCAGTTTGATTATTTTCTCCAGCCCTTTTGCCTTCCAGAATACTGTCTCCCTCCCCGACATAGCTCAGTTTAAAGCCCTCCGGATCAATTTTTTGAGACTATTGGCAAAAACGTTTTTGCCAACTGGCGTGAGATGCAGCCCATCCCTTGCCAGAAGTCCCCCCCCCCTCATGGAACCGCAGTGTTAGGAAGTCTCTCTTTCTTAGGGGCAATTATAGTTGGCTCAAATATGCAGAGAGGAAGATCCTAACAGTCTTACGCCAAGATCGGGTCCCAAACTGTTTACCGGAGGTTCACTGACAAACCCCAAGAGAAGTGACACTAGCCCTAAGAAATCCAATAAAATACACAGTTTATTAAGGGGCATTAATATCACGCAGCAAGGGGGCACATACACACGTTCAATACTAGAGAAAAGGGAGGGGTAAGAGTGGGGGTTAGAGCTGAGAGAAAGAGACCGCTGGAATAGCTACCATAGAAATCTTCTCTTCGAAGCCGGATTGGGACGGATGAATGTGTTGGACGTAACCGCTGGAATGGGGGGGGGGGTTGGCCACGAGAGCTATAGGCAGAAGTCAAACTGACATGGATCAGCCTGTCCTCCAAGAATAGCATTGGGGAGAGATTCAAAATGAGAGCCTTATATAGTGTTGAACATATCCAGAGGCTATGTAATTGTGCTAGACAAAGGTGTTGATTGCCTGGGCTTTCTTAAGCCAAGAGCAAATAATCTGTGTACAATGCGCTTAGATTGGGATACAAATCGGAGGGGAAGCAGGCTTAATGGCTGAGTATTTAAGTCGATCACTGGCTCATCAAGTGTGAGGCCAAGCCTATTGTCTTTACTCGGAGGGAAGGCAGAACTGGTCTGGCGACTCCCTACTTCCTCTAAAAAGCTGCTTACTATGAAGTCAATTCTTCCAAGTGGGGCCTGTCTATGTGACCTTCTCGCTTGGGACTTATGGAGGGTCTTGGAAAGGGTCAAGCAGGGGTCATGATACAGTCCACATGTCTCCCAAAATTTTATATCAAATGTAGGTATTGTAACAGCAGCCCATGATCCAAGAATCCAAACCGTTCTTGGTGGCACCATCTACAGAGCTAGTTATTCACCTCTGCTATTTTCCTCTCCCTTCCTGGACCATGCCCTTCTACTGGGAGAAAAGATGAAATGACAACCTGTGGATCCATCTCTCTCCGCTTCCTACCCAGAGCCTCATAATCTCTTATGATATTCTGAAGGCTGTTCCTTGCAGTATCATTGGTTCCCACATAAACCAAAAGAAAGGGGTATTGATCAGTAGGCTTGACCAGTCTTGTCAGCCTCTCCGTCACATCACGGATCTTTGCCCCAGAGAGACAACACATCTCCTGAGACATCTTTTCAGGCCCACAAACCACTACTTCAGTACCCCTCAGCAAGGAGTCCCCCACCACGACCACACGCCTCCTCCAAGGTTTAGCAGCGGCTGTTCCCTGTGGTGCTATTCTCAAGCTCCCCTGCTCTGTCCCTGATGTCTGTCCCTGATGCTCTTCCTCATCATCCTTGATAACAGAGAGAGATTCAAAGCAATTCTGTAGCTGCAAGCCATTCACAGAACGTTCCTTGGTTTCCTTATTTCTGTGTGTGACCTTCCTCCAAGCATCTATCTCTGTTGTATGTGGAGTGACCTCCTCCACCCCAGCAACTTCCTCTATGTGTTTCCCATCCAAGACATTCCGGTTTGTTCTGTTCATGAGAATCTCCTGCTCCCTAAGATGTTGAAGTGCAGATACCTGGGCCTCCAGCTGCTGTACTTTCTCTTCTAAGAGGGCTACCAATTTGCACTTGGTGCAGGTGTAGTTCCCCACATCTGTAGGCAAGAAGGCAAACATCCCACAAGTGTTGCAGGTGACTGCAGCAGGGCCTTCAGTTTCCATACTGAGACGTCTTAAGGAGCCACTGAAACAAGTCCGTGGGCTTCCCCTGCTAAACTTGGCCTTCTTCACACGTACTTTCATTCAGCCAGATGTCCCCCATTCCTATATCTGTGCATTTTATTTTTCCACCCTAAGTGCATTACCTTACATTTCTCTGCATTGAAATTCATTTTGTTAGCTTTGGCCCAGCTTTCTAGTCTATTCAGGTCATTTTGAATTTTCATCATGTCTTCTGGAGTATTAGCTACTCCTCCATTACACATTTTTCCTTTTTCTCAGTTGATGAAATAAAGGATTCTCCTAATTTAGATTGCTTCAGAAATCTTGAGTCTCTTTTCCTAATGTGTGTCTCCTGTAAACATATGATATGTGCTTTTTGTTTGTCTAAATAATGAAAGATTCAGCATCTTTTGCACTGATAGTTCAAGCCATGAATGTTCCATGAGATTATCTTATAATTCACTTTAGCGGGAATTTTACTTTACTCTTTTGTTTTGTGTCCAAATCTGATATTGTTTCTTCTTGCTTCGACAACTGTCCTTCCTCTTGACCATGTTCATCTTCCATTCCAGTGGAATGGCCCAGTAGAGTCATGTCCAGATCTGTAGTATGGCTACTCATTCATACAAGACATGTCCAAAAGGGCAGGTTGGTAACAGTGTAAGTGGCTGAAATGACCCTGAGCAAAGGTTGAATAATCACAAAGATTTATTGTTTTTTACCCAGGATGGACATGGTCCATGATCTCTGGTAGTTATCTTGTAATGCTGCCTGCCACACTCAGGCAGTGTGCATTGCTAGCAGAAAGAACAGGCTGATGAAACTGAATTAAATGGTACAAAACTGAGGTATGATGACTCAGAAATTGATCTATTCTGAGCTCCTATCAAACTAGGATGAGGAACTTTGAAACACTATCAGCTGTGCAAAAGTAAAACAAATTCTTACAATTAAAATTTACCTTTAAATCATTTTTAAAGTTTCAATATTTGAATCATAACAAGAAAGCAAATGTTCTCAAATGAAACTTACAAATTAACTGGCCGGTGGGGTAATATGAAGGATCTTCTTTGAAATCTGTTCCAGAGGCCTCCAACAACCTAAAACAATTATTAGAAAGCTTGAGAAAGGATAAAAAGCTTTATATATAAGATTAATATTAACATGAACAATATATAGGTAACAGATAAGATTTTTCACATCAGAGCTCTTAAATCCCCTCACACTGTGCCTCTCAGATCTCACCAGGCTGGGTCCAAATATGATGGCCACCAGGTTCCACAGGTTTCTTCCCCTGCCTGTTCTTAAAGAGTTTGAGGCTTATTTTCATTCAGAACTATCTTCCTAACCCTTGGTCCTCTCACTTACTTAAGTGTCTTTATTACTAGTTGTTCTTATTACTATTGCTAGCATGTTTGATGTTATCTATAAATTACTTCAGCCCACTCCTTAGTGAACATGAAGAAAATAACTTTTATTTACATGCAGAACTTATGAGAGTATCTTTCTAGTAGATGGTTCTCAAGTTTGTTGTTACAATATATATATTTCTTCAGATTTCCTCACTGACTCAGCTGACACACTCCTTTAAAAACGGCAAGGCAGCCGGGATTGATGGAATCCCACCTAAAGCTTGGAAACACGGAGGTCATGTACTCCATGCTAAATTCCATGAGCTACTTGTGAGTTGTTGGGGAAAAGGTGAACTGCCATCAGATCTCCGAGATGCAGTTATCATCACCCTGTATAAGAAAAAAGGAGCAAAATCTGATTGCTCAAACTATTGAGGTATAACACTGCTCTCCACTGCTGGAAAAATCCTTGCAAGGATACTCCTGAACAGATTAGTTCCTGCTATTGCAGAAGAACTTCTCCCTGAAAGTCAATGCAGCTTCAGAGCTAATAGGAGCACTACAGATATGGTATTTGCTCTTAGACAACTGCAAGAGAAATGTAGAGAGCAGAGCAAAGCACTCTATGTAGCATTTGCTGACCTTACCAAAGCCTTCGACACTGTGAGTAGAAAAGGTCTGTGGCAGATCCTGGAATGACTAGGATGTCCCCCCAAATTCCTCAAAATGATTATCTTGCTACATGAGGGCCAGCAAGGACAAGTCAGATATGGTGATGCTCTCTCAGAGCACTTTCTAATAACTAATGGTGTGAAACAAGGATATGTTTGTAGTGAGCAGGCCGAGGGAACAGCCAATCACAGAGCACCAGGTGTCCAGCCAATGAGGAGCTGACTGGGCGGGGTTGTGGAGAAGCCTTGGTGCAGAGAGAATGTGTAAGGGGTTTTTAGTTGATTGGGATTTTGAAGGGAAGAGACACCACAGAGGGAGGGTGTGTTCTTAAGTTCCTGAGGTGACAGTTGTAGGTTCATTTTTAGACCAGGGAAGGGTCTGAAGAGCCCAATAGGGGACTAGTTAGGCTTTGAGGAGTAGAAGAGAGACTCATAGCAAGCTGTGAGGTTGAAAAAAGATATTAAGGTAGTAAGGTTGCTGGAGTGGCTGTAGTACTTGTATTGTAAGGAACTTCTGTAACTAAGAAAGACAAACAAAACTTAAAAATACTTTATTAGATATTTCTTTATTTTGTTAATAAACTTTATTTACATTTTGAAATTCCACTTGGCCTCTATTGAACATTTGTGACACGCTACCAGAGTTATCAGTGCCTCGTTGGAGATAGGTGGTGGCGAACAGGGACGAGTTCATCACATAAAAATTGGCGGCAGCGTCGGGATTCGAAAAGCCCAGTTTCCAGAGCTGTTTTGAAGTTTGGGGTCTGAGTAGGTCTGAGTAGGAATACTAGATACCCACAGTGATTTGGTGTTAAGAGTAATCTTAAGCCCCTCCTGAAGAAGCCTTCCCTTGATCCCCTGGACAGAAACAACTATAGACCAGTTTCCTTGCTGCCTTTTCTCAGCAAGGTGATTGAGAGAGCTGTTGCCTCCCAACTCCAAGCTGTCTTGGAGGAAACCGATTATCTCGATCCTTTCCAGAACGGCTTCAGGGCAGGATACGGAGTCGAGACTGCCATGGTTGCTCTGACAGACGACCTCCGCCTGAGCATCGACAGGGGTAGTGTGACCCTTTTGGTGCTCCTGGATCTCTCCACTGCCTTTGACACTATTGATCACTCCATCCTTTTGGATCAGCTGAGAGAGTTGGGGATTGGAGGCACCGCACTCTGGTGGTTCCGATTCTTCCTCCCTGGCAGATCTCAAAGGGTGAGACTCGGGGACAGCTGCTCTTCTAAAATCGAGCTTAGCTGGGGCATCCCTCAGGGTGCCATTCTGTCCCCGATGTTATTCAATATTTATATGAAGCCGCTGGGTGAGATCATTTGGAGGCACGGAGCTCAGTGTCATCAGTATGCTGATGACACTCAGATCTACTTCTCCGTGATCAGATCGTCTGCTCAGACCTCTGATGGCATCTCCCCTCTCAACGACTGCCTTGCGGCAGTAATGGATTGGATGAGGAAAAACCGATTGAAGCTTAATCCAGACAAAACGGAGGTGCTCACAGTCACAGGCCCGAAACCAGGTTTGGGAATACAACTTCCAGTCCTAGATGGAGTCACACTCTCCTCTAAGGACTGTGTTCACAGCTTGGGGGTCCTCCTTGATTCGTCGCTTCACATGACTAGTCAGGTGAATGCGACAGTCAGGAGTGCCTGTTTTCAGCTTCGGCTGATACGCCAGTTGCGCCCTTTCCTAGAGAAGAGGGACCTGGAAACTGTGATACACGCGCTGGTAACCTTCCGTCTGGACTACTGTAACGCGCTCTACATGGGGCTACCCTTGTGCTTAACCCGGAAACTTCAACTGGTCCAAAATATGGCAGCCAGGCTTCTTGCTGGTACATCTAGGAGAGAGCACATTACTCCAGTGCTAAAAGCCCTCCACTGGCTGCCGACCAGTTTCCGGGCACAGTACAAGGTGTTGGTTTTAACCTTCAAAGCCCTACATGGCTTGGGTCCATCTTATCTAAGGGACCGTCTCCTTCCATATGAACCTCCCCGCACACTTCAGTCCTCTGGGAGGAACCTGCTACAGCCCATGAAGACAAGGTTGGTGCAGACCTCCCAGAGGGCTTTTTCAGCTGTCGCCCCCAAGTTGTGGAACGACCTGCCGGATGAGATGCGTCTCATTTCATCCCTAGAAGGCTTCAAAAAAGCCCTGAAGACGCACCTCTTCCGGCAGGCCTTCCCAGAGAATGTGAATATCTCCCAGCTCCAATCCTGAGCCTAACCTTAGGCCCTAGAATCGTCTTTTTTCCAGCTTTCCTTCCCTTGTGCTTTATTCCTAGATGACCTAGGCCTTAGGTCCGTTTTCCCTGCTGCTGTTTTTTATTGCCTATTTTAGCTATTCTATGTTTTAACTGTATTGTGATTTAATTTTTTTTTAGGGGGGGTGGTAAGGGAAGGGATGGGATATTTTAACTGTAACTGTTTTTAACTCTTGTTGTAATCCCCCCCCCCCGATTGCTTGTTCAGAGGGGCGGACTAGAAATAAATTATTATTATTATTATTATTATTATTATTATTATTAATCTCTGAGGTAAGAGACAGGTTATAGTAGGAGATTACTTGGATCCTAACCACGCCAACATTATTTTAAACTAGTATCTGAGGTAAAAGTACTGGGTAACCGTAGGAGACTAGTAGTTAGGAATAAAGACAGACAAAAAGGTGATTCTTGAGGTAAAAGCTTGGGTAAAGTAAAGAAATCACTGGTCTGACTTTGAGAACTAAGTAAGATCTCTAGTTTTGGTGAAGGCACTGTTGAGTCAAAGTGATTCCTGAGGTAAAAGCTTGGGTAACGTAAGGAATCACCGATTTGACATTGAGATTTAAGTAAAATCTCTATATTTACTAGGGGCATAGTTAATTTACAGTGATTCCTGAGGTAAAGGTTGTGGTAAAATAGGGAATCACTAACTCCATTTTAAGATCCAAGTGAAGTCTTGTTGTTCAATTGAGGCAAAGTAAAAAAGTATTTTCTGAGGTAAAAGTTTTGGGTATTCATAAGGAAATACTGCTAACATGCCTCCTAAGAAAGTGAAGACCCTAGCAGTAGTTGAAATGAGAGAGGAAGAGGAGATTACAGAAGAAATGGGGCTAGTGTTGAAATGGAGGTGTCTGAACCTACAAAGAGTTTAGAGATGTGGAAAATTAAACAGGAACTGCAAATGAAAAGAGAAATAGAGTTGGCCAAGATAGAAAATGAAAGGATTTTGAAAGAAAAAGAACAGGATAGGATTTTGAGAGAAAGTCAAATAGCACAAGATAAAGAAATTGAATTGGCCAGAATGGAAAATGAGAGGCTTTTAAGAGAAAAAGACATGGAGTATCAGATAAGAATGAGGAGTATGGATCAGGGAATCCCTTTACTTCAAGTAGTTCCTGAGGTAAATAGAGTACCACAAATTGACATAAGAGGTTTCCCAGATATTATAAAGGGGACAATATCGAAGCTTTCTTTGTTAATTTTGAGAGGACTTGTTCAGAGTGGAGAATAAAGAACGAGGAGAGAATGAGTTATTTGAGATCGCAGATTAGTGGGGGTCTCACAGAAGTATATGCAGAGATGAGGACAGAGGAAGCCCAAAACTATGATTTATTTAAAGAATTGGTGAGGCAAAGATTTGGCTTGACACCAGAACATCATCGACAATGATTTAGGGCAATTAAGAGAGAGGGGGATGAGTCATTTTGTCAATTGGGGGCCAGACTAGACAATCTATTGAAAAGCTGGATTGAGGGTACTAAAATTACCACGAAAGAAGAATTACAGAGTCTGGTAGGGTTAGAACAATTCTTCAATGTTATACCCTAAGAATACAGATGGCTAGTGCAAGACTGACAACCAAAAACTGTGGCAGAGACAGCAAAACTGCTGGATGCTATAGCTTTAGTCAGGGAAGATGGTCAAAAAATAACCAGATCTGAGGGAAAATCTCAAGAAAGTGAGAGAAGAAATCCTAAAAATTGGGATACTATAAGAATAGTAGTAGTAAAAATTTCAAACCTTGGCAAGAGGAAAAGGCAAATGATGCTGTTAGGAAAAGTGTTGGGTTGAGAGAGTGTGACCCAGACACCCATATAAGAGATAGTTGGACGAGGAAAGAGCCCTCAGAAGCAAGTAACAAGAAATGTTATGAATGTGGTAAAATAGGGCACTTCAGATATAACTGCCCAAACATATATAATAGAGAGAGAACATCAAATATAAAAACAGCTTATTGTGTAACAGCAGTTAAACCAGCAGTTCAAGACTTTAGCCACAGAGAACATACAGATTCGGTTGCCTTGGAAACAACAGTTGGAAGACCAACTGACGGCTGTGAAACACATTGCCCAAAGACATGTTTAGTGATCACAACGGCACCTCACAAAATTGATTTAAAAGACCATAACGAAAGGATACAAATAAATGAAACCTCTATGTGGGCTTTTTGTGACTCAGGTTCAGAAGTTTGTATTATTAAATCACACCTGATACAATTTCAGTATCTGTGCCCAAATGATTATTTATCTATACAAGGGTTAGGAGGACCTGCATTTTCAGTGCCAGTTGCCAAACTTAATATAGCATTCCGAGTATATAAATTGCAGTGGAGATTTGGCATATATGATTCCATCCCAACAGATTGTCTCATTGGAAATGATTTGATTAGACACATTCAGGGGCTAGAAGAATCCAAAAATTTGGTCGTTAAAGAAAAAGCTAAGAGGAGAGATAAATTTGTGGGAACTCTTAAACATGAACTGGAATTTTTGAAGGGAGAAAATCAGAATTTACAGGACCTTAAGAATAAAGAAGCAGAAAAGGTTGTTACTTTGAAAGAGAGTCTAGATTCTAAAGAAAGGACTATATCAGATTTGAACAGGATTATTTCTGATCTAAAACACTCATCAGAACATACTGGTGAAAATTGGTTACAGGAATTGCTGGATGAGACAGTCAAAGAAAATGAGAACTTAGTAAATAAAAATGAAAAGTTACAAAACCATCTAGCTGACTTTAAACAGGAAAATAAAGATCTGCTTCAAAAGGTTAATGAAGGTCTGCAGGAGTTAGATAACCAGAAAATAAAAAGTGAAGATTTATACAAAGAGATTACTAGACTAGAAAATATGCTAGACACTAAAGATAAAAAAAACTTCAGGAAATATTAGAAAAACCCAAGAGTCTTAACACAGAACAAAGACAGGAAAACTTGCGTGAGCAAGCAAAAGTAGTAACTAAAAAAAGAAAAGAGGCAGTCATGGGCAAGGAGATAAATAAGTTTAATGAGTCTGAAAGGAAAATTGGACCAGAACAAGAAAGTTCTAAGAGTTTAAAACCTTTGGCAAGGATAGCTAAAAGAAAAGCCTCAAAGGTAAAGAAAACCATTCCTTACAAAGTACAGGTAAAAAAGACTCAAAGAGATAGTAAGCCACAAATAAAGTCGAGAAAAGATGAGAAGTTCCAAGATGATACTTGCAGCAAGTTTCTAATGATAATGATGATGATGGGGGTTGTTGTTGGACCAATGTGTATAGAAGCAGAGAACCAAGTTTATAGATCTCAGATAAACCTTCTACACTTCCAAATCTAGCATATGGTTGGAAGCCATATAATAAAAGGGATATTGAGGAGAAATTCTAGTCATGGCAGATGAGTGATACAGGCCAGAAGAAAAGAAATCCAGTGGCAGGGATGAAACGCGAATTCGTAGAGACCAAAGAAGAAGATGTGATGACTTTGAAAAGGGGCGCTTTACAGAGGAAGAGTCTGCAGAGGAGGATGTAACGACAGCTCAACGCACTCAAAGAATCGGGTCCTGTGAGACAGAAAGGAAAAGAGACTTGTTACCAGATGAGATTTTAAGTCTTCAACCAGAGACGTCAAGAATTGGTCTGGGGAGGACTCCTGATAAGGACAATGAGGTTTATAATGTTGAGAATATAACCTGATTTGGTTTAGATGCACTGGACCTACATAAAATGTGGCAATGTATATATATGATATGTATATGTATAGAAACTGTATTCATATGATGGTATGTATTGTGTAATATGGTAAGTATATTTTGTGATTGTTGTTGCATTAACTCACATAACCATTTGGTCATGTGTGTTAATACACTTGTAAAGGGGGGAGGTATGTAGTGAGCAGGCCAAGGGAACAGCCAATCACAGAGCACCAGGTGTCCAGCCAATGAGGAGCTGACTGGGCGGGGTTGTGGAGAAGCCTTGGTGCAGAGATAGAGAAAAAGTGTAAGGGGGTTTTAGTTGATTGGGATTTTGAAGGGAAGAGACACCACAGAGGGAGGGTGTGCTCTTAGGTTCCTGAGGGGACAGTTGTAGGTTCATTTTTAGACTAGGGAAGGGTCTGAAGAGCCCAATAGGGGACTAGTTAGGCTTGAGGAGTAGAAGAGAGACTCATAGCAAGCCATGAGATTGAAGAAAGATATTAAGGTAGTAATATTAATAAGGTTGCCGGAGTGGCTGTAGTACTTGTATTGTAAGGAACTTCTGTAACTAAGAAAGACAAACAAAACTTTAAAATACTTTATTAGATATTTCTTTATTTTGTTAATAAACTTTATTTATATTTTGAAATTCCACTTGGCCTCTATTGAACATTTGTGACATGCTACCAGAGTTATCAGTGCCTTGTTGGAGATAGGTGGTGGCAAACAGGGACGAGTTCGTCACAGTGTTCTTGCTCCAACTCTATTTACAATCTTCTTCAGCATGATGCTCCAAAAGGCTACAGCAGATCTCGAAGAAGAAGACGGCATCTATATACGTTACTGTACTGATGGTAGCTTGTTTAACTTAAGACGTCTGAAGGTTCACACAAAGCCTCTAAACTATCTAGTCCGTGAGCTGCTTTTCGCTGATGATGCTGCCCTTGTTGCCCATACAGAAGCACCTCTGCAGTGCCTAACATCCTGCTTGGCAACAGCTGCAGAGCTGTTTGGGCTGGAAGTCAGCCTGAAGAAAACGGAAGTTCTCTACCAGCCTGCACCACAGGAAGAGCACTATCACCCCCACGTCACAATAGGCAAATCTGTACTTAAGTCTGTTCAGCAGTTCACCTACCTGGGAAGTATCATCTCCTCAGATGCCAAGATCGACAAAGAGATAGATCACAGATTAGCAAAGGCATATAGTGCATTCGGAAGGCTTCACAAAAGAGTCTAGAGTAACAAACACCTGAGGCAAAGCACGAAAATCAGTGTGTACAGAGCCATTGTATTGTCCATTCTCCTATACGGGTCTGAAACATGGGTCACCTATCACCAACATCTACGACTCCTCTAATGCTCCATCGGAGCTGTCTACGCACAATCCTAAACATACACTGGACTGACTATGTGACAAATGTTACTGTCCTGGAACAAGCAGAGATCACCAGCATTGAGGCATTGCTACTGAAAACGCAGCTGCGCTGGGCAGGTCATGTTTCTAGGATGAAGGACCACCGCCTCCCCAAAATAGTACTCTACGGTGAACTCGCCACGGGTCAGCGTAAGAGGGGCACCCCAAAGAAGAGATACAAGGCCTCCTTGAAACAACATCTCAAGCTTGGCCAAATTGATCAACAACAATGGTCTGCCCTGGCCTCACATTGGGAGGAATGGAGATGCACTATCCACAATGCTGCAGCCTCTTTCGAGAACTCACGGCGAACAAATTTTGAAGAGAAACGACAACGCAGAAAGAACCACAACTTGGAAACATCACCCAAGGAGACTTTCTGCTGTGCTTTCTGTAACCAGACTTGTTTATCTCGGATCGGCCTTTTTAGTCATCAACGCGCTTGTAGTAAGCGTGGGACGAGTCCTTCCTGAATTTTTGTTAGCGAAGAAAAGCCAGAAAAATTAACTCATCCTTTTAAAATTATTTTCCTGATCTAAATCCTATCCATGCTGAATCCTTATTCCTAACTGCACTTTTTGGCAGTTCTAGAACACCCTCCTGCCTCAGCAGGTTTAACACACACAGCTTGGCTCTAGCCTCTTAATGACTCCTCCTCCTTTCTATATCTACTCATCAGGCAGGTCCCCACCTTTTTGCCAGCCTGTCACTGATTGGATACTCCAAACATTCCATTTGTCAGTGCTTCTCCATACTAGGGTTGATTGATTTAAACATTCTTATACTCCATAGAAACACAGAGTTGGAAGAGACCACAAGGGCCTTTCATTCCAACCACCTGCTATGCAGAAATATAATGCACTCCCAGCAGATGGCCATCCAGTCTCTATTTAAAAATCTCCAAGGAAGTAGACTCTACCACACTCCAAGGGAGTGTGTTCCACTGTTAAACAACTCTGACTGTCAGGAAGGGGCTGTACAGACCAGCGGATGAGCCCTCAGTTTGCCATCGACATCATCAGAGGGAGAGAGAGGCCTGCCAGCTCCATCAGGCCTGGCCTAAAGTAAGCGGATGAGCCCTCCCTTTGATATCTACATCGTCAGAGGGGGAAAGAGGCCTGCCAGCACCATCAGGCCTGGCCTAGAGTTAAGCGGATGAGCAATGCCATCTACATCGTCAGAGGGAGAGAGAGGCCTGCCAGCTCCATCAGGCCTGGCCCAAAGTAAGCAGATGAGCCCTCCCTTTGCCATCTACATCTTCAGAGGAAGAGAGAGGCCTGCCAGCTCCATTGGGCCTGGCCTAAAGTAAGCGGATGAGCCCTCCCTTTGCCATCTACATCTTCAGAGGGAGAAAGAGGCCTGCCAGCTCCATCAGGCCTGGCCTAGAGTTAAGCGGATGAACCCTCTCTTTGCCATCTACATCGTCAGAGGGAGAGAGAGGCCTGCCAGTTCCATCAGGCCTGGCCTAAAGTAAGCGGATGAGCCCTCCCTTTGCCATCGACATCATCAGAGGGAGAGAGAGGCCTGCCAGCTCCATCAAGCCTGGTCTAAAGTAAGCAGATGTGCTCTCCCTTTGCCATCTCCATTGGGCTGGGCCTACAGTAAGCGGATGAGCCCTCCCTTTGTCATCTACATCAGGAGACAGAGAAAAGGCAGAATTACTCAACACCTTCTTTGCTTCAGTCTTCTCAGAAAAGGCAAAGGGTGCTCAACCTAAGGATAATAGGGAAGAAGACAGAATAGGGGAATTTCAGCACGGAATAAGTAAAGAGATAGTACAGGAATACTTGGTTAACCTAAATGAATATAAGTCTCCTGGATCAGATGAACTACATCCTAGAGTATTAAAAGAACTGGCAAATGTAATATCGGAACCATTGGCAATAATCTTTGAGAACTCCTGGAGAACAGGAGAAGTCCCAGCAGACTGGAGGAGGGCAAACGTTGTGCCCATCTTCAAAAAGAGAAAAAAAGAGGTCCCAACAATTATCGTCCAGTTAGTCTGACATCAATACCAGGAAAGATTCTAGAGCAGATCATTAAACAGAGAGTCTGTGAACATTTAGAAGCCAATGCCATAATCACAAAAAGCCAACATGTGTTTCAGAGAAACAAGTCTTTCCAGACAAATCTGATCTCTTTTTTTGATAAAATTACCAGTTTGGTAGACGAAGGGAATGCTGTGGATATAGTATATCTTGATTTCAGCAAGGCCTTTGACAAGGTTCCCCATGACATTCTTGCAAACAAGCTTGTAAAATGTGGGCTAGACAAGGTAACTGTTACATGGATTTGTAACTGGTTGACTGGCCGAACTCAAAGAGTGCTCAACAACGGCTCCTTTTCAACCTGGAAAGAAGTGACCAGTGGGGTCCCACAGGGCTCTGTCCTGGGCCCAGTCCTATTCAACATCTTTATTAATGACTTGGATGACAGAATTGGGGGCATACTTATCAAATTTGCAGATGACACTAAGCTAGGAGGAGTAGCCAATACTGCAGAAGAAAGGGTCAAAATTCAAAATGACCTGAATAGGCTAGAAAGCTGGGCCAGTGCTAACAAAATGAAATTCAATGCGGAGAAATGTAAGGTACTGCACTTAGGACGCAAAAATGAAATGCACAGATATAGGATGGGGGACATCTGGCTGAATGAAACTATGTGTGAAAGGGATCTAGGAGTCCAAGTAGACCATAAGTTGAACATGAGTCAACAGTGCGATGCAGCAGCTAAAAAAGGCAATGCTATTTTAGGCTGCATCAATAGAAGTATAGCGTTTAGATCAAGGGAAGTAATAGTGCCACTCTATTCTGCTTTGGTCAGGCCCCACCTGGAATACTGTGTCCAGTTCTGGGCACCACAATTCAAAAAAGATGTGGAGAAACTGGAGCGAGTCCAAAGGAGGGCAACTAAAATGGTGAAGGGTCTAGAAACCATGCCCTATGAGGAACGCCTTAGGGAGCTGGGGATGTTTAGCCTGGAGAAGAGAAGGTTAAGAGGTGATATGATAGCCCTGTTCAAATATTTGAAGGGATGTCATATTGAGGAGGGAGCAAGCTTGTTTTCTGCTGCTTCAGAGACTAGAACGCGGAACAATGGATGCAAACTGCAGGAAAAAAGATTCCACCTCAACATTAGGAAGAACTTCCTGACAGTAAGGACTGTTCGACAGTGGAACACACTCTCTCGGAGTGTGGTGGAGTCTCCTTCCTTGGAGGTCTTTAAGCAGGGGCTGGATGGTCATCTGTCGGGGATGCTTTGATTTGGAGTTCCTGCATGGCAGGGGGTTGGACTGGATGGCCCTTGTGGTCTCTTCCAACTCTATGATTCTATGATTCTATGATCACCAGAGGGAGAGACAGGCCTGCCAGCTCCATAAGGTCTGGCCTGAACTAAGAAGAAGACAGCCCTCCGTCCAGTCCATCTGCCTTGGTCCAGGCATCAGAGAGAGAGAGACAAACTTTTGGACCTGATCCCCTTCCCCCTAACCAGTCCCTTCTCCTTTTGTGTCATGTCTTTTTAGGTTGTAAGCCTGAGGGCAGGGAACCGTCTAATTAAAATAATAATTGTAAGCCACTCTGATAGCTTTTGAGGCTGTATATAGTATAAATACTATAATAAATAAATAAATAACAATAAAGGCCAGTCTGGCTGCAAAGTTGGGAAGTGGCATACACACAATGCATGCCCCAACTCCACTGCGCACCACACAGCGGTACCACAGCGCTCCTTTGGAACTGTGTCTACACGATGCAGCACCAAAGGGGTGCCTAAAAGCAGTGCCGCTGGCAGCTATGGCACCCTTTTCGCAGTGCCCGATCTGGCTTTAAAAGGAGTGGTCTGTACAGCCACGAAGTTCCTTCTAATGGTGATGTGGAATCTCTTTTCCTGTAGTTTGAACACATTGCTCCTGGTTTCTAGAGTAGAAGAAAAGTTCATTCCATCCTCAATATGACACCCCTTCAAATATTTAAACAGATCACTTCTTAACCTCATCTTCTGCAGACTAAACATACCCAGCTCCCTAGGTCGTTCCTCAAAGGGCATGGTTTCCACCTTCCTCTGGACAAACTCAGCTTGTCAACATCCTTTTTAAACTGTGGTGCCCAAAACTGGACACAGAATTCCAGATGAGGCCTGAACAAAGCAGAATAGAGAGGTACTATTCTTCCCTTGATCTACACACTATACTTCCATTAATGCAGCCTAAAATTGCAGCTAAGCCTCGGAGGACTCGTGTGGTGGTGGGGGGGGGGGGGACTCCTTGCTGAGGGGTACTGAAGCAGAGGTTTGTGGGCCTGACAAGATTTCTCGGGAGGTGTGTTGTCTCCCTGGGGCAAAGATCCGTGATATGACGGAGAGGCTGACAAGACTTGTCAAACCTACTGATAAATACCCCTTTCTTTTGGTTCATGTGGAAACCAATGATACTGCAAGGCCTTCAGAATATCATACGGGATTATGAGGCTCTGGGTAAAAAATGAAATGCACAGATATAAAATGCTGGACACCTGGCTGAATGAGACCACATTTGAAAGGGATCTAGGAGTCCAAGTAGACCATAAGTTGAACATGAGTCAACAGTGTGATGCAGCAGCTTAAAAGGCCAATGCAATTTTATGCTGCATCAATAGAAGTATAGTGTCTAGATCAAGGGAAGAAATAGTGCGCTATGAGGAACGACTTAGGGAGCTGGGGATGTTTAGCCTGGAGAAGAGAAGGTTAAGAGGTGATATGATAGCCCTGTTTAGATACTTGAAGGAATGCCATATTGAGGAGGGAGCAAGCTTGTTTTCTCCTGCTCCAGAGACTAGGACCCAGAACAATGGATGCAAGCTGCAGGAAAAGAGATTCCACCTCAGCATTAGGAGGAACTTCCTGACAGTAAGGGCTGTTCGACGGTGGAACACACTCCTTCGGAGTGTAGTGGAGTCTCCATCCTTGGTGGTCTTTAAGCAGAGGCTGGATGGCCATCTGTCGGGGATGCTTTGATTGGGAGTTCCTGCATGGCAGGGAGTTCGACTAGATGGCTCTTGTGGTCTCTTCCAACTCTATGATTCTATGATTGCGCTGGCTTTTTAAGGTGCAGCATAACACTGTTGATTCATGTTCAACTTGTGGTCTACTATGATTCCTAGATCCCTTTCACATGGACAGTTCTCAAACCTGGTGTACCCCATCCTATATCTATGTGTTTCATTTTTTTCTAAGTGTACCTTACATTTCTCCATGCTGAAATTCATTTTGTTAGTTTGGGCCCAACTTTGTAATCTATTCAGGTCATTTTGAATATTGATCCTCTCCTCTGGAGCATTAGCTACTCTCCCTAAATTGGTGTCATCTGCAAATTTGATAAGCATGCCTTCTATTCTTTCATCCAAGTCATTGATAAAGATGATAATGCTTTGGATGAAAGAGTAGAGGGCATACTTATCAAATTTGCAGATGACATAAATATAAGAGGAGTAGCTAATACCTTAGAAGAGAAGATCAAAGTTCAAAATGTCCTTAAAAGATTAGGAACTGGGCCAAAATTAAAATGAATTTTAACAGTTTATTACTGCTGTATGCCTTCAAGTCATTTCCAACTTATGGCAACTCTAAGGCAAGCCTATCACATGATTTTCTTGGGAAGGTTCTTGGCAAGATTTGTTCAATATTTTTTTGCCTTTGCATTCCTTTGAGGTTGAGACAGTGTAACTTACTCAAGTTTCCATGGCCAACCAGGGATATCTCTATTAGAATAAATTGAATGCTGTTATTAGCCAAATAAGAGTTTGTTGTTGTGTGCTTTCAAGTCATTTCTGACAAATGAAAGTAGACCTATTGAATCAAAGATTTTGTTGTTGGTTTTGTGTGCCTTCAAATAGGATCAGATCTTTTCTGCTCCTATGTGGGCCAGCTATGTGGTGGATTGGGGCTGTGGTATGCAGTTGCTGCAGCTCCATGGTGTGCAGCTCTCCGGCAGCCCTAATCCAGTGTTTTGGGGCAATCTGTTTCACCCCTTAGTCTAAGTCATAGCCAGGAAACTTTATGAAGATCCACCAACACATAATTAAACAACATGAGGATTCTAAACAACTGAATATACTTTGCAACAACTGCTTTTCTTTGCTATAAACTTATCTCATAGTGAATTAAGTTGCTCATTTATCTGGACTAGTACTGTGCATTATGACTGGCAGCAACTTTCTGACATCTCTAGTAGAGATTTTCCCAGTCCCGCATAAGCTCCTTTTCACTAAAGATACAAGGAAATAAATCCAGGATCTCCCTGCGTACAAAGTGTGTATTCTAATATCTTTACTGTTCGCTACAGCCTACCACCACCTCTGTAAAAAAAAATCACTTACTTGGCTTATTTCTGCAGCTGGTTCATAACGTTTCATTGCAAAATACTGGGAGACACAATCATCCTTCAGTTCTAGCACCGAATCTGGAGGCCTGGTTTTTGGCAGTAATATTCTGTCCCAAGGAACTTCTTCATATCCTCTTTGAAGTAAGAGAAAGAAATTTAAAAGGAATCATCACATCTGATGATTATAATCCAGAGAGTGAAATAATTTACACAGCTTTTTTTTTTTACAGATATACAAAACAGATCTTGTAATGCCAGTTCAAAGGTGTTTTTAATACATATTGATTACACATATGAGAGGGGGAAAATAGGTGGGGTTTTCATTCCTTTATTCACATGAAAAGAATGAGTATTATATTAACCAAGTAAATACTATGTAACTAATACTATCAATCTGTAAATAAATAAATGGAAAAATAAATATGTGATTACATATTTGCAATGGAACAGAAACATCAAATAAATATATTGGCTTCTGCCATTGACTGTCAAAATCTGTGTGTGGGCGGGAAGCAGGACATGAAAGCAGACATTAATAGAAATAGAAGCTAACCTTTGGGTTATTGAGGTGTACATATATTTCCAGGCTTTCTCATCTCTGCAGGCTTCAGAAGAAGGATCTTTTGACTTCGTTTTTAAAAAATAGTAAAAGATTAACAGCATGCAAGAGAATACAGAAGTCCATTTTCTAAACTTTAATTTCTCAAGTACACATTTAAAAGACTACAACCCATACATAAATAATAATAAATAAAATGTTTATTTATATATCCCACCTCTTCCCATGGATCGAGGCGGGAGAACAGCATAAAAGTCAATAATACAATGTCAGTATAAAATTCTAAAACCAATAATCTATCAAAATTAATTAGTAGCCAAACCCATAATTACCACTTACAGTACAATATTCAGATCATCCAAGGGAGGAATTATTTTCTCAATCTATTAAAATAAATCAGAAGGATAAGCCCTCCGGAAGAGACCTGTCTTAAGTGCCTTCTTAAAGGCATCTAGAGTACTGATAAGACAGATCTCTTCCGGGAGGTCATTCCAGAGTCTTGGTGCAGCAGCAGTGAACATTTTGTCAAAGGTTGATCTTAGCCTGGTGTTTGGACATTCTAATAAAAGCTTTGCAGATGTCCTGAGAGCGCGGAGCAGTTTGTATAGGGAAAGGCGTTCCCTCAAGTAACTCAGGCCTAAGCCATGTAGGACTTTAAAGGTAATAACCAACACTTTGTATTTCACCCAGAAGCTGATTGGCAACCAGTGCAATGCTTTTAATACTGGAGTAATATGTTAAGATCTTAAGTACCAGTTAACATCCTGGCTGCAGCATTTTGAATCAGCTGAAACTTCCAGACTTGATACAAAGGTAGCCCCATGTAGAGCGCATTACAGAAGTCTAACCAAGAGGTTACCAGTGCATGTACTATTGTTTCAAGGTCCCTTTGGGCCAGGTAGGGGCGCAGTTGGCAGATCAACCGAAGTTGATACCAAGCGCTCCTGGCCATTGCCTCCACCTGTGATGTTAGCTGTAGAGACGAGTCCAGAAGCACTCCCAAACTGTGAATTTCATCCTTTAGGGGAAGTGTGATCCCGTCTAGGACTGGTTGACAAATCTCCTTCCCTAGATTATTGGGACCTGTTGCAAGTACCTCCATTTTCTCTGGATTCAGTTTGAGCTTGTTTTCCCTGATCCAGCCCATTACCGACTCAAGGCAGGTGTTCAGAGAGGAGATGCCATCCTTGGTCACTGCTTCAGTTGGAGACATGGAGAAATGGATTTGGGTGTCATCAGCGTACTGATAACACCGCGCTCCATGCCTCCAGATGACCTCTCCCAGCAGCTTCATGTAAACATACCGCAGCAACACAGAGAAAAATTTAACAGGTAAACTTTCCCAAAATGTTCAGATTATTGAGTGAGTGGGAAACATTAGGGAAACATGTTGTCACATGCTTTCAAGTTGATTCTGACTTATGATGATTGTATGATAGAGCTTTTTTAAAACAAGATTTATTCAGAGGACATTTGCCATGACTTTTCTTTAAGGCTGACAGATGTGACTTGTCAAATTACCCTAGCAATTTGAGTAATCCTTTCTTATAATTCATCTCCATAAAAGGAGAAGCTTCACTTAGAATATTTCTGTCTGTTGCTGTCTGAACAGGTTGCTGTCCAAAGGTTGTAATAGTATGAATGTCCCCCCAAATTCTATAACTTTGGGGCTGTACAGATTGGGAGAAAGGGGTAGCCAAAGGCTGCCCCTTTCTCCCCCAGTTCATTGCTGTGGCAACTGCATGGCCCAGCATCGATATGCTCAAAAAAGGAGCCAGTACTTGTAGATGTGATTACTACAGTGCACTATTCCAGTGCTTGCAGATGTGATTACTTTTGCAGGTGTATATACTATAATGTGATTATTTACCCAAAGGCATTTAAACCTTGGGGAATTGTTTTAAATCATATATAGGAAGAAATATGGGAGATGGGTTGAAAAATTTTCAGGCTTTGAAATTCTGACAATTAAATGAAATTGTTTGTATTTTAAGTACCTCATATAACCTGAGCAGAATTTTTTACAGAATAAAAAAAAAACCTCACCTGTTTCAAGATTGAGTGGATGGAGGGAGATGGGAGATGTTACAGCCTGAGCAGAACTTTTTACACACACACACACACACACACACACCTCCCAGCTTCAAGGCTGAGTAAACGGAAGGGAAAGGGAGATGCTGCTTTCTTCACTGGCTGAGTGGAACTGTGCCCTGTCCCCATCCCCCCTCCCTGATTCAAGGCTCAGTGGAGAGAGAAGGGAGACATTCCAGCCCCTCTCTTCTCTGCAGACTAAGCAGCACCTCACCCAGACCTTGGCCTCCACAGCTAGGCTGCAGAAGAGAAGTTTGGGGAGGAGTGTTGTCACTCCCTTAGGGTTGTCACCTGGTGCAGTCCACATCCCCTGAAGCCCCTAGTGGTATCACTATATATAATAATTCTACAGGCAAAAATGCATGCAACTATACATACAGGTAATGATATACAATGTATGCCTATCTGTCTATCTAGATTAAATTTATTGTGTTGCAATTAAAGATGTACACTTACAGGATGCTATTACTCAGTTCTATAAAATGAAACAAACATGCTTAGAAGGTCCCTCCTATTATGATGAAGGACCTTTTATTTTTCTACTCTTAAACTGCTTAGGATATCTACTTGCAAACACATGCAGCCCAAAGTGTCTTGCACAGAGGGCAGAAAAAGAAGGGAACACTGAAAGGGAACGCCAGAAAGTCTCGGAATCCAGTCCTATAATTGGATTTAGCCCAGGATTTGAGGATGATACTGTAAGGAAAAGCTGTGTAGACTAACTGTAAATTTGGGAAAGGGGACTGAACTAAGCAGAGGTATCATTAGTCACTTATTCTGATTATTCACTTAGAGGAGACCCATGACTCTTTGTAGCTGTACCCATATATGGGGAAGGGAGCTTAGCAACAGAACAATTCTCTTTTGATATAGTAACCTAACTGGTGAACTCTAGAAATTGATGGTGAAGAAGCTAAGATCTACAACAATATCCCAAAAAAGACTTTTGAGGAAAAGGCAAAATTATAAATTTTTGATGACTCTGCTAACTATAAATAACATTATATATAAATGGGAAAAAATAGAAGGCGTTGCAGTATTCTTATAAGCAGAAATGGACTAGAGTGGACTCTGTAAGCAAAGCTAAAGACTTCTGGAAGAGAATCAAGAGATTTAAAGAAGAGTGCAGAAAGACAGGATACAAATTAAAGATACAAATTAAGATCAGCGAACAATAAAACCAACAATAAAGACTCCAGATTGGGGCAGTCAAGCCCGTCCCATTTTCAGAGAGACAAAAAAGTTGTTACTCCATCCTATTCATTGTTCCAGAGGGACAAGTCTTGGAGGGCAGTACTTGACTTAGAGAGTCAACAAAAGTGTTGTCAAATGGCGATTTAGGATGGAAATACTAAAGACTATCCTAGATTCCCTAAAACCATGGGACTTTACGGCCTCTCTCAATTTGACCAAAGCTTATTTACATATTTTACCTGGCCCATCACAAATTTCTCCACTTCTGTTATCACAACCAGCATTATCAGTACAGGGCTCTTCCATTCAGTCTGTCCCCTGCTCCCAGGGTGTTTACCAAAATCATGATAGCACTCGTGGCACACTGGAGGACCCAAGGCTTTTACGTCTTCCCATACTTGGACGACTTGTTGATTTCTGCTCCATCAGCTGAAAAGGCCTCAGCTGCCATTCAGTTGATTTTAGAGTCCCTCTCTCACCATGGTTTTCTAGTCAATTGTGGGAAGAGCCACCTCATTCTGTCACAGTCTATACATCACTTGGGAGCTCTCATAGATACCTCATCTGCCACAGTCAGTCTCCCCCCAGAGAGGATCGATACCATTCGAAAAGTTGTCCAGTCTATCCTTCCAAACCACTCATCAGACCTTCCACTTTTAGTGAGACTACAGGGGCTCATGATAGCTGCCATGCCTTGTGTTCCCTGGGCGCACTTTCATGCCAGACCCCTACAGTGGTTGCTTCAGGAACAGGCAGGCCCAGCTCCATCAGGGCTAGCCTGAAGAAAGAGAGCCCTCCCTCCATGCTAACAGTCATCTTTCAGCCTGGGAGGGAGTGAAGAGGCAGGCCCAGCTCCATCGGGCCTTGCCTGGAGAAGAAGATCACTCCCTCCAGTCCATCTGCCTTCGTCCAGGCCTCAGAGGGAGAGAAGAACCACTGGAGCTCATCCCCTTTCCCACCATCATTTCCTTTTCTTTTGTTTCATGTCTTTTTAGATTATAAGCCTGAGGGCAGGAAACTGTTTAATTAAAAATAATAATTGTAAGCTGCTCTGATAAGCTATTGATAAAATAAGCTATTAGCAACAATATAAACAATGGGCAGAGTGGTAGCATGATACAAGATCTTAAGGAGTAATCATTCTATAGCCATGATTCTGCCTAGTTAAGATAGCTTTAAATCTCGCCAGTTATCTGTCTATTTAAATTTCAATCCATGTTTTTTTGTAATTATTATCAAATAGCTATGAGTTCTTATTAGTTCTTATGAGCACTATCATCCCCATATCACCATAGGCAAATCTGTGCTTAAGTCCATGCAGCAGTTCTCCTATGTGGGAAGCATCATTTCTTCAGACAAGATTGATAAAGAGATTGATCACAGATAAGCAAAGGCATATAGGGCATTTGGAAGGCTTCACAGAAGAGTCTGGAGTAACAAACACCTGAGACAAAGCACAAAAATCAGTGTGTACAAAGCCAGTGTACTGTACATTCTTTTCTATGGGTCTAAAACATGGGTCATCTATCACCAACATCTACGACTACTCAAATGCTTTAATCAGTGCTGTATATGTACAATCCTAAATATACCCTGGACTGAGTATGTGATGAATATTGCTGTCCTTGAGCAAGCAGGGATTACCAGCATTGAGGCCATGCTATTGAGAACACAGCTGTGCTGGGCAGGGCATGTTTCTAGGATGGAGGACCATCGCCTCCCAAAAATAGTACTCTACTGTGAACTTGCCACAGGTTAGCGTAAGAGGGGCACCCCAAAGAAGAGATACAAAGACTCCATGAAACAACATCTCAAGCTTGGCCAAACTGATCACCAACAATGGTTTGCTCTTGGTCAGGAGGCAGGGAGACGGACTATCCACAATGCTGCAGCCTCTTTCGAGAACTCACGCCGAACGAGTCTTGAAGAGAAACGGCAATGCAGAAAGAACCACAAATTGGAAACATCACACAAGGAGACTTTTTTGCTGTGCTCTCTACAACCGGACTTGTTTATATCGGATTGGCCTTTTTAGTCATCAACGTGTTTGTAGAAAATATGGGATGAGTCCTTCCTGAAACTTTATTAGCGAAGAAAAGCCAGAGAGAGATATGTAACGATGAGATACCCATCAATTTGTTATTTCATATTAATTTTCCTTTTTTGTATATATATGTCTTAGTCAAAATCGGTTTTGATTTACTATCTAATTTTTGTTCGTTTTCTTTCTGTTCACTTTTCAAGATGTTATTTTACATAATTTCGATTCTTCCTTCCACTGTTCCTCATATTCTTTAGAGGATTTATTATCTAATTGGTTTATAATTTATTCCATGATTGATAAATCCATTCTTCTGTTGTTGGTATTTTTTTTTTTTTTTTTGGTCTTTTCAATGTCTGGTATATACTATACGGGCTGTAGCTATCATATAGAAGTTGATATTTCCTTATTTCTTTCTAATGTGTCCATCCATTTCAGGTAGCATATTTAACAAATAAAGTATGGGAGATAGTGTTAATTTGATATTTAAAGAAGTTATAATTGTTATATGAATTGTCTCCCCATACTCTTTCATCTTAGGGCATTTTCACCACATATGGTAGAAGGTGCCAATGTTTTTCTTACATTTCCGACAGGTCTCTTATTATTATTATTATTATTATTATTATTATTATCATCATCATCATTATTAAAAAAAACCACATACATTCAATGCATTCCAAATCGTATACCTATATGATACATATATATATACATACCTAACTGAAAAAGTTGCTAGATAATAACTCATAAATTATTCGTCTTTTTGTCGTCTTTTGTCCAAAAGATAAAAAGCTCATATTCTTATAAAAGAAATGCATCAATTCTTACTAAATAATATCTCCTTTATATTCTAAATCATTTCTATATTATCCTATAATACCCATTCTTTTTTAATTCCCCAATCCTCTTCCCAATATTGTAATATTGGGTACCATTATTCTGCTTTGGTCAGGCCCCACCTGGAATACTGTGTCCAGTTCTGGTCACCACAATTCAAAAAGGATGTGGAGAAACTGGAGCGTGTCCAAGGAGGGCGACTAAAATGGTGAAGGGTCTGGAAACCTTGCCCTATGAAGAACGCCTTAGGGAGCTGGGGATGTTTAGCCTGGAGAAGAGAAGGTTAAGAGGTGATATGATCGCCCTGTTTAAATACTTGAAGGGATGTCACAATGAGGAGGGAGCAAGCTTGTTTTCTGCTGCTCCAGAGAACAGGACTCGGACAATGGATGCAAACTGCAGGAAAAAAGATTCCACCTCAACATTAGGAAGAACTTCCTGACAGTAAGGGCTGTTCGACAATGGAACACACTCCCTTGGAGGGTGGTGGAGTCTCCTTCCTTGGAGGTTTTTAAGCAGAGGCTGGATGGTCATCTGTCGGAGATTCTTTGATTGGGAGTTCCTGCACGGCAGGGGGTTGGACTGGATGGCCCTTGTGGTCTCTTCCAACTCCAAATTTCTATGATTCTATGATTTTATGATTCGTTCCTTTAACATTCTATCTTCTGATTTGTTCTTAATCATATTAGTCAGTCTATCCATCTCTTTTAAATCATGTAATTTGAATACCCAATCTTCTATTGTTGGTGACATATCTTTGTTCCAATTTTTTGCGATCTGCAATCTCGCCACAATTATAAGGTATAGCACTACCCTCCAATGTTTCTTTTCTATTTCTTTTGGCAAAGATGTGGTTATACTCAAGAGATATAGTTCTGGTAACATACTATATTTAATCTTAAAGATTTTCTGCATATATAGATGTACATTTTTCCAGAATATAGCTATTTTTGGGCAAGTCCAATACATATGAAATAATGAATCTGAGCTATTATTAGAACGCTAACATTTATCATCTGATAATTTATAGAATATTTTAAGTTTTTTTGGTGTCATATACCATCTGTTTAAGATTTTCATATGATTTTCTTTCAAATCCTGTGAGGCAGTTAAGGTGTTAGTCATTCTCCATGCTGTTTGCCATACTTCATAAAGGATATGATTCCTATTTCCTGCATCCAGCGAATCATATTATCCTTTATTATTTCTTTTTCTAAATCTCTATTCAATAAGATTTTATAAAATATGGAAAAAAATGTTGTCAGGTTCCCCCAAGTTTCGTCCAATTCGGTATTTTCTGTTTCTATATTGCAAGCTTGTATGTCTTCCTTAAATTTCTTTTTAATATGATTGTACGTAAACCAGTTTAGGCTTTTACCTTCATTCTCCAGTTCTGTTCTCTGTTTTAATACTAATTTTTCATATATCATCATCATCATCATCATCATCATCTTTATTTTTATACCGCCCTTCCGAAGATCAGGGCGGTGCACAATTAGACAATTAAAAGACATATATAAAAATTAAAAACATTCAATAACACAATTACAGTATAATATCAGCCAGGGCAACAAACAAACACCTAGTCCAATGATGATGAGGGAAGGATAGAGTAACAACAGGGGGAGTGAGTCAGGGGTAGGCATGCTCGAACAGATAGGTTTTCAGCCCTTTTTTAAACAGATTAAGGGAGGCGGCTAAGCGAAGCTCAGTGGGCAGCGAGTTCCAGAGGCTAGGGGCCGAGGCAGAAAACGCCCTCTTCGCCGTTGTTGACAATCTAGCCTCTGGAACTCTTAGAAGTTGTTGCCCAGTAGATCTAAGTGTGCGGGGCGGATTGTATGAGGAGAGACGGTCCTTTAGGTACTCTGGGCCCAAGCCATTTAGGGCTTTATAGGTAATAACCAGCACTTTGTACTGAGCCCGGAAGCGAATAGGCAGCCAGTGAAGATCTTTCAATATTGGTGTTATATGGGCGGCCCTGGGAGCACCAGTGACCACCCGAGCTGCCATATTCTGCACTAATTGTAGCTTCCGAGTGTGATACAAAGGCTGCCCCATGTAGAGCGCATTGCAGAAGTCCAACCGAGAGGTTACCAGGGCCTGTACTACTGTTTCAAGGTCCCTCCGGTCCAAGTAGGGGCGCAGCTGACGTATCAGCCGAAGCTGAAAACAGGTGCTCCTGACCGTCGCATCCACCTGTATAATTTATATATATAAATTCTTTATATGTGAGACCTTTCTTTTCCATGAATGAATTAGAGAAAAAGGCCTCTTGTGTTGAGGTCCAAGATGGTAATTTATTATAAAATATTTTTTTTATTTTAATCCATGATTTCATTAGATAATTTCTAATTATATGTACTTGAAAATTTTTATCCACTTTCTGCATATCATAGGATAAATATGCATGCCATCCATACTTAATGTCAAAGTTTTCTAAATCTAAAATTTTGTTATCTTACACTTTTACCCAGTCTTGTATCCATGAAAGTTGACAAACCCAGGCATATAGTTTTAGATCGGAAAGTGCGTATCCTCCCCTCTCTTTAGTATCTTTTAAAGTATTCCATTTTATTTTTGCTCTCCCTCCTCTCCAAATAAACTTTTTCAATTCTTTTGTCCATTGTGATATAGTTTCCTCCTTCCATACAATTGGGAGATTAGATAACAAAAATAACATTTTGGGGAGAGACAACATTTTTATATTTTTTATATTATATTTTCCTAATATTGAAAGATTAAGCTTGTTCCATTTAATTAAATTTCTGTGTAACTCTTTTACGCATTTTTTATAATTATTTTCATAAAGAGCTGCGTTGTTATTGGTAAATCAAATCCCTAAATATTTCACTTTTTTCACTATTTTATAGCCGGTCTTTGCCATAATCAATTCGTTTTGTTCTTTTTCCAAATTTCTTGTTAGTATCAATGTTTTATCCTTATTTATTCATAAACCAGCTTGCTTACCGAATTCTTTTAGTTCATCCCCTAGATGACTCACACTTATTATTGGATCTTCCAATACTGCCACCAAATCATCCGCATATGTGAGTATTTTTATTTCATGCTTTTTTATTTTAATGCCTTTTATATCTCTATTATTTCTTATACCATTTAACAGTGTTTCCATTACCGTAATGAATAACAATGGTGACAGCGGGCATTCTTGTCTAGTTCCTTTTTGTATGCAAAATTCTCTGGTCTTAGTCCTGTTAATTTTTATTTGAGCTGTTTGATTACTGTAAATCTGTTTAATGTTTTTTATAAACGTCTCGCCACTTCCATCTTTTTTAATACCTCAAACATAAAATACCATTTGATATTATCGAAGGCCTTCTCTGCGTCAATAAAAATTAATGCTAGTTTTTTTCCTTTATTTGACTTATAATATTCCAAGATGTTTGATATTTTCCTTATATTATTATTAAGCTGTCCTCCTGGTAAGAAGCCCTTTTGATCTTGATTTATTATTTTCCCTAATATTCCTTTCATCCTATAGGCTAAAATTGCCACAAATATTTTATATTCGTTATTTAATAATGAAATCGGTCTATAATTTGCCATTGATAGCAGATCTTCCCCTCTTTTGGAATGAGGATGATCGTCACCTTTCCACAGGATAGAGGTTTCCCAACAGGTGTCTTTTGAGTCCTTTTTGTATTTTGCTATTTTAAATGGAGTCAAATGCTACCTGTGAAAGATCTTATAAAAATTCTCTTTTAAATCATAGCACCTTATGAACTTTAAATGTTTAGTCCATGCCTTTCCCCATTGTTCCAACGTAATTGTTTCACCTATATTTTGTGTCCATATAAACATATTTGTTTTCACTGTCTCTTCCTCCATTATAATTTCCATCAACAGCTTATAGAATTTAGATATTGTCTTTTTGTTTTTGGACCATATTATCCAGTTTTGTTTCTGTATTCTCTATTCCTATTTTGATATCCTTTTTAAAAATCTGGTTAATTTGATAATAGAGGTACCAATGGCAAACTATTCCTTCTGTTTCAATATTTCTCTTGAATTTATTTCAAATCCATTTTGTTTCTTCTTTAACAATGATTTATAAGTTAACCAGTTACTCTGGTATAGGTTTTCTTTTCTTAAAAAAGGCCTAATGTGGTGATGTCCATATTGGTATAATACTGACATGAATACTGGCCATGGAAATCAATGGAATCAATTATGACCATGTATAATCTAACATAAAATTTTCTGGATTCTGGATTTCTGGTAAATTCATACATAAATGCTGACCATATAAAAATATGGAAATATGAAGGGATTTACATATTTTCCCGATGTCCACCAGTCAAGTTTGAGAATCGACATGGGTATAATTTCAAAACACCTCTTACAAAATATAAAAAATATGCAAATTAAATCTAAATTACTATCTGATCATAATTTAATCAACATTGAAATTTCTATACCAAACAAAGAACACTTTTGGAAACAGAATCAAAATCTGCTACAAGATGAAATATTTGTTAAAAAATGAAACAGGAATTAGAACTATACTTTAAAGAGAAAAGTACAACAGATGTAAAAAGAAATTAGTATTGGATACTAGCAAAGCTGTAGCAAGGGGTCTACAAATCAAATATGGTTCAGAATTAAAAAGGAAAAAACAGGATATGCTATCAAGTATAATAAACCAAATGACAACAGTGGGGAAAAAGACTCCCCTAAAAACAAAAAACTAAAACTGGAATTGAGACAACTACAAATTAAACTCAAACATCAAAATTTAGAAGAGACAGCAATTAAAGTAAGGAAAACTAAACAGTTATTTTGAGCATGCTAACAAAATTGGAAGGACCCTGGCTAGGAAGCTTTAAAAAGAAAGAGAGAAGAAAACAATAACAGAAATCAAATATAAAGATCAAATTATAAATTTCCAAGATGAGATCAAAATTTTTTAAAATTCTATTCCGATTTGTTTAAAGAAGAAGAACCAACAAAAGATTATAATGTAAAGCTACAATAATATTTAGCTAAGAAGTCACTATTTGAATTAACTACACAACAAAAAGAATTGTTAAATGCTCCAGTTTCAAAACAAGAAATAATTGAAGCCATCAAAAAAATCAGAATTGACAAATTATACTGGGGCCACTACAAAAGACTTTAAACTTAATCCCAACAGATAGAGTTCCAGAATTTTGGAAATTTGCAGATATTTCATTGATTCAAAAAGAAGGGGAAAAAACAAATAAAAGAAGTTTCTAATTTCCTCTATCTCCATTATTATTTATTACTGTTCTAGAAGTCTTAACTAACTCAATTAGAGCCAACGGTGAAATTAAAGGATTAACTATTAAAGGATATGAGTTTAAGTTAAGAGCATATGTGGATGACATAGTTATCATATTAGAAGATCCAGTAAAGAGCATAGAACATCTACTGACAGAACTGAAGGAATTTGGAAGCTTATCCGGTTTTAAGATAAATAAAGACAAGACACTTATGTTAACCAAAAATTTAAAAGAAAAAAAAAAGAACTAGAATTAAGATCGGGAATTAAAGTAGGGAAAAAAGTAAAATATTTGGGTATATGGATTACGGATAACAACTCAAATCTGTTTGAAAACAATTATAAACCCATATGGCAGCAAATAAATAATGATCTAACACAATGGAACAAATATAATTTATCCCTTCTGGGTAGAGTTGCAGCCATAAAAATGGCAATTATACCTAGATTATTGTTTCTATTTATCAATTTACCAATAATTGTAAATGAAAAATTTTTTAAGGAATGGGAAAGCATGATAGCTAAATTTATATGGAGAGGGAAAAGAGCAAGAATCCAATGGAAGATCTTAAAGAAAGAAAAGAGTGCAGGGGGATGTGCAGTACCTGATTTAAAATCATATTATAAGGCATGCAGTGTACTATGGATCCAGGAATGGATAACTCTCCAAAACAAACAGTTATTGAATCTAGAGGCTATTAATTTAAAATGGGGATGGCATGCCTACATATGGTATGGAAAGGATAAAAATGATAAGGAATTTCATAACCATTTCATAAAGAACTCATTGTTGAAAACTTGGAACAAAATAAGAACCAGATTTTATTTGGGGATACCCCTTTGGGTTTCTATGCAGGAAGCGTTCTTTGGAAAATGGGAAAAGATCACGGACTGGGTAAGATATAGTGACCTATTAAGGAAGGAAAATGTTGAAAAAATGGAATTAATTTCTAAAGAAGAACTAAAAAGCAATGGAAAAAATATAAGCTGGTTTGGATACACACAACTAAAACAAAGATATAAAGAGGATTTGTACGGGAATGGTTTTGAAAGATATATAAATGGATAAGCTTATATGGGAAAAAGATAAAGGAAAAATCTCCAAATTATACAAACTGTTCTTACAAAGGGAATTAGAACAGGAAACAGTAACCACATATATGATCAAGTGGGCACAGGAAATAGGGCATGAAATACCATTAGAAAGATGGGAGGCGGCATGGGAAAAATCTAGTAAATTCACTGCTTCACAAGACTTAAGAGAAAACTATATTAAAATAATCAATAGATGGTATTACACGCCAATGAAAATTGCTAGAATATATAAGCTGAAGGACAATGATTGTTGGAAATGCAAAAAGGAAAAAGGCTCCTACTACCACATGTCCTAGAATTAAAAACTTTTGGCTGAAAATACATAAAAAGATACAACAGATATTGAATATCGTATACCCACTTGCCCCAGAAATATACTTATTAAATATAACTGCAATTTTAGACACTGAAACAGAAAAAAAATATTGGAAAATAATTCTGTACTTAACAACGGCCGCCAGAATGTTACTGGCAAAGAATTGGAAACTGCATCGTATCCCTACCTTAGACGAATAATTTCAGAAAGTTATAGAATTCAAAGATATGGACTGCCTTACAGCACTAATTAATAACAAACCCCAGGAGAAGATCGAAAAAGAATGGGACCCAGTTAAAAAATATTTGAAAGAGATATGGGACATAAAAGAAGATTTGATATAAGAAAATGGAGTGAACTTAAGATAAAATTTCTCATTTCAGAGAAACAAAGGGTGAGGATGATGTGTATATATTTTTGGGATATAAGTTTGATTGTTGATTTTGAGGAAACTTCTTGTTTGGTTTTTCTGTTTTTTTCTTTTTTCATTTGGTTTTTTATATATTTTTGCTCTTCGGTGTTTGTATATATAATGGTTACACTGCAAAATGTAAAAGTTTTCAATTATCTTTAATAAAGGAAATTTAAAAAAAAAGAAGTTTCTAATTATAGACCAATATCACTTTTAAATATCAATTATAAAATTGAAAAACATCATAAAACATCTTATACAAGAAGATCAAAATTGCTTTCTACCAGGAAGACATATAAGAAATAACATCAGAAACGTGATCAATACAATTGAATATTATCATATCAATAATGAAAAGAAATTAGCTATGATATATGTAGACACTGAAAAAGGTTTCAACAAGGTGAGATATGACTTCTTGTTAGTTTGTTTATAGAAAATAGGTTTGGAAGGAAATTTTATTATGGGTATTCAGCAGATTTACTCAGATCAAAGAGCTTGCCTCCTAATTAATGAAGGAAAAAAGCCAAGAATTTAAGTTGCATAAAGGGACAAGAGAAGGTTGCCCAATTTCTCCATTGCTATTTATCATCATAGCTGAGATCTTGATAAGGGCAATACAGGAGAATAAAAAAAAATAAAAGGCACAAAAATAAAAAGCCATGAATTTAAAAATCAAAGCCTATGCTGATGATATTGTTGTTACAATTCAAGATCCTTTAATAATATACATGAACTATTTCAAGAAATAAAAGTCCATTTCAAGTCCATTTTTGGACTATATTCAGGCTTCAAAATAAACAATGAAAAGACAATGATAATAACAAAGAACATGTCAAAAAAGAAAAAAATATTGATGGATATTACAGGCTGCCTTGTTATAAATAAAACCAAATATTTGGGCATATGGATTACTAATAAAAACACTGATCTTTATGAGAATAACTATAAAAGGATTTGAGAAGAAATTAAACAAGATCTAATTAGATGGAATAAGCAAAACATTTCACTGCTTGGTAGAATTGCAACAGTTAAAATGAATATTTTACCAAGTTATTATTTTTACTAATGAATCTTCCGATAATTATGAAAGAAAAAATATTTTCAGAATGGAATAAGGAGATTAAAAAATTCTTGTGGAAAGGTGGTAAGGTTAAATTTTCAACACTTCAAGATGATAAAAAGAGGGGAGGATATGCATTACCAAACTTCAAAATATATTGCCAAGCATGTGGAATGATGTACATACAAAACTGGCTGAAAATATGTAATTAAAAAAAAAATAGATATTGTAGGAGTACAAAACCGTTATGGATGGCATGCATATGTTTGGAATAAAAAACTCAAGTCAACAAAGATTTCAATAATCATTTAATTAGAAAATCCCTATTAAAAATATGGATGTAAGCCAAAAACAACTTCTATAACAAAACTCCACTATGGATTTCTACCCAAGAGGCCTTTTTTGGAAAAGGGAAAGATGGAAATTGATTGTGAAACAAGGATTTACTAGGGAAAAATAATAAAGGGAAAATTTATTTATTAGAAAGAGAAAATTTAGAGAAAGCGAATATCAATTTGACCTGGTTCAATTATTTCCAAATCGGAAGCAGATTCAAAACAGTCTTAACAGAAGATTGAATTCAAATTAATGGGAATGAAAATGATAAGATTTTATGGTCACCAGATAAAAGAGAAAATCTCTCAGCTTTATAATTTTTTTCTAAAAAGAGAATTAGGACAAGAGTGTATTAAAAATTCAATGACAAATTGGGCAAGAGATATAGGCCATACAATTCACCTAGAAGATCAGGAATACTAAAACAGAAGGGAGTTCAAGATGGATGGGAGTTTCTCAGAAAGGAGATACTGAAGGCACAATTTCAAACAGTTCCAATGAGGAAGAAGAATGGGAGATGTCTCAAGAAGCCAAGGAACTTTTGACTTAGCGAAGTTTTAAACGGGACATATATAAGAAATGAAAAAAAATGGGAAATCACCAAAGAGGAATTCAAACAAATAGCAAGTATATGTAGGTAAAGTCAGAAAAGCTAAAGCACAGAATGATCTCAGGCTTGCTAGAGAGGTTAAGAAAAACAAAAAGGGCTTTTTGGGATGTATATGCAGCAAAAGGAAGAAGAAGGAAATGGTAGGGCCACTGCATGCAGGAAGATGGCAAAATGCAGAGAGGGGATAGAGAAAAGGCAGAATTACTCAACACCTTCTTTGCTTCAGTCTTCTCAGAAAAGGAAAAGGCTGCTCAACCTAAGGATAATGGAGCAGAAGACAGAAAAGGAGAATTTCAGTACAGAATAAGTAAAGAGAAAGTACAGGAATACCTGGTTAACTTAAATGAATATAAGTCTCCAGGACCAGATGAATTACATCCAAGTGTATCAAAAGAACTGGCACATGTAATATCAGAACAATTGGCAATAATCTTTGAGAACTCCTGGAGAACAGGAGAATTCCCAGAACACTGGAGGAGGGCAAACGTTCGCATCTTCAAAAAGGGAAAAAAGAGGATCCCACCAATTATAGGCCAGTTAGTCCGACATCAATACCAGGAATGGAGCAGATCATTAAAGAGCGAGTCTGTGAACATTTAGAAGGCAATGCCATAATCACATAAAGTCAACATGGGTTTCAGAGAAATAAGTCATGCCAGACAAACCTGATCTCTTTTTTTATATCAAATTACAGCTTAGTAAATGAAGGGAATGCTGTGGATATAGTATATCTTGATTTCAGTAAGGCCTTTGACAAAGTTCCCCATGACGTTCTTGCAAGCAAGCTTGTAAAACGTGGGCTAAACAAGGAAATTGTTAGGTGGGTTTGTAATTGGTTGACCGGCCAAACCCAAAGGGTGCTCAGCAATGGTTCATTTTCATCCTGCAGAGAAGTGAAAAGTGGGGTGCCACAGGGTTCTGTGGCCCAGTGCTATTCAACATCTTTATCAATGACTTGGACAACAGAATTGGGAGCATACTCATCAAATTTTCAGATAAACTAGGAGGAGTAGCTAATACTCCAGAGGATAGGATCAAAATTCAATATGACCTGAATAGACTAGAAAGCTGGGCCAAAGCTAACAAAATAAAATTCAACACAGAGAAATGTAAGATTCTGCACTTAGGGCCAACAGTGTGATGAAAAAACAGGATATAAATTAATAGAATAAAATAATTAATAAATAAGACAGAAATAAAAAAATCAGAAAAATACCCAAGGTGTAAAATAGAATCAGCAACTCAAGCCAAACATGAAAGTTTTCAATGAAAGAAAAACAAACAAACAGTTGAGAAATAGAAGTTGTACGTATAACTTATAAAAGGGATTTCTTTATTCTTTAAATAGGCATAGATGATCTTGATCCCTTTAGTACACAAATCTTTATTATCAGTCAGTCAAACATAGTACAGTCAAATACAATGTTTGCAATGTAACAACAAAAATGAACTTATTTCAAAAACATATTAACTTCCCCTTATGTAACTACCCTCCCTAAAAAAACCATGTAAAGCCCAGGATCCACTGACCCTGAATAACTATTGCACCACATAACTACAAATCCCATACTGCAAAGCCCAACAAACACTCTAAATTGGCTAGCTTATAACATATCCCTTATAGAGCATCAATCTTAATCATAACAGTCAAAGGAAAATCATGACATGATTAACCCAATCCTGACAGGCCCATGTCCTTCCTGATTGAATCTAACCATCAGATATGTTGTCTTCCTCTCTTTCGACTGCCTTCCACCTTTCCTGGCATCATTGCCTTTTCTAATGATTCATTTTTCATCATGATGTGGTCAAAGTATGAGAGCATCCATCTAGTCTCTCTGGAATAGTTTAGGTTTGACAGTTTGGGCTTGAAGTGCTCTAGAAGCCTTCTTGGCTGTCCACAGAATCTTCAGCACTCTTTTCAACATCACATCTCAAATGAATTGTTTTTCTACCTATTGGTTTTTTCAACTGTCCAGCACTCACATAATGGTGCGGAAAACAATGGCTTTGACTAGCCTCACTTTAGTGTTCAGAGTCATGTGTTTACAGTTTACAGTTCACTATCTTGTCCAGTAGTTTCATAGCTGCCCTTTCTGTTAGTCTGATATGAATACCAGGAAAGATTCTAGAGCAGATAATTAAAGAGAGAGTCTGTGAACATTTAGAAGGCAATGTCACAATCACAAAAAGCCAACATGGGTTTCAGAGAAACAAGTCCTGCCAGACAAATCTGATCTCTTTTTTTGATAAAATTACCAGCTTGGTAGATGAAGGGAATGCTGTGGATATAGTATATCTTGATTTCAGTAAGGCCTTTGACAAAGTTCCCCATGACATTCTTGCAAACAAGCTTGTAAAATGTGGGCTAAACAAGGCAACTGTTAGGTGGATTTGTAATTGGTTGACCGGCCGAACCCAAAGAGTGCTCAGCAATGGTTCATTTTCATCCTGGAGAGATGTGACAAGTGGGGTCCCACAGGGCTCTGTCCAGGGCCCAGTGATATACAACATCTTTATCGATGACTTGGATAACAGAATTGGGAGCAAACTTATCAAATTTGGAGATGACACTAAACTAGGAGGAGTAGCTAATACTCCAGAGGACACGATCAAAATTCAAAATGACCTGAATAGACTAGAAAGCTGGACTAAAGCTAACAAAATGAAAATCAACACAGAGAAATGTAAAGTGCTGCACTTAGGGCGCAAAAATGAAATGCACAGATATAGGATGGGGGACACCTGGCTGAATGAAACTATGTGCGAAAAAGATCTAGGAGTCCACGTAGACCATAAGTTGAACATGAGTCAACAGTGCGATGTGGCAGCTAAAAAGGTCAATGCAATTTTTGGCTGCATCAATAGAAGTATAGTGTCTAGATCAAGGGAAGTAATAGTGCCAGTCTATTCTGCTTTGGTCAGGCCCCACCTGGAAAACTGTGTCCAGTTCTGGGCACCACAATTCAAAAAGGATGTGGAGAAACTGGAGCATGTCCAAAGGAGGGCAACTAAGAAGGTGATGGGCCTGGAAACCATGCCCTATGAGGAGTGACTTAGGGAGCTGGGGATGTTTAGCCTCGAGAAGAGAAGGTTAAGAGGTGATATGATAGCCCAATTTAAATATTTGAAGGGATGTCATATTGAGGAGGGAGCAAGCTTATTTTCTGCTGCTCCAGAGACTAGAACACAGAACAATGGATGCAAGCTGCAGAAAAAGAGATTCCACCTCAACATTAGGAGGAACTTTCTGACAGTAAGGTCTGTTTGACAGTGTAACACACTCCCTCGGAATGTAGTGGAGTCTCCTTCTTTAGAGGTCTTTAAGCAGAGGCTGGATGGCCATCTGTCGGGGATGCTTTGATTGGGAGTTCCTGCGTGGCAGGGGGTTGGACTGGATGGCCCTTGTGGGAGGGTTGGACTGGATGGCCCTCTATGATTCTATGATTCTAAGACTCTGAGGGGAACGTAAGACCCCTGCACCCCCATGTCCCTTCCTCTACCCCCTGAGCTATCCAGCCTCCTGGCATCCATCATTGCAACACAGGCAGCTGCTATGGCTGGCTAGGCCCCTCCCTCCCAGGCCCATGGATTGGATCTTCCCCTCCCAAGGCTTCCTGCATCGGGCCAGCCCTCCTCCAATCCTGCCTCAGAGGCAAGAGGCAAAAGTGGGGCCACAGCTCAATCCCCTCACCAGGAATCCTCCTCTGCCTCACCAGCATCCAGGTCCTCTGCTGAGGCCATTCCAGCCAGTGAGAGGGGCAGATTTGTGCCAAAACACTATCAGAGGGCCAAAGCAGTTAAAAAGGGCAGGAAAATCTCCTCTGCTGCTATTTCAGCCAAGCCCAAGCCCAAACATAAGCGCAGAGCGGCATCTAGTGGCCATCATGAACATGGCAAGAGGGCTAAATTACATGTGTTTTCTCAGTCTCTTATGAAGAGAGTGCTAATGCATCTCAGTCCCAATCTGTCTCTGAAGATGTGGAGGGTGACCTTTCTGAGGAAGATGAGCCTGATGTCCCTCTACCTCCATCATTCTCCAGGCTATTTTCCTCTGATGACTTCCCCATTTTGTTAAAAAAAAACTATCAGGGCTTTGGACTTGTCTGACCCACCCCCCCGCCAAGCCTCCTCAGCCAACCGACTCTGACTTACCCCAGGGGAAAGGAGATTCCTTCCCCATGCCTAGCCCTTCTTCTCCTGAGGTGCCTTTCCCAGCTGAATTCATGAGAGTAATTAGAGAAGAATGGAACAAGCCTGCTGCCATAAGGTCTAATGCCTCTGCAGTTAAGCAGTTCTACATATTGCCCCAACCAGTGATGGCCAAGCTACAAATATCCCTCGTGGATGCCCTCTTCTTTGGTGTCATCTGCCATTTACACAAAGGATGGGGATGATGTGTTAAAAATCCCAGAGGACAAGGGGGCTGACTCAGCACTCAGGAAGAGCTTTGAGGCTTCATCAACTGCCATCCGAGCCTCTTCTGCCATCTCTATTCTGTCAAGGGCTGCATATGGTTGGGCCAAAGACCTGATCCAATTGGTCCCTAGGGGCGACACTAAGCTGAGACAAGGGATCAACAAACTTTTAAAGGTCCTTGCCTTCACCTCGGTTGCCTCCCTGGACATCACACAATTCAGTGCCAGGGCTCAAGCAGCGTCCATCCCAGTTAGAAGACAAATTTGGCTAAAAAACTGGCAGGTTGACTACCGATCCAAGCAGAATCTCACCATGGCCCCATTGGTGAGTCCAAGATGTTCGGTGAAGTCCTTGACCCCATCCTCATTGAAACCAAAGACAAAAAGAAGGCATTACCATCTATGCCACGTCGCGATGATAAAAAATCCCTCCACCATGGCCAGTCATTCTTTCGTTCCTTTCGTTCCTCTTCTAACTCATCCAAAAATAGAGACTACAGATATGGAAATCAACAGTGGTCAGACCACTGCTTTCAGTCCAGACAACAACCTCAGGGCCGAGGTTTTGGCAGATCCTCTCCTGCCAACCCAGGAAGCCAGCCTAATACAACCAATGAGCCTGACTGGCCGACCCACCAGGTGGGAGGCCGACTTCTACAATTCCATCGTGTTTGGCAATTCACCACCTCGGACAACTGGGTCCTCTCCACTCTATCTTCAGGTTATTGGATAGACTATTCACTACCCATGCCACCACTTCACCATTTCTCCACAATCCAAGCGCCCTCACAAACACCAACTGATGATCAAGACTATCAACCATCTACTCCAGATTGGGGCAGTCAAGCCCGTCCCATCCTCAGAGAGACAAAAAAGTTGTTACTCGAAGTTATCCTATTCATCGTTCCAAAGAGGGACAAGTCTTGGAGGGCGGTACTCGACTTAAAAAGAGTCAACAAAAGTGTAGTCAAACGGCGATTCAGGATGTAAACACTAAAGACTATCCTAGATTCCCTCAAACCATGGGACTTTATGGCCTCTCTTCATTTGACCGAAGCTTATCTTCACATTTTGATTCACCCGGACCATCACAAATTTCTCCTCTTCTATTATCACAACCAGCATTACCAGTACAGGGCTCTGCCATTCGTTCTGTCCTCTGCCCCCAGGGTTTTTACCAAAATCATGATAGCCCTTGTGGCACACTAGAGGACCCAAGGTCTTCACGTTTTCCCGTACTTGGACGACTTATTGATTGCTGCTCATTCAGCCAAAAGGGCCTCAGCTTCTGTTCAGTTTATCTTAGAGTCCCTCTCTCACCATGGTTTCTGGTCAATCTTGGGATGAGCCAACTCATTCCGTCACAGTCCATACATCACTCGGGAGCCCTCATAGATACCTCATCTGCCACAGTCAATCTTCCCCCGGAGAGGATTGACACCATTCGAAAGATTGTCCAGTCCATCCTTCCAAACCATTCATCAGACCTTTTGCTACAGGGGCTCATGATAGCTGCCATGCCTTGTGTTCCCTGGGCGCGTTTTCATGCCAGACCCCTACAGTGGTTGCTTCTACCATTCCAACAGTGGATTTCATTACAGGTACACAAGATGGTCCACCTTCCCAACAGGGATGACCTAGTAAATGGAGTGCAAGTGGTTGGATCCTTAGGTGGAAGTGACCATGTTCTCCTGGAGTTTGTTATACAGCGGAAAGGGGAAGCCAGGCATAGTCAGACATGCATTCTAGACTTTAGGAGCGCTGATTTCAATAAACTTAGAGAAATACTGGGGGTGATCCCATGGTTAGGAAAACTAAAAGAGAAGGGAGTTCAAGACGGATGGGAGTTTCTAAAAAGGAAGATACTGAAGGCACAATTTCAAACAGCTCCAATGAGGAAGAAAAATGGGAGGTGTCTCAAGAAGCTAGGATGGATGACTAAGGAACTTTCAACTGGGATAAGCCTTAAACAGAAAATGTATAAGAAATGGAAAAATGGGGAAATCACCAAAGAGGAGTTCAAACAAATAGTCAGCACATGTAGGGATAAAGTCAGAAAAGCTATAGCGCAGAATGAACTCAGACTTGCTAGAGCGGTTAAGAACAACAAAAAGGACTTTTTTTGGTATGTCCGAAGCAAAAGGAAGAAGAAGGAAACAGTAGGGCCACTGCATGCAGAAGATGGCAAAATACTCACAAGGGACAGAGAAAAGGCAAAATTACTCAATACCTTCTTTGCTTCAGTCTTCTCAGAAAAGGCAAAGGGTGCTCAACCCAAGGATAATGGGGAAGGATACAGAATAGGGGAATTTCAGCACAGAATAAGTAAAGAGATAGTACAGGAATACTTGGTTAACCTAAATGAATACAAGTCTCCAGGACCAGATGAACTACATCCAAGGGTATTAAAAGAACTGGCAAATGTAATATCGGAACCATTAGCAACAATCTTTGAGAACCCCTGGAGAACAGGAGAAGTCCCAGCAGACTGGAGGAGGGCAAACATTGTCCCCATCTTCAAAAAGGGAAAAAAAGAGGATCCCAACAATTACCATCCTGTTAGTCTGATATGAATACCAGGAAAGATTCTACAGCAGATAATTAAAGAGAGAGTCTGTGAACATTTAGAAGGCAATGTCACAATCACAAAAAGCCAACATGGGTTTCAGAGAAACAAGTCCTGCCAGACAAATCTGATCTCTTTTTTTGATAAAATTACCAGCTTGGTAGATGAAGGGAATGCTGTGGATATAGTATATCTTGATTTCAGTAAGGCCTTTGACAAGGTTCCCCATGACATTCTTGCAAACAAGCTTGTAAAATGTGGGGTAGATAAGGTAACTGTTACATGGATTTGTAACTGGTTGACTGGCCGCACCCAAAGGGTGCGCAACAATGGCTTCATTTCAACCTGGAAAGAAGTGACCAGTGGGGTCCCACAGGATTCTGTCCTGGGCCCAGTGCTATACAACATCATTATTAATCACTTGGATGACAGGAATGGGGGTATACTTATCAAATTTGCAGATGACACCAAATTAGGAGGAGTAGCCAATACTCCAAAAGAGAGGACCAAAATTCAAAATGATCTGAATAGACTAGAAAGCTGGGCCAACGCCAACAAAATGAAATTCAATGCGGAGAAATGTAAGGTACTGCACTTAGGGCGCAAAAATGAAATGCACAGATATAGGATGGGGGACATCTGGCTGAATGAAACTATGTGTGAATGGGATCTAGGAGTCCAAGTAGACCATAAGTTGGACATGAGTCAACAGTGTGATGCGGCAGCTAAAAAGGCCAATGCTATTTAGGCTGCATCAACAGAAGAACTAGATCAAGGGAAGTAATAGTGCCACGCTATTCTACTTTGGTCAGGCCCCACCTGGAATACTGTGTTCAGTTCTGGGCACCACAATTCAAAAAGGATGTGGAGAAACTGGAGCGTGTCCAAATGAGGGCAACTAAAATGGTGAAGGGTCTGGAAACCATCCCTATGAAGACTAACTTAGGGAACTGTGAATGTTTAGACTGGAGAAGAGAAGGTTAAGAGATGATATGATAGCCCTGTTCAAATATTTGAAGGGATGTCATATTCAGGAGGAAACAAGCTTGTTTGCTGCTGCTGCTGCAGAGACTAGAATGTGGAACAATGGATGCAAGCTGCAGGAAAAGAGATTCCACCTCAACATTAAGAGGAACTTCCTGACAGTAAGGGCTGTTGGACAGTGGAACACACTCCCTCGGAGTGTAGTGGAGTCTCCCTCCTTGGAGATCTTTAAGCAGAGACTGGATGGCTATCTGTCAGGGATGCTTTGACTGGAAGTTCCTGCATGGCAGGGGGTTGGACTGGATGATTCTTGTGGTCTCTTCCAACTCTATGATTCTATGCTCTTTAAGATGACACAGCACCCCTGAATCCCTTAGATTAGGTAGCTTGGTTTGATTCACATGGAGGCCAAGTTGTATTTCAAACACTAATAAACATTTATAATAAAACATAAAAATAAACTATAAAGTGCTTTCAGAGTTGTTACTAATGACTTACTATTTAGTTACAAGAATTTCTTTCAAACTAATAATATTAATACAGCCACACAGGCAATTTTCTCCAATACAGAGACCAAAATCTTTCCTTCAACCACTGGCTTGTTCTGAGCCTCTCTCTACTAGACTCCTCAAGTCTACCCAGTCCCCCTCTGGAGGAAGCCCTGCTGGGGAGAGGCTCCAGGGCAATCACGCGCCCTTCCCAGGCTCTTCTACTGTGCTCCATGGTCTAGCTGGGGAGAGACTCTAGAGTGATCATTCACTCTTCCAAGTCTCTCCCCAGCTGGGCTTACCCCCACAGAGTGACCCCAGTTGGGGAGACACCAAGGCGATTTGCTCACCCTTCCAAGCCAGTACCCAGCTAGACATTTCCCTGAGTCAGGTTTGATGTAAAACAAGCAGCACTTTATTGAAGACTCCAAAGCCAGCACTTGTGACTTATTCAGCTTCTAAGCTGAGACTGCCCATCTCCAGCAATTACAATAAATAAAATCCCCAGCAACTCCACCCCCAACATTTCTCTTCCCATCTAAAAATCCCCCTTGCTCCCCTTTTTAATGCTTATCTAACAGTTTCTAACACTGTACTGACACTCAAGGCCTCTTGCAATTAATAACAAATTATCAGTATCTGCCTCCCCCTAAGCCTACCCAGTCTACAGCTAAACTAAATATTCTCGGCCCACAATTACTATTTCTCGTAACCCATTATCCCCAACCTTTCTAATATCTAGAATCCAAGGCTTCTAACAAGATTCCAGCTGCGGCAAGGATCAGGGAAACTCCACCATGCTGGAGAATTGGGAAAATAGGGCAGCGGCCTCTATAAGTGATCTCTGTACGGCTCTGAGAAGTACTTGGTGTCTCTCTGTATATCTGCATGCAAAATGGCTGCTTTTGACTCTGGAAATGGAATATATCTCTCTGCAGAATCTGTTCTGATTTGCTGATGCCCACATGGACCTAAGGTGTCAAAAAAACAGACCCCACTGGTTGAGGGTTGTGAAGCACAGGCTCATGTGGCTTCACTGGGACTCATTGGGGTGTGAACTGGAAATACACCCTGACTGGCCAGTTTGGACCACTTGGTTCCAAGGGTTCTAAAACTGGCTTCTATTGGTTTAAGGAAGTGGGGTGATCCCCAAAAATGGTTCATATGACCCCACCAGAAACAATTTGGATGTAAATTGGAAATCCAACTTTACTGAGTATTGGAGTAGCCAATACTCCAGAAGACAGGATTGAAATTTAGAATGACCTGAATAGACTAGAAAGCTGGGCCAACTCTAACAAAATGAAATTCAATGCGGAGAAATGTAAGGTACTGCACTTAGGACGAAAAAATGAAATGCACAGTAATAGGATGGGGAACATCTGGCTGAATGAAACTACATGTGAAAGGGATCTAGGAGTCCAAGTAGACCATAAGTTGAACATGAGTCAACAGTGCGATGCGGCAGCTAAAAAAGCCAATGCTATTTTAGGCTGCATCAATAGAAGTGTAGCGTCTAGATCAAGGGAAGTAATAGTGCCACTCTATTCTGCTTTGGTCAGGCCCCACCTGGAATACTGTTTCCAGTTCTGGGCACCACAATTCAAAAAGGATGTGGAGAAACTGGAGCGGGTCCAAAGGAGGGCAACTAAGATGATGAAGGGTCTGGAAACCATGCCCTATGAGGAACGACTTAGAGAGCTGGGGATGTTTAGCCTGGAGAAGAGAAGGTTAAGAGGTGATATGATAGCCCTGTTCAAATATTTGAAGGGATGTCATATTGAGGAGGGAGCAAGCTTGTTTTCTGCTGCTGCAGAGACTAGAACGCGGAACAATGGATGCAAGCTGCAGGAAAAGAGATTCCACCTCAACATTAGGAGGAACTTCCTGACAGTAAGGGCTGTTTGACCGTGGAACACACTCCCTCGAAGTGTAATGGAGTCTCCATCCTTGGAGGTCTTTAAGCAGAGGCTGGATGGCCATCTGTCGGGGATGCTTTGACTGGGAATTCCTGCATGGCAGGGGGTTGGGCTGGATGGCCCTTGTGGTCTCTTCCAACTCTATGACATTTCAGACCATGTGATTTTGAGGCATTTGAAATTGGTTCCTATTCGATGGGTATGATGAGATAAATTCCTAGAGGGATCACATGACCCATTCCAGATGTCCCACCCTAGCAAGACACACTTCTGGATAGAGGAGAACTAAAGAGGCTTCAGTGACAAGTATCAGTCATTCTTGATAAGTCATCAATCATTCTTTTTTTTTCTTTTTTTATTGTTTAAAAAGACAATACCACAACACAAAACATGAAATACAATATAAATACATGAAATACAGTACCACAAACAATAAACATTATATACATATATACATATATACTATATATATATATATATATATATACATATATACATTATATACATATATACATTAATGACTTGGATGACAGGAATGGGGGTATACTTATCAAATTTGCAGATGACACCAAATTAGGAGGAGTAGCCAATACTCCATAGTCTACAAAACAATAAACGAAAAAAAATTAAATAGTAGAATTAACATCTTAGTACTGCACTTCCCAGGTGACTTTAGATACCCTACTTAACAAATTTCAAACGGGTTCTGTGGTTCACGTCTAGCAAACTTAAACCTTGGGTATTTCCCCACTATTCACTCCCTTTCCATAAAATAACGTTACAATATTTTTCTACACAATTCCATTCTTCTTTAACTTTTTCAATTGACTTGTCTCTGATGGTGGAAGTTAAAATATCCAATCTCTAAGTGTCCCATAATTTCCATAGCCACTCTTCTTTTGTTGGAATTAACCTACATTTCCAGTAAGGGGCACACAGGATTCTCACTAAGGTCACCATGTAAAGAATCATTCTAGAATATTTTTTTGCAATCTATTTGTCAAGTTTAAAGTCATGTTAAGAAGGAATAACAATGGATTTAATGGTGTAACAACATTTAACATCTTTGACATTGATGCACAAATATAGCTCCAGTACTCTTTAGCCTTTTTGCACTTCCACCAAATATGAAAAAAACTCCCTTCCTGTTTCAAACATTTCCAACATTTCCAATCCCCTGTATTATATATTTTATTGATTTTAACAGGTGTCATGTACCATCTAAAAACAGTTTGGTGTAATTTTCTTTATATATTTGACATACTGTAAATATTTTTGTTGCCCTCCAGGAATACTCCCAATCTTCTAGTTCAATTGGTTTCCCTATATCTCTAGCCCATACTGTCATTGGATGTTTTATGACTTCATCTTCAAGATCTCTGCTTATTAAACCTTATAGTACTTCGATAGATGTTTAGTTCCATTATCAACAACAATATTATCTAATGCATTACGTATGTTAATAATTTCCGGATCCTTTATATCTTTCTTATATCTCTCTAGCAATTAACAATATAAGTACCAATCCATTGGATTGTTTTCAGAGCCTAGCTGTTCTCTAGATTTTATCTGTGCATTAATGTTTTTATCCAATATCAGTAAGTCTCTATAGGTTACCTATTTAGATAAATTATCCTTGGTCCTTCTGAAGTGGGCCTCTTGTTGAGAGACCCATAAAGGAAGGTATCTATAAAAGGCCTTTTGGGTTTTAAGCCTTAACCCACAAGAGTTCCATCATTTTGACCAGGAGACCTGTCTGTGAGACGACTTTCGTTGAGTGTATTTACCTGACCCTGAAGGCCAGAGACAGTCTAGGGATTCTGTTAGTTTATCTTCCACCCCGTAACCTAACAGATTTCCTGGCCGAGCTGACACAGTTAGTCTCGGAGTTGGTGTTGGAGTCCCCCAGGCTTCTTGTCCTGGGGGACCTCAACATCCCCTTTGAGTCCAACTTGCTAAATTTGAAAGGTGTAGCTTGGGAGTTCATAGATTCCATGACATCCATGGGCCTGTCCCAACTGATCTCAGGGCCGACACATTGGGGACCTTCTTAGTTCCTACGGAGTGGCAATCGATACAGCAAAGAATTCGTTCTATGCTGTTCGTATTCCATCGGCAGAGTCTCGTCCAGCAGAGCTTTTCAGGGTGGTCAGAGAGTTAACACATTCTTCTCCCACCCTGAATCTACTGTTAGAACCAACAAATGCCTGCTGTGACGCATTTAATGCCGATAAAATCTCTCGGATAAGGGCTGATCTGGATGCCAACATTGTAACAGAAACTGCGAGAGAAGTTTTTCAGTGACTCCGTGGACTCGGTTAGATTGGATCACTTTGAGCTTGTAAGTACCGAGGAAGCGGACAAGCTGCTTGGATCCGTTAGGAGGACAACATGCCCTCTCGATCCCTGCCCATCTTGGTTGACCATGCAGGGAGGGGATGCAGTGGTGACACTACTTCAACGTGTCATCAATACGTCCCTTAGGGAAGGGAAATTTCCATCTCAACTCAAGCAGGCTGTGGTTAAGCCTCTATTGAAGAAACCCTCCCTAGACCCCCTGTTAAGAGACAACTACAGACCGTTCTCCCTATTACCATTCTTGGGCAAGGTGATCGAGAGGGCAGTTGCCCACCAGCTCTAGGTAGTTTTGGAAGGAGCCAATTATCTAGACCCATTTCAAACTGGGTTCAGGGTGGGCTACGGAGTTGAGACGGCCATGGCCACCTTAGTTGATGACCTCCGTCTGGGCATGGACAGGGGAAGTGTGACCCTGTTAGTGCTCTTGGACATCTCAGGGGCTTTCGATACCATTGACCATGGTATCCTTCTGGAATGCCTGGGGGAGTTAGGTATTGGAGGCACTGAATTCCAGTGGTTCTGGTCCTATCTCTCAGGTACGTTCCAGATGGTGAAGCTGGGAGGCAGTTGTTCTCATAAAAGAAAGCTGACATCTGGCGTCCCTCAAGGCGCCATTCTGTCTCCCATGCTATTTAACATTTACACAAAACTGCTGGGAGAGGTCATCCGGAGACATGGGGTGCGGTGTTATCAGTACGCTGATGACACCCAAATCTATTTCTCTATGTCTCCGACTGCTGCAGTGACTGAGGATGGCACTCTCCTCTGAACGCCTGCCTTGACTCGGTAATGGGCTGGATGAGGAAAAACAAGCTCAGGTTGAATCCAGAGAAAATGGAGATGCTCGTAATAGGTTCCCCTGGCCCGGGGATGGAGATTCATCAACCAGTCCTAGATGGGGTCAAACTTCCCCTAAAGGACGAGGTTCGTAGTTTGGGGGTGTTCCTGGACTTGTCTCTACAATTAACACCACAGGTGGGGGCGATCGCCAGGAGTGCCTGGTATCAGCTGTAGTGAACAGGCCATGGAGACAGCCAATCACAGAACACCAGGTGTCCAACCAATGGGGAGCTGGTTGGGGAAGGCTATATAAGAGCCTGAGCAGAGAGTGAAAGGGGTTAGTTGATTGGGATTTTGAAGGGAAGAGACACCACAGAGGGAGGGTGTGCTCTTAGGTTCCTGAGGTGACAGTGTAGGTTCATTCTTAGACCAGGGAAGGGTCTGAAGAGCCCAATAGGGAACTAGTTAGGCTTGAGGAGTAGAAGAGACTCATAACAAGCCGTGAGGTTGAAGAAAGATAGTAAGCGTAGTAGTAAGAAGGTTGCCTGAGTGGCTGTAGTAATTGAAAGGAACAACAAAGCTTTAAAATACTTTAGTAGATATTTCTTTATTTTGTTAATAAAACTTTATTTATATTTGAAATACCACTTGGCCTTTATTGAACATTTGTGATATGCTACCAGAGTTATCAGTGCCTCGTTGGAGATAGGTGGTGGTGAACAGGGACAAGTTTGTCACATCAGCTTCGGCTGATACGCCAGCTATGTCCCTACCTGGGCAAGGAGGACCTAGAAACAGTAGTACATGCATTGATAACCTCTCGTTTAGATTTCTGTAATGCACTCTACATGGGGCTACCTTTGTACCAGGTTCGGAAGCTTCAATTGATCCAAAATGCAGCGGCCAGATTGTTAACATGGGCTTCAAGGATGGAACATATCACCCCCATCCTGAAATCCTTGCACTGGCTGCCAATTTGCTTCCAGGCGCAATACAAAGTGTTGGTCGTTACCTTTAAAGCCCTATATGGCTTGGGCCCAGGTTACTTGAGAGAACGCCTCTCCCTACATAATCCGCCCCACACCCTAACAACAACCGACAACAAATTGTTAAATTACAAGCACACGAGACTAACATCTACGTCTCGTTTAGCATTCTCAGTTGTGGCTCCAAAGTTATGGAATAACCTGCCGGAAGAGATCCGTCTGATATCTACATTGGAGGTGTTCAAAAAAGCATTGAAGACGGATCTCTTCTGGCGGGCATATCCACCTGATCTTATCTAACTCCCCACTGAATCAGAGCTATCCCCCCAGTTATTGTGAGAGGCGGGAGATATAAATAAATATTATTATTATTATTATTATTATTATATCACTTTTGTTTTTATCATTCTTCGGGATTAATACAATGAGGGCTTCCTTCCAGGTTTCCAGAATACCATTATTTTGAATATCAATCAATACTATTTTTAGGTGTGGGACCAAAATTTCTTCCAATTTCCTATAATATATTAACGGGAATCCATCTGGACCCAGAATTTTATCCTTCTTTATGTTCTGTATAGCTTTTCTGATTTCTTCTTCCATAATATCATGATTCACACTATCCCTTTCCTCTTCATTCAATATCAGTGCCTCCTGGTCTCTTAGGTATTCTTGGATTTTCCTGGTATTATCATTATTATTCTCTGTTCCTGCATAAAGTTTTGCAAAATAATCTTTAAAAAGATTCTTAATAGCAGATTGTTCCTTTACAGCTTTTCCTTCATTAATGATTTCAGTTATTATTTTCTTCTCCTTCATTTTCCTTAATTTATTGGCAAGCAGTTTCCCAGCCTTATCTCCATGTTCAAAATATTTTTGCCTAGCACGTAATAATTTCTTTTTGATTTCAATAACTTCTAATGTTTTTAAGTCTTGTTTCAACATTTCCATCTTAATTTTGGTACTTTTGCCGCCATTTAGTTTCCATTCCTTCTCTTTCTTTTCTGTTTCATCACCCCAACACCATGACCCCTGAACTTTAGCCCATGCTGCTCTTGGAATAGCTGTTTTTAGGATGATGCACTGTATTGTATTGTTTTTATTCTGTTTGTTGGTTTTAATTCTATTGTTTAACTTAATTCAATTTTAAGGGGTGGGAGGTTGGGTAGTGGGTTATTGGATTGTTTTAGTTTATGAATTTTATCCTTTTTGTACCCCACTCCTATTGTGTGAACAGAGGAGTGGGTTATAAATATTATTATTATTATTATTATTATTATTATTTTAATTGCTTTGCTTTTTAAAATTCTTCTCTCCTTTTTTTCTGAATTTAATTTAATAAGGATCCCTCTTGTTACCATTTTACAAGCGTCCCATATAATTTTATACTTCATACCTTCTGTCACATTTTCTTTAAAGTAATATTGCAGGGACTCTTTGATTCTGTTATAGATGTGTTCCTTCTCCAAGATATCCTGAGGTAATCTCCATACAAACTCACACATCTTAATATTAATATCCATTACAATAGGGTTATGATCCGAATAAAATGATGGAAGAATATCCATAGAATGGATTTTTGGGAGAAGTTCTTTGGATGCCAAAAATAAGTCAATTCTGTCCCAAGAATTGTGCGCTTCAAAGTAAAAAGTAAAATCCTTGGCCATATTATATTTATGTTTCTACACATCCTCTAATGTAAATTCCATAGTCAAATCAAAAAAACGATTTTGGGAGTTTCCCATGGTTCTTATTGTAGCATCTTTCTTTATTGGATTTTCTGTCTATTTTTGGCTGAGGTACCACATTAAAATCTCCCAGCAACATTATATTTTGATATTGTACCTTGTTAATTTCTTTATGTAAAAGAGTGGCCCCATTCATACTAGCCCATTTGCCCTGGTTAGATCTGGATCAGATTGTGCATACCATTACCAAATCTCTCCAGAAAGAAGTTCATACTACCCTTTGCCCCGATCGATGCTTCCCAGTGCATTTTACCCCGCTGAAGTTCATACAAGCAAAAGTATCAATTCAAGATGGAGCCTCCTAATTGTCAATCAAATGATGTCATGATGACATCTGATGCAGCCATTGGCTGCATGAGTGCTCCATCCTCGCTTCATTTTTTATACTTTTTTAAATTTGACAGAATATGCACATGGAGCATAGGGCTGGGAGCAGTGTGGCTTGTGGGAACCCCTCCTCCTCCTCCTCCGTTTTTCTCAGCACCAGGAGTGCTTCACCGGGCACTTCAGAATTTTTTAAAATTATTTTTACAATTTGACAGATTATGTGCATTCTACATGGGGCCATTTAAATGGCAAGGGGAACCCCCAATCCATATATGGATAGTTGGCTTCCATATACGGATTGGGGTTCCCTCTCCATTCATTTAAATGCTCAATATGAATGGGGCTGTTTCCTACTCCCGTTTAAAGAGCTCCATGTAGAATGTGCATAATCTGTCAAATTGTAGTAATAATTAAAAAAATTCAGAAGTGCTTGATGAAGCACTCCTGCTGCAAAAAGTATTTGGCAGCACTGGATCAAAGGCAGTGGTTGCAGAGAGAAGAGGCATGTTCTGCCCCCTGGCCTTTATCCCTCCCCTGAACTTGACCCGATCATGATCGGAGCCAAGTTCACATTTGCTTGAACCGGTTTTTCTGAAAAGAAATAGTAAATACCCCACTTTCGGAAAAAACGGGTTTAGGGGGATTTGTGCCGCAATGGATGTGCAAGATCCGGATTTCCTAGTGAAAAACTGGTGCCAGTATGAACTTCTCGATTTTAATCCGGGTGACAAACTGGTTTATATGGTAGTCTGAATGGCCCCAGTGTAGAAGTGTTCTTTCTTTTCATTTTCATAGATCCCAACCACTAAAAAAATTAAACTTCCCATAGAAATTTCTATCGCAATACAATGACCGGCCTTTAAAGATTTCCTTAGCCTCAAATTTTTTGTTAATGTATAATGACACTCTTTTTTTCTTTTTCTTTCAGGAAGAGCAGAAACAATTTCCTAATTTGGGGTTCCTTAATAATCTTTCTTCTTTCACCTTGATTTTTGTTTTCTGAATACATATGAAGTCACCTTTAATTTTTTTCTAAGTAGTGCAAAATCAACTTCTCTTATATTTTGAGTTGATTCCTTTCACTTTCCATGATACAATTTTCACCATATTTAGTGAGTGTTCAAGAAAAATAGAAGAAAGTTAAGTTACCTTAGCAATAGGAAGAATAAAGTTTGTATTCAGAAAAATAGTTACTAGAATGTAACAGAATAAATTCTTATTTTATTTTGTGCCACCCCTTCTGCCCCTTGTTTAATTTTGATTAATTAACAGAGCAGAGAGACAAAAATAACAATTAAAAAAAGAGTTATGAATAGGAGTTACTCAACAGTCGTATCCAATCAATACAAGTGATAAACAAAATGCCTAAAATATATCTTGAGTCCTAGTCAATCCAATTAGAAAGGTCCTAACAAGTCTTCACTTGAGTATTGTTGTTCCGTCTTTTCACTACTTAACTTTCAGTTACTTCCTTTCTTGTTCTTGCCTTCTACAGTAAATTCTATATCACTTCCTGTCTCTGTTTCTCCTCTTTTGTTGTTAGACACTTTATCTTCCACCGCAGCTCTGTTTTCTTTACATTCTTTCCTGATTTTATGCTCAATGGCATTGGCCTTTTCAATATTGTCTATCCTGTATCTCTTTTGTTTGTATAAAAAAGACAGACCTTCCAACCGTTCCCACCTAAAGTCTGTCTTCATAATTTTCAACAAACTATTAAGAGATTTATATTTTTGTCGTGAGATCATGACAGAAGGAGGAATGTCTTTAAAGATTTTTACCTCATTATTGTCGATAAACAAATTGTTTTCATAACTGGATTGGATAATTAAATCTCTTATTCTCATTCTAACAAAGCATATTATTATTTCTCTCGGATAGTCCCTATCTTTAGCTTGATTGGAGTTAACACGAAAAATATTATCTACTTCTGACTTCATTTTTTTTCAGAGGAAAGTCCTAGAAATTCAGCTAGTGGTTGTATCATTCTTTCATACAGATCTTCCCTTGGGATTTCCGCTACACCTCTAATTTTAATTCATTTTTCATGAAGTTTAAGTTCTTAGATCCTTCCATTGTTGCTGTTCTTGCTTACTATTTAATTCCGAGATCATCTTTTCCAAAGTTAGTTTTTTCCTTTACAGCTTCTACTTCTTTTTGAGTTTTAGACAAGTCCGTTGACATCTTTTCCGTCTTTTTTCCTAAATAATCAAGGTCTTTCTTTAGATCTTTCCAGATTTCAGCTCGTTTCTTTTATTTCTTCTCTTGTTTCTTGACTTGATTCTTTTAAATCCTCCTTCATTTCAGATCTTAAATCCTTCATCTCTTGTCTAATTTTCCTTATTTCTTCCAAGATGAGTAAACTGGGGTCTGTTATCTTGATACCCTCTTCTACCGACTCACATCTATTAAATCTTGTTTGAATTTGAGTTTGAGTCCATCCTTTTTTACCCACTGCCATAATTTTTCCATTCTATACGCAATTATAAAAAGATGGAAAAGAAAAAGATGAGGTATATATGAAATTTCCCTCCTTCCTCACACACCTCTCCATTCATATATTTCCCCCCTTAAACCTTCATTTCCCAAATATATTACCCTTATAACATCAAAAGTCAACAATATAGGGAAATATATCTCTAAAATTAATTAACCCAAATAAAGCAAACATTTAGTGTTTACCTTGAGTGTCAATTCAGTAATAATAGCCTATCATCACTTGTATCTATTAAATCATTCCACAGGTATAGAGATGCAATTATTATCACTCCAACAGTATAGGGAAACAGATATTGTCAGCAAAGTTACAACTAAATTCTACAGTAATAGGTTCACCCGATGTTAAATATCCAATCTTAATTAGTTTGATTATTATATTGGCCCCTAAACTTAATATTGATTTAAACTCTCCTTACTTTCTCCTTGCATCGAGTTGTGCTTCTGGTTTCCATAAGCTATATAACAGGGGCCAACTCTTCAGCAATTGCTTAATTCTATTTATTTATTTTCCCTCTCCTCTTTAGTCAAAAACAAAACAAAACAAACAATAAATTTGCTATTATTTCCTTCTAAATCTTTCTTGCCTTCTCTACTTCTACTTCCCTTCCACCACCTCTGAACTTAGCTCTTTCCCCTTCTTGTCCACAACTTATCCTCGCTGTCAGCATCTCCTTTCCTTTTGTCCCTGGCGTTGGCAATTTCTCCTCCCCATCCACAGAGTCCCCTCTTTGCCCCCGGCCTTGGCTCCTTTTCCCTCTCGTGTGTGGCGTCTCTTCGCCACCTCCAACCTTATCTCCTTTTCCTTTACATCTGCAGCGTCTCCTCTCCACCTCCAGCCTATACTCCTTCTCCTCCCGTCTACTGCTTCTACTCCCCCTTCATCTCCCCCTTCATCTCCGGTCTTATTTCTTCCTCCTCTCCAGCTGTAGCATCTTGATTCTCATCACCTCCAGCCTGGGCTCCTTCTCTTTCCCATCATCAGCTTCTCCTTTCTCCTTCTCTTCAACTGGTTCCTACTCCTCCCCGACCTCCTCTCTTACATCTCCAACTTTAGCTCCTTTTTCTCTCCAGACTCTGCATATTCTCTCCATACCTTCAATACAAGTTTCTTCTTCTCCCCGCCCTCAGTGTCCTCACTCTTTTTTCTCGTTGCACCATCTTCCACTGCACTTCTCCTTCACTTACTTCACCTGCTTCATTTCATCCTTTCCACCTCCTCCTTACTAGTCATTTAAACCTTTATCCATGTCTTCTTAATTTGCCGCTTTTCCACCTCTAGGCTCTGGTTCTATTCCACCATCGCGTTTCCTTTCCTCTCCTTTCTTCTCTCTTTACTTTCTTCAAACTCCCACAAAGCAAAATTCAAAGTTCAAAGATTCAGGGACCAATGTATTTCCAAAAAAAGTATAAGTAATCCAAGGGTTCTCCATTATACAATAAAAAAGGTACACTTAAAGTTACCCTTCTTGCAAACTTTCTCTTTCTAGCAATGCCAGTCTGATTAATAATGAAGTGAGGGCTAACGCCTGTCATGAATGGCTGCAACTACGGGAGGCAAAGTTCTTCGGCTCGCCTACCAAAGTGAGTTCCCACTTGGAACAGGAAAAAAACCTCCACTTCTAGGGGCCTCCAATGAACTCCAAAGGATACCCTTTCTTCACAGAAAGAAGTAAGGAAAGATAGTTGAATTTCCCGTTCCTCCAAGAACCGTAGTTGTGGAGGTAAAGTTGGGAGCCTTTCCAACTCACATCCTCCTGCAAAGCCCCTCCCATCAGAACTCCCAGACATCAATCATTATTGACAGACAATAACACCATAAATTATTTTTACCCACCACCCACTACTACCAGGAACTTCTGGACATTCTGGATACTTCAGTATCAGTGGGTGTGGGTGTCAGTTTGAATGAAATGGGACATTTTAATGCTCCATAGGATGAGTTATAATATCCTTCCACGATAAAACTACATGCTTTCCCAATTACTTTGCTGACTGTAAGCTGACTGCATCCCACATAAAAGGGTAAAAACTCTAACTGTCCACAGCCTTACTGTTGTCACACCTGGAAGCTCTTCCTGCTGTGTATAATTCTTCTGGAAGTAGACTCTTTTCTGAGCACCTTTTATTACCTCCTTTCTAGGACCATGAGAATTGGGAAAATACTGTCTGAGTCAAATGGGATCCATAAGGATTCACTAAGGATAATCTAATATAGGGATATAGAATACAAACCATTAATTTCAAGAGAGATCCAGGCTGGAAGAATATGTGTCAATGAGTGAAGCTGATATTGGGCATCCCCTATCTGGTTTCAGGCAGAGGACCTATTATTCCTTCATGGGCAAGCCATTTACTGAGATTTTTAGCAATGGCTGAAATAAAACTGCCTCCAGTCAGATTCATGGGAGAGATTCAACTAAAACGGTAGAAATAGATGGCAGTCACTTGCTTACAGAAGCTATATTTAAAAAAAAAAAAACCACATAAAGGTAGTCCCTTGACTAACCAACTGTCCAGAGCCAGTGTTGACCGAAGACTACTCTGGTGGTCATGTAGCCAGTATGAATCCACCAAATGCTGTTACCTTTCCACTGAGAAGTGGTACCTATTTATCTACTTGCATTTGCATGATTTCAAAATGCTAGGTTGGCAGAAGCTGGGAATAATGCCAGGAGCTCATCCCCATCATGCAGCACCCATGCCTCAAAACTGCCAGCCTGCTGATCTTGCAATCAACAGAGCCAGCATCTTAACCACTTGAGCCACTGCATCCCTATATAAGTGATATGAGCTATATAAGCTAAATAAGGAAGGCTTATATAGGGTTCACTGTGTAAGGTTCACTAGATGGCTGGTCTGGCTAAGGCTTCTCTGTTGATGGCTGCCTTGAGCTTACATAAAGCATTTCTTCTCCTGTTTTACACTTCCTAACACTGAACAGCTGGACCTACAACCACAGCACACTTTCCTGGGTAGAGAAACATGTGATCAGTTTGGCAAGATTGTTAGGAAGGCTCGAGTTAATCTTCTGTACCACTCACAAATTTCACAAAGTGAAGAACTTGTTCCCTTAGGTAATACTTTCCTTAGATAATAGTTATATGGGCTCAGGTTGGATCAGGGCAGGAGCAAGGAATGCCATGCCCATTAAAAATGCATGGAAGGGTGGAAACAAGAGCATGAACAGGAATTTGTCTGCTCAGAGTACACAACCCAATTTCATGAGATAGTTCGTTCAGCTCACTTATTTTTCTGTAGGCTGGCAGAGAGTTTTCGGTTTTTCATCTGGTGTGTAACATGTAGTTTTAAAAGTTGGCCAAGAGCATTTTGTCTTGCATTACTCAGAGTGGCAAAGCCATGAATGAAAATTGACCACTTTCCAAAGCAGGTGAACTGCAGCAAGCAGAGCTTGGTCTTAAATACTTAAATACTTAAAATAACTAGTTACAAAAAAAAAAAAAAAAAAAAAGAATGCATGAAACTCATTACAACTACTAGTTTCGTACTAGTTCATTGCTATTTTCTTTTCCATAATGAAATAATAACTATACTACATTATGATAAGGTCATTCCTTTAGTGGCAAAATGTTAAGTGACTGTTATAGGATTGTAATCTTACTAAACAGGGAGATTGTCTCATGCTGTGCATTGTGATGTTGCCTTGTGCTTTACTGTGGATGCTAGAAGGATGGTGGAGATGGTCTAAAGGAAGATATACTTTGTAGCTACTTGTAACATTCAGATTTGCAAAAAAAGTTTAAAGCTATTACTTGATTTTAGTTAATTTTCAGAAATGCTGAGGAGAACTGCTTTTTAAATGGTAACTATAATCATAACTGTGTTTGGGTTTTTCACTAATGTAACTAATAACTTTAAAATTACTTCAAATAATAACATTCCAAATACTGACGTTAGAGACACTAAGCTCTATAGTCTTACTATAGGGTGAAACAGACCACCCTCTTGCTCCACCTTCAGGGCACCAAGCCCCCCGGAAGCCTCCTAGCCATTTACATGGGGGCAGCTTCATGACACTCGGGTGACACAGAGTTTACATGCCACGTGCCACCGGAGTGTCATGAAGCTGGTTTCTGGCCACAGCACGGGCAGAAAAGCCAGCTTTTTGCCACCCAGAAAAGGAGTAGAAAAAAACTGGGCAGTTTCAAGGCAGACTGGGGCTGTGGCATGCAGTTGCTGTGGCCCCAATCCAGATTTGGAAGGGGCGGCTTCTGCCAGTCCATTTCCCCCCTATATTTCCTATGGGAGAAATGGGGCTCCCTTAAGCAAACAGAGTTGCCTGTACTTGGCTAGGGAATGGGATGGCAACAAAAGGCCTGGACAGCTAATTTTGGTAGCAAGTGAAGATGTCTGGTTTCAGATGATGATGATGATGATGATATTTATTTGTATTCTGCTTTCCGCCCAAAATTGGGACTCAAGTTCACAATTTAAAAGAATAATACACATTTAAAACACACAAAAAGTTAATATTAAAACAGAATTAAATTGATTGTATTAAAACAATTCAAAGCTCCAGTTAAAAGAATCAAATGCAAGTCAAATGACAAAAAGCTATTAAAAATAGTTCATTTAAAATAATACAGCATAGAATAAATCTTACTTAAGGTCATGGGCCAGCACAAGGGATAGCACCTTCTAGCCTATTATTTAAAAACTTTTTGTTTTAAAAGCCTGTTGGTATGAAATGATGATGCTCCAGGGTTTAATATAAACTTTTAGGCTCTGCCATGACCTCAGTATTCCAATGAAATATATAGGACAGACAGAACTATTTGTTGTGAACAGCAGGTAAGGAATAGCTGTCTGCCCCAAAGCTCTTTTTAACAATCAGACCCATTTAATGTCATGATACTGTATTTATAATTATTCTAACAGCATTTGGCCACCTTTTTATTGCCACCACAACATGTAGTAACTATTTTTGAGATATTCCATATTTTTCACAATTAACTTTAGATTAATTTCGACTCCACAGCTTTAGATATTATTTCACTAACTCTTGACTGGCACTTATAAAATTGTTTTATTATTTTCAAAGATCACTGTTGCTATGAGATCCAGACATTTACAACAACACTACTTTGAAAATATGTTCCAGCTTTATACAATGTATACAATTAGCAGAATCTATATCAGTAAACAAAAATACCTTTATCTCTGGGTCCATATGAAATGCAAATAGATGAGATGAGAAATATTCTGTCATTTTAGGTGGAACTGGTATCACTTTTACTGGACTTGTTCTTCCTGGGGGGGAAAGTTACTGTTTTGTGATATATATATTTACAGCACTCAGTTGTTAGGTTAACTTTATAGAGTAATGTATAAACTAAGGAATTTTATAATAATGAAGTCTTTGGTAGAAGTGGAGATTTCTCCTATATAGCATACAGCACTTTTAGTAGTGTTAAGTAAACAGTAATTCATTGTGTGTGGGTGTGCACACCTTCAATTCACCTGTCAATTTATGGGTACTCCATGAAATTAATAGCATTTTTATAAGCACGGAATACTCAGAAGTGGTCTTACCAGTTCCTTCTTCTGAAATATTTGCAATCTTCCATCCAAGTACTAACCAGAATGAACCTGCTTAGATTCCAAGAACAGATAGGATGTGTTCTAGAGACTATTCGTGTTGTGAATTTGGAGATCTACATGAAATGTTTGTTCTGCTTTCAGTTCCTGCTACAGAGAAGAGGAGGAAAGCAGAAACTGGGCAGCCATTTTGACTGGTGAGTTTGATTTAAAAAAAAAAACAACTATTGGGACAGTGAGCTTGTTGCTGAGGAGGTGGAGTTATGTTGATTGTTGTAAAGGTGAAGGAATCTCATATCAGACTTAGGTTCATACTGGATGAGATGGCTGACTTAAGACAGAAAATTGTGTGGGCTTTGGCATAGCTCATAAAGATCTCAGGTACATGGACCAAAATTCCCTTTTCCACAATCAGCTTGCTCTGAGCCTCTCCCTACTAGACTCCCCAAGCCTACACAGTCCCTCTTTGGACTCTCAAGACCCTTTTGTGGTCACCAAAACTCAACTAAAATGTTCTCTCAGGAACTCTAAGAGCAAAATATCAGAAGGAATTAAGAGGCTATGGGTAAGAAGCTGAAAGAAATGGATGCACAGATTGTCATAACGTCTCTTCTGCCAGTTGAAGGCCATGGTCCAGGAAGAGAGAGGAAAATCACAGATGTCAACAACTGGCTCCACAGATGGTGTTGCCGAGAACGATGATCAGGAATACTAAAAGAGAAGGGAGTTCAAGACGGATGGGAATTCCTCAAAAGGGAGATACTAAAGGTACTAAAGGGACAATTTCAAACAGTTCCAATGAGGAAGAAAAATGGGAGATGTCTCAAGAAACCAGGATGGATGACTAAGGAACTTTCAACTGAGATAAGTTTTAAACGGAACATGTATAAGAAATGGAAAAATGGGATAATCACCAAAGAGGAATTCAAACAAATAGTCAGCACATGTAGGGATAAAGTCAGAAAAGCTAAAGCGCAGAATGAACTCAGGCTTGCTAGAGAGGTTAAGAACAATAAAAAGGGCTTTTATTGGTATGTCTGCAGCAAGTAAGAAGAAAAAAACTATAGTTCCGCTGTGTGGAGAAGGCAGCAAAATGCTACCAGGGGACCAAATGGTGAAGGGTCTGGAAACCATGCCCTATGAGGAACAACGTAGGCAGCTGGGGATGTTTAGCCTGGAGAAGAGAAGGTTAAGAGGTGATATGATAGCCCTGTTTAAACACTTGAAGATATGTCACACAGATGTCAAGCTTGTTTTCTGCTGCTCCAGCGAACAGAACCTGGAATAATGGATGCAAACTCCAGGAAACGAGATTCCACCTCAACAATAGGGGGAACTTCCTGACAGTAAGGACTGTTCAACAGTGGAACACACTCCCTTCCTTGGAGATCTTTAAGTACAGGTTGGATGGCCATCTGTCGGGTATGCTTTGATCAAGAGTTCCTGCATGGCAGGGGGTTGGACTGGATGGCCCTTGTGGTCTCTTCCAACTCTATGATTCTATGACTGCCCTGGGTCTGAGGAGGAGAGGGGGTGTGAGGACTCTGAGTCTAAAGCAGAGACAGACTTTGGGCTGGGGGACCTCCCTGCAGTCACCCAGGACAAGCAGTGCTCTGAGGAGGAAGCAACAGATCATACTATGCCAATCCTAGCACCCTCCAAAAGACAAGAAGCCAAAGAATGATTAAGATGCTCCTCGTGGCTGGAGGCAAAAAGGAGAGCTAATAGACAACAGCTGAGGCATGCTGAGGCTCTTTAAAATGAGTTAGATGCCTCACTCCTTCGTGGCTGACAACCCATCCTCAAGGTTATGTCGTTACTCTGATTTTTGATACCCTGAATTGAATCTCTCGGAAAAGATTTCATAGACTATATTTATGCTTAACCTTTTGTTGTTGTTGTTGTTGCTTAATTGATAATTGCCAAGGCTTTGCAATCTGGGCTTTGACTCTGAATTTCTGCTTCCTTTTGTTGGCTAGATAAGGTAAAACGGGACAATCTTTTCAGCCACCCTATAAATCTTTCCAGGCTTAATGGAGGCACTAAAACAGCAAAATCAAGAGCTGGTTGCAGCTGTAACTACCTTACGAGAGCAAATTAACCAGCTCTAACAACAGCCACAGCCGTTGGTTCCTGCTCCTCCTATTCCTCAACAAAAAGTGCCTATTACTTTCCCTGAGAAGTTCTTAGGGTAGCCTGAGCTACTGGAAGCATTCCTGACTAGCTGCCAGTTGTACATCAATGTGAGAGGAGAGGATTTTCCTACAGATGTTGTGAAAGTTGCAGGAAATCCATGCAGGAACTCCCAATCAAAGCATCCCCATCAGATGGGCATCCAGCCTCTGTTTAAAGACCTCCAAGGAAAGAGACTAAACCACATTCTGAGGGAGTGTATTCCACTGTCGAACAGCCCTTACTGGCAGGAAATTCCTCCTAATGTTGAGCTGGAATCTCTTTTCCTGCAGCTTGCATCCATTGTTCTGGGTCCTAGTCTCTGGAGCAGGAGAAAACAAGCTTGCTCCCTCCTCAATATGGCATTCCTTCAAGTATTTAAACAGGGCTATCATATCACCTCTTAACCTTCTCTTCTCCAGGCTAAACATCCCCAGCTCCCTAAGTCGTTCCTCATAAGGCATGGTTTCCTACCCTTCACCATCTTAGTCGCCCTCCTTTGGACACACTCATTTCTCCACATCCTTTTTGAATTGTGGTGCCCAGAACTGGACACAGTATTCCAGGTGGGGTCTGACCAAAGCAGAATAGAGTGGCACTATTACTTCCCTTGATCTAGACACTATACTTCTAGCGATACAGCCTAAAATTGCATTGGCCTTTTTAGCTGTTGCATTGCACTGTTGACTTATGTTCAACTTATGGTCTACTTGGACTCCCAGATCCCTTTCACATGTAGTTTCATTCAGCCAGATGTTCCCCATCCTATATCTATGCATTTCATTTTTCCGCCCTAAGTGCAGTACCTTACATTTCTCTGTGTTGAATTTCATTTTGTTAGCGTTGGCCCAGCTTTCTAGTCTATTCAGGTCATTTTGAATAAAGAAAGCAAATTCAATATTGGACCATTATGTAAAGGAAAACTTAAATAAGGAAACAAGCATTACATACCTATGGGAGTCCTGCAAAGCAACAATGAGAAAAATTTTAATCCAACAAAGCATGCAGATAGCATTTCATAAGAACGAAATAACAGATACAACGAAATGGTTAAGATATGAAGATATTTTGAAAAGGTTAGGAGACATTGATATACTATAAACAAGGGAAGAATTGAATAAAGAAGGAGTACAAATCAACTTTTTAAAATATTGGCAAATTAAAGGTGATTATGAAAAAGATAAAAAAGAACAAGGAATAGAGCAAGAGAAAACTGACTTCGACAAAATTATAAGAGGAGAAAAGGCACAATTTATTAAAAGGATGTATAAACACATTTTGGAATGGGGTTTATATGAGGAAACAGATAAACCAAATATGATCAGGTGGGCACAGAATATTGGAAATGATATATCTCTTTTGAATTGGGAAAATACCTGGAAAAAGAATTTAAAATTTACTTATTCCGTCAGGTTAAAAGAAAATTATTATAAACTCTTTTATAGGTGGTACCTAACTCCAGTAAAAATAGCCAAATTAAGAAAACATGGAAATAATAAGTGTTGGAAATGTAGAGAAACAAAAGGTATTTTTTTATCATTTGTGGTGGCCTTGCAAAAAAGCTAAAAAATCCTGGAAAGAAATTCATAAGTGTATTGTATCAGTAGTTAAAAAGAATATTCCATTAAGACCTGAGCTCTTTTTGTTAAATATAACTGACATAATATCAGATAATATTAGACAGGATCCAACTGTCGCTTTGTTGTATATGATTACTGCTGCCAGGATGATTTACGTGCAACACTGGAGAACTACACTAACTCCATTGATAGAAGAGTGGATAATGAAATTGAACGATTTCGCCACCTTAGATACACTTTCAGCTTATGCAAATAAAAGAACTAATCAGCAATATATTGAAAAATGGAGAGAAGTGTCTAAACTATGGGAAAATAAGAATTTGAAATTTAAATATTCTCTAGCACTTATATATAAGAGTAATTTTTCCTTCTTATTACTTTTTTTCAGAATAGAATGTAATGGATATGGTTTATTCTGGAATCTATCAGCATTTTCCATTTCACTTGTGTTTTTCTCTCTTCCCAGACGATTTTTTTTAATTTCAGAATTCCATGTATTAAATGGCTTTTTATTCACAGTTTAAATCCCAACGTTTTTCCAAACCTCTGTAATGTTTCCAATATTTTATTAATGTTGTTGTTTTCTAGAGGATTATCCAAAAACACTACTAGATCATCTGCATACACCTTGATATTATATTCAAATTTCTTGATTTTGGGTGCTCTTATATTGGGGTTGTCTCTAATCTGGTTAATTAGCACTTCTATAATTGTAATGAAAAGCAACAATGAAAAGGGGCAACCCTGACGAGTCCCCTTTTCAATTTTTATGCCTTCACATTTTTCTCCATTTATGATAAGATGTCCTATTTGTTCTTGATAAATGTTTTTCATCCAGCCTAGAAAATTAGCCCCCAATTTCATTTTTTGCAGCATTTGTATCATGCAATCCCATCTAACATTATCAAAGGCTTTCTCTGCATCTATATGTAGCATAATTGGTTTTTATCAATTTTTTTCATAGAATTCTATTAGGTCAATTACTACTCTAATATTTTCCTTTAGTTGTTTTGCAGGAAGAAAGTCAGTTTGATCTCCTTTTATCCAATTTTTAATGATGTTCTTACATCTTTTAGCCAAAACAGATGTGAAGATTTTATAGTCGGTGTTTAAGAGGGATATTGGTCTATAGTTTTCTATTTTTGTTTTGTCTCTACCTTCCTTATGAATTAGGATAATGTTAGCGTCCTTCGAGGAGTATAGTATTCCATCATTTAGCACCTGGTTCAGAGTATCCTTTAAAGGAAATGCTATTTTGTTTTTGAATTTTTTATAGAAACTTGCTGAGAAGCCATCTGGTCCTAGTGTATTATCAGACTTTAGTTCTCTAATAACAGCAGTTACTTCTTCTGTTGTAAAGTCTTCATTTAAATCTTTAATTTGATCTAAGTTGAATTTTTGCCAGTTTTGCTCATCTAAGAATGTAATAATTTTTTCCTTATATTTGTATGTGTGTTTTCTTTGTAAAGCTTTTCAAAATATTTTTTATATTTTTATTTTTGTTTGAGTCCAGACTGTTTCTCTGTCAGTCTGTATTTTTATTTTTCTATTAGGTTCCTTTTCTTTTCTTTTTAAAATTTATATGCAAGCCATTTTCCAGTCATATTAGCTTCTTCAAAAACATTTGCTTGGCCCTTAACAATTTTTTTTTTTCCAATTTGGTTGGTTAATTCCTTTTCTGTTTGTATTTGTAAAACTTTCAGCTGTTTTTCAAGGTTTCATTGGAAGGGTTAGCCTGTATTTCTACTTATTTTTCCTTTATTTCTTTCTCTAATTTTATGATCTTTTGCTTGGAAGGATTAGCTTGTATTTCTAATTCTTTTTGCTTTTTTGATCTTTTCCTGTTGTTTTTTGACTTCATGGCCTCTTTGAACTAGTAGTCCTTGGACATTTTCCTGCATCCTAAATTGCTTTCATTTTAGTTTCTTCATTGGTATTATCTTTCAAAAAATTGTTTTTCATTTTTTTTTGTACAAAATCTTCATTCAAAAATAATCTTTCATTTAATCTCCAATTGTTTCATGGCTTTGGGATCAGTATTTCTAGAAGAATTGGGTTGTGGTCTGAGTAAATTCTAGGTAGAACATCAATTTTTTTAATCTCTGGGAAAAGAGTTTTCTTTACCAAAAACATATCCATTCTGGATGATGATTAAAACTGTGTAGAAAGGAAAGTATATTTTTGTGTACTATTATAAAGGATAGATCAAACATCTTTTAAATCAAAATTATTTATCAAATTGAAGAATGATTTTGGCAGTTTTCCCTGGTTGTTACTTATTGTTTTTTAAGACAGACAGACCCCATTCCAGAGTTCTAAAATTATTATGCTTCTATTGTTTTGTTTCCTTATTTCATCTTGTAGATTGGCAAAGAAACACAAATTTGCAACTTCTTCTGTTGTAAAGTCTTCATTTAAATATTTAATTTGATTTAAGTTGAATTTTTGCCAGTTTTGCTCATCTAAGAATGTAATAATTTTTTCCTTATATTTTTATGCTTGTTTTCTCTGTAAAGCTTTTCAAAAAATTTTTTTATTTTTTATTTTTGTTTGAGTCCAGACTGTTTCTCCCTCAGCTTGTATTTTTTCTATTAGGTTCCTTTTTCTTTTCTTTTTAAAATTTGTATGCAACCCATTCTCAAGTTATATTAGCTTCTTCAAAAAAATTTGTTTGGCCTTTAACAAGTTTTTTTTTTCCCAATTTGGTTGGTTAATTCCCTTTCTGTTTTTTTTTAAATATAAATTTTTATTATAAATACAATCATACAAATAACCACAACAACATTGAACAATACAGCACAACAATAAAATCACGTACAAACTTACAACATATAACAAACACGTAAGATAAAACTGCTAGTTATCAAAAATATTTTCTCAACCTTCCAGAATATCTTCCTTGCCTCTCTCCTTTCTCTTTATATGAGTCTCCTGATTATGAATACTACTACTACTACTAATAATAATAATAATGTTTATTTCTTACCCACCCCTCTATAAAACAATCGAGGCGGGGTACAACAAGGTTAAAAAACAGATTACAGATTAAAATAATTCAAGAATTCCATCCCAAACTCTCCTCCCCAAAATAGGATTAAACTAGTTAAGTTTAAAATTAAATTACTGACAATAGAAATACAACACAACATGATACAAAAATAAAAACCGCAATGCTGGCCACAGCATGGGTAGCAACAAAATACAGAGGGGGGGATAGGGAGTTGGGAATTGGCTGAAAGATTTTAGGAGCCGGGTAGATTATACAGTTAAAGTGAAGGCCTGCCGGAAGAGAAACAGTCTAGCGATGTAATGAGATACATCTCGTCCGGCAGGCCATTCCATAGCCTGGGAGCAGACGCAGAAAAGGCCCTCTGGGAGGTCTGCACCAACCTAGTCTTCATGGGCTGCAACAGATCCCTCCCAGAGGACCAAAGTGTGTGTGGGGGCTTCATATGGGGAGATTGCGAACAGGGTCCTTCGAGGAGAGTGTGACTCCATCTAGGACCGGAAGATGTATTCCCGAACCTGGTTTCGGGCCTGTAACAGCTAGTACCTCCGTTTTGTCTGGATTGAGTTTCAGCCTGTTTTTCCTCATCCAATCCATTACCGCTGCAAGGCAGTCATTAAGAGGAGAGACGCCATCTGAAGTCTGAACCGACGATCTGGTCATGGAGAGGTATATCTGAGTGTCATCAGCGTACTGAAGACACTGAGCTCCATGCCTCCGAATGATCTCACCCAGCGGCTTCATGTAGACATTAAATAGCATCGGGGACAGGATGGCGCCCTGAGGGACACCACAATTAAGCTCAATCTTGGAGGAGCAACTATCACCCTTTGAGATCTCCCAGGGAGAAAGGACTGGAACCACCGGAGTGCGGTGCCCCCGATCCCCAACTCCCTCAGTCGACTCAAGGGGATGATCTACAGTATCAAAAGCTTCCGAGAGATCCAAGAGCATCAGCAGGGTCACACTACCCCTGTCGATACTCAGGCCTAGGTCGTCGGTCAGAGCGACCATGGCAGTCTCCACTCCATGTCCTGTCCTGAAGCCGGTTTGAAATGGATCAAGATAATCGGTTTCATCCAAGACAACCTGGAGTTGAGAGGCAACTACTCTCTCAATCACCTTGCTCAAAAAAGGGAGCAAGGACACTGGTCTATAGTTGTTCCTGTCCAGGGGGTCAAGAGAAGGCTTCTTCAGGAGGGGCTTAACAGCCACCTTCTTCAGACAGGATGGTAAACATCCTTCTCTGAGGGACGCATTGATTGTATCCCGAAGGAATACCCTCAGCGAGTCCCCTCCCTGGACGACCAGCCAAGATGGACAGGGATCGAGGGAGCAGGTCGTCTTTTTCATATTTCCAAGAAGCTTGTCTACGGCATCGATACTCGCAGGTTGAAACTCATCCAGCAAAATGACATCAACGGAGTTGTTGGACACCTCATCTATTGGTTCTAGTGGAAAATTGACATCTAAGTCGGCCCTTATCTGAGAGATTTTATCTGCAGAGTAGGTATTAAACACATCACAGCAGGCCGTCGTTGGGTCAAGTAGGGGATTCGACACAGGAGGGACCTGTGTTAGCTCCCCCACCACCCTAAACAGCTCTGCTGGGGGGACTCTGCAGACACAATTCGTGCAGAGCAGAAGGCTCTCCGCGCTGCACGCAAAGCCTCTCGATAGGCGCGAAGATGCTGCCTATGGCGAGTTCTGTCGGATAAGAGCTGAGTTTTCCGCCACTTGCGCTCTAGTCGTCGTCCAACCCGCTTCATCTCCCTAACTTCCTCTGTGAACCAGGGCTTACGGTTAGGAGCGGGCTGGAGAGGACGCCCCGGGGGCAATCGCATCGAGAGCCTTGGGAAGATCGGTGTTCCAGGTGGTGACCAAGGCTTTGATGGGATCACTGGCGCTGCCAACCATTAAACTCCCTCTAAGTCCTTCTGGAAATCGATTGGTTCCATCAGCCTTCGAGGGTGGACCGATCTAATGGGTCCGCCACCCCCGGGGGAATGGATAGCGGCTTTTAGCTCCAGCTTGATCAGGAAATGGTCTGTCCATGACAAGGCACAGGTTTTAGTTACCTCTGCCTACGGATGTTGCTGTTCCGTACTAAAAATCCCATTGAGTGACACTAACAAAGAAAGAAAGAAAGAGAAAAAACAAAAAAAAGGGAAAAGGAAAAGAATGTTTAAATCAAGAATTACTCATCAAACTTTTTTCTCTATAAATTTTTACATTTTCCCAATCTTCCTCTACTATTTTTTTTTTTTTTTTGGTCTTTCATTAGTGCCGTGAGGAGATCCATTTCTATTGCATCGTATAATTTCTTCAACCATTCCTCTTCTGATGGTAAGTATGATTTTTTTCCAAGTTTTTGCAAAAATTATTCTGGCTGATATTACCATATAAAGAATGTCTCGTCGATGTTTTCTCTCATTTTCTTTCAGGATACTCGTAGTCATGTTTAATAGAAAAAGTAGTGGATCAAAAGGAATTTCTATCTTCAGAATAATATTCATTAAACTATATATCATCTTCCATTTATTTCCTGGCTTCAACACAGCTCCACCAAACATGGAAGAAGTTAGCATCCGGTTTATGGCATTTCCAACAATTAGCTGATCCAACTTTATAAATTCTATTTGTGTGTGGGGGGGGGGGGGTGATAAGTGCCAGTGATATAACATCTTTAAAAAAATCTCTTTATAACTTTGGCACACAGTAAATTTATATGAGTTAGTAAATGTTGACTCCCAATTTTCTAATTCAATTGATTTACCAATTTCCTGTGACCATTTTACCATCGTATTTTTGATGGTTTCTTGCTCCAATTCTCTTTTAAGGAGGATTTTATAGTATCTTGATAGATGACCCTTATTATTATTAAAAAAAAACTTCATCTAGTTCTGTTCTATCATTATCTTTACTTATACCCATCTTTTTGACATCATCTTTGTTTTGCTCATATATCTGTCTATATGTATACCAGTCATTAATTTTATTCTCAGATCTCAATTGTTCATAAGTTTTAAGTTCTCCATTAGGATTTGTTAACGTTTTATATGTTTGCCAATTTATTTTAGTTATTTCTTTATTATTCTTTGTTCTAAATAAAAAAGCTTCTTGTGGGGAAACCCAATTTGGTAACTTAACATAAAATTTTTCTTTTATTTTGAGCCAAGATTTTAATAATGTGTTCCTTATAAAATGGTGAGAAAAATCCTTGTTTTTTTATTTTATCATACCAGAGGAAAGCATGATATCCAAAATTCAGCTTTATGCCTTCAAGTCTTAATAACTTTTCATTGTCCAATTTGATCCACTCCTCTAACCACAATAAACACAATGCCAAGTAATATAACTTTAAGTCTGGCAATACACATCCTCCCCTAGAAAATTCATCTGTCAAGACTTTCCATTGGATTCTTGGTTTGTTCCCACTCCACAAAAATTTGGTCAATATCTTCTGCCAATTATCAATATATTTTAAATATAAAATAATCGGTAGATTTTGGAATAGATATAAAAGTCTAGGTAGGATATTCATTTTGATAGTCGATATCTTCCCGAAAAAAGATAAATTTATTTTGGACTACTTTTCCAAATCTTTTTGTATTTTTGGAAGACTCAATTATAGTTATTATTAAATAAATCTATATTCCTATTTGTTATGTAAATTCCTAAATATTTGACCTTTTTTCTTATTTTAAATCCTGATAAAAGTCTCTAAATTGCTTTCCTCTATTGTAGTTAAGTTTTTTGTCAAAATAAATGTTTTCTATTGATTAATTTTTAGTCCAGAGACTCTTCCATAATCAAGTAAAGTTGTTAGCCAATGATTAATACTAGATAGTGGAGCTTCCAAATAGAAAATTAAATCATCAGCAAATGCTTTTAACTTAAAACAATGTTCTTTAATCTTAATTCCTTGAATAGATTGATCTGCTCTAATTTTGTTATTCAATATCTCCAAGGATATGATAAAAACAGTGGTGATAAGGGACATCCTTGTCTAGTCCCTCTATTTTAATGTATTCAATTCTGTCATCATTAATTCTAATCTGAGCCCTTTGGTCCTCATAAATAGATCTAATCCAACACATGAATTTCTCACCCATGTCCATCTTTCTAATAGTTTCAAAGAGAAAATTCCAGTTGACTCTGTCGAAGGCTTTTTCGGCATCCAACAGAATCATTGCTAGCTTTTTATTATTATGTTGTTCAAAATATTCTAATATGTCGAGTGTTATCCTAATATTGTCTTTCAAATTTCTTTTGGGTAGAAATCCATTTTGATCCTCATTGATAATCCTACAAAGTATGTTTTTTAATCTTTCTGCAAGAATGGATGTAAAAATCTTATAATCGATATTAAGGAGTGATATAGGTCTAAAATCATTAATCTCTCCCTTTCCTTTTGGAATTAATGTTATGCAAGCATCCTTCCATGTATCGGGAACACCAAATTTATGTATATCAGTAAGTGTGTCACGTAATGGTATAATTATTTCATCTTCAACTTGTTTCTAGTATATAGCTGGAAATCCATCAGGTCCCGGCACTTTGTTAATTTTGAGCATTTTGATTGCCTCTAAGATTTCTTTGTTGGTAAAATCTTTATTTAGGTTTTCAGTCTAACTTGTCAAGTTTTGTAATCACTTGTTTGTCTAGGTAATCTTTAATCTTATCTAGGTCTTCTATTTTGTTATTTGGTTCATTATATAAGTGCTGGAAAAATTCTCTAAATGAGTTTTTAATGGACTTATTATACCTTTGTATATTACCTCTGAGATTATTTTCCCATTTCCTGTTTTTTTAGTTTATTTGCTAATAATTTACCTGCTTTATCACCAGATTCAAAATAAGTTTGTCTAACTTTCCTTAATTTAGATTTGATTTCCTTTATATTCATCAATTTTAGCTGATGTTGTAGATCTTCAACTTGGTGTCTCAATTTAATATCTCCACATTCTTTCAATTCTTTTTCTTTAATTTTTAATTTTTTCCAAAAGTTGTTTCCCCCCCCCTTATCTTTCTTCTTCCTTTCAGATTGTATCTTGATAAGTAATCCCCAGATGATTGCCTTTCCAGCGTCCCATATGATTTTATTGGGCATTCCTTCTGTTTTATTCTCTATAAAGTAATGTGTAAGTGCTTCCTTCACTCTTTTCTTTGTTTCTTCACAATTCAATAAGTCATTTTGCATTCTCCAATAAAATGCTCTTTCCCCCTCATTCATATGCAAAAGCAACAAATTATAATCTGAGGTTCCTTTCGTTAGAATATCCAATGAACTAATAATATAAGGTAGAAGATTCTTAGATACTAAAAAAATATCAGTTCATGAAAAAGAGTTGTGAGCCTCAGGAAAAAAAGTAAATCTTTCTTTATTTTTATATTTATATCTCCACACATCTTGTAATTCATTTCCTTCTATTAGGTTAAAAAATGATCTAGGTAATTTCCCTTGTTTTGCTCGGATCTTTTCCCCCAAATTTGATTTTCTGTCAGTAGGTGGATCTATTACCGCATTAAAATCTCCTAACATTAGAATATTGGAGTAATTTACATTTTCTAATTTCTTTTGAATTGTTGAGAAAAAATTTTCCTGACCATCTAAAGGTGCATAGATATCCAGAACCAATATAGTCTGATTTAGAGTCAAGACCTCAACAGCTATAAATCCACCATTATCGTCTTAAATATCTCTTTAGTAAAATACTTTTTAGTCACAAAAATAGCAACTCCTCCTTTTTTTCTTCTCTGAAAGAGATGGAAAACAATAACCTAGTTTAGGATTATTCATATATCTACTCTCTTTGTTTCTGATCCTCAATTCTTGTAGGCATAAAAAATCACTCTTAAATTTTTCTAGTTGGTGGAATATAACACTCCTTTTGTATTTTGAATTAATTCCTTTTACGTACCAAGATGTAAATTTCATGTTGATAATTTGTCAAAATTAAGTCAATTTATTTTCTTTATTTTCTTTATTAACCACCCCTTCCACCCCAAACAATTTCCTTTAATTAGAAATATTCTCCACTTATTTTATTAAGCCAAGTTTAAAATGTGAGTAGAAATAAAGATATATTTCTTGCAACAAGTTGGTTGTTAAAAGTCATTTCTAGTAGCATTTAAGTCTTCAAATATGTTATCAATTTTAAGTCCTGAATTTATTGGCGTCTCTTCATTTGAGATATTTCCATCATCTTTTAGTATTGTGACCAATGTACTACCAGTTCCCTCTTTCTGTTCTCTGTCAGTATTGTTAGCATTAATCTTGGTATTTGGTGATCTTTCTTTACTCTTTTTGCTTTCTTCCTCTAGAATCTCTTTTAATTTTTTGTTCCATGTTCTTAGCTTTTTCTTCATTATTGCTCTTATATTTTTTCTGGTTGTAAGTAAAGGAAAGACCATCCATCCTCTCCCATTTATAATTGATTTTTATCTGTTTTAATAGTTGAGTCAAAGGTTTATATTTATTTCTTGCCATCAGTATTTGAGGTGGTAGATCTTTATGTATTTTGACTTCATTGTCCTCTATGCATAATTTATTTTCGTAGTTTTTTGGATTATTAAATCTCTCATTCTCGTTCTCAGAAAGCTTATTACGAGGTCTCGTGGAATCTTCTTCTCCTGTGCTTGTATAGAATTGACTTGGAATATTTTGTCAATTTCTTGGTCCAGTATTTTCACCTAAGAGGGAGAGAAAGGACTCTAGGAGAGGCCTAGCAACATCATCAGGCCTAACCTCAAGTAGAAGAGCTCTCCCTTCATGACAATGCCATTCTGGTCACCTAGGAGGGAGTGAAAGGACTCTAGGAGAGGCCTAGCTACATCATCAGGCCTGATCTCAAGTAGAAGAGCCCTCCCTTCATGACAACACCGTCTGGTTGCCTAGGAAGGAGTTAAAGGACAGGCCAAACTCCATCGGGCCTGTCCTAGATTAAGAAGCTAAGCCCTCCCTCCAGTCCATCTGCCTTAGTCCAGGCCTCAGAGGAAGAGAAGAACTTTTGGACCTGATCCCCTTCCCCACCACCATTCCCTTCTCCTTTTGTGTTGTGTCTTCTTAGATTGTAAGCCTGAGGGCAGGGAACCATCTAATTAAAAATAATAATTGTAAGCCGCTCTGATAGCCTTTATGGCTGAAGAGCGGGGTATAAATAAATAAATAAATATGAAAAAATTAGATTTATTTCTTTATTAGTAACATGTTCATCTTTTGTGTTATTTCAACACCCATGTAATGACCTTTTTTCTCTTGCTGGTATATTATTTTGTACATATGTTACACCCAATTTTTTCTTCTTCTTGTTTGAAGTAAATATTTGTCCTAATTTTTTATTTCTTAGATATTTTATGTTGTCATTCTTTATTTTGGTCTCTTGTATACATAGAATGTCAAAAAAATTCTTTTCTAAATAATGAAAAATCTTCCTTCTTTTATATGTTGTGTTTAGGCCCTTTATGTTCCAAGAACATATTTTTATTGACATCTTGGTTCTTAATTCTATTTGGAAATAAAAGCTTCTTTACTAGTCTTCTTCTTCATCTAAACTCTTTTCCTCTTCTTTTCCCACTAATTCTTCTTCCTCTCCTTTCTCTGGATTTGAATCTTCTTTGTTGATCCTGTCAGTTCTGTCAGGTTTTCCTGGATACTTGTAGAGTGTTGCTACTGATTTTACCAAGTCTTCATCAGTCTGAGTATGTTCTTCTTTTAGTTTTTTTTCTTTTCTTTCTTTTTTCTTGTTCTCATCTTTATAGATCTCTTCTCTCCTCTCTTCTGCCTCTGTTTCTTTGTCTTTCTGGATTCTCTTTTAAAGTTCATCTGCTTTTTATTTTGTGTTAATTCTGAAGCATCTTTGTTGATATGTTACATGAATTCCCTCCAGATGGTCCCATGAATAGTTTATTTTGTATTTCATTAATAGTTGTCTTAAGGGTCTGTAGTCTTGTCTGTGTTTTGGTATTTCTGTTGGTATATCTTTATCATCTATTTGTAATTTTTTAGAGTAACTTGCTTATATAATTAAATCTCTGGTTCTTGATCTGGTTAAGCAGATTATGATGTCCCTTGGGAGATTCTTGTCTTTAGCAATTTACGAATTTATTCTGAAGAGGTGATCTATTTCAAGTGGGGTAACCTCTTCATGAATTTCTATGAACTCTGCTAAGTGTGGGATAATTAACTCATATAGGTTTTCATGAGGTGCTTCTGATATCCTTCTTAATTTTAAATATTTCTCCCAGTATCTTAATTCCTGTAAAAGAATCAAGTTTTCGACTGTCTGTTGTTTATTAATTACTGCCTTTGTTTTGTCTTCAAGTTATGTTCTGATGTTTTAATGTGTCAACATCTTCCTTTATATTAATAATTTCTTTTGTTATGTTGTCTAGTTTCTTGTCAATTCTGTCCAGTCCTTTATTCAAATTGTTGTTTCACTCTTTTCTATTATCCTTTAAATCTTGCCTTATTTCTATCTTAAAGCTTCTGATTTTCTCTAGGAGAAGTTGTATTTGCTCTGCTTGTTTACTTGGCATCCCGAAAGATCCTCATCTTCCTGTATTTTGAGTTTGGATTTTTGCTGTTTGTGATCTCATTGACACTTTGAATTCTGGGTGTTTCCTATTGAAGACCTCAGTAGTATTTGGTCTCCAAAGTTTTTGTGTGCTTCCTTGACCATTTTGATTTTATTTTCAAGCTTAGGTTCCCAAAGCTAACAAAAAAGTTAATTTTGTACCAATAAACCAAACAATCCAACTAGCACAGGAGAGAAAAAGTCATCTAAACAAAGACTCATAATGTCTATAACAGTCTAACTTTGTTTTTAGCAGCAACTGCTTCTTTCCTTTAACTAATGCTTTTGCATTCTATATTCTCATAATGTCTCCCTTATGTGTCCAATTTAGATTTGTTTTCAATTCTGCATTTCAAAAGTTAGCAAAAAGAGTTTATCTGAAAGACAAAAGGCAAAAGGCAGACCAATAAGAGCCCTTATTAAGCACAGCTGTCTCTCTTTAGCAGTTTTCAGTTCTGTGTTCATTTGATGTATAAAGTTTTAGGATCTATGTTTGCACTATGTTTCCTTATATATCCCACTTGAATTTGTTTTCCAAATTGCTTTCCCACAATTAACAGAAAGAAATTTTAAGTCTAAGTCAAAGAAGCAAAACAGAAGCCCTCCTGAACATAAAGTTTTAGCACAGTTCGCTTCACTTTCTTTGCTTTCTCTGCCTCACAGCTGTTTCTTCCCTCCTCTTCTCCTCAATTAAGCCAGCAGGTGTTTCTTTTCTTTTCTTGTAATGGTTTGTTTTCCCAATTTGTTTTCTCTTTATGTCTATTATTCTGTATTTTATACTTTATATTTTTTTGCCCTGAAGTCTTATTCAGAAGCAGAGTCTATGTTATTGTCTCTCAGATCAGATGTCTTCTGTTTTCTTTCTCAACTCCTCCCCTTGCTTTCTCTGCTCACCACTGCAGCTTTCAGACTTTCTTTGGGCAATATCCCCAAATCTCCTGTCCAATGCAGTTTGGCTGTTTTACGACCTTTTCCATGGTAGAAAAAAACCCACAGCAACAAGCTTCCTTCAAATCTCCAATTTTTCCCCAAAGGTTGGATTCCTGAGCTTTAGAACAACAGCTTACTCTCTGTCCAGTAACCACTCCTAGGACACAACAGAGGAGCTCCTCTCAAACACATCCAAGTGTTGGAAGTAGCCAAATTTTTTGAGAAGAAATTATCAATCCATTACTAATTCTGATGAATGAAATTGGAATGAAAAGGACCCCTCCTACATGGAAGGAAGCTAACATAACCTTTATATGAGACAAAAACCCTTTATATCCAAACAATTATAGACCAATTTTGTGGTTAAATACTGATTATAAAATTTTCACTTCTAAATTGGCAGAAAGCTTTTTAAAAATACTAGATTTATGGATACAGGAACATTAATGTGGCTTTCTCTCAAATATATTAATTTGGCATAATATATGTAATAAATTTAACTGAACACAAAAAACAGTTGTGACAAAAATTGATTTATGTTTTATAGACATGGAAAAGGCCTTTTATAATGTTAAAAGGCAATTAATTTTAGATATATTAAATAAACTAGGGATAGAAGGCAATTTCATAGACTGGATCAAAGCAATATACTCTAATCAAGAGGCTCATTTTATAATAAATGGAGTAAAAACCTCACCAATAAAAATTCAGAAAGGCACCCATCAATTACCTCTTCTTTTCTTGCTAACTATGGAAATAGTAATAAAGAAAATCCAATCAGATGAGAATATTAAAGTAATTAAGTACAGAATATATGAATGCAAACTCAGGGCTTTTGCTGATGTTTTGGTTACATTTATTGAAGATCCATTAAATGGGATAAATGTTTTGACAGAATTCGGAAAAAAAAATCTGGATTAAAAATTAACAAAAATAAGACAAAGGTCCTAATCAACAACATGTCAAAAGAGGGAGAAAAGGAATTAGGCATACAACTGAGGTTTGTTATAAGTAAAAAAAGTAAAATATATTGGACTAGAAATAAGAAAAAAACAACTCTGATCTATTTAGAAACTATTATGAGAGAATTTGGTCAGAAACAAACAAACAAAAAAGACATAGAAAACTGGAAAAATTTGAAATTGTCACTCCTGGGCAGGATTTCTGCTATAAAGATGACAGTGCTACCAAAAATTCTATTTCTTTTTCAAACATCTCCCATTAGTATTAATGAAACATCTTTCAAAAATAGGAATAACAACATTTCAAAATTTATTTGGTCTGGGAAAAAACCCAGAGTGAGATTTAAAACTCTCCAGGATGCAAAAGAGAGGGAGATTTAGCACTCTCAAATTTAAAATTGTACCATGACGCATGTGGTTTAATGTGTGTGAAAGAATAGATCACATTATCAAATAAATGGCTTCTGCAATCAGAAGGAACAAACAAGATAAATGGCTGGCATACATTTCTATATTATAACAAAGATAAAGTAAACAGAGAATTTAAAAACGATATCATTAGGAGATTGCTATAAAAAATCTGGATAGGACACAATTCCAAATCAAGAGCTAAAATTTCATTACATACTCCTCCCTATGAAGCTTTCTTTGCAAAAGAAATTGGGAAAACAACAAAATGGATCAGATATAAAGATATTTTAAAAATATAAGAAAACAAACTTATACTAAAAACTCAAGAGGATTTAGATAAGGAAGGAATAAAGCTACACTGGTATTTATATAGACAACTGAGAGAAAGATATTTCATAGAAAACAAATTAAACAAACATAGAACCAAGTGAACAGAACTAGAAAAATATTAGATTCCAAAAGCAAAGACTTATCTAAAATTTCTATAAATTTCTTTTAAAAATAGACCAATAGAAAGAGGTTGTAAAGTCAAATATGACAGTGTAGGTCCAAAATATAGGCCAAACAACAAACTTACCACATTTGGAAAACACCTGGATTAAAACACTAAAATATACCAAAAGTCAAGGCATAAAAGAAAATTATTACAGGATGCTGTTTCGCAGATATCTGACACCAGAAAAATTATCTAAAATGTAAAAAGGAATGGGAAACAAGTGTTGGAAGTGCCTTAGAGAAAAGGAACATTTTTCAATATGTGGTGAGGATGTGATAAAGGCAAGACTTTCTGGATAAACATTCATAAAGAAATAGGAAAAATACTTCATATAAAGTAGAATTAAGACCCAAAATTTTTCTATTGAATATAGTTGATAATAATATTGAGAAAAAATGTGGAAAGGTCCTTTTTTATTTAATTTCAGCTGCAAGACATTTACACAAGATTATGGAAAGAAGAAAAAATTCTGGAAATAGAAGATTGGTATCTCAAGATCTATGAGATAGCGGAATTGGATAAATTCAAAGAGGAATGAATACAATTAGTAAAATGAGTACCTTGCCTACTTTGCCTCATTCTTCTTACAAAAGGGAAAGGATGCTCAACCTGAGGAACATGGAGCAGAAGATGTAGTAAGGAAAATATAATACAGAATAAGTGAAGTCAAGGAATACCTGGTTAAACTAAATGTAAGTCTGTAGATCCAGACGAACTACATCCAAGGTATTAATACAACTGGCAGAAGCAATCATAGAGCCACTGGCAATAATCTTTGAGAACTCTCGGAGAACAGGAGAAGTCCCTATGGACTGGAAGAGGGCAAATTTTGTCCCCATCTTCAAAGAGGGGAAAAAAGAGTTTGAAATAGCTTGGAGCAGCATGAGAAAGGGGAAAAATTGTTATGGAAATAGCCCAAACTCACTGTCTCCTCCCAAGTCTGTGAAACAACCAAAAATAGAAGATTTTTGAAATGAAAAAAATAATAATTGTTACATTAAATAAAACAAAGCTCCTCCTTCTCCCTCCAAAGCAGCCCTTGAAAAGATAGAATGGAATTCTCAAAACAAGTTTGAAAAATAAATGTTAGACTTTTCATCTTCTACTAGGGATGAGCTAAATGAAAACAGAGTATTTTGGATTCAGTTAGCTCTCCCAATAGTTTCAAAGGAAATAAAAAATAAGCTTAAAAACAGGATACAGAAAAAGAACTTGGAGAGACTTCCCTGGGAAAACACAACAGAATATATGACAAAGCAATGTCTTCTCACAGCTCAAACTGTTATCGCAGTGTTTAAGCAATTGTCTAATATTAAATACAGTCTGGATACATGTGGCCGCCCCTTTTACAGCCAGATCGAGGCCAGGACAACTGCACGCTGCAGCCCCAATCTGGCCTTAGCAGGGTGCAACAGTCGCAGTGACTTGGCTTGATGGTGCTGTAGCATGCGGACGTAGCGCTGGAGGAGCGCCAAGATGCTGCACGCTGTGCAGTGTGGCACACAGCATCATGGTGCCCTGGGGGCAGAGCCAAAGTGTGCAGCGTGTAGATGCTACACCCCAACTCCGCCTCCAGGCCAGTCTGCATAGGGCCTTTGAAGCTTTTTTTAAAAAGCATGATGTTGGACTTACCACCATTGCTAAAACAAATGCAGCCATATAAAACAAAAGATCCTGCATAGTTGCTCACCTAAAGGGCAAGGTATTAAAGAAAAACAAGACTGATAAAAGTAGGCAACACCGAAATGATGACAGTATTAACAAATTTCAACCCTCTGATGAGACAAAAGAAGAGAATTGCTACAATCAATGTGCTGTTGCACGAGCTGAGGATCTCTTCTGTGAGCAAAACCATATACTACAAATACAGCAGGTTGGAACGCAAAGAGAGCAATTAAAATTTCATTGGGGCAACTGTCCAACTATCATCAAAGATTGATAGATTTAGATGCTACTCAGTGGCTTCCTACAGTGCAAAATCAAAAACAGCCCACTATTCTAGCTATGATATTTAAGATGAGATAATATTTAGCATTTTTTCCCAAATTTTCCCGACTAAAGGGTTTCAAGAGGCAAGGATATAATTCCATCATCACAAAAAGTCAACATGGGTTTCAGGGAAACAAGTCATGTCAGACATATCTGATCTCTTTTTTAAAAAAATTGCCAGCTCGGTAGATGTGGATATAATGTCTTGATTTCAGTAAGGTCTTTGACAAGGTTCCCCATGACATTCTTGCAAACAAGCTTGTAAAATGTGGGCTAGACAAGTTAAATGTTACATGAGTTTGTAATTGGTTGACTGGCCACACTGGTGCTCAACAATGGTTCCTTTTCATCCTGGAGAGAAGTGGCAAGTGGGGTGCCACAGGGTTCTGTCCTGGGCCCAGTGCTGTTCAATATCTTTATTAATGACTTGAATGACAGGGCATAGTTATCAAATGTGCAGAAGGGACCACAAAAGCCATCCAGTCCAACCCCCTGCCATGCAGGAACTCCCAATACCCAACAGATGGCCATCCAGCCTCTGTTTAAAGACCTCTAAAGAAGGAGATTCCACCACACTCCAAGGGAGTGTGTTCCAATGTTGAACAGCCCTTACTGTCAGGAAGTTCCTCCTAATGTTGAGCTGGAATCTCTTTTCCTGTAGCTTGCATCCATTATGCTGGGTCTTGTTCTCTAGAGCAGCAGAAAACAAGCTTGCTCCCTCCTCAATGTGACATCCCTTCATATATTTAAACAGGGCTATCATATCACCTCTTAACCTTCTCTTCTCCAGGCTAAACATCCCCAGCTCCCTAAATCGTTCCTCATACAGCATGGTTCCAGACCCTTCACCATTTTAGTCACCCTCCTTTGGACATGCTTCAGTTTCTCCACATCCTTTTTAAATTGTGGTGCCCAGAACTGAACACAGTATTCCAGGTGGGGCCTGACCAAAGCAGAATAGAGTGGCACTATTACTTCCCTCGATATAGATGCTATACTTCTATTGATGCAGCCTAGAATAGCATTGGCCTTTTTAGCTGCCACATCGCACTGTTGACTCATGTTCAACTTATGGTCTACTTGAACTCCTAGATCCATTTCACACATAGTTTCATTCAGCCAGATGTCCCTCATGCTATATCTGTGCATTTCATTTTTGCGCCCTAAGTGCAGTACCTTACATTTCTCCGCATCGAATTTCATTTTGTTAGCGTTGACCCAGTTTTCTAATATATTGAGGTCATTTTGAATTTTGATCCTGTCTTCTGGAGTATTGGCTACTCCTCCTAATTTGATGTCATCTGCAAATTTGATAAGTATGCCCCCAATTCTGTCATCCAAGTCATTAATAAAGATATTGAATAGCACTGGGCCCAGGACAGAACCCTGTGGCACCCCACTGGTCACTTCTTTCCAGGTTGAAAAGGAACCATTGTTGAGCACCCTTTGGGTTCGGCCAGTCAACCAATTACAAATCCATGTAACAGTTACCTTGTCTAGTCCACATCTTATAAGCTTCTTTGCAAGAATGTCATGGGGGAAGTTGTCAAAGGCCTTACTGAAATCAAGATATACTATATCCACAGCATTCCCTTCATCTACCAAGCTGGTAATTTTATCAGAAAAAGAGATCAGGTTTGTCTGGCATGACTTGTTTCTCTGAAACCCATGTTGACTTTTTGTGATTATGGCATTGCCTTCTAAATGTTCACAGACATAATGACCTGCTCCAGAATCTTTCCTGGTATTGATGTCAGACTAACTGGACGATAATTGTTGGGATCCTCTTTTTTTCCCTTTTTGAAGATGAGGAGAACATTTGCCCTCCTCCAGTCTGCTGGGACTTCTCCTGTTCTCCAGGAGTTCTCAAAGATTATTGCCAGTGGTTCCGATATTACATTTGCCAGTTCTTTTAATATCCTTGGATGTACTTCATCTGGTCCGGGAGACTTATATTCATTTAGGTTAACCAGCTATTCCTGTACTATCTCTTTACTTATTCTGTACTGAAATTCCTCTATTCTGTCTTCTGCTCCATTATCCTTAGGTTGAGCACCCTTTGCCTTTTCTGAGAAGACTGAAGCAAAGAAGGTGTTCAGTAATTCTGCCTTTTCCCCTGTCAGCATTTTGCCATCTTCTGCACGCAGTGGCCCAACCGTTTCCTTTTTCTTCCTTTTCCTGCGGACATATCCAAAAAAGCCCTTTTTATTGTTCTTAACGTCTCTAGCACGCTTGAGTTCATTTTGCACTTTAGCTTTTCTGACTTTATCCCTTCAAGTGCTGGCTATTTGTTTGAATTCCTCTTTCGTGATTTCCCCATTTTTCCATTTCTTATACATGTCCCATTTAAAACTTAGCTCAGTTGAAAGTTCCTTAGTCATTCATACTGGCTTCTTGAGACACTTCCCATTTTTATTCCTCATTGGAACTGTTTGAAATTGTGCCTTCAGTATCTCCTTTTTGAGAAACTCCCATCCATCTTCAACTCCCTTCTCTTTTAGTATTCCTGACCATGGGATCACCCCCAGTATTCCTCTAAGTTTATTGAAATCAGCTCTCCTAAAGTTTAGTGTGCGTGTCTGACTATGCCCTGCTTCACCTTTCCACTGTATAACAAACTCCAGGAGGACATGGTCACTCCCACCTAAGGATCCCACCACTCGCACCCCATCAACTAGGTCTTTCCTGTTGGTTAAAATCAGATCCAAAATAGCTGATCTGATTCACTTCCTCTGAATCCCCGCAGCCCCTTAAGGCAATCGTGAAAAGAAAAGTATAAAGACTGAATGAGTTGTCCTCCAACACTGTGCCTAGGCCAACTACTCCTCTGTACTTCCAACCCACCTTGGCTATCAAATATAAAAATGAGTATGAAAAGAAAAATTTGCACACCCAATTAACCAAAGGAAATGGCTCACACTTTCAAATTTTAAGCTCTTACCCAATCAAAAGGCACACAGAGGAGCACCAGGTTTACCTTTAGCAAGGTATGTCCCAGAATTCCTCTCCAAGCAGTTATACAGAATGAGATTTCTCCTTCCTTCTTCCCAATGAACCAAAGGAAATGGCTCACACTTTCAAATTTTAAGCTCCTACCCAATCAAAAGGCACACAGAGAAGCACCAGGTTTACCTTTAGCAAGGTATGTCCTAGAATTCCTCTCCCAGCAGTTATATATAATGAGATTTCTCCTTCCTCCTCCCCAATGAACCAAAGGAAATGGCTCACACTTTCAAATTTTAAGCTCTTACCCAATCAAAAGGCACACAGAGAAGCACCAGGTTTACCTTTAGCAAGGTATGTCCCAGAATTCCTCTCCAAGCAGTTATATAGAATGAGATTTCTCCTTCCTCCTCCCCAATGAACCAAAGGAAATGGCTCACACTTTCAAATTTCAAGCTCTTACCCAATCAAAAGGCACACAGAGAAGCACCAGGTTTACCTTTAGCAAGGTATGTCCCACAATTCCTCTCCAAGCATATAGACTCAAAGGTGTCATTTACTACTAAGGATAAAAAGGCACCCCACTACTCTCCAAGATGAAGAGCAACCATTAGTTAACACTCTTTGAGACAGATTATTCAGCCAATTAGAAATTTGCTTAATAGTAAGACCAGGGTGACCAGACAGCCTCCTTTTCCTGGACAAGTGCTACATTTTAACCTTTTGTCCAGGGATCCAGGAAGAATTACAAAATATCCTCCATTTTGAGAAGGTTCAAGGTTCAGCAAGCCTCTTTCCCTGCCCTGCCTCCAGGGCTCTTTTTTTTTTTTTTTAGTTTTTGATGGGCAGTTTCTGAGGGGAAGTTCACAATCCTTTTTCAGTGCCTCCTTAAGACCTATGAGGATGGAGAGAGAGGGAGCTTCTGTAGTCACCTGCAACACTTGTGGGATGTTTGTCTTCTTGCCTAGGGATGTGGGGAACTTCAACTGCACCAAGTGCAAGTTGGTAACTTTGTTGGAAGACAAGGTGAGCAGCTGGAGGCCCGGGTATCTACCCTTCTGCATATTAGGGAGCAAGAAGTGTTCCTGGACAGAACAGAATGGACTGTCCTGGTTGGGAAATACATGGAGAAGGTTTCTGGGGAGGAAGTCACTCACATACACAGGAGGTAGACAGTTGGAGGAATGTCACACACAGAACTGAAAAACAAGGTTTATTCTCAGAGTTTGCAATGGAAAGATTCTAGAGTAGATCATTAAACAGAGAGTCTGTGAACATTTAGAAGGGAATCCCACGATTATAAAAAGTCAACATGGGTTTCTAAATCATACCAGACTAATCTGAGCTCTCTTTTTTATCTCTGTAAAATTACCAGTTCTCTAGACAAAGGGCATACCTCCATTTTAGTAAGGCCTTTAACAAGGTTCTCCTGTGACATTCTTGCAAACAAGCTTGTAAAATGTGGGATAGACAAGGCAAGTGTCACATGGATTTGTAATTGATTGACCGGCTGAACTCAAAGACTGCTCAACAATGGCTGCTTTTCATCCTGGAAAGAAGTGACCAGAGGAATGCAACAGGGTTCTGTCCTGGGCCCTTTGCTATTGAACATCTTTATCAATTATTTGGATTGAAAATAGAGGGAATGCTTATCAAATTTGCAGATGACATCAAATTAGGAGGAGCAGCTAATACCTCAGATGACAGGATCAGTAAGACCTGAATAGATTAGAAAGCTGGGCCAAAGCTAACAAGATGAATTTCAACACAGAGAAATGCAAGATATTGCACTTAGGCTATACATCCTTTCAATAAATTGTGCCTTTTCTCCTCTTATAATTTTGTCGAAGTCAGTTTTCTCTTGCTCTATTCCTTGTTATTTTTTATCTTTTTCATAATCACCTTTAATTTGCCAATATTTTAACCAGTTGATTTGTACTCCTTCTTTATTCAATTCTTCCCTTGTTTTTATCAATTGTTATCAGTGTCTCCTAACTTTTTCAAAATATCTTCATATCTTAACCATTTCATTGTATCTGTTATTTCGTTCTTATGAAATGCTATCTGTATGCTTTGTTGGATTAAAATTTTTCTCATTGTTGCTTTGCAGGACTCCCATAGGTATGTAATATTTGTTTCCTTAAGTTTTCCTTTACATAATGGTCCAATGTTGAATTTGCTTTCTTTATTCAAAATGACCTGAATAGACTAGAAAGCTGGGCCAACACTAACAAAATGAAATTCAACACGGAGAAATGTAAGGTACTGCACTTAGGGTGGAAAAATGAAATGCACAGATATAGGATGGAAGACACCTGGCTTAAATGTGAAAGGGATCTAGGAGTCCTAGTAGACCACAAGTTGAACATGAGTCAATAGAGTGATGTGGCAGCTGAAAAGGATATTGCAAATTTTTTAGCTGTATCAATAGATGTATAGTGTCTAGATCAAGGGAAGTAATGGTGCCACTCTATTCTGCCTTGCTCAGGCCTCATCTGAATTAAGGTGTCCAGTTCTGGGTACCACAATACAAAAAAAAAAAAAAAATGTTGACAAACTGGAGTGTGTCCAAAGGAGGGCGACTAAAATGGTGAAGGGTTTGGAAACTATGACCTATGAGGAATGTCTTAGGGAGCTGGGGGTGTTTAGCCTGGAGAGGAGAAGGTTAAGAGGTGATATGATAGCCCTGTTAAAATATTTGAAGGGCTGTCATATTGAGGAAGGAGCAAGCTTGTTTTCTGCTGCTCCAGAGAACAGGACTCAGAACAATGGATCCAAGCTACAGGAAAAGAGATACCACCTCAACCTTAGGAGGAACTTCCTGCCAGTAAGGGCTGTTCGACAGTGGAACACACTCCCTCGAAGTGTGGTGGAGTCTCCCTCCTTGGAAGTCTTTAAACTGAGGATGGGTGGCCTTCTGTCAGGTATGCTTTGATTGAGAGTTCCTGCATGACGGTGGTTGGACTGGATGGCCCTTGTGTACTATTCCATCTCTATGATTCTACGATCCTATGAACTTCCCAGAGGACTCTCTTTTGCCCCTCCTAACTGTGGAATGACCTGCCAGAGGACATCCGTCTTATCACCATTCTAGATACCTTCAAGAAGGCTGTCAAGACAAATCTCTTCTCAGTCTGATCTCCTGAAGTAGGATAGCCCCATCTGCCTTAATGGTCCATTCCATTTTGATTATTTTGATTGTGCTATTGATGTAATTTTTACATGTTGAATTTTTATTATTTTAATGGTGGGAGCGTTTAGGGGTTAATGTTACTTTTTATTGTGCCTTTGTATTTTATTCCTGTTGTAATCCCGCCTCGATCTGCAGGGAGATGCATGAAATTTAAATGATAATGATAATGATAATAATAATAATAATAAAAACACTGAAAGTAAACAAAGTTGGGCTGCCAGTCCTAGAAAACATCAAAATCAAGACTCAATACATGTAAATGAACACCACCCAAGGTTAGGGGGTTTCCCCGCAGACAATGGATTGTTAATTAAGTAGACACAAATCCTCCTCGCATATCATCCCACGTCTTGCCATTCAACAACAGACCAACATACAGATTAACATGTAAATCACTTCCTTTCAACCAAAGGTCACACATATACATATATCACACACACTTCCATTCCACCACCCTCCAAATATGCCAACTACAGATGCAGGTAAGTCATCAGGAAAAAATTCTTCCAGAATTCAGCCACCTAAGCCAGAAAACCCACAGAAAACTATAGAAACCTCTTTGCTTGCTACTAAAGGAAAGGCATTTGCATTACATTCTGCATAAGATGTATTTTATCCCCACTTGTATTCAAATTTTATCATTATTTATTCTATCAGAAATTATAGCAATGGCAACAGTGATGTAATTTACCTCCAATTTTTGCCCTGAAAGAAATATCTGGGACAGCTCTAGTGTTCCATCGTTGATCCTGGCTTACATCTTCTAAAAGTAATGAGGATCTTCTCTTGGTAATCTGGCCTGTCCATTGTGGGACAGGTGTCGCCTGTTGTGGCTGCACGTCTTTGTCACTTCTCTGTATTTCAATGTTTTCTCCATATGGGACTTGCTGATATGCTTCTACTTCAGCTTCAGCTTTTGGGCTCAAAAATCCTGAACAAGGGTTAATTACTGACACATCTTTCCGATGTGGAGCTAAGAAGTAGCTTTTATCTTCTGGGGGTATAATAGGACTAGATTTTAGAAAAGCACTGCTGTACTTGTTGCAGAAACTGGGAAACAAATGTCTATTTTCTGGTCCCCTCACAAATGGCATGTACATTCTCTTTAGCAGACCTTCATACTGTTGCTGATGCATCTTGTGAAGTGAATCAATAGGAAGGGGACTAAACTGTCTTGCAGTGACCTGAGAAGCCATCACTATTTTTATATTGTTTCTAATTAAAGGGAAAGCTTTCAGTAGTTCTCTGACTGTATCCAGCAGCTCTTATAAAATTAGAGATCATTCAGCAAAAAGCACATAGACACAACTGAAAAGCCAGGACCTCCTTTTGTACATTTAAACATATTAATATAAGAAAACAGCAAACAGGAAAGGAATGCTGTTGCTAAGTGAGCAAAGAGTTTCCTTGTTGCTTAGTGACAATGGAACCTTTAGAAGTGTATTTCATAATGATCTGAATATCTTGGAGAAAATGGGGCAGATCTTTTTGATTGACGGATGAAATAATAGTTCCACCTGCTTTATACACAAAACTACCTTTTATTCTACTGTATTTCAGTTAGCCTACACTTTAAAGTGAGGTTCAAGGTAATAATCACTTTACATGACATCATTTTGCCTTTCTAATTTTCTTTGGTTAAATTTTAGGAACAGAGTTTTACAAGATCAGCGAAGAAAGAGTACAGAAGTTCTACAGTGTTTCTGGAATATCTATTTTTCAATATACAAATTAGGTACTATGAAACAGCCAAGCACATACATAGAGAGTGCTCGTCTTTTAATTATTTTAACATAGTACATCCTTGGAATCTCTCAAGCATCCTTGCCTGGAAACTTCAAAACAGACTCCAGTTTTCTTCAAAAACAATATATAAGCTGTTAAATTGCTGCTTCTCTGTTCCAACTTTATTTAGGCAGGCATCTCCAATAACTTGCAGTCACCATATATCAGTGGCATCCCCACCCCTAGTTTCACCCACTGCAGGAGGAGGCTGCTGAGGGGGAACATCAGCCAAACAATAATGCTCACCCCATCACCTTTGCAACAACAGCAGCTTCCTTTGCCACCACAGCAAAGCAGAGCTGGGCATATTTAGCCTTTCCTTTCACTGCAGCAGCAGCAGTGGTGGAAACCTTTGCTGCTACAGCAAAACAGAGCTGGATACACTTGGCTGTCTCCGACCTTTGCCCCTTCTTACCTATCAGTGGGCAACAATAAGAGTGCAGACTGCACCACTGCCTTGTGTAGTTGTGATGTCACTGAAGATATCAGCATTAAATTGCTCAAAAAGCCTGGAATTTTTATATCTTAATTTAATGCAACACAACAATATTCTAATTGAAAACCACACTTCTACTGAAACAATGTCCAAAGGAAAAGGAAAGTAGAAGACAAAATGGAGCAGGTATAATACAGGTTATGGTGTGTAATATTCCCAGAAAGATAATCTTGTTACCCTAAAAAGTGGGGGGGGGAGGGGTCCCCACCAGCAGTGTCAGTGTCTCCTTGGTATTTAGGGGAAGGGAATTATTTGCTCAAAGAGAGGCCTGCAAGAGGTGGGTAACTTATGGGGCTCTTTCCATCTATGTATACCAATATTCATTTATGATGCACCGATGCAACTGTGCACTTAAAAAAGGGAAGCAAAACCACAATGGTAATTTGACAGATCTTCATAACTCCACAGTTCATGTGTGATGTACCTGCGCAACTGCGCAGTTCGCAGCAGGCAATACAATTGCCTGTATGATGTAGCGGTGCAACTGCGCAGTTCATAGCCGGTAACAACAAAAAATTAAAGGTTTAGTATGGCCAAAAGCCCCGTTCATTGCCACCCATGCAGCTGTGTTTCTAGAATCCTGACAGCTTCCAATGTAGTTGCTGAGCAACAGAAAAGACTTCAGATAAGTCGTTCCCCACACCTCCTCAGTGTAGCTGCCCTATGCCTTTTTATTACACACCTGGGACTTGCAGTGTAGTTGCTAAGCATTAAGGAAAAGGCAACTTCATGTCTCCCTTTCCTACCAATCTAGAAAGCCCCATAGTCTGCGGGCAAACTATGAGCAAAGAAGCTATATGGAGTTGAAGGCTTTCATGGCTGGCATCCATAGTTTTTTGTGGAGCTTTCGGGCTATGTGGCCATGTTCTGGAAAAGTTCCTTTCTGACATTTCGCCAGAATCTGTGGCTGGCATCTTGTGGCTGGAATGAGAGCCTGGAAAAGGATGGAGATATATATTCTGTGTGACCCTGGGAAGGAAGGAGTAATTTGCAAATGTATTGTTCTGTTGCTAATGGCAGTCCTCAGGGTGGGAGGATATGCAAACAAGGATTAATGTCTGCTAACTGGTGCTCATTGTCTGCTGGGAATCCCCTGGCCTTAGGCTGTTTCCCATTTGCATAGGTTGAGTCTTGACTTTGCTGTCCTTCAAGACTGGGAGCCAAGCCTTGTTTACTCTCAGGGTTTCCTCTTTCCTGTTGAAATTGTCCAGGTGTTTATGGATTTCAATGGCCTCCCTGTGCATTCTGACATGGTAGTTGTTGGTGTGGTCCAGAATTTCAGTGCTTTCAAACAGCATTTTATGCCCAGGATGGTTTATAGCATGTTCTGCTACTGCTGATTTTTCCGGGTGACCCAGTCTGCAGTGTCTCTCATGTTCTTTGATTCTTGTCTGCACACAGTGTTTGGTGGTCCCTATGTAGACCTGTCTGCAACTGCATGGAATGCGGTAGACTCCTGCGGCTGTGAGGGGGTCTCTCTTGTCCTTGGTTGAGCAAAACATTGTCTACATAGGTTGTATGTTTGGTTTCTTAGCCTTGAGGGGTGCAGTGCTATCCTGCAGTGTTACAAAGGTTTGATGGTTTTCCCAAGGAATTAACAAGAGGACTCCAGAATGGCTGATAGCTTTAATACTAGAGGAACAAAACCCTTATTGGATTTGAGACAACCCCTGAATAGTTGGATAGGAAGGGTATAGGGACACTGCCTGGGGTGAAAGTGCTCAGTCCACATTGCCTGAGGGAGAATGGGGTGATCAGCAAACCTATTCAACTTTTTTTTTTTAGTACTATCTAGGTCTTCCACGTGTCCTTGCAATTTTTCGCATGAAACTTCCTAGTATTGCAAAGGTCTTCATGACTTCTCATACATGATGCTAGATGTCAAATATGAAAATATGAAGTTGCATATTTAGCAAGAGGGGATTAGAGTAAGCTAACAATGTATTTGCCCCACACTTCCATAATTTTATGCCACTGTTTCACATGTTATAACTTTATGTCTTTTGTTGAAGAAATTCTGAGAAATATGTTATTTGACTGCTGTATGTGACAATCATAGTAATTTCACTGCATACTTAATTAAGATATATATATATATATATATATATATAGAACAGACACATGTAGTGATTAGAAGATTTCATAAAGTTGATACATAGAAGCCTCTTCTTCAGCACAAGAATTCTTTTTTGCATAAAGAAGCTATTAATAATGAGGATTAAGTAGTACATTGTAACACCATGGTGTCCTTTTGCAATTTCACGTCTGTTCCTGCTCATTCGGTATATTTAGGCAATGAAGCTGCACTGAATATTTATGGCAAACTCACAATCAGCCTGCTTTACCTCTTAAATTACTGCAAATGGAATGCAGAGCTTTACCCATTTCAAGTGCATATCATACTGCTGGGAGTATGATTATTCTGAAAATATTTGTTTTTATAGCAATATGGGCAACTGTGGGAGTCTAGGAGTCATAGAATCATAGAGTTGGAAGAGACCACAGGGGACATTGAGTCCAACCACCCTGCCATGCAGGAACACTAACTAAAGCACCCAAAGATGGCCATCCAGCCTCTGTTTACAAACCTCCAAAGGAGGAGACTCCACCACACTATGAGGTAGCATATTCCATTGTCAAACAGCTCTGAGTACCCGGAAGTTCCTCTTCAGATTTAGCTGGAATCTCTTTTCCTTTCGTTTGAATCCATTGCTCCTTCTCTTAGTCTCTGGAGCCATGGAAAACAAGCCTCTTCCTTCTTCGAAATAACATCCCTTCAAATATTTAAACCTTACTATCATATTCCCTCCCAATCCTTCTTTTTATCATGCTAAACATTCCCAGCTCCTTAAGCTGCTACTCATAGGGCATGACTTCCAGATCTAGATCCCTAGATCCCTTTCACATGTACTGTTGTCTGGCCAGGTGTCTACCATCCCATATCTGTGTATATTGGGGTTTTGGTTGTTGTTTTTGTCCAAGTAAAGTACCTTACATTTCCCACTGTTGAAATTTCATTCTGTTAGCTTTAGCCCAGCCCTCTAATCTGTCAAGGGCATTTTGAATTGTAATCCTGTCCCCTGGGGAATTAGCAAACCCTCTCAGTCTGGTATCATCTGCAAATTTAAGCAGCATGCTCTTTATTCCTTTATCGAAATCATTGATAAAGATGTTGAACAGGACAAGGCCCAGTGCAGATCCTCGTGGCACTCCATTAGTCACCTCTCTCCAGGATGAAGAGAAGCCATTGGTGAGTACCCTTTGGGTTGGTCAGTCAGCCAATTTGAAACCCACTTAACAGCAGCACTGTCTAGGCCACAATTTACCAGCTTCTTTGCAAGAATATCATGGTGAACTTTGTCAAAAGACTTATGGGGCTGATCTAGACTGGCAAAAAGGGGTGTGCTCATGCCTGCATGAAAGTGTGGCCTTTGGATGACCCACACTGAAAGTTTGGCATGAAAATGCTTCTTTTGTGTTTTAGAGGGGGGAAAGCGGCTTTAAAAAGGAGCTCCTTTTCCCCACTTCTTTTTAAAAAGGATGTAACCGTGCAGCTGCTTCTAAATGCTGTGGTGCAATTGTGCAGTTTTTTAAAGCTCCCAAACCCGAGCTCCAGCCCTAATCTGAACTCTAGACATGCGCAGTAGGGACTCTGGGTTGCTGTAACTCTTATACAATTGCACATAAAATGTCAATCCATTCATAAAATAAAGAATTTTATTCATGGTGCACCAGTGCAACTGCGCAGTTAAAAGAGGGAAGCAAAACCACAATGGTAATTTGACAGATCTTTATAACTGCACCTTCCTTCACCTCCTCCCTTTTGTTGAGAGAGTGTGACTTCTAGGGAGACAGCAGGGCACTGGAGGCGCTCAGCCAGACCAGGGCAAGCTGGCAAGAGGAGGAGGAGAAGGGGAGGGACCTGGAGCACCACCGCTGCCCTTCCTCCCTGCAAGTCACACTCTCTCAGCCAAAGGGAGGAGGAAGGCAGCGGGGAAGGAGGGAGGGAGGGAAGGAGCCAGGAAGAGACCCCCAGAGCCGGGCCAGAGCACGCCTGGCCCTCCTGCTTCCTCTTCAAAAAGAAGGCTGGAAAAGTAGGACGCGTCCTGGCAAAGGAGGACGTGCCTGGTCAACTTGGAAAAGGGGGGCCTCTGCTCAAGAATGGAGGACATATGGGAATCCCTCCTGGACAGAGGGCTGAAACCTCAAGACAACTCAATATAATGCTCTGACAGAACACAGACTACAACTCCCATGAGCCTTTGCTACCATTTCCCAAGATGCCTTAATTTGCAACAGAAAGCCGACCAGTATGTTCACATGTGATGAATTCTTTCATATTGACTCTGCATTTTCTTTTTGTGTAGATGCTCTCTTGTCTTGTGTGTGATGAGCTTGTGCGTAATCATGTGCATTTCCGAACTGACCTCACTTTCTCCCTCTTTCGGAATGGTCCTGTACTCCCCCATGTGATAAGCTCCGACTGTATGGTGTACCTGCGCAATTGCGCAATTCGCAGCCAGCAAGGGAAAAAAATGTTTAAAGCGCGGCTAAAAGCCACGTTCCTTGCCGCCCATGTAGCTGCTCCACCTGTGTTTGTAGCGTTTTGACAGCTTCCCATGTAGTTGCTGAGCCACAGAAAAAACCTCAGTCTAGCTGCCCTGTCTAGCTGCTAAGCATTAAGGAAAGTGCAACTTCATGTCACACTTTCTTGCCAATGTAAAAAGCCCCATAGAATCATAGAATTGAAAGAGACTACAAGGGCCATCCAGTCCAACCCCTGCCATGCAGGAAGTCCCAGTAAAAGCGTCCCCGACAGATGGCCATCCAGCCTCTGCTTAAAGACCTCCAAGGACGGAAACTGCACTACACTCCGAGGGAGTGTGTTCCACTGTTGAACAGCCCTTACTGTCAGGAAGTTTCTCCTAATGTTGAGGTGGAATCTCTTCTCCTGCAGCTTGCATCCATTGTTCCGCTTTCTAGTCTCTGCAGCAGCAGAAAACAAGCTTGCTCCCTCCTCAATATGACATCCTTTCAAATATTTGAACAGGGCTATCATATCACCGCTTAACCTTCTCTTCTCCAGGCTAAACATCCCCAGTTCCCTAAGGCGGTCCTCATAGGGCATGGTTTCCAGTCCCTTCACCATCTTAGTTGCCGTCCTTTGGACACAGAATCATAGAATCATAGAATCATAGAGTTGGAAGAGACCACAAGGGCCATCTAGTCCAACCCCCTGCCATGCAGGAACTCCCAGTCACAGCATCCCCGACAGATGGCCATCCAGCCTCTGCTTAAAGACCTCCAAGGAAGGAGACTCGACTACGCTCCGAGGGAGTGTGTTCCACTGTCGAACAGCCCTTACTGTAAGGAAGTTCCTCCTAATGTTGAGGTGGAATCTCCTTTCCTGCAGTTTGCATCCATTGTTCCGTGTTCTAGTCTCTGCAGCAGCAGAAAACAAGCTTGCTCCCTCCTCAATGTGACATCCCTTCAAATATTTAAGTAGGGCTATCATATCACCTCTTAACCTTCTCTTGTCCAGGCTAAACATCCCCAGCTCCCTAAGGCGGTCCTCATAGGGCTTCATGGTTTCCAGACCCTTCACCATCTTGGACATGCTCCAGTTTCTCCACATCTTTTTTGAATTGCGTTGCCCAGAATTGTGTTGTGGGTCCTGACCAAAGCAGAATAGAGTGGCACTATTACTTCCTTTGATCTAGAGAGTATACTTCTATTGATGCAGCCTAAAATTGCATTGGCCTTTTTAGCTGCCACATCGCACTGTTGGCTCATGTTCAGCTTATGGTCTACTTGGACTCCTAGATCCCTTTCACATGTGGTCTCATTCAGCCAGGTGTCCCCCATTTTATATCTGTGCATTTCATTTTTCCTCCCTAAGTGCAGAACCTTACATTTCTCTGTGTTGAATTTCATCTTGTTAGCATTGGCCCACCTTTCTAGTATATTCAGGTCATTTTGAATTTCGATCCTGTCCTCTGGGGTATTAGCTACTCCTCCTAGTTTAGTGTCATCTGCAAATTTGATAAGTATGCCCCCAATTCTGTCATCCAAATCATTAATAAAGATGTTGAACAGCACTGGGCCCAGGACAGAGCCCTGTGGGACCCCACTGGTCACTTCTCTCCAGGATGAAAAGGAGCCATTGTTGAGCACCCTTTGAGTTCGGCCACTCAACCAATTACAAATCCATGTAACAGTTAACTTGTCTATCCAACATTTTGCAAGCTTATTTGCAAGAATGTCATGGGGAACCTTGTCAAAGGCCTTACTGAAATCGAGGTAAACTATTTCCACAGCATTCCCTTCATCTACCAAGCCGGTAATTTTATCAAAAAAAGAGATCAGGTTCGTTTGGCATGACTTGTTTCTCTGAAACCCATGTTGGCTTTTTGTGATTATGGCATTGGCTTCTAAATGTTCACAGACTCTCTGCTTAATGATCTGCTCTAGAATCTTTCCTGGTATTGATGTCAGACTAACTGGACGATAATTGTTGGGATCCTCTTTTTTTTCCCCTTTTTGAAGATGGGGACGTTTGCCCTCCTCCAGTCTGCTGGGACTTCTCCTGTTCTCCAGGAGTTCTCAAAGATTATTGCCAATGGCTCCGATATCACCTTTGCCAGTTTTTTCAATACTCTAGGATGTAGTTCATCTGGTCCTGGAGATCTGTATTCATTTAGAGTAACCAGGTATTCCTGTACTGTCTTTTCACTTATTCTGTGCTGAAATTCCCCCACTCTGTCCCCTTCTTCACTGTCCTCAGGTTGAGCACCTTTTGCCTTTTCTGAGAAGACTGAAGCAAAGAAGGTGTTGAGTAATTCTGCCTTTTCTCTGTCCCCCGTTAGTATTTTGCCATCTTCTGCACGCAGTGGTCCTACCATTTCCTTCTTCATCCTTTTGCTGCGGACATATCCAAAAAAGCCCTTTTTATTGTTCTTAACCTCTCTAGCAAGCCTGAGTTCATTTTGCGCTTTAGCTTTTCTGACTTTATCCCTACATGTGCTGGCTATTTGTTTGAATTCCTCTTTGGTGATTTCCCCATTTTTCCATTTTTTATACATGTTCCGTTTAAAACTTAGCTCAGTTGTAAGTTCCTTAGTCATCCATACCGGTTTCTTGAGACATCTCCCATTTTTCTTCCTCATTGGGACTGTCTGAAATTGTGCTTTCAGTATCTCCCTTTTGAGGAACTCCCATCCATCTTGAACTCCCTTCTCTTTTAGTATTCTGGACCATGGGATCACCCCCAGTATTTCTCTAAGTTTATTGAAATCAGCTCTCCTAAAGTCTAGAATTCGTGTCTGACTATGCCTAGCTTCATCTTTCCACTGTATAGCAAACTCCAGGAAAACATAGTCACTTCCACCTAAGGATCCCACCACTTGCACCCCATCAACTAGTCTTCCCTGTTGGTTAAGATAAGATCTAAGATGGCTGATCCCCTTGTTGCTTCTTCCACCTTTTGGACAATGAAATTGTCTTCCAGGCAAGTGAGGAATTTGCTAGACCTTGAGGACACGCTCCAGTTTCTCCACATCCTTTTTGAATTGTGGTGCCCAGAACTGAACACAGTATTCCAGGTGGGGCCTGACCAAAGCAGAATAGAGTGGCACTATTACTTCCCTTGATCTAGATGCTATACAGTGGTCCCCCTGGTTACGAAGGTAATCCGTTCCGGGATTACCTTCATATCCCGGAAGTGTTCGTTACCCGGGGGACCGCTTTTGCCAATGCACAGCGTGCCGGAAGCGCGCTGTTTTAAAGCTTCTGGGTTGCGAATTTCTTTTGCAACCCGGGTTTTTTTTCGTTGGCCGGGGGCTTTTTTTCTCCCCTGGCGGTTTCGGGTCCCGGGGATTTTGTTCCCCGGGGGATTCGGATCTGTACTGTACTGTACTTCTATTGATGCAGCCTAGAATAGCATTGGCCTTTTTAGCTGCCACATCGCACAGTTGACTCATGTTCAACTTATGGTCTACTTGAACTCCTAGATCCCTTTCACACATAGTTTCATTCAGCCAGATGTCCCCCATTTTATATCTGTGCATTTCATTTTTCCTCCCTAAGTGCAGAACCTTACATTTCTCTGTGTTGAATTTCATCTTGTTAGCATTGGCCCACCTTTCTAGTATATTCAGGTCATTTTGAATTTCGATCCTGTCCTCTGGGGTATTAGCTACTCCTCCTAGTTTAGTGTCATCTGCAAATTTGATAAGTATGCCCCCAATTCTGTCATCCAAATCATTAATAAAGATGTTGAACAGCACTGGGCCCAGGACAGAGCCCTGTGGGACCCCACTGGTCACTTCTCTCCAGGATGAAAAGGAGCCATTGTTGAGCACCCTTTGAGTTCGGCCACTCAACCAATTACAAATCCATGTAACAGTTAACTTGTCTATCCAACATTTTGCAAGCTTATTTGCAAGAATGTCATGGGGAACCTTGTCAAAGGCCTTACTGAAATCGAGGTAAACTATTTCCACAGCATTCCCTTCATCTACCAAGCCGGTAATTTTATCAAAAAAAGAGATCAGGTTCGTTTGGCATGACTTGTTTCTCTGAAACCCATGTTGGCTTTTTGTGATTATGGCATTGGCTTCTAAATGTTCACAGACTCTCTGCTTAATGATCTGCTCTAGAATCTTTCCTGGTATTGATGTCAGACTAACTGGACGATAATTGTTGGGATCCTCTTTTTTTTTCCCCTTTTTGAAGATGGGGACGTTTGCCCTCCTCCAGTCTGCTGGGACTTCTCCTGTTCTCCAGGAGTTCTCAAAGATTATTGCCAATGGCTCCGATATCACCTTTGCCAGTTTTTTCAATACTCTAGGATGTAGTTCATCTGGTCCTGGAGATCTGTATTCATTTAGAGTAACCAGGTATTCCTGTACTGTCTTTTCACTTATTCTGTGCTGAAATTCCCCCACTCTGTCCCCTTCTTCACTGTCCTCAGGTTGAGCACCTTTTGCCTTTTCTGAGAAGACTGAAGCAAAGAAGGTGTTGAGTAATTCTGCCTTTTCTCTGTCCCCCGTTAGTATTTTGCCATCTTCTGCACGCAGTGGTCCTACCATTTCCTTCTTCATCCTTTTGCTGCGGACATATCCAAAAAAGCCCTTTTTATTGTTCTTAACCTCTCTAGCAAGCCTGAGTTCATTTTGCGCTTTAGCTTTTCTGACTTTATCCCTACATGTGCTGGCTATTTGTTTGAATTCCTCTTTGGTGATTTCCCCATTTTTCCATTTTTTATACATGTTCCGTTTAAAACTTAGCTCAGTTGTAAGTTCCTTAGTCATCCATACCGGTTTCTTGAGACATCTCCCATTTTTCTTCCTCATTGGGACTGTCTGAAATTGTGCTTTCAGTATCTCCCTTTTGAGGAACTCCCATCCATCTTGAACTCCCTTCTCTTTTAGTATTCTGGACCATGGGATCACCCCCAGTATTTCTCTAAGTTTATTGAAATCAGCTCTCCTAAAGTCTAGAATTCGTGTCTGACTATGCCTAGCTTCATCTTTCCACTGTATAGCAAACTCCAGGAAAACATAGTCACTTCCACCTAAGGATCCCACCACTTGCACCCCATCAACTAGTCTTCCCTGTTGGTTAAGATAAGATCTAAGATGGCTGATCCCCTTGTTGCTTCTTCCACCTTTTGGACAATGAAATTGTCTTCCAGGCAAGTGAGGAATTTGCTAGACCTTGAGGACACGCTCCAGTTTCTCCACATCCTTTTTGAATTGTGGTGCCCAGAACTGAACACAGTATTCCAGGTGGGGCCTGACCAAAGCAGAATAGAGTGGCACTATTACTTCCCTTGATCTAGATGCTATACAGTGGTCCCCCTGGTTACGAAGGTAATCCGTTCCGGGATTACCTTCATATCCCGGAAGTGTTCGTTACCCGGGGGACCGCTTTTGCCAATGCACAGCGTGCCGGAAGCGCGCTGTTTTAAAGCTTCTGGGTTGCGAATTTCTTTTGCAACCCGGGTTTTTTTTTCGTTGGCCGGGGGCTTTTTTTCTCCCCTGGCGGTTTCGGGTCCCGGGGATTTTGTTCCCCGGGGGATTCGGATCTGTACTGTACTGTACTTCTATTGATGCAGCCTAGAATAGCATTGGCCTTTTTAGCTGCCACATCGCACAGTTGACTCATGTTCAACTTATGGTCTACTTGAACTCCTAGATCCCTTTCACACATAGTTTCATTCAGCCAGATGTCCCCCATCCTATATCTGTGCATTTCATTTTTGCGCCCTAAGCGCAGTACCTTACATTTCTCCGCATTGAATTTCATTTTGTTAGCATTGGCCCAGTTTTCTAATCTATTCAGGTCATTTTGAATTTTGATCCTGTCTTCTGGAGTATTGGCTACTCCTCCTAATTTGGTGTCATCTGCAAATTCGATAAGTATGCCCCCAATTCTGTCATCCAAGTCATTAATAAAGATGTTGAATAGCACTGGGCACAGGACAGAACCCTATGGCACCCCACTACTCCTTTCCAGGTTGAAAAGGAACCATTATTGAGCACCCTTTGAGTGCGGCCAGTCAACCAGTTACAAATCCATGTAACGGTTACCTTCTCTACCCCACATTTTACAAGCTTGGTTGCAAGAATGTCATGGGGAACCTTGTCAACGGCCTTACTGAAATCAAGATATACTATATCCACAGCATTCCCTTCATCTACCAAGCTGGTAATTTTATCAAAAAAAGAGATCAGATATGTCTGGCAGGACTTGTTTCTCTGAAACCCATGTTGGCTTTTTGTGATTATAGCATTGCCTTCTAAATGCTCACAGACTCGCTGCTTAATGATCTGCTCTAGAATATTTCCTGGTATTGATGTCAGACTAACTGGACGATAATTGTTGGGATCCTCTTCTTTTCCCTTTTTGAAGATGGGGACAACGTTTGCCCTCCTCCAGTCTGCTTGGACTTCTCCTGTTCTCCAGGAGTTCTCAAAGATTATTGCCAATGGCTCCGATATTACATTTGCCAGTTCTTTTAATACCCTTGGATGTAGTTCATCTGGTCCTGAAGACTTATATTCATTTAGGTTAACCAAGTATTCTTGTACTATCTCTTTACTTATTCTGTGCTGAAATTCCCATAGTCTGTCTTCTTCCCCATTATCCTTAGGTTGAGCATCCTTTGCCTTTTCTGAGAAGACTGAGGCAAAGATGGTGTTGAGTAATTCTGCCTTTTCTCTGTCCCCTGTGAACATTTTGCTATCTTCTGCACGAAGTGGCCCTACCGTTTCCTTCCTCTTCCTTTTGCTTCGGACATACCCAAAAAAGTCATTTTTATTGTTCTTAACCTCTCTAGCAAGCCTGAGTTCATTCTGCGCTTTAGATTTTCTGACTTTACCCCTACATGTGCTGGCTATTTGTTTGAATTCCTTTTTAGTGATTTCCCCATTTTTCCATTTCTTATACATGTTCTCCTTAAGGCTTATCTCAGTTGAAAGTTCCTTAGTCATCCATACTCGCTTCTTGGGACACCTCCCATTTTTCTTCCTCATTGGAACTGTCTGAAATTGTGCCTTCAGTATCTCCCTTTTGAGAAACTCCCATCCATCTTGAACTCCCTTCTCTTTTAGTTTTCCTGACCATGAGATAACCCCCAGTATTTCTCGAAGTTTATTGAAATCAGCTCTCCTAAAGTCTAGAATGTGTGTCTGACTAAGCATGGCTTCCCCTTTCCACTGTATAACAAGCTCCAGGAGAACATGGTCACTTCCACCTAAGGATCCAACCACTTGCACCCCATTGACTAGGTCTTCCCTGTTGGTTAAGATCAGATCCAAAATAGCTGATCCTCTGTTGCCTCTTCCACCTTTTGGACAATGAAATTGTCTTCGAGTCAAGTGAGGAATTTGCTAGACCTTGAGGATTTGGCTGAGTTTGACTTCCAGCAAATATCTGGATAGTTGAAGTCCCCCTTCACTACTACATCTCTCTTTTCTGAGTGTGTGGTCATCTGTTCTAGAAAGGCATCATCCAATTCCTCCATCTGACTTGGGGGTCTGTAGTAGACTCCCACAGTAACATCCCTGTTGTTTCCCTCTCCTTTAATTTTTATCCAGATGCTCTCCACCTGGCTTCCAGTATTGACTTCCTGGATCTCTTCACTGGTGTAAATATCCCTGACATATAATGCTATTCCTCCTCCTTTCCTGTTTGGCCTGTTTCTCTTAAAAAGGTTATGCCCCTTTATTTCTACATTCCAATCATGAGACCCATCCCACCAGGTTTCAGTGATGCCTATTATATCATATTTGCTTTGTTGTGCTAAGAGTTCAAGTTCATCCTGTTTATTTCCCATACTCTGTGCATTAGTGTAGAGCCATCTAAGAGCACGTGTTCCCTTTACTTGCTGCCTGTGCAATTTTTTTTGCTTCCCACTGTCGGGTCCTTGCACTGTTTCCCTTGTTCCCTCTATGTCAGTTTGACTATTTTCTCCAGCCCTTTTGCCTTCCAGAATAATGTCTCCCTCCCCCATATAACTCAGTTTAAAGCCCTCCTGATCAGATTTTTGAGACTACTGGCAAAAACCTTTTTGCCAACTGGCATGAGATGCAGCCCATCCTTTGCCAGAAGTCCCTCCTCATGGAACCGCAGCCCATGATCCAAGAATCCAAACCGTTCTTGGCGGCACCATCTACGGAGCCAGTTATTCACCTCTGCTATTTTCCTCTCCCTTCCTGGACCATGGGAGAAGAGATGAGATGACAACCTGTGCATCCATCTCTTTCAGCTTCCTTCCCAGAGCCTCATAATCCCTTATGATATTCTGAAGTGGCGTGGACACTCACTCGGACTCTCTCAGTCCACCCACACAGAATGCCTGTCTTCACCTTTGCTGCCACCAATTGTATTTTTCTTCTGTGGAGATCTTCTCCACCACTGCCTATATTTTCTGAGGCTTTGTTATCTCTAGTAGCTTGCCACAATATTTCACAGAGGCCAAGTTGTAATAAAATAATACTGAAGTTTATTAACAAACATCAAAGTAATCAGTAAACTACTTTCAAGGCTTTTGCATTTCTTTCTTCTTAGTTACGTTACCACAGTTACATAGACACAATACTTCAGCCTTCAGGCAATCTGCCAAATACTCTCAGCTTAGATCAACTGGCTTACAACCTAAAGCCTAATCAGTCCCTCTCCTGGACTCTACATAGACCCTGTCTGGCCTAAAACCTAACCTACACCTGTCCCAATCAAGAACCTAGAGAGCACCCCCTCAGTGGCGTCCCTCTCCCCAGCCAAAACTCCAGCTAAAACAAAAACCCCTGTCTCCCTCTGCTCAGGCTCTTATATAGCCCTGCCCAGCCAGCTCCTCATTGGCTGGACACCTGGTGTTCTGTGATTGGCTGTTTCTGTCTCCGGGGTTTGCTGTTTCTGGGGCCTCCAGCCAGCTTCTAATTGGCTGGTCACCTGGTGCTCATTGATTGGCTATCTCTGTCTCCGGGGTTTGCTGTTTCTGGGGTCTTTTCACTACACTGCTATTTTCCTCTCCCTTCCTGGACCATGCCCTTCTACTGGGAGAAGAGATGAGATGACAACCTGTGCACCCATCTCTTTCAGCTTCCTTCCCAGAGCCTCATAATCCCTTATGATATTCTGAAGGCTGTGCCTTGCAGTATCATTCGTTCCCACATGAACCAAAAGAAAGGGGTATTGATCAGTAGGCTTGACAAGTCTTATCAGCCTCTCTGTTACATCACGAATCTTTGCCCCAGGGAGACAGCACACCTCCCGAGACATCTTGTCAGGCCCACAAACCACTGCTTCTGTACTCCTTAGCAAGGAATTCCCCCACCTCCACCACTGCGCCTCCTCCGAGGCTTAGCAGTGGCTGTTCCCTTTGGTGCTATTCTCAGGCTACCCTGCTCTGTCCCTGATGTCTGTCCCTGCTGCTTTTCCTCATCATCTCTGATAACAGAGAGAGATTCAAAGCGATTCTGTAGCTGCAAGCTCACAGAACGAACCGTGGTTTCCCTACTTCTGTGTGTGACATTCCTTCAACCATCTACTTCTGTTGTGTGTGAAGTGACCTCTTCTTCCCCAGCAACTTTCTCTGTGTGTTTCCTGTCCAAAACGGTCCGATCTGTTCTGTTCAGGAGAACCTCCTGCTCTCCGTGATGCTGAAATGTAGACACCTGGGCCTCCAACTTCTGAACTCTCTCTTCTAAGAGGGCTACCAACTTGCACTTGGTGCAGGTGAAGTTCCCCACATCTGCAGGCAAGAAGACAAACATCCCACAATCCCCTGACTGCAGCAGGTCCCTCAGTGTCCATAGTAAGAAGTCTTAAGGAGGTACTGAAACAAGACTGTGTGCTTCTCCTGTTAAACACCAATGTAAAGAATCCCTATGTGGCTGTTAGTGAGCTCAGTCAACTGGACCTATAGTTATCTAGAGAGCTCCTGGCTGCTAGCTCCTTCCAGAGGCACTTCCTCTGAATATCCACAACCTCTGAAGGGGAAAGTGAACAGACAATTGTTAAAATTGAATAAGTTGCCTTCTAACACTGTGCCTAGGTTACCTTTACCTCTGTATTCACATCTCTCCTTCACTACTAAAAAAATTATAATTAGAAAAGAAAAGGTGCGCGCCTCTGCAAGCAGTTGTATAGAATGAGGTTTTCTACTTCCTCCTCCCAGTGAGCCAAAGGAAATGGCTCACTTTTAAATTCTAAGCTCTTACTCAATCCAAATGGATACAGAGAATCACCAGGCTTCCCTTGGCAAGGGATGTCCCAGAGTGGACATCCTCGAGTTGTGCACTATTTTTATTTTAGAGAAAGCTGAAGCAAAGAAGGTGGTGAGTAGTTCTGCCTTTTCTGTACCCCCAGTTAATACTTGGCCATCTTCTGCATCTAGCAACCCTATCATTTCCTTGATCTTCCTTTTGCTGCAACATAACTAAACAAAAACCCTTTTTAATTGGTTTTAACCTGTTTGGCAAGTTTAAATTTATTTTGTGCTGTAACTCATCTTACCTTCACCCTGCATATTCTGACCGTATGCTTGAATTCCTCTGGTGTTTCCCCCATTTTTCCACTTCTTGTACGTTTTCTAAAACACTTAGCTAATTTGAAAGTTCCTCAATTAATCATTATCCTTTCTTTAGACACCTTCCATTTTTCCTTCTTAATGGGACAGTTATAGTTTGTGACTTTAGTATCTCACTTTTAAGAAACTCTCTTCCACAAATAAGAGCTCTGGTGGTGCAGTGGTTAAATGCTTTTACTGCAGCCACTCACTCACAACCATAAGGTGGGGCAATAAGGTTTGAGTTCAATACCAGCCAGGGATTCAGGCTCGACGCAGGCTTGCATCCTTCCAAGGTCACTAAAATAAGTACCCAGCTTGTTGGGGCAATTAGCTTACACATTGTAAACTGCTTAGGGAATGCTTAAGTGTACCAATAAGCAGCATGGAAATGTACTTGCTATTGCTACCGCTATCCATCCTGAACTCCTTTCTCTTTCAGTATCCTTGTCCACGAAATTAGAGCCAGTAATTTCTTAAATTTACAGAAATCGGCTTTCTTAAAGTCTACAATGCATATCTGGCTATACTTGTCTTCTCCTTCCCACCGCCAAGAGAGCATGGTCACTCCCACCTAAGGATTCCACCACTTCCACCCCATTAACAAGGGGGTGAAACAGATGGGCATCCAGGAGTGGCCAGGAGCCACTCCCAGCCCTATTGCCACTGAGCCATGGCAAACACACACTGCGGCCCCAATGGTGACTCCTGTGGCAGTCCCTCCATAGCAAGGAGTGGAAAAATGCTGCTCTTTCTGGGGCCAATTTTGGGCCACTACGTGTCATGTAAATGCCATGCCCCTGGAGCGGCCAGAAGTCACCCCCATCTGCCCATCTGTTTTTGGCCAAGGTAATCTCTGTTGATTAGAATCAGATATAAAACAGCCATTCCTCTTGTTGTGTCTTCCACCTTCTGGACAATGAAACTGTCTGCAAGACAGATAAGAAATTTGTTGGAGCTGACATTTTTGGCAGAAGTTGACTGCCACCATATATTAGGATATCTGATATTTCCCATTACTTTAGCTCACCAAGAGACCCTGTTGGGCTGCACCTCCCCCACACTACCATCTTCTGTAAAAAAAAAAAATACAATTTTAAAATGCCCCAAATATCTTTTTGGGGACATGGGAGCATTCTCAACATGTTTTGGGGACCCTAGAGCAAGAGCTAAATTTCCCTTATGAGAATAATTGCAAACTTTGGTGGAAATGTGGTAGAAAATACCCCCATGCCCGAACAAAATAATTTTTTCAGGGGAGAATTGACTCCTGAGGGCTGCATGTGGCTAGTGGATTGCACTCCATCTACTCCTACACTAGAGTGAAGTATCAAAAGCCACAAGGTTTTATGACACCCATTGTATTATTGGCAACTTGCCGTGTTTGTTAATTTCATAGGGTTAGTTTCATAGGGTGTGTGATCACTTGAAGGTGCATGGAGTCAATGGATCTGGCCACCTGTGCACCTTCACATGGACAAAAGGGGGGAGGGGGAAGCATGCTGAGCAAAAGTACCAGTGGCTGCATCTGATTGGGCCTAAGCTGCATGCTCCAGACCACTGCTGTAAGTTACCTGGTCCTTCACACACTTGCATTGTGGTATTTATATGCTGGTGCAATAATGGACAGTTTCCACACTGTCATGGAACAAACAGGGATTATGTTGCTCTGGCTTTATCCCCAGAGCACAGCTTCATTAAAGTTTCCTCCCATTTCAGCTTCATGAGTCGCATAAACAGGCAAGGTTAAAGTTAGGCTGAAATCCCTTCTTTTTGTCAGTGCGGACAACTCCCTTGATAGAGATAAACGTGTAATCCATATCAATATAATGGTTAAACTGCCCATCTGTTATACTGATACTTAAAACATGCTGTTAAAACATAGGGTACTTTGTAATAGGTATAGTCATGATTCGTATAAATTTACACCTGTAATCTGTGTCCTTTGCCAGAATTTAAGTCCAAAACAAGGGGAATAATGCTTTATATGTTTTTGAGAATATGCCCAATATGGCAAAATGCTCACAGGAGACAGAGAAAAGGCAGAATTGCTCAACACCTTCTTTGCTTCAGTCTTCTCAGGAAAGGCAAAGGGTGCCCAACCTAAAGACAATGGGGCAGAGGACAGAATAGGAGAATTTCAGCACAGAATAAGTAAAGAGACAGTACAGGAATACCTGGTTAATCTAAATGAATATAAGTCTTCAGGACCAGATGAACTACATCCTAGGGTATTAAAAGAACTGGCAAATGTAATATCGGAACCAATGGCAATCATCTTTGAGAACTCCTGGAGAACAGGAGAAGTCCCTATAGACTGGAGGAGGGCAAATAATAATAATAATTGTATTTATAGCCCGCTCCTCTATCATCAGTCGGAGCGGGTTACAATAATTAAAAGACATCAAGATAAAACAATCCCAATTAACCCATAACCCCACCTCCCACCCCTTAAAAATAAATTAAACGAATATCAGATTAAAATCCAAAAAAAAAAAAATTGCATACATACAACATAGAACATCCCACGCAGCTAGTCAATTCTATAGACACTGTAGATGTAAACTTCCTAGATAAAGTGCTGGGAGCTTGTAGGAGCGCACGTCCCAATGTCATAAACCAGTGTCAGGACCAGAAGTTAAGATGTTTCAGGGAAGGCCTGCCGGAAGAGATGCGTCTTTAAGGCTTTTTTAAAGCTATCAAGGGATGTAATAAGACGCATCTCATCCAGCAGGTCATTCCATAGCCTGGGAGTGGCAGCAGAGAAAGTCCCCCGGGAGGTCCGCAACAGCCTCGTTTTCACAGGCTGTAATAAATTTCTCCCGGAGGACCGGAGTGTGCGGGGGGGATTGTACTGGGAGAGGCGGTCCCTAAGATGGACCCGAGCCCTGTAGGGCTTTAAAGGTTAAGACCAACACTTTGTACTGCGCCCGGAAACTAATGGGTAGCCAGTGGAGGGACTTAAGTACTGGTGTTATGTGCTCGCACCTCGCTGTTCCAGTAATAAGCCTGGCTGCCATGTTTTGGACTAGTTGAAGTTTCCGAGTTAGGCACAAGGGTAGCCCCAAGTAGAGCGCATTGCAGAAATCCAATCGTGAGGTTACCAAAGCGTGTACCACAGACTCTAGGTCCTTCTGATCCAGGAAAGGGCGCAGCTGGTGTATCAGCCGAAGCTGATAGCAAGCACTCCTGACCGTCACATTCACCTGACTAGTCATGTGCAGCGACGAGTCTAGGAGCACCCCCAGAATGTTGTCCCAATCTTCAAAAAGGGGAAAAAAGAGGATCCCAACAATTATCGTCCGGTTAGTCTGACATCAATACCAGGAAAGATTCTGGAGCAGATCATTAAACAGAGAGTCTGTGAATATCTGGAAGATAATTCCATAATCACAAAAAGCCAACATGTGTTTCAGAGAAACAAGTCCTGCCAGACAAATCTGATCTCTTTTTTTTGATAAAATTACCAGCTTGGTAGATGAAGGGCATGCTGTCGATATAGTATATCTTGACTTCAGTAAGGCCTTTGACAAGGTTCCCCATGACATTCTTGCAAACAAGCTTGTAAAATGTGGGCTAGACAAGGTAACCGTTACATGGATTTGTAACTGGTTGACTGACCGAACCCAAAGGGTGCTCAACAATGGTTCCTTTTCATCCTGGAAAGAAGTGACAAGTGGAGTGCCACAGGGTTCTGTCCTGGGCCCAGTGCTATTCAACATCTTTATTAATGACTTGGACGACAGTATTGAGAGCCTAGTTATCAAATTTGCAGATGACACCAAATTAGGAGGAGTAGCTAATACCCCAAAGGACAGGATCAAAATTCAAAATGACCTGAATAGACTAGAAAGCTGGGCCAAAGCTAACAAAATGAAATTTAACACAGAGAAATGTAAGGTCCTACACGTAGGGCGGAAAAATGAAATGCACAGATATAGGATGGGGGACACTTGGCTGAATGAGACAACATGTGAAAGGGATCTAGGAGTCCAAGTAGACCACAAGTTGAACATGAGTCAACAGTGTGATGCGGCAGCTAAAAAGGCCAATGCAATTTTAGGTTGCATCAATAGAAGTATAGTGTCTAGATCAAGGGTAGTAATAGTGCCACTCTATTCTGCATTGGTCAGGCCCCACCTGGAATACTGTGTCCAGTTCTGGGCACCACAATTCAAAAAGGATGTGGAGAAACTGGAGCGTATCCAAAGGAGGGCGACTAAAATGGTGAAGGGTCTGGAAACCTTGCCCTATGAAGAATGCCTTAGGGAGCTGGGGATGTTTAGCCTGGAGAAGAGAAGGTTAAGAGGTGATATGATCGCCCTGTTTAAATACTTGAAGGGGTGTCACATTGAGGAGGGAGCAAGCTTGTTTTCTGCTGCTCCAGAGAACAGGATTCAGAACAATGGATGCAAACTGCAGGAAAAAAGATTCCACCTCAACATTAGGAAGAACTTCCTGACAGTAAGGGCTGTTCGACAGTGGAACACACTCCCTCGGAGGGTGGTGGAGTCTCCTTCCTTGGAGGTTTTTAAGCAGAGGCTGGATGGCCATCTGTCGGGGATGCTTTGATTTGGAGTTCCTGCATGGCAGGGGGTTGGACTGGATGGCCCTTGTCGTCTCTTCTAACTCTAAATTTCTATGATTCTATGATTCTATCCTTACCAGACAATAGTCACTCCTGGGATACAGCAAGAGTTTTACTAAACAGAGAAATTAATGAATATTTGGGAAAGCTTGTAGCCCAGGCAATATTAAGATTTATTTATGCATAGAAAATTGTATAAATGTGAAATTCTGAAATAAATTCCATTAACTATAAGAATAAACGCAGGTGTGTCCTTTCTCTCCTAAACTGTTCCTCAATCTTACTCAGCTAGAATGTTGTTTCTTACAGGCTTGTAAAAATTACAGGTCTATTATTTTTATTGAGTGTTTGCATTTCAGAATTCTGCCTAAAAACACAAAATGTATAGGAAGATTATTTATTTATTTATTTTGTGAAAACAATATCTAGTCAACATTGGAACTAACTTCTATTAGTTGCGCTCTGCATCAAATCCACTAAATTGGAGGAAGTGTTTTGGAACCTAAGGAACTAGTAACTCCGCTCCGCTCTGGGCCCACAACAAACTCCAACTCCCAGAATCCCATAGCCTTGATCCAGGGCGGCTAAACCGGTGCCAAACCGGGATATTTCTCCAGTGTGGATGCAGTCTGAAGACAAAACAATTGACAGCTGGGCAAACCTGTCAGAGACGTGTCCGTCGTAAAAAGAGGTCTACGGTATAACGGGCGGAATGGCAGCCAGCCCCTTGAGAAGCGGGCCGCGAGGTTCTAGTTCCTTTCTCCTGCCCCCGCTTTTCTCCACCATTGTGACGAGCAGGGTTCTGATGGGGCAACGAACTTGCTGTGGGGAGCCCGCGTGAGCCAGCCCTGCAGCTTTTCTGGGGACGCGTGGGGATGCGGCGACGCCGGGGCCTGCGGGGTAAGAGGGCTGGGGTCTTCTCCTCGGCACTCGGAGGCGGCCCCGCGCTCCTTCTGGCGTTGTTGTCCCTGCTTCAGGCTTTCCCCTCAGGTAAAGAGAGCGAGCAAGGCCGGGTTTGTTCTTTTCTCCATTCAGGGTGTGACACTGACTGAGCAGCTAAGGGCAGGGATGTTTCCATATTTGGATAAATCTCTCTGTGATATTCCAACACTTTCAAAGACTGAAATTATATATATATATACACATATATGTATCACAGGGAGATTTATCCCTATATGTGTGTGTGTATATATCATAGGGAGATTTATCCAAATATGGCTATATATATATATATATATATAATATATATACCATTTTGGGGTGTATATATATATATATATGTATTCCAACACTTTCAAGGGCAGAAGTTATATATATATATATATACCGCACAGGGAATATCACAGGGGGATTTATCCATATATATATAACCATATATAACCTTATATAATCATATTTGGATAAATCTCTCTGTGATATTCCAACACTTTCAAGGGCAGAAATTATATATATATATATATATATATATATATATCACAGGGTATTTGGATTTGGATAAATCTCCCTGTTACCTATATATAGATATAGATAAATCTCCTTGTGATATTCCCTGTGAGATATATATATATATATATATAATTTCTGCCCTTGAAAATGTTGGAATATCACATATTTGGATAAATCTCCCTGTGATATTCCAGGCCTTCCACTTTCAAGGCCGAAAATTATCTTGATATATATGCTATGAACAGAGTGAAAACTGTAGAAGACTCCTGTACCTTTGGGTATGGTAGAAGCAGGAATTTCAGCAGATGTTGCTTGTCATGCAGCCTAGTAATGGGCACCACCTGTTAACACTTTCTTTTTCTTTTTCTTTTACACAACCATTAAAGGTACAGGAGCCATCCCCACTTTTCAATTTGGCAAGCCTAGGTGGTATCTTTGCAATGCCAGCTCATTTTGTAAAACCTGCTTGCACTAATGCCTGTTAAAAACAACAACTTTTCACTTCCCTTTCCAGCAGATATTCCATGTATTTGTGTATAAAGTATCTGTAGCTTTGTGTTGGCAAGTCTGAAAAAGGCTATTGTGTAGATTCAAGTCATTTCCAACTTGTGGTGACTCTAAAGTGATGGGGTTTTCATGGCAAGATTTGTTCAGAAGAGGTTTGCCAGAGCTACTGAACCCTTAATGGTTTCATAAAAGAATGTGTAGAAAATTGATTTTGTAATGGTTATATAGTTCTAATGATGGTTATATAGTTCTGCATTCAAGCCAAACGGACATTCAGCTGCTGAGCTGCTCAGATGTGACAATGAAAGTTCAAAGCTGTCCAACACATATTATAGAAACATGAAATTTGGGAAGGATGAATCAGGGAAATCTAGACATTAGAAAGGGAACATATTAACATTATAATACTTGGGTTGAGAGAGCTGAAATGGGCAGGAATGGGGTATGATCAAATTACACTTTACTCTTTACTCAGGAAATGAAAATCTCAAAAGAAACAGGGTGGCATAAATAGTGGGGTGGGATGCCAACATGGCACAGTAGTTTTGTGTTGGACTATGACTCAGGAGACCAGCGTTTGATTCCCTGCTCAGCCGCAAAACAAACCTTGAACAAGTCACATGTTCTCAGCCTCAGGGAAAGGCAATGGCAAACCACCTCTGAATAAATCTTGCCAAGAAAACCCCATCTTAGGGTTGGCATAAATCAGAAATGACTTGAAAGCACACAACAACAACATGTAGCAACATAGAGGATATATAATACAGAGTCTGGCTGAATAACATAAATAGACCCAGGAGTTGTGTCTGTACTTGTAAACATACTCAGTGGAAGATATGTAAGACTGTCCTTATGGTATTAATTTAAATTAATTGTATTAATTTAACTAATTGGGGTGATGTATTTTTGTACTTGAAATCTGAATAAAAAGGAAGTAGGATTTAAAATAAAAAATAATCTAGATAGGATTTCAGGCAGTCTATATGATTCATCAGACAAACAGCTTCATTTATATACCGCTTCATACCCTTAAGGAGTGTCTAAGCGGTTTACAATTGTCCAAATTCACGCTCCAGCTATAGAGTAGAAGATTCTGTGCTGGGGCAGGAGGAAATTGTTCAAGCACCAAACACAAATATGCTGATAATTGTAGGGGACTAGAATGCAAATTTGGGAAATAACGCTGAACTAAAGATTGTTTGAGGGGTTAGGCTAGGATTAAGAAATGAAGCAGCAGAATGACTTAACAAATTTGTGGCCGGCAGTTTGTTCATTGCAAACACATTCTTAAACAATTGAATAGATACATGCACAGATACATACATACATATATAAATACGCATATTTGTGTATACATCACCCAGTGGCCAATATAGAAATCAAATAGACTGCCTAATTAAAAACAGAGAAGCTCCATTCTCTCTGCAAAAAATGAGACAGGGAGTAGATTGTGTCATAGACCATAAACTGCTGATATCAAAAATTAAAGTTAAAAAAAGTTCATTCATCACACTAAAACACAACCTGAAGAACTCTGTAATAGAATTTAAAGACCATGTAAAGAGTAAATTTGGATTATTAAGCCATGTAGACTTCTTTGTCAAAACCTTTCACATCTGCATGGTAGGTAATGCAGCCAGCCCTCCATAGCCACTGATTCTTTATCCCCAGATTCAAGCATCCATGGCCTGAAAATATTTTAAAAATATATAAATTCCAAAACGTAAACCTTGATTTTGCCATTTCATATAAGGGATACCATTTTACTATGGCATTGTATTTAATGGAATTTGAGCATCCATTGATTTTGTTATCCACTGGGGGTCCTGGAGCCAAACTCCAGCAGATAAGAAGGACCCACTGTATTCAGTTTTTAGAGCTGGATCTAAGCACACTAGAGGCACTGTTGCTTCCTCTGCTTCTGATGACCTCTGGAATGACAATTGCTGGAGGACTGGCTGTACATATGGATCTAGATGAAGGCAAGATGGAGGGGGCCTGACTGCTCAGCCATAATTTAACTTGAAAATGTTTTAGCACTTGTCTTCTGCAATTCTTCCAGGGACCAGTACAAGTAAAAATAAAACTAATGTCTGGAAAAAATCTGAGTGATTATGAAGGCAAGAAAGAGAAGCCAAAGTATCAGACTATTTTTCAGATACCAGTTTGAAATGAAAAAGTTCAGAAAAGCATTCATGGCAAATAAATATTTAGTAAACGAGGAAGTAAAAGAAAAATATTTTCTTGACTTTGAAGAAGGATCACTTTTATGTTTAATCTGGAATCTAATCTGTTTCTCTAATCTGAAGAAAATTTTAGAAAAACTATATTTCACAATTTTTCTATTTAATATTTTTGTTTAATTTATACTACTACTTTATACTACTATATACTACTATATATTTCCTTACAAGATATGTTTGATCGTGATGGCAGGCCTGAAGAGTAGACATTTGGATAGAATAAAGGGGGCTCAAATTTGCATCTGGATGAGGAGGGATAATCTGCTCAGGAATGTTAAATTAGAACTACTGATCAAGTGAGATGAAAGGAACATTAAAATATCAGCATGTTCAGAATGCTTGAAACAGACTCTTCAGTTTCATAATTTTTTTAGTTCTGATATTTTTTTAGTTCTGATAAACTATCAAAACCGATTTTTACATGTGTGGCCTATTAATTGATTAAATTGTTCATTTTTAAACAAAAAGGGCCAGGAAATTTGAAACAAAATTATATGAATTGCATCAAATCATTATAGTTGCTCTAGAACACACAACAAGATTTTTCTCCAGAACTGCTTTGGCCCAGCTTTCTAATTTATTAAGGTCATTTTGAATTTTGATCCTGCTTTGTTGGCCTAGGAGTTCAGGTTCATCTTACTTACTTCCCATGCTCTGCATTAGTGTAGAGACATCTAAGACCATGTATCCTCACTACTTGCTACCTGTACAATTTTTTTGCCTCCCACTGTTGGATCCCTGCACTGTTTACCTTGTTCCCTCTATGGCAGTTTGACTATTTTCTCCAGCCCCTTTGTCTTCCAAATTACTGTCTTTTTCCAGCACATAATGCCCTGATCAAATTTTTGAGACTATTGGCAAAAACATTTCTGCCAATTGGCATGAGATGCAAACCTTCTCTTGCCAGAAGTCCATCCTCATGGACTCATGGATCCAAGAATCCAAATCATTCTTGGCGGCACCATCTGCGGAGCCAGTTATTCACCTCTGCTATTTTCCTCTCCCTTCCTGGACCATGCCCTTCAACTAGGAGAAGAGATGAGATGACAGCCTGTGCACCCACCTCTTTCAACTTCCTGCCCAAAGCCTCATAATCCCTTCTAATATTCTGAAGGCTGTGCCTTGCAGTATCATTAGTTCCCACATGGACCAAAAGGAAGGTGTAATGGTCAATAGGCTTGACAAGTCTTGTCAGCCTCTCTGTCACAGGTTTTAGCCTCAGGGAGACAACACATCTCCAGAGTCATCTTGTCAGGCCCACAAACCACTGCTTCAGTACCCCTCAGGAAGGAGTCTCCCACCATCACCATACTCCTCCTTCGAGGCTTAGCAACGGCTGTTCTTTGCGGTGGTACTCCCAGGGTCCCCTGCACTGTCCCTGAAGTCTGTCCCTGCTGCTCTTCCTCATCATCCCTGATAAGGGAAAGAGCTTCAAATCGATTCTGTGGTTGCAAGCTCCCAGACCAGTCCCTGGTTTCCCTACTTCTATGTGTCACACTCCTCCAACTGTCTACCTCCTGTGTATGTAAAGCAACCTCTTTCCCAGCAACTTCCTTTGTGTGTTTCCCATCCAAGACCGTCCAGTCCATTCTGTCCAGGAAAACCTCTTTCTCCCTAAGATGCTGAAGTGTAGCTACTGAGGCCTCCAGCTCCAACCTTCTCTCCCAATGCACTTGGTGCAGGTGACATTCCCCACATCAATAGGCAAGAAGACAAACATCCCACAAGTGTTGCAGGTGACTGTAGCAATTTCCTCAGTGTCCATACTGAGAAGTCTTAAGTGATCACTGAAACAGGACTATGGGCTTCCTCCTCAAAAAAATCCCCCGCTAAACATGAACGTAAAAAGCCCCTGATGGCTTGGCATTTGTCCCCAAGCTCTGTCAGTGAGCTCAATCAACTGGGCCTATAGTTATCTAGAGAGCTCCTGGCTGCTAGCTCCTTCCTGAGGCAAGTTTCTCATTTCCTCTGAGGAAAAGTCCCCACAAGCCCCTTAAAGAAATAAATGAAAAAAGAAAAAGTAAAAAACATTAAAGGAGAACCTTTTAAACACTGTTCCCTGTTTACTTTCTCCTCTGTTCTCTAAATCCTCCTTTCCTGTAAAAATATGTGTTCCTAATGGTGCATGCCTCTGCCAGCAGTTATGTAGACTTAGACTACTAGCTCCACCCTCCAGTAACCCATAAAAGTGTCTCACAGTAAAAAAAAAAGTTTAAAAACTCATCCTGCCAAAATGGCCACAGAGAAACAACTTTCCTTCCTTTTGCGCAAGGAATGATCAGTAGCATTGGAGGTCACTTTATTGGTGTCAATGGAACTGATGTGGAAATATATGTGTAAGATTATGTTGTCAACCAGTTTTTTGCTATTTCTAGCCATTTCTAGTTAAATTCTATATTTCAAAGCATTGTACAAACAGAAACATTAATTAAATCTAAATATTTAAATTTTAAAACCTCAAATATAAGTGCCTTTCTGATCAACTTCTGATTAAAGCTCACTGTACCTTATATTAAATATTCTGTTTTGTACCATGTCTTTTCAGATCACAAGCTTGATGTAAGGGATTTTTGTTTTTATCAGGTAGTTCTGACAGCCTTTTCTGACTGAAGAGTAGTTTAAATGCTTGAAATAAATAAATGTAGAACTCTGATGCAATGAGTGTAATGAGTGCTTGAATGGGATAGTAAAATTTCCAAACAGAAGTTAAGGAAGATATGGAAAGTTTAACAGAAATCCCCAGTTTCTGTACAGACTAGAAATGAAATAATTTTATTGGGAAATACAGTTGTAAGGCATTTTTGTTTTTGTTGATAGTCAGATGACTCTTATATTAGTCAGTTAATATTGTATCAGGTATTCAAATAAATTTGGAAATAAGACAAAATCAAATCATTCCCATACCAAAATTAAGGTGGAGTTTCCTAGAGTGAATATAACAAAGTAATCTGTCTTACTGAAACCCATTTTTTTTTTCTTTCCAAAACCAGGGTATGATTGGAGGGGATGAGGTAGCAGTGTTGTGCTTATTTGCAATTTTATAAACAATGCTTTGTTTATTTTTGTCAAGTTGGAATCATCTGTTTATGAATACATGCTCAAGCCCACTGATTTTTGTCTGATTAGCAAACACTCAATTGTGTATTTTTATATTTCTAAAAAGTTTTATTTTATGCCAGTAATGTTTTTATTATGCTTTGACAGTTTATTCTTCTGCCTATAAAGATCCTAATGGATTGAAAGTAGTAGGATCAACCAATTTACCAGGTATTCAAAGATTTTTAAACTAATTTAATTCAGGGTATCAACTTATGAAATCATGGAGCAATCTTCAAACTATGAAATCTTAATTTATAGTGTCATGTTATACACAGGGTTAATAGCGGGCACCCACTTTGCTTCTCTTTATAACTGGAGGGACAGACCAGGATGCCATTGTTTAGATGGTATCCAAAGTTAGTGGTTAATATATTCAAAATAAGACAGAATATGAAGCCAGGTTTTAAAATGACCTTTGCATTCTGATGTGTTGGGAAGCCACTAACCATAGTTCTTAGTCTGCATACGTTAGCAGACTGTAGCTAAGTGCAGGTTCCTAGCTCACATAGGGCCTTAACAGACAGGTCAAAAAAGCCAGCTTCCAAGTGCCTTGGGAGCATGGTCTTTTGATGATACATACCTTCAAGATGCCTGGAAGATACCCAACCAATCAGATGGGGGTGTCTTCAAGCCACTCTGGAGGTGTGGCATTTTGACAGCACACGCCCCCAGAGCACCCAAAAGCTGCCTAAGGCTTGCGGCAGGGACGCCTGGGCAGCCCAAAACCTACCCAAATAGTTGCAGGTCTTTTCCACTCCTATTTGGACTGGCAGCAGATGGTGCCTTCTGTACTGCAATGTGTGTTTGCTGCAGTCCCAAGACATCTTCAGCAGGAGTGGCTTCAGGCCACCCATCATGGCTGTCTGTTTTGGCCCTTGATGACTTGCATGCAAAGAAAAGCAAATCAGAAACAAAGAGTTAATCAAGTTTTTGCCTATCTTGGTTTATTAATCGAATATTTAATTGTGCAATGTGGTCAACAAATATGATGATTTCTTCAAGCACAATTATAATAATTACATAAGCCTGTTCTATGATTTTGTATATCTTTGTAGGACACCCAATGATGGCAAGCTGTATGAAGTCCTCTTCTTAGCCCCTAGATGCCCCTAACTGTTCAATTTGCAAGGAAGCAAAAAAGGAGAGCTAGTTGATTCTCCTCTCCTTTTATGTTTGCCTTATTTTTCTTCCGGGAGGTGTTTGTTTTAGGAAACCTAGAATCAGACATACAGCCACTATTACTTTTGTTGGGGGGGGGGGGTGGGTCCTGATGTCCCAGATTTTGCCCTCTTCTGCTGTTTATTTTTATTGTAGAGTACTTTTAAATAAAAAATAAAAAATATACTTACTTGAAAATAAGTCACATTGATTTCAGTAAGGAATTCATATGATTGTATACTGTAAGAGAATTGTGTGCTAGTCTTCCCTGTCAGAGAGCTCTGGTGCCTCACTAAACTACAAATCCTAGAATTCCATGGCATTGAGCCATGGAAGTTAAAATAGTGTCAAACTGTTTTGTTTCTGCATGTGGCAGCAGACATAATAATAATAGTTTTTTAAAAAAACCTTGAAATACCACATCTACATTGTAGAAATAATGCAGTCTGACACCACTTTAAGTGCTGTAGCTCGAAAGAGGAGAAAGTTTTACAAGGTCTTTAAACTTGTCTGCCAAGGAGTGTTGGTGCCTTACAAACTACAGATCCCAGGATTATGTAGAATGGGGGCATAACAGTTGGTATCAAATGTCATCATTTCTACAGTATAGCAGATGTACCTTGAGACAAACCTGAACAGAATGTAAAATTGAGCAGGGCATATTCTTGAAAAAGTGTTGCCATCCTTTGATAGTTAACCTAAGCAGAGTTATTGCTCTTATTTCACCCTTGGCATATTTATTTAATTAATTAATTTATATGCCACTTTTCTCCTAGAAAGGGAGCCAAGATAGCTCACAGATAAAATAGTTTTAAAACGTTACAATAAAAATAAAGCTTTTTCCAACTGTCCTTGTTCCCCACTTGCACTATACAAAATTTTCTTGCTGCTTGGAACATTTTAAAATGCACGTTTCTTTTTCTTTATGGATACATGGAGATATATCCAGTTGGCTCCTTATAAGTGGCATTAATACAAGGTCAGTCTCTGTCTGTCTGTCTGTGTATAAAAGAGAGAGAGAATTGTCTGCACGAACAAATGGATGTGCAGGAGAGGTTAATGATGCAAAACATGACTCAATTATCCCCAAGATTTCATCTTGAAAGCATTTTTTTCTGTTTGAAGTTTCGCATTGTACATTTTGATATAATTGCAGTTGTAACTGATATACAGTACTTTACTTAAAACTATAGTTAATAAAAAGATAATTCTATATTTTTCAGTAAAAGTTTATGTCAGATTGAATCACAACAGTCCACGTATTCTCTGTGTTACAAATCATCTGAGAAATTCAGAACTGATTGATCCAATATTTCAGTGGCATGGACCAAGAGGTGATCTGGTTACAGGTAAGATTTTTCTTCCTTCTCAGATAGTCATCTTCCTTTTTAAAAAGCTAAATCATGGAGGGCAGATAATTTATTTCTAGTGGTCTCCTCTTTCAAAATATATTATTTACTTTTTAATTCCTCTTTGTCCTAAGGTTTATAATTAAATGATCAGAAAATGCTTAGAAAATAATTCCATCACAGTGAAGAAATTTTTTGTTTCACTTGTGTTTGAACTACAGTGGTCCCCCGGGTTGCGAAAGTAATCCGTTCCGGATTACTTTCGTAACCCGGAAATGTTTCGCAACTCGGGGGACCGCTTTAGTTGATGCACAGCGCGCCGGAAGCGCGCTGTTTTAAAGGGCCCGGGTTGCTTTTTTTCTTCGCAACCCGGGGATTTTTTCGGATCCCGGGGGCTTTTTTTTTGGCCCCGGCCGTTTCGGGTCCCAGGGATTTCGTTCCCCGGGGGCTTCGTATCCCGGGGGACCACTGTAAATCATTGTGAGGCATGATCAAGACTAGTCTCCCTAGGGCTTGTGAACACATACACACACACCCTACCTTCCTAAGTAAACAAAAAGAATAGTTTGAAATGTTTGTTTCTGTTTTTAATGAATCACAGCTTCCATTTCACCAAACCTTCCAAATGTGGTTAATTTTCACTGATTAGTTTTAAACATAGATTAGCAAACAGTAAAATCTTATGTGTCATTGTTGGGGTTGTTGCTAACCGCCTTCAAGTCAACACCAACTCATTATGACCCTGTAGATGAGACATCTTCAAGACTCTGTATCTTCCACTGCTTTGCTTAGGTCCTGCAAATTGATGCTTGTGACCTCCTTAATAGACTCCATCCATGCATGCAATCTTCCTCTCTTTCTACATCCCTGCACATTTCTTGGCATTGTTGTCTTTTCCATTGAGTCATGCCTTCTCATGACATGGCCAAAGTATGACAACCTCAAGTTTATCATCTTGGCTTCCAGGGAGTTTTCAGGCTTGATCTGTTTTAGGACCCATTTGTTTGTTATTTTGGCTGTCCATGGTTTCCTCTGCACTCTTCTCCAGCACCACATTTTGAATGAATTGGTTTTCTTGCTTTACCACATTTTCCCAACCTTTCTGGTGTGAAGTACCATCTGTGTACCATTTTGTAAAAATTCTCCTTTAAATCCATACTAAGCGTAAAGTTTAGATCAGGACCCTATGCCTTTTCCCATTTTACCAACAGAATTGCGTGTCCTATATTTTGAGCTTAACTGACCATGTTAGGTTTTATAATTTTCATTTCCTGTTCTAGTGTCAACAAAATTTGATATGTTTTAGCAATAAAATCTTTATCAGGACCAAACAGTATTTTGTCCAATTCATTTTCCTTATTGGTTATACCTGTCAACTTTAAATCCATTTTTGTTCTTTTGGATAATTGTCTATACTGGAACCAATTATAATTTGTATTTCTTTCTATAAGCTTTTTCTCTACCATTCAACCAGTACAGAATGTCCCTGTAGTTAATCCATCCAGTTTCAACTGTAATCTTTTTTTAATGGAAGACTTCATGAGATGATACCCAATAAGGCAACATACTGTATAACTTCCTCTTATATTTAAGCCAAGTCTTAATTAGTACATTCCTAATAATGTGGTCTTTAAATTGTTTGTTGGCCTCCAGTTTATCATACCTTAGGTATGCGTGCCAACCAAAAATTATGTTGAAGCCTTCTAGGTTGAGCAATTTTGAGTTTTTTTAATGTAATCCAGTCCCTTAACCAGTCCAACACACAATTTACGATGTGAGAGACCGAAGCCGCCTCGCTGTTTTGCGTCTGTCATGTTTTGCCTTCTGATTCGGGGTCTTCTACCAAACCAAATAAATTTGAAAATTTCTTGTGACCAGTTGGTGAGGATTTGTTCCTTTGAGATAATTGGGAGATTTTGGAAGTAAAACATCAGTTTGGGCAGGACATTCATTTTTACGGAAGCTGTTTTCCCCAACACCCACAGATTCAACATTGTCCTTCTCTGCAATCTCATGTTTTTAAGAGTGTTCCATAGCAAACAATCCAACTTCCTGCCGGTGTAAGATCTTGTTGGATCTGATGGTCCATGGTGCCCCTTCTAATTCTACGATTCTATAACTATGATTCTGTGAAATTTCTAAATGATTGCTAATGATGATGTAGAACAGGGGTGCCCAACTTGCAGCCTTCCAGATGTTTTGGACTTCAGCTCCCAGAATCCCAGATGATTGGCCAAGCTGACAGGGAGGGCATTATGAGCTAGGAAGGAAATTTGCATGTGGGTGGTGATTGGCTGAGGGGCAAAGAGATGGGAGGGGCCTTTGTGGGGCTCTGGAAGTCTATTCAGATTGACTGTAGAATCCTGAGGTAGAAAGAAAATTTGCATGTGGGCGGTGATTGGCTGAGGCTCCTGGGAGAATAGAATCCTGAGGTAGGAAGGAAATTTGCATGTGGCTGGTGATTGTGTTAGGCTTATGGGAGATGAAGTGACCCAAGTTGGGGATTAATCCAAGGTTTGGAAAGGATTATCATGTATAGTTCTCTGTATGTGGCCCATGCATAAGATATAAAAATAATATTTTATTTCCTAAATTCTATGGGCAGAATTCAGAATGGAACAAAAAAAGGGGGGCATGAGTTGTGGAACATTAAATAAGAAATAATCATGAACAATTGACTGTCTTCATCCTTAAAAGTCATTATCCGAAAAGTTATTTAATATTTGTCTAATTTCAATAAAATGTAAAATGAAACCTGAAAAATAAGAAGCATTTTCAAAAGGTAAAATACATTTTCAAAAATTAGACATTAATCTTCCATTTAAAGTTTACTATTCATATTGATTATAATCTAGTGTGAAACAATACTAAAAAAAACAATTTCTGGAATTTCATTAAGAGGAAGAGGAAGAAGAAGAGAAATTAAAAGAGAAAAAGAGGAAGAGAAATTAAAAGACATCTTAGGATATACTATAGGGAAGCTAGATACTTGGGGATTTGGATAATGAGTAAAAATACAGATTTATACTATAGCTGCAAAACAACATGGAAAAAAAACCCAACTTGATCTTCAGTAATGGAACAAATTGAATATATCCTTACTAGAAAGAATATCCATCATAAGAATGAATGTTTTACATAAAATATTATTTCTATTATTGAATCTGCCAATTATCACAAAGGGAAAGACATTCATAAGGGGGACAAAGAATTGGAAAAAAAAAATCCTGTGAAAGGGGAAAATCTAGAATAAAATAGGGAATGCTTCAAGAACAAAACAAAGAGATGGATGTGCCGTCCTGATTCTGAAGCTATATCAACAAGTGTGTGCTCTTATTTGGATTCAAGAATGGTTGAAACTTGAAAATCAGAACTTACTAGATCTTAAAAGAGCCAAAATGAGATATGATTGGCATGAATACAACTGGTATAATAAATTCCAAGATAATGACACTTTCAATAAACATTATATTAAGATGGCACTTAGTAAAATTTGAACACAAATAAAGGTTAAATTTTACATCAAGATACCCTTATGGAGTTCAACACAGGAAGCCTTTTTTGGAAGATGGAAGCAACAAGGATGGTTAAAATATAGGAGCTTTTAATAATAAAAGTCAAAAGAGAATTTTTTTTCTTTGTTAAAGAACCAATTTGGAAGAAGGTAACAAAAACTAGATTGGTTTATTTATCTTAGAACAGAGAGAATGTTTAAGGATGAATTAAAAACTGAAGGATTTAAAGCAAATCATAATCAATAGGACACAATTTTAAGGTCAGGAGAGGAAGGAAAAATATCTAAAATATATTTTCTACTCCTGGAAAGAGAATTTGAACAAGATTTGGTTAAGAACTCCAGGATCAAGTGGACACAAGACATAGGCCATCCTATACCCCTAGAAAGTTGGGATAATACCTGGAAGAAAGCACAACTCTTTTCAGCATTCCAAGGCTTAAAAGATTTTTTTTAAAAAAAATCACCAACGGATGGTATTATATTCCAGTAAAACTGAATAAAATATATAAAATTGGAAAAGATAGGTGCTGGAAGTGTCATCAAGAAGCTGGCTTATTATACCATGTGTGGTGGATCTATCTGCTTATTTAAAAAAAAAATGGTCCAAAGTATATATAATAATTAAGAAAACTTAAACTTGCAATACCCTTTATCATCAGAGTTATATTTACTCAGTATGATTTCTGTACTCAAAAAGAAGGACGAGAAAATTCATTGGAGAATCATGCTTTACTTAGTTATAGCGTCAAGACTAATTATAGCAAAAGGATGGGGGGGGGGGGAGGAATCTCCAAAAATAGAAGATTCATGTTCAAAATTGTTGACATGAAAAAATTGAACAAACTAACGTTTTTAATTAACAATAAAGTAACAAATAAACTAGAAAAAGAGTGGAATCCATTTGAATATTATGGGACATTTTCTTAATATGAAACAGGTTTTTTTTAATTTTTATTTCTTACTAGGAAAAGGGTAAAAATAACTAATACAAACAAAGACAAGTTAAAATACACAAATCCTTAAAAACCAACATTAAAAGTTCAAGGCCAAAAAGGGTGACAATACATACAGAAAGGTATGGACTCAAAACAAAAACAACTATGAAATAACATATAGTAACATATAGTCATAACTCGGTTTTATTGTTTATTTGTTTAATTTTTAAATTTATATGAATAATAAAAGTCAATAATGTTTCACTTGGCCAACACAATCTGATCAGGAAAGCAAGATGGAAGATGCAAGCAACTTAATTAACAGATATAATAGTAAAAACAAGCACATTCCATTCAAATTATAGAAGGAGTGGTTATTTATAAGTTCTTACATAATCAGTATATAATTAGTAAATGTAAAGTACTCACAGAGTAGGTCAGAACATTTAAGCAAGACTAAACAACATTACAAAATTATTTTTATCTAATTTGAAGGATTAACAGAAGTATGTATCAAGCAGAAAAACATCTGTAAATTGTCAAGTTTCCATTTATATTATTATATGCTTTGATGTTTTTATTCATAGAATCATAGAATCATAGAGTTGGAAGAGACCACAAGGGCCATTCAGTCCAACCCCCTGCCATGCAGGAACTCCCAGTCAAAGCATCCCTGACAGATGGCCATCCAGCCTCTGCTTAAAGACCTCCAAGGATGGAGACTCCACTACACTCCGAGGGAGTGTGTTCCACCGTCGAACAGCCTTTACTGTCAGGAAGTTCCTCCTAATATTGAGGTGGAATCTCTTTTCCTGCAGCTTGCATCCATTGTTCCACGTTCAAGTCTCTGCAGCAGCAGAAAACAAGCTTGCTCCCTCTTCAATATGACATCCCTTCAAATATTTGAACAGGGCTATCATATCACCTCTTAACCTTCTTATCTCCAGGCTAAACATCCCCAGCTCTCTAAGTTATTATTGTAAAATTAATAAAAATAATTTGAGTGATGATGGCAGAAGACTCTGAGTGAGTCTGACCGAACATAAGTTAAGGCCCATCGTAAGGCCTATGGTAGGGCAACGGATGCAGCGAAGAAATGACACTTCTCTGCCACCTTTGTGTCTGCAAGTATTGTCCAGCAGAACTGTTGCAAGTGGTCAGGGGTCTTTTACACTGTGGCCCCCAAGAAGAAAACAAAGATTACGTGACAACTCAGTGTGAAGAATTTGCAAGTCACTTTGCAGACAAAGTCACTCAGATTCGCTCTGTTTTGGGTGCTGTAGTTGACACAGGTCCAGTGCATGTAATTTCGGGGCCTGTTTGTCACATTTTACTGGATAAGTTTCAATCTGTGCAGTCTGATGATTTGGACAGGATCCTTGGAGAAATGAGAACCAGGACATGCATCCTTGCCCTTCCTGGCTCCTGAAAGCTGCTAGAGAGAGACTGGCCGAGTGGGTAAGGGGAGTGGTGAATGCTTCACTGCAGCAAGGTATATTTCCATCCTGCCTAAAGGAGGCTATGGTGAGGCCATGACTGACAAAGACCTGCCTGGATCCTGCCATCCTGAATAACTCTTGGCCAGTCTCTAATATTCTATTCTTGGGCAAGGTTCTGGAGCAAGTGGTGGACTCCAAGTTCCAGGGGTTTCTAAATGAAATGGATTATCTAGTTCCATTTCAATCTGGTTTCAGACCTGGCTATGGGATAGAGACAGCTTTGGTCACCTTAGTGGATTACCTCCACATGGAATTGGACAGAGGGAGTGTGTCCCTGTTGAGTCTCCAGGATCGCTTGGTGCGTTTTGATACCATTGACCATTGTATCCTTCTGAGCCACCTCTCTGGGATGGGAGGCACTGTAATGCAGTGGTTCTGGTCTTTCTTGGAGGGGCAGACTCAGAAGGTGGTGTTGGGGGATTCTCGTTCGACTCCTTGGCCGCTGGCCTGTGGATCCCCACAGGGTTCCATGAAACTGCTGGGAGAGGTTATGTGGAGTTTTGGGGTGAGGTGTCACCAGTATGCAGATGACATCCAACTCTATCCCTCCTTCCCATCATATTCCAAGGAAGCTGTCTCTTTACTGAGCAAGTATCTGTGGCCAGTAAGGGACTGAATGAAGGCAGACAAATTGAAATTCAATCCAGACAAGACAGAGGTGCTCCTGATCAGTCATAAGGCATATCAGGGAATAGGGATATTGCCTGTGCTGGATAAGGTTACACTTCCCCTGAAGTCTCAGGCTTGCAGTTTGGGTATGCTCGTGGACTCAACTCTGAGTCTGGATGCCTAGGGTTCAGCAGTGGCCAGGAGTGCATTTGCACAGTTAGAACTTGTGTGCCAGATGCTCCCATTCCTTGAAACATCAGAACTGGCTACAGTGACACATACCATGATTACATCCATTTTGAACTACTGTAATACACTCTGTTTGGGCCTTCCTTTGGAAGCTGTTCAGAAACTTCAACACATGCAAAACACCGCAGCCATAATGCTGACCGGGGCCAGTTATAGGGAGCATGTAACTCCTTTGTTAAAACAGCTTCACTCGCTACCGATTCATTTCTGGGCACAATTCAAAGTGCTGGTCATGACCTATAAAGCCCTACATGGCTTAGGTCCAGATCATTTGAGAGACTGTATCTTCCCATATGAATCACCAGAGCCCTAAGATCTTCAGGGGAAGACTTTCTCTCAGTTCTGCCATCATCACAGGCTTACCAGGTGAGGACACAAAAGAGAGCCTTCTCACTGGCTGCTCCTGCTCTCTGGAATGTCCTTCCATGAGAAGCAAAGCCCTCTCTGGTTGTGTCATGCTCAGCCAGACTGAGGACTTGGAGACTGAGGAGGCTGAGCTAGAGTCCCAGTTTGAGGCTGAACCTGAAGCTGAACCGGGCCCTAGCTCTGCTATGCCAGCTCCAGATGAGTCTGTGCTATGTCAGGAGGCTGAGTAGCCCAGACTCCAGGCAGCAGAGATTCCAGACACCAGAAATATGGAAGAGAAGGATGCTGAGATACCTACCTTTAGCCAGCAAAGGACTGAAAGGGCATGCCTCCACTGGTCACAGAGACTTTATGAGAAATGTTCAGCAGTCAGGAAACACTTGTGATCACGAACTGGGAAATATAAACAGGTGCAGGACGCCAAGCTCCTTTGCCAGAGATTCTCTGAGCTTCATGGCAAAAGCAGAGATTATCTGAGCTTCTCTGACTTCTTGGCCTGAAACCTTGACTCACGGACTGCTGATTGATCTGGACTCCCTGGAACCCTTGACTTTCAGACTGCTTTGCTAAACCTGCCTTGTTGGAACCCTTTACCCTTGGACTGCCTGACCACTCTCTAAATGAACACTGACTTGATACTTTGAACGTTTGCTTTGTTTCTCTTATTTGTAAAGACCTTTTGTTTTGTTATAAATATCTGCCAGTCTGTATGAGCCGTTATCGGCATTCTTGGCAGCTTTCCCAGACAGGCTGTCTTTAGTTTTCAGGCTTTTGATGTATAATCATGGAGTGGTGTGGGTGTTTGTCATATAGAGTGGGTATCATAGTTTTAGTATGGTTTTAATGTCCGTAATTTTATATTGTTTTTAGATGATATTTTAATTGTTTTATTGTAATACATTTTTTATAATTTTTATTTGTGAGCCACCTTTCAGGTGGTCACTTTCAGGAAGTAAGGTGAGATAGAAAATCAATCAGTCAATCAAACACAGCTTCATTAAATATTATCAAGCAATATCCTGACCCATTAATTTTATTTATTCATGTATTTCTGCATATATGCAAGGTTTTTATCAGGCTTTATTACAACAAAGTTAGATTGTCATCCCCAATCAAAATATTGTCTCTGTCACCCTTTTTAGTGATCCCATGTAGAACACCCTTTTTGTTATATCACAGGATCTTTTCTGTTTTGCGGCAATATAGTATAAACTCACTACCAGCCACTAGCATGTTATCTCCTACATTTCTTTTTCTATTTCTTTTTGGGAAGTTTATCTTGTATAAAGTGAAAGAAAAAAACAGTGGGTACAGTAATGTTCTTATGGGATGATAATACTTGACTGTCAATTTCTGGTACTTTTGAGCTCTGCAATACATTCACACACGTGGAAAAAGTATTTCCTCTTTTTGACACAGCACGAGAAGATATTATTGCCAGCTTAATTTTTTTTACAATTACCAAGATGTTACCATAGCATACCATAGCACAGCCATTTGTATATAGTTTTCTCTCAACTGTGAGCTAATCATAAAAATAACATGTCCAAGAAGGGGGGAAAAACAATTTTTTGTTAAATTTATCTTAACAAATTGTTTTCTCATTTTTGTTCATATTATAGAATAGTTCTATTCTTAAATTATATTATTCTTGAAATAAAAAGCTTCTCTCTTTAAATGTCCATATTAATCTGCTTATTGAAAATGAGAGATACAAATGGAACAGTAATTCACCAAATCTGGAGTTCACAACTCCTCAAAAAACCTTTCCAAGAAGAAAATTAGTATGTTAAAAAATATAGAGCTTTGTCAGAACTACTTCTTGCTCTCACCTAGGAGTGGAACAGAAATTTATCTATTTCCTGACTAGAGTCAAATTTTGAGTTCTTGATTATTTCAGAAAGGTGGGGGGGGGGGGGAAATAGCAATCTAAAGTTTGTACAAATTGCAAAACAAACCACCACTCACTTCTCAGTCAGTCAGAATTTATTACAGCCCAAGACTAAGACCCAAAATTAAGTCATTCAGTCAAGATATACAAGTTCCCAAAATTCCCCACAGTAAAAAAAAGAGAAGAGGAAGTTGCTAAATATAACTGTAGCTAACTCTAACTCAAACTCTAATTCTAACTCTAACTGTCCCTTTATGCGTAGTGGATTCTGATCCTAGCTGCCTCAAAGAGAAATTTGGCAACTACATTTATCTTCCAGCAATAATTTTACATAACAAAGGTCTGATCTTCCATTCATCATAGGGGCAAAACAGATGGGCAGGAAAAAGCAGCTCCCAAAGCGACTGGAGTATACATGGCATGACCAAATGGCACAGCTTCAAGGCATGCCACTGGGTACTGTTCCCCACCATCACCCCTGCGCACCTTCTCAGGAGCAAACTGCATGCAACTGTCATTTCATTGGATGGCCATCACTGTGAACCTACACACATTCATATGTGCAGCGCTTCACTGGGACAGGGCGTTGGAGCAAAGGTGTGCCCATGCAGATACTGACAAGGTGCAATCATGTCCCCCACCCCTTTACCCCATGCTCCCTCTTTGACTGTCTGTTTTGTGTGTGTTGTACTAATTTCTATGAGAGGTGTCACAGGTTTTTTTTTAGTCATTGCGACCCTCACTGTTTGGGTATGGCAGCTCTGTCCCTTTTCAATGTGCTTCTGCAATAGGGTGTTTACATGCACAATTAGGGTTAGGGTTTGGAAAGAGTGGCCCTTTAGAGCCACCCTGGTGTCAGTGCATTTATACGTACATACAAAGGTGTGCACTTTATGGAAAGAAGCAGAAAAATCTAGCTCCTTTTTAGTCCATCTTTTCTCTGGATAGAATAGCTTGGGTGCGCTTTCCATCCAGTTTCAAGGTGTGTGTCATCTAAACACGCTGCCTCAAATCCAGATGGAAACCTTATTTTGATAATCTGTTTTGCCCCTTACTTAATAATGGATAGATTTTGGTTGGTTGTATCTGTTTGTAAAGGCCACAGTGCAATAAAATACGTTGCTTAGAGTCTACTTCCAAGTTATAACATGGGCATCTTCTTTCAGTGTAAGGAACACTGGAAAATCTACCACAAAGTTGTTCTATGGAATATACGTTGTACCTTGCCTTAGGGAAAAAAACACTGATACTTACCTAGACACAGGCTCACTGAATAAATTCAAATAAAGGCCATCATAATATATGTGGTTCATACTGGAGGAACAAGAGACATAACGCAAATATAGTTCACAGAAAGCTATCTCCAGTAGCCTTAATTTAACAGATTTAGGAGCAATAACCAATCCCAGGTTATAAAAAAGAGATTAGGAGAGGCCAATAGATGCAGCTTGAATTGAATTGCATTTCAATTATTTTTACCTAAGTCCTTGAAAAAAGTGCACAAAATGCAAAACTGAATTGCACAGTGTAGCCCTGTATATTATACATGATGAACAGATTTACAGCCTTTGTTAGTTTGAAAGCTGAATAGGATAAGAAACTAGAACTGACTAAATCTTCAGCTACATGTAGTTTTGTTGTGCAACATTGTTTTGTGTGTGTGTGTGTGTGTGTGTGTGTGCAGAAAGCAGTAGAATCATAAAATTGAAGAGTTGGGAGAGACCACAAGGGCCATCCAACCCAAATCTGCTGTGCAGTATTAAACAATCAAAACACTCCTAGCAGATGGCATTCAGCCACTGTTTAAAACTCTTCAAAGTAGGAGACCTTACCACTCTCCAAGACAGTGTGTTCCAATCCCAAACAGCTCTTCCCATCTGGACACTCTTCAAGTGAAATCTCTTTTCCTGTAACTTGAATCCATTGCTCTGGGTCCTAGTCTCTTCAGCAGCAGCAAATAAGCTTGTTTTATCACAATATGACATCCCTTCAAATATTTCATGTCAACCCTTAATCGTCTCTTCACCATACTAAACACACTCGGCTAACTAAGCCACTACTCAAAGGGGATTGTTTCACATTTGGGTCACCCTTCTCTGGAGACACTGCAGATTTTCCACATCCATCTTGAAGCAGAATAGAGTGGTAGTATTACTTCCCTTTAAGACACTATACTATTGATACAGCCTAGAATTGCATTGAAACTTTCTTAGCTGCTGCATCACATTGCTGACTCATGTTCAGCCTGTGGTCCACCAAGACTCCTAGATCCTTTCTGCATGTACTGACTTCAAGCCAGGTGTCCCCATCCTAAATCTATGCATTTCATTTTTTACTCCCTAAGTATAGTATTCTACATTTCTCCATGTTGACATTCATTTTGTTAGTTTTAGCCTAGCTTTCTAATCTATTACGGTCATTTTGAATTTTGATCCTTTCTTCTGGATTATTAGCTACTCCTCCTAATTTTGTGTTATCTGTAAATTTCATAAGCCTGCCGTGTATTCCTTCATCGAAGTCATTGATAAAAATGTTGAAAAGCACTGGCCCAGGACAGAACCCTGTGGCATCCCCGCTAGTCACTTCTCTCCAGAATGAGTAAAAGCCATTGTTGAGAAATTATAATTAAAAAAATATTTTGAAGAAAAAAGATCTGGAATGAAATCGAAAATTAAAATCCCTGATGCCTTTAGATCTGAATGAAGATTTGAACCTACAATCTTTAATTTAATTTCAATAGATATAATATAATGTATATATCATAGAATCATAGCATTGATGTACCAGAAGGACCATCCATTCCAACCCCCTCCTGTGCAGGAATACACTATCAAATCACTTCTGACAGATGGACATCCAGTCTCCCTTTAACATCTTCCAAAGAGGGAGACACCACTACTCTCTGAGGTAGCATATTCCGTTGTTGAGAAGCTCTTACTATCAGGAAGTTCTACCTAATGTTTAAGTGGAATCACTTTTTCTGTAGCTTGAATGTACTGTTCCAGCAGAAATATAAGTTTGCTCGATCCTCAGTATGACATCCTTTCAAATATTTACACATGGCTATCATGACACCTCTTAACCTTTTCTTTTCTAAGCTAAACATACCTAGCTCCCAAAGCTGCTCCTCCAAGGGCATGATTTCCAGGCCTTTCACCATTTAGGTTGCCCTCCTCCGGACATGCTTCAGCTTGTCAATCAATCCCTCTTTAATTGCCCAGAACTGGGCACCGTATTCCGAGTGGACTGAGTAATCAGCTGCATAGATTGCATCCGATGTCTCGGGCTGATTTCATCACATATAAATGGCTGCTTTCAAGGATTATCTACAATAGGTTGCTACCCTGTGAACAGATGTGAACGTGAATCCAGTATCTCAGCCAAATCTAGAGGTACCAGGATGAAACCAGGAAGCTGAACTGGACTGCTCATGGTGAAGATATTTATTTACAGGTGATAAGGAGATAATGTATACAGTAGAAGGAACTGAACAAACAGACAGAGTTCCTCTCAGTACTTATAGTAGCTTACAGCAGCTCTCACAGAGACTCCAACTACTCACTCTACACAATGATAACCAACTCCATAATAACCCACACTACAATAACCCACACATGGGGCCCATTCTCACTTACAAAATAATCCAGTTCGAAACTGGATTATTTTGAAATCGAATTCTCTCCGGGGCCGTTTACCCCACTTTTACTCCTTTTTGTCATTTACATTAAGGGGAGAAAAGGGAGAAAACGGCCACGGAGAGAATGGATGGAGGAGGAGGAAATGAAAGAGGAAAAAAACCTTCCCTCTTTCCCTCTTTTCTCTTCCATCCTCCCCCTCCTCTCTTTCCCTCCCTCCCCCCTCCCTCCACTGGCCTACCTGGCAGGGGGCTGGTGGTGCAGCAGCAGCAGTCCTCTGGTCTTCTTCCTCCTCCAGTCCCCCTCCATCCTCCTCTTCCTCCTTCCTTCCCTCCCTCCAATGGCCTACCTGGCAGGGGGCTGGTGGTCTTCCCCTCCAGTCTTCCTCCTCCTCCTCCTCCTCCAAACTGGACCTTTCTCCGCTGCCAGCCCAGCCTCCTTCTCCAAGATCTCTGCCCCAGGAGGCCTCCTTAGAAGGAGAAAGCAGAAGGAGAGAAGGAGGCAGGAAGGCAGCATGGAGGATGCAGGAGGATGCAGGCACGCACACCATAGAGGCAGGGAGGGACGCACGTTCTCCAGTCCTGCGGCCCTTCATTCTTGCGTCCTCCATGCTGCCTTCCTGCCTCCCTCTCTCCTTCCTCCCGGGGCAGATATCTTGGAGAAGGAGGCTGGGCAGGCAGCGGAGAAAGGTCCAGCTTGGAGAAGGAGGAGGAAGACTGGAAGAGAAGACCACCAGCCCCCTGCCAGGTAGGCCACTGGAGGGAGGGAGGCAGGGAGGGAAGGAGGGGAGGGGAGGATGGAGGAGGACTGGAGGAGAGGGCCAGCGGAGGGAGGGAGGGGAGAAGGAGGAACCCATGGGGTCCCTCTGGGGCCACTGCCACCCATGGATCACGCGATCCAAGGGTGGCAGTGGGGAGGGAGACTGAGGGAGGAGGAGGAAGGGGGAGGAAGGAAGGGAGGCCGGTGACCGGGAGAGGGCCAGGGCCATTGCAGCTGCCCCTGTCATCTACCAGTCACCAGCAGTTCCCACTGGGCTGAATCGATTTATTATCAAATAAATCGATTCAGCCCAAAAAGGAGCGGTAAAAACCAGCTCCTTTTTGACTCGGGTTTAATGGGGGGAAACCCCAGCCCCCTTGGCGAATCGATTCCAAATCCATTCGACAATGGAAATTAGACTGGTTTAAACCGGATCATGCTACCACATGATCCGATTTAAACCTCAGTGGGAATGGGCCCATGGTTTACATCAGCCACAACTATATATACCCTAGGCTGATGTAACTCTCCCAGTCCATGGCATAATACATTATCTCATAGTACTGAGTCATACATATCATAGGTACATGATACAATACATATCTTGGTGTCTGGCCACTTCAAGGATATTTATCTAGATGTCCTGGTCTTGTCACACACACCACACACACATTATGATTGTGCAGTTCACTAGATTTTAGTTTTACATTGCCAAAGGCTGACATATGTATATATAACAAAATACTGTAGACCCTGTTCTTTTTATACTCAATGGTACTTTGGGAGAGTGTTTTCAGCTCCAGTGATTTCTACTGAAGGATATGTATGTTTCTGGCATGAAAAATAATGTATTTCTATGTGAGCTTATGGAATAGAATTAATTTAGTGTTGTCCTGTCTTTTTAATACTTCTCTCTCTCTCTCTCTCTCTCTCACACACACACACACACACACGCACACACACATTTGTGTTCATTTTTGCCTCTGAAGATCTTTTCTCATATACCCCAAATAATAATAATAATAATAATAATAATGATGATGTTTATTTATAGCCCGCTCCTCTGACACCAATCAGAACGGGTTACAATAATTTAAAAAAAAATCAAGATAAAACAATTCCAATAACCCAAGGCCCCACCTTCCACCCCTTAAAATTGAATTAAACCAGTATCGAATTAAAATCCAAAACAGTTACATACATACAACATAAAACATAAAAAGCAGCTAGTCATACTATGGACCCTGTAGATGTAAACATTGTAGATAAAGTGCTGGGAGCTGGTGGAAGAACACGTCCCAGTTGCCGTGAACCAGTGCCAGGGCCAGGAGTTAAGGTGTTTCTGGGAAGGCCTGCCTGAAGAGATGCGTCTTTCAAGCTTTTTAAAAGCTCTCAAGGGATGTAATAAGACGCATCTCATCCGGCAGGTCATTCCATAGCCTGGGAGCAGCAGCAGAGAAGGTCCCCCGGGAGGTCCGTGACAGCCTTATTTTCATAGGCTGTAGTAGATTTGAGAAATAAATGGTTGACCATTTTAGAGCACATGGCGCATGTCTCCTTACTGCCCCCCCCCAATAAAAGTGTCATCACAGCATGATTTTTGGATTTTGTTGTTGGTCTTTTGTGTGTATGCTTTCAAGTCACCTGTTAACATATGACATATAGCAACCCATATTAAAAAAAAATAGAGATTTTTTTTAAAGACAAGGAATATTGCAGAGGTCATTTTACCAGTTGCTTCCTCTACACCACCTAATATTTGTTGGTGGTCTCCTATCCAAGTACTAACCAGAGGTTATCTTCCAAGATCAGACACAGTAAGTTGATCCCAGATGAGTGCTGCTGATGTAGAGGAAATAAGAAGGCATATTTTCACATATGATGGTTTTGCCTCCTGACACTCTAGTTCTGATGTTGTTGTTTTGCAGTATTTATGGTTTATTTTTTTAATTTTAATGTTTTTATTACAGTACATAATACAAATTGTACAATCTACCTTTCATAATATACTTTTCTCCCCTCTCCCCCTCCCAAAAACAGCATTTGAGGGAAATACATTCCAATCAAGTTAATCATTATCGGAGATGCGGAAAATATCATTAATTATATTTTTTACTTCTTCATACCCCATTTTACCTTCCACCTTCTTAATTACAATTTCTCATTTATCTTTCCATGATTCATTATTGCTTTCCCCAATATATTTAAGCCTTGGAGCTCTTTAAGCAGAGGCTGGAGAGCCATCTGTCAGGGTTACTTTGATGGAGAGTCCCTGCATGGCAGGGGATTGGACTGGATGGCCCTTGTGGTCTCTTCCAACTCTATGATTCTATTATTCTTTCCCTGAGGAAATAAAATAATATGTATTCTTTTATATATTTTTTAAAAATAAGACTTATTCCAATTTGATTGGTTTTTCCATCCATAAGCAATCATTGCATGGGCAGCTTTTAGAAATTGTTTTATTACATATTTTTGATTACTATTCAATCTCAATTCCCCTAAATTGCGAGTTAAACATTTTTCTTTGCTTAATTGTATCTCTATCCCTATTATTATATTTATCATTTTCTTAACCACTGTCCAAAATTCTTGAACAAATGGGCATTCCCACCACATATATACAGTATGTAAATTCCCTCAGTTCCACATCCACGCCAACATTTTGATTGAAATTTTATCATTTATAAATGCTAATTAATGTGACGTCATTTTGATCTAAAATAGATTTTATTTCATCTAATGATTTTCCTATCCTTTTTATTTGAATGCAGTATTGATTTCCAATTAATATAGTTAATATTTCTTCCTGTATTCATTCTCCTGTTGAATCATATGTCTCCAATTATTTTAAATTCCTTGGTCTTTAATTTTTTAAATATCTTTCCAAAGTCTTCAATGTTACTTTTATTTAAATATTCGATTGGTAACCATTTCCAGGTTTTTTTTCCATTTTTTATTTTATTTTATTCCAAAGAAAATATACAATATATAATACAATGTACAAATCAATACACAAAAGAAGTTATTGCATATTCATAGTATCATTGTATACAATACAAGGACATTTCCAGTTTTTTATGCCCAGTTTTTTACTCCAATTCTCCCATATTTTATAATTCACCATCATTGGACCAATTATTTTCTCTTTTTTGTTGTTTCTCCATGTTTTTCCCTGGAAGATAGAGACATACTCCATTTGATTGTTCTGCCTTTCTAATTTAACCCATTTTGTATTTTTATTATATTCTACCTCTATCATTCTTAGTAATTGAATCATCTCAAAATATACTTTGAGTGATGGAACACCCCATCCTCCATCATTTTGATGCTCGTATAATAATTCCTTAGCTAAACTGACTTTTTTATTCCCTGATATCCATTTTAATATTGATATATCCCATTTCTTCAAAACTTTGCTAGGAATTATTTCTTGGATAGTTTGAAATAAATATAAAAACTTTGGTAATACTGTCATTTTAAACATTCTAATTTTTGTTAGCATTTTCCGATTTTTATTAGCCCATTTGGAGATTTGGTTATTATTTTTTTCCATAATTGATTATAATTACCCTGTACAACATTATCTAACTTAATTAATAAATTTACACCTAAATATCCTGATAGTTTGAATTTCTTTTTGTTCCCACCAATCAGTGTTCATAAACATTATATCTGATTTATCCATGTTAAATTTAAGCCCATAAATGTTTTCAAATTTCTGAAATATTTCCAATAATTTTATCACAGCTTGGCATGGTTTTTGTGTCATTATCAGAGCGTCATCTGCAAATAAGTGCAACATTATTTCTTCTTTACTTATTTTATATCCCATTATCTCTTCTGCTTCCCTGATCATATTTGCAAATGATTCCATTGCTAATACAGTGGTCCCCCGGTTTACGAATCCCCCGGGGTACGAAAACCCCGGGGTACGAAACCAGCGGGACCGCTAAAGTATCCCCCGGGATCCGAAAGATCCCCCGGGATACGAAAAAAAAACTGCACGGCCCCTTTAAATCGGCCGCGCGGTCCGTTTAAAATAGCGGTCCCCTGGGAAACGAATGCTTCTGGGTTACGAAAGGTAATCTGGAACGGATTACCTTCGTAACCCGGGGGACCACTGTATAAATAATAAAGGGTAAAGTGGGCAGTCCTGCCTTACTCCACTTTTAATTTAATTTAATTCTAATTTTTTTTATTTCTTTCCATTTACTGTACTATATTTCCATGGTGGTTTCACTAAACCTTTCCCCTAATCCAAAATCCCTACAAATTCTATAAGATATTCATGATTTATTGAAGCAAATGTTTTGTAAACATCTAGTTTTAACAAAGCTAATTTATTTTTATGTTGTTTATCATGATGTAATATATTAAATATATTCCTTATTGGTTCCTGAATATATCTCCCTTTCACAAATCCATATTGTTGTTGTTGTTGTTTTAATTAAAGTAAGTAAATATTCTTCTAGCCTGTTAGCTAAAAATTTCATAAAGATTTATAATCTTGATTGCTTAATGTGATGGGATGATAAGGTTTGGGGTTGATTGGATCCTTATTGGGTTTTATTAGTATAATTTCAGATAATTTCCATGTTTCTGGTATTATTTTATTTTCCAATATTTCATGGTAAATTTTAGTCATATGTTCACTCAATTCATTTTTTAAAGTTTTATAAAATATAGATTTAAATCCATCTGGGCCAGGAGATTTAATCCCCTTTATATCTTGTATTATTCTTTCTTCTTTGTGGTCTCTGCGAATCATACAAATGGGTTCTTCTGCGCCTGCGCAGTCGAATTCGGAACCTTCTGGAATCACTGGGCAAAGTAGAACTTGCAACCTTTTGCAACTTTTTGGCAGTAGCTCTACCCCTCCTCTATATAAGCCCAGTTCCCGCTCTTTTCCACAATTCCTTTTTTTCCGCCGCGTAGGCTACTCGAAGGAAGTGTGTTGGAATCACTCTCGATTGGCTACAAATTGGTTTCAATCTTCGGTTTGCTTTTTGACCATTCTTACTCGTCTTCGTTTTGGCTCCTGTCTCTCAACTTGTTTGACCTCGCTTTGGATTATGGATTGGAATTGATGTCCATTCAAGAACTGTATTATTTGTGGGGCGAAAGTCCCTCAGACTGACCCGCACAAGAAGTGCCTGATCTGCTTGGGTGAAGCCCATGACATCCAGAGCTGTGCCCTCTGCAGATCTCTGATTCCTCAGGCAAGGAAGAACCGGGCATCCCATCTTAAATCATTCCTCCTTGACAAGGCCTTAGCCCTGCAAGAAGTTCTGCCTTCGACATCGAAGTCGGCATCACCCATCCAAGAAATCGGCCGAGAAATCAGATGATAAGCAAAAGTCCAGGTCCTCTAAAAAACAGGAAGGACAAGTCCACATCGGACTCGGACTGGAGGGATGTTGAGCGAAGTAAGAATGAAAAACCTTCTAAGGGCTTGACAGGTGGCTCTTCCTCCCATTCGGAGTTGAATGCGAATGCCTCTGCCAAGAGGAAGCATTCCTGTGAGGGTGAGACCCTCCAGAAAAAAGCCCGCTCCGACTCCGACGAGGGCTCACGTGCTCGACAGCATGCCTCGGAGTCAAGGGAAACTCCTGCCGCACCAGAGCCCACTTCTGTTCCGATGGATTCTCTGCATTGAGACCTCCCTTCGCAGCCGGCTGAGCAGCACCCTCTGCAGGAGGAGACCATTTCACCGAGGCTGAGCCTGGAACACTGTGAGTCTTCTCGGGATGGCCACTCACCGACACCGATGGTGAGGTCAGGCTCGACCCATGGGTCCGATCACAGAGGCTTCTTTTATGATAGTGACACCGGGTTATACTACACCATGGTGGATCCATCCACCCTAGAGAGGCGCAGGGACTCTTCCTCCATTGAGAAGCGTCGGGACCGACGATGGGTGCCCCTGGATGTCTCTGCAGCTGTCTTGGGACTGAGCGAACAAGTCCCTCAGAGGAAGGAGATTGCAACTCAGGCACCTTACTCTCCAGCCAGATCCGTGCTCTGCCTGGGAGAGGACTCAGATTCGGAGCCTGAAGCCTCAGTGCAAGGGGGCTCGGTTCCGTCTCCAGAGGATGACTCTGATGAGGGAGAGCTCTTGGTCTCCGCAGAACTTTTACCAGCCTGGTCCAGTCTCTCCTACAGACAACACACTCCATTTTGGGGAGCATCTCATCAAAATGGATAATGCACTAGAGTTGGAGTTCACCCGGTCTGACAAGAATGCTCTGGATCCAGTGGAGAGATGGGTTCAAGGGTTGGCCCCTACCTTGGCTGCCATCCCCTTTCTGCCATCATTGGAAAAGATTGCCAAGCGCTCCTGGCAGACTCCGACCTCGATCCCTGCCACTTCGAGGAAGATTGATGGTCTATACCACCTCTCCCCAACGTCGGCTTCCTGGCTCCACTCTCATCCCATCCAGAATTCCGCCATCGTCGAGGGGTCTCAGCGTGTTTTCACCCTGAAGACCTTGAACTCACCAACTGATAGAGAGGCCAAGAAGGTGGATGGACTTGCAAAGAAGTCCTTTGAGGCTTTTGCCCTGGGATTGAGAGTGACCAATTACAACGCCTGTATGGAGGCATACATATGGAACGTATGTCCCCTCTATTGGCCGAGCTACCTGAAGACAAGAGTCCGGCAGCCCACCTGCTCAAGGAAGAGACTCATGCTATGGCCAGACTTCTCATCACGTCTGCCAGGCACAGCACTGATTGTTCTGCCAAGTCGATGGCGGCTGCCATCGCCCTCAGGAGACATGCATGGCTGAGAGCGTTGGACTTGACCCTGAACGTGAGGGCCGCGATCAAAGATATGCCTTTCGACGCCGAAGGCCTGTTTAATAAGAACACAGACGAGCAGCTTAATTATAAGTACCACATAAATAAATTTATCACAGGTCCCAACAATAACAGTGGCAGAGTCGTTGTCCTATGTGCATATGTGGGGGGATATTTTTGGCCAAGTGATTTATTCTGGGAAGGCCTGCTGAAAGAGATCCATCTTGATGGCTTTTTTAAACCCATCCAGGTTGGTAATTTGACGGATCTCATCCAGCATGCCATTCCATAAAGTGGGAGCGACTGCAGAAAAAGTCCTCTGGGAGGTCACCACCAATCTGGTCTTCACTGGTTGTAATAGGTTCCTCCCAGAGGATCTGAGTGCACGGGGCTGACCACCCTTCTCGACAAAGTACGCACCCTGCTTCAGGGGGCAATTTTCCCGTTGGACTCTTCCCAGGCCCATTCGGCCTTCTTCTCCCGGTACTTCATGGTACCAAAGCCCGATGGAGGCCTCTGTCCCATCCTGGACCTCCAAGGACTAAGTGCCTTCTTGTCTTACAAGAACTTCTGGATGGTAACCCCTTGCCTGTATTCTACCTTTGTTACACCAGGGCTTGTGGTTTGCAACCATAGACTTGAAGGATGCTTATTTTCAAGTGTCCATCCGGGAGAAGCATTGGAGGTTCCTCTCTTTCACCATCGGGACGGAGATGTACCACTACAATGTTCTTTCCTTCGGTCTCACCACGGCTCTGAGGGTCTTTACAAAGTGCATGGCCCCAGTAGTGGCTTATCTCCATCAGCGTGGTTCAAGAGTCTTTCCCTACTTGGATGATTGGCTCTTCACTGCATACTCAGAGGAGGACCTGGTGCAGGACATCTCCTTTGCAATATCCCTCCTTCAGTCCCTCAGGCTGGTGCTGAACCTGGAGAAGTCACATCTAACTCTGACCACAAGGATCAAGTTCATCGGTGCTGTCCTCGACACCAACGATTGCGCCGCATTCCTGCCAGAGGACCATTTCCAGCCCCTCTGCAAGGCCGTCTGTCAGTGCTGTGCCAACAGAAGGGTACGAGCCCATTACATCCATCTGGCCCTCGGGCACATGGTGTCCATGACGTTTGTGATTCTGTGGGCAAAGCTTCAGATTCAGCTTCTGCAGTCCTGGTTCCTGTCCGTGTTTGACCCGATGACCGACCACCCAAGCATGGCTCATGGTACTGAGACCCGTTGCTCAGTCCCTCTGGTGGTGGCTAGATTCCCGGAACGTCTGCGCCAGCATGCCCTTCGCGCCTCAGGAACCGCAGGTCATTCTCACGTGTCACGTGTCAGGCCTGACGGTGAAAGACAAGTGGCAGATGTGTCATCGAGTTCTCTACATCAATGTTCCGGAGATGCTGGCTGTGGAGAAAGCACCCAGGGCCTTCGAAACCAACCTGTTTGGCAAGGTAGTACAGCTCCTGACGGACAACACCACCGTCATGTACTACATCAACAAGCAGGGAGGCCCCAGGTCACCGACACTGCTGGAGATAACTACGCATCTGGCACTGGTGCATACCGAAGGGGATTGCCCTCCAGGCAGTCCATCTCCCTGGAGAAGATAACGTCCTGGCCAACCAACTCAGCAGGTCTGCTTCACAATGCCACGAATGGACACTGCATCCAGAGACAGTGGCAGACCTGTTCCTGAGATGGGGCACACCTTGGATCGACCTGTTTGCGTTGGAGACCAGCTCCCACTGCACCCAATTCTACTCCCGGGACCGGTCTTTCTCTACACCTTCCTACTGTTCCCACTCATCACAAGGGTCATTTTCAAGATGTCGAGTGACCAAGCGGACGCCATCCTGATCACCCCCCTGGTGGCCCAGGCAGCCGTGGTTTCCATCTCTTCTTCACCTGTCCCGGAGACAGTTTCGTTAGCTCAAGCCGAGGCCTGATCTCGTCACTCTTCAGGGGGAGTTTAGTTCAACATTTGGACATCGACAACGTGGAGGCTCCGGCCCTAGAGTCCCTTCCGGCTTCAGTACGACGAGTGATCCTGTCAGCCCCAAAACCGGCTACCAAGAAGTCTTACTCCTGTAAGTAGAAAAGGTTTCTCCATTTCCTCGCTTCAAGGAACCTCTCTCCATCCATGGTGTCCACACCAATCGTGTTGGAGTTCCTGATGACACTGGTGGAATCGGGGCTTTGCCTTAATTCCATCAAGTGCTATTTGTCTGCTATTTGTTCCCATTTCCAGTTTCAAGGGAAACTGTCCTTCTTCAAGTATCCCCTGGTAAAGCGTTTTTGTTTGGTTTTTGTTTTTTTTTAATATTTTTTATTGCTTTCCATACAAATACAAAAACATAATTAATTCAAAAGGAAAACGTAAAAAAAAAAGAAACTAAGTCTAAATTTACACATCATATACAAAAAATACAAAACGGTTATCCCATTCATCTAGGTCAATGTTTTTCTACCTCTATCTTATCCTCGTATTTCTCAGAAAAGACAACATACACACACACACACACACATAAAAAAAAAAAAGAAACAAAAAATAATAATAATAAAAAAATTTAGAATTCGGTTACTTGAACTTCCTCGTTTCCGAATTTCTATTCTGCACAGATAATTACCATCTCCCTATTCTTGTCGTTTCTTTTACTTTGATGTTATTCTTTCTTCCTATAACTTTGTTAAAAAATTAACACCTAATCTAAATTTTCCACTTAAATCCGATAGTTTATTTCTTATTCCTTCAATTGTTGCTGTAATCTCTTCTTCTTTCTTTCTCTTTCCTCTCCTTCCCTTCCTTTCCCTCTCCCCTCTCTCCCCCTCCCTCTTCCTCGCCTCCTCCTCCTTCGTTTCTATTCTTTCCTTTTGCTCTTCTCTCTTTCTATTTTCTTTTTCTTATCTATTTTATCTATGTTATTTATATTGTTATTCCTTTTCTTTAAGGCCTAGAATTGCAACTTCTCCCCAATGTTCTTTTAAAAACTCAATTACTGGACTCCAAATTTTATAAAAGTTTTCTTGTGTCTCATCTCTCAATAGATGTGTCAGTTTGTCCGCTTCCATTATATCATATATTTTCAAAAGCCAATCTTCTTTGGTGGGAATTATTTCTTTCTTCCAATACTGTGCATAATTTATTCTAGCTATTGTAATCGGATAAAAAAGTATTTTTCCATATTTCCTTTCTAGCTCATCATCTAAGATTCCTAATAAATATATCTCAGGTTTCATTTCTATTTGAGTCTTTAACATTTTATTAATAATTTTATTTATTATGCTCCAATATTTGTTTGCTGCTTTGCATTTCCACCAACAATGAAAAAATGTTCCTGGTGCTTTCCCACACTTCCAACAGTTATTTGTAGTTTTCTTATAAATTTTTGCCAACCTCTCTGGGGATAAGTACCACCTAAAAAACATTTTATACCAGTTTTCTTTCAAGTTTTGCGATAGTGTGTAGTTCAATCCTTTCTTCCATATCTTCTCCCATTGTTCTAATTGTATAGGATGGCCTATATCTTTTGCCCATTTTACCATGACCTCTTTCACTATTTCGTCTTCCATTTGGTATTCCAGCAATTTTTTATATATTTTTCCAATCATTTTTCCCTTTTTTCCATACATAATCTCTTCTAGCTCTGTTTTATTGTCTGTGAATCCTTGATGTTTCATATCTTCCTTAGCTCTTTCATAGAGTTGCCTATATTGGAACCAACCAAGATTAAAACCACTTGCTTCTAAATCTTCCCGTTCTTTAATTTTAAATCCTCCTACCTGCCTTGCTAACAAATCTTTATAGGTGCACCATTTTTCATCCTTGTCCATTTCCTTTCTATAGAATGCTTCTTGTGGCGACAACCACATAGGGGTTTTATTTACTATTCTGTTTTTATATTTATTCCAAATTTTTAAAAGTGTTTTCCTTATACAATGATTATTAAATGTTTGGTTAGTTTTCTCTTTATTATATATTAGGTAAGCATGTAAACCAAATTTGATCCCTTCTCCCTCTAGTTCTAACAATCTTCTTTCTTCTAATTTTAACCATTGTATTATCCATTCTAATCCACACGCTTGAAAATATAAGGAAAAATCGGGTAAAGCTAACCCTCCTCTCTCTCTTACGTCCTGTAACACTTTAATTCTTACTCTAGGTTTTTTTCCTTGCCAAATAAATTTCAAAATATCTTTATGCCAATTCAAAAATGGTTTATTATTAGTAATAATTGGGAGCATTTGAAATAAAAATAACATCTTAGGTAAGATAGCCATTTTGATTACTGAAATTCTTCCTAAGAGGGAAAGTTGTAATTTGCTCCATTTGATTAAATCCTTTTGGATTTCTTTCCATGTTTTAATATAATTGTTCTCAAATAAATCTATAGTCTTCTTTGTAATATATATACCTAAGTATCTAACTTTTTTCTTTATCTCTATCCCAGTTAATTTATGGATTTCTTCTTCTTCTTCATGTTTCATATTTTTTGTAATTATGGCTGATTTAGATTTATTAATCTTACAACCCGTCATATCTCCAAATTCATTCATTGTTTTCATTAGTAATTCTACGCTTTCTTTTGGGTTCTCCAAATTCACAATCAAATCGTCAGCATATGCCTTGATTTTGTAGTTATATTTTTTAATTTTTATACCTTTTATACTACTTTCGTTATTAATTTTTCTTATCAGTGTCTCCATTATCATTAGGAATATTAAAGGGGAAAGAGGGCACCCTTGTCTAGTTCCTCTAGCTATTGTAATGGCCTGGGATTTATCTCCATTAATCAAAATATTGGCTTTTTGTTGTTTATAAATTTCTCTAATCCATACCATAAAGGTTTCCCCTAGATCTAATCTTTTTGCTATTTTCTCTAACGCAATCCAATTAACCGAGTCGAAAGCTTTTTCTAGGTCAAAAAAAAATAATCCCAATTTTCTATCGCTGTGCCTTTCGTAATATTCTAAAACATTCAAAATATACCTAAGATTATCCTTCATATATCTTCCTGGCAAAAATCCCCTTTGATCTTCCCCTATTAACACGTTTAAACAATTTTTCAATCTTTTGGCAAGGATAGTTGTAAAAATCTTATAATCTACGTTAAGAAGTGATATCGGCCGATAATTGGATGGGTTTTCTAGGTCTTTATCCTCTTTAGGGATTAACGTTATATTAGCTTCTTTCCAAGTGTCTGGAATTCCTTCTTCGTTTATTTTTCCTATTGTATTTAAGAATGATACACTTATCTTGTCTTTAAATACTTTGAAGAAGCTTGCTGGGAAACCATCTGGGCCAGGAGTTTTACCCTCTTTACTTTCTAATATTGCTTCGGTTACTTCTTCTTTGGTAATGGGTGCATTTAGTTGGTCTTTCTGTAACTCATTCAATACAGGTAATTCAATATTTTCTAAATAAGTCTTAAGTTTGGCTTCATCTATTGGGTGTTCTTTGTATAGATTATTATAAAAGTGAACAAAAACCTCTTGAATTTTTTCCAATTGGGTATGTATTCCTTTTTCATCCTTAATTTTAATTATTTGTTTTTTTTCTTTTTCTTTTTTTAACTTTAGCGCCAGCCATTTCCCTGTTTTGTTTGAGTGTTCAAAATTAATTTGTTTTAATTTTTTCATTTTATAATCAATTTCTGAGACCAGTTCCAAAGAAATTTGTTTTCTCAGCATCTTAATTTCCTTTAAGATAACCATATCTTTTGGATTTTTCTTCAAAATCTCTTCCTTTTCTTTAACTAAATCGTTTAGGGTCTTTAATTTCTGTGTTTTTTTCTTTTGATATATCACATTTTGCTGGATAAAAAACCCCCTTACTACTGCTTTAAAAGTATCCCAAATTGTTTTCATTTTGGACTCTTTACATGTGTTTTCTTTAAAAAAATTAATGATTAATTTTTTTGCTTTATTTACTATCTCTGGTTCTTTTAACAACTCTTCATTTAGTCTCCAATATTTTCTCTTTATGTGGTCTTTGAATATCAAAATTTGGGGATTATGATCTGAAATTAGTCTTGGTAGTATTTCCATATTTTTAATTTCATCCAATAAGGGTTTGCTAGCTAATATTAGATCTATCCTAGCCAGGGATTTATGGCTATCTGAATAAAACGTATATCCTTCTGCTGACCCATATAGATATCTCCACACATCTATCAACATATGGTCTTTCGTTAAGTTGAAAAATGTCTTGGGTAGTTTACCTTGTTTGTCTTTGATTTTTTTTGTAGATTTCCTATCTGCTCTAGGGTTGACTACCCCATTGAAATCTCCCAATACAATAATATTATCATAATTGTAATCTAGTAATCTTTTATTCAGATCTTCATAAAACCTTGTTTTATTTTCCAATGGACTGTATATGCCCACCACTAATATTTTTTTCCCTTTCCAGATAATCTCTACACCTAATAGATGGCCCTTGTTATCTTTAAAAATTTCTTTTGAATTTAAATGTTCCTTAACATATATGATCACTCCTTTTTTCCTTTTGTCCATTGAGGCCACAAATTCCTTACCTAGTTTTTTGTTTTTAATAAGTCTAATTTCTTCGGATTTAATATGGGATTCTTGTAGACAAATCACATCGCTTTTTTGCTTTTCTAATAAAGCAAACACTTTCTTTCGCTTTTGGGAGGAGTTTAAGCCTTTTACATTTAAAGAAATAAATTTCATTTTGAAGTAGCTTTGCGCACACACACACACACCCACACACAAAAGGAAGAGAAGGAAGGGAGAGAGGGGAAAAAAATATTTATGTATTCCTTTATTTATTTATTTATTTATTCTCCTTCTTCTCTTTTTCTCCTTCTCTTTGTTCAAGAACAATTAGGAGTCGTTCAGGCAAATTAGTAACTACTTAATGTTTCAATGTCTCTTTAACTTTCCCCTCCCTCCCCCTTCCCCCCCCTCTCTCTTCCCTTCTCTTTCACCTAGCTATGCTTCTTCCTCTTTATCTATTTCTGTAACTTGAAGTTCTGGTTCTTTGTCCGGTGTTTCCAGTGGAGAGTTCTGTAGTCTGGGTCTTTTTCCAACTCTTTGTTCCTTGGGGCTACGTTCTTTATTTTCCTCAATTTCTTTTCTATATTTTTTCCAGAAATCAACTGCTTTTTCTATTGAGTTCAATCTGTATCTTTTCAACTTCCAGGTGAGGGATAAACCTTCAACTTCCTCCCATCGAAAAGGGATTCCATGAGTTTTCAATTGGTCTGTTAAGAATGTGTATTCTTTTCTTGATTTCAGCACTCTTCCTGGGATGTCTTTAAAAATACGGATCACTCTCCCCTCAATAATTAGTTCTTTATTGTAGCTTTGTTGATCCCGTGTTTGTTTCCTCACAAAAAAAACAATCACATCCCGGGGTACATCTTTGGTTCTTGCTGCTTTAGAGTTAATTCTATACGATCTGTCCAATTCCCATGGAAATTGCTCTTCTGGTTCGTCTACAAAATTGGCTAATGCTTTGGCTAGTAGTTTATATAAATTCTCACCACTGCGTTCCGGGATTCCTCTAAGTTTAAGGGAATTTTCTCTTTGTTTAATTTCCATTCTTGTCATGATTTCTTGATCTTCCTTCTGTTGTTTCATTAGACATTCTATTTTAGATTCGTTTTGTTTTACATTCACTTCCATTCTTCCTATTTTGTTAGTTAGTCTTCCCACGTCTGAGGTAATCTGTTCTAAGGAGTGTTTCATATCTCTCATCTCATTCTTGATTTCTTGTCTCACTTCTTCTCTTATCTCTGCTTTTATCCTTAGATTATCTTCTCTCATCTCTTCTCGCATACGTCTCATTTCCTCCAACATCAATTCATTTTGTTCTGATAATTTAATTGCTTCAAAAGATGGTCTTCTTTGACCAACCGATGGGAGTTGACTTGGTGGTGGTTTTTTCATAAAAGCCATTCTTAACTTTATATTCAATATTCTAATTATACAATATTTTTAAACTTCCAAAGTCTCAATTTAGAACTTCCCCCAATTTCAAAATTCCCGAGTTAAACTTAAAGATTATATAAGACCAATATAAATATCCAAAAGTATCTCTCCACAACCAACTTCAATTGTTCTCCAGGATTTCCAACTTTCCAAGGAAAATTTTTAACCAGTAAGTATAATATTAGCTATTTCCAATTCAATATAAATTAACTATTTCGGTATGGGTTAGATATTTTCAATTTCTTTTAAGCAATTTTCTCTTAGACAATTCCTCTATATTTCTCTTATCCTTTTTGGGTGCCTAAAAGATCTACTCAAAATTCCAACCTCCTTCTCTCTCTTGTTATTTCAACCACCTGTTTAGTGACAATTCTGTTTCTAAAACCCAGCCAACAGTCCTACAGAGCCTTACAATCACTATATATCAACCCCTATATAAAAAACAAGAGGAGAAGAGATACAGACAGCAACCTCTTATACAAAGGATAACTACAACAAAGAGAGTAAATATATGAATATAAACTGACAGTGTTTTCAGATCTTTTAGCTATTCGTCTTGTTTATCTTATTTCAGCATAATATATCAGTCTGTTCCGTCTTCTTCTTGTTTATACTTTGCTTTACTGACTTAAGCTAAATAGATGACTCATTTCCAGCACTGTCGGCGTTTTCAAGGTCAGCTTGCCACCTTCGTCTCCACACAGCTCCCACTCGTTGTAAAGCGTTTTTGAAGGGCTTTAACAACTTGCACCCGCCGGTCTCAGTACTGACACCGGCTTGGAACCTTGAGGTTATTTTGTCTGGTTTGGGTTCCAAGCCCTTTGAGCCCATGGCTACAGCTGATCTAAGGCTGGTTACTTGGAAAACAGCCTTTCTTGTAGCCATCACCTCTGCCCACCATGCAGGCGAGCTCTGTGCTTTGTGGAGGGACCAGCCTTTCCTGAGGTTCCATAAGAATAAGGTTGTCCTCCGTACCGACATTACCTTTTTGCCTAAGGTAGTGTCTGCCTTTCATATGTGCTAGGACATCGTCTTCCTGACCCTGGCTCCGAACCCGACCAGCAATACCGAGCGTCGCTTGCACTCTTTGGACGTTTGGAGGGCCTTAGCCTTCTATTTGGGCAGAACTTTGGGTTTGAGCCGCGCTGATAGACTGTTCCAGTGTTATTCAGAGCCAAAGAAGGGACTACCTGTGACTGCTCAGAGGTTTTCCAAATGGGTGGCCAGTACCATTCACCTCTGTTATGAACTGTCGGGTAGAACTCTCCCTGCCAGGGTCAGAGCACATGCAACTAGGGCGGTAGCGACATCCTCTGCTTTTCTGACTGGGGTGCCTTTGGAGGATATCTACAAGGCTGCTGTCTGGTCCCAACCAATGACTTTTATTAAACATTACAGGTTGGACACCAGAGCAAGAGCTGAAGCAGCCTTTGGGAGGGCAGTGTTACTGTCTGCTATTCATTGAGTGTCTGTTTACCTTTCATTACTGTTACTGAAGGTATTAACTGTTTATGACATGCTATGTGATTCCCTGTCACATTGTATGTTTCTTGCCTGTACACAGGTTATCATGCTGTTCGACTATTCCAGGACTATGTGGCCTTCTGGCCTGTCTATACTTGAAGTGACAGATGTGGGACATGCCTGACATTTTGCCATAGCATCCAGCTTGGGTGCAGTACCTAAGTGCAGGTGTTGTTCACTGCTGTATTATGTTACACTTTTTCATGCACAAGGTTTCAAAAGTTTACTCATTTGAGTACAGTGTCCAAATGTTTACTCAGCTGAATATGATTTTAATGCAGTTGTTAATTTCTATATTAGAAACAAGAAACACAAACAGGTGTTTGATTCACTTTGCTATTTTATTGTTGATCCATAAATGTCATTTGTTTCATCTTACAACTGTTGTCATGACACTCCCTCCGCCGCTGACCTAAGCTTGCTCGTCTAACCCATTTGTATGATTCGCAGAGAAGAAGGACAGGTTGCTTACCTGTAACAGTATTTCTTTGAGTGGCCATCTGCAAATACATAAAAATCCTGCCCTTCCTCCCGGCAGTGTCCTGCTCATGATTGGTTTTGCTCCTCTGTCGCTTTGCGGCGGAAAAATTCAGAACTTGGGAAAAGAGCAGGAACTGGTGTTATATAGAGGAGCGGCGGAGCTACTGCCAAAAAGTTGAAAAAGGCTGCAAGTTTTACTTTGCCCGGTGATTCCAGAAGGTTCTGAATTCGACTGTGCAGGCGTAGAAGAACCCATTTGTATGTATTCGCAGATGACCACTCGAAGAAATACTGTCACAGGTAAGCAACCTGTCCTTCTACCTCTTCCTTAGTTATTGGGGAATTTATATAATTTCTTTGTAATTTGATTTTTATATTTGTTTTCTGATCCTCAACTTTCTTCTCTTCACACATGCTTTCATAAAATTTAACTAAAACTTTTCTTATTCTCTCATCATCAGTTATTATTTTACTAATTACCCTTTTCCCTCTTTTTTTTAAAGAAATTTGGCCCAACTCTTCATACTTCTAGTATCACATGCCTTAAATTCATTCCTAGTATACATTTGGTTTCTTAATATAGTTGTTTGATCCAGTTTTTTAATTTCTTCTCTTTTTTATCTTACTGTTCTTTTAGAGATATATTCTTATATTTATTAAATTGTTTTTGTAACACTTCCACATCTTCTATCAAATTCTTTCTATATAAATTTTTATTTTTAAAATTCCTATTTCCATGCTTAGGCATTTTCCCCTTACCACTGCTTCAAATGCATTCCATAATAAATGTTTTGGAATACTTCCCCTATCATTTAAATCAAAATAATTTTTAATTTCCTCTCTAATTTGTAATCAAAATAACCACAGGATCAAAAGTCCATTTTTTTTACATCTCTTAATATTTGTTCTTTCAATCTTTATATACTGCAGGCCAGACACTCACTGCATTAATTTCTTTTTTAAAAAACTATTACCATATATACTCGTGTATAAGTCGACCTCATGTATAAGTCAAGGCCAGTTTTGGGGGCCAAAATCATGGATTTTGATATGACACGTGGATAAGTCGAGGGTCAAACACTGGGGCATATTACAAAAGATCTAAAGGGGGAAACAAATCACTACTTTCCCTCCCTACATCTCCCTCTCTGGACCCCTCCCAAGTCCCAAGGGTCATAGTCTCAGCATGTAAAAGGGGAAACAACCTCAGGCACACACACACACACTTTCACTTTACTAAAAGTATTCCCAAAACACATTGCTTGCAAAGGAGGGGAGAGAAACCCTTCTCTCTTTCCCCACAACTCCCAGGATTCCATTGCTTTCAAAGGAGGGGAGGGAAACCTCTCTCTCTCTCTCTTTCCCCACAACTCCCAGGATTCCATTGCTTTCAAAGGAGCAGGGAGAAACCCCTCTCTCTCTTTCCCCACAACTCCCAGGACTCCATTGCTTTTCTCTCTCTTTCCCCACAACTCCCAGGATTCCATTGCTTGCAAAGGAGGGGAGTGAAATCTCTCTCTCTCTCTCTTTCCCCACAACTCCCAGGATTCCATTGCTTGCAAAGGGGGGGGGGCATTGCAAAAGGGGGACAGACCTTTCTCCCTCTCTTATCTCTCCCCCAGGATTCTCAGGCTCATGGCTTGCCAGATGGGGTCCAAGCCTGGGCATGCTCTCTCTCCCCCTTTCCTGAGCAGCTCCTTCTTAGCACTGGCTGCAGGGAGGGACTGAGGGTCAGGATCTCTCTCTCTCTCTCTCTCTCTCTCTCTCACACACACACACACACAGGAAGAAAGGAGAGCACGCAGGGGAGCTGCCAAGGACTGCAACAAGGACCTCCCAAAGATCCCTGGCTGCAGAGGAAGGTGGGCACTTGTTTAACAAAAATTTCAAGCAGTAATAACTTGTTGTCCCGTAGATAAGTCTACCCATGATTTTAGAGTCCATTTTGGGGCATAAATTTCTTGACGTATAGTCAAGTATATATGGTATCTATTTTTAACTAAAAAATAATCTATATGACTAAAGCTTTGTGTCTAGCTGATTATTTTCATAATTATTATTGCCTGTTCTTTCATAACCATCAATAATTCTCCAAATTAATTTTAAAATTTTCATTTTTATTCTTTTTCTTTCCTACTCTTTCCCTTATATTCCCCTTTGTATTGTATCTTAATATGTCAAGATTAACGTCCCCTCCCAGAAATAGATCCCCTTCATAAAAGTCCTCTAATAATGTTAATGTTAATTTATACATTTGACTTATTTTTTATTTGGGGCATAAGTGCAAGCAAACGTAACATTTATCTTCTTTATATTTCCTTTAACAAAAATGTATCTCCCTTCATTATCTTTTTAAATCTTACCTACTTGGAGGTTTATTCTCTTTCGTTAATATTGCCAGTTCTCTTGCTTTGTTTATTCCCCTTGATTCAAACTGCAAATGCCATCCATCATAATTAAAAAGTTTAGCTCTATTTCTTCTTGATTGATGTGATCCCTGAAGTAAAACTATCTGAATTCATTTTTTCTTTTAGCATCTTATTTCACTTGTATCTTTTCACTGGGGTGTGTAATCCATTAACATTTAATCATAATATACATATCAACCATTCAGTGTATTCCTTTTCCCCTCATTTTTCTTCCACTCTCCTTTCTTGCCCTCTGATCTGCTGTTTCCCTCCTCTCCCTCCATTCTCCCTTTTCCCTCTCCCTCTCTCTTCTGTAGTCAGGTTTTCCCTCCCATTTTCCCTTCCCAGCTTGTTACCCATGTCAGATTTTCTTTCCTTGGGAGATGCATTCTTCACTTATTCCCCTCCCTCCTTATTTGAATGGTTATTACTCCATTCCCTTCTTCTTCGTGGTCTCTGTGCCTCACACAATAGGGTTTGCGCCTGCGCAGAAGCTCCATTCGGAATGCTGAAAAGCTGAGCAGATTGGCGGGAGCCCCGCCCCTCCCATTCCCTGAGCATGCCCAATCCCGCCAATCTAGCTCCTCCTTCAGTTCTCTTTCGTCCGCCGCAAGAGTAACATCTCCTTCGGAGTGCTCTTCATCGCGACGGAAGCTGAGTAGCTAGACTCTGTCTATTTTCTTTATTTTACTTTATTTTACTTTATTTTTGTTCTTTTTTCGTTTTCTCCCGTTTTTTCCTTGAGCTGCCCCCTTTTTGTCGGAACTCGAAGGTTTTGGCCCGGACGGGCCCCTCGCGACCGGATCGGCCTCTTATGGCTGCCCCGTTCAAGAAATGTTCCGACTGTGGCGGTAAAATCCCGGTTGTGGATGGACACTCGAAGTGCATTTTCTGCTTAGGCAGTTCCCACATTCCGGAGAAATGCAAGCATTGCAAGGCTTTTAATCCCACCACACTCCGCCAACGAGCAGACCGGCTCAAGGCCCACTTGTGGGAGAAGGCCCTCTCGGTCTCCCACTCCTCGGACCCGTCCACGGACCCCTTAGGACGTCTTCCAATCTCTAAGTTCCCGAGGATCCCGAAAATCAAAAAACCGACCTCGACGTCGACCTCGACCCCGACGGAACCCTCCTCGATGCCGGCCTCGGCCACGACTACTATGTCTCGCCCTGAAGGGCAACACAGGGAGCACAAGAAGCGGCCTCCTCCCATCGAGCTGGAGAAGCCGAAAGCAAAAAAGCATAAGCATAAGGAGGTCCTCACTTCGGTTGCCTCGGCGGCTGCCCAGGCAAACCTGGCCATGTCTTTTCTTAGACAGCCTTCGGCCATTGACCTCTCAGTCCCGGCCCCGGTCACTGTACTAGACTCGGCGCCGGAGACTTTGGAACCCGCATTTCAGCCTGCATCCACCCAGGTCCTCGCCCCTATGGGGACGGTCTCGACCTCGGCCTCTACTGTCTCGCCAATTTCGGCTCCGACCTCTGTACCACCGAAGGAAATCCTAGCCTCTTCGGAGCGTATTTACAGGCTGCGGTTCCCATCTCCTCCACCCCGGAAGTCTCCGGAGCCATTTGAGGAGCACTACTTCGACTCGCCCCACTCGTCGGCCTCCTTTTTGGCGCGACATCGGGCTGAATCATATTGGAGAGAGCGCCATCCGTCCTACCGCTCCTACTGTCCTTCGTACCGGGATCGGTACCATGTTCGTGACCTCCACGTCGGAGACTTCTCACGATCTTGATCTCGCTCTCCCTCTCGGTCCCGGACCGAATACAGAGCCATATCTCCTCCACCGGCCTCGACAGCTACGGTGTCGAAACCTCCGGAATCGAGCGCCATTACGACCGTCTCGGCCTCAGCTACCGCTACTACTTCGACGTCGATAGTCTCCGCTCCGATCAGCTACGCGGACGCCTCGACGTCGACCTTCCGTACGGCGCCGACACAGCCCTATGTGGATCCGCAGTTGCCAGCCTCCCAATCTACGGAGGAGTCTACGGGAGAGACGGACAACCGTCCTGACTCCCCACAGCCTGCCATTTCCTCTCCCAATGAGGAAGTTGAGGACCAAACACCGGGCTCGCCTGTCGAAGACCTCCATCTCTTTACTGGAATCGTCGACAGGATGGCTAGGGCAGTAGGCCTCCAGACGGCGCAGACGGCCCAGCCCCCTAGGGACCCCATCGATGGCCTCGTGGTACGTCCCCAGCAACCAGCGGTCATTCCATTCTTGCCTTCTTTCTCGGACATTATGGTGGCCTCTTGGACCAAGCCGGCCTCGACGCCACCCGCTTCTAAGAAGCTTGACTCGTTGTACCGGGTACAGTCGGATACGGCGCCATTCTTGTTCACCCACCCAGCTCCCAACTCTCTGGTAGTGGAATCTACTTGTAAGTCTACAGGCAAGTCCCATTCTGCCCCCGTGGACAAAGACGGCAGAAGGATGGACATCTTTGGCCGACGTTTCTACTCATCTGCGGTGCTGGCAGCAAAGGTCGCCAATATGCAAGGTTGCATGGCCGGCTATCAGAAGTTTTTGTGGGACCGTGTGGCTGCTTTCATTCCTTATCTGCCTCAGGCACAACAAGAGGCAGCTCAGGAATTCTATGCCGAGGCACTCTCCCTCATTGCTCAGGAAGTGCACTCAGCTAGACATGTCGTGGACTGTTCTGCGAAAGTGATGGCCGGTGCAGTGGCACTCCCCCGTTTCGCCTGGTTGAGGTCTACTTCTCTCTCCGAGGAGGCTAAGTCCAAAATTGAAGATCTTCCTTTCGATGGTGAAGGTCTATTCGCTGCTAAGACTGACGAATCCCTGGACACCATGGCCAAGGCTCGTCTGAACGGGAAGAGGCTTGGGCTGACACCTAGCAAGCCCTCATCCAGTCGTGTTTGGCGCCAAAGGCCATACGACCCTGGTTTCACCCGCTCTCGTTCGGCTCCGTCCTCCACTTATAGGACCCAGCCCTACAACAGGAGGCCTTACAGACAGCCTCAACAGCAGCAACAACAGCAGCAACAGCAAAGGCAAGGTCAGCAGCGTCAGCAGCAACAGCCTTCTAGAAAGCCTTCCTCCAAGTCGCACTTTTGACGGGCTCTTGGAGGCGACACCCAATTTTTGTTTGCCAGTCTCCCTTTCCTCAGTCCCCAGACTTCGCCATTTCTACGAGAACTGGTCCAAGATCACCACGGACTCCTGGGTGCTTACTATCATCCGCCTGGGCTACGCCATAGAGTTCTCAAGTATTCCACCAAATGGCGTTTTCTGTTCCACTCCCTCCTCTCCTCCTCTTCTGGAGGAGATTTCCTCCCTTCTCGACAAAGGAGCCATACAACGTGTTCCACCGTGCTTCAAACACCAAGGCTTCTACTCCAGGTACTTCACAGTTCCGAAAAGAGGAGGAGGTCTCCGCCCCATCTTGGATCTGAGAGGCGTCAACTCATACATCACGATTCGCAAGTTCAAGATGGTGACTCTCCAATCCATCTTGCCGTTCCTGCACCAAGGGGACTGGTTTGCATCCATAGACCTAAAGGATGCTTACTTCCACATCAGCATCAGGCCTCAACATTGGAAGTATCTCCGTTTCGCTATAGATGGAGATCTCTATCAATATACCGTTCTTCCTTTCGGCCTCTCTACCGCTCCTCGAGTGTTCACAAAGTGCATGGCGGTGGTCATCTCTCACCTTCGTCTTCAAGGAATAAAGATTTTCCCTTACCTCGACGACTGGCTTCTGGTGTCGTCCTCCAAGACACAACTGTACAAAGACGTCCAGTACACTCTGGATCTGCTAGCAGACTTGGGACTCAAAGTCAACCTGCCAAAATCCATTCTCCACCCTGTGAGGGTGATAGACTATATAGGCACGTCCCTGGACTCTGTGATGGGTCGAGCCTACCTTCCCACCAGACGGGCGGAGGCCCTCTGGGAACAGCTGCGGTCTGTCCTTCATTCTCACCGTCCGTCGGCAAAGGACATTCAGAGACTGCTAGGCCACCTGGCCTCAACTACAGTGGTGACCTACCTGGCTCGTCTCAGGCTCAGGCCTCTCCAAGCTTGGTTCCTGGCTGCCTTCGATCACTTGAGGGACAATCCGTCCAAGAGACTCTTGTTGCCACCTCGTGTCAGAGACTCTCTCAGGTGGTGGATGTTTCCCTCCAACATCCTCAAGGGGATGCCCTTCCAAACGCCAGAACCGTCCAGGATGGTCACTACAGACGCGTCCATGTCAGGATGGGGCGCACATCTCAACGGCTTGTGTGTGCAGGGACAGTGGTCTACACAGGAGGCAGAACTGCACATAAATGCCTTGGAACTGTTGGCAGTCATCAAAGCCTTCAGGGCATTCGAAAATCATCTCCTCCGCAGAGTTGTGCAGGTAGTATCAGACAACACAACCACTGTCTGGTACATCAACAAGCAAGGAGGGACTCACTCTCCAGTCCTCTTGCGTCTCTCCCAGCAGCTGTGGACGTGGTGCCACCACCGATCCATTCACCCAGTGGCCATTCACTTGGCAGGAAAGGACAATGTGCTGGCAGACTCCCTCAGCAGGGACAAGGTGCTGCAGCACGAATGGACTCTGTCGAGCCCAGCCTTCAACCTCCTGACGTCTCGTTGGGGAATTCCCTCAGTGGACCTGTTTGCCACACCGGAGAACGCCCAGTGCCAGGCATTCTACACCAGAGCTGGCAAAGGACGAGGATCCTTGGGGGACGCCTTCCTTTGCAGTTGGAGTCGAGACCTCCTGTATGCATTTCCCCCCTTTCCTCTGATCTCCAGGACGGTGGCCAAGATGGCCAGGGACCGGTCCAACGCCATACTGTTGACTCCGTTCTGGCCCAGACAACCCTGGTTCACTCCTCTTCTTCATTTGGCCAGGGGCCAATACTTCCACCTGCCGAAGTGGCCAGACCTGTTGTCCCACTCCAATGGAGCGGTCCTGCACCCGGACTTGGTCAATCTACGGATGACGGCGTGGAGGATCCAGCCATAGAGTCTCCTGACTTGCTCAGGGTCCTGTCTGCCTCGAGAAAGGACTCCACCAAGAGATCCTATGCATATAAGTGGAAGCGTTTCTGTGCCTTCGCGGAGGCTAGGTCTGAACCTTCCTCACCTGTGAACCTTAGTACTGTTTTGCATTTTCTGCTGCACCTCAGGGATCAAGGCCTGGCCTTCTCTTCCCTCAAGGTCTACTTGTCGGCTATTGTAGCCAACCAGCCACCCGGCTCACGATCAGCTCGCCTCTTCACGTCACCTACGTTAAAGAGGTTCTTCAAAGGACTACATCACCTTTATCCACCATTGCCACCACTGGCTCCGGCCTGGTCTCTCTCTCTGGTGCTTACACAGCTTACGAGACCTCCATTTGAGCCTTTAGGCTCTGCTTCTTTGAGACTACTGACACTCAAAGTGTCTTTTCTTGTGGCCATAACTTCAGCCAGACGTGCTTCTGAGCTCACAGCCCTACGCTCAGATGAGCCGTACTTGACTTTTCATAGGGACAAGGTGGTCCTCAGACCGGACATTTCCTTCCTCCCTAAAGTGGTTTCTCAGTTTCACCTCTCCCAGGAGATTGTGCTTCCTAATTTTTATCCAGATCCTTCTTCACCTCTGGAAAAGACTATGCACACCCTGGATGTTCGCCGTGCGTTGGCTTTTTATGTTCAGTGTTCTCAAGAGTTCAGATTATCCAATAAACTGTTTATTTGTTATGGTGGTGCCAGGAAAGGCAACCCAGTTTCATCACAACGGTTTGCAAAGTGGATTGCTCAAACCATTTCTTTAGCTTATGAACTGGCTAAACGCCCTCTCCCGGTTGGTGTTCGTGCCCATTCCACCAGGGCTACGGCTTCATCTGCTGCCTTCCTCAGAGGTGTTCCACTGCCAGAGGTTTGCAAGGCGGCCACGTGGTCTCAACCATCCACGTTTGTGAAGCATTACCGGCTGGACTGCAGGTCCCGGAGAGATGCCAGTTTTGGTCGTGCTGTTCTTTCATCGATCTTGCAGTGACCTTCCCACCTCCATAGGTAAGCTTTTCAGTCACCCTATTGTGTGAGGCACAGAGACCACGAAGAAGAAGTACAGGTTGCTTACCTGTAACTGTGTTTCTTCGAGTGGTCATCTGTGCCCTCACACAAATCCCGCCCTACCTCCCCTCGGTCAGGTCCCTGCCTTTTGCGGCGGACTTGAACTGAAGGAGGAGCTAGATTGGCGGGATTGGGCATGCTCAGGGAATGGGAGGGGCGGGGCTCCCGCCAATCTGCTCAGCTTTTCAGCATTCCGAATGGAGCTTCTGCGCAGGCGCAAACCCTATTGTGTGAGGGCACAGATGACCACTCGAAGAAACACAGTTACAGGTAAGCAACCTGTACTTCTCCTTTTGTGTTGTGTCTTTTTAGATTGTAAGCCTGAGGGCAGGGAAGCATCTAATTAAAAAGACTGTATGTACAGTGCTGTGTAAATTTACAGCACTATATAAATAAAGTTTAATAATAATAATAATAATAATAATAATGTTTAATATTACTCAGATCTATTTTTACTTTTCCGATTACAATATTATAAAGCTGTTATACTATATAGTCTTTCTCACAACTTTCCCAGAGATCATCACATTGTGTTTCCGCTTTCTTTCATGCTTCTCAACTGTTTATCACTTTTTTCTCTTCTGTTAAATCTTTCTTCCTTATCTTTCCTTCTAATGTCCTTCACTTGCTTGGCCAGCATAACTCTGTTTTCGTCTTCATCCTCCTCTCTGCTGTGTGTTCGTCCTTCACTTTTCTGTCCAAGTCCCACCTGTTTCAACATTCGCTGACTATTCTCCACATTAGTTTCCTTCAGCAAAGTTCCATCCTTGAAAACTAAGAAAGAGCTGTAGGGAAGCCCCAAGTGTATTTAATTTCTTCTTCTCTAAGACATCTTGTTATATCTCAGAACAAGTTTCTTTGTTTAATAGTCTCTGATGCCAAATCTTGATAAATCTGAAATTTTTGCCCATTATATTCCAGATTTTGTTTTGATCTCAATTTTTTAAAGATCAAGTCTTTCATATTTTCTCCTCCAAAAGCTATTATTATATCCTTTCTCCTTCTTCCTTTTGCTCCAACACTCCAATGGGCTCTTTCTATATGATCTGGAGAAACCTTTAAATCATAGCTTTTCCACCATGTTGTCAATACAGTGATTAAATCAATAGATTTAGTTTGTTCCTTTCCAGTTCCTTATTCTTAAATTTTTCCTTCCTTTTCTATTCTCAGCATTTATGAGTTTATCATGAAACACTCCAGCTTCACTCCTCAGCGTCTCTATCTGTTGTCCATTATTTTCAGCTTTCTTCTTAGCTTCTTCAGCTGTCTTTTTTATTCCACTTATCTGCTCTGTGAGAGCTTTAATTGTACTCTCAGTGCTTTGGAAAGCATCAAACAGCTTGTCTAATTTATGATCCTGGACTTCTAGTGAGATTTTTGTGGGAGGACCCGCCGTATTGTCTCTCGTCTCCATATTGTCCATCAATCACGCTGCAACTGGCTTTTCTCTCCCACTTGCTTTTCTTCTTTTCAAAGAGATCTTGCTTGCCCTGGATCTTAATTTCTAATGTCCAAATTAAGTGCCTTGCACTTTTTATCAACTTTATGCTTTAAACAGAGCAATAATAAATCTAATTTGTATCTCTTAGAATGGAGAGAATTCAAAGGTGTTTATCCTCTTTCCCTGTGTACGCTCACACATATAACCCCCCCCCCCCACTCTAGTTCTGATGTGAAGTTTTCACCAAAATGGGAATATTCAGTGGTCAGAATATAGAACTGTGAAGTTGAAGGCTTTCATGGCCAGAATCCATAGATTTTTGTGGGGTTTTTGGGCTTTTGGCCATGTTGTGGAAGATGTCAGGAAAACATCAGGAATAAACTCTTCCAGAACATGGCCACATAGCCCAAAAACCCCACAAAAATTAAGAATATAGAATAGTTTTTTGCTCTAGATCCTGTGTTTCTATTTATGGATGCCAAAAAGTCTTTGTTGATGTTAGAGTTCTCTGGATCACCCTCACTTCTCCTGTCTGAGCAGAATGGGACCCCTTGAGAACACCTTATAGGTAAAGAACCTGCTGTCACTATATGATCATTTTCTTTCTCCCTCTTTGGCAATGCACTGCGACATTGCTAGGAATTCCCTGACCCTTCCTTGCAGAGACACTTCCCTCTTTCCCTTCACACTTTTGGGGAAAAGCTAGAACTTGCCAAGTTAGGGCATGTGAAATAGGCAGTGTGAGAATGACAGGTACTTTCAAAGAAAAGCTTTATCCTAAATAAGGAAATTCTATAGCAAAAGATGTCAGGGATGATGGGAGTTGTTGCACATAACCTCTGGCTGTAACTCCTCACCAACTTGGTAAAGCAGAGCTGACCAGTTTTGGTCAGTGGTTGTTGTGTTGCAAATGTAGCAGAGTTGCAGAGTAGGTGCTGAAGATCCTGACAAATCTCTTCTTGCACTCTCTCTCTCATCTCAGGAACTGCTGGTCCTTGTTTTCACAGCTTGGCACTCCTGCTTCAAACAGTCGATAATCCACACAACTTGTAGTCTAAACAATAGAACTACTTTTATTCTGCTATCTGGTTACATACAACTAATAAAATAACAAACAACTTTGCAACACATTGACTAAGCTTCTGTAACACTATACATTCACTTCAAATCCTCACAGCTCACCCAGTTCAAAAAACACCACCAAAAAAACATCATCATCATGGACAAGACTGGCAATTATTACTATTGTTAGTTGCCACCCACTGGGTGTACATATCCACATTGATTGGCTGACTTTTCTCTCCCCAGACTTAAATCCAACCCTTGACTATGGTAGTCTTGCCCATGAGTCACGTTCCAGGTGTTTTCAATGTACATTCTTTGTTGACCTTGACTTTCAAGACATTGCTTTGATTATATTTGCACCTGTGATTTTGTGTATGTGCCTTGCCATGCTGGAAACTTTCTAATTGGAAATCTTCTGTCCCTTTGTTTCTCACATACATCTTTTCATTTCAATTACTGCATGTCCCATGCTCCATTTCTTGAGAAAAGAATCTCATAAATGAAGAACCATATTGTCCTTCAGGCACATGCAGAAAGTATAAGTTACAGAGCAAATTATTTCAGCCAGAAAAAAATCAAAATATCTAACACAACTGACAGGTACATTCGTGTAATCTTACTCACATGTCAGATGAGATTTGTAGTCATTGATATTAATTGACTAGATGGGAGACAGAACATCATTATATTCCTTCAACCAGCTTTCCCAAATCCAGAGCTCTTGGTTAGAAGTCCCATATGGTCTGATTAGAGAATGACAGAGAGAAAACACTTCATGGGGGTGCCGGCTTTTTAAAACCTCTGCTCAGAACCATTTCGGTGGTTCACACTTCTGCCCAACAGTGCATCTCATTGGACAGTTGCTTTCTCATCACTTGTGACATTACCCTCATTAAAATGTAACTGTACTCCTCCCTTTGTTATCTGGGGAGAAGGCTCTAATAAATGGAGAGACTCCCATTTATCCCCTCACCCAAAAAAATCTCGGTCAGTTTGGGAACAACTGGAAGTTGGAACCAAACCAGCTGTGGTTTCATCTTGTAGCCTAAGAAAGAAAAGAAAGTAAACAGACATGCATTATCACAGTTGAATAAAGATTAGTTTTAAGTGTCTGGCTAAAGGTTGACTTTAAAAAAATGGAAAATATTAAAATGGCTTGTTTGTTGCATAATGGACAAACGTTAGCGCTTAAGTAAAAACCTACATCATATGTGAGCTTTTTGGGAAATAAAGTCAGATATAGGCCCTGTTCACACTTTGGGCCAGGTTTTGGGTGGAGTTAGGGCATAGCATCTACAGCTCTTCCCCAGAGCCCCAAGTCCGCTCCAAGAGTGGCGTGATGATAAACAGCGCATGGCCTCACAACGCTGCCCCAGCACTGCGTCTGTGCAATGCAGCCCCAAAGGAACACAGTAAAGCTGCGATGCCGCAGCAAGCAGTTGCCGTGGCCCCAATCTGGCTGTAAAAGGGGGTGCTGTATGCTGCCCATTTTGAGCTGTCTGTACAGCCTGATAATGATAATTTATCGAACATGGCACACATTTATTTCATACTTAAGCAGAAAGCCAGTTGAGTTTCACATCTCACCTTTGAGGATCCCAACAATTATCGTCCAGTTAGTCTGACATTAAGTCCAGTAAAGATTCTGGAGCAGATCATTAAACAGAGAGTCTGTGAATATCTAGAAGATAATTCCATAATCACAAAAAGCCAACATGAGTTTCAGAGAAAAAAATCATGTCAGACAAATCTGATCTCTCTCTCTCTCTCTCTCTCTCTCTCTCTCTCTCTTGGATAAAATTACCAGCTTGGTAGATGAAGGGAATGCTGTGGTTATAGTATATCTTGATTTCAGTAAGGCCTTTGACAAGGTTCCCCATGACATTCTTGCAAACAAACTTGTAAAATGTGGACTAGACAAGGTAACCGTTACATGGATTTGTAACTGGTTGACTGGCCACAGCCAAAGGGTGCTCAACAATGGTTCCTTTTCATCCTGGAGAGAAGTGACCAGTGGCGTCCCACAGGTTCTGTCTTGGGCCCAGTGCTATTCAATATCTTTATTAATGACTTCAGTATTGAGGGCCTAGTTATCAAATTTGTAGACAACACCAAATTAGGAGGAGTAGCTAATACCCCAGAGGACAGGATCAAAATTCAAAATGACCTGAATAGACTAGAAAGCTGGCCCAAAGCTAACAAAATGAAATTCAATACAGAGAAGTGTAAGGTTCTGCACTTAGGGAGGAAAAATGAAATGCACAGATATAGGATGGGAGACACCTGGTTGAATGAGACCACATGTGAAAGGGATCTAGGAGTCCAAGTAGACCACAACTTGAACATGAGTCAACAGAGTTATGCAGCAGCTAAAAAGGCCAATGCAATTTTAGGCTGCATCAATAGAAGTATTATCTAGATCGAGGGAAGTAATAGTGCCACTCTATTCTGCTTTGGTCAGGCCCCACCTGGAATACTGTGTCCAGTTCTGGGCACCACAATTCAAAAAGGATGTGGGAGAAACTGGAATGTGCCCAAAGAAGGGTGACTAAAATGGTGAAGGGTCTGGAAGTCATGCCCTATGAGGAACGCCTTAGGGAGCTGGGAATATTTAGCCTGGAGAAGAGAAGGTTAAGAGGTGATATGATAGCCCTGTTTAAATACTTGAAGGGATGTCACATTGAGGAGGGAGCAAGCTTGTTTTCTGCTGCTCCAGAGAACAGGACCCGGAACAATGGATGCAAGCTCCAGGAAAAGAGATTCCACCTCAACATTAGAAAAAACTTCCTGCCAGTAAGGGCTGTTCGACAGTGGAACACACTCCCCTGGAGAGTGGTGGAGTCTCCTTCCTTGGAGGTCTTTAAACAGAGGCTGGATGGCCATCTGTCGGGTATGCTTTGATGGAGAGTTCCTGCATGGCAGGGGGTTGGACTGGATGGCCCTTGTCTCTTCCAACTCTTTGATTCCTATGATTCCATGATTCTTTGCATGTTAGTCTTTGGAAAGGTAGGATGCATTCCATTATTAAGATTTTGAACTTATTACAAGGTGCTGCTGTTGTATTTCTTTACTTGAAAGAACCTATGGATGTGATGTTACATGTGTCTATACTGTTCAAAAACTAATTATGTAAAATTACATTTATTTTCCCCTTTTAAACAGAAAATTCAACTGTGAAAATAACACCAACAGGAACTCTGTTATTTCGACACTTCAAGCATGATATGAGTGGAGTGTACACATGCTCCCTTGTATTTAAGCCAACTACTGAGCAAGATGAAAAAAGCTATTTAATCAAATATGTTATTTATGGTAAGACATTCTGAATTAAAAGTATTTTCTTTTAAATATAATTTCATTTAGTAAAGGGAGGTCTGGTGCACAGTTAAATACATTGAAATCTAGTCAGGTTCAGTGATAATCTGTTCTTTGTTGTTTGCTGCTTTTCACTAGTCATGAGCTAAACCAAAACATCTTTTGTTTGAATTTCACTGAAGATATGTGAAGACATAATGGAAGACATGTGGTAACCCACATCATATTTTACCTAATATTCCAAGTCAGAAGTTTTCAATTATTTATTAAAGAAAGAAACCAAGCCCTATTAGTAAGCTTGGTATTGTTTAGCTTGGAGAAGCTTGAATGATGATATGAAAGACATAATTAAATATTTGAAGGGATGACATGTGTTGGTCATCACCAGATGGCCAATACAAAAATCATATAGATTATATAGTTGGAACCAAAATATGGAGAAGCTCCATTCTGGTGGCCAAAACTAGACCAGGCACTTACTGTGGGACAGATTATGAACTACTAACCAACAGTGATGACCTGGTTAATGGGGACAGAAGTGACAGAGTCCTTAGGTGGGAATCATCACATTCGCCTGAAATTTGTTATGCAATGGAAAGGGGAAGCCAAGCTTCAGGATAGCTGATTTTAGTAAACTTAGGGAAATACTGGGTGTGCTCTTCAAAAAGAGAAGGGAGATGAGGATGGATGGAAGTTTCTCAGAAGAGAGATACTGAATACACAATTTCAGATAGTTCCAATGACTAGGAAGAATAGGAAGTGTCCCAACCAGCCAGCCAAACTTTCAACTGAGCTAAGTTATAAAAGGTACATGTTTTAGAAGTGGGAAAAGGAGGAATCACCAAATAGGAATTCGAACAAACAACTAGTACGTGCAGGGGGGAAAACAGAAAGGCAAAGCAAAGAATAAGCTCAGGCTTGCTAGAGAGGTTAATAATGAAGAGGGCTTTTTTTAGGTATGTCCATCACAAAAGGAAGAAAAAGCAAATGGTAGGGCTATTGCATGGAGTAGATGGCATATTGCTAACTGGGAACAGAGAAAAGGCAGAAGAACTCAACACCTTCTTTGCCTCAGTCTTCTCACAAAAGAAAAAGAGTGCTCAGTCTGGCGGAAATGGAGCAAATGGAGCAGATGATGCAGTAAGGAAATGTAGCACAGAATAAGTAAAGAGGTAGTACAGGAATACCTGGTTAATCTAAATGAATCCAGGTCTCCAGGACCAGATGAACTACAGCCAAGTGTATTAACAGAACTAATCTCAGAATCGATAGCAATAATCTTTGAGATTTCCTGGAGAACCGCAAAAGTCTCAGAAGATTGGAGGAGGACAAATGTCCCCATTTTCAAAAAGGGGAAGAAAAAAAGGACCCAAACAATTACCACTTGGTTAGCTTCACATGAATACCAGGAAGGAGTCTAGAGCAGAACATTAAACAAAGAGTCTTTATGCATTTAGTAGAGAATGCCATAATTATAACAAAGTCAACATGGGTTTCTCAAAAACAAGTCATGCCAGACTAATCTGATCTCCTTTTCTGAAAAAAATTACCAGCTTGGCAGATAAAGGGAATTCTGTGGATGCAGCATTTCAGTAAGGACTTTGATATGGTGCCCCAAAATATTCTTCCAGGCAAGCTAGTAAAATGTGGGTTAGGCAATGCTCTAGTTAGGTGGATATGTTGACTAGCCAAACCCAAAGAGTACTCACCAATGGCTTCATCCTGGGGTACCACAGGGTTCTTTCCTGGGCCCAGTGCTATTCAACATCTTTATCAAAGAATAGAGAGCATGCTTATGAATTTTGCAGATGATTCCAAATTAGGAGGAGCAGCTAATACAAAATGTATCTCACCATTGAAAAATGTAAGATATTGCACTTAGGCAAAAAAAGGGGGGGGATGTACAGATATAGGAAGGGGATACCTGTCTTAACAATAGTACATGTGAAAGGGATCTAGGAGTCCCAGTAAAGTTGTACATGAGTCAAAAGTGTGATGCAGCGGCTCAAAAAGCCAATGTTATTCAAGGCTGTATCAATAGAAGTATAGTGAGGGAAGTAATAGTGCCATTCTATTCTGCTTTCGTCAGGCCCCACCTGGAATATTGTGCCCAGTTCTTGGCACCACAGTTCAAAAAGGATGTTGACAAGTTTGAGCATGTCCAGAGGAGGGCCAACAAAATGGTGAAGGCTCTGGAAACCATGCTTATGAGGAAAGACTTAGGGAGCTGGGAATGTTTAGCCTGGAAAAGAGAAGGTTAAGAGGTGATATGGTAGCCCTGTGTAAGTATTCAAAGGGGTGTCACACTGAGGAGGGAGCAAGCTTGTTTTCTGCTGTTCCAGAGACCAGAACACAGAACAATGAATGCAAGCTACAGGAAAGGAGATTCCACTTCAGCATTTGGAGGAACTTCCTGCCAGTAAGAGTTGTTCAACAGTGGAACACACTCCCTTAGAGGGTGACGGAGTCTCCTTCCTTGGAGGTCTTGAAACAGAGATTGGATGGCCATCTGTCAGGGATGCTTTTATTGTGATTTCCTGCATGGCAGGGGGTTGGACTGGATGGCCCTTGTGGTTTCTTCCAGTTCTGTGATTCAATGATTCTTTGAAAAGTGATTCCAGCTCAACTAAGGAAAACGTGCTGATAGGAAGAAGTGTTAGATAATGGAACATGCCCTGTCGGAGTTTAGTCCCTTTCCTTGGAGGTTTTTTAAACAGAGGCTGGATCTGTTGAGAGTGTATTCCTGCATGGTTGGGGGTTTGACTGGATCTGGGAATTCAAAGGGAAGTTCAAATCAAGGGTAAGGATTCTATATGACAATAAACATAACCTACTACAAGATTAAAAACTAATAAAAAGACATGGGATGCATTACACAGAAGAGTTATATAAAATGAATGATGCATGGAACTAAGAACCATATTTACATGTTGATGTAAACAAGCAGATGTGCACTGTTCAAGCAGTCTCCGATGCCTGCGGAATTACCTGCAACCCTGGAGCTTCGGCTTTATCAGGAATCCTCCTCCCAGTTGTTGATGAAACAGACTGGAGCCAAAACTCTCTCCTCAGTGGTTTTATTCTTAAATTGCTGTATTTACAAATATATACACACTCGACAAATCTCTCTAACCCACTATCCACCATCTACCCAACAACCCACACTGAGATGTGCAGGCTGTTTATAGACTCGTGCTATGAGGCCACAAACCCAGCCTCTTCTGATGATTCTTCTTCCTTGTGTTACCTACAATGTTATCCCCTCAGCCACGAAGACTCTTGATGTTTACATTAGGCCTACGTGCAAGCAAGCACCTTGAGAAACAGTCTGCTGCAGTCAATTCTACCCATAATTCCTTTTTTACCTTTTGTGCACATCTGTACATTTTAAACCCAGGCCTCAAAGCCTAACATGCCCCTCCAAAATGCACAGATGTGTAACATTTTGCCAAATTTGTGTTTGCCATCTTCCAAAGTTTGCACACTTGTTGAACAGCCAAAAATCTGTGTTTATGGTGTCATGCCCATCAAACAAGATAGCTGTTCATGCCTTTCAATTGGCAAACCCTTTGTGAGAACATCAGCAATGTTGTCCTTGGTGTCAATGTATTGCAGACTTATGATTCTGTTCTGAACCATTTCTCTCACATTCTGATACCTCACACCAATGTACTTTGTCCTACACCTCAAATTCTCAGCTTCAGACATTTCAATACGTGATTGTGAATCTTCATGGACTACAGTAGGCTCTTCACATTTTTCTCCCAAATCCACAAACAATTGTCTTATCCATTGGATCTCTCCTGCAATTTCAGACAATGCTGCAAATTCTGCTTCTGTAGTACTTAAAGCCTCGCAATTTTGCTTCCTGCTGCACCAAATTATTGGACTACCAGCAAATCTCACAAGCGGACCTGACACTGACTTTCTGTCAAGCAATTCTGATGCAAATGAACTGTCCACATAACAATCAAGCTGTTGTTCACTGCCCTGTATCACCAACTTACTTTCTTTCTTTCAAGTACCTAAGCATATGTTTCACTCTAGTCCAGTCTTCTACTTTTGGAACACTTACTTTTCTGCTAAGTACTCCAACTGCAAACGAAATGTCTGGCCTAGTGTTGTTTGCAATGAACATCAAGCTACCTACTACACTTCTGAACAATTCTGGATTCTCAAATTCCTTTGATGACTCTGCACTAGAACTTCCAGAAGTCATTGGACTTTTCACAACTTTTGCACTTTGCAAACCACATTTCTCAATCAGTCTCTCAGTCTTTTTCTGTTGGCTCAACAAACATCTGCCATCCTCAGTCCACTGTACTTCAATTCCTAAGTAAGTCTTAAGATTTCCCAAATCCTTAAGCACAAACTTCTTGGACAATTCCTTCTGTACTGACTCAATCTCCCTCTCTGACTTCGCTGCGACACACAAATCATCAATGTAAATCACTATAGTCACATCACCTTTTGTATACATGCACGCATCTGCAATGCTGCATTTGTACCCCAATTTGACCATTTCTTCATGAATGCAAAGGTTCCAGCATCGTGCACTCTGTTTCAGACCATACAGTGCCCTTTTCAACCTGTAAACCTTTCTATCACTGTCCTTGTCAAATCCTAAAGGTTGTTCCATGAAAACCTCCTCATCCAGATGAGCATTCAAATATGCAGTTTGAAAATCAAAGTGTCTCACCACTTGATTCTTTCTAGCTGCCAAAGCTAACACCAGCCTTAAACTTTCTGGCTTTGCAGTAGGTGAAAAAGTTTTGTCAAAATTTTCAAACCTCTGCTGTGAAAAACCTTTTGCAACCAGTCTTGCCTTGTATCGGTGGGTACCATCCGGCATTTCTTTCCTTTTGAAAACCCACTTACAACCTACAACCTTGTAGTTCTTAGGCCTCTCCACAATCTCAAACACTTCCTTATTCAGCAAAGATGAGTATTCTTGATCCATGGCAGAAAACCACTTCTCCTGCTCCTCCTTAGGATATGTTTGCAACTCCTCAAAACTCTCTGGCTCTTCAGCCACCACTGAACAAGCTCTTGCACCCTGCACTACAAATCTATCTGGAGGTCTCCTCACCCTCTGAGTTCTCCTTGGCACAATCACTTTTGTTCTGCCTCTTTCGTCCTCACTATCAGAACTAGTCTGCACCTCTGTCGACACCTTTTCAAACTTGTAGTGACTGGTGAGTGCAATGTTGGATGTGTTTGTGTGTGATGTTCTGCAGAAGTACTGGGTTCACATTCAGTAGATGCTTCTTGTTTTAGCACCCTTCCATTTCCAGTACCTATGTCCCTCTGCCCCAGCTTGAGAAAAACCTCTTTGTTTGCATTGAGCTTTTCCCAACCTGAATGCTTTTCAAAATTGGCAATTCTGGACAGCAAGATTTCCCCATGACCTAGATGAAATCTATAGCTGTTCCCAGAATATCCCACAAACATCAACCTTATCCATTTAGGATCTCCTTTTTCCTGAAGTTTCCAGGCACATACACATTTGCATACTGCCCAAAAACTCTCAGGTATTTGAGATTTGGTGGTCTACCATACAACATGTGATATGGTGTTTTCTTTACAAAAGAATTCCAAGTGCAGTTGGCAACATGGTTTTCTGTCAGAATTGCTTCACCCCAAAGCTGCTCAGGTGCTTCTGCATCGAGTATCATGCAATCTTTCATTTGCTTTAGGACCCCAATATGTCTCTCCGCTAAGCCATTCTCCCCAGGAACAGCTGGGTTAGTCATGTTGTGGTGGATCCCTTTCCTCCTCAACCAATTTTTCAGGTTATTAGATAGAAATTCTCCACCTCTATCTGTAACCAAAGCCCCCACCTTGTATTCAAACTCCCTTTCAATCATATTGACCCAATCTTTGAAGTGTTTGGCAGATTCACTTTTTTCCTTCATGAGCATCACATACGAAAACCGTGTGTGATGGTCTACAATGACCATGAAGTATTGATTTTTGCCCATGGTTTTGGCCAAAGGACCAGCCAAGTCAGCATTCACAACCTGAAAAGGTCTTTGTCTGGTGTATTTTCTGTGTTTGGCCACAGGAAAAGCCTTCAGCTTTATCCTGATGCAAACTGAACAATTCAGATGGTTTGAACAAGAAGACATTTTAAATTCTGGACACACTTCCCCCAGATTCCCCAAACTCATGAAGCTTGTATATCCCATGACTCTACGGTAGTAATGAGCACAGTCTAAGTGCAAAGGCACATTGTTGACTATTGCACATTCTGCCTTGTCAACCATATAGTACATTTTGTTTCTTTTGATTGCTGTAGCACAGACCTGGTCATTCACAATAATCCCCTTTGAAACTTAAGGCATACCCACTTGTGGTTAATGCAGACACACTGACCAAACAGTTTTGCCACCTCGAAACACACAAAACATTTGAAAAGTCCTTTGCAAAACTTGGGATGAACACAGTTCCCATCTCTTTTGCCTCCCTCGGTGCACCATCAGCCAAATCAACTGAATGTACATTAGATGGCACCTTATTTTCAAAAGCTTAGCAGAATTAACCATATGCGTAGACGCTCCGGAATCTGACAACCAAATTTGATTGGGGGTTACAGCCTGATGGGCTTTATAGTAATTGTTCTTTACCACAGCAACAACACCTTTCCTGGTCACAGGATCTTTAGGCCGTTGTTTTCTTGCTTCTGCCAGCTTTCTACAGTCTTTTTTGAAATGACCTAGCTTCCCACAGTAGAAACACTTTCTCTCCCTGAACACAGCTGCTTTCTCCAGTTGCAGCTCCTTGACAGCCTCGGTTGGGTGTCTTTGGCTTGGTACTGCATGCTGCCTCTGGAGCCCTGCCTCGTACTGCTGACGTTGGCTCTCTTCCAAGACATGTGCAGCCACCAGCTCCTCAGTAATTTGTGCTTCATCAAAACACTGAAAACTGTAAAGAATATTCTCAAAATGTTCAGAAAGGCTCCCAAGCAGGATGTATGCCTTCTGCTCAGATGCAAGGACGACACCTCTCATTTGCACCTGGCTGAACAAATCAGACATGATCTCCAGATGCTTCTCTGGCGATTGTCCTTTCTGCATTTTGCAGGCATACAGTCTCCTACACCAAATCATTCGTGACATAGCTGTATTAGATTGGTGAATCTCCCTCGGAGAATCCCAGACTGCCTTTGAGGTTCTCTTCTTCTGGACATGGTTGATTTGCGACGGCGTGATTGTAAGCAAAATTGTAGCTCTGGCTCTCTTATCTTGGCCAAGCGTATCAGCTGTGGGTCCTCTCTCAACAACATCCCACAGTCCTTCTCTGACCAGCAAAGCTTCACAATAGGAACTCCAAGCTGCATAATTAGTTTAGTCTAGTTTGGGAAATTATCTGCCTCCGTCATTAAACAGTGTAAAGACAGAGTCCTGGCAGTTTTCCCAGCTTCTACTGTCAATAGTGATAAGACACAGAAATGTTGTCTTTACCACTCAGCCTTCCGGCACTGAAAGCACATCACAGCAACAAAGTACCTCTCACACAGCCAGTTGAACTGTTCAGTACAAATGGAGATGCCTGAATAGATAACCGGGCCCATAACTCTTATTGATGTAAACAAGCAGATGTGCACAGTTCAAGAATCTCCGATGCCTTCGGAATTACCGGTGACCCTGGAGCTTCGGCTTTATCAGGAATCCTCCTCTCAGTTGTTGATGAAACAGACTGGAGCCAAAACTCTCTCCTCAGAGGCTTTATTCTTAAGTTGCTGTATTTACAAATATATACACACTCGACAAATCTCTCCAACCAACCATCCACCGTCTACCCAACAACCCACACAGAGGTGTACAGGCTATTTATAGACTTGTGCTATGAGGCCACAAACCCAGCCTCTTCTGATGATTCTTCTTCCTTGTGTTACCTACAATGTTGTCCTCTCAGCCAGGAAGACTCTTGATGTAACATTAGGCCTACATGCAAGCAAGCACCTACTGACCTTGAGAAAGTCTGCTGCAGTCAATCCTACCCATAATTCCTCTTTTACTTTTTGTGCAGATCTGTACATTTTAAACCCAGGCCTCAAAGCCTAACAAAGTTCAAATCAAGGGTAAGGATGCTATATGACAATAAAAATAACCTACTACAAGATTAAAAGCAAATAAAAAGACATGGGATACATTACACAGAAGAGTTATATAAAATGAATGATACATGGAACTAAGAACCATATGAAGATGAACCCCAAATTCTATTGTAATGAAGCTGCATAAAAGAAAATTGGGAAAAATAAATCGCCAGGAACAGATGACATTCCCATTGAACTGCTGTAATCCACATATGTGTTAACTAATACATGTCAACTAATACAGAAAGATGTATAGTGTCCAATAGACAAATGATAAATATTTATCCCTGTCCACAAAAAGGAAACACAAAAGACTGCAGCAACTATAGGACAATAGCATTAATTTCCCATTCAAGCAAAATTTGGCTCAAAATTCTGCAGCATAGAATCCAATCATACATGGAGATCTAAATCCTAGAGGTGCAAGTGGGGTTTAGGAGATGAAGAGGCACTAGGGACCACATTTCAAACCTATGATGGCTAATACAGCATACCAAGGAATTATAGGGGGGAAAAAATCACCATTTGCTGTATAAACTATAACAAAGCATTTGACTAAATAGATCACAAAAAATTATGGCTGACTCTTAAGGACATGGGAGTGCCACTACATCTGATAATCCTGATTTTGAGATCTGTTCTTAGGATAATAAGCAACTGTTGGAACAGAATAATAAGAAAAAAATGGTTCCCATTTGGCAAAGGGGTGAGGCAAGGCTACATTCTTTCACCCTATTTCTTCAACTTGTATGCAGAAAATATCATAGGAAGAGCAGACTGAGAGACTGAAAAAGGACTAGTAAAGGAATATCAACATTCTAAGATATGCAGATGACACCATACTACTAGCAGAAAACATCACATTCTTGGAACAATTGTTAAGGAAGGTCAAAGAAGTAAGTGCAAAGGCAAGCTTAATGGCAGGTATAAAGGGGGGAAATGACCATGGAGAACCTTCTTTTATTCAACCTAGATAATGAGGGAATTAAAATAGTAAACGAGTTCTAATACCTTAGATCAAACATTGATCAGAAAGAAGACTTCAATCAAGAAATCAGAAGAAGACTAGGAATAGGAAAGTCAATGATGGAAGAACTAGAAAAGGTCCTAAAGAGTAAAATATATAACTGAGCACTAAAGTTAGAATCATCCAAGCCATTGTATTCCCCATCACCATGTACAGATATGAGAGCTAGACAGTGAATAAAGCAGAGGAGAAGAAGATCAATTCATTTGAGATGTGGTGCTGGAAAAGAGTGATAAAGATACCATGGACAGACAAAAAGCTGAAATCTCCATGGAAGCCAAGATGAAGAAACTGAGGCAGTTGTATTTTGCCCACATTATGAGAGGGCATGACTCATTAGAAAAAACAATAATGCTATGAAAAGTGGAGGGAAGTAGAAAGAGAGGAAGACTGCATGCTAGATGGATAGACTTAATTAGGGAAGTCACATGTCTGAATTACAGGACCTAACAGAGCAGTGGAGGACAGGGGGACTTGGAGACATCTCATGCATAGGGTTGCCATGAATCAGGGTCAACTCAAGGACAGTTAACAATAACAAACATGTAAAAAAAATGGAGCAGGTTTGTTTTTTGCTGCTGCAGAGACTAGTACACAAGTGGATTCAAATGACAAGAAAAAAAGATTCAACTCAAACGTTTAGAAGAACTTCTTCATTGTAAAATCTGATTTTCCTTTAACAAAGGAGAAAGAAAAGGAGGAGGTTCTAGTCCATGTGCTTGGGTGAGATCTAATCTAATTTACACTTGAGCCATTGCATTCTGGGAGCCACTGCTGGGAGGCTACTTAAGGCTACTCAAGGCTAGCAGAAGCTTCATTTCCTTTAAGGAGGAGAAAGAAAAGGAGGAGGTTCTAGTCCATGTGCTTGGGTGAGATCTAATTTAATTTACACTTGAGCCATTGCATTCTGGGAGCCACTGCTGGGAGGCTACTTAAGGCTACTCAAGGCTAGCAGAAGCGCGCGCCTAATGGCGCGCGAATTTTGATTCTTCTTATCTAGTCAAGGAGGTTTTTAGAGAATAGAAGAGGAGCCGGCCTGAAGCATCAGAGGAAGTGAATCAGAGATTTGCCTTTGGAAGGAGCTTTTAGCCAGGAGCTCTCTACCTAACTATAGGCCCCGTGACTTGAACTCAGTGACAGAGCTTGGGAATAAAGGCCAAGTCTAGCAAGGGAAGCCCACAGTCTTGTTTCAGTGCCTCCTTAAGACTTCTCAGTATGGACACTGAAGGCCCTGCTGCAGTCACCTGCAACACTTGTGGGATGTTTGTCTTCTTGCCTACAGAGGTGGGGAACTACACCTGCCCCAAGTGCAAGTTGGTAGCCCTCTTGGAAGAGAAAGTACAGCAGCTAGAGGAGCAGATATCTGCACTCCAGCATCATAGAGAGCAGGAGATTCTCCTGAACAGATCAGACCAGAATGTCTTGGGTGGGAAACAGAGAGAGGAAGTTGTTGGGGTGCAGGAGGTCACTCCACATACAACAGAGGTAGATGCTTGGAGGAAGGTCACACACAGAAGTAAGGAAACCAGGGAACGTTCTGTGAGCGGCTTGCAGCTACAGAATCGCTTTGAATCTCTCTCTGTTGTCAGAGATGATGAGGAAAAGCAGCAAGGACAGACATCAGGGACAGAGCAGGGGAGCCTGAGAGTATCACGAAAAGGAACAGCCACTGCTAAGCCTCGGAGGAGGCGTGTAGTCGTGGTGGGGGACTCCTTGCTGAGGGGTACCGAAGCAGTGGTTTGTGGGCCTGAAAAGATGTCTCGGGAGGTGTGTTGTCTCCCTGGGGCAAAGATCCATCATGTGACAGAGAGGCTGACAAGACTTGTCAAGCCTACTGATCAATACCCCTTTGTTTTGGTTCATGTGGGAACCAATGATACTGCAAGGCACAGCCTTCAGAATATCAAAAGGGATTATGAGGCTCTGGGAAGGAAGCTGAAAGAGATGGATGCACAGGTTGTCATCTCATCTCTACTCCCGGTAGAAGGGCATGGTCCAGGAAGGGAGAGGAAAATAGCAGAGGTGAATAACTGGCTCCGTAGATGGTGCCGCCAAGAACAGTTTGGATTCTTGGATCATGGGCTGCGGTTCCATGAGGAGGGACTTCTGGCAAGGGATGGACTGCATCTCACGCCAGTTGGCAAAAACGTTTTTGCCAACAGTCTGAAGAATCTGATCAGGAGGGCTTTAAACTGAGTTATGTGGGGGAGGGAGACATTATACTGGAAGGCAAAAGGGATGGAGAGAATAGTCCAAGTGGCATAGAGGGAACAAGGCAAACAGTGCAAGGACCCAACAGTAGGAGGCAAAAAAATGTGCAAAAGCAGCAAGTAAAGAGGACACATGGTCTTAAATGTCTCTACACGAATGCACAGAGTATGGGAAATAAGCAGGATGAACTTAAACTCCTAGCACAACAAGGGAAATATGATATAATAGGCATCACTGAAACCTGGTGGGATAAGTCTCATGATTGGAATGTAGAAATAGAGGGGTATAACCTTTTTAAGAGAAACAGGCCAAGCAGGAAAGAAGGAGGAATAGCATTATATGTCAGGGATATTTACACCAGTGAAGAGATCCAGGAAGTCAATACTGGAAGCCAGGTGGAGAGCATCTGGATAAAAATTAAAGGAGAGGGAAATAACAGGGATGTTACTGTGGGAGTCTACTACAGACCCCCCACTCAGGCAGAGGAATTGGATGATGCCTTTCTAGAACAGATAAACACATACTCAGAAAAGAGAGATGTAGTAGTGATGGGTGACTTCAACTATCCTGATATTTGCTGGAAGTCAAACTCAGCCAAATCCTCAAGGTCTAGCAAATTCCTCACTTGCCTGGAAGACAATTTCATTGACCAAAAGGTGGAAGAGGCAACAAGGGGATCAGCCATTTTAGATCTTATCTTAACCAACAGGGAAGACCTAGTTGATGGGGTGCAAGTGGTTGGATCCTTAGGTGGAAGTGACCATGTTCTCCTGGAGTTTGTAATACAGTGGAAGGGAGAAACTAGGCATAGTCAGACACGCACTCTAGACTTTAGGAGAGCTGATTTCAATAAACTTAGAGAAATACTGGGAGTGATCCCATGGTCAGGAATACTAGAAGAGAAGGGAGTTCAAGACGGATGGGAGTTTCTCAAAAGGGAGATATTGAAGGCACAATTTCAAACAGTTCCAATGAGGAAGAAAAATGGAAGATGTCTCAAGAAGCCAGGATGGATGACTAAGGAACTTTCAACTGAGCTAAGTTTTAAACGGAACATGTATAAGAAATGGAAAAATGGGGAAATCACGAAAGAGGAATTCAAACAAATAGCCAGCACATGTAGGGGTAAAGTCAGAAAATCTAAAGCGCAGAATGAACTCAGGCTTGCTAGAGAGGTTAAGAACAATAAAAAGGGCTTTTTTGGATATGTCCGCAGCAAAAGGAAGAAGAAGGAAACAGTAGGGCCACTGCATGCAGAAGATGGCAAAATGCTAACAGGGGACAGAGAAAAGCGGAATTACTCAACACCTTCTTTGCTTCAGTCTTCTCAGAAAAGGCAAAGGGTGCTCAACCTAAGGATAATGGAGCAGAAGACAGAATAGAGGAATTTCAGCACAGAATAAGTAAAGAGGTAGTACAGGAATACCTGGTTAACCTAAATGAATATAAATCTCCAGGACCAGAGGAACTACATCCTAGAGTATTAAAAGAACTGGCAAATGTAATCTTTGAGAACTCCTGGAGAACTGGAGAAGTCCCAGCAGACTGGAGGAGGGCAAATGTTGTGCCCATCTTCAAAAAGGGAAAAAAAGAGGATCCCAACAATTATCATCCAGTTAGTCTGACATCAATTCCAGGAAAGGTTCTAGAGCAGATCATTAAGCAGAGAGTCTGTGAACACTTAGAGGCCAATGCCATAATCACAAAAAGTCAACATGGGTTTCAGAGAAACAAGTCATGCCAAACGAACCTGATCTCTTTTTTTGATAAAATTACCAGCTTGGTAGATGAAGGGAATGCTGTGGATATAGTATACCTCGATTTCAGTAAGGCCTTTGACAAGGTTCCCCATGACATTCTTGCAAACAAGCTTGCAAAATGTGGGATAGACAAGTTAACTGTTACATGGATTTGTAATTGGTTGACTGGCCGAACTCAAAGGGTGCTCAACAATGGTTCCTTTTCATCCTGGAGAGAAGTGACCAGTGGGGTTCCACAGGGTTCTGTCCTGGGCCCAGTGCTATTCAATGTCTTTATTAATGATTTGGATGACAGAATTGGGGGCATACTTATCAAATTTGCAGATGACACTAAACTGGGAGGAGTAGCTAATACCCCAGAGGACAGGATCAAAATTCAAAATGACCTGAATAAACTAGATAGCTGGGCCGATGCTAACAAGATGAAATTCAATGCAGAGAAATGTAAGGTTCTGCACTTAGGGCGGAAAAATGAAATGCACAGATATAGGATGGGGGACACCTGGCTGAATGAGACCACATGTGAAAGGGATCTAGGAGTCCAAGTAGACCATAAGCTGAACATGAGTCAACAGTGCGATGCGGCAGCTAAAAAAGCCAATGCAATTTTAGGCTGCATCAATAGAAGTATAGCGTCTAGATCAAGGGAAGTTATAGTGCCACTCTATTCTGCTTTGGTCAGGCCCCACCTGGAATACTGTGTCCAGTTCTGGGCACCACAATTCAAAAAGGATGTGGAGAAACTGGAGCATGTCCAAAGGAGGGCAACTAAGATGGTGAAGGGTCTGGAAACCATGCCCTATGAGGAACGCCTCAGGGAACTGGGGATGTTTAGCCTGGAGAAGAGAAGGTTAAGAGGTGATATGATAGCCCTGTTTAAATATTTGAAGGGATGTCATATTGAGGAGGGAGCAAGCTTGTTTTCTGCTGGTGCAGAGACTAGAACGCGGAACAATGGATGCAAACTGCAGGAAAAGAGATTCCACCTCAACATTAGGAGGAACTTCCTGACAGTAAGGGCTATTCGACAGTGGAACACACTCCCTCAGAGTGTGGTGGAGTCTCTTTCCTTAGGGGTCTTTAAGCAGAGGCTGGATGGCCATCTGTCAGGGATGCTTTGATTTGGAGTTCCTGCATGGCAGGGGGTTGGACTGGATGGCCCTTGTGGTGTCTTCCAACTCTATGATTCTATGATTCTATGATTCTATCTGTTAAACAGTGGGATAGAATGCCTTGCAGGGTCTGAGATAGATAACTGAGATGGTTGTCTATCAGAAGTCCTTTAGGTATGTGTTTCTGCACTGCATGGAGTTACACTAGATAACTCTTGTTTTATGGCTCCAGTGTTATGACCCCAGTGAGCTATGGTTTCAGCAAGTAATGATTTTAATGGTAATATCAAGAATAGGTGAAAGAGTTAGGAGGGAACTATTCATGGGCCAGTAAATCAGCCTCAGATTGCTGTATCTCTTTTAGGCTATATATCTAAATTAGCTTCTATACCAGTTAAGGAATATTTGTTCCTTTTTTACCTTTTTAAAAATTTTTAAAATTCTGTTGTGCATTGGCCTGATTTAAAAAAAAAAAAAACTCTTGCATCTTATTTTTATTCATATCAACAATACTGAGCCCTAGGACATTCTTTAAAATATAGAAATAATTTTTGGCTAAGGGAGACAGGAACTTTATTCCAAGTAGCTAAAACTATATTCTTTGATGAGCCAGCTGAGCTTCTGAGTTAGCCAGATACAGTAAATTGTTAATTGGTTTGAAAAATAAATTTGTTGCTCAGATGCTATGGAGGGATGACAGTTTGCTCCTTGAATATGTCACTTGGGCTTGTTTGGAAATGCATCATATCTTACCTTTTCTCTAAGGAGTCCAAGATGCCTCTTATATCCTTACAGTAATGATTCCCAAACATTGATCTTCCAGGTGTTTTGTACTTCAACTCCTAGAAGCTCTTGCCAGCTTGTCCAGGAAACCTGGGAGCTGAAGTCCAAAACATCTGGAGGGCCAAAGATTGGGAGCCACTGCACAATAACCCTATGAAGAAAGTTATGCTAATTGGGCTAGTGTGCTTCAAACTGGTTTGATCCTTAGTCACCTTGCTCATTGTCTAACATTTTAACCACAGTAGCACATACAGTAGAGTCCCGATTATCCGACATTTGGTAATCCAACATTCTGGATTATCTGATGTCATCTGAATTAGGACACACCCCAGACACGACCCAAAATGGCAGCCGCGATGGGCAAGGAACCTGAACAGGCCCAAGAACAAGCTGTTGATGAGTGAGTTGAAGGCTTTTCAGAATGATTGCAAAGCTTTTCATAGTGATTTCAAGGCTTTTCAAAATGATTGCAAGACTTCTCCTAGTGATTTCAAAGCTTTTCATAGTGATTTCAAGGCTTTTATTGGACCCTCCGGATTATCCGACATTTTCGGTTATCCGACTTTCAAACGGTCCCGTTTATGTCGGATAATCGGGACTCAACTGTATTATAGTTGAAAGTAGATTGGAAGAACATATGTATAGGCTGTTGGGTGGGTTTGTAATTAGTTGACCAGCCAAACCCAAAGGGTGCTCAGCAATGGCCTCCTTTTCATCCTGGAGAGAAGTGACCAGTGGGATGCCACAGAGTTCTGTTTTGGGCCCAGTGATATTCAACATCTTTATCAATGACTTGGATGAAGGAATAGAGGGCATGCTTATCAAATTTGCAAATGACACTTAATTAGGAGTAGTAGCTAATACCCCAGTGGACAGGATCAAAATTCAAAATGACCTGAATAGTTGGGCCAAAACTAAGAAAATGAACTTTAACACAGAGAAATGTAAGATATGGCACCCAGGCAGAAAAAAATGAAATGCATAGATACAGGATGGGTAACACCTGGATTAATAAGTCTACCCACATTACTGCACTACACCCTTATAGTGCTTCTATTCCACTTTTACTGCTCTGGCTGTCTCCTGTTACATTCTGAGGTTTGTAGTTCACTGAGGCCTAAGAGTTTTCTGGCTGAGAATTCTAAATGCCCCTCGTTAAACTGCAAATCCCAGAATGCAACAGGAGGCAGTCAGAGCAGTTAAAGTGGAATAGCAGTGCTATAAGAGTGTAGTGTGATGATCTAGTAAAAGGGAAAGGGATCTAGGAGTCTTAATGAAACATAAGTTGAACATGAGTCAACAATGTGATACGGCAGCTAAAAAGGCCAATGCAATTCTAGGCTGCATCAATAGAAGTATGGTGTCTAGATCGAGGGAATTAATAATTCCACTCTATTCTGCTTTGTTCTCCTTCTTTGGAGGTTTCTAAACAAAGACTGGATGGCCATTTGGGGTGTGTGTGCTTTGATTGTGTATTCTTGCATAGCAGGGGGTTGGACTGGATGGCTCTTGAGATCTGTTCCAACTCTGTGATCAATTCTATGAGTCTGTAATCCAGAGAGTCCTGAGATTAGTTCTCTATGACCAATGAGCATGGCCTTATATTTCTATAAGAATATCCCCCTATATTACATGACAAACCATTTTTAGTTTGCGAGAATTCAAAGATAGAGCCATGTTAGTCTTCAGAATCAGTATGTAGAGATCTCTTGTAACAACTTCTTTCTTTCATTTAGTCTCAAAGATGCTACAAGATCTCTCTACATTTTTAGTTTGTTGCAACAGGAGGAAAGATTTTTCAGTATGGTCCCATTGGTTTCTGGGCATAATTTGTTGTCAAGCTAACATTTCTGCTCTGAGAGCCTTTAGGGCTGAAGAGTGGGGTATAAATACAATAAATAAATAAATTTCCCTTGCTTCTCTACAGATAATTTGTAATCATTCATATAAAAAGCTATTGTGCTCATTAAAGAACAATTTAAAAATTTAATGCAATTTTAAAATAAAAACATGAAGAAAATTGTATATTTAAATTTTAATCTTGTATTTTTCTTCTGCAGCTTATTCTGATCCAAACTTTTACTATGAGTTTACAGCACGATATCATGCAGCTCCCTGTAACAGTATTTACAATACTTCTTTTGAAAAAAAGTTGCTGCAGATCCTTGCCAAACTTGTTGTTGAGCTATCCTGTCAGGTTTCACTACGCAAGTCAGAATGTCACCATGTAAAAATGCAAAGAGCTGGATTGCAAAATGAAATCTTTTTTACTTTTACAGGTAAAATGTGTTACTTTTTTGTGTTACTTTTTTGACAGAACGTTTGTATCATGAAAAAACATTGGGCCCTGTGTAGACTGGCCTTAAAGGACGGGTTGGGAGCAGAGTCATGATGTTGCATCCATATGATTCTCTATCCCCAGGGCAATGTGATGCCATTTGCTGCACCACACAGCATCACAGCTCTCCTCTGGCACTGCATCTGCATGACACAGCAACAAAGGGACACCTAAATCCATGGTGCTGTGGCCATCGCTCCCTTTCCTGGATGCAAAAAGTAACTGCTTTTTGCAGCTCCTTTTTGCGCCCTGGAAAGGCCAGATCGGTGCTGCAACAACTGCATGCCACAGCCCCTGTCTGGCTGTAAAAGAGGCAACTGCAGGCCACACCTTAGTGAAAGCATATTTATTGTCAGACAGATTTAATGAAATACTATTTCAAAGGATTTATACAAGTAAATAGCCCAGATAGTTAGTTGTTATTGTACAACTACTTAGTTTAAAAAAAATAGTTTAAAGAGTGATTGATCAGTTATTATGTTTCTTCTTTTTACCATGTGTATGTGAGTGTGTATGTGTGAAGTCATCTCTGGGTCATTTCCATCTATTGTACGTAAGTTATATCTTTGTTACTGGGTGCCTTCAGATCATTTTCGACTTATGGAGGTCCTAAGGATCCTAGCACAGGGTTTTCTTGGCAAGATTTGGAGAGGGTGGGGATGCCTTTACCTTCTGAGACCGAGAGTGTGTGATTTGCCCAAGGTCACCCAGTGACCTTCAGCACCTCTGAAGAAACTTGCAAAAAAAAAAAACTGTGACACGTTGGCCTTAGATTATCAATAAGTCAAATTGGAGACATACAACATTATTGCTACTAGAAACTAGATGTTGAGAGATCTTTGGTGGGGTGTGGACATAGTTCTAGGAATGTTTCTCTGGCTCATACGTTTTGGTTGTTTTGCACCTGCTCAAAGCCATTTGAAAACCTGTAGAGTTGAACAATATCTTTTGGATTTAACCTCATCAGTGTACGTGTCTACAGAGTATACTAACTGTTCCTCAGTTCCTTTCCATTTGCTGCAGCAGCATAGCCAGAAATCTCTTTGCCTTCTCATAGTTTTTATACATGTGGATATGGGAAGGAAATGGTAATAGGTTACAATTGTAAGAAGGTACGTAACAAAGGAAATTCTGGCTTATTGACCTTTTAATTCATTCTGCTTGTAGTGAAAACAAATAAACAGAACTTCAGCCCATGGATTATCATCATGTCCTCATTAGTAGTTTGTTTTGTTTTGTTTTTAGTGGCATTCCAAATGAGGAAAAAAAGTCCAAAGTTTGATTTTGGTTTCTTTCTCTGGCTTGCTGGCAAAAAAACTCCTCCCTGTGCTATCTTCTTCTGGGTTCAGACACCACAATAAACCATGAGCCAGAGGTGATTCATTATTTAGTCAGCAGTGTGCTGTCAAAAAGCACAAATTGTGGAAATGTAGAACACTTATATCCTCTGGTCCCTAATCCATAAAATAAGCAGGGGGCCCAAAGAAAAATGCCAAACTTTCCCCAGAAAAAAGGGAACCTCTGACACACACAAAAAGAAAAACCCTTCTCTTGAACCTAGGATGTTCATCTCTCCATCACCCTGCTCCACATTTCCCAGTGGTACAGGCTGACTACTCACACTAGCCTCGCATTAGCCAGGCAGAAGAGGGGAAAATACTACCGCAGCTCGTCTCACCCCGTGCTTGTGTGCACATGCACATGTCTCCACCAATCCCACCTGTCCCCCACCTAATCCACCCCCTTCACGCAGCCACCATAAGGGAAAGTAGCAGCAGCAAAAGTAGGGCTACTCTACACAATGAAAATTATCCTGGTAAAATGGGATCCAGTCTTACATGATTTGCCCTATTTTGGAGGAGGGAAGTCCTCAAACTCTGAAGAAAAAAGAACCATGGTTTTTACTGTAGTATATGAAAGTATGTGCATCATCTGCTGTGGGGAAATGCATTCACTGCCAAAGGTATACCAGGCAGACACTTAGCAACAGGACTGTTCATTATAGGTTCATGCACTCGAAGAAACCATTCGGACATCTACCTGGGCATATAAAAAACAGCCCTCAAAAGATTCTGGACTCTTCTCTAAACCAGTTATTTGTGGCTGTACATATCAGCCCAGGATCCAACTATGGGCCCATCCTCCTCAATTGAGTCAGTGTCAATGCAGGAGACTTCCATATCAACTGTGTAGTCTCAATCTCTGTCATCTTCCTCAGCCAAAGTGACTTGAGATATGCTAACAAATCAAGACAGATCCATCCAGTGCTTAGCACGCTGGAAGAGACCACATCCAAAGAAAGAAAATAATAATAAAGGGACAGAAAAGAAGTGGGGGGGAAAAGACAAAGAGAAGATGGATTCTGTATGCTTCATACCTGCCACCCCCAACCACAGGTTCTAATGATGGAATTGGTCCAGCAACTCTATCTCAAGATTAATGGACTCATGCCTGGCATAAATCTACACTCTCCTGTCTTGGTCTTAAAGAAAACTGAGCATGACATAGTGTTCAAGGATGATTTACCATTCTCAAGAGCAAGAACGTCTTCCACTGGCAGAAGATGATCTTCAGATTGTGGATTCCTGCTCTGAAGTAGTGATGCTAGAGATCTCCAACATAGCAAAGGAGAGACTTGATCAACTTTCTATGTCATTCTCAATCTCAAAAGAGATCTTGTGTTCACTGTGAGTCTATGACCCTGGTATCAATGGCCTTTCCCACTGTGTATTCTGTGTTGGTGAAGCTCACATAGTGGGTAAGAGCTCCTACTGCCAGACATTCTCTAAGCAGGCCTTTAGAAATTAGATGGCTTGCCTTTGAATTTTTGCCTTCAAGAAGACTTCAGACTCTGTGAGAGCAGCCATTTATTGTCACACAATGATGATGTAGGAATGGGCAGCTGACCCTGGTTTTGCTCTGACTTCTTTGACCATCTTAATATCATCTCAGAATCTAATAGTGGCCAATTCTCGAATCCATGAATCCAAGATAGTGGGGCTTTCTAGATTGGCAGGAAAGTGTGACATGAAGTTGCCTTTTCCTTAATGCTTAGCAGCTGCACCACAGCCTTTAGATGGAGCTGCACTGATCCACAGTTTTTAAAAAAGAAGCTGGGAAAACCAGGACCTTTTTAAAGGCGCTTCTTCTCCCCTAAAATACAAAAAAAGCGTTTTCATGGCACACTTTCCCTTTTTCTCATCTAAAGGCTAGAGTTTCATGCAGCCATGAACACACTTCTTTTTGCCAATTTAGAAAGCCCCATTGGCACTTTCTCTGGCCCCATCCACCAGTCTTTGCCATGCAATTGACACTTTTCAAATATAGCTGTTTCAGGAGAGCATGAGAAAAAGAAAATGGTCAAGGACAAGGATAGCTGACTTTCTTCATCCTCTTTAAAGTACTTATCTGTTAAATCAACCCAAGCCCTCTCTGCAGAAGGATGCCATAGGTTCCCTGTCATCCCCATCTATGTCTCTTGCCATCAACGCTCCTTAAGTCCAAGAGACCTCCCCAGGTCAGATCCTGCCCCATGTTCAGGACTTTCTTCACTCTGGAGATATTGTCAGCTAACAATTCTATCAGGTCAATCAGCCCTTGGACTCTGATGAGATGCAGTTGGTTCCTGCTTTCTCCAAATGTGAGATGCCTGCCACCTCTGTTTTATTCCAGAATGAGTCTCAGAACCAAGGAATATTCAGCATTGTTTCCCAGCACCACCTCCAGTTTGAGGCCTGTATGCATCCTGACCCCTTCTGGGCAGGGGCCATTCATCAGGTTGACACAGGCATCCCTTATGGGATTGGTCTCCTGATTGGCCAGGAGATTGTCCAGAGTCCCAGAGAGTCTCACCAGGTTCAGTCTCTAACAATCATACATCTTTTTCAGTTTCTTGGCCAGAATTTTATGCATATGGGAAGCAGCCTTTACTGCATAATTGTTGAAACATCTTGTCCCAGTAGGGACCACTAGCCCCTTAGTATTTGCACCCTCTGGGCACACAGGGCTACACCTTGCATTGGAGGTTGGGATGCTGTCCCCTACCAGAGTTACCTTCTCTAGATTTGATTCCAGCCATCAGCTTCTATCCCCCACCTCCACCCCATCCAAACACCAACTTAACTTCACCCCCTGGGTTCCAAAGGCCTAAACTCCATCCTAGACATTACTGCTACTACCAGTCTGAGCCCTTGGAATCATTATCACAGTCCCAGTCCCAACTGTGCCATCTCAGTCCCCACAGATTTTGAAATCCAAAGGAATTCCATCAAACCCAGGACCACCATCCTGGGAAGGATCAACCATCCCTTCAGAATTGTACAGGGGACTATGATTCATCCTTATCCCTTTCTTTCTCTTCCTCTGAGATATGGTTTTCAAGCATATTGACAAATAGCCCTCATCTCCCATATCTTCTCTATGTTGGCTTCAGTTGTGGAAGAATCTGACATCCATTATGCCAACTGCTAGGCACATTGAAAATCAACCTAGAGTTCAGGATGAAGGATGTGATTTTTTATCTGTCAGACTTCACCAGCATAAGAACTCCAAATCAATTCAAGCAACACTCCTAAAAAGTAACTACTTTATTGAAAAGAAGGAAATGGGTTAGAAGTAAACTTCCATTGACCAGACTGAGTAAGAACTACATATACAATACTTTTATAGGCCTTTACCAACCTCCCTCCCCCCCCCAGAGTCAATATGATCCAGGATTGGATCTCTCTTCCCGCGCACGGGTGAAAACCATGATGTAATTCATCAGACCTCTGGTCCCCGGATCTTGGCAAGTCTCTAACAAGCAATTAAGTTTCCCAGGCGCCCTTACCCAGGCACCTGTGGCCTTGAGGTTGTACAGTTCAAATTGTTTATGTCTATACATCTTAACAACCAACAGGGTGTGTACAATAGACTCTATAACTACTAATCCCCATTATTTATGTAACATATCTATGTTACTCTCTCTATAAAATAACTACATAGCAATCATTGACTATATATCCCATCACATCCCCTCCTCACACTAAATGTCCATTTCAAAGCTAGGCCTCAGCTGGTAGCTAACTTCCAGTGCATTCCTGGCTAATGAGCTTACATTCCCAAGGCATTACCCTTCCACTCTGGCTCTGTCTGTCCTAGCCTATTCTTCTTAACCCATTATTCCCCATCTAAATCTACATCTATTCCCCCTAACACTCAACCTCATAATCCTCATGGCAGGAATCCTAAATCATAATAACTAAACAAGATTCATGACATTATCCAAACACACACTCCCAAATTTGATTAACATAGAGGTAGCACAGGGAAACTAATAGGATAGGCCCCTTTCTGGCCCCTCAGACAAGGAGGACCTTAAATTGGGCAATCTTGGCCTCAGGATATTATCAGCTGCAGCCCTCTCCCCTAGGGTTGCTAATTAGCAGGCATGCATGGCTGCTTACAACCAGCTTCTGTGGGACAGGGTTGCCCTGTTCCTCAACAAGTTCCTGAAGGGGACGGGAAGTTAGGATTGATTTTTTTATGTGGAGATACATAAACTACTCAACCCATCTTGTGGTACCTTGCAGTCCGGACTCTTCAGTAGTAAAACTGATGACAAGTTAGACCATGGTCAGTAAACAAGAAAAATGGATATTTCTTTTGATTCGAGGCCATTGACTCAATATCATCATTCTTGGTCCTGAAAGTTGTTCCCATCATTCAAGTCATCCTGCAGACCCTCTTGCCCTAGATCCTTGTCAGGAAAACTTAATTTGCAGTCAACCCTCTGTGCTCTTAAATGTTCAATGATTCTTATTAGCTTTGACACTGGAGTCATTACTGCTCCAATACACTTTGGATCCCAAGTACCACATTGCTTCTAAAGGTAGAATACCATTTACTTTGAGTGGATGCTCACAATTATCTGCATCAATTATGTCATCAGATTTGTTTCCCAACACACTGGCATTTTCCACTCCACCATTCAGCATCTGTCTGATTCTCAGTCCTCACATGCTAAGCACATCTCTTTCTTCAGAATGTTTCAGGATGGTCACATTGTCATTCTCTGTCTCCTCCAGATGAGAGATTGGGTTGTGAAGATCTAATTCACGAATGCTTATTTCCCTATCACCACTCAGTACAGAAAGTACAACAGGTTTTCACTTGATTCCAACTATATCATTATTGGATTCTCCCCTTCTATTTCACATCAGCGTCGAGGGTGTTCACCAAGTACCTTTCAATAGTTGCAGCATGTCTCTGTACCCAAGGAGTCACTGTCTTTCCCTATTTGGACAACTGGCTCTTGTTCTCCAACTCAAGGCACTCCTTTTCCACCACATACATTTTCTCAAAGACCTTGGATTCATACTCAACCATGACAAGACCCAACTGGATGCCAGGGTGATTGTCTAGCTTGGGTCATGCCTTCATGACAGTAATTGTGGATTATGACTAGAGGGATGTGATTAGTGTGTTGATCTGATGTGTGGTTGAGTCTGGATTTGAAGAAGAAGCTCTGTAAATGAGGGGGAGTATTATGGACTTGGATCGTGGTGCAGCTCAGCATTTGTGAAGAGGTCATAAGAAGAACAAGATGCTTACCTGTAACTGGTTCATTGAGGGGTCATTTGTATATTCATACAAATGTGAATTCATGAGCCAACGCAACAGAGATCCAGAACCTTCTAGAGCTCTAAACTCAGCATTTTGGCAGTTGCCCTACCCTGCCAGTGTTTCTGTACAAGTGTAATTTGTGAGTTTTCCTTGAATCTCCTCAGAAACACTTTGATGGAGGAAACAAGAAACCAGGAATCCCCCGAAGATACTTCGAATAGGCTAGATAAAGCTTCAGCGAGGAGCAAGATAATCCCTCCTTCCCTAAATCTGAAAGGAAGGATAGGATATGTTGAGTTGTGATATGTTCACAGTCCCAGCCGTGGGACTGTAGGAAACCTAAAAATTTTTCCCACTTAGTCCTTTGTCAATTTCAGCTCTGATGACAAAGGTCCAGATTATGCCCCCCCAGAACATCCTCTTAGCAGTACTGGTCATTCTGGAACCAGCTACCATAACCGACAGTTTCCAAAACAAAGGACTTTTCTTCAATTATCATAAACCTCTTTCTACCCACAAGTGCAACATTCAACATATAAATGCAAGTCTTCTTCATTCAAGAAGCACTCTCACTCCTCTTGATAGCATCTTTGACAACTGTTTCATCTGTGAAGGACTACCTCACCTCTCTTGCCAGACAGGCTCTCTCATTTCACCCAGGCTTTGAAATGAATGATGTCAGACTGATGGATCCTCTCAACAATCCTTGAAGTTTACATTGTTGAGTTTTTGCTGTCCCTACAAGCATTGTTCATGTCACTAGTTCTAATCCTCCCCAACAAAAGAGATATAGTCTCAGCTTCAGAAGGATGTTATAGAACCAGTCCTCGTGTTGGAAACACTTTCTATTACCGGTATTTCACCATTCTGAAAGCCCATTCTGTACTTGCATGGAGTCTACAATTCATCAATCTTGCAAATTCAAAAATCCTTCCTCTGTTCCAGAAGGGAAACTGGTTTGCTAATGTGGACCCCAGAAAAATGTACTTATGTATTACCATCTTTCCATTCCACTATTGACTCCTTCACATTTGGAGCATCCTTTCCAGGTTATGCATTCACCAAATGCATAATGGCTGTTGCTACTCATTTTAGGATCCACGAGACTGAGATCTATCCCTTTAGCAATTACTTCCTCTTCATGGCTTTGTCAACACAGATATAGAGATACATTTGTCATCCCACATACCCTCTCCAAAACTGGTTTGTCAAAGTCTTCCACCAACAAAAAAGATCACCCCCTCTTGAGACAGCAAACTTGTAATTGCCTCTCCCCAGTAGATCATATCTGAAGGAACCCCACTATTGCAGCAATAGCTTGAAACAGATGGGCAAAATGACGCAGCTTCAGGCCATGTTGAGGGTGTGCCATTTACACAACACATGCCCCGAATGTGGCCTGAAGCTGTGCTGAGGCTGCGGCAACAAACAAACAAACAAAAAAAACTGGGTCAAGAAGGAGCAGCTACAATTTGTTCCTTCTGACTGCCCAGTTCAGGACTGCAGCAGGGATCAAGATTGGGACTGAGCACACGTGGTTGCCACAGTCCTGGCATGAATGGTGCCAGCATGGCCTCACACCGCTCTATTTGGCCTGTATGTTTTGGGCCAATGCTGGTGGCTTTCCTTCAGGATCATTAGAGAATACAATATTAACATGGAAACCAGACAGGGTCCCATCTTTGTCAGATCAGTGGTTTAACTGTCTGCTGATAATCTCCTTCCCACCTTAAAGGAAGTATTGCTATGCATTCCATCTATGTATATGAGTCACAGATACCATGAAGAACAGGTTACTTACCTGTAAATGTGGTTCTTCCAGTAGGCATCTGTAAATTCACTCAACTCACCCTGCTTACTACTAGGGCTCATTCCCTCAGCCTTGAGTTTATAAGATGTGTTGAATTCCAAACTGGGAAGTGGGTGGGAACAAGACTATATATAATCACGATGGAAGGGGGCAGAGTTCCTGCCAAAAAGACACTGTCTCTAGCTATGTAAGTTTCCAGTGGTTTCTGCACAGGTGCAGAAAAACTCATATGTGTGAGTTCATAGACAACTACTGGTATGTGACGAACCAGTTACAAGATAAGCAATTTGTTTTTCCAGGGTTTGGTTTACTTTGACTGGAAATGCTTTTCTATTTCCTGCCATTCACATTTGCTTCTTGAATGTGCTGCTCTTTGCATCATTTCTGTATACAGTGAACTTTAGTGAAATTACTTTCTTTTTCAGTTATGTGGATATGACAGAATATTTGAATCTACCGTAACTGTGTTAAACAGTGTAATTTAAAAGTTTGTTTTAAGAATGTTAAGGTTCCTGACGTCTGGAATACAAGAATGTTTTTGGTGTACAATGAGTGTATTCCCTTTATGAAGTGATTTTTTTTTTTTGCAGTTTCTTCTACAGATTCAGAAAAAAGCAAAAGTACTTGTCAAGAAAGTGCATGTGATGTAACAAGAAGATTGCGAAAGGTAGTGTAGCTTCATTTGCGAGAAAATAAAACAGAAGAAATGTCTTTCTGTTTCTAGTTGTTAAGAGAAAAGAATGTCTTTAAAATTACATATCCAGAGGTAGGGACTGCAAGGGATTGTTGTTGTTGTTTGCTTTCAAATTGTTTCCAACTTATGGCTATCCTAAGACAAACCTGTTATGGGGTTTTCTAGGACTGATAGTGTGTGATTTGCCCAAGATCACCCAGCAGGTTTCCATGCTGAGTGGGGATCCAAACCCTGATTTCCAGAGTTGTAATTCAACCCTCAAACTACTAAACCATGTTGGCATTCTCATTACAAAGTACAAGTAAAATCAAATAGGAGATTTTCATAATTGAAATGGGGAGGGTGCCCAGTTCATCTTAGCAGTTAAATAAAGGATAGCAGTTCAACTTAACAGACTTGTAACAGCTGAATAACAGAAAGTAGGAATAGTCAGTACTTACAAAGGTGTGGCATCCTCCAAAGATCTAAATTGAATCCAGAGATGTTTAACTTACTTGTAAATTCAATCATTATTAAGACCAGCAGGAAAAAGTAAAATCATGCAATCATAAAACAAAATTAAACCCACCAATATCTAAAGAACTAAATTAAAATCCCTGGGAGAATAATAAATTTTCATGGAACTAAAACTACCATAATAGGTGATTCTCTTTGAGAAGTTCATTGGTACAACTAGCATGCTACTACTGAAAAATCCATGTCCTCTGTAGGCTTGCCTTTCATCTACAGGGAGGACCTTGGATTTTAATCTAACTACATATATATGGGAGGAGACATTCCTTTAGGTAACCTCATCTCAGACCTTATAGGGTTTTAAAAGACTACAGACAATACAGCTGTGTTGTTCGTTTGTACTATAAGCTCAGCTTCAGGTTAAGGCAGCCTGATGAGAGAAAGACCTCTAAATGATCCTGTTATCAGCTCAGGTCTTGCAAACTAGGGGCTGTGGCTTCCTTTATTAAGTCAAATACTGTAAACTGTAATGCTGTCTTTCTCTTTTCCTACTGTTTTCAGTTTTCCCCAGATTTCTTATCTTTTTCAGTGAGAGATGATTTATTATAATATTCTTCAAATACTGTACATTTAATTTAGTCAACCTGGCTTCTAGAAAAAAATCAGGACTGATTTGCTCTTGGACTCATTCTCCTTTTTGGTGGCTCATGGTTTCCATAATACTCCACCAGCACATTTCAAATGAGCTGTTGGTTTTTTCTTTTTATTTCCATCTTTGCCTTTTCTTTTGGATGCATTCCAGCTTTCAATCTGCCATTTTCTACATATAAATTATAAACAGATAACCTTGTGTAATATTTTTGCCAGTTGGAAATCATTCAAATTCTCCATGTTACATTCTGTCAGTGGCTTCGTTCCAGAGCATTATACACATATACACATAAGAACAATCAGGTGTTCTGGCTCCCCAATCTTTTTTTTTTAGTTTGATCCATATTTTTTATGAACTATACAGTCAAAGACTATGCTGCATTCTATAAAACACAGACTGATTTTCTTCTGAAATTCTTTGGAAGGTTCTATTATTCAATGTATAGTGCCTCTTACTTTTCTGAATCCAGCTTTGTTGCTGTCAAGTTGACTTTGACTTGTGACCCTATGAATGAAAGACATTCAAGTCCCCCTATCACCAACAGTCCTGCTCCAGTCTTGCAGACTCAGAGATGTGGCTTCCTTGATTGAGTCTATCCATCTGGGATGTGGCCTTCCTCTTTTCCTACCACCTTCCACTTTAATAAGTTTTATAGTCTTTTGTAGTGAGCCATTTTTCATCATGATATGTCCAAAGTACAAATGTCTCAGTTTAGTCCTTTTGGTTTCTAGGAAGAGTTCAGTCCATGGTATCTGTAGGACTCTTCTGCATTTCAAATGAGTTGATATTCTTCCTAGAGACATAGACTCATGGTGTTAGAAGACACCACAACAGCCATCCAGTCCAACCCCCTACCATGCAGGAATACATATTCAAAGCACTCAACAGATAGATATCCAGCTTCTGTTTAAAACTACAAAGTTTTCTATTTAAAAACTACAAAGAAGTGTATGAGGAGGAGTGAGTGGTTTGTGGTGTCGCGTGTAAGTTTATGATATTGTATTTCAAGTTGTGTTATGTTAATATCATATTGTCAAAATGGGAGTGTTTTTATGTTGGATTTATTTTATCAATTATTTGTATTGTGTTTCTTTTCGATTAATAAACATTATCCTGGAAAAAAAAACTACAAAGAAGGAGAAACCACCACACTTCAAGGGATTGTGTTCCACTGTCATACAGCTCCCACAGTCAGGAAGCTCTTCCTAATGTCGAGCTGGAATCTCTTTTCCTGTAGTTTGAAACCATTGTTCTGGGTCCTATTTTCTGGAGCTGCAGAAAACAAGCTTACTCCATCCTCAGTATGACATTCCTTCAGATCTTTAAATCTTTAAATTTATAAATATCATATCACCTCTTAACCTTCTCTTCCCCAGTCTAAACATACCCAGCTTCCCAGGTCACTCTTCATAGGGCATGGTTTCCAGACCTATCACCATTTTGGTCACCCTCCTTTGTCAACACCCTTTTTGAATTGTGGTGCCCATAACTGGATGCACTATTCCAGGTGAGGTATGATCAAAGTAGGACAGAATGGTATTATTACTTCCCTCAATCTAGATATGATACTTCAGTTGATGCAGCCTAGAATTGCATTGGCTTTTCTAGCTGCTGCATCACACTTTTGACTCATGCTCAACTTGTGGTCTACTACTAGAGCACTTTCACATGTACAAGCCAGATATCCCCCCCCCCCCCAATCCTATATCTGTGCATTTTGTTTTTTCTTTCTGTGTGGAGTACCTTACATTTATCTCTGCTGAAATTTATTTTGTTAGTTTTGGCTCAGCTTTCTAATTTATTAATGTCATTTTAAATATTGATCCTCTTCTCTGGAGTATTAGCTACTCCTCCTAATTTGGTGTCATCTACAGATTTCATAAGCATGCCCTCTATTCCTTCATCCAAGTCATTGATAAAGATGGTGAATAGCACTGGGCCCAGGACAGAACCCTGTGGCATGGTGTTCATCACTTCTCTCCAGGATGAAGAGGAGCCATTGGTGAGTACACTTTGGGTTCATTTGGTCAGCCAGTTTACAAATCCACCTAACAGTAGCATTGTCTAGCCCACATTTTACTAGCTTGCTTGCAAGAATATCATGGGGGACTTGGTTGAACTTACTGAAATCAAGATATACTACATCCACAGCATTCCCTTCATTTATCAAGCTGGTAATTATATCAAAAAAGTAAGTCTGGCATGACTTGTTTTTTTGAAAAACCCATGCATACTTTTTGTGATTATGGCATTCCCTTCTACATACTTACAGATTCTCTGTTTAATGATCTTCTCTATTCTTCTTGGAAAGAATTTGGCATCTATAGAATCACAGAATCAGAGTTGGAAGAGACCACAAGGGCTATCCTGTCCAACTCCCATGCCATACAATCAAAGCAGCCCTGGCAGATGATCATCCAGCTTCTGTTTAAAACCATCCAGACTTTCATCTCTTCTGTGTAGTTCTTCCATATATTGCTTCCATCTTTTCTCAATTTTGTAGTGCTTATGTATTGTGTTTGCCTGTCTCTACTCTTCAATTAAATTTCCATTTGATTTCTTAAGTTTTATGGACGGGGTATTTCATTCACCCTTTTGTGCTTCTCCATTTCTTTGCATTATTATAATAGTTTTCTTTGTTTCTACATATAGTTCACTCAGCAGTTGTAGTCAGGTATCTCACCTTGTTTCTGTTTTCTTCTATTTCATTTGTTGTAAACTATGGCCCCCAAAAAATGAGGCAAAAGGACTGTGGGGCAGCCGTGCTGGCACATTCATGCCAGGGCCACAACACCCACACCCACTTGGCACTGATTCAGGCTGCCATCACAGTTCTGAACCGGGTAATAGGAAGGATTGGATTCTTCCTGCTTGTTTTTGCCCAGTTTTTTGGTGATGGCTCTGCATTCAGACCATGTGTCATCTGAATGCTACACCCTGAACACAGGCAGAAACTGCATCATTTGGCCCATCTGTTTTGGACCTGTTTGAAAAGTTTCTTCATTAAACCTATCAGGCTTTTCTTTTGTTTTGGCCACCAAGTACTGTATAGCCTTTTTGCATTCTTCTCTAATGATATTCTTGGGTTTGTCCACATTTTTTAAAGATAAATTGCAACTGCTTAGTAGTACAAATCTTTTTTTAACTTATCTTTTCATTCTTCAGATATATTTTCTACATTGTATTTTGGCACTATGACTGATTTATTGTTCTTGTTTAGTATATGTAATCTTTGATATTATTTTAACTGTCTATGTCGCAGGCTGCTCTTGCTCTAGTTTTGGCAATCACATTCTTCATTATGCAGAGTTTGGGTTGTTTTTACCAAACTTTTTTGTTTGTGTGTGTGTGTGTGTGTGTGTGCAGGTATACCATTAAATTTTATTAGCTGTCTGGACCAAAATCTTTCTGAGATGCAAAACTGCTAAATGTCATTTTAGTGCTATCATGTTATGATTTTTTCCAACCTGTAGTTTATATTTCTGTTCACTTTTGAGAACTTATATGGAATTTCCTTCTATTTAGACTCATTATGTGTTGAAATTCTTTGTCAGTTCTAGTTTGATCCTTCTTACTGTTGACAGATATAATTATACCTTTAATTATAGTAATACTATTTAACATGTGTTAGCAATTATAAACAGAAGCAATTACTATAATATATAATTCATTTTTGTGTGGGCTGTCAAGATTCTTTCATGTGTTGTACCTGCATAGCTTCCATTGCTGACCAACTAAGGAAATAATAAGACCAGACAAAAAGAACTGGGTTTTAAAATGGGCAACTTTATTTAACTCAACCTATTTAACATATTTCTTTGAGAGCTGCAAAAAGTAACCAAGTGCAGGAATAGCTGGAGAAGATGGTCTACTCCCAGACCACATCCCCAGCCTCCCCTGGTGAAACACCTGAGCCCTAAGGGCAATCCAGAACCCAAGAATCCAGAAGGCCAACTCAAGAATCCCTCACTTACCTCACAAGACTTAAGTGAGGGTTTAATTCTTAGGCCAGCCCCAAGGCAAATCTCTTTCCCCTCCTGTTTAGTGACAAGACCTAAAATTCAGTTCCAGAGACTTCACCTTCACTCTTTAAGAGGGTACTGAGGTGTTTGCCTGAACTTCTATTTCCCCCTCACCTATGTCATGCAACCTATTTATGACTACACCCTAGCCAATTGTCTCAGTCCCCAAACCACAGTGTGGGTTAGGCAAAAGCCCTTGGAAAGGGGAGAAAATTCCTATCCATCCCCAAAGTGACTGGAAGAAATCTCACACTGCTATAGAAGTTGAAGTGTGGGCCAGGGCTTTGAAAGAGGGAGAGTGCAGAGTAGGCAGGCCTTAAATAGGCTAAGCCCAATCCCTGCCACTCTCCCACCATGGTGCAGCACACCATGCTTTTATTTAAAACTGCTAATCTTTTCACCTGCGAAGCCAGCAAAACCTCCTCCCCCAATCACTCCATAAGGAGAAAAGCATCGCCACCGTTCATAATAAGACTTTCAGGATAGGTTGGGAACCACTAAAAAGCGTTCCTTTGAAAACAGCAGGTTATGGTATTTTTGAAATAAATCCCTTAAAATAGGGATTAAAATGCAACTCCCATCCTCCTTGACCATTGTTTATGCTGCATGGGCTGATGGGAGATGCAATATGTGGGTCATATTTCCACATTTAATTTAATAATATTGTGGAAGTGTATAAAGACGAAAACCAATATCTAATAATTCACAGACACTGTTAAATAGTGAATTCATGCATAGAATCATAGAATCATAGAGTTGGAAGAGACCACAAGGGCCATCCAGTCCAACCCCCCTGCCATGCAGGAACTCCAAATCAAAGCATCCCTGACAGATGGCCATCCAGCCTCTGCTTAAAGACCCCTAAGGAAGGAGACTCCACCACACTCCGAGGGAGTGTGTTCCACTGTCGAATAGCCCTTACTGTCAGGAAGTTCCTCCTAATGTTGAGGTGGAATCTCTTTTCCTGCAGTTTGCATCCATTGTTCCGCGTTCTAGTCTCTGCAGCAGCAGAAAACAAGCTTGCTCCCTCCTCAATATGACATCCCTTCAAATATTTAAACAGGGCTATCATATCACCTCTTAACCTTCTCTTCTCCAGGCTAAACACCCCCAGTTCCCTGAGGCGTTCCTCATAGGGCATGGTTTCCAGACCCTTCACCATCTTAGTTGCCCTCCTTTGGACCTGCTCCAGTTTCTCCACATCCTTTTTGAGTTGTGGTGCCCAGAACTGGACACAGTATTCCAGGTGGGGCCTGACCAAAGCAGAATAGAGTGGCACTATAACTTCCCTTGATCTAGACGCTATACTTCTATTGATGCAGCCTAAAATTGCATTGGCTTTTTTAGCTGCCGCATCGCACTGTTGACTCATGTTCAGCTTATGGTCTACTTGGACTCCTAGATCCCTTTCACATGTGGTCTCATTCAGCCAGGTGTCCCCCATCCTATATCTGTGCATTTTATTTTTCCGCCCTAAGTGCAGAACCTTACATTTCTCTGCATTGAATTTCATCTTGTTAGCATCGGCCCAGCTATCTAGTTTATTCAGGTCATTTTGAATTTTGATCCTGTCCTCTGGGGTATTAGCTACTCCTCCCAGTTTAGTGTCATCTGCAAATTTGATAAGTATGCCCCCAATTCTGTCATCCAAATCATTAATAAAGACATTGAATAGCACTGGGCCCAGGACAGAACCCTGTGGGACCCCACTGGTCACTTCTCTCCAGGATGAAAAGGAACCATTGTTGAGCACCCTTTGAGTTCGGCCAGTCAACCAATTACAAATCCATGTAACAGTTAACTTGTCTATCCCACATTTTGCAAGCTTGTTTGCAAGAATGTCATGGGGAACCTTGTCAAAGGCCTTACTGAAATCGAGGTATACTATATCCACAGCATTCCCTTCATCTACCAAGCTGGTAATTTTATCAAAAAAAGAGATCAGGTTCGTTTGGCATGACTTGTTTCTCTGAAACCCATGTTGACTTTTTGTGATTATGGCATTGGCCTCTAAGTGTTCACAGACTCTCTGCTTAATGATCTGCTCTAGAACCTTTCCTGGAATTGATGTCAGACTAACTGGACGATAATTGTTGGGATCCTCTTTTTTTCCCTTTTTGAAGATGGGGACAACGTTTGCCCTCCTCCAGTCTGCTGGGACTTCTCCTGTTCTCCAGGAGTTCTCAAAGATTATTGCCAGTGGTTCCGATATTACATTTGCCAGTTCTTTTAATACTCTAGGATGTAGTTCCTCTGGTCCTGGAGATTTATATTCATTTAGATTAACCAGGTATTCCTGTACTACCTCTTTACTTATTCTGTGCTGAAATTCCTCTATTCTTTCTTCTGCTCCATTATCCTTAGGTTGAGCACCCTTTGCCTTTTCTGAGAAGACTGAAGCAAAGAAGGTGTTGAGTAATTCTGCCTTTTCTCTGTCCCCTGTTAGCATTTTGCCATCTTCTGCACGCAGTGGCCCTACCGTTTCCTCATACCGCATACTCATGTTAAGGCCAAGATAGACCAGCAGCTTCAGCCGGCTTAGGGGCATGGTATTTACATGTGCCATGCCCCCAAGTCACCCGGAAGTCACACTGGCGATTATACACCGAGTGGCTTCTGGGCGACTTGGGGACATGGTGTTTAGATGCGACATGCCGCTGAGGCAAAGAGGCAGCTTTTTTCTCACCCCAAATATTCCAATCCATACTCGTGTCTGCAATTGAAACAGAAATAGTACTTTGTTTAGTTGTGTAGCATCAATTGTATTCTATTTTCCATGCATAAAATTAATATCTAAAAATAAGAAGGAAAAGACTCAGAAAGAAGTTTGTTACAATGTAGATACAGTTAGCAGACTATTTAACTTTGCCCTTTGGTAATGCAAAGGAAGATCTGAGGAAAACTTATTTCTCCCACTCATCAAATTAGTATTTTTTTTATTTTAGACTACACAAACAACATTATATTAAACAATGAAATTCAGCAAAATAGAGTTAATGGTATTAACTTCCACCCTGAATCCATTACTACAACCAACCAAGGCCTCCTGTGACACTTTTAATGATTATTTTTCAGATAAAATCTCTCTAAGTGCAGACTTAGATGCCACTCTTATTTCAGGAACAATAAGAGAGGTGTCCAGTGACTCTGTTAATGAGGTTATTTTGGATCAATTTCAGTCTATGAGTACTGAGGATGTTGACAAGTTGCTTGGGAAAGTTAAAAAAAACCCACCTGCCCTCTCGACCCCTGCCCATCATGGCTGGCCATCCAGGGGGGTGGGGCAACTATGAGATTACTAAGACAAATAATTAATGCCTCCCTCAAGGAAGGCTGTTTTCCAACCAGCTAAAAAAGCCTTCCCTTGACTCCCTGGAGAAATCTAATTATCGGCCATTATCTCTTCTTCCGTTCTTAGACAATGATTGAGTGATTGAGAGGGCAGTTGCCAACCACCTCCAAGCAGTCTTGGTTGATACTAATTATCTTGATCCATTTCAAACTGGCTTCAGGTCAGGATACGAAGTGGAGACTGCCATGGTCGCTTTGGTCGATGGTCTCCGTCTGTGTGTCAACAGGGGAAGTGTGGTCCTGTTGGTGCTCTTGCATCTCTCAGCGGCCTTTAGTACCATTAACCATGGTATCCTTCTGGAGCGCCTGATGGAGTTGGGTATTGGAGGCACTGCATTACAGTGGTTCTGGTCCAACTTCTCAGGCAGATTCCAGATGGTGTTGCTTGGAGACAGCTATTCAGCCAAGAGGGAGCTAAAATCAAGCGTCACTCAGGGCGCGATTCTGTCTCCAGTGCTATTTAACATTTATATGAAGCCGCTGGGTGAGATCATCCGAAGACATGGGGCGGGGTGTTATCAGTGCACTGATGACACTCAAATTTGTTTCTCCATGTCTCAGACTGCTTCGGTGAACAAAGATGGCATCTCCCCTCTGAATGACTGTCTGAGGTCAGTAATGGACTGGATGAGGGGAAATAGACTTAAGCTGAATCCATATTATTATTATTATTATTATTATTATTATTATTACTTTTATTTGTACCCCACTTTTTGCCATAGCAATCAAAGCGGTTTACAGTATTTAAAACCATACAACAATATATATAAATACCACCCCCTTAAAAAAGGAATTAAACAAATTACAATTAAAATTTGCATAAAACAATTAAAAATAAAATTACCATAGGTCCCAACAATAACAGTGGCAGAGTCATTGGCCTATGTGCCTATGTGGGGGGATATTTTTGGCCGAGTGATTTATTCTGGGAAGGCCTGCTGAAAGAGATCCTTCTTGATGGCTTTTTTAAAGCCATCCAGGTTGGTAATTTGACAGATAGAATCATAGAATCATAGAGTTGGAAGAGACCACAAGGGCCATCCAGTCCAACCCCCCTGCCGTGCAGGAACTCCCAATCAAAGCATACCCGATAGATGGCCATCCAGGCTCTGCTTAAAAACCTCCAAGGAAGGAGACTCCACCACCCTCCGAGGGAGTGTGTTCCACTATCGAACAGCTCTTACTGTCAGGAAGTTCCTCCTAATGTTGAGGTGGAATCTTTTTTCCTGCAGTTTGCATCCATTGTTCCGAGTCCTGTTCTCTGGAGCAGCAGAAAACAAGCTTGCTCCCTCTTCAATGTGACATCCCTTCAAGTATTTAAACAGGGTGATCATATCACCTCTTAACCTTCTCTTCTCCAGGCTAAACATCCCCAGCTCCCTAAGGCGTTCTTCATAGGGCAAGGTTTCCAGACACTTCACCATTTTAGTTGCCTTCCTTTGGACCCACTCCAGTTTCTCCACATCCTTTTTGAATTGTGGTGCCCAGAACTGGACACAGTATTCCAGGTGGGGCCTGACCAATGCAGAATAGAGTGGCACTATTACTTCCCTTGATCTAGACACTATACTTCTATTGATGCAACCTAAAATTGCATTGCCCTTTTTAGCTGCTGCATCACACTGTTGACTCATGTTCAACTTGTGGTCTACTTGGACTCCTAGATCCTTTTCACATGTGGTCTCGTTCAGCCAGGTGTCTCCCATCCTATATCTGTGCATTTCATTTTTCCGCCCTACGTGTAGGACCTTACATTTCTCTGTGTTAAATTTCATTTTGTTAGCTTTGGCCCAGCTTTCTAGTCTATTCAGGTCATTTTGAATTTTGATCCTGTCCTTTGGGGTATTAGCTACTCCTCCCAATTTGGTGTCATCTGCAAATTTGATAACTAGGCTCTCAATACTGTCATCCAAGTCATTAATAAAGATGTTGAATAGCACTGGGCCCAGGACAGAACCCTGTGGCACCCCACTGGTCACTTCTTTCCAGGATGAAAAGGAACCATTGTTGAGCACCCTTTGGGTTCGGTCAGTCAACCAGTTACAAATCCATGTAACGGTTACCTTGTCTAGTCCACATTTTACAAGCTTGTTTGCAAGGAACCTTGTCAAATGCCTTACTGAAGTCAAGATATACTATATCCACAGCATTCCCTTCATCTACCAAGCTGGTAATTTTATCAAAAAAAGAGATCAGATTTGTCTGGCATGATTTGTCTCTCTGCTTAATGATCTGCTCCAGAATCTTTCCTGGTATTGATGTCAGACTAACTGGACGATAATTGTTGGGATCCTCTTTTTTCCCCTTTTTGAAGATTGGGACAACATTTGCCCTCCTCCAGTCTGCAGGGACTTCTCCTGTTCTCCAGGAGTTCTCCAAGATGATTGCCATTGGTTCCGATATTACATTTGCCAGTTCTTTTAATATCCTAGGATGTAGTTCATCTGGTCCTGGAGACTTATATTCCTTTAGATTAACCAAGTATTCCTGTACTGTTTCTTTACTTATTCTGTGCTGAAATTCCCCTATTCTGTCCTCTGCCCCATCATCCTTAGGTTGGGCACCCTTTGCCTTTCCTGAGAAGACTGAAGCAAAGAAGGTGTTGAGCAATTCTGCCTTTTCTCTGTCTCCTGTGAGCATTTTGCCATCTTCTCCACGCAGTGGCCCAACTGCTTCCTTCTTCTTCCTTTTGCTTCGGACATACCCAAAAAAGCCCTTTTTATTGTTCTTAACCTCTCTAGCAAGCCTGAGTTCATTTTGCGCTTTAGCTTTTCTCACTTTATCCCTACATGTGCTGGCTATTTGTTTGAATTCCTCTTTGGTGATTTCCCCATTTTTCCATTTTTTATACATGTACCGTTTAAAACTTAGCTCAGTTGTAAGTTCCTTAGTCATCCATACCGGTTTCTTGGGGCATCTCCCATTTTTCTTCCTCATTGGAACTGTCTGAAATTGTCCCTTTAGTATCTCCCTTTTGAGGAACTCCCATCCATCTTGAACTCCCTTCACTTTTAGTATTCTTGACCATGGGATCACCTCCAGTATTTCTCTAAGTTTATTGAAATCAGCTTTCCTAAAGTCTAGAATGCGTGTCTGATTATGCTTAGCTTCATCTTTCCACTGTATAACAAACTCCAGGAGGACATGGTCACTCCCACCTAAGGATCCCACCACTTGCACCCCATCAACTAGGTCTTCCCTGTTGGTTAAGATCAGATCCAAAATAGCTGGTTCCCCTTGTTGCCTCTTCCACCTTTTGGACAATGAAATTGTCTTCGAGGCAAGTGAGGAATATTCTAGATCTTGAGGATAGCGCTGAGTTTGACTTCCAGCAAATATCCGGGTAGTTGAAGTCCCCCATCACTATTACATCTCTCCTTCCTGATTGTGTGGTCATCTGTTCTAGAAAGGCATCATCCAATTCCTCTTCCTGAGTTGGGGGTCTGTAGTAGACTCCCACAGTAACATCCCTGTTGTTTCCCTCTCCTTTAATTTTTATCCAGATGCTCTCCACCTGGCTTCCAGTATTGATGTCCTGGATCTCTTCACAGGTGTAAATATCCTTGACATATAATGCTATTCCTCCTCCTTTCTTGTTTGTCCTGTTTCTCTTAAAAAGGTTATACCCCTCTATTTCTATATTCCAATCGTGAGACTCATCCCACCAGGTTTCAGTGATGCCTATTATATCATATTTCCCTTGTTGTGCTAGGAGTACAAGTTCATCTTGCTTATTTCCCATGCTCTGTGCATTAGTGTAGAGACATCTAAGACCATGTGTCCCCTTTACTTGATGCCTGTGCATACAGATCTCCTCCAGCATGCCATTCCATAAAGGCCAAATAAAATGGAAGTACTCGCTATAGGTAATCTTAATCCAGGTATGGAGATAATACCTCAGTTTCTGGACGGGGTCACACTTCCCCTGCAGTTTGAGGATACTCCTGGACTCGTCACTCCAGCTGACACCTCAGGTGGATGCGGCAGCCAGGGGTTCCTGGTATCGGCTTCGGCCGATACGCCAACTCTGACCATTCCTGGAGCAAGAGAACCTAGAAATGGTTGTACATTCTCTGGTAACCTCTTGCTTGGATTTCTGCAATGCACTCTACATAGGGCAACCCTTATGCCATGTTTGGAAGCTGCAATTGATTCAAAATACGGCAGCCAGATTAGTAACACCAAAATCAAAATTTGATTCTATCACACCTATCCTGAAATCTTTACACTGGCTGCCTATTAGCTTCTGGCCACAGTATACGGTGTTGGTTATTACCTATAAAGCCCTACATGGCTTGGGTCCAGCATACCTGAAGGAATGCCTCCTCCCATATAATCCTTCCTGCATGCTCAGATCTTCGGGGAAGAACTTGTTTCAGTCAAAGAAAACCAGACTGATGGTGACTTCCTGGAGATCGTTCTCAGCCATTGCTCCAAAAATTTGGAATGACCTGCCGGAGGAGATCCACATTATACATCATTAGATGCCTTTAAAAAGACCATAAAGACAGAGCTCTTCCGGCAGGCCTTCCCAAAGTGACCTCCTCATAATGAAACTTAACTGCTTATCCGCTTAGCTCTCCCCATTTGATTAGCTTGGTTTTTAGACTTAACTTGTATGCTTTTATAGGGTGGAAGGAGGGAGGAGGAATGGGATTTGCTATTGTTATGTTTTTATTTACTGTTGTTATTAATATCTGTATTTTTACTTTGTATATTCGTTCTATTGTTACCTGCCTCAATCTATAATAGGGAGAGGCAGGAGACAAATAATAAATTATTGACATGTTCTGTACTGAAGTTTTTCTCTAGCAGATAACAAGAAATATTGCTTTGTATTTTTCTCCAACAAAATACTTTCTGTCTGTTACAGGCAAAAGACTTAATAGAAAAATTTTTTAGCCAACAAGTTGAAGTTCTTGGGAAACGGACAGCACCACTACCAGAAATCTACTATATTGAAGGCACTCTGCAAATGGTGTGGGTTAATCGCTGTGTTCCAGGCTATGGAATTAATCCTCTACTACATCCAGATTGTCCCAGTTGTTGTGGTAGGTAAAAATGTAACCTCGGTTACAAAATTGAATTTTAAATATTTGTCAAGTTGCTTTCTATTTAGATAGAATCAACAGTTAGCTATTTGTATTATAATTTCAAGTACTCACAGACAGTTGCACAGTTTATGTTATAAGCTGGAAAATTAGTTCTGATATTATGAAAAAATGATTAATGTAAAGTTATTATTATTAAATCTTATTTACATATAGCTTAATATAGTAAACTTGTACAATATTTTGGTAGGCACTTGAGATGCTTTGTTTGCAAGCTGTGGTTTGACCAAAAAAAAAAATCAGTTTATGTATACAGATCATACTAACATATATATTACATGAATAACAAGTGAGCAATTGTCCCCACGCCTGCTACTACTATTAATGTCTCTAGACTTATTTATAGTATAACAATTGAACTGGCTAGATTCCTCCCTTACAAATAACATTTGGGATTGCATGAAATGGTGCCTATCTGAACAGATTTCCTGCCCCAGTGCCGTTGTTTGTGCCCCACCCTGTCCATTTCTGTATTTCTGTTATTTTAAAAATGATTTGAAGTTTACTTAGGAATTTGACCTATGTTATCAGTATTATGATTCAACTAGATGGCAGATGAATTCTGCCTCAATCTGCATGTGAGTGTTTTATTCCAAGGAACAGTGTACATTATGGGTACTTTTTGTCATATTTTGTCACCAGCCCTACTGGTGCCCCTGGGTCTGTGAAAAGTCCTGACAGTATAGCTGAATTTTAGGCTGCAGTTCTAATTTGGTACACTGGAAAATGACATTTTATTATGAAAGTCATTAGATATCATTTATTTATATTATTTCAAAAGAAAACATAGAATCATAGAGGTAGAAGAGACCACAAGGGCTGTCCAGTCCAACCCTCTGCCATGCAGGAAATAACAATCAAAGCATCCCTGACAGATGGCCACCCAGCCACTGTTTAGAGATCTCCAAGGAAGGAGACTCCACTACTCTCTGAGGGAGTGTGTTCCACTGTCGAACAGCCCTTATTGTCAGGAAGTTCCTCCTAATGTAGTGGTGGAATCTCTTTTCCTATAGCTTGCATCCATTGTTCCCAGACCTATCCAAGAAAGGTTGAAACAGATACTTTGAGACGCCAAATTTGGTTTTAAATCGCCATGCATGTAACTTTTATTAAAGATATACAAATAAGACAAACATTTAGCACCAAGAGAGCTCTCTCTCTCACACAGACACACATATACTCACACACACTGGTGGCACTTTGCTGACAATGATGGCCAGTCACCGTCATGAAGCCCTTGGGTGTCCTGTTACCACGGATTCAGGAACACACATTAGTTAGAAAAAGTCTTGCCTTTCAAAGAGTTTTCAGACCCTGGCCAGACCACTGCCTTTTGGATTCAGTCCTCACTTTCTTGAACAAGCTTTTTCTGGCCTTTTCAGTCTTGATGTAAACACATTCCAATTCTTATTGTACTGTTCATGAATTATCTGTTCCTTGACAAGCCATGTTGTCCAAGTTCTTGAGATAGATCTGTTCTTTCCTCCCGTAAGCAGACAGCTGCGTCCTGTTCTTCATCAAAAAGTGCCACTCTTTATCCACATTCGCTCATTTCCTCACACACTCCCCCTCTTGGTGCTTGGTTGATTATACAATCAATCAATTGTCATATATTTGTCATATATGTAGATACATATGAGTATACATATATATGCGTGTATCATTGATACATGTTGTCTTTTTTAATGGTTATATATTTTACTCTCATAGTTCATACATCACTTCTTGTGGTTTAATATGGATGACCTTCAATAACCTTCATCGTTTCCTCCACTATTTCTAATCTTTGAGAAGGTTTTCTCATTTTCTTAATCAAGAACATCGTCCATATGATCAGTATCAATAATATCACTCCTATCCACATGATTGGGTGAATTAACACATGCAAAAAGGCAGTAACTTTCAGTGAATATCAGAAAAAAATGTCATACCAATGATGTTCAGGGAATTGACCTTCCTCGTCAGCTATTCTTTGAAATTCTCCATTCTCATATTGTAGTCTCACAAATTCTTACTTTGAGTTCCAAGCATGTTTCTGTAAATGTCTTTTTAATTTGCTCTTTATATTTCAGCAATTGATTCAATTTTTCCCAATCCATTCCTATACTAATATCATAATCAGTCTGGTCTAATCCTACCATAATATTACTATTTTGAGTTTCCATAGTATACATAATTCTACCATTCTACACTTTGAATATAAATCACATTAAATTTACACTTCATTTCCCCATTGTTGTGATATTCTCCATCTGACCAAAATAAAGGGGTAGGAGATATCCCACACAAACATCCTAGTCCATTGTCGAAAATTAGTGTTCTTTTTGGCATTCTTTGTAGTCTGCAAATGCCATCTGAAAATTCCAAAGCACATGGTTCAATTTGTTTTATTTGTTGTGGACATGCATATCCCATTTCCCATTTTTCACAGCGATCTAAATCTATTGTCTCATTTACCTTTATGATTTTGGAATTCATACAGATTGCATGTCTTGACATCAAACATGGTTTCCAATAGTTATTCCCCATATTAAATTGAAATGACTGAATGTCACAAACAGTATTTGTTTCAGTATCCTCCTTTTCTTCCAACGTCATCAGTTTAATTCGCCAAATTTCTTCATCTATTGAAAAATCCAATATTTTGTACCAAAAAAGGAAATCTGTATGAATAAATTTTTCCAGTTTCCCCAGTGTTCATAAACACATTTCCATGTTTTCCATATAGTGCCATTAACATTTGGTCCCTCCAGTTCCATAATGTGCTCTGAATCACCAAACACGATAGGGCTTTGGATACTGCCCCTAAAGTTCGACTTCCTGTTCCCCTTAAAGCATACAAAGTCGCATTTAATTGGTCAAAATTCATTAGCTGTAATCCAGCAGACACATCATGGAGTTTGAAAGTGGATTATAAGTCATTCCCCATCATGTGTATGACCTTCCATTGTAACCCACCCAAAGCCGATAATTTGTTTGCTTGATTTTCAATATCCCATGAATTTGCCACCCTGACTCCAGTGCCAATCCCTCCCAACATTGTGTCCAGTAAATCTCTTTTCTGTCTTTTCCATGATTTCTATTTTTGTCCTGCAAATTCCAAATAAGAATTGGTGTATTTTTCACATCCAGATTTAAGATTTGTAACATTAAACATAGTCATGTGTAGATTTTTATTCCATTGGTGTAAATTTGGTCCTAACACGGTTGGAATAGGAGTATGTCATTGTTTCATTACAGTAGTGATATTCCTTTCAATTGTCTCTTCTGTTGTATTAGGCATTTGGAAAAGCCCATACATCATAGATCGGACTGTCTCATCTCAGGATCTTTGCATTTCCTGTCCGTGGTATTTTTCAGGTATTTGACCTGAGACTATTGTCAACTGCATCCTTGGACAATTGAATCCAATATCACACTTCTGCAAATAACTTTGGTTTCCTGCTTCCAACCATGACAACCATTGTTCTGGACTTAATTGATCAAAATGGTCCAGACATTCAGTCACATAAAACAATTTTTTTGTCACTATGGTTCGACTTATCCATATTGTACCTTTGTATATTCCAATAATCCTTTTTCTAGCAGGGTTAATTGGCTTGAATTGAAAATACAATTTGGACTGTGCTAGAGCAAATCTCCGTGCTAGGTACGCCCAAACATTCAAACTGGATCTTCCCATGGCAAGATGGTAGTAGCATTAATTTATTTTCCTCTCTCCCAACTGGGGTACTGGTGATGTCTTTGTAGAGCCACTTTCTCATATGTTACAGTTACATTGTCTCTCATTTCCACTGCTCCTATTGTTATTGTTATCACTAATAACCTTAGTATTTCCATTTTTAAAAAAGAGTTTCCAATATCTATTCCAAAGGAAATTAACCCTTTGTCCTGGATCTGGTTTGATTCTTACTTGTATGTTGCCTGATGAATTCTTTATGATAAATTTTCCTCTCTGCAGGGTAAGTACTCAACCAAAAATTGGTTCCTCAATAAACAGTCTTACCATAAATACTATAACTGCCCATCTCCCTTTTTCAATTCCGGTTTGTCCTGGGACAGGTCTTTTCAGTTAGACGTCGCTTATCCTGATTCTTTTAGCTGTTTGCTGGCGATGGTCTTCCCTCAAAGGTCGTCCCAGAAGAAGATATATTAAGGAGCAATTCTCATAATTATAAAGCAGACAAAAGCCAATCAGGAGAAGCAAGGCCAATATCAATACCCAAATTTCTGCTTCCGATAACTCCACCATCCTGAAAAACACAAAGTATAACATGTTTAGTTATCACCTTTAAATAATTTTATCTGATTTCTGTGACCCCATCTGGATTTGTCAGCTCGTTCAATCAAATAGCTTGTAGGCCAAATTCTGTCAAGCACCACGTATGGTCCTTTCCATTTTGGTCGTAATGCATGCTCTTTTGGTCCTAAATGTAGATACAATACCTGAAAGCCTATAGGAAGCATTTGCTTTTCTGTTTCTTTGTGAGTCTCTGTCAATTTCATCATTTGTTTGCTAATCCAATCTCTAGTGGTTTCTCACTCTTTTTGTTCTGTCAACCATTTCTAATCAGGCATGTCTTCATCATACTCATGAATCAGACATAGATTCATTTCATGGCCAAATAGAATATCATATGGAGTATACCCATGTCTACCCAGAGGACTTCTTCTCATTGCCATTAACACCAAGGATAGTTTGTCAGCCCAATTCTTTCCCTTATCATTCACCATTTCCTCACATAAGGCATGATTTCCAGACCCTTCACTATGTTAGTCGCCCTCTTCTGGACCCACTCCAATTTCTTAACATCCTTTATGAATTGTGGTACCCAAGACTGGACACAATATTCTAGGTGAGGTCTGGCCAAAGCAGAATAGGGTGGCACTATTACTTCCCCGATCCAGACACTATACCTCTATTGATGCATAGAATAATGGAATAATAGATTTGGAAGGACCACAAGGGCCATCCAGTTCAACCCACTGCCATGCAGGAACTCCAAATCAAAGCATCCCCGACAGATGGCCATCCAGCCTCTGCTTAAAGACCTCTAAGGAAGGAGACTCCACCACACTCCGAGGGAGTGTGTTCCACTGTCGAACAGCCCTTACTGTCAGGAAGTTCCTTCTAATGTTGAGGTGGAATCTCTTTTCCTGCAATTTGTATCCATTGTTCCGCATCCTAGTCTCTGGAGCAGCAGAAAACAAGCTTGCTCACTCCTCAATATGACATCCCTTCAAATATCTAAACAGGGTTATCATATCACCTCTTAACCTTCTCTTCTCCAGGCTAAACATCCCCAGCTCCTTAAGTCATTCCTCATAGGGCATGGTTTAAAGACTTTTCACCATTTTAGTCACCCTCATTTGGATATGCTCCAGTTTCTCAATATTCTTTTTGAATTGTGGTACCCAGAACTGGACACAATATTCCAGGTGGGGCCTTACCAAAGAAGAATAGAGTGACACTATTACTTCCCTTGATCTAAACACTATACTTCTATTGATGTAGTCTAAAATCGAATTGGCCTTTTTAGCTGTCACATCACACTGTTGGCTCATGTTCAACTTGCAGTTTACTTGGACTCCTAGATCCCCTTCACACATAGTCTCATTCAGCCAGGTGTCCCCCATCCCATATCTGTGCATTTCATTTTCCCGGCCTAAGTGCAGTACCTCACATTGTTCTGTGTTGAATTTCATTTTGTTAGTTTTGGACCAACTTTCTAATCTATTCAGGTCATTTTGCATGTTGATCCTGTCCTCTGGGGTATTAGCTACTCCTCCTAATTTGGTGTCATCTGCAAATTTGATAAGCATGCCCTCTATTCCTTCATCTAAGTCATTTATAAAATATTGAATAGCACTGGGCCCAGGAGAGAACCCTGTGACACTTCTTTCCAGGATGAAAAGGAGCCATTGTTCAGAACCCTTTCGGGTTCAGCTGGTCAACCAATTACAAATCCATGTAACAGTTTACCTTGTTTAGCCCACATTTTACAAGCTTGTTTGCAAGAATGTCATGGGGAACTTTGTCAAAGGCCTTACTGAAATCTTACTGATTTTACTGATGCAGCCTAAAATTGCATTGGCCTTTTTAGGTGCCACATTGCACTGTTGACTCATGTACAACTTGTGCTCTACTAGGACTCCTAGATCCCTTTCACACCTAGTCTCATTAAGACAGGTGTCCTCCATCCTATATTTATGCATTTCATTTTTCTGCCTTAGGTGTGTTGTTAAGTTCTCTGTGTTGAAATTTTGTTTGTTAGCTTTCTCTCAGCTTTCTAATCTATTCAGGCCTTCTTGAATTTTCATCCTGTCCTCTGGAATATTAACTACTCCTCCTAATTTGGTGTCATCTGCAAATTTGATAAGCATTCCTTCTATTCCTTCATCCAAGTCATTGATAAAGATGTTGAATAGCAGTGGGCCCAGGACAGAACCCTGTGGCGCCCCACTGGTCCAGGATGAAGAGGAGCCATTGCTGAGCACCCTTTGAGGTCAGCCAGTCAACCAATTACAAATCCATGAAATAAAACAGTGTGTAATAAAGCATGTTAACATTTTATACTATATTATATAAAGTACATTGAATAATATAATATGATTATATGATATAATGTAAAGGTAGTCCTTTGACATGAAGCCATAACGGGCTTTAGGGGGTGGTGCTCATCTTCGTTGCTAAGCAAAAGAGCCAGTGGTCATATGGCCAGCATGACTGTACTGAATGCTATTACCTGCCCTCCAAACTGGCACCTATTTATTTACTTACATTTGCATGCTAGATTGGCAGAAGCTGGAACTAGTGACAGGAGCTCTCTCCATCATGCAGCACTCAGGCCCCGAACTGCCAGCCTTCTGATCTTCCAATTGTCAGAATTGGCATCTTAACCACTAAGCCACCATATTGCATTGTTATAGATTAATAATAATGTGTATAAGATAGTACATGGTATATTTATTCTAAAAACTAGAATCAAACAGAAAATACCTCTTATGATAGAAGAACAAATTAGTGTTAGCTAGGCTGCAGGGGCTCTCAAGAGGGCACTCATGAATTGCATTCAATGGGGAAATTGATTTAGCCCAATAGGAGGAGCGTGACTGCTTAGGTAACATAAAGCCAGGAATTTTAAGCCTTTGTATGCCAGTTCCGAATCCCAAAGAGCTCCAGAAGCAGGTTCAGAATTGATTTTTATTTTTATGGGATTTTCAGGCTATGAGGCCCTGTTCTAGAAGGGGTTATCCTGATGTTTCACCAGCAGCTGTGGCTAGCATCTTCAGAAATGCTGGAATGGAAGTGAGTGGGGTATATACTGTTGGTTGAGGAGAAATGATTTGCATGTTGATCTATGTATTGTTCTGCTGCTGAAATGGCAAGGCCTCAGGTTGTCTGTTTAGTTAATGATCCATTGTCTGCTGGGGAAAAACCCTCACCCCGGGTGGTTTTTCATTTGCATTTGCTAGGACTTGGTTTTGGTGTTTTTCAGGACTGGTAGCCAAACTTTGTTTACTTCAAGGGTTTCTTCTTTCCTGTTTATGGATTTCAATGGCTTCCCTATGCATTCTGACCTGACCGTTGTTGGCATGGTCCAGAATTTCAGTGTTTTCGAACAGCATTTTATGCCCAGGATGGTTTAGAATGTATTCTGCTGCTGATGATTTTTCTGGCTGACCCAATCTACAGTGTCTCTCATGTTCTTTGATCCATGTTTGAATACTGCAGTAATTTCCTGCTGCAGTATGCAGTAAACTCCTATGATTGTGAGAGGGTCTCTCCTGTCCTGTGCTGAGCGCAGCATTCGCTAGTTTTTCTTGGTCAGTTTGTAGACCATTTGGAGGTTCTGTTTCCTCACCATTTTCCCTATTCTGTCTGTAACTCCTTTGATGTAGGGTAAAAATACCTTCCTTTTAGCCTGTATAGCCCAATCTAGTTCTAGCTGAATCTAAGTGCTTCAGTTCATCTTTCAGAAAGTGGGGTTCAGAGATCCTTTTGTCCCACTTCTCCACTTCCTGGAAGATGAATAAAATGAGATATGTGAGAATGACCAGACCATTGGCGTGAGTGTCCTCAGACAAAAAGATTTTCATTCTCAGAAGGAAATTTGTCTGCTGTATGCAAGCAATTTCTAGGTCCAGCACCCACCATCACATTCCTTGGTGAAAGGAATGATTTTCATTCCAGTTTTGAGTGATCTCATCATGGCTAAATGCCTTGGCTTTCCCCATGCAGAACCATCTGGATTTCCTAATATGGCATGGCTGTTGTCTTGTGCTAGGGTGCCCCTTTTTGGCTATCTGCCTATAATATCCCTTTTTGATATTAATTTTACATAAACCAATGGGGGTGGGGTGTAGGGTTTGGATCCTATGGTAACATTAGCATGAAAAGATTTGTATTTTGTGAAAAGGCATTTGGGGCATGCATCATCTGCTCGCCCAACCCCTGAAGTGGCCAGAAGCCACGTTTTCCTGCCCATCTGTTTTGGGCCTATGTGCGTTTATATCCTCTAAGAGCAGTTGAGATTTAGATTGTTGTGTCCAAAAATGATTACTTTCCAAGTACTGAACCAAATAAGCACCAGCATACTCACTAAGGATTCATTTCATTGTTTGCCTTCACTTAGGAAGCCAAAACTATGTTGTGTGCATACACCTGTAACACGACGGTTCTTCTAACATATTGAAGGATGAACTCTTTATTTGCATCCTTTATCCCTTGTGAATACTTGTCTTATAGCCAGGGTGACCAGATGTAATAACTGCAAAGGAGGACAGGGCACTTCAAAGTGTAGGAGATTCCAGAAAAATGTAGTACATTACAAAATAAAAGCTAAAAATACTAATAGAAATATAAATTCATGCTTCTTAGACATGCTCAAAAATGGAGGACATTTTGAAATTCCTCCTGGATAGATTATTGAAATGTAGTATATGTCCTGGAAATCAGCATGTCCGGTCACCCTGCTTATAGTCTTATTTTAAGAAGTTACAGCTAGAGTTGACCCAAAATAGCATTTTTAATTTGTTTGTTTTTTTATGTTGTTAAAAGGCACTTCATGTTCTTGCATGCTTTTCAGTGCCCCTTCAAAGTGTTGTAAGTTCCTTTCATCCAAAACCTGGAGTGTAGAAGAAAGCCCCTAAAGTATGTTACTGTTTGTTTCTTTTTCAGGTAGGTGAACACTCCAAATCCTCAACTAGTATCTAGTGCACAGTTTAGGACACAATTCTTGTGTATTGGAAGCAGAGTAGTTGTGCAATCCTTGCACTTGTCTGACCAGATCAGGCAAAGCAGAACAACAGGCTCTGTATATGCTTTGGACTTTAAGTTGCATCATCCCTGACCATCAGCTATTAGTTCAAAATATCTGGAAAGCACTAGTCCGTGGAACCACCCATACATAGAGCACTGTTGAGCTGTTTTGGTTAGTTAGAAAGATGCTTTGAGCTGTGCTCTGAGAGTTAGTTTAATTTAGTTTAGTTTACTGGACATAAGAATGGACATTCATATAATAAAGTATGAATCAAACCAGGGATTACCGTGTCAACCCTATTTATCTTGGTGTGTGTCTTGGGCTGTAATGGCATGTAGTTTTTAGAATGATATGGTTGTAAGTGAGGGGATTGTGGTGCGAACCAAATGTGACAACCCTCTCTTGTTCTCCCACCACCTATCTCCTACTGAGGCACTGAAAATCTTTGGTAGCGTGTTTCAAAAGGTTAACGGAGACCAAGTGTTAATTCAAAACATGAATGAAATTTATTTGTAAAATAAAGAAATAACTTATAAAATATAATTAAAGCTTTGTTTGTCTTGTTCCTTAGTTACAGAAGTTCCTTACAACAATAATACTACCACCACTCAGGCAACCTTATCTCCAATATTAAAGCCAAAATCTTCCTTAACCGCTGGCTTGTTCTGAGCCTCACGTTCCTAGACTCCCTCAAGCCTATCTAGTCCCTACTGGACTCCTCAGACCCTTCCCTGGTCTACAACTAACCTATAAATGTTCCCACAGGAACCCTAAGAGCACACCCTCCCTCCTAGGTGTCTCTTCCCCTCAAAATTCCAACCAAATAAAAACCCCTTCTTCTTTGTGGTCTCTGTGCCTCACACAATAGGGTTTGTGCCTGCGCAGAAGCTCCGTTCGGAATGCTGAAAAGCTGAGCAGATTGGCAGAAGCCCCGCCCCTCCCATTCCCCGAGCATGCCCAATCCCGCCAATCTAGCTCCTCCTTCAGTTCTCTTTCGTCCGCCGCAAGAGTAACATCTCCTTCGGAGTGCTCTTCATCGCGACGAAAGCTGAGTAGCTAGACTTTGTCTATTTTGTTTTGTTTTATTTTGTTTTGTTCGTTTTTCTTAGTTTTTCGTTTTACTCCCATTTTTTCCTTGAGCTGCCCTTTTTGTTCGGAACTCGAGGGTTTTGGCCCGGACAGGCCCCTCGCGATCGGACCGGCCTCTTATGGCCGCCCCGTTCAAGAAATGTTTCGAATGTGGCGGTAAAATCCCGGTTGTGGATGGACACTTGAAGTGCATTTTCTGCTTAGGCAGTTCCCACATTCCGGAGAAATGCAAGCATTGCAAGGCTTTTAATCCCGTCACGCTTCGTCAAAGAACAGATCGACTCAAGGCCCATCTGTGGGAGAAGGCCCTCTCGGTCTCCCATACTTCGGAATCGTCTACGGACCCCTTGGAACACCTCCCCATCTCTAAGTTCCCGAGAATTCCGAAAATCAAAAAACCGACCTCGACGTCGACAGCGGCTTCGACACCGACGGAGGTTCGGCCTCGACACCGGCTACCATGTCTCGCCCCGAAGGGCAACACAGAGAGCATAAGAAGCGGCCTTCATCCACCGAGCTGGAAAAGCCGAAATCGAAAAAACATAAGCATAAGGAGGTCCTTACTTCGGTTGCCTCGGCGGCTGCCCAGGCAGACCTGGCCATGTCCTTTCTGAGACAGCCTTCGGCCATTGACCTCTCTGTCCCAGCCCCGGTCACTATACTAGACTCGGCGCCGGAGACCTTGGAACCCTCATTTCAGCCTGCACCTACCCAGGTCCTCACCCCTACGGGGATGGTCTTGACCTCGGTCTCGACACTTTCGCCTATTTCGGCTCCGACTTCTGTACCACCGAAGGAAATCCTAGCCTCCTCGGAGCGCATTTACAGGCTGCGGTTCCCATCTCCTCCACCCTGGAAGTCTCCGGAACTGTTCGAGGAGCACTACTTTGACTCGCCCCACTCGTCGGCCTCCTTTCTGGCTCGACATCGGGCTGAATCCTATTGGAGAGAGCGTCATCCATCCTACCGCTCCTACTCTCCTTCGTATCGGGATCGATACCATGTCCGTGACCTCTACGTCGGAGACTTTTCACGATCTTGATCTCGTTCTCCCTCTCGGTCCCGAGCCGAATACAGGGCCATATCGCCCCCGCCGGCCTCGACAGCTACGGTGTCGAAACCCCAGGAATCGAGCGCCACTATGACCGCTGCGGCTTCGGCTACGATTACCACTTCGACATCGACAGCCTCCGCTCCGATTAACTACGCGGATGCCTCGACGTCGACTTTTCTTACGGCGCCAACACAGCCCTATGTGGATCCGCATTTGCCAGCCTCCCAGTCTACGGAGGAGTCGACGGGAGAAACAGACAACCGTCCCGACTCCCCACAGCCTGCCATTTCCTCTCCCAACGAGGAAGTTGAGGACCAGACACCTGGTTCACCTGTCGAAGACCTCCATCTGTTCACTGGAATCGTCGACAGGATGGCAAGGGCAGTAGGCCTCCAAACGGCGCAGACGGCCCAGCCTCCCAGGGACCCCATCAATGGCCTCGTGGTGCGTCCCCAGCAACCGGCGGTCATTCCATTCTTGCCTTCCTTTTCCGACATCATGGTGGCCTCTTGGAACAAGCCAGCCTCGACACCACCCGCTTCTAAGAAGCTTGACTCCTTGTATCGGGTGCAATCCGATACAGCACCGTTCCTGTTCACCCACCCAGCTCCCAACTCTCTGGTGGTAGAATCTACCTGTAAGTCTACCGGCAAGTCCCATTCTGCCCGTGTGGACAAAGATGGTAGAAGGATGGACATCTTTGGTCGCCGTTTCTACTCATCTGCAGTTTTGGCAGCAAAGGTGGCCAATATGCAAGGTTGCATGGCCGGCTATCAGAGGTTTCTGTGGGATCGTATGGCTGCTTTCATACCTTACCTGCCGCAGGCACAACAGGAAGCGGCTCAGGAATTTTATGCTGAGGCACTCTCCCTCATTGCCCAGGAGGTGCACTCAGCTAGACATGTTGTAGACTGTTCTGCGAAAGTGATGGCCGGTGCAGTGGCACTCCGCCGTTTCGCTTGGCTGAGGTCCACTTCCCTGTCTGAGGAAGCTAAGTCCAAGATCGAAGATCTTCCTTTCGATGGTGAAGGTCTATTCGCCGCCAAGACCGACGAATCCCTGGACACCATGGCCAAGGCTCACCTAAACGGGAAGAGACTTGGGCTGACACCTAGCAAGCCTCCATCTGGTCGTGCCTGGCGCCAAAGGCCATACGACCCTGGTTTCACCCGTTCTCGTTAGGCCCCGTCCTCCACTTATAGGACTCAGCCCTACGCTAGGAGGTCTTACAGACAACCACAACAGCAGCAACAGCAAAGGCATGGCCAGCAGCGTCAGCAGCAACAGCCTTCTGGGAAGCCATCCTCCAAGTCACACTTTTGACGGGCCCTTGGAGGTGACACCCAATTTCTTTTTGCCAGTCACCCTTTCCTCAGTCCCCAGACTTCGCCATTTCTACGAGAACTGGTCCAAGATCACCACGGACTCCTGGGTGCTTACCATCATCCGCCTGGGCTACGCCATAGAGTTCTCAAGTATTCCACCAAATGGCGTTTTCTGTTCCACTCCCTCCTCTCCTCCTCTTCTGGAGGAGATTTCCTCCCTTCTCGACAAAGAAGCCATACAACGTGTTCCACCGTGCTTCAAACACCAAGGCTTCTACTCCAGGTACTTCACAGTTCCGAAGAGAGGAGGAGGTCTCCGCCCCATCTTGGACCTGAGAGGCGTCAACTCATACATCATGCTTCGCAAGTTCAAGATGGTAACTCTCCAATCCATCTTGCCGTTCCTGCATCAAGGGGACTGGTTTGCATCCATAGACCTAAAGGATGCTTACTTCCACATCAGCATCAGGCCACAACATTGGAAGTATCTCCGTTTCGCCATAGATGGAGATCTCTATCAATATACCGTTCTTCCTTTCGGCCTCTCAACCGCTCCTCGGGTGTTCACAAAGTGCATGGTGGTGGTCATTTCTCACCTTCGTCTCCAGGGAATAAAGATCTTCCCTTATCTCGACGACTGGCTTCTGATGTCGTCCTCCAAGGCACAGCTTTACAAAGACGTCCAATACACTTTGGACCTCTTAGCCGACTTGGGTCTCAAAGTCAATCTACCCAAATCCGTTCTCCACCCTGTGAGGGTGATAGACTATATAGGGACGTCCCTGGACTCTGTGATGGGTCAAGCCTATCTTCCCACCAGGCGGGCGGAAGCCCTCTGGGAACAGCTGCAATCTGTCCTTCACACTCACCGTCCGTCTGCAAAGGACATCCAGAGACTGCTAGGCCACCTGGCCTCAACCACAGCGGTGACCTACCTGGCTCGTCTCAGGCTCAGGCCTCTCCAAGCTTGGTTCCTGGCTTCATTCGATCATCTGAGGGACAATCCGTACAAGAGACTCTCATTGCCACCTCATGTCAGAGACTCTCTCAAGTGGTGGATGTCTCCCTCCAACATCCTCAAGGGGATGCCCTTCCAGACGCCGGAACCGTCCAGGATGGTCACTACAGACGCATCCATGTCAGGATGGGGCGCACATCTCAACGGCTTGTGTGTACAAGGACTGTGGTCTGCACAGGAGGCAGAACTGCACATAGAATCATAGAATGATAGAATCATAGAGTTGGAAGAGACCACAAGGGCCATCCAGTCCAACCCCCTGCCATGCAGGAACTCCAAGTCAAAGCATCCCTGACAGATGGCCATCCAGCCTCTGCTTAAAGACCCCTAAGGAAGGAGACTCCACTACACTCCGAGGGAGTGTGTTCTACTGTCGAACAGCCCTTACTGTCAGGAAGTTCCTCCTAATGTTGAGGTGGAATCTCTTTTCCTGCAGTTTGCATCCATTGTTCCGCGTTCTAGTCTCTGCAGCAGCAGAAAACAAGTTTGCTCCCTCCTCAATATGACATCCCTTCAAATATTTAAACAGGGCTATCATATCACCTCTTAACCTTCTCTTCTCCAGGCTAAACATCCCCAGCTCCCTAAGGCGTTCTTCATAGGGCAAGGTTTCCAGACCCTTCACCATCTTAGTTGCCCTCCTTTGGACATGCTCCAGTTTCTCCACATCTTTTTTGAAATGTGGTGCCCAGAACTGGACACAGTATTCCAGGTGGGGCCTGACCAAAGCAGAATAGAGTGGCACTATTACTTCCCTTGATCTAGAAACTATACTTCTATTGATGCAGCCTAAAATTGCATTGGCTTTTTTAGCTGCCGCATCACACTGTTGACTCATGTTCAGCTTATGGTCTACTTGGACTCCTAGATCCCTTTCACATGTGGTCTCATTCAGCCAGGTGTCCCCCATCCTATATCTGTGCATTTCATTTTCCCGCCCTAAGTGCAGAACCTTACATTTCTCCGCATTGAATTTCATTTTGTTAGCACTGGCCCAGCTTTCTAGTCTATTCAGGTCATTTTGAATTTTGATCCTGTCCTCTGGGGTATTAGCTACTCCTCCCAGTTTAGTGTCATCTGCAAATTTGATAAGTATGCCCCCAATTCTGTCATCCAAATCGTTAATAAAGATGTTGAATAGCACTGGGCCCAGGACAGAACCCTGTGGGACCCCACTGGTCACTTCTCTCCAGAATGAAAAGGAGCCATTGTTGAGCACCCTTTGAGTTCGGCCAGTCAACCAAATACAAATCCATGTAACAGTTAACTTGTCTATCCCACATTTTGCAAGCTTGTTTGCAAGAATGTCACGGGGAACCTTGTCAAAGGCCTTACTGAAATCGAGGTATACTATATCCACAGCATTCCCTTCATCTACCAAGCTGGTAATTTTATCAAAAAAAGAGATCAGGTTCGTTTGGCATGACTTGTTTCTCTGAAACCCATGTTGGCTTTTTGTGATTATGGCATTGGCCTCTAAGTGTTCACAGACTCTCTGCTTAATAATCTGCTCTAGAACCTTTCCTGGAATTGATGTCAGACTAACTGGACGATAATTGTTGGGATCCTCTTTTTTTCCCTTTTTGAAAATGGGGACAACGTTTGCCCTCCTCCAGTCTTCTGGGACTGGATGCCTTGGAACTGTTGGCAGTCATCAAAGCCTTCAGGGCATTCGAAAATCATCTCCTCCACAGGGTTGTGCAGGTAGTATCAGACAACACAACTACTGTCTGGTACATCAACAAGCAAGGAGGAACTCACTCTCCAGTCCTCTTGAGTCTCTCCCAGCAGCTGTGGACGTGGTGCCACCATCGATCCATTCATCCAGTAGCCATTCACTTGGCAGGAAAGGACAACGTGCTAGCAGACTCCCTCAGCAGGGACAAGGTGCTGCAGCACGAATGGACTCTGTCAAGTTCGGCCTTCAATCTCCTGACGTCTCGTTGGAGAATTCCCTCAGTGGACCTGTTTGCCACCCCGGAGAATGCCCAATGCCGGACATTCTACACCAGAGCGGGCAAAGGACGAGGATCCATGGGGGACGCCTTCCTTTGCAGTTGGAGTCAAGACCTTCTGTATGCCTTTCCGCCCTTTCCTCTGATCTCCAAGACGGTGGCCAAGATGGCCAGGGATCGGTCCAACACCATACTGTTGACTCCATTCTGGCCGAGACAACCCTGGTTCACTCCTCTTCTCCACTTGGCCAGGGGCCAATATTTCCACCTGCCGAAGTGGCCAGACCTTTTGTCTCACTCCAATGGAGCGGTCCTACACCCAGACCTAGTCAACCTACGGATGACGGCGTGGAGGATCCAGCCATAGAGTCTCCTGACCTGCTCAGGGTCCTGTCTGCTTCGAGAAAGGACTCAACTAAGAGATCCTACGCTTATAAATGGAAGCGTTTCTGTGCCTTCGCGGAGGCTAGATCCGAACTTTCCTCGCCTGTGAGCCTTAGTACTGTCTTGAATTTTCTACTGCACCTCAGGGATCAAGGCCTAGCCTTCGCCTCCCTCAAGGTCTACCTGTCGGCTATTGTAGCCAACCAGCCACCTGGCTCAAAATCATCTCGCCTTTTCACGTCACCTACGTGGAAGAGGTTCTTCAAAGGGCTACATCACCTTTATCCACCGTTGCCTCCATTGGCCCCGGCCTGGTCTCTGTCTCTAGTGCTCACACAGCTCACGAGACCTCCTTTCGAGCACTTGGGCTCTGCCTCCTTGAGTCTGCTGACACTCAAAGTGTCTTTTCTTGTGGCCATAACTTCAGCCAGACGTGCTTCTGAGCTGACAGCCCTGCGCTCGGATGAGCCTTACTTGACTTTTCATAGGGACAAGGTGGTCCTCAGACCGGACATTTCCTTCCTCCCTAAAGTGGTTTCTCCGTTTCATCTCTCCCAGGAGATTGTGCTTCCTAACTTTTACCCAGATCCTTCTTCGCCTCTGGAAAAGACTATGCACACCCTGGATGTTCGCCGTGCTTTGGCTTTTTATGATCAGCGTTCTGCAGAGTTCAGATTAACCAATAAGTTGTTTGTTTGTTACGGTGGTGCCAGGAAAGGCAACCCAATTTCATCACAACGGTTTGCAAAGTGGATTGCTCAAACCATCGCCTTGGCCTATGAACTGGCTAAACGCCCTCTTCCGGTTGGTGTACATGCCCACTCAACCAGGGCTACGGCTTCATCTGCTGCCTTCCTCAGAGGTGTTCCCCTGCCAGAGGTCTGCAAGGCGGCCACATGGTCACAGCCATCCACGTTTGTTCGGCATTACCGGCTGGATTCCAGATCCCGGAGAGATGCCAGTTTTGGTCGTGCTGTTCTTTCTTCGATTTTGCAGTGACCTTCCCACCTCCACAGGTAAGCTTTTTAGTCACCCTATTGTGTGAGGCACAGAGACCACGAAGAAGAAGTACAGGTTGCTTACCTGTAACTGTGTTTCTTCGAGTGGTCATCTGTGCCCTCACACAAATCCCGCCCTGCCTCCCCTCGGTCAGGTCCCTGCCTTTTTGCGGCGGACTTGAACTGAAGGAGGAGCTAGATTGGCGGGATTGGGCATGCTCGGGGAATGGGAGGGGCGGGGCTCCCGCCAATCTGCTCAGCTTTTCAGCATTCCGAATGGAGCTTCTGCGCAGGCGCAAACCCTATTGTGTGAGGGCACAGATGACCACTCGAAGAAACACAGTTACAGGTAAGCAACCTGTACTTTCATTCCCTGTCGAGGCGCTTTTATAGCCGTGCCCAGCCAGCTTCTCATTGGCTGGACTCCTGGTGCTCTGATTGGCTGTTTCCTCAGCCTGCTCACTATAGGGATATCTTTCTAAAGCTTACTTCTCCATATCCTCTACTTAGAGCTGAAATGAAAAGAAAAATGAAGGAGAGGAATGTAAGGCTAAAATATGTTAGATGAAATATTTAATCTCTCATGTATTAGGCTTTGAAACAGCCACAATTTTATTGGTTACATTTATTAGAGTGTTGGTGCAACATAAAGCAAATAATTAAGATCTATCTGAACACCCAAAGTAACTACAGATGTAACTGCCAATGTACCCAATGTAGTAGTAGTAATAATAATAATAATAATAATAATAATGTTTTATTTATACCCCACTCTTCAGCCAAGACTATCAGAGCGGCTTACAATTTGTTAATAAGACATTTCCCTGCCCTCAGGCTTACAATTTAAAAAGACACGACACAAAAGGAGAAGGGAGAGGTGGTGGGGAAGGGGCAAAGTCCAGCAGATCTTCTCTCCCTCGGAGGCCTGGACCAAGGCAGATGAACCGGAGGGAGGGCTCTTCTTTCCTTCAGGAAACTACAACGATAACTATGTAACTACAACGATAACACTTCATCATGGTAGTTATTTTGATGTTCAGATGGTGTTCAGATGGATGTTCAGATGGGCCAGTCAATGTCCTAGCCCTCTGATTCTCCAACTTCCATATCTTTTGTGTGTTCAGATATTCGTCTGGGAGTATTTTCTGGGAAACCTGAAAGGTGACAGTAAATTGGAGCAACATGTGTGTTTTCCTCTGCAGTCTTGGCATGACATATGCCATCTTGGGGTGAGGCTGAGCATCCAATAAATGCCTATACCCATCAGCTCCCTTAAGGGAACCCTATTAAATAGGGAAATGGCCAGCTTAAATTGCCCCAAGAGGAGAGGGAATCCTACACGGTCGTGATAAACTCCCACCAAAACTCTTACAGCTGCAACCAGAACAACTAAGATTCCTGTACAACTAAGTATCCTGCCCCAGTGTGACAAATTCATGCCACCTGGCCAAAATAATACTTCTGTTATGAAGAAAACATCTGAATAACTGATGTCTTGATCCCTATCAGTGGCAAGAAAGCAGTCCACCCTACTTTCATATTCTCTGGTCCCATTTTCATATTCTCTGGTCCTGGTGTCTGTTGGGGAGAAAGAGGATTAAATATTTGGGTGTTGCATTATTGGAGAAATTAAGTTTACTATTTCAAAACAAATATAAAAATCTGGAAAGACCTAGAAAAATATGGAAAATTAAATTTATCTTTTTATTTATCCCTCTGGAGTAACATTGATGTAATAAAAGAAAATGTTTTGCCATTACATTTATTTCTCTTTCAAAATATCCCTTTTATAAGAAATGGAATGGCTTTTGAGCAATGACATGAATTGATTTCTAGAAATAAAATTTAAAACACTGCATGAAGAATCATAGAATATGTTTAGAAGAGAGAGATGAAGATATATAGTTGCCCAAAGAAATATAATAAGCCAAAAATACATACAAATAAATAGCTGGACTCTCTTACAGAAATTTACACCAAACTGATAAGAAATTATAACAAGGAAAATGTAAAATTACAGAAAATTTTAATACAGACTTTTCTTTCTAAAATCAATTTAAAATAAGAAGGCAGATTGGAAAAATAAATAAATGACAACACAAGAACATATATATATGTATACACACAAGAATATATATACACACAAGAAAGAAAATATATCAAAGCAAAGTGAATACTACAATACCATAACCACAACCAAATAAGAAATTAATTAAAAATAACAAAAATTCCATAATAATAAGAATTAAAAAGGAGGTGGTGGTGGGAGGAGGAAGAGTCTTAAAACATAAGGAGACAGATGGGAATTCAGGAATGGGAAAAGCTACCACACTGTATCAAAGAAGACCATCACAAAAACAAAACCCAAAAATGACAGAGTAAACAATAATATTAGAGGAAATTAAATCTATGCATCATGAAATGTGGGAAGAAATTAAGGGAATGAGATCAGAAATTAAACAAGCTAGAAAAAACAGAATTTTAAAGACATTAAACAATCAAATGACAAAATGATGGCAGACTTAAAACAAACAAATAATAGGGTGGAAAATTTGGAAGAGAAAACAGAAACTGTGGTACATGCGTTGGTAACCTCACGTCTGGACTTCTGTAATACACTCTACATGGGGCTAACCTTGTGCTTGACCCGGAAACTGCAACTGGTTCAAAACATGGCAGCCAGGCTTGTCACTGGTACATCTAGGAGAGAGCACATTACACCAGTGCTTAAATCCCTCCACTGGCTGCCGATTAGTTTCCGGGCACAGTACAAGGTGTTGGTGTTAACCTTTAAAGCCCTGCATGGCTTGGGTCCATCCTATCTGAGGGACTGCCTCTTCCCATACGAACCTCCCCACACTTCGGTCCTCTGGGAGGAATCTGTTACAGCCCATGAAGACCAGGCTGGTGCAGACCTCCCAGAGGGTCTTCACAGCTGTTGCCCCTAAGCTGTGGAATGACCTGCCGGACGAGATACATCTTATTCCATCTGTTGAAGGCTTCAAAAAAGCCCTAAATCTCTTCCGGCAGGCCTTCCCAGAAGAAGTGTAACACCTCCCGGCCCTGAAATGCATCTCTTGAGGTTTTCCATTTCTCTCTCCTGCATCATCTCACCCTTATACAGCTAAGGTCTCTAGGCTGGAACTTCTGTTGCTGTTTTTATCTTACTTTTATATGCTCATTTATTGATTTTAATGTTGTTGTGATTTAATCCCGTTTTAAGGGGGGGTTGGGTGATGGGATGGTATATTTTAATTGTACTGTTTTTTAACCCTGTTGTAACCCACCCCGATTGCTTGTTCAGAGGGGCGAGCTAGAAATAAATTATTATTATTATTATTATTATTATTATTATGTAATGGAGGAGAAAATTACTAAAATGGCAATAGAGCAGGAACATGATTGAGATGAAAGAGCATTGCAAGATTTACAACAAAAAGAAAAAGCCTAAAAATAAGAGGCTTGAAGGAACCCAATGAGAATTTATATAAATATCTGATCCTGAATTTGGCAGAATCTGTGGGAAACAATTGGGAACAGCTTGAATGAAAAATTGATAAAATTTACTGAATAAATTCACAGATTGTGCAACAAAAACAATCTGTAGATTTATTGTGTAAGAAAGAATATAAGAGACAAGATTTTGTGATGAAAAAGAGAAAGGGCTATAATTTCTTGACTACATTGCTGAAGCAAAGTGGCATTCTTTACAGATAGGAGAAATTAGAAGGAATATCCTTTTGATTCAAATGATGAAATGTAAAAATAAATTCCCTACAAAAATCAAAGAAGTATGAAATGAAGTAGATCAAAGATCAGTTTAATACCAACAAGAAGAAGATTAGAGAGAACAGGATCTCACTCAAATATCACACGAAGAAGGAGAAGAAGAAAGGTAAGGAAGAATTGGAAACTGAACTAGAACTTGAAAATCTATGGCCAGAAACAAATAGGCCCAATAAAGCAGCTTCCTGCCACTTTAAGAGTGTGGTATTTAAATGACACATGCCCTCGGTAGTGGTTTGAAGCCACCAGCAAAAGGAGCAGATTAAATCTGCCATTGGCCCATTTGTGCCACACTTCAGGAATTTGGGGCCAGCTTTGCAGTTTGGGGCTGGAGCATCCTCCAGCCACTCTTTATTGCAGGTTTGCTTCACCCCTGAATTAATTTACAGTATATAAATTTTTTATCATGGAATGTCAAAGGACTCCACTCACTTTAAAAAATGAAGAAAGTTTATCATTATTTGAGTAAATTGAATTTCTCCTGCAAAAAGATTGGGTCATACTTGCATTTGCCAAAATAAAAGTTTTTGGTAATTTCTCTTGGTGTTTTTTTTAATCTTGTTTCTCTGTGTTTTATGTCAGGTGAAATCACACCATTTTCAATCGGTTAATAAGATATCATAATGATAGTCCCAAAATTTTCATCATTAATTATTCTGCTTCAGAAGAAAAGAAATAAGGGTATGGTGAATTATGAATAGTAAATACTTAGTGTATTTAACAACAAATGGAGATTTCATTGGAGGGAAGTAACAATTCAGAAAAGTAAATTCATAGTGGGGAGTGTGTACAGCCTCATAGAAAAGAAAGATTTTTTTAAAACCGAAAATTAGTGATAAAAATGTTGAAATGCATTTCTGAGAGGACAGTCTTATTAGAAGATTGAAATGGTATAATTTCACCTGACCTAGATAGAACATTGGGGAAAAAGATTTTGAAAAGGCCAAGAAAAATATCTGGACAATCTATCATTAACTGATGTATGGAGATATAAATATGGGGAGGCAAAAAAAATTATACTTATTTTTTCTGAACACCGCAATTCCTTCTCCAGGATCAATATGTACTTGATCTCTATATCACAATGTACAAATATCCTCAAAATAAAAGTGCTTTCAAGAACTATATCAGATCATTATTAGAGAGATTTTGTAGCACATTATAGACTAACTGAAAGAAAGTAAGACGTTGGCAATATGATAATTTTAGACTTCAGTTTACTTCCTCAGATGCTTTTGGTGGAGTGGAAGCCGGGGACAGACAGGAGAGCAGGAGATTACCAGAAGAAAACTGGAAAAGGATGTTGGCTCCTGCAGATCCAGTTAGCATGAGTGTAGGACACCCCTCTGAGGATAGGTTAGAAATGTGTGTAGTGGGTAAAGAAACCATTGTCCTTGTTCAATCCATTGCTGAGGGACTGTAGTTTATGTATGTACACCATTTCTGCAAATAACAAAAACAGACAGACATTAACATAAACATTAATAAAACATGCATACCATGTAACTTCACAAAAATTGAAAAACATAATTTCCGGATATCTTGCAAATCTAAACACAAAACTAAACCATGTTATATGATGGCTATAAATTCAGTTATATTTTACTTCCTGTACTTCAGATAACCCATATTGAATCTTTTTGATTACTGTATGGTCATTTTTGGAAGACATAAGATTGACTATTTGAATAAGTGGACAAATGCAATCTTTGTCTATCTTTGCTTGCTCTTGCAAGTCCTGTTAATCTAATGTCAACTCTTGTAATGTCAGGTCTTAGAATTTGCTTACGGAATAAAACACTGCATTAAGATAAAATTCCCTTTATCTTAATATCTTAATTTCTAAGAAACTACTTTTTTAAAACCAAAGTTTAAAGTAGATATTGTTGAGTAACCCCATTTTTTTCTAAATAATTTATCACTTGTTTCCATACCTCTTCAAAATTATCAGCTTTTTCATCTCTTAATTTTATTGTTAGTTTATCTAAATCAAGCATATAATAAAGCTTTAGTAACCACTCCTCTATACTTGGAACACATCTATTTTTGCAATATTTTGCATAGACAATCCTAGCAGTAGAGATAATGTAAAATAGGACACATCATTCACCAATATTTAACAAAAATATTTCAGGTATGCAATCCAAATTAATATCCAGGATTAATTGTTTTACAAATGTTTAACCAGTATTTTGAAGCTTTCTTGCACGTCCACCATAAGTGATACATTGTTCCTTTTTTCTTAATGCATTTCCAGCATTTATTACTGGAGTTCCTGTATATTTTACAAATTTTTGTTGGGGTCAAGTACCAGCAATAACTTATTTTATAAAAGTTTTCTTTTATCTCCTGACATAGAGTATATCTTACTTGTTTCTTCCATTTGTCTTCCCACTGTTTTAAATCTAGTGGTCTTCCAATGTCTTGGACCCAGGACACCATATTTACCTTTACTAATTCATTTTCTGTATAGTATTTTAACAGACATTTATACAAAGCAGAGATCGTAACACCTTTTTTTGACCACAAGATATCCTCTAATTCAGATCTGTTTTTTACATATTCCAGTGGATTTAAGATCAGTTTTAAAGCTCTTTTTGAGCTGGAAATATAAAAATCAGTAATTCACTTTCCCTTCTGTTCTCAGATCATTCATAGATTTCATTTCAAAGGATCCCTTGATGGTTTTAACAAATCCACATACCTCAACCAACTCTCATTTCTTCCAGAATTTATTTGAAACAGAGCCTTGTGGGGGGGGGGGCACCATAACGGAATTTCCGTACATATTAGCTTTCTATATTTGCACCAAATTGAATATGAAGAGTTTCTTACAGGATGGTTTTTAAAGTTCTTATTTCTTTTCCCTTATCATAAAATAGATAAGTGTGACAACCAAATCTGAGATTTCATCCTTATAACTTAAGTAAGCTGATGTTTTGAAGGTCAAACCAGTCCTTTAAACAAACCATGGCACTCGCTTTGTAGTAAAGCTTTAAATTAGGGAGTGCTAAACCTCCTCTGTCAGTAGCATCTTGTAAATATCTAAGCCTTATAGGTTGGTTTTTTTTGTTTTGTTTTGGTTTTTTGCTTCCCAAAAGAAGGCATTTATATCTCTCTGCCAATTTTGAAAGACCAAATCATTCTGAATAATTGGAATAGTTTGGAAGAGAAATAAAATTCTGGGGAGGATTGTCATTCTTACTGCCGCAATCCTGCCAAGGAAAGAAAGTTTACAATCTTTCAATTTCTGTATTTCTTCCTTTATCTTTGCCCAACATTTCTTATAGTTATTTCTGAACAAATTTGTATTTTTCTTTGTCAAGACTATTCCTAAATATTTAACTTTTTTACACAGTTGGAATCCCAACAGAACACTTAATTTTGCTTCTTCTTTTACTTCCATATTTTTTGTCAGTAATACTGATTTGCTTTTATTAACTTTTAAACCCGATACTTTTTCAAATTTATCAAATATCCCCCAGGGGTCACTAAGTGATATTAATAAGTCATCTGCAAATGCATGGGTCTTAAACTCTGCACCTTTTAGCTTAATGCTTATGTCCACATTGTTTCTTATATTTATCAACAGTAACTCAATTAACATAATAAAAAGAAGGGGGGACAAGGGGCAGCCTTGACATGTTCCCTTTTGTACCCCAGTCGGTTTAGATTTTTCACCATTAATGATAATTTTTGCTTTTTGCCTATTATAGGTTGCCATAATCCAATTTAAAAACCTTTGACCAATTTCTACCTTCTTCAGTAGTTCCTCACTTAGATTCCAGGGAACATTGTCAAAAGCCTTCTCAATTTCAATGAAGGCCAGAGCCAATTTTTTTCATTGTGAACTTCAAAGTGTTCTATCAGGTTCGCCACATGTCTTATGTTGTCTTTCAATTGTCTTTTGGGTAAGAAAGTTGGTCTTCGTGGATCCATTTAATCAGTATCTTCTTTAATCTGTTAGCAAGAATGGTAGTAAAGATTTTGTCTCTCTCTATCTCTCTGTGTCTTTTCTTTGCTAATGAAGATTAAGGAAGTACTCATCCTACGCTTTCTACAAGCGCATTGATGACTAGATAGGCCAATCCGAGTCTCCTTGGGTGATGTTTCCAAGTTGTGGTTCTTTCTGCATTGTCGTTTCTCTTCGAGACTCGTTCGGCACAAGTTCTCAAAAGAGGCTGCAGCATTGTGGCTAGTGCGTCTCCATGCCTCCCGATGTGAGGCCAGGGCAGACCATTGTTGGTGATCATTTTGGCCGAGCTTAAGATGTTGTTTCAGGGAGTCCTTGTATCTCTTCTTTGGGGCACCCCTCTTATGTTGACCCGTGGTGAGTTCACCGTAGAGTACTATTTTTGGGAGATGGTGGTCCTCCATCCTAGAAACGTGACTTGCCCAGCGCAGCTGCGTCTTCATTAGCATGGCCTCCGTGCTGGTGATCCCTGCTTGCTCCAGGACAGCAACATTCATCACATAGTCAGTCCAGTGTATATTTAGGATAGTGCATAGACAGCGCTGATGAAAGCGTTGGAGGAGTCGTAGATGTTGGCTATAGGTGAACCATGTTTCAGACCCACAGAGGAGAATGGACAGTACAATGGCTCTGTACACACTGATTTTCGTGCTTTGTCTCAGGTGTTGGTTACTCCAGACTCTTTTGTGATGCCTTCCAAATGCACTATATGCCTTTGTTAATCTGTGATCGATCTCTTTATCAATCTTGGCACCTGCAGAGATTATGCTTCCCAGGTAGGTGAACTGCTGGAAGGACTTAAGCACAGATTTGCCTATTGTGACGTGGGGGTGATAGTCCTCTTTTTGTGGTGCAGGCTGGTAAAGAACTTCTGTTTTTTTCAGGCTGACTTCCAGCCCCAAACAGCTCTGCAGCCATTGCAAAGCAGGATGTTAGGCGCTGCAGAGCTGCTCCTGTATGGGTAATAAGGGCAGCATCGTCGGCAAAAAGTAGCTCACGGATTAGATAGTTTATTCTTTGTGCAAGCCCTCAGATGGCTTAAGTTAAACAAGCTACCATAAGTACGGTAATGTATATAGATGCCGTCTTCTTCTTTGAGATCTGTCGTAGCCCTTTGGAACATCATGCTGAAGAAGATTGTAAATAGAGTTGGAGCGAGAACACAATCTTGTTTCATACCATTAAGGGGTGGGAGGTTGGGTAGTGGGTGACTGGATTGTTTTTAATTTGTGTATTTTATCCCTGCTGTACCCCTCTCCGATTGTTGAAACAGAGAAGCGGGTTATAAATATTATTGTTATTATTATTTTTATTAGTTATTATAAAGGGCTATGAGGGCTATGTAAAAAGATAATCATTTTGAAGAATTTGGGGGGACATCCTAGTCTTCTTCTTCACAGTCTCTGTGCCTCACACAATAGGGTTTGCGCCTGCGCAGAAGCTCCATCCAGAATGCTGAAAAGTTGAGCAGATTGGCGGGAGCCCCGCCCCTCCCATTCCCTGAGCATGCCCAATCCCGCCAATCTAGCTTTTCCTTCAGTTCTCTTTTGTCCGCCGCAAGAGTAACATCTCCTCCGGAGTGCTCTCCCTGCGACAAAAGCTGAGTAGCTAAACAGACTCTTGTATTTTGTCTTATTTTATTTTACTTCTAATTTTAATTTTAATTTTTGTTTTACTCTGTTTTTTCCTTGAGCTGCCCCTTTTTGTTCGGAACTCGAGGGTTTTGGCCCGGACGGGCCCCTCGCAGACGGACCGGCCTCTTATGGCCGCCCCCTTCAAGAAATGTTCCGAATGTGGCGGTAAAATCCCGGTTGTGGATGGACACTCGAAGTGCATTTTCTGCTTAGGCAGTTCCCACATCCCGGAGAAATGCAAGCATTACAAGGCTTTTAATCCCGCCACATTATGCCAAAGAGCGGATCGGCTCAAGGCCCACTTGTGGGAAAAGGCCCTTTCAGTCTCTCAAAAGGAGTCTTCTGATAGCGACCCCCTAGGACGTCTCCTCATCTCTAAGTTTCCGAGGGTTCCCAAGTTGAAAAAGACCTCCTCGATGCCAACAACCACCTTGACATTGACGGACCCGACACCGACATCCTCGACATCAGGAGCCATGTCCCGCCCCGAAGGGCATACAAAGGAGCACAGGAAACGCTCCTCCTCCTTTGAGACAGAGAAGCCGAAGGCTAAGAAACATAAGCATAGAGAGGTCCCGGCATCCATTGCCTTGGCAGCCGTCCAGGCAGATTTGGCTATGTCCTTCTTAAGGCCTACGGCACTTGACCTCTCGGTCCCGGCCCCGGTCGCTGTACCTGACTCGGAGCCGGAGACCTTGGAACCCGCACTCCAGCCTGCCTCCACTCAGGCCTTTGTCCCTTCGGGGATAGTTTTGGCCTCGGCCTCAACGGTCTCACCTATTCCGGCTCCGACCTCCTTGCCACCGAAGGATATCCTGGCTTCGTCGGAGCGCATTTACAGGCTGTGGTTCCCATCTCCTCCACCCCGGAAATCTCCGGAGCCATTTGAGGAGCACTATTTCGACTCGCCCCATTCATCGGCCTCGTTCTTGGTGCGACACCGGGCGGAGTCTTACTGGAGGGAACATCATCCATCCTATCATCCTACTCCCCGTCATACAGAGACCGCTATCATGTGCGAGAACTCCACATCGAGGATTTCTCCAGGCAGTCATGATCGCTCTCTCGCTCCCCAGCTCGAACCCGAGGCGAGTATAGAGCTGTTTCTCCACCTCTGGCTACTACTGCCACAGTCTTGAGACCGCCCGACAGGATCACCACCACAACTGTCTCGGGCTTAACAGCCGTGTCGACGTCGACACGCTCGGCCCCTATCAGCTTCACAGACGCCTCGACCTCGACATTCGTCTCGGCTCCGACACAACCTTACGAGGAGCCTCAGTTAGCCACCTCCCAGTCAACTGAAGAATCTGCAGGTGAACCAGAGGGTCGTCCTGAGTCACTGCAGCCGGCTATCTCCTCTCCCAATGAGGACGTCGAGGATTCCACTCCTGGATCGCCCGTCGAGGACCTTCATCTCTTTACTGGAATTGTAGATAGGATGGCGAGAGCTGTAGGCCTGCAAACAGCCCAAGTCTCTAAGCCTCCTAGAGACCTGATTGACGGCCTCATAGTGAGACCAGTGCAACCAGCTGTTATCCCGTTTTTGCCATCCTTCTCTGACATTATGGTCACTTCATGGAACAAGCCAGCCTCAACGCCACCGGCGTCGAAGAAACTAGACTCTCTCTATTGAGTCCAGGCCGACACGGCACCGTTCCTGTTCACCCACCCCACACCTAACTCTCTGGTGGTGGAGTCTACCTGCAAGTCTACGGGTAAGACACACTCAGCCCCAGTAGACAAGGACGGTAGGAGGATGGACATCTTCGGCCGTCGCTTCTATTCGTCTGCAGCCCTGTCAGCAAAGGTTGCCAACATGCAAGGGTGCATGGCGGGCTACCAAAGGTTTCTCTGGGACCGCATGGCATCCTTCATTCCATCTCTACCTCTGGAACAACAGGAGGCGGCCCATGAGTTCTATGCCGAGGCACTCTCTCTAATTGCCCAGGAGGTTCATTCGGCTAGACACATTGTCGACTGTTCGGCTAAAATCATGGCTGGGGCAGTGGCTCTACGCCGGTTTGCCTGGCTGAGATCGACCTCTCTCTCGGAAGAAGCCAAGTCAAAAATTGAAGACCTCCCCTTCGATGGCGAGGGCTTGTTCACGGCCAAGACGGATGAGTCTCTCGACACCATGGCCAAAGCTCGTCTCAACGGCAAAAGGCTTGGGCTGACACCCAGCAAACCGCCCTCAGGCCGCCCATAGGGTCAATGGCCCTATGACCCTGGCTTTACCAGGTCTCGATCGGCTCCGTCTTCGACCTATCGGTCCCCGTCTTACAACAGGAGACCTTACAGGCAGCCTCAACAGCATCAGCAACAGCAACAGCAGAGGCAAGGCCAACAACGCCAACAGCAACAGCCGTCCAGGAAGCCAACCTCCAAGCCACACTTTTGACGGGCCTTTGGAGGCGACACCCAACTTTCTGCTGCCAGTCACCCTTTCCTCAGTCCCCAGACTTCGCCATTTCTACGAGAACTGGTCCAAGATCACCACAGACTCCTGGGTGCTTACCATCATCCGCTTGGGATACGCCATAGAGTTCTCAAATATTCCACCAAATGGCGTTTTCTGTTCCACTCCCTCCTCTCCTCCTCTTCTGGAGGAGATTTCCTCCCTTCTCGACAAAGGAGCCATACAACGTGTTCCACCGTGCTACAAGCACCAAGGCTTCTACTCCAGGTACTTCACAGTTCCGAAGAGAGGAGGAGGTCTCCGCCCTATCTTGGACCTGAGAGGCGTCAACTCGTACATCATGCCTCGCAAGTTCAAGATGGTGACCCTGCAATCCATTCTGCCATTTTTGCATCGAGGAGACTGGTTTGCATCCATAGACCTAAAGGATGCTTACTTCCACATCAGTATCAGGCCGCAACATTGGAAATACCTCCGTTTCGCCATAGATGGAGATCTCTATCAGTATACCGTTCTTCCTTTCGGCCTCTCAACCGCTCCTCGGGTGTTCACAAAGTGCATGGTGGTGGTCATTTCTCACCTTCGTCTCCAGGGAATAAAGATCTTCCCTTATCTCGACGACTGGCTTCTGATGTCGTCCTCCAAGGCACAGCTGTCCTTCACACTCACCGTCCGTCTGCAAAGGACATCCAGAGACTGCTAGGCCACCTGGCCTCAACCACAGCGGTGACCTACCTGGCTCGTCTCAGGCTCAGGCCTCTCCAAGCTTGGTTCCTGGCTTCATTCGATCACCTGAGGGACAATCCGTCCAAGAGACACTTGTTGCTACCTCATATCAGAGACTCTCTCAAGTGGTGGATGTCTCCCTCCAACATCCTCAAAGGGATGCCCTTCCAGACGCCAGAACCGGCCAGGATGGTCACTACAGACTCGTCCATGTCAGGATGGGGCGCACATCTCAACGGCTTGTGTGTACAGGGACAGTGGTCTGCACAGGAGGCAGAACTGCACATAAATGCCTTGGAACTGTTGGCAATCAAAGCCTTCAGGGCATTGGAATATCATCTCCTCCACAGAGTTGTGCAGGTAGTATCAGACAACACAACCACTGTCTGGTACATCAACAAGCAAGGAGGAACTCACTCTCCAGTCCTCTTGAGTCTCTCCCAACAGCTATGGATGTGGTGCCACCATCGCTCCATTCACCCAGTAGCTATTCACTTGGCTGGAAAGGACAATGTGCTGGCAGACTCCCTCAGCAGGGACAAGGTGCTGCAGCACGAATGGACTCTGTCGAGTTCGGCCTTCAATCTTCTGACGTCTCGATGGGGAACCCCCTCGGTGGACCTGTTCGCCATCCCGGAGAACGCCCGATGCCAGACATTTTACACCAGGGCGGGCAAAGGACGAGGATCCATGGGGACGCCTTCCTTTGCAGTTGGAGTCGAGAACTTCTGTATGCCTTTCCTCCCTTTCCTTTGATCTCCAGGACGGTGGCCAAGATGGCCAGGGATGGGTCCAACGCCATACTGCTGACTCCATTCTGGCCGAGACAACCCTGATTCACTCCTCTTCTTCACCTGGCCAAAGGTCAATACTTCCACCTGCCGAAGTGGCCCGACCTTTTGTCTCACTCCAATGGAGCGGTCCTACACCCGGACCTAGTCAACCTACGGATGACGGCGTGGAGGATCCAGCCATAGAGTCTCCTGACCTGCTCAGGGTCCTGTCTGCTTCGAGAAAGGACTTCACCAAGAGGTCCTATGCTTATAAATGGAAGCGTTTCTGTGCCTTCATGGTGGCTAGGTCCGAACCTTCCTCACCTGTCAGCCTTAGTACAGTCTTGCATCTACTACACCTCAGGGATCAAGGCCTAGCCTTCTCCTCCCTCAAGGTCTACCTGTCGGCTATCGTAGCCAATCAGCCACCTGGCTCAAGGTCAGCTTGCCTCTTCACTTCACCTACGTTGAAGAGGTTCTTCAAGGGACTGCATCACCTTTATCCACCGTTGCCACCACTGGCCCCGGCCTGGTCTCTCTCTTTAGTGCTTACGCAACTCACGAGACCTCCCTTTGACCCCTTGGGCTCTGCTTCTTTGAGACTACTGACACTTAAAGTGTCCTTTCTTGTGGCCATAACTTCAGCCAGACGTGCTTCTGAGCTGACAGCCCTGCGCTCAGACGAGTCTTACTTGATGTTTCATAGGGACAAGATGGTCCTCAAACCGGACATTTCCTTCCTCCCTAAAGTGGTTTCTCCATTTCATCTCTCCCAGGAGATTGTGCTCCCTAACTTTTACCCAGATCCTTCCTTGCCTCTGGAAAAGACTATGCACACCTGGATGTTCGCCGTGCTTTGGCTTTTTATGTTCAGCGTTCTGTAGAGTTCAGATTATCCAATAAGTTGTTTATCTGTTATGGTGGTGCCAGGAAAGGCAACCCAGTTTCTTCACAGAGGTTTGCAAAGTGGATTGCTCAGACCATCCCCTTGGCCTATGAACTGGCTAAACGCCCTCTTCTGGTTGGTGTCCGTGCTCACTCAACCAGGGCTACGGCTTCATCTGTTGCCTTCCTCAGAGGTGTTCCCCTGCCAGAGGTCTGCAAGGCGGCTACGTGGTCATAGCCATCCACGTGTTCGGCATTACTGGCTGGATTCCAGATCCCGGAGAGATGCCAGTTTTGGTCGTGCTGTTCTTTCTTCTATTCTGCAGTGACCTTCCCACCTCCACAGGTAAGCTTTTTAGTCACCCTATTGTGTGAGGCACAGAGACCACGAAGAAGAAGTACAGGTTGCTTACCTGTAACTGTGTTTCTTCGAATGGTCATCTGTGCCCTCACACAAATCCCGCCCTACCTCCCCTCGGTCAGGTCCCTGCCTTTTGCGGCGGACTTGAACTGAAGGAGGAGCTAGATTGGCGGGATTGGGCATGCTCAGGGAATGGGAGGGGCGGGGCTCCCGCCAATCTGCTCAGCTTTTCAGCATTCCGGATGGAGCTTCTGCGCAGGCGCAAACCCTATTGTGTGAGGGCACAGATGACCACTCGAAGAAACACTTTTACAGGTAAGCAACGTGTACATTCCAGGATCTCTCACAGACCTTTTCTACTCATGGTGTCGAAGGCTTTAGTAAGGTCAATAAATCTTACATAGAGTCCTTTGTTCTTTTCTCAACATTTCTCTTGCAGTTCCAACTCTCACTACACCATATCTGCAGTGCTCCTATTAGCTCTGAAGCCACATTGGCTTTCAGGGAGAAGTTCTTCTGCAATAACAGGAACTAATCTGTTCAGCAGTATCCTTGCAAGAATTTTTCCAGCAATGGAGAGCAGTGTTATACCTCGATAGTTTGAACAATCAGATTTTGCTCCTTTTTTCCTATACAGGGAGGGTGATGATAACTGCATCTCGGAGATCTGATGGCAGTTCACCTTTTTCCCAGCAATTCACAAAGAAGCCCGTGGAATTTACCATGGAGTACATGACTTCTGTGTTTCCAGGCTTCAGGTGGGATTCCATCAATCCCAGCTGCTTTACCCTTTTTCATCTGCTGTATGGCCTTAAGGGTCTCTTCCAAAGTGGGTGTTACGTCCAGTTCATTTTTCATCAGTTGTTGTATCCTATGTTGGGTAGCTGAGCTACTACTACTGACTACTAGGTTGGCACTGAAGAGACTTTGAAAATGTTCAGCCCATCAATTCAGGATGGAGGCTTTGTCTGTGATTAGTGTTTGACCATCTGTACTATTTAAGTTGCTTTGGACCTGATAAGTAGGTCCAAACACTGCTTTAAGAGCTTCGTAGAATCCTCTGGAATCACCCAGATCTGCACAACAATAATAATAATAATATGATTTATTTCTATACCGCCCTTCCATAGATCAGGGCGGTGTAAAAATTTTAACGTTGTGTCTTTTCTGCTAAATTGATCCACCACTTGTTCTGAATGTCTCGGAGTTTTTATTGGAGTTTACTACATGCAAGACGGAAGGCTGCTTCTCTTAAATGGCAAGATGGCTGGGCGAGGTGTGCCTGATGAGCAGTTCTCTTCTTTGCCAACAGCTCCTGGATGTCTTATTTGTTTTCATCAAACCAATCTTGATTTTTCTTGCAGGAGAACCAAAGGATTCTTCCGCAGACTGCAGGATACTGTTTTCGATATGTTTCCAAAGCACTGTAGGAGAAGAATCTATAAGATGGTCTTCAGGTTTTGATTTCAGATTTGCCTGGAAGTTATCTCTCATGGCAGCTTGTTGAAGATTGTTGACTTGGAGTCTCCTGTTTTAAATGCCACTCCTCTTAGGTTTGAGCTTAAGATGAAGATTTAGTTTGCATCTTACATGGCGATGAGCTGTTTGACATTCTGCATTGGACATCACTCAAGTAGGACAGACATTGCAAATGTTTCTCTTGTGCACTAGAACATAGTCAATGAGGTGCCAGTGTTTGGATTGGGGATGCATCCAGGTTGTCTTCAAGCTGTCTTTCTGCTGAAAGATAGTGTTTGTAATAGTCAGTTGCTGTTCTGCACAAAACTCTAGCAGGAGGCGTCCGTTATCATTACAATTTCCAACACCATTCTGGCCTAGAACACCTTCCCAGGCTTTGAAGTTCTTTCCTACTCTGGCATTGAAGTCCCCAAGGATAATGATTTTATCTTCTGCAGGGACCTTTTGTATGAGGTAGTGTAGGTCTGAGTAGATTTTCTCTTTTTCCACAGAATCAGCTTGCATAGTTGGGGCATATATACAGAAGAGAACAACATGTGGGAAGCATAAAGAGATAATGCGATCAGAGTGACCTGTTGGCAGGGTTTTGAGTTTGGAAGCAATGGAGTTTTTAATTATAAAGCCTACTCCTGAAAGATGTTTTTTCAGTTTTTGGTTTGCCAGACTAGTAGAGTGTACATCTGGCACCATGTTCTTTAAGGCTGCCTTCCTCATGGAGACAAACTTCACTAAGAGCAGCTATGTCAGTATTAAGTCACGATAGTTCATGGGCTATTAGAGCAGAACGACGCTCAGGACATCTACTGTCTGCAGAATTTTTCATGGTTCTGATATTCCGGCATGTAAGTGTCAGTCTGTTTGCACCTTTAGAGGCTGGTGTGTGCCTTTGTATCTTTGTTTTTGTTCAACCACATCAGAAGATGCCCGTTGGCTGCGGCTAGCCAACCAGGTAGATGGAGATGAGCTTTCTTTTAGGCCATCTTTTCTAGACTCCTCTCCATATGGAGCAAGCAGTATATTTTGTAATCCATGTTTAAAAGGGATATAGGTCTATAATTGATACAAATGGTCACAATCTTGTTTCGGGATCAAAATAATGTTGGCTTCCTCGCTTGTGTGTAGTCAGTTCCCCTTAGAGATCATATTCATTGCCTGGTGTAGAGGTTCTGCTATAATGTCCTGAAGTTCTTTATAATATAGAACAGAAAAGCCATCCAGGCCTGGTGATTTACCCTTTTTTAATGATTTAATGGCTTCTTTCACCTCTAAAGTTGTTATAGGTTGGTTTAACATGGGGTTTTTTGGTGATGTTTAATGGTTTTATCTATATACTTGCTTATTAATCTGGCGTTCGTCTTTTTTCATTTGAAGAGGTTTTGGTAGAAGCTTTCAACTATCAAAAAAGTATTTGATCAATTAAGATTTTTGATCCTTGTTTTATTTCTGTAATCATTTTTTCTCTTTTTTCTTTCTTAATTTGTGGGCTAGCCACTTCCCAGATTTATTTGAAAATTGAAAATGAGTTAATTTTGCTGCCTTTATTTTTTGCTCTGTCTTCTCGGTCCAGCTCTGAGTGATTTGTTGTTTTAGAATTTTAATTTCAGTTTGTAGCTTTTTGTTTGCCTGGTTTTCCTGAAACTCTTGTTCTTTAGCCTTAATTCTTGAGTTATTTTTTAGATCTTTCACTCTTTGGTTTTTTAATACATTTTTTTCTATAAAATATCCTCTCATCATTGCTTTAGAGGCAGCCCATATGATAGTTTTATCTAAATCTTGTTTATTATTGTCATGAAAATATAATTGAAGGTGTTTTTTTGCTTCTTCTAAAATACTTCTATTATGAAGAAGGTAATCATGCTATCTCTAATTGTATTCCTTTTTAGGTTGTCTCGTAGACATCATAATCGAATTATGGTCCGAGATTATTTTTGGTAATATTTTCATGCTTGTAATGTCTTTGCAGAGACTTTTGGTAGAAAAACACATATCTATTCTAGAATGTGAAATGTGGCAATTTGAAAAAATAAGTAAAGTCTTTCATATTTCCATTTTTAATCTCCATACATCTAACAACTCCAAATTCTCTATTTAAAAAAAAAAAAAGGTTTTCGGAAATTTTCCTTGAAAATCAGAGATATTTTTACCTGAAGCTTTATCCAGTATTGGTTCCATAATACCATTGAAGTCTCTTAGAAAAATAATGTTTTTGTAGGAAAAGTTGAGAATTTCTTGTAATAATTTCCAAATGTATATATATAGCTTTTTTTGATTGGGGAGAGTAAATACCCACGACTAGAATCTTTTTCCCATGTATTTCCACTTCAGTTGCTCCATAATGTCCATCACTGTCTTTAAACCATTCTTTGCTTTTAATTTTTTGATTAACATATTTTTATATGCATTTCCTGCACACAAATGTTATCCAAGTTTAATTTTCCCAATTGATGAAATATTCTTTTTCTTTTAATCAGGCCATTCATTCCTTTTAGATTCCAAGAAAGAATTCTTAAATCAGTATTAGTCATCACAGAGCAATGAACTATATAAATTCAAATTTTATTTGAACTTTATGAAGTTGTGTGGTCAAGTCACTCTTTTTCTTCTGAATCTTCTTTTGGCAAATCGAGCACTTCACTTCAGGGCTGTTGAAATTTCTTCAACTACTTCTTCTTCCTCAAGGTTTTCTTCTACATTTTCATCTACATCGTTATCTCCTGATTTTCTTTCCTCTCTTTTTGCGGCTTCCTTTTCAGTTTGGCTTTTTGTCTTCATGGTTCTGTAACTTCCATCATTTTGTGGTTGTGTTTTATTTCTTCTAACAAATGTGTTTGGGAGTTCTTGTCCATATTTCCTCCAAAAATCTTTTACTTTTTGTACCAAATTTGATTTGTACCATTTTTGTTTATAATTGACCAAAATTATTTTTAGCTTTTCCCATTTATAAAATATCTTTTTCTTGCTCAATTGAGCTGTCAAGAATTTGTAGTCCCCATGTTTCTTCAATAACCTTTTGGGTATGTCCTTATAAATTTTAATTATTTTCTCTTCAATTATCAAATCTTTATGATAGCTTTGAAAAAGAATATAGTCTCTGCCTTTTTTTCCGCACAAAATAAATGACTACATCTCTCGGGACGTTTTGTTCTCTCTCTGTCATTGAATTCACTCTGAATACTTTATTGATTTTCCAAGTATATTCTGCTTTAGACAATTCCATGTAGTCTGCTAAAATTGAAACAGTGTAATCACGGAGATCTTCATTTCTTTTCTTCTTCAATCCATGAATTTTTGGAAAATTTTCTCTTATCTTAAGATACTCCAAAGCTTTTTGGTCTAGTTCTCTCTCATGTAATTCCATTTTCGTTGTTGTATCTTCAAGCTCTTTTGTTCTAACTTCTAAATTTTGGATTTTAATATTTGCTTCTTTAATTTCTTTTTTTACTTCATCCAATGTTTGAGAGACTTTTTAAGTTCCTGATTTAAAATCTTATTTTAGATCTGTCCTCAAATCCTTTATTTCTTGATGCAAATTTGATTGCATTTGTTGCATATCTGTATTGATTTTTCTTATTTCTTCAAGAAGTGAGCTTAGTTCGACGGTTCCTCTCCTCTGTTGTTGTGCCTGTGCTGCCATCATATTTTTATAGCTGTTGCCATTTTTATTATTTGTTTCCTTGATTTACGTTCACCAAAGCAGTTTGAGTAAACAATCTCTTGTTATTTTCTTATTTTCTTTATATTGGTCTTATTTTTACTCAAAAGTAATTGTCTCCCAGTTCAAGGAAGATGGGGGAGGGAAATAGCAAGCCAAAAAAGTACATCTTTTAGGTTGCAAATTAGTTCTATTTCTCTCTCTCTTTTATTTTATTTTTTTAAAGATATTTTCTTTATCTGTTTTCTTTTCTATTTCCTCTTTCCCCTGTCTTTTCCTTCTTTCTCTTTTTTATTTTTTGAGAACACTAGATTCAAACACAGTTTTATCAGTCCTTTCTTTAACAGAGTAGTTAATTAGAGACACCTTGCAGAGCTCCTCCTCTTTAATATTTCTCTTTTTTAACTTTGTTTTGTCAATATTCTTGTTCTTACTTTTGTCTTTCATATAAACAATCTATAAACTTCTTCTACTATTTCTGTTTCTCCTCTTTAATTCGTTTTGTATATCTTATTTTATTTTAAATTTGGAGGATCTCCTTTGATCTATAACATCTTTACATGTATTCTTCCAAGAAAAGAAAGAGAAAAAAATGCTTCAATAAGTCCAAGAGGAGGGGAAATGAGAAAAATCAAACTGTTTGTGGCCCCTCTGGCATTCTCACTCACCCTTCTTGCCAGGGTGTCTCTTCTTCTGGTTGCTTTTTTTAACAGGCGGCTGGTGCTTGTAGCCTCAGCATTTGGGATGGGTTGGGTTCTCGGCTTCTCTGAGCTCCAGAGGATACCTGCTCCGCTGCTGGCTCCATGTCACAAGGATGCTCACCCTCCGGCAGAGCTGCCCCGTTAGTCTTCACGAAGTATGGTTTTTTGGGGATCTCTGCAAGGACCTACGTCTCTCCTGTGCCAGGGAGAGTCCCCGGTGGAACACAGCAGCATTTTCTGCTGTTATCGCCAACCTTGGGTGTTGTTCTGCTTGCATGTTGATCCATTCCTAATGTCTGATTTATGTCCATTTATCCTCTGGTGTAGAGACTGGCCTGTTTGCCCAGTGTAGAGTGCTGATGGGCATTGATGACATAGAATGGCATAAATCACAATGGAGGATGTGCATGTGAAGGTCCCGCTAATATTGTGGGTGATGCCATTAGATCTTGTGATGCCATTTCCTGGATAAATGTGCAGGCAGAGTTCGCATCTAGGTTTGTCGCAACACCTAGTACCTGTGTCTTCCGGTGAGTGAGCAGCTATTTGAGGTTTGGAGGCTGTCTATAGAGGCTGTCTGTAAAGGTCTACCATCCATAGCTCTTGAAAGAGTAGTATTATTGTCCAGAATGGATTGTAGTTTATTGATGATGTGCCTGATTTTCCAGGCTGAGGCTGGTGGTGGAGTGGAAGTTGTTGAAACTCTGGTGAAATGTCTTGAGTGAGTCTTCTCCATGAGTCCAAATTATCAATGTGCCTCAGGCAGAGGAGTGGTTTCTGGATGCAGGAATTAAGGAAGCATTATTATAGGTTGGCCATGAAAGTATTGGCATATTGTGCTGCCACGTGTGTGCCCATGGCTGTGCCATTAACTTGGAGGTATATGTTGTATATAGAACACACACACACACACACAAGAAGATATATATAGATATAGATATATATGCATATCAGATCATAATCCATTAGCTTTAGTGTTAAAGAGTAAGAGTTTAGAATTTAACTGGTGATTAAATGATTATCTATTGGAAAATGAAGAGACTATCATCAAAGCCAGGGATATGTTAAAACTATTTTGCAGAGAATTAAAAAAAAACATGGATGTAATTGTTGGCTGGGAAGCAAGCAAAGCAGTTATATGTGGGTTTTTCATCAAACAAAATTTTGAAATGCAGAAAAAGAGACGAGAAAGGGCACAAAGAATCTATGATGCAATCAGAAATTAAGAGGAGGGACTACAAGAAAATATATCAAAAAAAGTTTTAATTAGAGAAATCAAAGTTCTAAAAAAAATTATCTATCAATTACATAATAGAATTACAAAAAAAAGTATGCAAAACGAATAGATTTTGAGGAGTCCAATAAACTAGACAGATGGTTGGCTTAGAAAAATGAAAAAGAAAAATTATATTACTAATATTAATTATGAAATTTATATGGACCAAGAAAAAATTAAACATTCCATGAATATTTCTTGTCACATTTCAAAGAGTAATACATTTCTAAAGATAAAAATTTCCTAGGTAAATAAGATTTGTCACAATTTTCAGAGGAACAGAGAAAAATCATAAATCATCCTATAACAATTGCAGAAATGTCAGAAGCAATTAGAAAATGTAAAAGAAGGGAAAGTGCTGGGACTGGACAGCTTTATAGTTCCCCACAGGAACTGTTTTAAATTGTGCCTAGTATCTCCCTTTTGAGAAACTCCCATCCATCCTGAACTCCTTTCTCTTTTAGTATTCCTGACCATGAGATCACCCCCAGTAATTCCCTAGATTTACTGAAATCAGTTTTCCTAAAGGCTAGAATATGTGTCTGACTGTGCTTGGCTTCTCCTTTCCACTGTATAACAAACTTCAGGAGAACATGATCACTCCCACCCAAGGATCCTACCACTTGCACCCCATTAACCAGATCATCCTTGTTGGTTAGGATCAGATTAAAAAATAGCTGACCCCCTTGTTGCCTCTTCCACCTTTTGGACCATGAAATTGCCTTTCAGGCAAGTAAGAATTTGCTGGACCTTAAGGTTTTGGCTGAGTTTGACTTCCCACAAATATCTGGATAGTTTAAGTCACCCATCACTACTATATCTCTTCTTTCTGGATGTGTGGTCATCTTTTCCAGAAAGGCATCATCCAATTCCTCTATCTGACTTGGGGGTCTGTAGTAGACTTGGGGGTACTGCTCTATGTTCTTGATGAGCTTTGACAACTTGTCAGTGACATCCTGGATACACACACCAGGATGCACACCTCCCAATTCATCTTGTCCAGCTAGAACTGTCCTCTATATCCCTGAGAAAGATATCCCCTGACACCAGGATCTTTCTTTTCTCATTGCTGCAGCTGGTGTTTAGGTTGGTTCTTTCCATTGCATGTAATAATAATAATAATAATAATAATAATAATAATAATAGTTTTATTTATACCCCGCTCTTCAGCCAAGGCTATTAGAGCAGCTTACAATTTGTTAATTAGACATTTCCCTGCCCTCAGGCTTTTGCTACTGTACTCCAGCTTGTGCCTCTACATCCCATTATCTTCTGGAAGATGCACAAAGTAATTGCTTAGTTGGTTCCAAATTCCTTGTGCATGGTCTGCTCCTCTTTTATTTTGAGATTTTGTGTTAATTCATTTAACACTAACAATCTAATTTACAATGAAAATAGTATGCAATCAAAGATTAATAAGGAGGAGGAAAAAAAGAAAAAAGAAGGGAAAGTTTTTTAAAAAGGAGAGAAAAAAGGGGAGGGGGGAGACATAGAACTAATACACACAGTAGGGCTCTGATCTTTAATGAAGTCCTGACTGTAATGCAATTAAAAATTAAAAAGAAATAAAAATATTATTCTACCATTATCACTGAATAATCCTACTAAAATAACTATAATAGCCACAGATTATTTTGTTAGATTTCTGATTGTTAAAAATTAATAATAACAGTTTCCAGTCTTTCAAAAAGTGTTCATTTGGCTTATCCTTTAGCCCATTTACCCTATCAGCAATCTGAACAATTCATTCTTCCATTGTAAGTGCTTCAGTCCATTTCCAAAACAATATTCTTGCTGTTGTTGTCATATATTGGAGAAGTGATGGATATTTATTATCCAGTTCTTTATATATATAATGTCCAACAAATACATTCCTAGTAACATTACAAAATCTACCCTTTTTGGAGGGGACTAACATATAAATCTTAGACCAGTAGTTTTTCATCTTTTTATGACCATCACAAATCAAAAAAGGAACCCTCCTTATCTTGGCATCCCCAACATTGATTAAAACATTCTAGGCCATTTTTGACAGCTTATTCAACATTAGATCCCATCTATATATCAAGTTGCACATGCACATTGGAGAAGGTGTGCTGCCATTGGGGACAAAACCCGTGCAAGGCAAATCCGCATATAAGGAGGGCCCACTATATATGAAAAATGTTTTGTTTGTTTAGTGTGTTTCCTAGCACTCCTCCCTCCCTCAGCAGAGATGGCTGCTTCAAGCATCCTACTCAAATTTCTCTTCATGAGAAAAAAACTTTGGGAATGGGGGGGGGGGGTCAGGATATCTATGGGATCACCTACTTCCGTACAGTCCGCCTTGCACCCTCAAGATATCTGGGAGGAATTTATTGCAACCCATAAAAACTAGACTAACGGCAACCTACCAGAGGACGTTCTCAATTACCACTCCCAGAATATGGAACACCTTGCTGGAGGAGATCTGTCAAATAACCACCCTAGAAAGATTCAAATACGTTGTCAAGACAGATCTCTTCCAACAGGCCTTCCCAGAATAGTTCCATCTAATTTTTGTACTCTGCCTACTTTGTATGTATTATTCCAATATATTTTAATCATGTAAGCCGCCTTAATTGCTGCAGCAGAAAGGCGGGGTGTAAGAATAAAGTTTATTTATTTATTTAAGTCTCACACACTGCTTGAGTAACTTTTGCAGCCACCATTTTTGTATAAATTATCCTTGCAGCAGTCTCTCTCCCTCTCTATATATATATTCTACTATTTTTTCCAGATTGTTATCAATCGGATCTAACAAAAACATCTCTAGTTCAATTGGTATATTAATTCTTAAAAACCTCAACTATTATCATATGTATTGATAACCAATATTGTTTAGCTTTATTACACATCTACCACAAGTGATAATACATTCCTGGATCATAACAATATTTCCAGTACCTACTCTCAATTTTTAAAATACATTTTAGCTACTTAATGTGGTGGCAGATGCTATCTAAAAACATAAAAACAGAGAATTATAGTGCTGGAAGAGACCACAAGGACCAACCAGTCCAACCTTCTGCCATGCAGGAAGACACAATCAGAGCACCCCTGACAGATGGGCATCAAGTCTCTGTTTGAAAACCTCCAAAGAAAACTCCGCCACATTTCAAGGGAGTGTGTTCCCATTGTTGGACAGCTCTGTCAGGAAGTTCTTCCTAATGTTTAGGTGGAATTGCTTTTGCTGTAGCTTGCATCCATTGTTCTGTGTCCTAGTCTCTGGAGCAGCAGAAAACAAGCTCGCTCCATCTCAATGTGCCACCCCTTCAAATATTTAAACAGGGCTATCATATAACCTTCTCTTCTCCATGTTAAACATACCCAGCAGCCTAAGTTGTTCCTCATAAGGCATGGTTTAAAGACCTTTCACCATTTTGGTTACCCTCCTCTGGACATGATCCAGCTTATCAATATCCTTTTTGAATGGTGGTGCTCAGAACTGAATGCAGTATTCCAGGTGAGGTCTGACCAAAGTGGAATAGAATGGCAATAGTACTTTCCTCGATCTGGACATTGTACTTCCATTGATGCAGGCCAGAATTGCATCAACCTTTTTAGCTACTGCATCACACTGTTGATTCATGTTCAGCTTGTGGTCTACCAGGACTTCTAGATTTCTTTCCCATGAACTGTTGTCAAGCCAGGTGTCCCCCATCCTATATATGTGCATTTTATTTTATTTATTTTTTTCGCCCTAAGTGTAGTGACTTAGTTAGTTTTGGCCCAGCTATTGATCTATTAAGGCCATTTTGAATTTTGATCCTATTAGCTACTCCTCCTAATATGGTGTCATCTGCAGATTTGATAAGCATATCCTCTATTCTTTCATCCAAGCCATTGATAAAGATATTGAATAGCACTGGGCCCAGGACAGAACCCTGTGTCACCATACTGTTCACTTCTCTCCAAGATGAAGTTCATCTTGAAATTCAAGATGAAATTATAGCTATTTTCTTTGGACAAAATATATATTTAATTCTTCTATTCCATATTTTCCCCATTGATCTATCTATGTTTGTGTATGTCCAATATTCTGTGCTCATTTCACTATATATTTCATACTCTGATTTCCAGTACCCCCTTCTAATTTATGTTGGTATCAAAGACGCTGCAAATAACACATTTGAACAGATCACATTAAACAATGAATCCTTAGGCAGAGAAGTGAAGAGTGTAGGGCACAAGTGTTATTCTCAGCAGTTTTACCAGTAAAAGATAGAGGACCACACAGGAACAGAAAGATACTTCACATGAATGAATAGCTACACAGATGGTGTTGATGAAAGAGGCTTGGCTTCTGATATCATTGTTTTACTTCTCAGATGAAGGACTACGGGCTACAGATAGGCTCCACCTTATGAAGACTGAGAATAATGTCTGTGGCAAAAATATGGTGAATCTGATCAAGGGGGATTTCAACTAAATCCCTGGGGGATTGTAGTTGATAGCTTAAACATCCATCCAAAAGCAAGTTCTAAATTCAAGGATGTGAAATCTAGGGGGGAAAAGCTACGGAAGAGAATGGGTGCCACAATAAAGCTCTCAGCAGAATAAAAGATAAGAACAAGCATTTCTTTAGATGTTTATACTACAACGCACAAGTTTGGGAAACAAACAGAACATGCTTGAAATCCTAATGCAGGAAGGTAAATATGGTTTTATAGACATAAGAGAGACTTGGTGGGTTGACTCCCATGAATTAAATACAACAATTAAAGGAATACAACCTTTTTCAAAAAGATGGGAAAGGAAAGGGGGAGTAATATTATATGCCAGATAAATTCACATACAGAAATCCACCAGTGGAGAGCAGTGGAGAAATAATTTTTAATAAACCACTGTGGTAGGAGTTTTCTGCCGGCTACTAGACCAAGACAGGGTTGCTGATGATTTGTGTATGATATGCTGCTGAAGCAAATCTTGGAAATCAAGAAGTAAGAACTGGTAGTTATGTGAGATCTCAATTATCTTAATATTTGCTGGGAGACTAGCTCTGCTAAGGAAAGCTTTCTAACAAATTCCTGATGTGCCTTGCAGATAATTTCCTCTTTCAAAAGGTGAAGAAAATGACAAAAGAATCAGTAATCTTGGGCTAACTATTAGGGAAGTGTTGGTCACTGAAATCAAAACAGTTGATGCTCTAGGAGGAAGTAATCATGTAAAGCTGGAAGTCATGATTGTGAGACTTCAAAAAGAATATAGTCAAGCATGAACCTTAGATTTCAGGAAAACTGATATCAAGATCAGGGATCTAGAGATGCTAAATGAAAAAGACACCTGGCATGGGTGGGATTACATGAAGAAGGAATTGCTAAAAGCACAGTCATAAACAATTCCATGGAAGAAGAAATATAAGAGATATCTGAAAAAGCCATTGTACACTTAAGGAAACGGGGGGGGGGGGATTTATAATGGATGGAAGAGTGGACGAATCACCAACAAATAATGCACATACGTAAGCTCAAACTTTCGGGAATAGTGTAAGGAAAGCTAAAGCTCAAAATGAGCTGAGATTGACAAGGCAAACAAGTAGCAACAAATAAATGTTTTTCAGATATGTTAGAAGCAAGGAAATTAAGTTTGCCTCATTCTTCTTCCAAAAGAATTACTTTGCTCTAACTGGTAATAATAAATGATGCAGTAAGGGGACTACAACCCAGAACAGGTACAGAGATAGTATCATAGAATTGGAAAAGTTCACAAGGGCAATCCAGCACGAACCCTGCCAAGCGGGAATACACAATCAAAGCACTTCTGACAAATGGCCATGTTTAAAAACATCCAAAAAAAGAGACTCTTTGGAGACAGCATATTTCACTGTTGAACAGCTCTTACTATCAAGAAGTTCTTCTTAATGTTTAGGTGGAATCTCTTTCCCTTTCTTGGAATCCATTGCCCTGTGTCCTACTTTCTGGAGTAAAGGAGTGAAAGAATACCTAACTATTCAAAATGAGTTCAGGTCTCTAGGCCCAAATGAATTACATCTAAGATTTAACATATTTATGAATAACTCATGATGAAACAAAGTATGTTAAGAGTTAACATATTTATAACTGACTCATGATGGAACAGAAGGCATGCCTCTCAAATTGGCAAATAACATATTTGGTGTGGTTGGCTAGCTCATAACCAAAAAGGCAGGAACAGAATTCAAAATGACCTTGCCAGATCGAAGACCTAGGCCAAAGGAAACAAACAAAAATTCAACATGTAAGGCCAAACCTTTAGAATCATAGAATCATCCAATCCAACCCTCTTTCATGCAGGAATTCTATATCAAAGCATACTTGACAGATGGCCATCCAGCCTCTGTTTAAAGACCTCCAAGGAAGGAGACTCCACCACTTTCCGAGGGAGTGTGTTCCACTGTCGAACAGCCTACTGTCAGGAAGTTTCTCCTAATGTTTAGGTGGTGGAATCTCTTTTCCTGTAGCTTACATCCATTGCTTTGGACATGCTCCAGTTTCTCCACATCCTTTTTGAATTGTGGTGCCAGAACTGGACACAGTATTCCAGGTGGGACCTGATCAAAGCAGAATAGAGTGGCACTATTACTTCCCTTGATCTAGACATTATACTTCTATTCATGCAGCTTAAAATTGCAGTGGCCCTTTTAGCTGCCACATCGCACTGTAGACTCATGTTCAACTTGTGGTATACTTGAACTTCTGGATTCCTTATACACATAGTCTCATTAAGTCAGGTGTCCTATGCATTTCGTTTTTCCACCCTTACATTTCTCTGTGTTGAAATTCATTTTGTTAGCTTTGGCCCACCTTTCTAATCTATTAAGATCATTTTGAATTTCAGACTGTCCTACTCCTCCTAATTTGGAGTCATTTGATAAGTATGCCCTCAATTCTGTCATCCTAGTCATTGATAAAGATGTGGAATAGCACTGGGCCCAGGAAATTACCAGCTTGCTACCCTGGGGCACCCCACTGGTCACTTCTCTCCAGGATGAAAAGGGGCCATTTTTGAGCACTCCTTGGGTTCAATTGATCAACCAATTACAAATCCATGTAGCAGTTACCTTGTCTAATCCACATTTTACAAGCTTGATTGCAAGAATGTCATGGGAGGCCTTGTCAGCATTCCCTTCATCTAGCAAGCTGGTAATTTTATTTTTAAAAAAAGAGATTTGTCAGATTTGTCTAGCATCTAGACAGGAAAAATGAAATGCACACATATAGCACATATTTGACTTGAAATCAATATATGCAAAAAGGATGTAGGGGTCTTGGTAGACCATATGTTAAACATGAGTCAGCACACTGATGCAGCAGCCAAAAAAAATCAAAGCAATTTTGGGCTGTATCAATAAGAATATAGTGTACAGATTGAGGAAAGTTGTAGCACCACTCTATTCTGCTTTGGGCAGACCTCACCTGTAATACTGTGTCTAGTTCTGTGTGCTACTTCTGTGTAAAGGATATTGTCAAACTGGAAGATGTTCAAAGGATGTGACCAAGATGATCAAAAGTCTGAAAACCAAGGGCTCATTCCCACTGGGGGAATAATCTGCATGCAATTCCGGGTCTGCCCCACTGAATTTCCCAATTCCAAAAGGCCCCTCGTCCCCACTATGGAAGGGGGGGGCTGTTTGGAAGCAGGGTTTTTTTCTGGCATGCTTGTCGTTCCCATTGGGGAAGACAAGCAGCTATCCCTTTCCTTCTCCTTCTCCCCCTTCCTTGGGGAAGCAGTGGAGGCAAGCAGAAAGGACAGAGTGTCTCCCTCCCCACTGTCACCCTTATATCAGGGGTCTCCCTCTCTGCTGACACCCTTCCTTTGCAGGGGCCCAGGCAGACTGGGAGTACGGAGGCACGCATCCATCCTCCATCCTCCGTCCTCCCTGCCTGCCTCTCTCTTTCTCTGGTCTCCTTCTAATGTACGCCTGCTGGTGCAAAGAAGGAGAGTGATCCGGATGGAGGAGGAGGACTGCCACTGCCAGACAACCAGTACCCAGTAGGCCGGCAGAGGGAGGGAGGGAGGGGAGGAGGAGGAGGAACCCATGGGGTCCCTCGAGCCACTGCCACCCTTGGATCGCCTGATTTAAGGGTAGCAGTGGGGAAGGAGAGAAGGAGGAGGAAGGAGGGAAGGAGGAGGAGGAAGGAGGAAAAGCCAGTGACAGGGAGATAACAGGGGCCATTGCAGCTGCCCCTGCCATATCCCTGTCACCAGTGGCAGATGCAAATCCACCACTGTGCTTTCCATTGGGGTGAATCAATTTATTTTAGAATAAATAGATTCATCCCAAAAAACATCACTTTGGAAGTGGTGTCAGGAAGCCTCAGGATATTTGGGTTTACCCTGCATTTTCCCCTTTGGAATCGATCTGATAAGGATCAGAATCGATTCCAAATGGGAACTAGAGTCATATACATCGCACCCTGATGTGATGTATATTATAGTAGGAATGCAGTCCAAGTCTTATGAGGAATGACTTAGGGAGCAAGCCTTCTCCAGAGCTCAGTAGGCAATAATCATATTGCAGGATTTGAGGAAATAATAGGTTTTGCTGAAGAAAGAAATGATAGAAGCACAGAGTTGAAGGGGGACAGAGTGGCGATCTAGGCTAATGCCCAGCAGTGGGAGGAATCAGAGAGCTACCCATCTTCCTGGGTGCAATATTCCATTTCCTCATGAAGCACAGTATTGAAGGAGTATACCTTCAGACACTGGCTATGCATCATACCTTCCTGACCTGTTGGAAAAATCCAGGAAATTAACTTCATCTGTAATATAAGAGTGAAAGGCAGAGCTTGTACTAAGGAGCAAAGGTTCCTGTGGGAATGAGTCCAGATGATAATTCAAGCATGGAATTTCTCTTAAAATCAAGATAAGGCATCCACAGTGTTATCACATCTGCAATATGCCTGGCTGAGAAAGTTATGCAAGAAGAGAAATGCAAAGACAAATCTTCACTCCATATATATATATGCTTGGTGAAGTATTTTAAATTCATTTGTGAACATCTTATCTTGGGTTATAAGGTTAGATGTGAGTGTAACCAAACTTCTGTAAGTATATTCAGACTGTTGAAGTCCTCAAATAGTCTCCTTCTCTTCTCCCAGCAACTCATTAATTTTTTTCCTAGCTATAGTTCATCTACCATCTACTACCAACATAGACCAGCACAGGTAAAACGTGAATACAAAATAACAGAAAATTACAGAGTAAAAACAGTATTTAAAATATCCTTTCAGAATCCAATATATCAATACAAGATTACGACTAGACTGCTGCAGAGATTGCCTGATGAATTTTAACCACAGCTGCACAGAATCTGGCAACATTATATGCTGTATCGGGGTTGATGTCTGAAAACAATAGAAAAGTGCGAGAGAGGTGAAATAAACTAAGGTGGATGTCCCTGTTGTATGAACACTGGAGTAGTATATGCTCTATTGTTTCTATTTGGCCAGAGTCACAGGGGCATAGTCTATTTGAGATGGGGATCTTCTTATATCGGCCTTCAAGAATAGCTGAGGGAAGGGCATGACATCATGCCAAAGTAAAGGCTCTCCAGTGTTTAGGTACTTCAGGTTTTGCTAAGAATGGCATAGATGATGCCAAATATCTTTCGGAGTCACTAGCAATAAAATTGGGGCACTAGCTAGATGTAGTTGTCGCTCTGTATCTACCACCTGTTGATTGATGGGTGCTTTAGCCTTATCATAGCCCATACAAGGAAGATCTGGATCCAGTTATGATTCCTGGACCTTTTAGCAAATGCCATGATTTTAGTTTTTTGATAGCTGATCCTCTCTGCAATACTGTTAGTATTCTTAGTGCTCTTTTTAGGCCACTGGGTGTTCTTGAAATTATTGCTGCATCATCTGCATAAAGCAGAGCTGAGATATGCCTTCTCTATAGTTTCAGAGGATGGAAATTTGTATTGTAAAGATGACCCACCATTTCATTGATGTAAAATTGAACAAGAGTGGAGCTAGAATGCAACCTTGCTTGATGCCCTTCTCAGTGACAGTGACATTGGTGAGATGATCCCAATTCCCTTCATGCAGCATATGAATTAGGTATAGTAGATGCCATTCGATCAAGGAAGTCTCCATATTTTCCCATAGTTTGGTTCAAGATACAGAGTCAAAAGCTCCTTTAAAGTCTGTAAAGGCAACATAGAGACTGGTTTGCAGGTGGCATTCTATTCAATGAGGTATTGGTGGATCAGCCTTATAGAATCATAGAGTTGGAAGAGACCACAAGGGCCATCCAGTCCAACCCCCTGCCATGCAGGAACTCTCCATCAAAGTACCTCAACAGATGGCAATCCAGCCTCTGTTTAAAGACCTCTAAGGAAGGAGACTCCACCACACTTCGAGGGAGTGTGTTCCTTAAAGCCAGCTTCTTCCTCTACAAGTATGTTTTCTTGTTCCAGCCAGTCCTTGAGTTTCCACTGTAAGTGTCTTGAGTAAAGTTTGCTGATTGTGTTGCAAAAACTAATTGGTTTGTAGTTGCCACAATCATTCTTCTTTCCTCTTTTAAATATGGGGACAACAATAGTTGTCAATACATAAGAAAAGAGATGCCACACTAGAGACCCAAAATTTCAAATTAATTTTAATAGCTTCTGAAGGTATTAAGTCTTCCCCTGGAGACTTCCCCATTCTCAGTTGGTCTACAAGGTTCTTGATCTCTGTCTCAGTCACCAGTGCCCACCTTGGAAGATCTTATTCATAGAATCATAGAATCATAGAAATTTAGAGTTGGAAGAGACCACAAGGGCCATCCAGTCCAACCCCCTGCCGTGCAGGAACTCCCAATCAAACATACCCGACAGATGGCCATCCAGCCTCTGCTTAAAAACCTCCAAGGAAGGTGACTCCACCACCCTCCGAGGGAGTGTGTTCCACTGTCGAACAGCCCTTACTGTCAGGAAGTTCCTCCTAATGTTGAGGTGGAATCTCTTTTCCTGCAGTTTGCATCCGTTGTTCCGAGTCCTGTTCTCTGGAGCAGCAGAAAACAAGCTTGCTCCCTCCTCAATGTGACATCCTTTCAAATATTTAAACAGAGCTATCATATCACCTCTTAACCTTCTCTTCTCCAGGCTAAACATCCCCAGCTCCCTAAGGCGTTCCTCATAGGGCATGGTTTCCAGACCCTTCACCATTTTAGTCGCCCTCCTTTGGACGTGCTCCAGTTTCTCCACATCCTTTTTGAATTGTGGTGCCCAGAATTGGACACAGTATTCCAGGTGGGGCCTGACCAAAGCAGAATAGAGTGGCACTATTACTTCCCTTGATCTAGACACTATACTTCTATTGATGCAACCTAAAATTGCATTGGCCTTTTTAGCTGCTGCATCACACTGTTGACTCATGTTCAACTTGTGGTCTACTTGGACACCTAGATCCCTTTCACATGTTGTCTCATTCAGCCAGGTGTCACCCATCCTATATCTGTGCATTTCATTTTTCCACCCTATGTGTAGGACCTTACATTTCTCTGTGTTAAATTTCATTTTGTTAGCTTTGGCCCAGCTTTCTAGTCTATTCAGGTCATTTTGAATTTTGATCCTGTCCTTTGGGGTATTAGCTACTCCTCCCAATTTCGTGTCATCAGCAAATTTGATAACTAGGCTCTCGATACTGTCATCCAAGTCATTAATAAAGATGTTGAATAGCACTGGGCCCAGGACAGAGCCCTGTGGGACCCCACTTGTCACTTCTTTCCAGGATGAAAAGGAACCGTTGGTGAGCACCCTTTGGGTTCGGTCAGTCAACCAGTTACAAATCCATGTAACGGTTACCTTGTCTATCCCACATTTTGCAAGCTTGTTTGCAAGAATGTCATGGGGAACCTTGTCAAATGCCTTACTGAAGTCAAGATATACTATATCCACAGCATTCCCTTAATCTACCAAGCTAGTAATTTTATCAAAAAAAGAGATCAGATTTGTCTGGCATGACTTGTTTCTCTGAAACCCATGTTGGCTTTTTGTGATTATGGAATTATCTTCCAGATATTCACAGACTCTCTGCTTAATGATCTGCTCCAGAATCTTTCCTGGAATTGATGTCAGACTAACCGGACGATAATTGTTGGGATCCTCTTTTTTCCCCTTTTTGAAGATTGGGACAACATTTGCCCTCCTCCAGTCTGCTGGGACTTCTCCTGTTCTCCAGGAGTTCTCAAAGATGATTGCCATTGGTTCTGATATTACATTTGCCAGTTCTTTCAATACCCTAGGATGTAGTTCATCTGGTCCTGGAGACTTATATTCATTTAGATTAACCAGGTATTCCTGTACTGTCTCTTTATTTATTCTGTGCTGAAATTCCCCTATTCTGTCCTCTGCCCCATCATCCTTAGGTTGGGCACCCTTTGCCTTTCCTGAGAAGATTGAAGCAAAGAAGGTGTTGAGCAATTCTGCCTTTTCTCTGTCTCCTGTGAGCATTTGGCCATCTTCTCCACGCAGTGGCCCAACTGTTTCCTTCTTCTTCCTTTTGCTGCGGACATATCCAAAAAAGCCCTTTTTATTGTTCTTAACGTCTCTAGCAAGCCTGAGTTCATTTTGCGCTTTAGCTTTTCTGACTTTATCCCTACATGTACTGGCTATTTGTTTGAATTCCTCTTTGGTGATTTCCCCATTTTTCCATTTTTTATACATGTTCCGTTTAAAACTTAGCTCATTTGTAAGTTCCTTAGTCATCCATACCGGTTTCTTGAGACATCTCCCATTTTTCTTCCTCATTGGAACTGTCTGAAATTGTCCCTTTAGTATCTCCCTTTTGAGGAACTCCCATCCATCTTGAACTCCCTTCTCTTTTAGTGTTCTTGACCATGGGATCACCCCCAGTATTTCTCTAAGTTTATTGAAATCAGCTTTCCTAAAGTCTAGAATGCGTGTCTGACTATGCCTAGCTTCACCTTTCCACTGTATAACAAACTCCAGGAGGACATGGTCACTTCCACCTAAGGATCCCACCACTTGCACCCCATCAACTAGGTCTTCCCTGTTGGTTAAGATCAGATCCAAAATAATTGATCCCCTTGTTGCCTCTTCCACCTTTTGGACAATGAAATTGTCTTCCAGGCAAGTGAGGAATTTTCTAGATCTTGAGGATAGCGCTGAGTTTGACTTCCAGCAAATATCCGGGTAGTTGAAGTCCCCCATCACTACTACATCTCTCCTTCCTGATTGTGTGGTCATCTGTTCTAGAAAGGCATCATCCATTTCCTCTGTCTGACTTGGGGGTCTGTAGTAGACTCCCACAGTGACATCCCTGTTGTTTCCCTCTCCTTTAATTTTTATCCAGATGCTCTCCACCTGGCTTCCAGTATTGATTTCCTGGACCTCTTCACTGGTGTAAATATCCTTGACATATAATGCTATTCCTCCTCCTTTCCTGCTTGGCCTGTTTCTCTTAAAAAGGTTATATCCCTCTATTTCTATATTCCAGTCGTGAGACTCATCCCACCAGGTTTCAGTGATGCCTATTATATCATATTTCCCTTGTTGTGCTAGGAGTGCAAGTTCATCTTGCTTATTTCCCATGCTCTGTGCATTAGTGTAGAGACATCTAAGACCATGTGTCCCCTTTACTTGATGCCTGTGCATGTTTTTTTGGCTCCTATTGTTGGGTCCTTGCACTGTTTGTCTTCTTCCCCCTATGTCAGTTTCACTATTTTTTCTAGCCGTTTTGCCTTCCAGACTGCTGTCTCCCTTCCCCAGGTCACTTAGTTTAAAGCCCTCCTGATCAGATTCTTCAGACTGTTGGCAAAAACGTTTCTTCCAACTGGCGTGAGATGTAGCCCATCCCTTGCTAGAAGTCCCTCCTCATGGAACCGCAGCCCATGATCCAAGAATCCAAATTGTTCTCGGTGACACCATCTGCGGAGCCAGTTGTTGATATCTGCTATTTTCCTCTCTCTTCCTGGACCATGCCCTTCTACTGGTAGAAGAGACGAGATGACAATCTGTGCGTCCATTTCCTTCAGCTTCTTCCCCAGAGCCTCGTAATCCCTTCTGATATTGTGAAGGCTGTGTCTTGCTGTGTCATTCGTTCCCACGTGGACCAAAAGGAAGGGGTATTTGTCAGTAGATTTCACCAATCTTGTCAGCCTCTCCGTCACATCACGGATCTTTGCTCCAGGGAGACAACACACCTCACGAGACATCTTGTCGGGCCCACAAATCACTGCTTCTGTACCCCTCAGCAAGGAGTCCCCCACCACAACCACGCGCCTCCTCTGAGGCTTAGCAGCAACTCTTCCCTGCGATGGAACTCCCAGGCTCCCCTGCTGTGTCCCTGAAGTCTGTCCATGCTGCTCTTCCTGATCCTCCTTGATAAGTGAAAGGGCTTCGAAACGATTCTGTAGCTGCAAGCTTCTACTGCTATCTCTGATTTCTCTGCTTCTCTGTGTGACATTCCTCCAGCTGTCTGCCTCCTGTGTACATGAAGTGACCTTCTCACCCCCAGCGACTTTGTCTGTGTGGTCCCCTTCCAAGATCGTTCCTTCCGTTGTGTCGAGGAAAACCTCTTGCTCCCTGACATGCTGAAGTGTCGCTACCCTGGATTCCAGCTGCTGTACTTTCTCCTCCAAGAGGGCTACCAACTTGCACTTGGGGCATGTGAAGTTCGCCACATCTGTAGGCAAGAAGACAAACATCCCACAAGTGTTGCAAGTGACTGCAGCCGCTCCCTCGGTGCCCATACTGAGAAGTATTAAGGAATCACTAAAAGAGGACTGTGGGCTTCCTCCTCGAAGAATATCCCCCGGTAAACACCAATGTCAAAGGCCCCTGATGTCCTGTCCTATTTCACCAAACTCTACCAGTGATTTCAACCTACTGGGAATGTTACTTTATACAGATGCCCTGGTTTCTAACTTGTATTCACTTCCTCTGAGGTGGTGGGGAACCCTTCAAAGCACTTTTTAAAAAGGGGGAGATCCAAAGGAGAACCTCTAAAAAACAAAGTTTACAGCTCCTCTACTCCTTAAGTTGTGCTTCACCCTGTTTGGGGCTCTCTGAGCAGTTCTCTACAGCTAGTCTCCTAGCTCCTCCCACTTGTGACTCACAGATGTGACTCACAGAAGCTCCTCCTCCTCTGCAACAGACACACTCCCCCAAGAGATTTTAAAAATCCACACACTTACCACTTAAAATGGCTGCCAAAAAGGTGCTCTTCCTCCTTCTCTCTCTCACTCCAAGTGGTCTGCAGCTGGCTCTCTGAGCAGTTCTCTACAGCTAGTCTCCTAGCTCCTCCCACTTGTGACTCACAGATGTGACTCACAGAAGCTCCTCCTCCTCTGCAACAGACACACTCCCCCAAGAGATTTTAAAAATCCACACACTTACCACTTAAAATGGCTGCCAAAAAGGTGCTCTTCCTCCTTCTCTCTCTCACTCCAAGTGGTCTGCAGCTGGCTCTCTGAGCAGTTCTCTACAGCTAGTCTCCTAGCTCCTCCCACTTGTGACTCACAGATGTGACTCACAGAAGCTCCTCCTCCTCTGCAACAGACACACTCCCCCAAGAGATTTTAAAAATCCACACACTTACCACTTAAAATGGCTGCCAAAAAGGTGCTCTTCCTCCTTCTCTCTCTCACTCCAAGTGGTCTGCAGCTGGCTCTCTGAGCAGTTCTCTACAGCTAGTCTCCCAGCTCCTCCCACTTGTGACTCACAGATGTGACTCACAGAAGCTCCTCCTCCTCTGCAACAGACACACTCCCCCAAGAGATTTTAAAAATCCACACACTTACCACTTAAAATGGCTGCCAAAAAGGTGCTCTTCTTCCTTCTCTCTCTCACTCCAAGTGGTCTGCAGCTGGCTCTCTGAGCAGTTCTCTACAGCTAGTCTCCCAGCTCCTCCCACTTGTGACTCACAGATGTGACTCACAGAAGCTCCTCCTCCTCTGCAGTAGACACACTCCCCCAAGAGATTTTAAAAATCCACACACTTACCACTTAAAATGGCTGCCAAAAAGGTGCTCTTCCTCCTTCTCTCTCTCACTCCAAGTGGTCTGCAGCTGGCTCTCTGAGCAGTTCTCTACAGCAAATATTCTCTATATTTTGTCTTACAGATCCACTTTCAACATAGGTGTCCTTATAAAGTGTGTGAAAGTGTTCCTCCCAGATCCGGGGGGGGGGGGGGGATGTGGCAGTCTACTGTAGCTAGTGCCTTACTGTGGGAACTTGATGTAATGTGCCAGAATAAAGCTGAGTTGTTGGATTTGACTGCCTGAATAAGTTGTGCCCAATTATTTTTCCTGACTTATTTTTAATTGTACACCAACAATTTTTTGTAACCTGTCTTCTGCTGAAGCAGTTTTGTTGCAGCTTCTGGCATAGTATTGGATACATATCCCAATTTTAGTGGTAATGAGTGCTTTCTTTGTCAAACCACGTCTTTGAGTGATGGTGTTGTGGTTGTTGCCTCCAGTGTGCACTATTTTTCTGGATTAGATATTGTAATAGCACTTGGGTAAAATTGTTGTAATTCTTGTAATTGTTGTAAGTTCATCAGAGGACATTGACTGATAGCAGGTCATTCCGAAGACAGTGAAGGTGGTCTGAGGCCAATACTTTAGCTGGAACTGGATACAGTATTCTGGGTGGGGCCTTACCAAAACAGAACCCTTGTTCTAGGTACTATACTTCTGTTGATGCAGCCTAAAATTGCATTGGCCTTTTTAGCTGCTGCATCGCACTGTTGACTCACATTCAACTTGTGGTCTACTTGGACTCCTAGATCCCTTTCGCACATGGTCTCATTCAGCCAGGTGTCCACCATCCTATATATGTGAATTTCATTTTTCCGACCTAAGTGCAGAACCTTACACTTCTCTGTATTGAATTTCATTTTGTTAGCTTTGGCCCAGTTTTCTAGTCTATTCAGGTCATTTTGAATTTTGATCCTGTCCTCTGGGGTATTAGCTACTCCTCCTAATTTAGTGTCATCTGGAAATAAGTGTGCCCCCAATTCTGTCATCCAAGTCATTGATAAAGATGTTGAATAGCATGGGGCCCAGGACGGAACCCTGTGGCACCCCACTTGTCACTTCCCTCCAGGATGAAAAGGTACCATTGTTGAGCACCCTTTGGGTGCAGCTAGTCAATCAGTTACATATCCATGTAATGGTTACCTTGTCTAGCCCGTATTTTACAAGCTTGTTTGCAAAAATGTCATGGGGAACTTTGTCAAAGGCCTTACAGAAACCAGGTATTCCTGTACTATCTCTTTACTTATTCTGTGCTGCAATTCGCCTGTTCTGTCCCGTCCTCCACTGTCCTCAGCTTGAACACCCTTTACCTTTTCTGAGAAGACTGAAACAAAGAAGGTTTTGAGTAATTCTGCCTTTTCCCTGTCTCCTGTTAGCATTTTGCCATCTTCTGGACGCAATGGCCTTACCGTTTCCTTCTTCTTCCTTTTGCTGCAGACATATCCAAAAAAGCCCTTTTTATTGTTCCTAAGCTTTCTAGCAAACCTGAGTTCATTCTGCGCTTTAACTTCTCTGACTTTATCCCTATACGTGCTGGCTATTTGTTTGAATTCCTGTTTGGTGATTCCCCATTTTTACATTTCTTGTACACATTCCGTTTAAAACTTAGCTTAGTTGAAAGTTGCCATCCTGGCTTCTTCTGACACCTCCCATTTTTCTTCCTCATTGGAACTGTTTGAAATTGTGCCTTCAGTATCTCCTTTTTGAGGAGTTTCCATCTGTCTTGAACTCCCTTTTCTTTTTATTATTATTATTATTATTATTATTATTATTATTTTTATTTATACCCCGCTCTCAGGCTATCAGAGTGGCTTACAATCATTATTTTTAATTAGACGGTTCTCTGCCCTCAGGCTAACAATCTAAAAAGACACGACACAAAAGGAGAAGGGACTGGTGGTGGGGAAGAGGATTTTGCCTTCCAGAATGCTGTTTCCCTTCCCCACATAACTCAGTTTAAAGCCCTCCTGATCAGATTCTACAGATTGTTGGTTTCTGTCAACTGGCATGAGATGTAGCCCATCCCTTGCCAGAAGTCCTTCCTCATGGAACTGCAACCCATGATCTAAGAATCCAAATCGTTCTCGGCAACACCATCTGCGGAGCCAGTTGTTGACATCTGCTATTTTCTTCTCCCTTACTGGACCATGCCCTTCTAGTGGCAGAAGAGACGAGATGACAATCTGTGCATCCATTTCCTTCAGCTTCTTACCCAGAGCCTTGTAATCCCTTCTGATATTCTGAAGGCTGTGTCTTGCTGTGTCATTCATTCCAACATGGACCAAAAGGAAGTGGTATTGGTCAGTACGCTGCCTCAGAATAGGAGCAAATTATTTCAGAATACTGTGGAAATAGCCCCAAATATCATGAGATTGACAACATGTCATTTAAAGCCTAACAGTGGCATATATAGCAAAAAAATACCACTATCTGCCACTACATTTGCCCTGCCTGGAAGAGCCTATAGGCAAAGATTTTCTCTGGATGAGTGACAGATACCTTATAGCATTGCATACTTCATTTAAAGTAGTCTAGAAATTTATTTGTTTGTTTGTTTGTTTGTTTGTTTGCTAGGTGGGGTAAAACTGTTTAAAATAAATGTAGATATCCTTTACCTAAGTACATGGAAACTGAAATATTACTTTCTAAATAAGAAACACTAGCAGGAACTGTGGTGTGTATGTGTGTGTGTGTGTTAAAGAGATCTTCCATGGTAAAATTAATAAATTATGGAAAATAAAGTTTCCAGTATCACTGGCCTATCAGTCTATATAGTGACTATACAGTACAGTGCATCATAAAAGATTATTATAACATTGGAAAAGATTCAGGATGGAGTGATCAGAATGATTCAGGAGTTTGAGAAATTCCCCAGGAGGAAAGATTTCACTCTTTGGGAATGAAAAGACATATCGGGGGAAGGGGAGGCAGGTGTATAAAATTACTGTGTGGGAAATCATAGAGTTGGAAGAGACCACAAGGGCCATCCAGTCCAGTCCCTGCAATACATGAATACACAGTCAAAACTCTTGTAACAGATAGCCATCCAGCCTCTGTTTAAAAACTTCCAAAGTAGACTCCATCACATTCTGAGGCAGCATATTCCATGGTCAAACAGTTGTCCAAAGTGGATAAACCCTCCTAATAATGTTACAATCCGAGCTTATCATTGAAGCTGAGTGGTGGAAGATTCAATAAAGATAAATGGGTAATGTTCACATAATTTACACTTTACATTGTGCATAAATAAATATGGATTTCACCTACAAGTTGTCAGATGGCCATTAGACAGCTTTATTTTGGATTAAAAAATGAATGGAGGATAAGGCTATCAATGGTTCCTAGTGGAGACTTTTCTTGTATCTCCAGTGTCAAAGTCAATATCTTTCTGCACACAGGCAAACACAAGCATCCACATGCTGCTGTGAGTTTCCCATACACATATGATTGGCCACCATATTAACAAACTGATGGACTAGATAAATTAGGCCTTTGGTATTTTGTTGTTGTTGTTGTGTGCCTTCAAGTCATTAGGCTGAGAGAGTGTGATTTACCCAAGTGGGTTTCCATGATCAAGTGGGATTTGAACCCTGGTCTCCCAGTCTCCCAGTGTCCCATTATACCAAGTTGGCCTAACCCATAGCTTTTCTTACATTATTGGCATCTTTTAGAATGGAATATATAAAGCTGTTAGATTCATACGGCTTTCTGTTTGCAATTTGAGATAACAGGCTGGTGGCAGCAATGGGAACAGGGTATGGCTTGTGCTTTATAGACATTGTTGCTTCAGCATATTTACTCCATCCAGAAATCCATGTGAACATTAGGAAGCTGGATGATGAGTGTTCATTGTACACATTTGGAACCATATAAGGCCCTTTTGTAATGTATGCTTTGAAAATTATTGCCACTGCCTGGTTGCTGGATATTTTGTTTCTCCTTTAAAGTAATTGTTTTATGTAATCTTTGTGTGGCAATATGTTACACAGCTTTTCTTTTTTTTCTGAAGCATGATTTTCCTTCTAAAAGCTTTGTAGATTGTCTGCTAAAAAGCAAATCAAGATGCATGGAGTTAGCCAGTGCTACTACTCAGTAGCTCTCCAAAATCTAAGGCTGTAGACTTTCCAAACTGAGATTCTATAACTGGACTTGACATGATTTGAACCTATGACTTCCATATGAATAATTAAGATAGATTGTAGTTCAACATATACATATTCTAGATTAAATTTATGACATTTTAATGTTTTAATATTTTCATTATAGTGATTTGCAGTCCAGGATCATATAACCCTCATGAAGGAACTCACTGTCTTCAATGCAACAAAAGTTTGACGTACGGAGCAAACCATTGTTAATGGAATGCCAGCATAAACTTTTTGCTGTGTTTACTAGGACTTTATATCTCGATAATACAAATAAAAGATTTTTCAAAACCCCAGTTTGATTAATATCAATGGTTTTCTTTATGTCCTGACTTGCAGCAAAACTGCAACCAGTATTGTTCCTGGTAAACAAAGAGCCCTGGTTGCGCCGTGGTTAAATGCCTGTACTGCAGCTACTCACTCAAAGCCATAAGGTTGTGAGTTCAATACCAGCAAAAGGGCTCAAGCTTGACTCAGGCTTGCATCCCTCCGAGGTCGCTAAAATGAGTACCCAGATTGTTGGGGGCAAGTAGCTTCCAGATGTAAACCGCTTAGACACTGCTTAGGCGGTATGAATAAAGCTGTTAGTTTTGTTTTGTTTGTTCCCTATTAGTCTTGTATTTTGATTTTATCTCTAGCAGGTGGAGCATCTCCTTAATATCTATGCATTGGGCTGTTAAAATCTAGATTCAGATGTACGAGATTATCACACCCAGTTTTTAAACCATGATTTCATTGGGAAGGAAATGCTGATCACATGACACCACTTCCCTCCCATAGCTGTCCTGACCTTGATCCATTTACGGGGGAAATGTGAATGAGCTGCCAATTGCACAATTCCCCAGGTGCGAATAGTCATTCCCAGGGCATTCACGTGACTGGCAGACACATAGTGTCATTGTCACCTCCCCCTCTTTTCCTCCTCCTCCTCACTATTTTTTTTTTAATTGCCCAATTCCAGAACTCTGAAGCCTTGACATTTCAGGAAGTCATTTTAAAAAGTTTAAATTGGGGCTGCAGAGCTCCATAATTGCGCAAAAAATAAAAAAAACCCACAATGCTGGGTAAGGTATAAGGGAGGGAGCGGGGTGTTAAGGGACAGGACAGGAAGGGAGCATGATGGGGGCAAAAGAAAGAAGTGAGGTGGTGGATGCTGTAAAATCGGAATGTTTCCATTTTATTTTTTGATTACATGACTGCAGCAGGAAAGAGGCAAGAAAGAGGATGCTGTGATAATCTCCATATTCTCAGTCCTGAGGCTTGCTGAATGATCCTGGTTTCTTTGTGTCACTTCAAAGAAGGTTGAATATTTACACAAATGCCATTTTCATTTTGTTTCCTTAATGTTTGTGAAAATATTTGTAAAGAAAACTCTGCCCTGGAGTTGTTATGACTAGGAAAAAGAAATAGGATACTTCCTACTTCCAACCATGTTTCGTTAAACTCCTTTTGGTATACAAATATGGTAAATAAATATTGTTTTTGAATAAAGACTTTTGATTGCAGTGTGAAATTTTCTTTTATGTATTTTACACGTTCTCTTTTACAATTTAAAGAATCATAGAATCATAGAAATTTAGAGTTGGAAGAGACCACAAGGGCCATCCAGTCCAACCCCCTGCCGTGCATCCATTTCCTTCAGCTTCTTCCCCAGAGCCTCGTAATCCCTTCTGATATTCTGAAGGCTGTGTCTTGCTGTGTCATTCGTTCCCACGTGGACCAAAAGGAAGGGGTATTTGTCAGTAGATTTGACCAGTCTTGTCAGCCTCTCCGTCACATCACGGATCTTTGCCCCAGGGAGACAACACACCTCACGAGACATCTTGTCGGGCCCACAAATCACTGCTTCTGTACCCCTCAGCAAGGAGCCCCCCACCACAACCACCCGCCTCCTCTGAGGCTTAGCAGCAACTCTTCCCTGCGATGGAACTCCCAGGCTCCCCTGCTACACAGGGGAGTCTGTCCATGCTGCTCTTCCTGATCCTCCTTGATAAATGAAAGGGCTTCGAAACAATTCTGTAGCTGCAAGCTCCTACAGCTATCCCTGATTTCTCTTCTTCTCTGTGTGACATTTCTCCAGCTGTCTGCCTCCTGCGTACATGAAGTGACCTTCGCACGCCCAGCGACTTTCTCTGTGTGGTCCCCTTCCAAGATCGTTCCTTCCGTTGTGTCCAGGAAAACCTCTTGCTCCCTGACATGCTGAAGTGTCGCTACCCTAGATTCCAGCTGCTGTACTTTCTCCTCCAAGAGAGCTACCATACTTGGGGCATGTGAAGTTCGCCACATCTGTAGGCAAGAAGACAAACATTCCACAAGTGTTGCAGTGACTGCAGCCGCTCCCTCAGTGCCCATATCGAGAAGTATTAAGGAATCACTAAAAGAGGACTGTGGGCTTCCTCCTTGAAGAATATCCCTGGGTAAACACCAATGTCAAAGGCCCCTGATGTCCTGGCCTATTTCACCAATCTCTGTCAGTGATTTCAACCTACTGGGAATGTTACTTTATACAGATGTCCTGGTTTCTAACTTGTATTCACTTCCTCTGAGGTGGTGGGGAACCCCTCAAAGGCACTTTTAAAAAGGGGGAGATCTAAAGGAGAACCTCTAAAACAAAGTTTACAGCTCCTCTGATCCTAATGTTGTGCTTTACCCTGTTTGGGGGGGGGGGGAGAATTCGCGCGCAGCTCTCTGAGCAGTTCTGTATAGCTAGTCTCCTAGCTCCTCCCACTTGTGATTCACTGATGTGACTCACAGAAGCTCCTCCTCCTCTGCAACAGACACACTCCCCCAAGAGATTTTAAAAATCCACACACTTACCACTTAAAATGGCTGCCAAAAAGCTGCTCTTCCTTCTTCTCTCTCTCACTCCAACTGTCTGCAGCTGGCTCTCTGAGCAGTTCTGTATAGCTAGTCTCCTAGCTCCTCCCACTTGTGACTCACTGATGTGACTCACAGAAGCTCCTCCTCCTCTGCAACAGACACACTCCCCTAAGAGATTTTAAAAATCCACACACTTACCACTTAAAATGGCTGCCAAAAAGCTGCTCTTCCTTCTTCTCTCTCTCTCACTCCAACTGTCTGCAGCTGGCTCTCTGAGCAGTTCTGTATAGCTAGTCTCCTAGCTCCTCCCACTTGTTTAAGAACTTTTTCTTAAAGAAGAGAACAACTTCTTCGTGGTCTCTGTGCCTCACACAATAGGGTTTGCGCCTGCGCAGAAGCTCCATTCGGAATGCTGAAAAGCTGAGCAGATTGGCGGGAGCCCCGCCCCTCCCATTCCCTGAGCATGCCCAATCCCGCCAATCTAGCTCCTCCTTCAGTTCTCTTTCGTCCGCCGCAAGAGTAACATCTCCTTCGGAGTGCTCTTCATCGCGACGAAAGCTGAGTAGCTAGACTCTGTCTATTTCTTTTTATTTTACTTTATTTTACTTTATTTTTGTTCTTTTTCGTTTTCTCCCTTTTTTTCCTTGAGCTGCCCCTTTTTTGTCGGAACTCGAGGGTTTTGGCCTGGACGGGCCCCTCGCGATCGGACCGGCCTCTTATGGCCGCCCCGTTCAAGAAATGTTCCGACTGTGGCGGTAAAATCCCGGTTGTGGATGGACACTCGAAGTGCATTTTCTGCCTAGGCAGTTCCCACATTCCGGAGAAATGCAAGCATTGCAAGGCTTTTAATCCCGCCACACTCCGCCAACGAGCAGACTGGCTCAAGGCCCACTTGTGGGAGAAGGCCCTCTCAGTCTCCCACTCCTCGGACCCGTCCACGGACCCCTTAGGACGTCTTCCAATCTCTAAGTTCCCGAGGATCCCGAAAATCAAAAAACCGACCTCGACGTCGACCTCGACCCCGACGGAACCCTCCTCGACGCCGGCCTCGGCCACGACTACTATGCCTCACCCTGAAGGGCAACACAGAGAGCACAAGAAGCGGCCTCCTCCCATCGAGCTGGAGAAGCCGAAAGCAAAAAAGCATAAGCATAAGGAGGTCCTCACTTCGGTTGCCTCGGCGGCTGCCCAGGCAGACCTAGCCATGTCTTTCCTTAGACAGCCTTCGGCCATTGACTTCTCAGTCCCGGCCCCGGTCACTGTACTAGACTCGGCGCCGGAGACTCTGGAACCCGCATTTCAGCCTGCATCCACCCAGGTCCTCGCCCCTACGGGGACGGTCTCGACCTCGGCCTCTACTGTTTCGCCGATTTCGGCTCCGACCTCTGTACCACCAAAGGAAATCCTAGCCTCTTTGGAGCGTATTTACAGGCTGCGGTTCCCATCTCCTCCACCCCGGAAGTCTCCGGAACCATTTGAGGAGCACTACTTCGACTCACCCCACTCGTCGGCCTCCTTTTTGGCGCGACATCGGGCTGAATCATATTGGAGAGAGCCCCATCCGTCCTACCGCTCCTGCTCTCCTTCGTACCGGGATCGGTACCATGTTCGTGACCTCCACGTCGGAGACTTCTCACGATCTCGATCTCGCTCTCCCTCTCGGTCCCGGACCGAATACAGAGCCATATCTCCTCCACCGGCCTCGACAGCTACGGTGTCGAAACCTCCGGAATCGAGCGCCATTACGACCGTCTCGGCCTCAGCTACCGCTACTACTTCGACGTCGATAGTCTCCGCTCCGATCAGCTACGCGGACGCCTCGACGTCGACCTTCCGTACGGCGCCGACACAGCCCTATGTGGATCCGCAGTTGCCACCCTCCCAGTCTACGGAGGAGTCTACGGGAGAGACGGACAACCGTCCTGACTCCCCACAGCCTGCCATCTCCTCTCCCAATGAGGAAGTTGAGGACCAAACACCAGGCTCGCCTGTCGAAGACCTCCATCTCTTTACTGGAATTGTCGACAGGATGGCTAGGGCAGTAGGCCTCCAGACGGCGCAGACGGCCCAGCCCCCTAGGGACCCCATCGATGGCCTCGTGGTACGTCCCCAGCAACCAGCGGTCATTCCATTCTTGCCTTCTTTCTCGGACATTATGGTGGCCTCTTGGACCAAGCCGGCCTCGACGCCACCCGCTTCTAAGAAGCTTGACTCGTTGTACAGGGTGCAGTCGGATACGGCGCCATTCTTGTTCACTCACCCAGCTCCCAACTCTCTGGTAGTGGAATCTACTTGTAAGTCTACAGGCAAGTCACATTCTGCCCCCGTGGACAAAGACGGCAGAAGGATGGACATCTTTGGCCGACGTTTCTACTCATCCGCGGTGTTGGCAGCAAAGGTCGCCAATATGCAAGGTTGCATGGCCGGCTATCAGAAGTTTTTGTGGGACCGTGTGGCTGCTTTCATTCCTTATCTGCCTCAGGCTCAACAAGAGGCAGCTCAGGAATTCTATGCTGAGGCACTCTCCCTCATTGCTCAGGAAGTGCACTCAGCTAGACATGTTGTGGACTGTTCTGCGAAAGTGATGGCCGGTGCAGTAGCGCTCCGCCGTTTCGTCTGGTTGAGGTCTACCTCTCTCTCCGAGGAGGCTAAGTCCAAAATTGAAGATCTTCCTTTCGATGGTGAAGGTCTATTCGCCGCTAAGACTGACGAATCCCTTGACACCATGGCCAAGGCTCGTCTGAACGGAAAGAGACTTGGGCTGACACCTAACAAGCCCTCATCCAGTCGTGTCTGGCGCCAAAGGCCCTACGACCCTGGCTTTACCCGTTCTCGCTCGGCTCCGTCCTCCACCTATAGGACCCAGCCTTACAATAGGAGGCCTTACAGACAACCTCAACAACAGCAGCAACAGCAGCAACAACAAAGGCAAGGCCAGCAACGTCAGCAGCAACAGCCTTCCAGAAAACCTTCCTCCAAGTCGCACTTTTGACGGGCTCTTGGAGGCGACACCCCATTTTTATTTGCCAGTCTCCCTTTCCTCAGTCCCCAGACTTCGCCATTTCTACGAGAACTGGTCCAAGATCACCACGGACTCCTGGGTGCTTACCATCATCCGCCTGGGATACGCCATAGAGTTCTCAAATATTCCACCAAATGGCGTTTTCTGTTCCACTCCCTCCTCTCCTCCTCTTCTGGAGGAGATTTCCTCCCTTCTCGACAAAGGAGCCATACAACGTGTTCCACCGTGCTACAAACACCAAGGCTTCTACTCCAGGTACTTCACAGTTCCGAAGAGAGGAGGAGGCCTACGCCCCATCTTGGACCTGAGAGGCGTCAACTCATACATCACGATTCGCAAGTTCAAGATGGTGACTCTCCAATCCATCTTGCCGTTCCTGCACCAAGGGGACTGGTTTGCATCCATAGACCTAAAGGATGCTTACTTTCACATCAGCATCAGGCCTCAACATTGGAAGTATCTCCGTTTCGCCATAGATGGAGATCTCTATCAATATACCGTTCTTCCTTTCGGCCTCTCCACCGCTCCTCGAGTGTTCACAAAGTGCATGGCGGTGGTCATCTCTCACCTTCGCCTTCAAGGAGTAAAGATTTTCCCTTACCTCGACGACTGGCTTCTGGTGTCGTCCTCCAAGACACAACTGTACAAAGATGTCCAGTACACTCTGGATCTGCTAGCAGACTTGGGACTCAAAGTCTACCTTCCGAAATCCATTCTCCACCCGGTGAGGGTGATAGACTATATAGGCACGTCCCTGGACTCTGTGATGGGTCGAGCCTACCTTCCCACCAGACGGGCGCAGGCCCTCTGGGAACAGCTGCGGTCTGTCCTTCACTCTCACCGTCCGTCGGCAAAGGACATTCAGAGACTGCTAGGCCACCTGGCCTCAGCTACAGCGGTGACCTACCTGGCTCGTCTCAGGCTCAGGCCTCTCCAAGCTTGGTTCCTGGCTGCCTTCGATCACTTGAGGGACAATCCGTCCAAGAGACTCTTGTTGCCACCTCATGTCAGAGACTCTCTCAGGTGGTGGATGTCTCCCTCCAACATCCTCAAGGGGATGCCCTTCCAAACGCCAGAACCGTCCAGGATGGTCACTACAGACGCGTCCATGTCAGGATGGGGCGCACATCTCAACGGCTTGTGTGTGCAGGGACAGTGGTCTGCTCAGGAGGCAGAACTGCACATAAATGCCTTGGAACTGTTGGCAGTCATCAAAGCCTTCAGGGCATTCGAAAATCATCTCCTCCACAGAGTTGTGCAGGTAGTATTAGACAACACAACCACTGTCTGGTACATCAACAAGCAAGGAGGAACTCACTCTCCAGTCCTCTTGCGTCTCTCCCAGCAGCTGTGGACGTGGTGCCACCACCGATCCATTCATCCAGTGGCCATTCACCTGGCAGGAAAGGACAATGTGCTGGCAGACTCCCTCAGCAGGGACAAGGTGCTGCAGCACGAATGGACTCTGTCGAGTTCGGCCTTCAATCTCCTGACGTCTCGTTGGGGATTTCCCTCAGTGGACCTATTTGCCACTCCAGAGAACGCCCAATGCCAGGCATTCTACACCAGAGCGGGCAAAGGATGGGGATCTATGGGGGACGCCTTCCTTTGCAGTTGGGGTCGAGATCTCCTGTATGCCTTTCCGCCCTTTCCTCTGATCTCCAGGACGGTGGCCAAGATGGCCAGGGACCGGTCCAACGCCATACTGTTGACTCCGTTCTGGCCCAGACAACCCTGGTTCACTCCTCTTCTTCATTTGGCCAGGGGCCAATACTTCCACCTGCCGAAGTGGCCAGACCTGTTGTCCCACTCCAATGGAGCGGTCCTGCACCCGGACTTGGTCAATCTACGGATGACGGCGTGGAGGATCCAGCCATAGAGTCTCCTGACTTGCTCAGGGTCCTGTCTGCCTCGAGAAAGGACTCCACCAAGAGATCCTATGCATATAAGTGGAAGCGTTTCTGTGCCTTTGCGGAGGCTAGGTCTGAACCTTCCTCACCTGTGAGCCTTAGTACTGCTTTGCATTTTCTGCTGCACCTCAGGGATCAAGGCCTGGCCTTCTCTTCCCTCAAGGTCTACTTGTCGGCTATTGTAGCCAACCAGCCACCCGGCTCACGATCAGCTCGCCTCTTCACGTCACCCACGTTAAAGAGGTTCTTCAAGGGACTACATCACCTTTATCCACCGTTGCCACCACTGGCTCCGGCCTGGTCTCTCTCTCTGGTGCTTACACAGCTTACGAGACCTCCATTTGAGCCCTTGGGCTCTGCTTCCTTGAGACTGCTGACACTCAAAGTGTCCTTTCTTGTGGCCATAACTTCAGCCAGACGTGCTTCTGAACTGACAGCCCTACGCTCAGATGAGCCGTACTTGACTTTTCATAGGGACAAGGTGGTCCTCAGACCGGACATTTCCTTCCTCCCTAAAGTGGTTTCTCAGTTTCACCTCTCCCAGGAGATTGTGCTTCCTAATTTTTATCCAGATCCTTCTTCGCCTCTGGAAAAGACTATGCACACCCTGGATGTTCGCCATGCTTTGGCTTTTTATGTTCAGCGTTCTCAAGAGTTCAGATTATCCAATAAACTGTTTATTTGTTATGGTGGTGCCAGGAAAGGCAACCCAGTTTCGTCACAACGGTTTGCAAAATGGATGGCTCAAACCATTTCTTTAGCTTATGAACTGGCTAAACGCCCTCTCCCGGTTGGTGTTCGTGCCCATTCCACCAGGGCTACGGCTTCATCTGCTGCCTTCCTCAGAGGTGTTCCACTGCCAGAGGTTTGCAAGGCGGCCACGTGGTCTCAACCATCCACGTTTGTGAAGCATTACCGGCTGGACTGCAGGTCCCAGAGAGATGCCAGTTTTGGTCGTGCTGTTCTTTCATCGATCTTGCAGTGACCTTCCCACCTCCATAGGTAAGCTTTTCAGTCACCCTATTGTGTGAGGCACAGAGACCACGAAGAAGAAGTACAGGTTGCTTACCTGTAACTGTGTTTCTTCGAGTGGTCATCTGTGCCCTCACACAAATCCCGCCCTACCTCCCCTCGGTCAGGTCCCTGCCTATTTGCGGCGGACTTGAACTGAAGGAGGAGCTAGATTGGCGGGATTGGGCATGCTCAGGGAATGGGAGGGGCGGGGCTCCCGCCAATCTGCTCAGCTTTTCAGCATTCCGAATGGAGCTTCTGCGCACGCACAAAACCCTATTGTGTGAGGGCACAGATGACCACTCGAAGAAACACAGTTACAGGTAAGCAACCTGTACCGTATACTTCCTTTGAAATAAATGGACATTGGCACATACGCAATGTCTTGCAAAAGTACTCACCTCTCACTGCTACAACCTGGAACTTACGTGGATTTAATTGTCATTGGGGCTTTCTAGATTGGCAAAAAGAAGTGTGTTTATGGCTGCATGAAACTCTAGCCTTTAGATGAGAAAAAGGGAAAGTGTGCCATAAAAACACTTTTTTTGCGTTTTTGGGGAGAAGAAGCGCCTTTAAAAAGGTGCTGGTTTTCCCAGCTTCTTTTTTAAAAACTGTGGAACAGCGCAGCTCCATCTAAAGGCTGTGGTGCAGCTGCTAAGCATTAAGGAAAAGGCAACTTCATGTCACACTTTCCTGCCAATCTAGAAAGCCCTATTGTTACATGATATTTAGCACTGTGAGGATGCAAAATATATCTATTGCGGCACAAAATTTAAGTAAACATAAACAAAGGGGTACTTGCCAACTGCATATTTATTTGCCCCTGTTGCCACCTAAATAAGCGGTGTGGCATCTCACTGACTCAGTAGATAGTTGAATGCTATCCACCAGTCACCTGTGTGCATTTGCAATGTCACATGAACCCATATTAAATTAACTCAGAAGGTATCAGAGAAGGGATCTTGGACTACTTGTCCTCGTATGCAAGGATGAACAATTTCCATAATTTTCTGCCTACTATAGGGAAAAATATTTCTGTGCTGTTTTTGCTGGATGTTTGCCTATCATAAAAGTGTTTTGGGAAATTAATCCTGTGCAGAAATGCCAGTAGTTTTGTTTAAAAAAAATCTTTTCCATAAAAGGTTTTCAGAAACATTTTTACGCAAATCTAATCTCTTTTTTGAGCAAACAACACAAATATTACACAAGAATCATGCCTTTTATTTTTGGAAATAAAGTTTTTTGTATGAAAATGTGTGTATGAAAATTCTGGTAAAGTAAATCACTGTTTCCAGAAACCCATGTGTATAAAACACCAGTTTTGCATAAACCATGTGTTTTTCTGGCAATTTGTTAATGTAAAAATGTGTGAAAACTGCAAAATTCTCACCTTTGCAAAGAATTCCCAACCAAGTTTTCAGAGTGTCGAAAAACCCCTGAAAAATAAAATATTAAATAGACTTTTTGATACCTGCCTAACAATTTGTTGTAGAACATATCTAAACAGGTAATATCATAAACAGGAAGGAGCTATCAGAAGAAGTCCAGAAAAAATTACAGAAGCACGGGTTTACTAGAAATCCAGAATTATACACATTCTTCAGCAGAGCACCATTGTTACAAAACAGAAATAAAATGACTCAAATGCAACTTTGGCTACAGAACTCTACCAAAATTCAGTGACTGCATGACGAAGTCATTGAAGCAATCAAAATGTCAGTGGCAACTCTTGAAGCAGCAGTTGTACTTGTAAAGACAAAACTGTTCCAGTCTGTATAGGAGCTGTGATTGGGATGGAGGTTTACCTTACAGCAGGACAGTTACTCTAAACACATAGCCAGTTAACAAAACCTCTGACAAAGAAGCTCCCTTTTACAGTTTTTTACAAGCCAGCCCTATTTTTTTTCCTTGTCTTCTGTCTAGTTGGGTAGTTTTTAGCCGTATTGGCATTGGGAAGCATTGGGATGGCAAAAAAGGAGAAGAAAAACAGACTTTTGGTAGTAGGCTGCAGTTACAATGCAATGTTTCAGTTCAGAAAGAATCAGAATTTATGGGGCGAAAGAAATGGGCAGGAAAAAGTGGTTTGAAGTTGCCTTTTCTGAAGCCACATTGAAACTCCACCAACCACACCACTGGCTCCCAAGGCAGCTGGAGTTCTCATGTCATGACCACATGACATGCCTTCAAGCCAGGAAGAAGCAGGAAAAAGCTGCTTCTTTTTGAAACGGCTTTTCTCTGCATAAGGCACCTAAAGGGCACTTTCCTGCTGGCTTCAAGCCAGCCTGAAAGCACCTCTTTTTGCCTGTCTGTTTAGCTCCTATAGTTGTTATGCTTACTGCAACTGTGCAGCTGCCTACAACAGAAAACATATGCAAAAGTTGCCTCCAGAGTCCCTCACTGTGGATGCATAAACAGCAAACAGAGGGGAAAGGGGAAAACATATAATCCTGTTTCAACAGCTACTCCCAGCATGTTGGAAAAGCACACATTTATAAATGTGGGCAACAAAATGGAAATCAGGAAAGGTTATTCCTGGATGAATTTAGCCTTCAAGTGAACTCTTAATGTTTTTGTTTACTTGTGCAAGGCTTGGTTTTTTCATTTCACGTATGCATATTGTTTGTTTTTTATAAAAAGCTGCTGAAATATGTTAAACTTTTCCTCTGTTTTGTAGTGTAGAAACTTTTCCTATTCTTTCTTAAAGATATAATGCCTAGGAGCACACCTACTTCAAAACTAGAGTTATTTAATAACTGGGTCTGAATCTTAGAATAATCGAGTCAAATTACAGAACTCAATCTGTAGAAAACAAGCTTGCTCCCTCCTCAATAAGACATCCCTTCAAATATTTAAACAGGGCTATCATATCACCACTTAACCTTCTCTTCTCCAGGCTAAACATCCTCAGTTCCTCATAAGGCATGGTTTCCAGACCCTTCACCATCTTGGTTGCCCTCCTTTGGACACACTCCAGTTTCTCCACATCTTTTTTGAATTGTGGTGCCCAGAACTGGACACAGTATTCCATGTGGGGCCTGACCAAAGCAGAATAGAGGGGCACTATTGCTTCCCTTGATCTAGACACTATACTTCTATTGATGCAGCCTAAAATTGCATTGGCCTTTTTAGCTGCCACATTGCACTGTTGTCTCATGTTCAGCTTATGGTCTACTTGAACTCCTAGATCCCTTTCACACGTAGTTTCATTCAGTAAGGTGTCTCCCATTTTACATCTGTGTGTTTCATTTTTCTGCCCTAAATGCAGTACCTTACATTTTTCTGCGTTGAATTTTATTTTGTTAGCATTGGCCCAGCTTTCTAGTCTATTCAGGTCATCTTGAATTTTCATCCTATCCTCTGGGGTATTAGCTACTCCTCGTAGTTTAGTGTCATCTGCCAATTTGATAAGTATGCCCCCAATTCTGTCATCCACATCATTGGATAGCACTGGGCCCAGGACAGAACCATGTGGGACCCCACTGGTCACTTTCCAGGTTGAAAAGGAGCCATTGTTGAGCACACTTTGGGTTTGGCCAGTCAACCAGTTACAAATTTATGTAACAGTTAACTTGTCTATCCCACATTTTACAAGCTTGTTTGCAAGAATGTCATGGGGAACATTGTCAAAGGCCTTACTGAAATCAAGATATACTATATCCACAGCATTCCCTTTATCTACCAAGATGGTAATTTTATCAAAAAAAGAGATCAGGTTTGTTTGGCATGACTTGTTTCTCTGAAACCCATGTTGACTTTTTGTGATTATGGCATTAGCTTCTAAATGTTCACAGACTCTCTGCTTAATGATCTGCTCTAGAATCTTTCCTGGTATTGATGTCAAACTAACTGGACGATAATGGTTGGGATCCTCTTTTTTCCCTCTTTGAAGATGGGGACACTTATAGTGCCCTGTGCTACTACTGTTATCATCATTACCAATATTAACTATGACTTCCATGTTTTATCATTTTCCCCCTTCAGAAGCATCCTAGAGGCAAATTACCTTTGATCTGAATTATCCCTAAAAGCTATTCAAGCACTGCGCATTGGAAGTTTTCCTATCCTAACTTCCTCATAAAGAGAACAGGATTTATGTGGGATCAGTTTTTCAGTATTAACCATCGTAATATTGCTAATAAATGCAAAATTATTTGGCCTGTGCTTTCTCTATCCATCTCTATGCATATGTTTTTCTGAAGAGGCATATGGTCAAATTAATTTTAAAAGTAGCTCTTATTTCTGTAACTCCAACTTTTAATCCAATAAAAAATCCACCAAACAGTGATACCTTTATTGGCCAACCAAAATGCACAATATACATGTTGCAAGTTTTCAAAGCTTCACTGACTTCTTCATCAGGCAAGGTGTTACAAATGAAACAGGAGAAAAAAATGGACCTGCATTATGCTGTTTCTCTTCTTGCAGGCTGGCACCTCTTCCTTCTGGCCAGGTGACAACTGGGAGATGTTCAAAGTCCAGGAAATTTAACATCCATTTGCATCACAACAAAGACACTTCCTTTGCAATCGAATATATCTTCATTCTTGTGAGGCCGCAGGCCCCTTTGTTAGACAGAGGACACTGGATATGGAAAATGTATGACCTTATGGAAAATGACAAACTGACACAGCTGATCAGACATGCTTCTATAGATTGGTTTAAAAAAGATTGATTACAATTGACAGAATGTTTAAATTCACATTCAGATCAAATAATAGCTTGAATGGCAAAAGTTAGATAATGACTATAAAAATTCACATCAATAGAAGTATATTGATATGTATACATATATGAAAATAATATTGGCTAGAGTAGGGTTTTTTATGTGTTTTATACACTATAAATATGATACATTTACAGGTAGTAGAAGAATACTATATTATTTTTACATTTTAAACTAGTAAAAAGACCGAATATAAGAAAATAACCATAAATTAGAGGATGGAATGTCATTTAATGTTTGATCATTTTGTTTGTATCTGTTAGGGGCCCTGACAGAATGCCCCAAAGCCACCCCTGAGAAAGCCAAATTGGGGCTGTGACAACCACATGCTGTGGCCCCAATCCTCCTTTTTCCAGCCCCAAAAAGAGCGGCAAATTGCTGCTCCTTTTTTTGCTGGCAAGAAGCTGGCTTTTCTCACCCCGCAGCAGATGTACAGTGCTCTTGTGTAAACACTGCACTGCTGGAGCACCCAGAAGCCAGCCCACATCTGGGCAGCCAGGCAGCTTCTGGGCAGCTTCAGGCCATGCAACATCTTAATGCCACACTCCCAAGCTTCTAGGAGGCAGGAGAATTTAGAAGGTGTCTCAGGCCTATTCTTGATTGTGATAGGAGCACCAGATGATCTGCATACAAGAGTACAAACATCGGTCTGTTTGCTAGTCGGGGGGGATATGAGTTTATCGGTGCCAAATGGTGAACTAAAGAGTTAATAAAGAAGTTGAATGGGGGCGGGGGCTAAGATACAGCCCTGTCATACTCCTACATGGATGGGTATTTGTCTTGTTAAATGTCCGGCAGGACTGCATTGGACTTTCAAAAACGTATATTTGTGTAGCTTCTTCATAAGCATCACTACTCTTGTGCCAATGTTAGTGGATTCAAATTTTTTCCAAAGCTTTTCCCGGGAGATTGAATCGAAAGCTTGCTTAAAATCAATAAATGCTACATGGAGGCCTTCATTTATTGTTGCATACTTTCTTCTTCATGGTCTCTGTGCCTCACACAATAGGGTTTGCGCCTGCGCAGAAACTCCATTCGGAATGCTGAAAAGCTGAGCAGATTGGCGGGAGCCCTGCCCCTCCCATTCCCTGAGCATGCCCAATCCCGCCAATCTAGCTCCTCCTTCAGTTCTCTTTCGTCCGCCGCAAGAGTAACATCTCCTTCGGAGTGCTCTTCATCGCGACGAAAGCTGAGTAGCTAGACTTTGTCTATTTGGTTTTATTTTTGTTCCTTTGTTAGTTTTTCTTTATTTTTCTTTATTTTTCGTTTACTCCCGTTTTTTCCTTGAGCCCCTTTTTGTTCAGAACTCCAGGGTTTTGGCCCGGACGGGCCCCTCACGATTGGACCGGCCTCTTATGGTCGCCCCGTTCAAGAAATGTTCCGACTGTGGCGGTAAAATCCCGGTTGTGGATGGACACTCAAAGTGCATTTTCTGCTTAGGCAGTTCCCACATCCCGGAGAAATGCAAGCATTGCAAGGCTTTTAACCCCGCCATGCTTCGCCAAAGAGCAGACCGGCTCAAGGCCCATCTGTGGGAAAAGGCCCTTTCGGTTTCCCACTCCTCGGATCCGTCCACGGACCCTTTAGGACGCCTTCCCATCTCTAAGTTCCCGAGGATTCCAAAAATCAAAAGATCGACCTCGACGTCGACGGCGACCTCGACACCGATAGAAGCCTCCTCGGCGTCGGCCTCGACCACGACTACTATGTCTCGCCCTGAAGGGCAACACAGGGAGCACAAGAAGCGGCCTTCATCTACCGAGCATGGAGAAGCCGAAAGCTAAAAAGCATAAGCATAAGGAGGTCCTTACTTCGGTTGCCTCGGCGGCTGCCCAAGCACACCTGGCCATGTCTTTTCTTAGACAGCCTTCGGCCATTGACCTCTCAGTCCTGGCCCCGGTCACTGTACTAGACTCGGCACCGGAGACTTTGGAACCCGCATTTCAGCCTGCTTCTACCCAGGTCCTCGCCCCTACGGGGACGGTCTCGACCTCGATCTCTACTGTTTCGCCCATTTCGGCTCCGACCTCTGTGCCACCGAAGGAAATCCTAGCCTCTTCGGAGCGCATTTACAGGCTGCGGTTCCCATCTCCTCCACCCCGAAAGTCTCCGGAACCGTTTGAGGAGCACTACTTCGACTCACCCCACTCGTCGGCCTCCTTTCTGGCGCGACATCGGGCTGAATCATATTGGAGAGAGCGTCATCCATCCTACCGCTCCTACTCTCCTTCGTACCGGGATCGGTACCATGTCCGTGACCTCCACGTCGGAGACTTCTCACGATCTCGATCTCGTTCTCCCTCTCGGTCCCGAACCGGATATAGGGCCATATCACCCCCGCCGGCCTCGACAGCTACGGTGTCGAAACCCCCGGAATCGAGTGCCATTATGACCGCCTCGGCCTCAGCTATGATTACTACTTCGACGTCGACAGTCTCCGCTCCGATCAGCTACGCGGACGCCTCGACGTCGACCTTCCTTACAGCGCCAACACAGCCTTATGTGGATCCGCAATTGCCAGCCTCCCAGTCCACGGAGGAATCCACGGGAGAGACGGACTACCGTCCCGACTCCCCACAGCCTGCCATCTCCTCTCCCAATGAGGAAGTTGAGGACCAGACACCGGGCTCACCTGTCGAAGACCTCCATCTCTTTACTGGAATTGTCGACAGGATGGCAAGGGCAGTAGGCCTCCAAACGGCGCAGACGGCCCAACCTCCCAAGGAGCCCATCGATGGCCTCGTGGTGCGTCCCCAGCAACCGGTGGTCATTCCATTCTTGCCTTCTTTCTCTGACATCATGGTGGCCTCTTGGAACAAGCCAGCCTTGACGCCACCTGCCTCTAAGAAGCTCGACTCCTTGTATCGAGTGCAGTCAGATACAGCACCGTTCCTGTTCACCCACCCGGCCCCTAACTCCCTGGTGGTGGAATCTACCTGTAAGTCTACAGGCAAGTCTCACTCTGCACCCGTGGACAAAGATGGCAGAAGGATGGACATCTTTGGTCGTCGTTTTTACTCCTCTGCAGTTTTGGCAGCAAAGGTGGCCAATATGCAAGGTTGCATGGCCGGCTATCAGAAGTTTCTGTGGGATCGTGTGGCTGCTTTCATTCCCTACCTGCCTCAGACACAACAAGAGGCAGCTCAGGAATTTTACGCTGAGGCACTCTCCCTCATTCCTCAGGAAGTGCATTCAGCTAGACATGTTGTGGACTGTTCTGCGAAAGTGATGGCTGGTGCAGTGGCACTATGCCGTTTCGCCTGGTTGAGGTCCACTTCCCTGTCCGAGGAAGCTAAGTCAAAGATCGAAGATCTTCCTTTTGATGGTGAAGGCCTATTCGCCGCCAAGACTGACGAATCCCTTGACACCATGGCCAAGGCTCGTCGGAACGGGAAGAGACTTGGGCTGACACCTAACAAGCCCTCATCTGGTCGGGTCTGGCGCCAAAGGCCTTACGACCCTGGCTTCACCCGTTCTCGCTCGGCTCCGTCCTCCACTTATAGGACCCAGCCTTACAATAGGAGGCCTTACAGACAACCTCAACAACAGCAGCAACAGCAAAGGCAAGGCCAGCAACGTCAGCAGCAACAGCCTTCCAGGAAACCTTCCTCCAAGTCGCACTTTTGACGGGCTCTTGGAGGCGACACCCAATTTTTGTTTGCCAGTCTCCCTCTCCTCAGTCCCCAGACTTCGCCATTTCTACGAGAACTGGTCCAAGATCACCACGGACTCCTGGGTGCTTACCATCATCCGCCTGGGATACGCCATAGAGTTCTCAAATATTCCACCAAATGGCGTTTTCTGTTCCACTCCCTCCTCTCCTCTTCTGGAGGAGATTTCCTCCCTTCTCGACAAAGGAGCCATTCAACGTGTTCCACCGTGCTACAAACACCAAGGCTTCTACTCCAGGTACTTCACAGTTCCGAAGAGAGGAGGAGGTCTCCGCCCCATCTTGGACCTGAGAGGCGTCAACTCATACATCACGATTCGCAAGTTCAAGATGGTGACTGTCCAATCCATCTTGCCGTTCCTGCACCAAGGGGACTGGTTTGCATCCATAGACCTAAAGGATGCTTACTTCCACATAAGCATCAGGCCACAACACCGGAAGTATCTCCGTTTCGCCATAGATGGAGATCTCTATCAATATACCGTTCTTCCTCTCGGCCTCTCTACCGCTCCTCGAGTGTTCACAAAGTGCATGGCGGTAGTCATATCTCACCTTCGTCTTCAAGGAATAAAAATTTTCCCCTACCTCGACGACTGGCTTCTGGTGTGGTCCTCCAAGACACAACTGTACAAAGACGTCCAGTACACTTTGGATCTGCTAGCAGACTTGGGACTCAAAGTCAACCTGCCAAAATCCATTCTCCACCCTGTGAGGGTGATAGACTATATAGGCACGTCCCTGGACTCTGTGATGGGTCGAGCCTACCTTCCCACCAGACGGGCGGAGGCCCTCTGGGAACAGCTGCGATCCGCCCTTCACTCTCACCGTCCGTCTGCAAAGGACATTCAGAGACTGCTAGGCCACCTGGCCTCAACCACGGCGGTAACCTACCTGGCTCGTCTCAGGCTCAGGCCTCTCCAAGTTTGGTTCCTGGCTTCCTTCGATCACCTGAGGGGCAATCTGTCCAAGAGACTCTCATTGCCACCTCATGTCAGAGACTCTCTCAAGTGGTGGATGTTTCCCTCCAACATCCTCAAAGGGATGCCCTTCCAGGCACCAGAACCGTCCAGGATGGTCACTACAGACGCGTCCATGTCAGGTTGGGGCGCACATCTCAACGGCTTGTGTGTACAAGGACTGTGGTCTGCACAGGAGGCAGAACTGCATATCAATGCCTTGGAACTGTTGGCAGTCATCAAAGCCTTCAGGGCATTCGAAAATCACCTGCTCCACAGAGTTGTGCAGGTAGTATCAGACAACACAACCACTGTCTGGTACATCAACAAGCAAGGAGGAACTCACTCTCCAGTCCTCTTGTGTCTCTCCCAGCAGTTGTGGACGTGGTGCCACCACCGATCCATTCATCCAGTGGCCATTCACTTGGCAGGAAAGGACAATGTGCTGGCAGACTCCCTCAGCAGGGACAAGGTGCTGCAGCACGAATGGACTCTGTCGAGCCCAGCCTTCAATCTCCTGACGTCTCGTTGGGGAATTCCTTCAGTGGATCTGTTTGCCACACCGGAGAACGCCCAATGCCGGGCATTCTACACCAGAGCAGGCAAAGGACGAGGTTCCATGGGGGATGCCTTCCTTTGCAGTTAGAGTCAAGGCCTTCTGTATGCATTTCCGCCCTTTCCTCTGATCTCCAGGACAGTGGCCAAGATGGCCAGGGATCGGTCCAATGCCATACTGTTGACTCCATTCTGGCCGAGACAACCCTGGTTCACTCCTCTTCTTCACTTGGCCAGGGGCCAATACTTCCACCTGCCGAAGTGGCCCGACCTTCTGTCTCACTCCAAGGGAGCGGTCCTGCATCCGGACTTGGTCAATCTACGGATGACGGCGTGGAGGATCCAGCCATAGAGTCTCCTGACTTGCTCAGGGTCCTGTCTGCCTCGAGAAAGGACTCCACCAAGAGATCCTATGCATATAAGTGGAAGCGTTTCTGTGCCTTCGCGGAGGCTAGGTCTGAACCTTCCTCACCTGTGAGCCTTAGTACTGCTTTGCATTTTCTGCTGCACCTCAGGGATCAAGGCCTGGCCTTCTCTTCCCTCAAGGTCTACTTGTCGGCTATTGTAGCCAACCAGCCACCCGGCTCACGATCAGCTCGCCTCTTCACGTCACCCACGTTAAAGAGGTTCTTCAAGGGACTACATCACCTTTATCCACCGTTGCCACCACTGGCTCCGGCCTGGTCTCTCTCTCTGGTGCTTACACAGCTTACGAGACCTCCATTTGAGCCCTTGGGCTCTGCTTCCTTGAGACTGCTGACACTCAAAGTGTCCTTTCTTGTGGCCATAACTTCAGCCAGACGTGCTTCTGAACTGACAGCCCTACGCTCAGATGAGCCGTACTTGACTTTTCATAGGGACAAGGTGGTCCTCAGACCGGACATTTCCTTCCTCCCTAAAGTGGTTTCTCAGTTTCACCTCTCCCAGGAGATTGTGCTTCCTAATTTTTATCCAGATCCTTCTTCGCCTCTGGAAAAGACTATGCACACCCTGGATGTTCGCCATGCTTTGGCTTTTTATGTTCAGCGTTCTCAAGAGTTCAGATTATCCAATAAACTGTTTATTTGTTATGGTGGTGCCAGGAAAGGCAACCCAGTTTCGTCACAACGGTTTGCAAAATGGATGGCTCAAACCATTTCTTTAGCTTATGAACTGGCTAAACGCCCTCTCCCGGTTGGTGTTCGTGCCCATTCCACCAGGGCTACGGCTTCATCTGCTGCCTTCCTCAGAGGTGTTCCACTGCCAGAGGTTTGCAAGGCGGCCACGTGGTCTCAACCATCCACGTTTGTGAAGCATTACCGGCTGGACTGCAGGTCCCAGAGAGATGCCAGTTTTGGTCGTGCTGTTCTTTCATCGATCTTGCAGTGACCTTCCCACCTCCATAGGTAAGCTTTTCAGTCACCCTATTGTGTGAGGCACAGAGACCACGAAGAAGAAGTACAGGTTGCTTACCTGTAACTGTGTTTCTTCGAGTGGTCATCTGTGCCCTCACACAAATCCCGCCCTACCTCCCCTCGGTCAGGTCCCTGCCTATTTGCGGCGGACTTGAACTGAAGGAGGAGCTAGATTGGCGGGATTGGGCATGCTCAGGGAATGGGAGGGGCGGGGCTCCCGCCAATCTGCTCAGCTTTTCAGCATTCCGAATGGAGTTTCTGCGCAGGCGCAAACCCTATTGTGTGAGGGCACAGATGACCACTCGAAGAAACACAGTTACAGGTAAGCAACCTGTACTTTCCAAAAGATGTTGCAAAATAAGTCCTAGGTCAACTGTGCTTCGGCCCGTTCTGGACCCGGCTTGCTCATTTGCAAGAATATTCTCTTGCTCTAACCAATCTAGGACTTTTTCATGCAGATATGAAGCATATAGTTTGCTGATTATACTCAGCAAACTGATTGGCCTATAATTACTCTGGTCAGATCTGTCAGCTTTTTGGGATTGGGATGATGATAGCTAACCCCCAATCTTCAGGGATATGTGCTGGGCAATCTATCCATGTGAACCAATTTGCAAGTATGGGGGCCCAGTCTATATTTGCTTTCAATAATTGAGGCGGAAGGCGGAATATTGTCGCAGCCAGGAGCTTTGCCTGCTTTTAGTTTAGAAATTAGAATTTATTTATTTATTTTGCGGAAACTGGGGGGCACCTCAATAGGTTATTTATATCAAGCTCAGATGCTGGTTGGAAGATTTCTCCTGAAGCAAAGGTGTTATTAAAATATGTTTCCCAGATGATGGGGGAAATGAGATAATCTATATTTGGTGCTGTTTTTGGCCAGGCATTTGAAAGCACTTGCCAAAAAGTTACAGAGTCTTTCTTCTTTGATGCATTTATTAAGATTTGCCATGTAGCTCTTCTATCCTGGTTCTTTTTAGTTTTGATTAGATTTTTATAGTTCTTTTTTAGCTTGAACCATTCAGGGGATAATGTGAGTAGATTTTGTTCTCTATAATATTGATATTGATCTATTAGGGATTTTTTTCATGGCAACACATTCATGGTCAAACCAATGCTTAGATATTTTGATGTAAACTTTTGGTGCATCAGAAGTTTCACGCAGATTTGAAATTAGTTCTTGGAATAGGGTAAAGATTGATGCAGATGAAACAGCAGTTATCAGTTCTTCCCGTTGATGAAGACTGCTTGCAGAATGTAGTAATACTGATCTTTTTTTTGGTTTAATTTGTTTGACTATTTTATTCTTGTACATCTTTTTAGGTTCAACGTGTGTGTGCACTCTATACAGATATTCTGAGTTGGAATATTGAGTTTTGGCACTAGAGGTAGATGGTCACTCTCTAGGCATTTACTCATGTAGCAGCTGGATATAATGTTTAGTAGGCTGTATGAATCTATAAAATAATCTATTGTAGAAACCCCTGTTTCAGATAAGAAAGTATATTAACTAGATCTGTCGCCTTCAACACTCCCGTTTAAGATAACCGGCCCTTTGAGGTGCTCTTGTCACATGCTAGGGTTGCCTCAGGGCGGAGCTTACACACGCCCTGCAACCCTAGCATGTGATGAGGCTGTCAAAATAATAATAATAATAATAATAATAATAATAATATTTATTTCTTACCCGCCCCTCTGAGTGACCAATCGGGGCAGGGTACAACATGTTAAAAACATATACAGTTAAAATCCTCCAACATACCCACCTCCCTCCTGTTTACATGGGCACCGCCATCATTACGTAAGCACCGCGCAGCATCCACACGGTGTAGCGTGGCACTTATGTAAGGAGTGCACCAGTGGCGCACTTGTTATGATGCAGCTGCACACTGTCGTGGCTTAAAAGATTTCCACTGGCGGGAAGTCACACAGTTTGGCCGCTGCGGCTTCCCTCCAGCAGAAAAATAGGTGCTGGGAGGGCACCCTTTGGGGGCAGTATGTACTGCCCCTAATTCAAGTTTGTTTACCATTTGCATCAAAAGGAGGCCCACACAGTTACATCCCTTATCTTTTGACTGTCTCATTGGTATAGAGTGGGTAGTGTTTTGTTCTGGAACATTTTATTGGAAGCGAGAGTACAGTGTTTGATCTGTTTGGCCTATTCTGGCATTAAGGTCTCCTGCCATAAGAATATAAGCTTTCAGGTATAGTGCTGTTAAATCAGAAATATATTCTTCTAACTTTAATCAGTTGTTTTTGATCAGTTGTTGGTGTCTTGATGGAGGAAGATATACATTTATTATCAATAAGCTGAGTGATCTGAAACTGATAACCAAGGCTGTTGCTAAATGAGGTAAGGAGGTTGGTTTAGCAATGTTGGTCCTAATTCTTTTGAAATTAGAATGGTTTTTTTATTAGTGTTATAACCTACATACAATTGTATTTTAAAAATCTTACATACTATTCCATATATAATATGTAGTAAATCATATTAATTATCCATTCTTTACTACCTTATCTAAATCATATTCATATCAAACCATTTAATATTAATTAAACCAGTAATTTTTTAAAAAAAAACATAAAATTATTGTTGATATCTTCATTCTTCTTACTGTTTTCTTTACATTATATGCAATTCATATTTCCACAAAGGTATAATACTATTAATTTATCACTAATTCATTTTTTTCCTTCCGCAAGTGCTCCCTTCACCAGAGCCTATTATCTTCATATTACTCTACCTTCCAAAGTTGTAACTCTTCCTGTGGAGTTAAAACCCCTCCCTCTTTTACTAAAGCCTTTTGTACAAATATTTTCCATATTGCTTCAAAATCATTTCTCTTCATTATTCCTTTTTTTAACCTTAATTCCACAAGTTCGCTTATCATTAATCACTATTTGCCATATCTCTTTATACCAATCTTGTATTTGTAGATCTCCCTGATCTTTCCACTTTTTTGCTATAATTAATATTGCTTCTGATGATAGATTTATAATTAAATCCTTTATAGTCTTTGAATAATTCTTATTTGTATTGTTTAACCTTACTGGTGTTAAACACCATATCTGAATTAATTTATAGTACTACTTTATCCATATGGATCAATTTTTTAAATGCAGTTTCTGTCAAGGTCCTCTGGGCAGTGGTAGACAATCTAGTTTTAATGGGTTGCAACAAATTTCTCCCAGAATGTGCAGGATGGATTATATGGAAGGAGAAGGTCTCGAAGATAGGTGGGACCCAAACCATTTAGGGCTTTAAAGGTAATAACCAACACCTTGGAATGGATCCACAAACTAATGGGTAGCCAGTGGAGCGATCGTAAGATTGGTGTAATATGGTCTCTCCTATTTTTACCTGAGACCAGCCTGGCTGCCATGTTCTGTACTATTTGAAATTTCCACACTAAGCACAAGGGTAGCCCCATGTACTGTATTTCAGAAACTGAGGCAAGAGGTTACCAGCACATGCACCACAGTTTCAAGGTCCCTGACTTCCAGGAAAAGGCACAGCTGGCATATCAGTCAAAGATGATAACAGACCCTCGTGACCGTTGCATTTATCTGATTTGTCATCTGGAGCGTTGGATCAAGGAGCACCCCAGACTGCCAACACAGTCCTTTGAGGAGAGTGTGACCCCATCTAGGACTGGAGGTTGTATCCACCTGGGTTCAGGGCCATTACTGTAAGTACCTCTGATTTGTCTGGATTCAGTTTTAACTCAACCTATCCGTTACTGCTTTTAAGACAATCACTGAGAAGAGAGATGCCATCTGAAGTCAGAGATGTAGATGTAGACTGAGATACGGAGAAATATATCTGCAGTAGCAGTTTGAAGGACATTGGCCATACCCTCCTCCAGCCTCACCAGAGGGCCTGGGAGAGGTATAAAAGCCTCTCCTATACCATCTTTGGCCCCATGATGATTTATCCTTTACTAATGACCTTTTGACTCCCACAAAATTACATTCTTACCCAGTAAATGGTCCTATAATTATTTGACAATCTCAGTTTTCCTCTCTTACTATCCGTTTAACTTCATTTAATGTTAGAGGTCAATCAACTAGTACTAAGAAACATAAAATTTTGAAATAACTTAAACCTCTACAATCTCATATAATATTACTTCAGGGGATGCATAAAAAGGGTTTAAAACCATTATTTCCCTTATGAATCTTTGGTTCACAATATATAGTGGGAGGATCTGGAAAAGCACGTGGAGTGGCCATTTTATTGGACAGAGCATGTCCATTTATTGTTGAGGAAGTAATTTGTGACACTAATGGGAGATATTTAATTCTTAAGGGTACTATATTAAATAATTATTACACCATAGCTACCTTTTATGCACCAAATACTCATCAAAATATGTTTATGGAAACATTTTTACAAATGATATTTACTGTGCAAAGGAGGAAATAATTCTAGGGGGAAATTCTAATGCAACATTAAATAACAACTTAGACAGATCTAATACTTCTAAATTGATATTATATAAAGATACACATTTAATGAATTTGATAACTGATGTTGATTTAATAGATCCTTGGAGAACTCACCGTCCAACTACCCAAGACTATACGTATTTTTCTTCTGTTCACAATTCCTATTCTCGTATCGATCATTTTTTTATATCTAGATCATTAATGGGAAAAGTAATCTCAACCAGAATTGAACCAATATTATATACTTAGACCACTCTCCCATACCTTTAGATGTCAACTTATATAACACTTTGAAGCCCTCTTTGATATGGAAATTTAATTCCTCTCTTCTCCTAGATAAAAGGTTTGAAAATACAATTAAAGATGCTATTCATATTTTTTTCAGGAAAATCAGATTAATATCATGTCACAATCATTGTTATGGGATACCTTAAAAGCAACCTTAAGAGGTCTCTTAATTCAGGAAGGGTCAAAACAAAAAAAGATTAAGGAAAAATGCAGACTTCTCCTGTTAAGTGAGATAGATATGTTATCAAATTTTCATAAACTTACTCAAGACCAATTGGTACACCATTCTTTATTAAAGAAAAAGACAGAATTAGAAGAATTAGATTTGTACAAGATCCAGACCTCATTTTTTCTTTATGGAAAAGAAAAAATTAGAAGGATGATCTCTACTATTTAACACCAAATGGAGAATTAATTACTTCTCTTAATGATATAATGAAGACATTTCAGACTTTCTATACTGCTCTTTATAAGAAGGAAATAACGTCCCAAAATAAATTAGAAGTATTTCTTAAGCAAATTTATATTTTAAAAAAAACTATCAGATGCTCATGCAACCCAATCACAGAATCAGAAATAAGACAGGCAATACTTTCTCTAAAAACTGAAAAAACACCAGGAACAGATGGCTTTTCAGGAGAGTTTTATAAACTACTTTATATAGATTTGTCTCCTCATCTCTTGAAATTGTTGAATGAAGTTCTTAGCCAAGGAATATGTCCCCAGACTTGGTGCACCTCTAGAATTGCTAATGATTTTAATTTTAACTGTTGTTGATTTTAATACTTGCTGGTTTAATTTAATTTTAAGGGGGGGACGTCGGGAAGGGGTATGATTGTTGTTTTACTCTGTACTTTTTAACTTTGATGTACCCTGCTCGGATTACTTTGCTAGAGGAGTGGGTTATAAATAAAAATTATTATTGTTATTATCCCAATTTCCAAAACTAATGATCCTAGTCCACCCGTTTCAGCTTTTAGACCAATTTCACTTATCAATCAAGATTCCAAATCATTTACAACAATCATTGGCCTGTAGAATAAACATCTTTATTACAGATTATATTGATCAAGATCAAACAGACTTTATCCCAACTCAAAAAATATCAGATGCTATTCGTAGAACACTGAATGTCACCGATTATGCTTCCCACTCAGAGACCCCAATGGCAATGATGTCTCTTGATATACTGAAAGTGTTTGACCATTTAGATTGGGAATACTTATCTGGAGTGCTTCAAGAGATTAACTTTGGTCCAGGATTTATTAAAGTTCTGAAATCCTTATATATTGGTTCCCAAGCAACTATTATTGTTAATAAATTAATCTCAAATTCCTTTCCTATACAAAGAGGGACAAAACAAAGCTGTCCCCTATCCCCACTTCTTTCTGCCATAGCTATTGAACCTTTAGCTAATTTTATTCGGTGTAATTGTAATATATTAGGCCCAAAAAATGGAGGCCAAATTCATAAATTAAATTTATTTGCAGATGACATATTATTATTTTTTTAGAATACCCTCATAAATCTTTTTTAGAATAAAAAAGGCATTTTAAATTCTTTTGACCATTTTGCAGGTCTGTGAATTAATTATACAAAATCTAAACTTTTTATGTTTTAACATTCCTTCTGATCAGCAGAACATGCTGCAAAAGTTAACAAACCTACAATTATATCCAACAGAGTTTATATACCTGGGCGTATGCTTGACATTGACTTGTCAAGCGTAAATTGACTTAATTTACGCAATTATAAAAATATTACTAGTTGGATTATTGCAAAATTAAAAGGATGGAAACATTTATTCCCCTCGATGTTAGGGAGAATTGCTCTCGTGAAAATATTTATTGTTCCACAATTTTTAAAAATTCCAAACTATACCTATGTCCCCACAAACCTGAAAGTCAAAAAATGGCAAGGATTGATTAATTCATATATTTTTGATTTAAAAAAAACCTCATTTTTCTCAATCAGTCATATTCCTTCCTTCAAAAATAGGGGGGTTAGCCATACCAGATCTTCAATTATACTTCACAGCTTTTCAATTATCTCAGGCAATTCCTTTAATGAAAAAAAGTATTAATACCTCATGGGTAAAAATGGAACTTAATATAGATTTGCACACTTCCCACAGTAATTTTTTTTAAAAAAAAAACTATCAGGAAAGGAGATTCAAGAACTAAACAATCATTGGTTTAAAACTACTATTGAGATCTGGCAAAAAAGGAAAGATATTCTCTCTCCAGATTTATCACCTAATTGTCCATTTTTATATCATCCCAATTTTTTTTCATGTAGATAAATTCTGGCAATATAAAGGCTGGGAAGAAATTTACCAAATTAAAGATCTTTTTAAGAACAACAAATGCAAATCACTTGAAGATTTAACATAAACTCTAGACCCATTATCGGTGTCGTGGTTTCAATTTAGGCAGATAAAAACTTTCATCTCTAGCTTATTCAAGAAAGGGGAAAGATTGAGGTCTGTGATTCCCTTTGAAATTTTATGCAATGATCCTGTTGTAAATAGTAAGGTTTCAGTCTCCCACATATATCATCTTATCTTGATGGATTCATATCAAGATACCATGTGTATCAAAACATTGTGGGAAAGTGAAATGAATATATCAATTCCAGAATCAGATTGGTGTGCTATTTGGTCACCTCCTGTGTTGAGGTGTCAGTTCTAACCAGAGAGAACTTTCTAAAGATAGTACATAAATGGTATTTGACCCCTATTAGAAAATCTCAGATAATAAAATCGATATCACCTCTATGTTGGAGAGGATGTCCAGTCTTAGGGACTTATACCCATATGTGGCTAGACTGTTCCAACATGAACCACGTCTGGCATGATGTGATCAATCAAATTGCTGCAATTACAAAACAAAAATATTTTTTGCCCAGCTCTTTACAAAAAGTAATAAATCTTTAAAAAATAGAAAGTTGATCTCTTTTTTGTTGACAGCAGCTCAATTAGAAGTGGCTAATAATTGGAAAACAGGCTTTGTATCCCTGGACAAGTGGTGGAAAAGAGTTTAGGCTGATGGAGAAATATATGAAATATAACTGAAAACAACAAAATCAAAGACCTTTTCAGGAAAAATGGTCTCCTCTTATAGACTGTATTAATACAAATTTTATATCCATCTCTCCTCCATCAGGCCATTGTTCTTTGTGGTCAGATTTATTTTTAATAAACTGAATTGTATAAAATGTTAATAAGGAATGTTTTTTAATGTTATGAATTTTTATACCATTTTTATACATTTGTTTTATGATTGTGAGATATTGTACGATATATATATGATGTATTTTGAATAAAAGTTTAAAACATGGGGTTTTGTTGTTGAAGAGCCCTCCCTCCTGACAACACCATCTAGCCTAGGAGGGAGTGAAAGGATAGGCCTAGTAACACCATCGGGCCTGGCCTCAAGTTGAAGAGCCCTCCCTCCATGACAACACCATCTGGCCTAGGAGGGAGTGAAAGGGCAGGCCAAACTCCATTGGGTCTGTCCTAGATTAAGAAGCAGAGCCCTCCCTCCATGCCATCTGCCTTGGTCCAGGTGTCAGAGGGAGAGAAGAACTGCTGAACCTGATCTCCTTCCCCACCACCATTCCCTTCTCCTTTTGTGTCATATCTTTTTAGATTGTAAGCCTGAGGACAAGGAATCGTCTAATTAAAAATAATAATTATAAGCCACTCTGATAGCCTTTAGGGCTGAAAAGCAGGGTATAAATATTATTATTATTATTATTATTGTTTTGAAACTGCAGTATGTTCAGAGGACAGCATAGCTGACATTCTCACAAAGGGGTTTACCTAGGGAGAGGCATGAAAGGATGGTCAGCAGGTTGGTATCAGCATATAGGTCTACACAACATACAGGAGGAAATGTGGGAGTTACATCTCATGATATTTTGGAGGGGTTTGTCAGAGTTCAGAGCACTCTGGGTAGAAAACATCAGAGATGTTGCTGTGGCCTGAAAATAGGACACAGTTGACAAGGTAACATGAGTTCAGGTGGTAGACATGATGACTCAACATTTGGAGAGTCCTGATTTACAGAAAGCTGATAACAGAGGGGAAGAGGTGAAATCAGCAGGCTTCAATTCTGCAGAGTCACAGTTGTCAGGTGACAGGAAACTGGGTGACATACCATGAGTGGGAAGGATTCAAAACCCCAGGAAGTGATGTGTATATAAGAGTGTGAGCTCATTGCTCAGTATAGTGATGGTTGTAAATAGGAGTCTGGCGAAGAATTTTGATAGTTAATTGTACATGGAACCAAGTTTAAAAACCTCTTTGTGAGTCCAGCAGTTATTTATCTGGCCGGCAGCTTCTGCGTGGGAGGAATTATTCCTTGCACCCTGCACAGAGCTTCACAACAGAGACCTTCCAGTGGCATTCCTGTTCCAGGCATATGTTTTCTCTATGTTGTATGTTAAATCCTGATTTAACATGCCCCAACAGTGACAGCTGGACATTTAAGAAACAAGATAGAAAGGAAATCAATTCATTTGAGATGTGGTGCTGAAGAAGAGTGCTGAGGATGCCATGGATGCGCAAAAAGTCAAATAAATAAGTTCTAGAACAGATCAATCTCCCTGGAAGCTAAGATGACAAAACTTAAGTTGTCATATTTCAGTTTTTTCAATGAAAAAACAAACAAACAATAATGCTGGGAAAGATGCAGGGAAGTAGAGAGAGAGAAGGCTGCATGCTATATGGATGCTATATGCTAGAGAAAGCATTCTATATATTATAAAGAGGTCACAAGAATGAATTTATAGGAACTATGCAGAGAAGTGGAGGACAGGAGTTCTAGGAGATGTCTCATCCACAGGGTCATCATGGGTCAAGATTGACTTGAGGGCAGTTAACAAGAATAAATCACAATAGCGATTGCAATAGCATTTACATTTCTATACTGCTTCATACTGCACTAAGTAGTCTCTAAGAGGTTTACAATGTATAAGCTAATTGCCCCTAACAAGCTGGGTACTCATTTCAAAGACCTACAGAAGGATGCAAAGCTGAGTCAACCCTGGGGCTCTGTGATCAAATTTACAATCTTGTGGCTGCAATACTGGCTGCAGTACTGGCTTTTAACCACTGCACCAACAGGGCTCTGAACTAACCCTGGAAGCCAGAATGACTAAACTGAAGCTATCACATTTTAGCCACATCATGAGGAAAAATGAATAATTAGAAAAGACAGTGATGCAAAGAAAGGTGAAAGGCAGTAGAAATAGAGGAAGACCACGTGCCAGATGGTTAGACTCAATCAGGGAGGAAGGGCATGGGTCTGAACCTGCAGGACCTAAGCAGAGAGGTTGAGGACAGGGGGTCTTGGAGATACTTCATCCACCATGAGTCAAAATAAATAACAACTACAACAACCTTTCTAAAGAAGCCTACCCGAGCTCTGAGTTTTTCAGCAGTGGCCATTCTGTCACACTGATGGTGTGAAGAAATGTACCACTTTAATCTTTTGCAAAATAGTCTGGTTATTTCTTTTGTTTTTATTATTTCATTGGCATGGCTGAAATAAGAGGCCCTTCTCTGGGGCTGGGAGAGGTCCTTCTCTGTGGGAGAAGTCCTCCTCTGTTGCTGTTCCCACACTTTAGAACTCCCTCCCTGGGGAGGTTAGGATGGTTGGGTGAAGGTTATTGAAACTCTAGTGGAATGTCTCAAATGAGTCTTCTCCTGAGTTCAAATTCTGAAGATATCATCAATGTATGTCAGGTAGAGGAGCAGTTGAGGAAGGAAATGTTGTTCTAAGTCAGCCATGAAGATACTGGCACATTGAGGTGCCATGTGTGTGAAGTATCATTAACTTGAACATATATGTTGTTACCAAAGAGCAAATTAATTGTATGTGAGAACAAACTGGCAGACTTTGCAGGCTAGGTCTGATAATTTCTCATCTTGAATGATGTTCCTGACAGCTTGTAGACCATCCTTGTGCAGGATGTTGGTATACAGAGATTCCACATCCATAGTGGCTAAACTATGTTTTTTTCTTAGTTGAGAGATTAGAGTGTTTGGAAATGTAGAGAGTTCTGCTGGAAGGGCACACAGTTTGAACAATGATGGGCAGCTTTTCTTTTAAGAGGTCATGTACATTTAAGGGGTCTTATTTCTAAGAATGCCTTGTAATATAACTTACGTTGCATATGTTTTAACTGTTGCTGTTTGCATACCAGAAGTAGTAGTTAATGGCAGTTAGAGTTTAAAAAAAAGAACAGCACAAAATGTTTTATTTAAATTTATGTACATTAAATCCTTAGTAATTCAAAACTGATAAATTATAATCTTTCAGTTCACTTCAAATCAGTCAAGACATCAAGTAGATTAAAGAGCAATTAAATTCTTGCTGGAATTCATTCATGCTGGTTTAATGAATATTTTTTCTCATCCAAGAAAAGACAATCTCAATCATATTTTAAATGTTTAAAATAAGTCTCAACTCACTCAAGGGTTTAGCACTGTATCTCTTGAAAACTCTGGAATGATGTCCTCCTACAAGTCCTTTTATTTGTTTGGATTTAACCTTTGCCCAGCAATAGCTTGCATCCTAACTTATGATCAGGCAAAAAATAAAGTCATAGTATTTTCATCTGTGTCTGTACAAAACATTTATTTAAAATTTTTAAAATAAAGCATAAACCTCTATATAACAACCCTCTTTGAATAACAGTATTTCACTGGTGGGGGGTGTCTATAGTTGACCTTGTCTGCAATCCAAACCAAATTCATGTTGAAGCTGTTCCTTAACTTATCAAACATCAACTGGTGCACGGAAATGTTTTACAAAAATATCCAGAGATATTGGGTTAATAGATCTAAATTTGCTTGCATTCATGTCTGGTGCACATAGCTTGTCGTTCAATTCGCCAAGTGACTTCTTCATAAGTACAGTGGCATATGGTGCACTCATCAGTCTTCACTTCTCGACCTGCTGGAATGACTGTAGTCTCTGCAAAGCAATTGGGGCCTGAAACAGAAAAAAAAATAATGATACTGATAAAAACTGATGGTCCAAATTCCAGGATACATATTACTGAACAGGATGTGGAGTTTCGGTAAGTTGTTCAACCTGGGATTCCTTCACTGTGTAGCCTTTCACAGCACAGTCTTTCATGGTATAAGGATTTTTTTTCAGTGTTGGAGTCCCCCCTACCCCAGTGATTAGGGCATCTCCATATGTGATTTAAAGCTAGTGGAGTTCCAGTTTAGCTAGAAAATTTAATCCACATAAGTTCTAACTAGAATCTGCCAACAAATATGTAAAACAAAACAATGGTCCACAGATTGAAAATGATCAATATACATTCCAGTTCCCAAGAAAGGAGACACAAGGGATCGCAGTAACCATTGGACCATTGCATTCATCTCCCATGCAAGGAAAGTGATGCTCAAACTCCGGCTTTTACCATATGGGGAATGAGAAATGCCAGATGTCCAAGGTAAGTTCAGAAAAGGAAAGGGAACAATGTGATTAGAGCAATCAATGGATTTACTGGTTTAGGGGTTGAAAGCTCTTCCAGGCACTGACTTGCCACAAGTCCTTATAGGTTAGATTGTAAAAATAGACAAATAAGCAGAGTGACCCCAAATCAGAACGAGGCAGAAGGGAATAAATCAGGTCAAGGACAAGGTGATTTACTAATTATTTCTTTATTAAAAAGACAGAAAAATATAGTAGCAGAAACCAACAGAACAATCTATACTGAATGCAAGCTGTTTCTCAAAGTAAAAAGGGGGAAAACAGCATGGGAACTACTTCTAAACAATATATGGCTAGAGGGGTGTAGTTAAGCTTAAAGGACTGCAAACTAAAATACACACGTGGATTTTCTCACCTTCCAGTGTGAAGAGGCGTCTGGATAACTGGCAATCAGAGCCGCAGAAGCAAGTCTCAGAGAGATTCTGTCTCCCTCCCTCCCGATAGTCAAACTGACATAGCGGAAAAAAGACAAACAGGGCAAGGACCCAACAGTAGGAACCAGAAAAACTTTCACAGGCAGCAAGTAAAGGGAGCACATGTTCTTGGATGTCTCTACACTAATGCACAGAGTACGGGAAATTTAATCTCTTCCTAATTTGGGAGCTGTCTCCTAAAGTGAAGAAGGGAAAGCCTTTCAGTGGGGCAAAAAATGACCTCAGTGTTATTCTGTGGAGGGTTCAAAAACCCTAAAACATGTGGAAGCTAAAATTTTGGAATATGATAGTAGTTGGAATCAAGGAGATCCTAGGAGTAAGGCTAGAATTTTACCCCGAAATATTGTTATTGAATATGCTAGACGGAAAAACAGAAAAAAGAACATGGAAAAACAATATTTTACATGTTGACAGCTGCTAGGTTGGTATATGCAAAATACTAGAAGGTAAATAAAGAAATTCAAATTGAGGAATGGGTTCTGAAACTTTTTGATATGATGCAATCTGATATAATTTCAAAAAAACCTGATAGATGACAAAAAGAGATCTCAATATAAGAGAAGATGGGGATAAAAACAACAAGCATTGGGATAAATTGTATGTTTATGTAAAAGAAAAATGGCCAAATTTACAGAATAGAATATAAATCTGGATTAGCTATAAAAGAACAGAGATAGCGAAAATAAGTAGGTTTAAATTTTATGAGTAAATACATAGAAATTAAGGAAAGTAATGGGGACAGCAACAACAACAACAAAAAGGGAATGTAATAAGTAGATAAGCAAAAATAATGTTGTTAATAAATCGGTATGGTTTACCTGATGGAAATCACGTGTTTTATGTTTTGTCAGGAAGAATGTCATAGAAGATTATAAGAACTGATAGTTTGGATGTACTGAAGCATGTTGAATTTGTATGATTGTATTAATAGTTGTTTTGTTGTTGTTTTGCTTTTATATGTATTGTTTTAATGTTTGTTTATAAATAAAAAAAATTTAAACCCTAAAACATGTGTTTGTAAATGGCAGAGGTAAACATGCCCTTCAGGCACTGATAATGACTCTTAGATGGTCTGGACAGTTGAAAACAATGGAGCTCTAAGACAAAGCCAATGAAGTATAGAAATTTGCCCTCTTTTAAATCCAGATAGGGTTACGCAACATCTTTAGAAGCCAGACATTATCTCACAATCGGGGTGTAACTATCTGAGTCAATTTGGCAGGTTGCATTCAGTGGAGTAAATAAAACAGTGGAGCCTTGATTGCTCTTACCAATGAATCATTTCTTTGTCAGTAGAAAGGGGGTTGAAGGGAAATTCCAGTTTATACTTTAGAATAAGGCTTGACTTTTTACCAAGATGGTCAAGGAACCAGGCCACCAGTGCTACCCTATTCACCAAGAATTCTTAACAATTATGGAAACCGACAGTTTCATGCCTTATCCATCAAGGTCTAATGTTCATATTTATTGAGCATAACTCATAAAAAAAAGATCACATTTCAAATATATGTTTGACAATGAGGCACACCAAAGAATTTCAGAAGAAAATAAGTCTCTGTGTTCTAGATTATAGCAAAGTTTTTGATTTTGAAGATCAGGAAGAAATATGAATTGCCCTTAAAAAATTGGGGTGCCACGGTATTTGATACTCCTGATACATAACATGTTCTGAAAACAAGAGGCTACTCTCAGGACCAAATAAAGAGAAATGGTATGGTTGTCAACTGGCAAAGGGGTCAAGCAAGGCTGAATTTTTATCAACCTATCTGTCCGGGAAATCTGCCAACACCCACTCACACAGCTGATAAGAGAGTCCTTGGCAAAAGATATACAGCAAGATGCCGAGGCAGTACCTTTAGCAAACACAACCAAACGTAGTCCAAAAGAGAGTAAGCCAAAAACAGTCCGAGGTTCAGGGTTACTGAGAGCAACAATATCAGTCCAGTCTGAGGTCAGAAAAGCCAGAAGGGTGGTCAGCGGATCCGATACAGGGTCTAGGAATCCAAAGCAGTCAAGGGTCTAGAAGTCAGATACCAAGCAGCCTTCTCTTAGGAGAACTAATAGTCTCTGACAAAAGTTTTCAGCATTTGCCACCTGTTATAAATAACTCCCTGATCACAGCTGCCACCTGCCTGATGAGGCTCTCTCTGCAAGTCTCTTTGACCTTCTCAAGTCCTACTTTTCAGCTGTCCTCTGAGTAAAGGCAGGGACCTCAACATTTCCCACTATATCTTCCGAGTTCTGCCCTACTGCTGAGCCCCAGACTCCACTGGGGCTGAGAGAGCAGAGCTGGGTCCTGGCTGGGCCACCTCTACAGCAGCTGGCAGGGCAGAGCTAGGACCTGGCAGAGCAGAGCTGGGGCCTATCTCAACCTCAGGTTATCAGAGATGAGGAAAAGCAGCAAGGACAGACATCAGGAACGGAGCAGGGGAGCCTGAGAGTACCACGAAAGAGAACAGACACTGCTAATCCTCAGAGAAGGCATGTGGTGGTCATGGGGGACTCCTTGCTAAGGGGTACCAAAGCAGTGGTTCGTGGGTTTGTGGTTTGTGGGCCTGACAAGATGTCTCAGGAGGTGTGCTGTCTCCCTGGGGCAAAGATCCGTGATGTGACGGAGAGGCTGACAAGACTGGTCAAGCCTACTGATCAATACCCTTTTCTTTTGGGAACCAATGATACTGCAAGGCACAGCATTCAGAATATCATAAGGGATTATGAGGCTCTGGGTAGGAAGCTGAAAGAGATGGATGCACAGGTTGTCATCTCATCTCTTCTCCCAGTTGAAGGGCATGGTCCAGAAAGGGAGAGGAAAATAGCAGAGGTGAATAACTGGCTCCGTAGATGGTGCCGCCAAGAACAGTTTGGATTCTTGGATCATGGGCTGCAGTTCCATGAGGGGGGAATTTTGGCAAGGGATGGTGTGCATCTCACACCAGTTGGCAAAAACATTTTTGCCAATAGTCTTAAAAATCTGATCAGGAGGGCTTTAAACTGAGTTATGTGGGGGAGGGAGACAGTATTCTGAAAGGCAAAAGGGATGGAGAAAATAGTCAAACTGACATAGAGGAAAAAAGACAAACAGGGCAAGGACCCAACAGTAGGAACCAAAAAAACTTGCACAGGCAGCAAGTAAGGGAGCACATGTTCTTGGATGTCTCTACACTAATGCACAGAGTATGGGAAATAAACATGATGAACTTGAACTCCTAGCACAAGAAAGGAAATATGATATAATAGGCATCACTGAAACCTGGTGGGATGGTTCTCATGATTGGAATGTAGAAATAGAGGGATATAACCTTTTAAAGATAAACAGGCCAAACAGGAAAGGAGGAGGAATAGCATTGTATGTCAGTGATATTTACACCAGTAAAAAGGGCTTTTTTGGATATGTCTGCAGCAAAAGGAAGAAGGAAACAATAGGGCCACTGCGTGCAGAAGATGGCAAAATGCTTAACAGGGGACAGAGTAAAGGCAGAATTACTTAACATCTTCTTTGCTTCAGTCTTCTCAGAAAAGGCAAAGGATGATGAAGCTGAGGATAATGGAGCAGAGGACAGAATAGGGAAATTTCAGCACAGAATAAGTAAAGAGATAGTACAGGAATACCTGGTTAACCTAAGTGAATATAACTCTCCAGGACCAGATGAACTACATCCAAGGGTATTAAAAGAACAAATGTAATATCAGAACCACTGGCAATAATCTTTGAGAACTCCTTGAGAACAGGAGAAGTCCCAGCAGACTGGAGAAGGGCAAACGTTGTTCCCATCTTCAAAAAGGGAAAAAAAGAGGATCCCAACAATTATCGTCCAGTTAGTCTGACATCAATACCAGGAAAGATTCTAGAGCAGTTCATTAAACAGAGAGTCTGTGAACATTTAGAAGCCAATGCAATAATCACAAAAAGTCAACATGGGTTTCAGAGAAACAAGTCATGCCAGACAAACCTGATCTCTTTTTTTATATAAAATTACCACCTTGGTAGATGAAGGGAATGCTGTGGATATAGTATATCTTGATTTCAGTAAGGCCTTTGGTAAGGTTCCCCATGACATTCTTGCAAACAAGCTTGTAAAATGTGGGCTAGACAAGTTAATTGTTACATGGATTTGTAATTGGTTGACCGGCCGAACCCAAAAGGATGCTCAACAATGGCTCCTTTTCAACATGAAAGAAGTGATAAGTGGGGTGACACAGGGCTCTGTCCTGGGCCCGGTCCTATTCAACATCTTTATTAATGACTTGGATGACAGAATTGGGGGCATACTTATCAAATTTGCAGATGACACCAAATTAGGAGGAGTAGCTAATACTCCAGAGGACAGGATCAAAATTCAAAGTGACCTGAATAGACTAGAAAGCTGGGCCAACACTAACAAAATGAAATTCAATGCGGAGAAATGTAAGGTCCTGCCCTTAGGGCAGAAGAATGAAATGCACAGATATAGGATGGGGGACATCTGGCTGAATGAAAGTCAGTGTGAAAGGGATCTACGAGTCCAAGTAGACCACAAGTTGAACATGAGTCAACAGTGCAATGCGGCAGCTGAAAAGGCCAATGCTATGTTAGGCTGCATCAATAGAGGTATAGCGTCTAGATCAAGGGAATAACAGTGCCACTCTATCCTGCTTTGGTCAGGCCCCACCTGGAATACTGTGTCCAGTTCTGGGCACCACAATCCAAAAAGGACGTGGAGAAACTGGAGCGTGTCCAAAGGAGGGCAACTAAGATGGTGAAGGGCCTGGAAGCCATGCCCTATGAGGAGGGACTTAGGGAGCTCGGGTGTTTAGCCTGGAGAAGAGAAGGTTAAGAGGTGATATGATAGCCCTGTTTAAATATTTGAAAGGATGTCATATTGAGGAGGGAGCAAGCTTATTTTCTGCTGCTCCAGAGACTAGAACTCAGAACAATGGATGCAAACTGCAGGAAAAGAGATTCCACTTCAACATTAGGAAGATCCATTCTGATATCCAATTTAATATATTAGTCTGGTAATGCAAACTCAGATCCAGTACCCCAGTTCGTCCTTCTTCTTTCTGTCCAGACATAGAATCACAGAATCATAGAATCATAGAGTTGGAAGAGACCACAATGGCCATCCAGTCCAACCCCCTGCCATGCAGGAACTCCAAATCAAAGCATCCCTGACAGATGGCCATCCAGCCTCTGCTTAAAGACCTCCAAAGAAGGAGACTCCACTACGCTCCGAGGGAGTGTGTTCCACTGTCGAACAGCCCTTACTGTCAGGAAGTTCCTCCTAATGTTGAGGTGGAATCTCTTTTCCTGCAATTTATATCCATTGTTCCGTGTCCTAGTCTCTGCAGCAGCAGAAAACAAGCTTGCTCTCTCCTCAATATGACATCCCTTCAAATATTTAAACAGGGCTATCATATCACCTCTTAACCTTCTCTTCTCCAGGCTAAACATCTCCAGTTCCCTAAGGCGTTCCTCATAGGGCATGGTTTCCAGACCCTTCACCATCTTAGTTGCCCTCCTTTGGACCCGCTCCAGTTTCTCCACATCCTTTTTGAATTGTGGTGCCCAGAGCTGGATACAGTGTTCCAGGTGGGGCCTGACCAAAGCAGAATAGAGTGGCACTATTACTTCCCTTGATCTAGACACTATACTTCTATTGATGCAGCCTAAAATTGCATTGGCCTTTTTAGCTGCCGCATCGCACTGTTGACTCATGTTCAGCTTATGGTCTACTTGGACTCCTAGATCCCTTTCACATGTGATCTCATTCAGCCAGGTGTCCCCCATTTTATATCTGTGTATTTCATTTTTCCTCCCTAAGTGCAGAACCTTACATTTCTCTGTGTTGAATTTCATCTTGTTAGCATTGGCCCAGCTTTCTAGTATATTCAGGTCATTTTGAATTTTGATCCTGTCCTCTGGGGTATTAGCTACTCCTCCTAGTTTAGTGTCATCTGCAAATTTGATAAGTATGCCCCTAATTCTGTCATCCAAATCATTAATAAAGATGTTGAACAGCACTGGGCCCAGGACAGAACCCTGTGGGACACCACTGGTCACTTCTCTCCAGGATGAAAAGGAGCCATTGTTGAGCACCCTTTGAGTTCGGCCACTCAACCAATTACAAATCCATGTAACAGTTAACTTGTCTATCCCACATTTTGCAAGCTTGTTTGCAAGAATGTCATGGGGAACCTTGTCAAAGGCCTTACTGAAATCGAGGTATACTATATTCACAGCATTCCCTTCATCTACCAAGCTGGTAATTTTATCAAAAAAAGAGATCAGGTTCGTTTGGCATGACTTGTTTCTCTGAAACCCATGTTGACTTTTTGTGATTATGTCATTGGCCTCTAAATGTTCACAGACTCTCTGCTTAATGATCTGCTCTAGAATCTTTCCTGGAATTGATGTCAGACTAACTGGACGATAATTGTTGGGATCCTCTTTTTTTCCCTTTTTGAAGATGGGGACAACGTTTGCCCTCCTCCAGTCTGCTGGGACTTCTCCTGTTCTCCAGGAGTTCTCAAAGATTATTGCCAATGGCTCCGATATCACATTTGCCAATTCTTTTAATACCCTTGGATGTAGTTCATCTGGTCCTGGGGATTTGTATTCATTTAGATTAACCAGGTATTCCTGTACTGTCTCTTTACTTATTCTGCGCTGAAATTCCCCCACTCTGTCCCCTTCTTCACTGTCCTCAAGTTGAGCACCTTTTGCCTTTTCTGAGAAGACTGAAGCAAAGAAAGTGTTGAGTAATTCTGCCTTTTCTCTGTCCCCTGTTAGCATTTTGCCATCTTCTGCACGCAGTGGTCCTACCATTTCCGTCTTCTTCCTTTTGCTGCGGACATATCCAAAAAAGCCCTTTTTATTGTTCTTAACCTCTCTAGCAAGCCTGAGTTCATTATGCGCTTTAAGTCCAAGAGCACCAACAGGGCCACACTTCCCCTGTTGATGCACAAACAGAGATCATTGACCAAGGTGACCATGACTCCATATCCTGACCTGAAGACAGTTTGAAATGGATCAAGATAATCAATGTCATCCAATACTGCTTGGAGTTGTTTGGCAACTGCCCTCTCGATCACCTTGCCCAATAACAGAAGGAGAGATACCGGCCGATAGTTTGATTTTTCCAGGGGATCAAGGGAAGGCTTTTTAAGGATAGGTTTGACTACAGCCAATTTTAAAATGGCTGGAAAGTGGGCTTCCCTGAGGGAGGCATTAATTATCGATCTCAGCAAATTCATAGTTGCCTCTCCCCGCTGGATGGCCAGACAAGAAGGGCAGGAATCAAGTGGTCTTTTTAACCTTTCCAATCAGCTTGTCTACGTCATCAGTACTCAAAGACTGAAACTGATCCAAAATAACCTCGTTAACAGAGTCAGTGGACACTCTCTTGTTGTTTCTGTATTAAAACTGGCATCTAAATCGGCCCTTATCAGAGAGATTTTATCTTTGAAGTAATCATTAAACATGTCCAAGCAGGCTTTAGTAGGTTGTAATAATGGATTCAAGGTGGAAGGAGTCTGAGTGAACCTCTTAACCACATTGAAGAGCTCTGCAGGATGAGACTTTGCAGATGTAATAGATGCAGAAAAGTAAGACTTCTTTGCTGCATTTATTGCCACTCGATAGGATTTAAGTGAAGTCCTATGACATGTCTTGTTGGATAAGTGTCAGGTCTTTTGCCAGCGGCGCTCTAGTCATTGTACAACCCACTTCATCTTCCTGAGATCTTCAGTGAACCAAGGATTTCTATTAGAAGCGGGCTGAAAAGGACACTCAGGAGCGATTGAGTCAATAGCCTTGTTGAGGTCATTGTTACCAAGGCTTTCAGAGTTGCCGATGTTGCCAGCCATTAAACCCTCTAAGGCTTCCTGGAACATTTTGGGTTCCATTAGCCTTCGAGGGTGGACCATTCTAACAGGTCCACCACCACCATGGGGGTTATGGATAGTGGCCTTTAATCCAACCTTAACCAGGAAATAATCCATCCATGACAAAGGGGGAGTATGGGTTAATTCCGCCCACAGATGTTCCTGTTCCAAACAAAAGACCGCATCAACTGCAGTGCGTAGGGCCAGAGACAATCTGGGTTAGGCCCATGTTTGTCATGGTCCACATGAACTCCCAAACTGCACCCACAAGATCTGATGAATTGGTCTCGAGGGGGATGTTGAAGTCCCCCAGAACAATAAGCCTATATACAAACTATACAGCCAGGAATAATGTTAGGGTCCTGATATTCCACTCCCAAACTACATCTACCTCCTATTATTTCATCACCCAATACAGTAACCAACATAATATATATATTATCATAACCATTTTTTTCTGTTGCAGGTTTGTCAGGGTAGCAGGCATGGAATTTATGCACCAGCTTGAGAGCTCACTATTTTTTAAAAAAATCCTTTCATACCTGCTCTCCACTATAATTTTCGACTATACAAAATACTGGAATTTGTCCTTGTAAACCCTTCGAATTGGGTGCCATCATTTGGAATGTTGCATTTAATGGGTACAGCTTCACTGGCTTATTTGCTGGTCTACAATGTGTTATACAGTGTACTGCTCTTAATGACGGGACATACAGGAGTGAGTTAACGGCAAAAACTATTGACCACATTCCTTGGTTAATGAACAAATGGGAAGGGAGTGGAGGCTGTACCAGGAATATCATCTTGAGAACATCTGGTGTGAGAAAAGAAAAGGAGATTTGACATTTTCTCTGTTTTAACTATACTTTGCTAGCACTTGCTGGTTAGTTCTGCCAATGAATGTCAATTGAGCTTTCTGAAATAAAGGTTTCTGTATTTTCACTACAGAAGCCCGGATTTCTGTAAGAGCTATGCTTTCAATCCCACAGTTCAGTGAATGAGCGCTCTGTATTTCAGTCAAGAAGAACTTTATTCTAGTAACTGTAGGTGTAGCAGGAAGACCTTTTCAGAACAAAACTGCCATCATCAATAAATAATGACATAAAATTAACAATTTTGCAGGCTTTACTTTGATTCATTTACAAATTTTAACATACCTGCCCTTCCAACCATGTTTGTGCGGTCCGGTCTTCTCAGTCCTCATACACTTTCAATTTTGCTTCTGCTCTCCATTTCCCATAAGAAATCCAGATGATATTTTTTAATACCATTCCAATTATAAAAAATGACATTCCATTCAGAACTTGGCAGAAAGATCTGGTGAATTATATTTGGAATGGGAAAAAGCCAAGAATAAATATTAAATATCTTCAGGAGAGGAAAGACGGGCGGGGGGGGGGGGGAGGCACTCCCAAATGTTAAATTATACTATGAAGCTACTTGTCTAACATGGTTAAGGGAATGGATCAGTCTAGAGGATGAGGACATACTAAGATTGGAGGGTCCAGATTTAAGATTCGGATGACACACTTACCTATTTTATAATAAGCTGAAAGCCAATTTGGATTTTAAAAACCACTTCATCCGAAGCTCCCTATATAGAATTTGGCTTAAGTATATAAACAGAATAGGAGTTAAAATTGCTCTATAAGCCTCCCCTCATGAGGCTTTATTTAGTAGTACCCAGAAGACAGAACTGAAACAAATAAGGTATAAAGACTTACTTGTAATTAGTAATGAAACAAGTTAAAATCTCAGGAAGAACTCAAGGAAAAAGGATGGGAGTGCAGCTGGTTCTTGTATAGGTAACTAAGAGAAAGGATGCTGATGGATATGAAACTCACGGGAATTGGAAATAGCGGATCAAACTTAGAAAAAGAATTATTGTCAAATAAGGATCGTCCACTGTCTAGAATATATAATTGCCTTCTGGAAATCTTTTTAAACGAAGAGATAGTAAAAACTAATATGATCAAATGGTTACAAAATTTTGGCTATAACTTAGAACTATCCCAATGGGAGAAATGTTGGAAAAAGAGGCTAAAATACTCTAAATGTCAGAGTTTGAGAGAAAGCTACTATAAAATTATATACAGGTGGTACCTCACTCTGCAAAGATTAAGTGTGATGTATAAAAATTACAACCCTCACTGTTGGAAATGTAATAAGCAATTAGGTTCTTTGTATCACATGTGGTGGACCTGAGAGAAAGCACATAATTTTTGGATGTAAATTTATCAGGGAATTAAGGTTATTACAAATGAAAATATTGTATTTAAACCTGAAGGTTTTTTTTAATTGAATATGTTAGATGAAAGTCTGGGGAAAAATGTGGTAAAATTATGTTCTATATGCTATCAGCTGCGAGAATTGTGTATGCACAAGTTTGGAAGAAAGAGGAAAATCCAACTATTGAAAAAAGGAGAACGAAACTGCTGGATCTCCTAGTGTCATGGCCAACCAAGAGATGGAGTCAGAGGATGAGGAGGAGGACATGGCTCCTCAGGAGCAAAAGAAGTTGGAGGCTAGACCAGGTCCCAGTTCTGCCATGCCAGATCCCCGTCGTGACATTTCAGACCCAGGAATGGGAGCCCAGCCAGGCTCTAGCACTGTGGAGCTCCCTTCAGAGGTTAAGCAGCTGAGTGTGGTTTCAAATGAAGAATCCAATGTGGTGGTTCCCTCCTTTAAGGAGAGGAGGGCTGAGAGTGCGTGTGTACGTCGGTCCCGCAGGATTGCTGAAAAGCAAGCTGGTAATTAAGCACAGCTGCCAACAAGGAAGGTGTCTCCTACTTAAGCACCTGTGGGACGCCATCCCTTTGCCAGAACTTATTGTAAGTCTCTTGGTGTGACTGTGTCCTGGCTTCATGTCTTTGGAACTCTGGTTTGCCCTGACCTTGGAATGATTTGGACTTTTGCTGCTTTCCCCTTGCCCTGACCTCGGATTGGACTTCTGTGATTTCCCCAACCCTGACCTCGGCTCTGGATTTTGGACTATTCTTTGGATCAACATTTAGGTTTGTGGAACTGCCTTATCAAGCTTTTGTTGATGTGTGCTGGCTGCAGTCCAGGACACCTAGCACAGGATAAACTAGCAAGAATTTGGAATTTGAAGAGAAGGACAAGTACTTAGAAGATTGGAATTTAATAATAAACTATTTATGTCAGAAAGGGGATTTAATCTGCTAAATATGAAGTAAATATTTCTATTATAAAACTGATAATCTAGGAAATTTGATTTGTAATAGATAAACACCTATCTTATATTAAAGGGCTCTCCCTAAGAGAATGTTATGGAATAATAATGAAAAGGGATATGATTAATCTAATGGAAAAAAATTATTCTGAGTAGTAAAGAAATCTGTAAGACATTCTAAGTTTAAGTGACAGAAAGGGAATGGATGTATTGTATGCGAGAGTATTCGTAGTCAGCTAATTTTTTTTCTGTCAATGGTGTAGGGTTAGTCACTACTGTAAAACTGATGTTATGTGTTCTTTCACCTGATTTGTCTATATGTATGTATTTTGTGTTCATGTTTTGTAATCCAAGGAGTTTGGACGATTGGAGGTATATATATCTTTTTATAGAAAAAAAATTATGTGCTGAGCTCAAATAAAAATCATTTTAAAAAAAAAAAGAAATCCAAGTGAAAAAAAAACCTTCTCCTGAAATCTGCACATTCCTGTGCCAGGTAGCAATCTTCCCTTTCAACCACTACTAAACTAGCACGATGATGGTTTATATTTGAACCACTTAAATATAAACCAGCACACCATTCCCCGAAAATAAAAAATATACACCCCCAAAACAAAAGTTATAATACTATATTAACCAATATAACAAATTAACACAATACATACACCTATGACAGATTTGTTTAGATTCTGACATCCTGCTCCCCATGATAAATCTCCCATCATTTTTAGGAAGTCCAGGCATTTAAAAAAAAAAGGTTTATTAAGAGGTCACATAAAAAAGAAAAAAAAACATAAAACATTACAAAAACAAAAAGCGATACAAAATCACGAAAACCATACAAACATTAAAACAAGATAACATACACAAAATACGAAACCATACAACACTCAAGTAAATCACATGCTGGTCTAAATTACAGGTTTAAAAATGACTTCAAAATCAAAAGTATGGCAAGTATAATTTCTATAATCTGTACTCCTCTCAAACCAATATATATATAACTTAAGTTGACTGCAACTATCTCTCTTAATTTGTTACTTAACAAATTACTAAATAGGTTGAATGGGAAATTCTTTATATAGGATCAATTATACCTCTAGTACATCCTTCCAAGTTACGATACAATAACAACTTATTAGGTTATTATAACTGTCCAATTAACATAACATTTGAATAAAAATAAAAATTGAAGTAGCTTCTACAGAGAGTACGCTTAAAGCCTAAAGTAACATATTTGTCTTATAACATATTTTCTTCAACTTATTTTTCCTACAATGGGGGGTCCATTCCATGTCCTCTTGAGTTGATGTGCACATCTAAAATTCTTTCCAGAACTTCCAAGACTGGCATCCAGGTTTCATTAAATTTATTTAATGAATTAAATTATCATTAGCAATCAGATAATTAAGTTTCCACATGCAATCTAGAGTGGACGGGATATGTTCTGCTTTCCATAATCTCACACAAACCATTCTTGCCACTGCTAGCATATAGAACAATACTCTACCATATTTCTTTAATTCCTGTTCAATCATACCAAGAAGAAAAACACTTTGGATTTTTCCCCAATTCTATTTGTAAGATCTCCTTTATCATTTTTTGAATTGTATCCCAATAATACCTGGTCCTTGGACACGACCCCCAAGTATGTATAAAAGTTCCACATTTCCAACCATGATCGTTGGAATTTTTATACATTTAAGCGATTTTATCTGGTGTCATGTACCATCTATTCTGCATTTTGTAATATTGTTCTTTAAGATCTGTACGGACTGTATTTAAGTCTTATTTGCCAACATGTTTCCCACTGCTCTAATAGGCTCTCCACAATCTTTACCCCATTTTATCATACAGTGGGCCGTTGTTATCTGCCGGGGTTTGGTTCCAGGACCCTCCGTGGATAACAAAATCGGTGGATGCTCAAGTCCCATTACATATAATGACACAACAAAATGGTGTTCCATATATAAAATGGAAAATCAAGGTTTGCTATTTCAAATTTATACTTTTTAGAAATATTTTCAAATCCATACATTAAAAAATATGCTCAAAATATAAAAATATATAATATAATATAATATAGTATGCTCAAAATATAAAAATATATTATATTATAAAAATATAAAAAAAAATATGCTCAAATCCATACATTAAAAAAAATCCGTGGATAAGGAGGGACAACTGTACATTCTTTAATTACTTCAGTTTTAGTGTTCAGTTTTAATAGTACTTTATAAATTTTGTATATGATGTTATTATTCTCTCCAATTAAAAAATTTCCTAATTCAGAACCTGGTTCTTCTAAGTCAAAACCATATGATGTTTTATCCAACTTAAATCTTTCTGTCACTTGCCTGTATGAATACCAATAATATCTGAAGCCCCTACTAATCCATTCTTCTGGAGTTCTCATTCTATATTCTCCCTTTGAGTCTTTCATAAGTATATCTTTCAATGTGGCCCACCTGTCTACAATAATTTTTTCTCTTTGAAAAAAAAAACACCTTATTTGTAGAAACCCATAATGGGATTTTTACACTAATAAAGGAATTATATTTTTGCCAGATCCTATAAAGCAGCCTTCTAATATAATGATGTAAAAAGGCCTTATTTGCTTTAATCTTGTCATAGTACATGTATGCCAACCAAAATAATTATCTGTTGCTTCCAAATGCAGCAATCTTTGATTCTTTTAGGATCATTCATTCCTGTGTTCATAGAAGGGACACTGCATGCAATACAATTTGAGGCAAGGTAAGCCCAGTCGCATGATCTTTTAATAATTTATACCTAAATCCTGGGCTTTTTTGAATATCCTTTTTGAATATCCTTTTGCCAGGTATTTAAAAAGGCTTGTCATTTATCAAAATTGCAATTACTTGAAAATAATATTTTAGATAGGACATTCACTTTGATAGATGCTATCCTACCTAATAAGAATATATCTGTCTTGTTCCATCTCACCCTGTCTTCTTTGATTTGGTTCCACACCTTTTCATAGTTATTTTTATAAAGATCTGAATTTTTAGATGTTATTGTAACTCCTAAATATTTAATTTTCTTAACTATTGTAAAATTTGATAACCTTTCCAATATAGTTTGTTCATCTTTATTCATGTTTAATGTTAAGATTTTTGTATTTTCCTGATTTATTCGTAAACCAGCCGCCTGCCCATATTCATCCAATTTATTCAATAAAACTTTAATCTCTATTGGATTGGATAAGTAAATCTGCATATAACTTCAATTTAAAGATATGGGTTTTTTTATCTTCACACCTATTATTTTATTATCTTCCCTTACATCTGTATTCAAGATGTCCATGGTAATAATAAACAACAATGGAGACAGAGGACAGCCCTATCTAGTACCTCTCTCAACATTAAATATTTTGGTTCTTTCTCCATTAATAATTAAGGTGGCACATTGTTTGCTTTATATTGCCTTTATAAAGGTAGCCCCCATATTCATCTTTATCAAGGTATTTATCATGAAAGACCAATTGACCTTATCATAGGCTTTCTCTGTGTCGAGGCAGATAATCGCCAAAGATTTATCTTCTTTTTTTACAGTTCAATAATATCTATGTCATGCCCAGCCTGGAGGACGACTCACAGGACTCAAAGGATGAGCCAGAGCCTCTGGGACCTGAACCTGTAATTAGGGAGCCTGAAGCTAGCCCTAGCTCTGCAGTAGCAAAGTCTGTGGCCCCTCCAGGGATTCAGCAGCCAAGTTTGCCTGGGCCGAGGCTGTGGACATAGAGGAGGATCTGGGAAGTTTGCCTACCTTCAAAGAGCGTCAAGCTGAAAGAGAGGGCCTTAGAAGATCATTGAAGCTTTATAAAAAAAAGCCTTCATAATCAGGCACACCTGAATGCCTGCTGCCTGCCTATGTAGACAGCTAGAACATATGTGTCTCCTTGCCAGTGATTATCTGACCTTCCTGGAGGAAAGACTTTGTCTTTGGCTCCTGTGGCTTCTTGGACCAAACCCTTGCTTTTTTAGACTGCTGACTATCTGGATTATCTGGAACCCTTGACCTTGGACTACAAACAAACAAACAAACAAACAGCTTCATTTATATACCGCTTCATACCCTTAAGGAGTGTCTAAGCGGTTTACAATTGTAAGCTATTTGCCCCCCAACAATCTGGGTACTCATTTTAGCGACCTCGGAAGGATGCAAGCCTGAGTCGAGCTTCAGCCCTTTGCTGGTCTTGAACTCGCCACCTTATGGTTTTGAGTGAGTGGCTGCAGTACAGGCATTTAACCACTGCGCCACCAGGGCTGATCTGATCAACCTGCCTATCTGATACCTTGAATCTCGGACTGTCTGACAACTCTTTTGGTAATCCTTCTGCTGATACTGCCTTTAGTCTTCAAGATTGTATTGCTTGCACAGACTCTGCTATTTGGGGTTTGTTTGTTGGGAACTAGGCTGGCCTTATCAACCATTTGGCTGCTTTCCGGGACAATCTAACAGGTTCCTGAGGTTATCTTTAATATACTTATTCGGCAGAAATCCTGATTGATCCTCATTTATCAGTGACTGTAGGACTTTTTTCAGCCTTTCTGCAAGAATCAGCGCATAAAATTTATAATCATTATTTAATAATGATATAGGTCTAAAATTCTTAACCTCTGGCAAATCTTGTTCGTCTTTCGGAATTAAAACAATGTTTGCCTCTTTCCAAGAATTTGGCATTCCTATACTTTCTATTTCATTCAACACTCCTAAAAATGTCCTACCATATGTTCTTGTAATTTCTTATAATAAATTGCTCCTAGACCGGGGGCCTTAGAAATCTTCATTTTTCTTAATTGCATCACAGATTTCTGTGGCCATGAAGGGTTTATTAAATATTTCTTTTTGGGTTTCATCTAATTTAGGAATATGTTGATGATCTAAAATTTATTATTATTATTATTATTATTATTATTATTATTTATATTATCATATTAGGGGCAACTGTAGTGAAAAGACCCCAGAAACAGCAAACCCTGGAGACAGAAACAGCCAATCACAGAACACCAGGTGTCCAGCCAATGAGGAGCTGGCTGGGCAGAACATCACAGAACACCAGGTGTCCAGCCAATGAGGAGCTGTTTGGCAGGGCTATATAAGAGCCTGAGCAGAGGGAAACGGGGTTTTGTTTTGTTTTGTTTTAGTTGGAGCTTGGCTGGGAAAAGGGTGACACCACAGAGGGTGGGTGTACTCTAGGTTCCTGAGGGAACAAGTGTAGGGTTTTGGAGAGTCCAGTGAGGGACTAGTTATTTAGGTTTGAGGAGTAAAAGAGATTCTTAGCAATCTGTGAATAAGGATTGAATAGTAGTAAGACTGCCCATGTGGCTTTAGTGTTTGTGGTAAAAGAATCTGTAACTAAGAAAGACAAACAAAGCAGTTAAAATATTTTACTAAATATCTCTTTAATTTGTAAATAAACTTTATTCCTGTTTTCAAATATTACTTGGCCTCTTTTAAATAGTGTGATGCTACCAGAAAGATATCAGTGCCTCTTAGAAACTTGGTGGTTCACCACATATTTTGGTGGTAGCGTCGGGATACGAAAAGTCCAGTTGCCAGAGCTGTGCTAGAAGTTTGGGGTCTGAGTGCGAAATACCAGACACCCATAGTTGTTTTGGCATTGAGGCAGGAAAGTAATCTCTTAGGTAACCGAAAAGGGTAATTGGTAGGAGATTACCTGGAACCTGACCACGCCATAGTTAATGTAACACTAGTCTCTGAGGTAAAAGCACTGGGTAATCGTAAGAGACTAGTAGTTAGAAATTAAGTCAGAGAAATGGTGATTCTTGAGGTAAACGCTCGGGTAAAGTAGAGAATCACTGGTCTGACTTGGACAACCAAATAAGATCTTTAGTTTTGGCAAAGGCACAGTTGAGTCAAAGTGATTCCTGAGGTAAAACAGCTTGGGTAAAGTAAGGAATCACAGATTTGACTAAGATTTAAGTAAGATCTCCATATTTGAGGCAGAGTTAATTTACAGTGATTCCTGAGGTAAACAATTTGGTGAAGTAGGGAATCACTAATTCTATTTGAAGAGCCAAGTGGTTTCTTGTGGATTAGTGAGGCAAAGTTAAAATAAGAGTATTTCCTGAGGTAAAAGTTTGGGTATTTGTAAGGAAATACAGTTAATATGCCTCCTAAAAAAGTCAAAGCCCCATCAGCAGTTGAAATGAGTGAGGAAAGAGAGATTACAGAGGAGATGATGGCTAGTGTTGACACGGATGTGTCTGAGCCTACACCGAGTTTAGAGATGTGGAGGATTAAACAGGAATTACAAATGAGAAAAGAGATAGAAATAGCCAAGATAGAAAAAGAGAATGAAAGAATTTTGAGAGAAAGTCAGACAGCACGAGAAAAAGAACTTGAATTAGCCAGAATGGAAAATGAGAGGTATTTGAGAGAGAAAGACATGGAGTGGCAGATAAGAATGAGGGTTATGGATCAGGGAATCCCTTTACCACAAGTAGTTTCTGAGGGAAATAGAGTACCTCTTATTGACATGAAGAGGTTTCCCCGATATTATGAAGGGGACAACATTGAAGCTTTCTTTGTTAATTTTGAGAGAACTTGCTTAGAGTGGAAAATAAGGGATGAGGATAGAATGAGTTATCTGAGATCGCAAATTAGTGGGGGTCTCACAGAAGTCTATGCAGAGATGAGGGCAGAGGAAGCCCAGGATTATAATTTATTTAAAGAATTGGTGAGGCAGAGGTTTGGTCTGACACCAGAGCATCATCGCCGAAAATTTAGGGCTATTAAGAGAGAAGGGAATGAATCTTTTTGTCAGTTGGGAGCCAGACTAGACAATCTTTTAAAAAGCTGGATTGAGGGTGCCAAAATTACAACAAAGGAAGAGCTACAGAGTCTGATAGGGCTAGAGCAATTCTTTAATGTGATTCCTCAAGATTACAGATGGCTAGTACAAGACCGACAGCCAAAAACAGTGGCCGAGGCAGCTAGAATGCTGGATGCAATAGCTCTAATCAGGGAAGATGGTCGAAGAATAAGATATGAGGGGAAATCTCAAGAAAATGAAAGAAGGAATCCCAGTAGCTGGTCTATTTCAAAAGAAAAGCGGGACAGTGATAGAAATGTGAAACCTTGGCAAGAGGATAAGACAAATTATGCTGTTAGAAGTGTTGGGTTGAGAGAGTGTGACCCAGACACTAATACAAGAGATAGTTGGACGAGGAAAAATCCCTCAGAAGCAAGTAACAAGAGATGTTATGAATGTGGTAAAATAGGGCACCTCAGATATAACTGTCTAAACATATATAATAGGGAGAGAACATCAGATATAAAAACAGCTTATTGTGTAACAGCAGTTAAACCATCAGTTCAGGATTTTGGCTACAGAGAACATACAGAGTCGGGTGCCATGGAAACAACAGTTGGGAGATCAACTGAGGCTTGTGAAAACTATTGCCCAAAGACATGTTTGGTAGTCACAACAGCACCTCACGAAATTGATTTAAAAGACCACAACGAAAGAATACAGATAAATGAAACTTCTATGTGGGCTTTTTGTGACTCAGGTTCAGAAGTGTGTATTATTAAATCACACCTGATACAACCTCAGAATTTGTGCCCAAATGAGTATTTATCTATAAAAGGATTAGGAGGACCTGCATTTTCAGTGCCAATTGCCAAACTAAATATAGCATTTCGAGGATATAAATTGCAGTGGAGATTTGGCATATATGATTCCATCCCAACAGATTGTCTCATTGGAAGTGATTTGGTTAAACACATTGAAAGGCTAGAAAAATCCAAAAATTTGGCCGTTAAAGAAAAAGCCAAGAGAAGAGATAAATTCGTTGGGACGCTTAAACATCAGTTGGAATGTTTGAAGGCAGAAAATCAGACTTTACAGGACCTTAAGAACAAAGAAGCAGAAAAAGTTGTAACTTTGAAAGACAGTCAAGATTCTAAAGAAAAGACTATATCAGAATTGACCAGGAGTATTTCTGATCTAAAACAGTCATCAGAATATGCGGATGAAAAACTGAACTGGTTACAGGTAGTGCTGGCGAAGACAGTCAAAGAAGAAGAGAATTTGGCAAAAGAAAATAGAGAGTTACAAAACCAACTAGCTGATTTTAAACAGAAAAATAAAGATTTGCTTCAAAAAGTCAATGAAGGTCTACAGGAGTTAGATAACCAGAAAATAAAACCTAAAGATCTATACACAGAGATTTCCAGACTAGAGAATATGTTGGACTCTAAAGATAGAGAAGCTCAGGAGCTGTTAGAAAATTACCATAAGGCCCATCTACAAGCACAAGGATGGAAAACCCTGTTTTGCCAAATAAAAGCAAAGTACAATAGTCTCCAACTTGAGCTTTTTGATATACAGTCTAAGAACAATAGAGCAGAAAAGACTCAAAGAGATATTAAACCACAAACAAAGTCAGAGAAAAATGAGAAGTTCCAAATCGATATTTTCAGCAAGTTTCTAATAATAAAGATGATAATAATAGGGTTTGTTATTAGAGCGTTGTATATGGAAGCAGAGAACCAAGCTTGTAAATCCCAGTTAGATGAAGCTTCTATACTTCCAAATCCAGCAAGTGGTTGGAAGCCATACAATAAAAGAGACATTGAGGAAAAATTCTGGTCATGGTAGACGCGGGATACAGGCCAGAAGAAAAGAGATCAAGTGGCAAGGAGGAAACCCGAATTCTTGAAGACCCATGAGGAAGAGGTGATGACTTTGAAAAGGACACTTTACAGACTACAGAGGAAGAGTCTGCAGAGGAAGATGTAAAGACAGCCCAACGCACTCAAAGAACCGGGTCCGTGAGACAGGAAACGAGATTTGTCGCCAGATGAGATTTTAAGTCTGCAACCAGAGACTTCAAGGACTGATTTGGGGAAACTCCTGAGAGAGACAATGATGTTTACAGTGTTGAGAATGTAGTCTGATTTGGTTGGGATGTGCTGGACTTGCATGGGGTGTGGCAATGTATGTATATTATGTATATGTATTCATATGATGGTATGTATTGTGTAATAGGGTAAGTATATTTTGTAATTGTTGTTGTATTAACTCACATAACCGTTGGGTCATGTGTGTTAATACACTTGTAAAGGGGGGAGGTGTGTAGTGAAAAGACCCCAGAAACAGCAAACCCCGGAGACAGAAACAGCCAATCACAGAACACAAGGTATCCAGCCAATGAAGAGCTGGCTGGGCAAGGCTATATAAGAGCCTGAGCAGAGGGAGACAGGGTTTTTTGTTTTTTGTTTTAGTTGGAGCTTGGCTGGGAAAAGGGAGACACCACAGAGGGTGGGTGTACTCTAGGTTCCTGAGGGAATAAGTGTAGGGTTTTGGAGAGTCCAATGAGGGACTAGTTAGTTAGGTTTGAGGAGTAAAAGAGACTCTTAGCAATCTGTGAATAAGGATTGAATAGTAGTAAGATTGCCTATGTGGCTTTAGTGTAGGTTTGTGGTAAAAGAATCTGTAACTAAGAAAGACAAAGCAGTTAAAGTATTTTACTAAATATCTCTTTAATTTGTAAATAAACTTTATTCCTGTTTTGGCTCTTTTAAGTAGTGTGATGCTACCAGAAAGATATCAGTGCCTCTTAGAAACTTGGTGGTTCACCACAGCAATGTCATTCTGTTTGTAAACTTTTGTGAAGTATTTTTGGAAGCAATTTCTAATCTGTTTAGGACTACTCAGAACATCTTTTCCATCTGTAATATATGTGATTGTTCTCCCCCCCCCCTTCCTTTCCCTTCTCAATCTCCACATTAGCCATTTATCTGGTTTATGAGTATGTTCAAAATAGTTTTGCTAGTATCCCATAACAGCTTTGAACTAATTCCTTTAGCTTTGTTTTCTAGGGGGGGGGGGGGATTGAGTTTCTTTTTCTTTCTCCAATATAGAGTCATCCCTTAGAAGATTATCATCAAGCTTCCACATTCTTTTTACTCCCCCCCCCCCCCCGTACCTACTGTCATAAGAATAGGGTTATGGTCTGACAGAAATCTGGGTTTAATCTCAACAGAATAGACTAAACAGCTTAGATTTGAAGAAGTAAAAAACATGACTAGTCTTGACCATGGATTGTATGGATAAGAGAAGAAGGTAAATTCCTTTAGTCTCCATACATCATCTAATGCCAAGTTATCTTTAAGATCAAAAAAGGTTTGGGGTAGTTTCCCTTGTTTTATAAAAATCTTATTTTCTGCATTCTTATCTATTTTTGGGTCAATCACCCCATTCCAGTCCCCCATGATAATAATTCTGTCATGTTCATAATTCGTTACTTGGGAGTTTAGATTTTCAAAAAAAGGAACTTCTATTTTCATTGGGGCATAAACTACCATAACCTTTTAGTCCCCAAGCAAGACCTCTATCCCCACAAATAGCCCTTAAGATCTGTAAATAACTCCTTTGAGGGGAGATTGTCCTTAACATAAATCACCACACCTTTTCCCCTCTTTTCTGAGGCAATCACATATTCCTTTCCCAGTTTGTAATTTTTAATAATCTTACATCTTGCTTATTTATATGAGTTTCTTGAAGACTAATTGAATCCAAATGAAGCTTGCCTAAGTAATGGGGAAAAAACCCTCTTTCATGGGCTATTCAGACCCTTGACATTCCAACTGAGGACCTTGATCTTTCTTTGATTCACATCCATCATTGTTATCTGGGTCTAACTTCCCATCCTCTGTTAACTGACCACTTTCATTAAAATCTTCTTCATCTAATGTCTTTCGTATTCCTTCCTTCCTATGCTCTTTGTCCTGATCTTTTCTGCTAAACACTTTGTCCTGTTCCTTTGTTCTATACTGTTTGTCATGTTCCTCTATCCTGGGATTATTTTCCTCCAATCTATCTCTACTAAAGTCTTCCTTGTGTTTTTGTAAAAAGTCTTTGGCCTTTTGGATTGAGTTTATCAAATATCTTTTTTGACTGAACTTCAAGGATAAACCTTCAGGTAGTTCGCACTTGTGTCTAGATCAAGGGAAATAATAGTGCCACTCTGTTCTGCTTTGGTCAGGCCCCACCTGGAATACTGTGTCCAGTTCTGGGCACCACAGTTCAAAAAGAATGTTGAGAAATTGGAGCGTGTCCAAAGGAGGGTGACTAAAATGCTGAAGAGTCTGCAAACCATACCCTACGAGGAATGACTTAGGGAGCTGGGGATGTTTAGCCTGGAGAAGAGAAGGTTAAGAGGTGATATGATAGCCCTGTTCAAATATTTGAAGGGATGTCATATTGAGGAGGGAGCAAGCTTGTTTTCTTCTGGTCCAGAGACTAGAACTCAGAACAATGGATGCAAACTGCAGGAAAAGAGATTCCACTTCAACATTAGGAAGATCCATTCTGATATCCAATTTAATATATTAGTCTGGTAATGCAAACTTAGGAGGAACTTCCTGACAGTGGAACACACTCCCTCGGAGTGTAGTGGAGTCTTCTTCCTTTGAGGTCTTTAAACAGAGGCTTGATGGCCATCTGTCAGGGATGCTTTGATTGAGAGTTCGTGCATGACAGGGGGTTGGACTGGGTGGCCCTTGTGGTCTCTTCCAACTCTGAGTCTATGATTCTATAAATATCCCAATGTTTCTTAGAACTTTTGTTAAGAAAAAAGGAATCTTTCCTCCTTCTCAAAACATTTCCCTGAGATGTCTTTGAATAATTCCACCTCCATCTCGTCTATTTTTAATCTAGTCTCGAAATGTTGAGATAAAATAGCTTCTTTCATTTGAGATCTTAGAAAGTAAACCACAATATCTCTAGGGAGTCCTCTATGTTTTACTGCCCAAGAGTTCATTCTGCAAATTTTATCAGTCTCAATGATAAAATTTTCAAGGTCTAATCCTACAAAGTCTGCAAGTGCTAGTATTATCCTTTATACAAATCTTCCCCTTTTTGTTCTTCTAGGCCCTTAATTTTTATACATATCTCTCTAAATTTGTGTTCTAATTTCATTCTTTCTTCCATATTTTTTGTTTTTTCTTTCATAAGTCTATTAACTGTTTCTTCTACTTTACCATTTTTCTTCTCTTGGTAATATACTCTATCTTGAGTTTGGGTCAGTTCTGAGATTATTTTTTCAAGTGAGTGTTTAAATCTTTTTATTTCTGCCTTTACATCCTGTCTTATTTCTGTTCTTATTTGTTTAATTTTTTTTGTTTCGAGTCCAATTTAATCCTGTTTCATTTCATTTCATTAGACATTTGATCTCCTCTATAACAGATGCATTTGGAGCTGTTAATTTGGGTTGTTCTAAAGATGGTCTTCTCTGGTAGCCTTGTTGGGCTCACATTGATAGAAGCCTGGTCTCAGAAGCCATTTTTATCAGATTTCCCCTTACATTATTTTTTTTTAATTAAGCTCCCCTTATATTAATTTTTTGACCAGAATATATTAACTAATGTCTTAGCTTTTCTTTTACTCCTTCAAAAATAAAATATAGGCCTAAGAAAAGTGAAAACAATTAAACAATTTTTCCCTACATCAAAATCAGTATGTAACAAAAAATATGTGTATTCCCTCTATATTCACTCTGCAATCCAATAGCTATGTGAGCCAAAATAAGCACAATATTCCTATCTTGTTGATTACTTAAATCACTAAAAACATGATTGAATTCACAAGTAGGAATTGGCCACAATACCAACAAAGGCATCCTTATCCTTATCTTCAGTTTTATATTATGTATTCTAATTATATATTTTGTGTGTTACAGAGCATATATATAATATATATATATATCGCCAAAACTTCCCAGTCTCAAACTGATTATGTAATTCTTTCAATCTTTACAAAATAGCTAAGCAAAAATCGTGAGAGCTACTAATTCTTTTTATGTGTCCTTATTCATTTCCCCATACTCTTCTCCACCATATCCTAGACCTCCTTCCTTTCATTCTTTTTCTTTATTTTCTTTTTTAAATCTTCATCAAGAAATCCTCTCACAACCCCTTATCTCACAGTTTCTGAGAACCCCCTTCTCCCAAAACTTGTCTCAGTCCTTCTCTCTTTCCATTGTATCTATCTCTCTGCCTTAGCACATCTTCTCTTTCACCTTCTTATCACATTATGTATCAATTTCTACTGTTACTCCTACATCACACAAGTCTATCACCACACTCTCCCTCTCTCATAGTGGTCCTGTTCTATCCCGCTCAGTCAGTCACCACGTTTTCTCACTCTGCTTCCTTCTGTGATTTATCCTCTTCTCCTTGTCATTTCCTCATCACTCTTTCTCTTCTTGCCAACTGACATGTAGACTCTCTCTTTTTCTCTCCCCAAGTTATGTCTCTTTCTTTCTTTCTTTCTTTCTCTCTGCATACCTTCTGCCTCTCTTGCTCTTTCTTCAAACTTTTTCTCTCCATCTTCACTGTCTCCCCGCTCCACTGCTCAAATTGTAGCCTCCCAACTCAGCTCTGTTGATTCCCTTTTCTATATTATTTCTTGATTTATCATTCTTTTTGGTGCAACCTTTAACTCCCTCTGTGTCTCTGCCCTTCCAACTGAGCCTGCACCTCAGCTTCTTCTTTATTGTTGTGTAATCAAAAGGAGTCCCCATTTTGCTTTAGGGTCAGAGCATCAGGAAGATGTCCCTGGTATTTCTGACAAACCTCCAGAGAATCTCTCTTATTATTCTTTTTATATCAAGTCCAGGGGACCCAAAAGTAAGAAAGAATCCATTGAAGAAGCAGTCCAAAAATTAAATAAGTCTTAATTTTGTTAACACAAACAACTTTGAGGGACTTATTTCTCCACCTTTTATATTTCAAACTTCAGTCCAGTCTCAAAGGCAAGCTAGCTCCAACAGGCCTTGCTTGCCTACAAGCAAGAAGAGCCTTCCCTTCATCAACCATCTTGAGGAGGAGAGAAAGGCAGGCCAGGTCCAACAGGCCTTGCCTGAAAGCAAGAAGAGCCCTCCCTTCATCCACCATGAGGAGGAGAGAAAGGCAGGTGAGCGCCAACAGGCCTTGCCTGCAAGCAAGAAGAGCCCTCCCTTCATCCACCATTTTGAGGAGGAGAGAAAGGCAGGCCAAAGCTCCAACAGGCCTTGCCTGAAGGGAAGAAGAGCCCTCCCTCCAGTCCTTCTGCCTTGGTCCAGGCCTCTGAGGGAGAGAATATCTGCTGGACTTTCCCCCTTCCCTGCCACCTCCATTCCCTTCTCCTTTTGTGTCATGTCTTTTTAGATTGTAAGCCTGAGGGCACGGAAATGTCTAATTAACAAACTGTAAGCCGCTCTGATAGCCTTGGCTGAAGAGCAGGGTATAAATAAAAATAATAATTATTATTATTGTTATTATTGTTATTATTAATCCTCCATCCTTAATATGGATCCAGCTTTCCCCAAACTTATAATGAAGACAACATTACATCTTTCTTTGGAGTTTTCTAGCTCCAACACTTTCAATTTGCATTTACTTTCTTGATAATTAGAATTTTAAATTCCCTGTGCCACTCTTACTGGTATCAAATATGTGGTCATGGAATGCTCCCCGTTTCTCTTCATCTTTGGTGTGCTTTAAGGTTTTCAATTCAGCCTGCTGCCTCCAGACAAAAATAGGAACCTCTGTGGGGGACCCTCTGACTCCCCAATACCATGGGGAGAGTTAGACAGTTATAGATAAACACTATTAATTGTTTACCGCATACTACAGGTGGGGAATCTGCAAAGCTGCAGAAACTCCTGCCTGGTTGGGTACTCCAGCTGACTGGAAGTCCTAGACCCAGGCTTATCAGGATAAGCAACATGAGACTCTTTTACTAAATGTATATTTGTTTAGCACACAGACACTCTTGCTCAGATTTTGAAAAATGTTTTCTGTGAACAAAATACTAAATTATATTTTCATTCAAACTGGAATCTAATATCATTGACACTTCAAATTGTTGCTTCCCCTCAACCATAATAGGAGGTGGAGGCACAGGTTCTTTCCCCATGACATTCTTGCAAACAAGCTTGTAAAATGTGGACTAGACAAGGTAACTGTTACATGGATTTGTAATTGGTTGACTGGCCGAACCCAAAGGGTGCTCAACAATGGTTCCTTTTCATCCTGGAGAGAAGTGACCAGTGGGGTCCCACAGGGTTCTGTCCTGGGCCCAATGCTATTCAATGTCTTTATTAATGACTTGGATGACAGTATTGAGGGCCTAGTTATCAAATTTGCAGATGACACCAAAATAGGAGGAGTAGCTAATACCCCAGAGGGCAGGATCAAAATTCAAAATCACCTAAATAGACAAGAAAGCTGGACCAAAGCTAACAAAATGAAATTCAGTACAGAGAAGTGTAAGGTTCTGCACTTAGGGAGGAAAAATGAAATGCACAGATATAGGATGGGAAACACCTAGCTGAATGAAACTATGTGTGAAAGGGATCTAGGAGTCCAAGTAAACCACAAGTTGAACATGAGTCAACAGTGAGATGCGGCAGCTAAAAAGGCCAATGCTATTTTAGGCTGCATCAATAGAAGTATAGTGTCTAGATCAAGGGAAGTAATAATCCCACTCTATTCTGCTTTGGTCAGGCCCCACCTGGAATACTGTGTTCAGTTCTGGGCACCACAATTCAAAAAGGATGCGGAGAAACTGGACCGGTTCCAAAGGAGGGTGACTAAAATGTTGAAGGGTCTGAAAACCATGCCCTATGAGGAACGACTTAGGGAGCTGGGGATGTTTAGCCTGGAGAAGAGAAGATTAAGAGGTGATATGATAGCCTTGTTTAAATACTTGAAGGGATGTCACATTGAGGAGGGAGCAAACTTGTTTTCTGCTGCTCCAGAGAACAGGACCCCGAACAATGGATGCAAGGTCCAGGAAAAGAGATTCCACCTCAACATTAGGAAGAACTTCCTGAGAGTAAGGGCTGTTCGACAGTGGAACACACTCCCGAGGAGAGTGGTGGAGTCTCCTTCCTTGGAGGTCTTTAAACAGAGGCTGGATGGACATCTGTCGGGTATGTTTTGATTGGGAGTTCCTGCAATGCAGGGGGTTGGACTGTGGTCTCTTCCAACTCTGTGATTCTATGATTCTAATTGACAGACCCGGAGCTACGGAACATTGTGATGGCAACACTCCTCAGGGACTGTCCACACTAAGATCTCTGCCAGCACTAAAAGATTGACATTCAATAAATCTCACTTCTCTGACCTTCATCCCTTGGATCATTGCTGGATGGAAATCCAGAAGGAGAGACCCTTCCTTTAAGTCCTTTCTCTCCAATTATAATATTATTTTCTTTCAAGAAACCTGGTATGCAGAGGAACTGTATGCAGAAGGATATAACTCAATAGCATTAGATGCTGTTCCAGGCAAAGGCTTTGTGGGGGTCTAGGCATTTTAATATCTACCACATTACAAGCACAGGTTTCCAGACTATCCTCATTAGACCAATATGCCTAGGCAATCTCATGTTTGGGATAGACTGAATATTTATGTTGGAAATTTAATGGTAATATCACTTATAGCACACCTTATACTGGTTGGTGATTTTAATGCAAGAACTGGGGCAAATGATATATCACTCTTTGCTAAATTTAATTGCCAACCCTTATCTTCTGTACTTTTACCTCCAATACTATGCTGTCCATCTAAGGATGTACAGTAGAGTCTCGATTATCCGACGTCCCATGCTTCTTCGTGAACGTGCCTCACGGGTGGCGTGCTCACGAAGAAGCACGGGATGTCAGATAAGCCACTGGGGATGAAAGTACCTCTCCTCCACTCCTCCCTCCCTCCTTCTTCCTTCCTTCCTTTCCTCCCTTCCTCCCTCGTTCCCTCACATTTCCTTCCCTCCCTCCTAACCTGCTTACCTTCCCTGTTTGGGCCAGGCCTCTCCTTGGCGGCTTTGTTTTCCTCAGGCCAAATGAAGTCCACAGACTTCCTTCGGCATCAGGAAAACGAAGCTGCTGAGGAGAGGCCTGGAGCTCTCCTCCAGGCCACCAAGTCCTCTCCTTCCCTGAAGGCCTCTCCAAAGAGCCCTTTGGGGGAAAGGGGAGGCCTGGGAAGAGAAGGACCGGGTGTGTGCCCAGGACTCTTCATCCCTGCCTCCCTTTCCTCTCCCCTAACAGTAATCCAGGGAGCCTGTTGAAGGATAGAAAAAGTCCGGGACAAAGAGGACTGGGCCTTCCTACTGGCTTGCCTTTCTTCATCCCAAAAGGACACCTGAGGATCCTTTCGGGGTGAAGAAAGGCCCAGGATGGAAGGGGCGGGTGGACTCCTCCTCCACTCCAGGGAGCGCTGCTGGTCTGGCAAACCCCCATGGAGAGGAAAAAGGGTACCCTCCTCCTCCTCCCTTCCGGGCTTTGCTTTCCCTTCTTCCCTTCCCTTTCCCTCAAAGGTCTCCAAAGAGCCCTTTTGGGGAAAGGGAAGGTCTAGGAAGAGGAGGACTGGAGGAAAACCAAGCTGCAAAGGAGCAAACTGCCCAGGCCTCTCTTTTGCAGCTTGCAACCTCAGCCCTCTCCCAGCCCTGGCAGACTCCGTTCCTGTGCAGCCAAACTGGGGCAGAAGCCACTGCAGAGGAACTCAGGACACAGGTAAGCAGGAAAGAAGGGAGGGAAAGAGATAGGAGGGAATTAAGAAGGGATGGAGGGAAGGGAGCAGGGGAGGGACTTTCATCCCCAATGGTGGCGAGGGTGCATGGGCACTGCCATTGGGAACAAAATGACCCCCCGGATTATCCGACAGTCAATATTTGGGAAAATCAATGTGCAGATATATAAAAAATGAAACAGAGAATCCAATGGTAGATCTGAAGTTGGATGTTGTGTCTCTCCCATTTTGGCCCCCAGTTTCTAGCTCAGAAATTAAAAGTTTAATCCAACATCTTAAACCAGCAAGAGCTGGAGTAGACTATATTACCTGTGAGTGAATAAAGAACGACCTACACTGGTGGATACCTGTATTGACTTCTCTCTTTACTGTGACAGACTGCTCATCAATAATCCCAAAAGGCTGGGGTTTTGTAATTATAATTCATATATATAAGAAGGGTAAAAGAGATGATCCTGCTAATTTTTGACCAATCAGTCTTCCAAATCATATTAATAAAATGTATGCCAAACGTTTTCAGGTCAAATTAATGGATTGGCTGGAATCTGAAAATGTTTTGAAAAACAAGTTGAAAAAGAAAAAGAAGTTCAAAGAAAATAATTTGTCCCAAATTTAACAAAGAACAACCTGGGACACCCATAAAGCAGTCCTGAGAGGGCTGTTTCTAAAATGAAGTCGTGAATTTAAAAAAAAAAAACAAGATAAAGAAATTAATAAAATAGAAGTAAAATATGTGAAGCAGAAAGAGAATTGGAAAAAGATCCTAAATCTAGCAATTTAATTAAACATATTAAATTTTTCCAAACTAAACTGGATGGGATCTTCTCCAAAGAAATTCAAACCAACCTGAAGAAAACTAGGCAAGATGCATTCAAAATGTCCAACAAACCAGGGAGATGGTTAGCAGATAAGATAAAAACAACAGAGAGCAAATAAAACCATCATGGAAATATTGGACAGTGAAGGGCAAGCAATGACATAACATGAAATACAACATAAATTCTTTGTTTTTTCTCAAAATTATATAAGAAAGAAACAGAAAAGACAGACAACGATAAACTACTAGAACAGTTCATGGAAACCTTGGAATATTTAACTCTAAACAAGGAAGAGAGAGACGAAATGAACGAGGACATAACAATAGAGGAATTTGAGAAGGTCATTAAAAATCTGAAATTTAAAAAAATCTCCAAGTCCTGATGGATTCAGCTCGGAATATTACAAAAAACTGAAATCTGAGTTATTAGAACTGCTTAAAGCATTGTTTAATGCTATAGCAAAGGAGAGTATTCCTGAATCCTGGAGACAGGTGGACATAGTAGTAATTCCAAAGGAAGGAAAAGATAAAAAAAATGATAGATAACTACTGGCCTATTTCTCTAATGAATACTAATTACAGAATCTTTACTTCTATTTTAGCTAACAGACTAAAAGAATTACTAAAGATCAAGGTACATGAAGATCAGGCCGGTTTTTTGCCGCACAGGCAAATTAGACACAATATCAAAGTGGTTCTAGATGTAATTCAGTACTACGAACAAAACTGTAACAAAAAATTGGCAATGCTACTAATAGATGCGGAGAAGGCATTCGACTCGGTGAATTGGAAAACTAAATTTTGGAGAAAATTTTTAAGACAGATCAAAAGCATATATTCTGAACAAAAAGCTAACATAATAAATGGGGAAAAATTAAAAGAACTTGTTTTCAACAAGGAATTAGACAAGGACGTCCCTTGTGACCACTCCTATTCATTGTAATTGTTGAGCTACTAAACAATACGATAAGACAAGACCCTCAGATAAAAGGTCCTAAAATAAGCTCAGAATTTAAAATCAGAACATATGTAGACCTGATAATTTTCCTAGATGAACCTACAGAATGTATAGAGAACACAATTTATGTATTGCAAGAGTTCAGTGAACTCACCCACTTAAATTAAACAAAAACAAGTCTGTAATTATTGCAAAGAATTTAACATCTAAAGAAGAGCTCACTGCAAGAAAAAACTCAGTGTGGGGTTGTGAAAAAACCAAATATTTAGGTATCAATATCTCTAATGATAACATCAATTTATATGAAGATAACTATGAAAAGGTATGGAAACAAATAAAAAAAGATCTACTTAATTGGTCAAGGTTAAAACTCTCCTTATTTGGTAAAATCTCATTGGATTCTCCAATCCACCAATTATCTGCAACAAAAAGCCATTCTCAATTTGGAACAAAGAACTTAAAAGATTCATTTGGGAGGGGGGGAAACCATGCACAAGATGGAAGATATTGATCGATAGAAAAGAAAATGGGGGCTGTGGTTTCCCTGACCTTGAACTTGATTTTCAGGCCTGTGCCTTAACGTGGATAAAAGACTGGATTACACTTGAGAATAAAAGGCTGTTAGATTTAGAGGGATTTAACTCAAGGTATGGTGGCATGTGTACCTATGGTACAATAAAATCAAAGTTCACCAGGGTTTTAGCCACCACACCATGAGGAAAGCCCTCTTGAAAATATGGCTGAAAACAAAAGAATCGTTTTACAGAGGAATACCTGGATGGATGTCCCCGCAGGAAGCATTATTAAGCAGATTCGGTTCAAATATTAAACATCTAAGATATGAGGAGGTTATAATTCAGGTTCAACGTCCAGGAAATTTTGAGCTAAAAGATAAACGGTCCATTCAGTGTACTGACAGTAACATTAATTGGTTTCAGTACTACCAACTACAGGATATATTTAAATCAGATCTAAAAATGTATGGGCTGTATTGTGTTAAAAATGAAATTGATAATGTGTTGTTAATGGCCAAACCTAAGCAAGCAGTGCTGTTATATAAAGCCTTACTAGGAAGGAAACTATCAGGGGAGATTGTGAAAGATCACATGGTGGCATGGTCAAAAAATATGGATACAGAAATACCCTTAGAGAAATGGGAAAAAGCTAGAAAAATAACATATAAGTTAATTAAAAACCAAACAATAAGGGAAAACTTCTTTAAGTTGGAGATCCGATGGCACCTGACCCCCACCAGGTTAGCAAAAAATCTACAGCAATATTAATCCATGTCATGACCAGCCCAGTGGATGATTCAGAGGACAAGGTCATGGCTACCCATGTGCAGGAGCAACCTGAGGCCTTGCCAGGTCCCAGTTCTGCCCTGCCAGATCCCAGCTCTGTTTCTCCAGCCCCAGTGATTGAGGATCAGCAAGACCTGAGCTCTTTGGGGTCTCCTCTAGAGGTTCACAGCCTAGAGTTGCTCCAGAGGAAGAACCAAGCATTGCTTACAGAGATCTAAGAGACTGGAAGACAAGCATGCTGCAGATAAGAAACAGCTGGGATAAGGGAAGGCTTTGCTGATTTAAGGCACCTGGAGAATGCTGATTCTTTGCCAGAGTTTATTGTAGATCCATCATTTTGGATACAGTCAGTGCTGGCTCCTTGAATCCTGTGCTTCTTGAACCTTTGTTGGCCCTAAACCTACGACCCTGGAACAGACTTGACTACTCCAAACCTTCTAGCTCCCCTGACCTTGGCTTGTTTGACTTTCATGACTTCTGGTATCCTGACCCTGGCTTTCATTTGTGATTTGTTACTCTCGGACTCCTGAAAGATCTGTAGACTGTTTGCTAGTTGCCTACTTGGCTTCCCTCACTGAGCCATTCCTATCAGCGTTTGTTTGTGTGTGGATGCTGGCAGCATTCCCAGACAATCCAATCTGTTGGAAATGTAACAACTGTTATGGCTCATGGTTTCACATGTGATGGACGTGTCCGGTTGTAACAAAATTTTGGGAAGATCTGCACACCACAATATGTGAAATCCTGAGAATATCCTTTGACTGTTCGCTGGAGGTATATCTCTTGAATATGATTCAGGATATACAAATAATAAGACAAAAAAGGTTGTGGAAAATTACTCTTTACATGGTTATGAATGCAAGAATCTTAATGGCCAGCAAATGGAAAAATACAGATATACCTAGCATTGATGATTGGTTAAGCAAAATGATTGAAACGATGGAAATAGATAAAACTGAGAGTAATAATAATAATAATAATAATAATAATAATAATAGTTTTTATATCTTACCCACCCCTCTGTCGAAACAATTGAGGTGGGGTACAGCAGAATTAAAAACAGTTACAGTTAAAATAAATCAACAGTCCCATCCCCAACCTCCCACCCCTTAAAACAGAATTAAACTAGCATAGATTAAAATCAAGTTACTATCAAGTAGAAATAAAACAAACTTATAACACATATTACACCCATGGTGCTAGCCACAGCATAGGATAACTTCAGGGTATAGGGAGTCAGGGAATTGGCTGGAAGATTTATAGGAGCCGGGAAGGTTATACAGTTTCTGGGAAAGCCTGCTGGAAGAGATGCATCTTTAAAGTTGTTTTGAAACAATCTAATATTGTGATGTAATATTGTGATGTAATACGGATCTCGTCCGGCAGGCCATTCCATAGCCTGGGAGCAGAAGCCAAAAAGGCCCTCTGGGAGGTCTGCGCCATCCTAGACTTCATGAGCTGCAGCAGATTCCTCCCAGAGGACCCAAGTGTGCGGGGGGGGGGGGGTTTCATATGGGGAAAGGCGGTCCCTAGGATAAGATGGACCCAAGCCATGTAGGGCTTTAAAGGTTAAAACCAACACCTTGTACTGCCCCCGGAAACTGATCGGCAGCCAGAGGAGAGCTTTAAGCACAGGTGTAATGTGCTATCTCCTAGATGTTCCGCTGACAAGCCTGGCTGCCATATTCTGGACTAGTTGGAATTTCTGGGTGAGTCATTTGTCTTTTGGGGACAAAACCCCTTTGGTCTTCTTCTATCCAGTCATTCAGATAGCGTTTTAATCTATTTGCCAAAATTGTTGTTAGGATTTTGTAATCTTGATTAAGGAGGGAGATGGGCCTAAACTTTGCTGGATCTTTGTCTTTACCAATTTGGGGGATAATTGTTATGTTTGCATCTTTCAGGACTCTGGTACCCCATTTATCAAAATATCATTCATTGTTTTTTGTAGAGGTACAATTAAGTCCTCTTGAAATGTTTTGTAAAACCATTGGGCCCTGGAGACTTCCCTATTTTGGCATTTCTAATAGCTTCCTCTATTTCTTCCTTTGTAATTGGGTTGTTTAATTTGGAAAATTGCTCTTCTGTTAACTTAATTTTGATAGGTTTTCTAGGTATTGATCTATTTTTCTACATCTATTTTTTGTTCTTTACATAAACATGGATAGTATTCCTGAAAACATTCCTTGATTTTCTTGTGTTGTGTATAGGTCACTCCTCCTTTTCGCATCTTATTTATTAGTCTCTTGTCTTGTTGTTTCTTAAGTTTCATAGATAACAATTTACCTGGTTTATTGGCATGTTCAAATTCACTCAGTTTGGCCTTTTTTAGTTTCTTTTCTAGTTCACTAAGCAACTCTATAGAAACCTGTTTCTGCAACATTTTAATTTCTAGATTAAGTTTTTTCTCTTTTGGGTCTTTTTCTAATTCTAATTCTTTTTGGAGTAGTTTGTTTAAATTTTGTAATTTTTCTTTTCTCTTTTTCTGCCAAATCGAGTTTTATTGTATAAAAACACCTCTAATAACAGCCTTCCCGGCATCCCAGATTGTTGTCATTTTTAGTTCCTGATTCGTATTGTCTTTAAAGTAATTTTTAATCACTTTTTTGGCTTTTAGAACAATTTCATTATTGTGTAGTAAATCTTCATGTATTCTCCAATTATATTCCTTCTTGATTTTAGCCAATGTCATTATTAAGGGATTGTGATCTGAAAAAGTACATGGCAATGTCTTTATACTTTTAATATTGTTGGCCATATTTTTAGAAATCAATATATCTAAGCGGGGAAAAGATGTATGTCTTTCCGAATAGAAAGTATAAGGTGTTTGATTGTGAACCTATCTCCAACTGTCCAACAAACCTAATTCTTTGGTTAACATGAAAAAGGGGGTTGGTAATTTACCTAGTTTCAGTTTAGGGAAAGTTTGAGAATTCAAGGCGAGTAAGCTAATTGGGGGTTGAGAATGATTTATAACAAAATTAATTAGTAGAATGACAATAATTATGGAAGTTCTGTTATTATATAGACATACAGACTATGCCTGGCAAAGGAGATCTAAAACAAGGTTCTTTTGGCTTTTTTATTATTTCCTTGTCACATGTTACATGTCAATAGTTTGTTATCCGTGTGTTATTAGTTGTCTGAGGTGATTCTGTTTGTCTGTCTGCTTCTTATTGGTTGTTAGATTTTTGTAATTTTCGGTCTTCTGGGAGGAACTTATTGCAGCCTATGAAGACTAGACTGACGCAGACCTCCCAGAGGGCCTTCTCGGCTATCGCTCCCAGGCTATGGAATGGCCTGCCAGACGAGATGCGTCTTATTACATCTTCTGATTGCTTTAAAAAAGCCTTGAAGACGCATCTCTTCCGGCAGGCCTTCCCAGAAAGTTCTTAACCTCCCGGCTCTGTTTGGGTTAAGCTCTCCCATTAGCATTTTAACATCTTGACCCTGATCTCTATGCAATGGGTTGCCGTTTTAAATGGAAATTTTTATTATGTCATTTTAATTGATGTTAGTTTAATTTAATTTTAAGGGGCGGGTGGTTGGGTATGGGTCATGTATATTTTATCTTGCATTTTTTAATTGATGTAACCCGCTCCTATTGGATACAGAGGAGCGGGCTATAAATAAAGCTTTATTATTATTATTATTATTATTATTACAGTAAAATTTTAAAAACTGTTTTGAAGGATGAACAGGCAAAATTCAGGGTTGGCAGATCAATAATAGATCATGCGATGGTTCTACAGTATCTGGTAGAAAAGTATTCCCATGCAGGCCAACCTCTTTATCTAGCATTTATTGACTTTAAGTATGCATTTGACACTGTCTCCAGCTCCAGACTGTGGAAGAAACTAAATACAGTGGTCCCCCGGGATACGAAATCCCCGGGAGCCGAAAGAGCCGGGGCCGCAAAAACAGCCCCAGCTTACAAAGAAAACCCTGGGATACGATTTAAAAAAAACCGTGCAGCCCCTTTAAATTGGCCGCGTGGTCCGTCAAAGAATGCGGTCCCCCGGGAAATGAAGATTTCCGGGTTACGAAAGGTAATCCGGAACGGATTACTTTCGTAACCCGGAGGACCACTGTAGTACTTCAATACATAAATGCCTACTTTTCTTGCTTGTTAAAATCCATGAGAACACCAGATTGAAGGTGAGATGTAGTACCCGAGGACATGTTACTGAGTTCGAAAGGGAGTCAGACAGCAGTGTGTTTTGGCCCCAATTATATTTAATTATTATATAAACTCATTAATTCCTTTTTTGAGTAATTCTACTTTCCATTCCCCCATATTAGTGAAATGACATATTAATGTGCTATTAGATGCCGATGATGCAGTTATACTATCTTTGACTCCTGTACGCCTAAGGAGAGCCTAAAAATCTCTCGCTTACTACTGTGCTGAAGAGAATCTAAGAATAAATCACGCCAAGACTAAGATCTTCATCTTCTCGAAATGTCCCAAACAGAGAAGTTGGATGTTGGAAGGGTAGCCTATTGAGCAGGTTAATGAAATAACTATGGTTAAAACTTAATGATCATACAAATCCCAATACCTTAAAAATTAACTGGAACTGGAGATTAAATTAAGAATGGGTAAACGTGAAGTAATCTAACCAGAAAGAAGGATAACTAGAAATGATTTTATACAGCAGGAGAACTTGGGTTTTATAAGGAAAATTATCTGAAATCAGAATAGTTTTTTTAAAGTGGAAAAGATAGTTGTGAGATTGAATAAAGACAAATTCTCAGCTGACTTAGTTTTCCAACAAACACAAGGGTGACTGAAATCTCTCATTACTAGTCTAGCTCTACTTTTTGAATGTTTGGGCATTCATTTTGCCCAGAACTAAATACAACATTCCAGATGAAGTTTGACCAAAGCAAAATAGATTGGTACTATTGCTTCCCTTGATCTAGACACTATACTCCTATTGGCATAGCCTAGAATCAAGTCAGTATTTTAGCAGCTGTATCACATTTTTTACTTATGTTCCCTTTTACACTACTAAGACTCCCTTTCATATGTACTGCTGTCAAACCTGGTGTCACTCTCTTCATCTACCAAGCTTGTTACTATCAATATAAGATTAGTCTGGGATGACTTATTTTTGAAACACCCATGTTAACTTTTAGTGATCATTGCATTCTTTTCTAAGTGCTTACAGACTCTCTGTCCAATGATCTGCTCTAGAATCCTTCCTAGTATTGAGGTCAAGCTATGTCGTCATTATTTGGGTCTTTGCCTCCTTTTTTGAAAATGGAGGCAACATTTGTCCTCCTCCAATCTACTGGAACTTCTCCTGTTCTCCAGGAACTTTAAAAGATTATTGCTAGTGGCTCTGAGATTATTTCTGCAAGTTCTTTTAAATCCTTATGTGAAGTTCATGTGGCCCTGGAGACTTGAATTTATTTAGAGTAGTCAGGTGTTCCTGTACTATCTCTTTACCTATTATGTGCTGCATTTTTCCTACTTCATCATCTGCTCCCTTTTCTCGATATTGAGTACTGTTCTCCTTTTCAGAAAGAAACAAAGTAAAGAAGATGTTGAGTAATTCTGCCTTTTCTCTGTCCCGTTAGCATTTTGCCATCTTCTCCATGCATGGACTTAGTATTTTCTTGTTTTTCTTTTTGTTATGCATATAACCAAAAAACCCACCCCTTTTAATTGTTTTTAAGTTCTCTAGCAAGAGAACTTAAAGAGCTCATTCTGACTTTAGCTTTTCTGACTTTCTCCCTACATGAGCTGGCTATTGTTATTCCTCCTTCTCCTCTTCTGTTTGGTCTATTTCTTTTGAATAGGACATGTTGGCCTGATCTAGATTGGCAAAAAGAAGTGTGTTCATGGCTGCATGAAAGTCTAGCCTTTAGATGAGAAAAGGGGAAAGTGTGCCATGAAAACGCTTTTTTTGCGTTTTAGGGGAGAAGAAGCGCCTTTAAAAAGGTGCTGGTTTTCCCAGCTTCTTTTTAAAAAACAGCGCAGCTCCATCTAAAGGCTGCGGTGCAGCTGCTAAGCATTAAGGAAAAGGCAACTTCATGTCACACTTTCCTGCCAATCTAGAAAGCCCCATTGTTACATTACTATGTTCCAATCATGAGACTCATCCCACCAGGTTTCAGTGATGCCTATTAAACCATGTTTGCTGAGGTGTCTTAATAATCTTCACCGACCAACTTGAGATACAGAAAGGAGAATCATGTAATATGCATACAATAATATTAAAAACTTTTTAAAAAAATTTATGATTATTCTGATTTTGAAGTGAAACAACTATATCATTGCATTAAAAATAAAGAAGAAAAGGTGCTAAGATGCATGACACTACTTGTAGAGCAGTATTATTCCACTGTGATGGGGATATCAAGCATAAATTTTGTCTGAATCTACCCTAAACCAAATGCCAGCAGTAAGCAAGACTTGATCTCGTTAGATGGGGAGTGTGACCCCATCTAACACAGGCTGGATCCCTATTCCCTGATCCGCCATCCAACTGACCTGGAGAACCTCTGTCTTGTCTGGATTAAGTTTCAACTTGTTTGCCTGCATTCAGTCCATTACTGAAGACAGACACTGGTTTAGGACCAGGACAGACTCCTTGGATTGAGGTGGGAAGGACTAGTAGAGTTGAGTGTCATCTGCACATTGATGACACTGCACCCCAAAACTCTGGACAACTTCCCCCAGCAGTTTCATGTATATGTTAAACGGCACAGGGGACAACACAGAAAGTGGTCAAGGGGTGAACAGGAGTCCCCCAGTACCATCTTCTGGGTTCGCCCCTTTAGGAAGGAACAGAGCCAATGTAGAATGGTGCCTCCAAGCCCCATCCCAGATAGGCGGTCCAGAAGGATACCATGATCGATGGTATCAAAAGTCCCTGAGAGGTCCAGGAGAACCAACAGGCTTGTTCCATAGCCAGGCCTGAAACCATACTGAAATGGATCTAGATAATCCATTTCATGCAGAAACCCCTGGAGTTGGGAAGCCACCACACGTTCCAAAACCTTGCCCAGAAATAGTAGGTTAGACACTGGCCGACAGCTATTAATTATTGAAAAGTATCCATTAACACTGGACTGACAGGAGTCAAGGTTACATTAATTGAAACTGTATCAATTGTAGCATCCAAGCCAGAGTGGATTTGAGTGACTTTATTTGCAAAATGTTGTGCAAATTCTTCATAGCAAGCCTCCAAGTGGTCTGCATCCTCCACTTGAGGGTGAGTGTGTAAAACACCCCTTACCACCTGGAACAGCTCTGCTGGCCAGTTCCGTGCAGATGTAATTCTGGCAGCAAAAAATTATTTCTTTGCTGCCCGCATTACCACAGAGTAAGCTTTCAAATAGGCTCTAGCCCGTGTTTTATCAGATTCACTCCGAGTCTTCCACCACCATCGTTCTAGTTTACGTTTCATTTGCTTCATCAACAACAACTCCCTAGAGAACCAGGGGGCTGGTTTGGCTCCACTCCATGAGAGGGGACACTCAGGGGTGATAGTGTCCACCACCCTGGCTATTTCCTCAATCCAAAGGCTGGCCAGGGCTTCAACAGAACTGCCTGCCAAGGTGTCAGGAGACTCCCCAAGAGCCCTCAAGTATCCATCCGGATCCATCAGCCTCCTGGGGCAGACCATCCTAATGGGTCCCCCACCCCTGCAGAGGTTCTGAGTCACAGTGAGTTTAAACCTGACCAGATAATGCTTCGGCTGATCCGCCAGCTGCGCCCTTTCCTAGAGCCGAAGGACCTGGAGTCAATGGTACATGCTTTGGTAACCTCACGATTGGACTTCTGTAATGCGCTCTACATGGGGCTACCCTTGTGCCTAACTCGGAAACTTCAATTAGTTCAGAATATGGCAGCCAGGCTTGTTACAGGAACATCGAGGAGAGAGCACATAACACCGGTGCTCAAACCTCTCCACTGGCTGCCAATTAGTTTCCGAGCGCAGTACAAGGTGTTGGTTTTAACCTTTAAAGCCCTACATGGCTTGGCTCCATCTTATCTGAGGGACCGCCTCCTCCCATACGACCCCCCCCACACACACTCTGGTCCTCCGGGAGGAACCTGTTACAGCCTATGAAGACTAGGCTGACGCAGACCTCCCAGAGGGCCTTTTCAGCTATCGCTCCCAGGCTATGGAATGACCTGCCGGACGAGATGCGTCTTATTACATCTTCTGATTGCTTTTAAAAAGCCTTGAAGATGCATCTCTTCCGGCAGGCCTTCCCAGAAAGTCCTTAACCTCCTGGCTCTGTTTGGGTTAAGCTCTCCCACTGACACTAACATCTTGACCCTGATATCTATGCAATGGGTTGCTGTTTTAAATTGTAATTTTACTATGTTGTTTTAATTGATGTTAGTTTAATTCAATTTTAAGGGGCGGGTGGTTGGGTATGGGTCGTGTATATTTTATCTTGTATTTTTTAATTGATGTAACCCGCTCCGATTGGATACAGAGGAGCGGGCTATAAATTATTATTATTATTATTATTATTATTATTATTATTACTTTCCCTGTGAGAATACAAATATAATCCATTACACTGACAGCACATGCTTGAAAATAGGAGAATGTTAGGACTATTGCTGCCAAAAATCTGCATAGATTGATGTCATCCTTATTTATCTTATCCCTTGAATTCCAGTAACACTACTCTACTAAATCAGTTATATCATCATCCAGAATTCCACACTGCACAACAACCATTAATAGAGACCTATTCTGGTATTAAAATCCCCCAATAATATAATCAGGGCACTTGGGAACCCTGCAACCAGCTCTTCTAAGAGTTATTCTAGATGTACCCATATATTGGTTGGGAAATATTAGGAGGAAATTGGGGGAATACAGACATTAACTAGAATAAGCACCATAACCTGAACCTCAGATTTTACCACCATGATGGCTAAGCTCATAGCTCTCCCTCTGTTGTTTATATTTTGTGCTAAATTGAACCATGCCACGAATTCTGGAAATACTAATTCCTCTTTGGCCATAAATCAAGTTTCTTGCAGTGCAATAACTGAATATTTAGATAAAAGCTCAAAAATATAATTGTCCTGAACTCTGCCCTTCCATCCAGCTATATTTCTTGACATAATTCTAACCAATTTAACAATATCGTTATCCATATCAATTTTTAGCTTTTTAATCTCCTACTGTTGATGCTACTGTTGATAAGTCTGGCAGGCATGTGGGCTGCTGTTTATCCTGGAGCAGATAATCCATTTCAGTACAATGCATTGTTATAAAAGCCAGTGAGTGCAGCGAGTCAGTGTGGCTTAAGGGTCCTCCATAATATAGCAGTTTGTAGAAATGGGTCAGGAAACCAATGGTTTATTTATAGGCATTGGACAGCTTTAGTTGTGAACTAGTGAATCATGCTCATGAAGTTCCAAAAAAATCTGTGCAGCAATCCAATATTATTATTCTGTCTTCATATTAGCAAAATTATAGTAAACAGGGCTTTGTTGGAATTACTCACTTGTTTTAAATACAGGCGTTGAGATTACAGAGATGTATATGCATCAATAACTAATTTTGGTGTGTAATCAATTTCCTTCTGGATTCCAACATAGAATCTTTCAGTTTCTTCCTCTTCTGCCTCAGTAGTTGGACCATAATCTGGGATTATGATTATTGATGGGCTTTTCCTGAAGTCTTATTGGCCTGGTACAGATGGCCCCAAAGGGCCGTCACTGGGGCATGAGTAGGGCTGGGGAGGGCGTAGCACTTGCATACTCCTCAGCCCTAGCGCATATGGATGGTGCCATCTTTTTAGAGTGCCAGTATGTGCCTGACATCATTGTGCCGCAGGAGAGCGCCTATGGCGCCCTTTCTGAAGCGCTAAAAGGAGCTCCAAAATGGAGCTCCTTTTTGGCGCTTGTCCTTGGCAAAGCCTTGACATGGCCGCACCAAGCATCCCTAGGGGAAAGGGAGTATGGTGGCAGCCCCTTTCTCCCCTCAGGAGTGCTGGGGTGGCGGGGTGCAATGGGTGCCCAGGGTGCCTGCTGCACCCCACTTCAGGCCACAGAGAAGCAGCAGTTTCCTGCTTCTCTGTGGCCTGGAGAAGCAGTGGATTGGGGCATCTGGGGCTGCCAGTGAGGCAGCCCTGGCCCCATTCCGGCGCTTTTCTGGGTGCCTACAGACTGCCCCTTTTGGGTGGTCTGTAAAGCCCCACTGATATTATTGTGTCAGAGTTTGCATTATATCCTTTAATAATTCTTGCTACATTTCTCTCATTTTCACCTTTCATTGTCCAAGTAAAACACTTTAATTATCTGATTCAAAATGTCCCATTCCTGTATATTTTAGCTTGCTCACCCTAAGTACTGCTCACCCTATTGCTCACCCTAAATATTGCAATATAGGGCCTGCTCATCAAATTTTCAGATGACACCATATTAGGAGGGGGAGCTAATAGCCCAGACAAGAGGATCAAATTTCAAAATGACCTTAATAAATTAAAAAGCTGGGTTAAAAGTAAAAAAAAATAATTTCAACAGAGAGAAATATAAAGTACTGCACTTAGGTAGAGAAAAGTAAGCACACAGATATGGAATGGATGATACACGGCTTTACAAAAATACATATGAAAGGGATTTAGAAGTCCTAGTAAACCACAACTTGAAAATGAAGCAACAGTGTGATGCAGCAGCTAAAAAAGGCAATGTGATTCTAGGCTGCATCAATTGAAGCATAGTGTCTAGACTGAGGGAAATAATAATACCACTCTTGTCCTGCTTTGGTCAGACCTCATCTAGAATACTGTGTCCAGTTCTGGGCACCACAATTCAAGAAGGATGTTGACAAATTGGAGCATTTCCAGAGGAGGGTTGCCAAAAATGGTGAAGGGTATGGAAACCATGCCTTATAAGGAAAGATTTAGAGAGCTGGGTATGTTTAGCCTGGAGAAGAGGTTAAGAGGTGATATGATAGCCTTGTTTAAATATTTGAAAGGAAATCATACTTAAGATGGAGCAAGTTTGTTTTCTGCAGCTCTAGAGCACAGGACCCAGAACAATGGATTCAAACTATAGGAAAAGTTATTAAACCATAACAGTAGGAAGAACATCCTGACAGTAAGAGCTGTTTGACAGTGGAATATGCTGCTTCAGACAGTGGTGGCTTCCTTCTTTGAATGTTTTTTAAAAAGAGTCTGGATGGCTACCTGTTGGGAGAACTTTGGTTGTATATTCCCGCATGGCAGGTTGTTGGACCTAAAGGCCCTTCCAACTCCAAAATTCTATTATTGCATTCTATTCAGATTGTGGTCTATCAGCATGGAAGACAGAAGTGCATTTCTTTCTCTAAGTAAAGTTGCTTCCTTAATCTACCAGGCCTGGTCTTCTAATTTCTAAGTCCCTTCAATACCACAAGAATATGTTTTTTAAAAAAAACAGTCTACATGCCTAAAACTGTTGTTCTTGAATGGTCATCTGTACATTCACACAATTTCCCCTTCCTCTGCATGTTGTCACATTGTAAAATGTTTGTTTACTTGCCTACCTTTGTGTGTCCTATTTATGAAATGGTGGAAAGGGAAGAGGGCCAAAGCTACTGCCAGAAGCTCCAGAAGGGTCTGAAGACATGCTCTGCACAGATGTGTTTCTATCCAAAATACAAGAGTCCTGGGAGGGCACCCACAACTGGTATACAAAGGGGGGATTTAATAACTCAAATCAAGGCTGCAAGAGGGCTTCAGTAACTAAAAAGCCAGGGTGAAACCTAAGTATACTGGTTACTAAAAAATGATACCCAGAATGCATGTTCAAAATGTAGTCTTATTTATAAGAGCAAAAGGCAATCAGCTTTCACACAGAATACACACACTCACACACATACAAGAACAATATAAAAGTGGTAGTTGATAACAATTTAGAAGCTTCAGCAGAAGGCAATACTTTCCCAGGTTCAAGCACGGGCCTCCAATTGGGGGCACGGTGAATGAGTCTAGCTCAGTAGGCACCCCAGGACTTCGGTGGTCTTGCATGTGTCAAGGAATCAAGGGAGAAATTGATATGCCACTCTTTCAGACATGGGAAATTGGAAGTATAATGCAAGGGCAATCCAAACGCAATCCTGAGGTTTCACGTTATTGCGAATTAATTCTTCTCACGCAATTTCGGACAAAAGGGAAGCCACTCCGAATGCAATCATGGGTTTTGCGTTATTGCGCATTAAAGGTTCTCACGCAATTTCGGGCAAGGAGGGGTTATTTCCGGGTAATAGGAAGACATTCCGAATGCCTTCCGAATGCAATGGGGATTCACGTAAATTCGCTAAACTAGCAAATTTACGTGAATCCGAATGGGCTCCATTCGGATTTGGGAGAAATTCCTCCCATTTGAAAGAGTCCATAGTGTCTCTCTGAACTCAACTGAGACTGAATTGGGACTGCCCAAGTATGCACATGTATAGGGCAAAATTTATTCCAAGGCAATTTCAGGACTTGAATGGATTTTTCAAGTGAGACAATGAGCAAAGAAGGCCTGGTCATCCATGCAGATGTCCCTAGAAAAATGGATATCACTTCTAGAGGGAGAGGTTCTTAAACTTCTCTTTTATTTTCAAACACAGATATCACATGTGCCATTGCTTCTATTGTTGAGGAACCTATGCAGATTTCTGACACTGGCAGATTCATCTGGTCTTCAATCTAAGCACTCCTATGCTGAGTTTACAGGAACTCCAATTATGGTCAAGCAGCTTCCTCCGTACTGGGGTGCCCTCAGGGCTATAAGCCTTTTGTCAGCCCCTTTCAATATTAAAGGTATTTCAAGTGGAGGGACCCTACATAGCAGGGTAATCTTTGGGGTAACAGTGTGAAAGCACAGATCACCATTCAAAGAACAACATATAAGGTCTTTCTTTGTTATAATGTGAAAAGGTATGGAAGCAGAGTGTCATTAAGTTACCATTTTACCTCCTCCCTATTCATCCTAACGAATTTAGATTGCTGGGTTTTTAATTTGATGGGATGTTCTATATGGACCAGGCTCTTCCTAAGGGTTGCTTGGTCTCATGTACAGCTTTGGAATAATTTTGTACAGTGGTTCTCAAACAGTGGGGGGGGGGGGAGGGTTGCTCAAGGATGGCATGAGACTTGGACATCTCCCTAGTCCTCCCCCTCCTCCTCCCAAATCTTTTCTGTCCTGGAGAGGAAAAGTTTGAGGAGAGCTATATCCTGATAAGGTGTTAAAATGTGAATATATATGAATGTGTGAACAAAAATATGCATGCTAAACAAACAAAATATTTTATTCATATACTATGTCAAGGGGGCAACTTCCTAATATAGACGTAAAGGGGGTCACAAGGGTAAAAGGTTTGAGAACCATTGCTTTAGGACATTTTTAGGCCTTTTCTGGGCAGTCTAGTGGTTTGTTTGTTTTTGTGGGGTTTTTTTTTTTTTTTGAGCAATACAAATTGTAATACTTTAAAAACATATTGGCTCTACAAACTCAGCGCCAGAACACCTGAGGCCCCGCGGAGACCTGGAGGAGCCAGGGAGCCGGTGGGAGCGGCCCCAGTAAAAAGCCAGCCCTCCGGTTTCTCCTCCGTCCCAGTGCCAGAACACCTGAGGCCCCGCGGAGACCTGGAGGAGGCGGGGAGCCGGTGGGAGCGGCCCCTGTAAAAAGCCGGCCCGCCGGTTTCTCCTCCGTCCCAGCGCCAGAACACCTGAGGCACCGCGTCAATACCACTTACGTTCGGAGAACCTTCAGTGCTATCACTGGATCATCTGGGCGCAAAGAGAACTCTGGGGGTTGGGTGACAACATGAGCAGCATCTTTTTTTCTTTTTTCAATCCGGCCTGTCGGACTCCCCCCCCCCCCGCCATCAACAACTCCAGTGCCGGAACATCCTTTGTCCTTATGGAGGACGTTAGAGAGGTAGAACGCCGGCGGGAGCGGCACTCTATAAGCCGGCCTGCTAGACCTCCCCCTCAGTATCGACGCTAGCGCCGAAATTCCTTCTTCGCCCCACGAAGGACCTTGGGAGGTCCCCTCCCCAGCAGCGTTAATATCCGAACATCTTTTATCTGCGGAGGACTTTAGGAATTGTAGTAACTAACCCATTTTTATGAAATTGTAACTGAATTATTATGTTATACCTTGAATTGCTTTGTTGATGTTGTAAGTGTTTGAACTGCGATATTGTGAATATGTTTTGATGATACTGTATTGGGTGTATATGTTTGATATTTTAGGTTTAATTTTATTGCTTTGAATTGTATATGTATTTTCACTGTTGTAATCCCGCCTTGATCAGATGGAAAGGTGGGACATACAAATAAATTTTATTATTATTATTATTATTACAAACTGTCATCCTTGCAACGTGTTTCTTCAAAACTTTTTAGACCATGTGCTACACTGCACCTAAATGTTATACGTATCTTCAAATAAGCACATATACATTAGTCCAGGCTTCTAGTAGACCAGGCTTCAAATCTCTGCTCAGCCATGTAAATCCACTTGGCGACCTTGGGCAAGTTGCACTCTCTCAGTCTCAGAAGAAGGCAATGATAAACCCCCTCTGAACAAATCTTGCCAAGAAAACTGCATGTTAAATTTGCCTTAGTGTTGCAATAAGTTGGAAACAACTTTAAGGCAACGTACAACACAGTACAACAGAGAAATATGAGAAATTTCTCAGTACAACTTCCAGTTCTAAGGACAAGGTTATTTTCTTGAAACCTAGAGAAGCACAGAACTGAGATGTTGTTAGACAAGGGTCCACGTCTATAACAGGGTGATTCTTGCTCTGGTGTTGTGATAAATGAGAGTCCCTCCATTTATCAGCATCTTCTTCCCAGATAACAAAGAGTTACATGTGGGAGGAGGTACAGTTACATTTTAATGAGGGTCTACACCATAGGTGATGAGATAGCAACTGGCCAAGGTAACCTCACGTTTCGATTTCTGCAACACGCTCTACATGGGGCTACCCTTGTGCCTAACTCGGAAACTTCAATTAGTCCAAAACATGGCAGCCAGGCTTGTCAGTGGAACATCCAGGAGATAGCACATTACACCTGTGCTTAAAGCTCTCCACTGGCTTCCGATTAGTTTCCGGGCACAGTACAAGGTGTTGGTTTTAACCTTTAAAGCCCTGCATGGCTTGGGTCCATCCTATCTCAGGGACCGCCTCTCCCCATATGAACCCCCCAGCACACTCCAGTCCTCTGGGAAGAACCTATTGCAGCCCATGAAGACCAGGTTAGCACAGACCTCCCAGAGGGCCTTCTCAGCTTCTGCTCCCAGGCTATGGAATGGCCTGCCGGATGAGATACGTCTCATTACAGCGTTAGACTGTTTCAAAACAGCTTTAAGGACGTATCTCTTCCTTCCCAGAATCTACCCGGCTCCTACTATCTACAATCCTCCCAGCCTATTCTCTGTCCCCTCCCTCCCCCCCCCCCGTACTTTGTTGTTACCCGTGCTGTGGCCAGCATTGTGGTGTTATGTGTATAACATGTTGGTTGTTTTATTCTTGAAATCTAATTTTAAACTCAGCTAGTTTAATTCTATTTTAAGGGTGGGAGGTTTGGAATGGGATCGTTGAATTATTTTAATTGTAATTGTTTTTTAATCTTGCTGTACCCTGCCTCGAGTGTTTTTACAGAGGGGCGGGTAAGAAATAAACATTATTATTATTATTATTATTATTAGGGCAGTGGGGGAGAAGCGCAAACCTTCAAGGGGGTTCCGAAAGGAGATTTTAAATAAAGCCTGGATACAACACAAGGTTTTGGTAAATATATATATATATATATATATAGGGGTAGCCATGTTGGCCATATAGCAAATTCAATAACATCCAAACAATGACACCTTTATTGGGCTAACCAAAATGCATTATTACATGTTGCAAGCTTTCAAAATCACTCTGGCAAAAAGGAGAAAGAAATTAAAGATTTTGGGCATAGGCCTGCATTTTCTGTTTCTCGTCTTAGTTCCGATGGTAAGTCTGCCTTTATCTCTGGATCTCACTAGGCAGGCCATGAAGGGCTTCTAACCAGCAGCTCTGGAAATGGGAGGCTGGTGGAACTGGACAATGGAGTCCAGGCTCCCAGCTATCTAGAACATCAAGGACTACAAATTCCATCTGATCGGTGAGTAAGATTAGGAGAATGCACCAGTCAGTGGCATTAGGATTTTTAAAATTTCTTTTCATGGTTTGGCTGAATTGGGTTTGGCTGTGTAACGTCTACTTTCTGTCTGTGTCTGGAGAGCAAGTTGGTCCTTTATGTAGTGAAATCCTTTCTCTATAGAATTCCATTACTTAGAATAAAGGTTTTCTTGCACTCCTTTTTCACGTGCCTTAGCTTGGCCCCATTTTTCACTTCAGTTGGCAAGGGAAGTGCCACTGAAATTTTTAATATATAGACCCAGGAACATCAAGATGCATTGCTAAGGTGTGATAAGTCATATTGTGGTGGCACCTTAGCTAAATGGTGGTTTCAAGAGGCTCCATCCAGCTGAGGCAGGAGAAAGGAGAGGGATCCACACAGAGAACTCCTCACAGTTGCCACACAGTCTTGCTTGACAAATTAGTGCTTTACCTTTAAACAAGCTAAAATTATTCTCCTTAAGAGAGCTTCCGGTGGCATGGAGGACGCGAGGATCGTCGTTTAAACTGCTCCTAACGACAACCGCTTGCTGCGAGATTAGCCCTACTCCTGAGATACCCGGAGTGGGGTAATTTGTTCCCCATAGAAAAGGGGAAGACAGAGGGCCCCTCAGCTGCGATTGAGGAGCTTAGCGCGCCCCCCAAATTAAGAAGATCCAAGAGAGTGTGGAAGATCCAGAGAGCCAGGGGAGTGTGGAAGACCCAGAGGGAGTGCGGAAAGCAGCTGATTGCGAAGGGCAAGCCGCATCCGCAGCAAGTCCCCTTTTGGGATAAAGCGTTGCCGGCCACTTTTGAAATCGGAGGAAGGCACTAGAGGGGAAAGCTGCAGCTTTTACCAAATGGATTAAAATCTCTGCTGAGACTAATCTAGTTCCAAAACCGGTGGAGACTAAAATCCTTTCTTGATAAGCTGTACAAGAACTCATCAGCCTCTTGCCTCCTCATTTATCATCTAACTAGTTGAGAGAAGGACTTGTATTTCTTATGTTATGGATACTCTATCACTGAAAAACCAATACGAACTTGATATAATCTTCATCTAATTGATATTAACAAGATACTAAGTGGTTTTGTTTGTTTGTTTTTGTTTGTTTGTTTGTTTTGTTTCTCTCCCCCTATAAATGGACTAATTTGAATTACTTAAGAGTGGATTATTCAAGAGTGGACTATACAAAGTGGATTATTGAGTTAAAATTGGAATATTCAAAACTGGACTATGCAAAATGGATTATTAAATCACTAAAAGAAGAAGTGGACTAACTAGCTTTGAACTGTTAATCTTTTTTTTTTTTTGGACAATTACTTATTACTATCTTCATTTCATTATTATTAATAGTATTATTAATTATTCTCACTTTTCTCTGCTTTTCTCTTTTTTTTTTTTGAGTCACTAATTACTTTTGAATTCTATTATTTATGAAACTATATTTTTCACTACTTTGAAACTGAAGATTATTGAAGAATTTGGTATTTAAGCCAGTATATAAGACACTATATTTAGTAACTATTGAAAATTCTTTTAAACTTGCTTGAATTGTATAGTCTTAGCTGTATTGCTATTAGCGTGTTAATTGGGAGATTTACAGAGCTAGATAGCACATGTAGCAAATGATTAGAAGGAGAACCGGGTATTGACCTTGAAAACGCTGAGGATCTGAGATAACACAGTCAAATATACAAAGAAACTAGTTGTTTAGTCTATCTCAAATAAAGTGGATAACTTAGAAGTGACAGAAAGTCTTTTGCTGACTGTGAGCAAACTTTGTTTCTATTTATCTAATTTCCTCTATCAATAAACTTACACATGTATGTAGTAACTGACAATCAACAACCAACTTGTTGTTCACCTTCTCATTCCTAAAATAGCTATTTCTCCCCATTGCACTTTTAATTTTTTTTTTACCGAGTCCCATTCTCGATAAAAATTATCCAGTGTATTATCTTTTAAAAGTTGAGTTAACTTGTCCACTTCCATTATATCATAAAGCTTCCAAATCCAATCTTCTTTTGTAGGTACCAGTTCTTTTTTTCCATTTTTGTGCAAATGTAATTCTAGCTATAGTAATTAAATTAAATAATATTTTTCCATATTTTTTTTCTATTTCATCCTCCATTATTCCTAATAAGTAAAACTCTGGCTTAATTCTATTTTAGTTCCTAGCATTTCATTAATTGTTTTATTTACCGTTTTATTAATCATACTCCAGTATTTTGTAGCTGCTTTACACTTCCACCAGCAATGAAAAAAAGTTCCTGGTGATTTTTTACATTTCCAACAGTTATCTGTTGTGTTTTTGTAAATTCTAGCTATTTTGTCCGGCGACATATACCATCTGTAAAATAATTTGTACCAATTTTTGTCTTAAACCCTGTTAAAAAGTATATTTCAATCTTTTATCCCACACTTTCTCCCATTGTTCTAATTTTATAGGATGTCCAACATCTTTCGCCCATTTTATCATAACTTCTTTTACAATTTCCTCTTCCATCTGAATATTATGAAAGACACAAAGATAAAAAAGACACAAAGACACAAAGATTTGTTGATTTTACATCCAGCAATTTTCTGTAAATTGTCCCGATTATCTTTTCCTTTTTCTCAAACAAAATTTCTTCTAATTCTGTCTTATCCTCGGCTATTCCTTCATTTTTAACATCTGGGGAGAGAAAGGCAGGTCACCTCCTGCTGGAAGCAAGAAGAGCCCTCCCTTCAACCACCATCTTGAGGGGAGAGAAAGGCAGGTCACCTCCTGCTGGAAGCAAGAAGAGCCCTCCCTTCAACCACCATCTTGAGGGGAGAGAAAGGCAGGTCACCTCCTGCTGCAAACAAGAAGAGCCCTCCCTTCAACCACCATCTTGAGGGGAGAGAGATGCAGGCCACCTCCTGCTGGAAGCAAGAAGAGCCCTCCCTTCAACCACCATCTTGAGGGGAGTTAATTGTCTAATTAACAAATTGTAAGCCGCTCTGATAGCTTTGGCTGAAGAATGGGGTATAAATAAAATTTATTATTATTATTATTATCTAACTTAGCCCTCTCATAAATTTGTCTATATTGGAACCATCCAAGATTAAATCCTTTTTCTTCAAAGCTTTCCTGTCCCATTATTTTAGGTGTTCCTGCTAGAATTTGCCCTAATATTTCCATATCAAAGATAAGATACCACCTAAATTTTAATTTTTGCCCCTCCAGTTCTAATAACTTTGTGACATATAGCCTAATACATTCTGTTAACCATGCTATACAGGATGCTTCAAAATATATTTTCAAGTCTGGTAATCCTAGTCCGCTTCTTTCTTTTGAATCTATTAGCATCCTCCACTTGATCCTTGGTTTCTAACCCAGCCATTTAAAATTCATTAGATCTTTTTTCCAAACACATTCCAAACACATGTGGCAACACATTCATTTTGATTTGATTCATTTTGAAATTCTGCCCATTAATGATAAATGAAACTTTTGGGCTGTACAGACCTGCATGAAGTGGCATTTGGAAAATGAACGCCCCCACGTCGCCCCCACACCAGCATCATGTTGCCTACCCTTGCTGCCACAGGGGCACTTTTCGGCACTCCTTTGGCACAGTGTTTATACACCGCACGCTGAAAGAAGAGCTGAAAAGTGCCACAGCTTTTTGCTGGCTTTAAAAGGAATGGCATTTTGCCATTTCTTTTATAGCCAGCAAAGCAGTTTGCCACAACCCTGAAAGGGATGGTGGGACACCACTCTATCAAGGCAGTCTGTAGAGACCCTTTGTAATCTGTTTAAATCTCTTTTAACCTCTTCTCAGAATCTGGTATAATTGTTTTCAAATAATTGTTGTTTTTTAGTTGTTATGTTTATCCCTAAATATTTTTACTTTTTCATTATTTCAAACCCAAATCTCTTCTTTAATTTCTCTTTTAACTTGGTAGTCATATTTTTTGTTAACATTTTCGGCTTGTTTATATTTACTTCAAAACTGGTATATTTCTTCTATTGCCTCGGAGTGTAGTGGAGTCTCCTTCCTTAGAGGTCTTTAAACAAAGGCTGGATGGCTATCTGTCGGGGATGCTTGATTGGGAGTTCCTGCATGGCAGAGGGTTGGACTGGATGGCCCTTGTGGTCTCTTCCAACTCTGATTCTATGATTCCATCATCCATTGCATCAAGGCTGCTATACTCTCTAATGGCTCTTCCAGTATAATGACCACATTATCAGTAAACACTTTAATCCTTATCTCTTCTTTTTTCACTTTAATCCTCAAATTTTATTCTCCTCTCATATACCTCTACATAAAATTTCCAGCAGCAAGTACAAGCACAAGTACTAATGCAACTCAGGTATAAGTACACGTTGCTTACCTGTAACTGTGTTTCTTTGAGTGGTCATCTGTGCTCTCACACAATAGGGTACTGCGCCTGTGCAGAGACTCCATTTGGAAGCTGAGAATGCCCAGTCTTGCCAATTTAGCTCCTTGGTTCAGTTCAAGTCTGCCAAAAAAGGACCGAGGGGAGGTAGGGCGGGATTTGTGTGAGGGCACAGATGACCACTTGAAGAAACACAGTTAAAGGTAAGCAACCTGTACTTCTTTTTCATGGTCTCTGTGCCTCACACAATAGGGTGACTAACAAGCTTACTTGTGGAGGTGGGAAGGTCACTGCAGAATAGAAGACAAAACAGCATGACCAAAACTGACATCACTTCGGGACCTGGAATCCAGCCGGTAATGCTGAACAAATGTGGAAGGCTGTGATGATGTAGCCGCCTTGCAGACCTCTGGCAAGGGAACACCTTGGAGGAAGGCGACAGATGAAGCAATGGCCCTGGTTGAGTGAGAACAGAGACCAACCGGTAAAGGGCGCTTAGCCAGTTTGTAGGCCAGAGCAATGGTCTGGGTAATCCACTTTGAAAACCTTTGGAAGGAAACTGGGTTGCTCTTCTTGGATCCAACATACCAAATAAACAACTTGGTGGACAACCTGAACTCTGCAGAACATTGAACATAAAATGCCAAGGCACGGCAAACATCAAGAGTGTGCATAGTCTTTTCCAGAGGCGAAGAGGGATCTGAATAAAAGTTCAGTAATACAATCTCCTGAGAAAGGTGGAACGGTGAAACCACCTTAGGGAGGAAGGATATGTTCAGTCTGAGGACCACCTTGTCCCTGTGGAAAATGAGGAAGGGCTCAACCGAGAGTAGGGCTGTCAGCTTTGAAGCATGCCTGGCTGAGGTGATGGCCTCAAGGAAAGATACCTTGAGTGTCAGCAGTCTGAAAGAGGCCGAGCCCAAGGGCTCAAAGGGAGGTCTCATGAGCTGTTTGAGCATCAAGGAGAGAGACAAAGCCAGAGCCAATGGGGGCAATGGCAGGTAGAGATGATGAAGTCCTTTGAAGAACCTCTTGAGTGTCGAAGTGAAGAGCCAAGCTGATGGAGAACCAGGTGGTTGGTTAGCAACTATAGCTGAAAGGTAAACCTTGAGGGACAAAAAGGCCAAGCCTTGTCTTCAAAGGTATAAAAGGAATTGTAGTACAGTGGAGAGGCTCACAGGAGAAGAAGGTTTGGCTCTGGCTTCTACAAAAGCACAAAAGCATTTCCATTTATAAGCTTAGGACTGTTTAGTAGAATCCTTCCTGGAGGCCAACAAAACTCTAAGCAGTTCAGGGGAGGTCAGGGCCTAATCCTCCAAGCTGTCATTCACAGATTGCAAAGATCCGGATCCAGGACTTCCCCGTTGGAGTGGGACAGGAGGTCCAGCCAGTTCGGGAGATGGAAGTATTGGCCCTCGGCCAGATGGAGTGAACCAAGGCTGTCTTGGCCAGAAGGGGTCAGAAGAATTGAGTCGGACCTGTCTCTGATCATCTTGGCCACTAGTCTGGAGATCAGCTGCAGGGGAGGAAAGGCATACAGGAAGTTCCGGCTCCAGTCACAGAGGAAGGCATCTCTCAGGGATCCCAGGCTGGCCGGCGGTGGAGGAGAAGGGACGGCCTTCCGGCGGACCCGCGGGAAGGCCGTCCCTTCCCCTCCGAGGCCTGGCCGGCGGCGGAGGAGAAGGAACGGCCTTCCGGCGGACCCGCGGGAAGGCCGTCCCTTCCCCTCCGAGGCCTGGGCACCGGCGGAGGAGAAGGGACGGCCCCGTGCGGACCCGCGGGAAGGCCGTCCCTTCCCCTCCGAGGCCTGGGCGCCAGCGGAGGAGAAGGGACAGCCTTCCGGCGGACCCGCGGGAAGGCCGTCCCTTCCCCTCCGAGGCCTGGGCGCCGGCGGAGGAGAAGGGACGGCCCCGCGTGGGGATCTTTCTTTTTTTTTCGCTTTTTTTCGGATCCCGGGGGATCCTTCGGATCCCGGGGGATACGTTAGCGGTCCCGCCGATTTCGGATCCCGGGGTTTTCGTAACCCAGGGGATTCGTAAGCCGGGGGACCACTGTACTCGAAAATACTTGTAATGAGCACCCCATCCTGTCATGGATGCGTCTGTGGTGACCATCCTGGAAGATTCTGGTGCTTGAAAGGGCATCCCCTCTGAGAATGTTGGAAGTAAACAGCCACCACTTGAGGGAATCCCATACATGAGTGGGAATTGAGAGCCTCTTGGACTGAATGTCATGGAGGAGGTCAAATGCAGACAGGAACCACTCGTGGAGAGATCTGAATCTCAGACGTGTGAGGTAAGTAACAACCAGAATGGAGGCCAGGTAGCCGAGCAGACATTGTACATCCTTTGCCATCAGCCAAGGTGAGGACATAGCAGAGATGGTCCCAAAAGGCCTCTGCCCTCCTGGTTGGAAGGTGGGCTCGTGCCATGACAGAGTCCAGAGGGGTGCCTATGTAGTCTATCACCTTCACTGGTCAAAAGATCGACTTGGATGGGTTGATGGTGAGACCCAAGGTGAGAAGAGACAGAGTCAAGTGAATGTCTTTGAACAGCTGCGTCCAGGAAGATGACACCAGTAGCCAGTCGTCGAGGTAAGGGAAGATTTTTATGCCTTGCAATCGAAGGTAGGAGATGACCACTGCCATACATTTTGTAAAGACTTGAGGACCAGTGGAGAGGCTGAAAGGAAGGACAGTATACTGAAAGAGATCTCCATCGACAGTGAAGCACAGAAACTTCCAATGTCAGGGCCTGATGCTGATGTGAAAGTAGGCATCCTTCAGATCGATGGATGTGAACCAGTCCCCTTGAAGAAGGAACGGAATAATTGACTGCAGAGTCACCATCGTGAACTTGTGAGGAGTGATGAAGGAATTGACACCTCTCAACTTCAGTATGGGACGAAGACCACCACCTCTCTTCGGAACCATGAAGTATTGAGAGAAGTAGCCCTCTAGCCTGCAGCTGTTTGGGATCTGCTGAATGGCTCCTTTCTCGAGAAGGGAGATCTCCTGTAGGAGAGGCGGGGAAGAAGGATTAGAGCAGAAAACGCCACTTGGTGGAACTCTATGGCGTATCCCAGGCAGATGATGGTAAGGACCCAGGAATCTGAGGTGATCCGGCACCAGTTCTCGTAAAAGCAGCAAAATCTGGCGACCTGGTGTGGAGAGGGAGTAATGGCTGGTAGGCAAAATACCAGTGTTGCTCTCGATGACCCGTCAAAAGTGGGACTTAGAAGATGGTTTCTTGGAGGACTAAGACTGCTGTTCATTACTCTGGTGCTGTTGTTGAAGTTGCTGGTGCTGTCTGTAGTGCCTCCTAGGGGATTGCTGGGGAGGGCCCTTATAGGAGTAGGAGGAAGTGAAGCAAGGACGAGAGTAACCATAAGGAGCCAGGCTTCCGCACCACTATTGGCCTCCAGACTGTGGCCTGCTGGATGCTACACCTAGCCTCTTGCCGTTGAGGTTAGCCTTAGTCGTAGTGTCCAGGGAATCATCCGTCTTAGTAGCAAAAAGCCCCTTGCCCTCGAATGGCATGTCCTCAATCTTAGCCTTGGCAACTTCTGAGAGGTTTCTGGACCTCAACCAAACAAATCTACGGAGAGCCATGGGTCCAGAGATTATCTTTGTGGAGCAGTCAACAGAATGCCTGGCAGAGTGGACTTGCTGAGCAGTGAGCTTCTCAATAGAAGTCCAGGGCTGCTTCCTTCTGCTTAGGTGGCAGGAATGGGAAGAAGGCTGCCATTTTGTCCCAAACAAACTTCTGATACCCAGCCATGCAAGCCTGCATGTTGGAAATCTTGGTGTTGAGGGCAGCTGAGGAATAGAACTTCCTGCCAAAGATGTCCATATGCCTGCCGTCTTTGTCCACAGGGGCAGAGTGGGACTTTCCTGAAGACCTGGAAGTGGACTCTACCACCATGGAGTTGGGAGCCAGGTGGGTAAACAAAAAGGGAGCAGTATCAGACTGCAACCTATAAAGAGAGTCCAGCTTCTTGGACACAGGTGGAGTAGAGGCTGGTTTGGACCAGGAGAGGGCCATGATGTCCACAAAGGATGGCAAAAAAGGGATGACCGCTGGCTGCACCGGTTTGGCAAATAGACCGTCTATCGGATCCCGAGGTGGTTTTGAAGTCTGGTCTGCTGGCAGGCCAACTGCCTTGGCTATCCTGTCCACAATTCCTGAGAACAAATGGACATCGTCTATGGGTGAGTTTGGAGTCGAGTCCTCCACCTCCTCATTGGGAGAGGAGACGATCGGTGTAGGCAATCCCAGAGAGCCTTCCAGGTCATAGGTTGAATCCTTTGTAGAGTAGGCCAAAGAGGTCGCAGGTGCAGGAAGAACCTGGGACACTGCCAGCAGGGGAGGAGAAGTTGATGTCGGTAACGTTGCCAAGGTCGTTGATGTCGAGACAACCAAAGGAGGAATGGCAGAAACCGTCAGCGTCAATATCGAAGTCGACATCAGAGTCGAAGCAGCCGTCAACAATGGAAGAGAATCCGATGGCCTCAACACCATAGCAGTGGTAACAGGGGAAGGCGAGATTGCCGTGTACTCCCTGCAATCTTCCACTGGAGACTGGGATCAAGACCGTTGCCAACAACAGTAGTCAAAGTGTAGGTCCCTGTAGTAGTGGCAGTCCCTGTACAAAGGGGAGTAGGAATGGTAAGGGTGCCATTCTCTCCAGAAGCCTTCTGCCCGGTGTCGAGTGAGAAAAGAAGCCGACAAGTGAGGCGAGTCAAAGAAGTACTCCTCAAACAGCTCTGGGAACCTCCGGGGTGACCTCAGTCGCATAGGAGATGGAAGAGGAGGAAATTTCAGGTGATAGATCCTCACCGGGGTGGCCAATATGTCCCGTGGAACCATTGCTGATGGCGGGGGAATAGGCATGACCATCGATGTCAAAGTGGGCATGAGCTGAGATGGTGTTGGGAGTGTCTTTGACACAGCATTCGAGTCAAGGGCCTCCGGTGCCAAGTCTAAGATCGGGACCGGGACCGGGACTGGGACTAGGGCAGAGAGGCCAGCAGTTGGCTCCAAAGCAGGTCTAAGGAACGCCATGGTAGAGTCAATTTGTACTGACGACACCATTATGGTTGATGCAGTTTCTTGGTCTTATGCAGCTTCTTGTGCTTGTCACCCTTGTGGTGAGAGGATCTCTTCTTGGCCTTATGTGAGGTCGACTGCACGTCCTGCGAGGGAAGGCCAAAAGTTGACAGACATCGACATCGAAGACGATGGCTGTGTCAGCGGGTTGGTGTTGAGACAGTCGATGTTGATGCCTAAGTGGTCGACATCGAGGTTGTCACCGATGGCGCAGATTTCTGGGACAGCTTGGGAATCTGTGGGAATTTGGAGATGGTTAGTCTGCCCAAAGTGTCTGCCTCTATGGATGAAGCCTAAGACACAGAGAGGGCTTTCTCCCACAAGTAGACCTGAAACCTTTTGGCCCTGTTGTGTTGAGTCACTGGAGTGAAGGCCAGTGGAGGCATTTTTCTGGAATATGACAGCTGCCCAAACAAAAAAGGCACTTTGAATGCTTGTCAATGAGGGCAAGCTTGTTGGCGCAGACAGAACATTTCTAAAAGAGCGAAGTAGAGGCAATAAGAGGCCTACAAACAGCTAGGAGGCCCGTCTAGGCTGGAAACCTCAGAAAAGGGGGCTCTAACCAAGGAAGAAAAACAGAAGCGCAGCTCAAGGGAGAAAGGGAGACAAAATAAAACAAAAAACTATTAGAAATATCAAAAAATGGAAGACAATCTACTCAGCCATCGATGAAAACGATCAGCACTCCGAAGGAGATGTTTCTCTTGTGGCGGACGAAAAAGAACTGAAGGAGGAGCTAGACTGGCAGGACTGGGCATGCTCAGGGAGTGGGAGGGGAGGGGAGGGGCTACCGCCAATCTGCTCAGCTTTTCAGCTTCCGAATGGAGTCTCTGTGCAGGACCAGTACCTTATTGTGTGAGGCACAGAGACCATGAAGAAGAACATGAGTTTATGATACTGGCCCGGCAATCTAAGGCTAGATGAGGCTCGTCATTTACATGCTCAGCAGCCCTATTCCACAAGGACGCCACCATCATGGCTTGCTGCCATCCACATGAGCGGCGTCATGACTCACACGCCATGCAGCGTGCACACGTTGCTTACAGTAAGTGGCATCATGGGGCTTACGATGTTGCAAAAAAGAAGCTGTTCTAGGCAGCTTTGTTCCGGCAGAGCATTGTTGCCACGCCATTTGGTGGCTCCAGCAACAATGAGGGGCAAAGACAGGCGGCATGGAGCTGCCCATCTGTCAAGCCCCACTGTAAACTAATTTTACTCAAAGCAAGAAAAATGTCATTTCCTACAATAAATGTCAAAACTGCACTTTCATTACCACATAGGAACATCTTACTGTTAGTGCCAGGTTGGAAAAAAAAGTGAGTGCATGGTGTCTTGTTACTTACCATTTTTACAGATGGGACAGCATTGATCTGGTTCATATACAGGGTCCACACAATCAGTTTGAGGACAAGCAGACACTGTGCATGCTACTTCTCCATTGGCTTCACAACGGCATTTCTCACATGGTGAAACCTAAAAACAAGCCATACTATATTTTAGTCCAGGGGTCAACAGAGTTCAGGCCTGAGAATCTGTTTTTCATTAGAAACAAAAAGGCCACCAACCCAAGGCCAGTGTGTGTGTGTGTCTGTGTGTACGTGCGCGCTCCAGAATCTGGTGCAAAATAGGTGAATCCAGGGATGGAGTGAGTTCTCTATAGAACCCACTGTGTGATCATATACACCTATGACTAGAGCTTGAAACTTTTTTGTTGTTGCCGCCGCTGCTGTTTTAAGTAATGTTTTTATGGGGTAAACGAACAGCTGCTGTGCCATCAACATTAGGAGGAACTTCTTGACAGTGAGAGCGGTTCAACAGTGGAATACACTCCCTCGGGTGGAGTCTTCTTTTTGGGGAGTCTTTAAACAGAGGCTGGATGGCCATCTGTCAGGTATGCTGTTATTGTGAGTTCCTGCATGGAAGGGAGTTGGACTGGATGGCCCTAATGGTCTCTTCAAATTCTATGATCCTATGATCCACAAATCACTCACTGGAAGAGTTTATTCCTGACGTTTTGCATGTGTTTGAAAACACTGACATCCTGGACCATGCCAACAACTGTCAGGTCAGAATGCACAGGGAAGCCATTGAAATCCACAAACACTTGGACAACTTCAACAGGAAAGAAGAAACCCCTAAAGTGAAGAAAGTTTGGCTACCAGTCCTGAAAAATAGCAAAATCAGGACCCAGCAAATGCAAATGAGAAACCACCCAGGGTCAGGGGCTTTCCCAGCAGACAATGATCACTAATTAAGCAGATGTTAACACTCTTTGCATATCCTCCCACCCGAGGCCCTGCCATCAACAACAGAACAATACACAGATTAAGATGGAAATCACTCCTCCCTATCCAGGGTCACACAGTATATATATATAGCCAACTTTCTTCCATGCCAGTATTCTCTGAAAATGCCAACCACAGATGCTGGCAAAACGTCAGGAATAAACTCTTCTAGAACATGGTCACATAGCCCGAAAAACCCACAAAAAACTATGGATGACAGTCATGAAAGCCTTCGACTTCACACTCACTGGAAGTTTCCCACTGATTGATACAGATTATCTCATCCTCCCCATTGCTATTTACTATCCATTTAACAGTAATGCTCATGACAGCACCAAGTAATGATATGTGCATACCTGGGGCATTTCTTTCTTCTACAAGCTATTCCATATCAGTGTGCATATATAGAACTCCTTTCAGCATTTCAGTGCATGAGCTTCTGTTCTTTCCCATTCAGATTATGCTGGAACTTTAATCTCTCTCAGTGGAAGGCTTCCTCTATGTCCTCTTTTAGTTTCTGAACTGTTTGCAAGAGCAGTGAGAATAAAAGCTCAGTGGTGAGTGCCTTCCATTCCCTCTCAGCACGGAGCATAAAAGTAAATCTAGCAGTAAAGAGCAGCGAGGAGAAACAGTAATGGGACAAAAATAATGTGTGCTAGAATCACAGAATCCGAAAGTTGGAAGAGACCACAAGGGCCATCTAGTCCAAACCCTGCCATGCAGGAACTCTCAATCAAAGCATACCCAACAGATGGCCATCCAGCCCCTATTTGAGGGAGACTCCACTACATTCCGAGGGAGTGTGCTCCACTGTTGAAGCGCCCCTAATGTTAGAAAGTTCCTCCTAATGTGGAGGTGGAATCTCTTTTCCTGTATCTTGCATCCATTGTTCCGGGTCCTGTTCTCTGGAGCAGCAGAAAATTAGCTTATTCCCTTCTCAGTATGACATCCCTTCAAATATTTAAACAGGGCTATCATAGCACCTCTTAACCTTCTCTTCTCCAGACTAACCACGCCCAGCTCCCTAAGTCATTCCTCGTAGAGCATGGTTTCCAGATCCTTCACCATTTTTGTCACCCTCCTTTGGACACACTCTAGTTTCTCCACATCATTTTTGAATTGTGGTGCCTAGAACTGGACACAATATTTCAGATGGGGCCTGACCAAAGCAGAATAGAGTGGCACTATTACTTCCCTTGATCTAGACACTATACTTTTATTGATACAGCCTAAAATTTCATTGGCCTTTTTAGCTGCCTCATCACACTGTTGACTCATGTTCAACTTGTGGTCTACTTGGACTACTAATCCCTTTCACATGTAGTCTCGTTCAGCCAGGTGTTCCCCAACCTATATCTGTGAATTTCATTTTTATGCCCTAAGTGAAGTACCTTACATTTCTCCGTGTTGAATTTCATTTTGTTACCTTTGGCCCAGATTTCTAGATCATTTTGAATTTTAATCCTGTCGTCTGGGTATTAGCTACTTCTCCTAATTTGGTGTCATCTGTGAATTTGATAACCATCCCCCCAATACTGTCATCCAAGGCATTAACAAAGATGTTGAATATAGCACTTGGCCCAGGACAGCCCTGTAGCACCCCAATGGCCACTTCTTTCAAGGATGAAAAGGAGCCATTATTGAGCACCCTTTAGGTGTGGCCGGTCAATCAATTACAAATCCATGAAACAGTTACCTTATCTAGCCCACATTTTACTAGCTTGTTTGCAAGAATGTCATGGGGAACCTTATCAAAGGCCTTACTGAAATCAAAATATACTATATCCACAGCATTCCCTTCATCTATCAAGCTGGTAATTTTATATAAAAAAAGAGATCAGATTTGTCCAGCATGACTTGATTCTCTGAAACCTATGTTGATTTTTTGTGATTATGGAATTGCCTTCTAGATGTTCACAGACTCTCTGTCTAATGATCTGCTCTAGAATCTTTCCTGGTATTGATGTCAGACTAACTGGATGATAATTGTTGGGATCCTCTATTTTTCCCTTTTTGAAGATGGGGACAAAGTTTGCCCTCCTCCAGTATGCTGGGACTACTCCTGTTCACCTGTAGACCTTTACTGAAGATACATTTACTTTCAACAGAAAGCCTATTCTTTTTTCCATCTTAAAGAACATTTATTTAAAAAAAGGGAGAAATTGGAACTTTTAGAGAAGTGGGACAAACTTAAAATCAGACAAGAGGGGAATTTGTGTGGGGAAGAGCAGATGGAGGTCAGCTGGAGAGGGGAGGAACCAGAGGCGAACAGGAAGGAGCCATAGGAGCAGACAGAGGTCGGACGAAGGGGGAAGGAGTCAGAGGAGGCAAGCATGAAGGAGCCAGAAGAGCAGATGGATGTTGGTCGGGGGGGGGGGGGAAGGAGTCAGAGGAGGTGAGTGGGAAGGAGACGGAGGTGCAGATGGAGGTCGGTCGGAGGAGGAAAGAGTCAGAAGAGGCAAGTGAGAAGGAGCCAGAGAAGCAGACAGAGGTCAGTCAGAGGAGGCAAGTGGGAAAGAACAAAGAAAGGCTGGACAGTGAGATGGAAAGGATTTGGTGAACTAGAACAGGAAAAATCTGAATTAAAAAAGAACAAAGACAGCGTTTTCAAGGTCACCAAACACATGGAAGGCAGAAATTGAACTCTGTAGATGTGCAATGCCTAGACGGGTTATTAAATGGTGAAAAGAGAGTCTATAAGATAGTGTCCTCTAGTATAGAAAATAAATAAACAGGAGAACTCAAGTAAATATATATTGCTCCCTAGAATTTATATTGTTTCATGGTAAAATATATATGGCTTTGTGGTGCTTATACTGTTTTTTCTTTGATATAGATAACTGCTTTCTGGTAAATTTGCTCTGACCATTCTCACCTACTTGTATTATTGGATCTAAGAAACTAAGATACTAGATAAGTATAATATATCTTGCATAATTTGCAATATAATTAATCAAACTGATCTCCCCTAGGAAAAGATAACACTGGCAAAACCTATACTCACAAAGATAATTAATATAAAAATGTCAATTGCAAGAAGACTCCAAACAGCTAAGGCACAACAACAGCAATTACAATTACAAAGAAGACCATCGCTAGAACAACCAAAACCCAAGATATGAACATGCTCCTCCTAGATGAAATACATCAGATGAGACAAGAAATGTCAAGAAACAAAGATGAACTGAGACAAAACATGGAAAAGATGAAAGGGGAAATTAACCAAAAAATAAGAACAGATATACAAGAATGAACACAATCAATAATGATGTTGACGTTGGATATGAACCAAGTTAAAACTAAAGTTAAAGATCTGGAAAAGAAAAATCAAGAACCTGAGGAAAGGTTGAAAGAAGAATTGGAGAACAGAAGAGAATTTCAGGAAGAAAGAATAATCCAAGCCAAAAAACAAGAGATATATGCTTGAAAATACGAGATCTAAGTCTGAGAGACATCTGGTGTAGGTGTCTTGGAGGCGGTAAATGGTGGAATGGGGTCAAGATGCTGCCCATCCGTGGTCCCTCCAATACAAGGGCTATCAACTAGAGTCCATCTGGAAGTTAACCCAGGCAGTTGCCTGGGAGGCTTTTCTCTGTTCCTCCTACTTTGACGCCTGACTGGGAGAACCACAGAACTAAGTCACCCACCTCAGTAGTTGCTTATTGCGGCAACCTTCCGAAACCTACATCCTATATATATATACTTATAGACTGAGAATATACATTTAATCTTTTGGAGGGCATCTTCTTACAACATCTCTTGAATAATCATCCCAAGGAAGGGAAAAAGAACTCTTACAAAAAGAGGACAGATCTGCATCGGAGTGATAATCTTCATTTCCGGGTCTACTTCTCTCTGCCTGAGGAAGCAACAAGTGAAGGTAAAATGAAAAAGCAAAACTGCAACAATTAGGGGGACTTTCAGAGAAATGGTGTTGTAAAAAGTCGCAATCCGGACTTCCGGCAAGATGGCGGGGCATTAAGCAGCTAACTACGGTAGCGGCGTAGAAGGTAGCAACAATCGTTGTCCAGGTAGCCTTTGAACAGCAAATAAGCTTAGGCTTAAAAGGGCTAGAAAGCCCCCTGGATAAAGGGAGTCCGGACGGGCCCGTTGGGGTCCTCCAAAAGGAGGATTAAGCCTGATTTAGACAGATCGGGCTACCCTCCGAGGAGGGCGAGGGAAGATGCGGCAACGATTGAGGCTTAACAGCACAGCTCCGCCAGACCTGTTTTTAATAGCCCAGCTAAAACGAGAGAAAAGGAAATAGGATCAGCGCCTAGAGAAAGCTCCTCATAAACACTCACCTCTTCAAGGAGAATAAGTTAAGGAAAGGAGTTGGATGCAAAAGAAACAGAAAGAGTGTATGAATGAAGAAGATGATTTGAGAAGGAACGGAGTTAAGAAGGGAGAAGGAAGGAGGCGCAAATTAAAGGAGAGAAAGGAAAGAGAAAAAGGGAAAGAGGGAGAAAGGAAAAGATAGTTTGGTGGCCAGGACGAGAAGCAGACGAGAAACAGAGGGGAGACAGAATCGAGACGGAGAGGAAAAGAGACGGAGAGTCGGAGAGGAAAGTAGAAGCAGCGGAGAGGAAACAGAGAGTAAGGAGCCTTCGGACCAGGACGAGAAGCAGACGAGAGACGGAGGAGAGACGGAGCAGAGAGGGGAGGAGACGGAGTAGAAAAGGAGAGTAAGGGGCCTTCGGACCAGGACGAGAAGCAGACGAGCGACTGTAAGCATAGGTGGAGGCAGCGGAGAGAAAGCGGAGAGAAAGGGGCCTTCGGACCAGAAAGAGAAGCAGACGGAGACGGAGAGGAAAGAGGGGGAAGTAGATTGGGCAAAGGCATAGAGGATAGAGGGAAAAGTAGAAAGAGAAAGGGAGAAAGAGAAAGGAAAGAAAGGATTGAGAAAGAAAGTAAGGGAAGGTCAGACGAGAGAAAGAAGAAGTGAAAGAGAGGAACAATAAGTGAAGGAGATCCGCTGAGCTGGAAGTAAGGCCGAGGGGAAAGATAGGAGAAGGAGAATAAAGAGGTAGAAAGAAAAGGGGGCTTAGCGTTTCCAAGGTCAGCAAGCACATGTTAAAAGGGAAGTGAAGTCAAAAAAGGAAAAGGAAATAGTCTGACGTTGTTAATCAAAGAGAGGGATTAGAGTAAAGAATAGTGAAGGGTGAAGAAAAAGAGAAGGTGTTAGAAGAGAGAAACTGAGGACATCTAGTGGTGGGAGATTATAAAACAACTGGCAATATAATATAACAGTTAAAGGGAAGAAGAGAGAAAAACAGCTAGAAAATTAAAATAAGAAAACAATAAACAAAGAGAGACACAAAATAAATAAAACTAATAAAAATAAAGAAAGAAAATCAAGATGTCTTACACAGTCACCACAGCAATGACAACGAGAGATATGGCAAAAAAAGAAAAAGAGAGAAAATTACAAATGCCAGAATCACTACAAAACACGGGAAGAAGACCCTCTGTAGAATTCAAACCTTCGGATCCAAATTCTAAATTGTTAGAGGCGATTCAAAGAATTGAAAGAAATATAAGACAAGAAATAAAGGAAATTGAAAATAATATAAGACAAGAAATAAAAGATTCAAGAAATGAACTTCGTCAAGATTTTAAAGAAGAAATCAAAGATCTAAAAGAAACTATGAAAGGAATGACAATAGAGGTCAAGGAGGCAAAAGACAGAATAGAGGTTTTAGAAAAAAAGACATCAGAAATGGAACTAATAACAAAAAATATGAGAACTGAGTACAATCAAGAGAAGGAATTAAATAAGAAGAGAGATATTAAGGAAAGGAAAAAATGTATCAAAATAAGGGGATTAAAAGAAAAATTTAATGAAAACTTATATGAAGAATTAATTCCAGCTCTTGCGGAACTACTCAACTGTGCACCTGAATATCTTGAGATGGATATAGATAAAATTTTCAGAATTAACTCTGCAGCGGCAAGAAATAGGAATCTCCCGAGAGATGTCGTGGTATATTTTACGAGGGAAAGGACAAAGGAGAAAGTTATACAAGCAAATTACGAAAAGAAACTGTCGATTGATGGTAAAGAGATCTTGATTTTTAAAGATGTCCCTGCTGATGTTTTGAGGAAAAGAAGAGACTACTCAACTCCAACCAGAATGTTACAATTACGGAATATAAGATACAGATGGGAACCATTGGAAGGAATTTCATTCAGCTGGAGACAGAAATTTTATAAAATCGACACCGTTGAAAAAGCTAGAGCGTTCTACAATAGATGGTTCAGAGAGGAAAAACAAAGAAGAGAGGAACAACAAGAAGGAAATCATAAAGAAAATAGTCACCCTCAAAAGGAAGAGAACGATGACAAAAACGAGGCAAAAAAGAAAGAAAATAGAGGAATTGGAGAGACATTAATAAGAGAAATAAAGGATTTGGTAAGAAGGAAAGGAGAAGAAGAAGTAGAAGAGAGAGCTGAAGAGGAATTAATGGGAGCGGTTGGAGGAAGGCGGCTGTCCTTCCAAATGGAGAATAGTAACGAAACTTTAGAAGGAGAAGAAGAAGAAGGAGAGGAAGAAGAAGTAGAAGAAGAAGTAGCAGAGGAAAACTAACACATTAAGATCCTGAATAGATAAAAGGTACACATGAAAATACTGTCGTGGAACATCAAAGGGATAAACTCAATATATAAGAGAAGACAAATTTTTCATATACTGGAGAAAGAAAAACATGAAATAATTAGTCTACAGGAAACGCGGATAAAGAAGTCAGATATTCAGTATCTGAAAAACCCAAAATTAGGACAAGCGTTCATAAGCGCCGGGGAAAAGAAAAGAAATGGAGTAATTATCTATGTAAAGAATCAATTATCAGCTAAAGAGATTATGAATGACCCTGATGGAAGATATATAGGTTTAGGAATGGAAATTGAGGGTAGAACAACTTTAATTTTAGGAATATATGGACCGACAGAGAAAAAAGGGAAATTTTATAAGAAATTACTCAAACAGATAAGAAGGTTAAATTATGACTACCACATATTAATGGGGGACTGGAATGGGGTGCTGGACCCCAAAATAGACAGAGATTCAAAAAAGAAGATAAAGACAAATCAGGGAAAACTCCCAGAAACTTTCTTCGAGCTCCAGAATCATTTAGCCTTAATAGACCCGTGGAGACAAAAGAACCCCGGAGTCAAAGATTATACTTTTTTCTCAGTTCCACACAATTCAGCATCAAGGATTGACATGTTTCTTATCTCAAAGGCATTTTCAAAGGAAATAAAGGATGTGAGGATTAAAATAAATAAAGCCTCAGACCACAACCAGATTATGTTAGAAACAAGGAAAAGGAACCAGAAATATTACTGGCGGCTAGATGAAAACCTGATAAAAGAGGAAAAGATTAAGATGCAATTAAAAGAGGAGATAAAAGAGTACTTTAAAGAAAATACAAAGGAGAGAACTACAATGAAGACAATCTGGGATGCCTCTAAGGCGGTAATAAGAGGTATACTGATAAAGAAAGGATATGAAAAAAGAAAACAAAAGAGGAGGATTATAGAGGAATTATCTCAAGAGATTCAAGAAAAAGAAAAGGATCTAATTAAAAACCCAAACAATAAGAAAATTAAAAAAGAGTGGGAAGTGTTAAAGAAAACATTAGAAGAGAAAACAACAGAGGAGATTAGCAATAAACTAAAATATACGAAACAAAGATTTTTTGAGTTTGGTAATAAGGCAGGGAAGTTATTGGCATATAGAGTCAAAAAGAAAAAAGAGAAAAATATAGTCCTGAAAATTCAAGAAGGAGGGAAATGTTACTCAGATCAGGAAAATATTATGAGGATATTTCAGGATTACTTTAAAAATTTATATAAAGAGACGGGGGATACAAAGCAGTTAGAAGAAAAAATTGGGAAATATCTAGAAAATATTCAGAGTTTAGAACTAACTGCTGAAATGAAAGAGATGATGAATTCGGAGATTACAGAACAGGAGATAAGGGAAGTTATAGAGAAGGCAAAACCTGGGAAAACACCAGGCCCGGACGGTTTCTCTATACTGTATTATAAACTGTTCAAAGAAGAGTTGATTCCACCATTGAAAGAAACATTTAATGAAATCAAACATGCAGGAATTCCAGAGTCATGGAAAGAGGCGAACATTGCAGTAATATTGAAGGAGGAGAAAGATCCAACCATGACTCAAAACTATAGACCGATTTCGCTGTTAAATTCAGACTACAAAATCCTCACAAACATACTATCGAATAGACTAAAGAAGATTCTACAGGAGTGGATTCATCAAGAACAATGTGGCTTTTTGCCACAGAGACATATTAAACAAAATATAAGAGTCATTATAAACCTTGTAGAATTATATGAAAAGAATCCAAGTAAAGAGGCTGCAATGGTTTTTTTGGACACGGAGAAAGCCTTCGATAATTTGCGATGGTCATTTATGTTACAAGTAATACAAAAATTAAACTTTGGAAGAAACATAGAAAAATGGTTATTTGAGATTTATAAAGAACAACAGGCAAGGATAATAATAAATGGTCAGAAAACTTAAAAATGTAAAATTATGAAAGGAACTAGACAGGGCTGCCCTCTATCCCCTCTGCTATTTATTATCTGTTTAGAAATTTTGTGTAACAAAATAAGGGAAGATAATGAGATAAGAGGAACTATAGTAAGAGAGAGGGAGATAAAAATTAGAGCGTATGCAGATGACGTAGTATTGATACTTGAAGACCCAATGACAAGTGCGCCTAAAGCACTAAAGAAAATAAAAGAATTTGGAGAATGTGCTGGACTGAGGGTAAATGTAAATAAATCAGCCTCCCTTATTTTTAATATGTCAAGAGGGGAAAAAGATATATTGCAAAATATTACAGGCATACAAGTAAAAAAAATCAAATATTTGGGTATAAATATTACAGGGAAAAATAGTAAATTGTACGAGAATAACTATAAAAATATGTGGAAAGATGTTAAAAAGAAACTGTTGAAATGGGAAAATTTACAATTATCACTCCTAGGGAAAATAGCATTGATAAAAATGAGTATATTGCCTAAAGTTTTATTTGTACTGCAAAATTTGCCGATAGTTTTAAATGAAAACTTCTTTAAAGACTGGAAAAAAGATCTGGCAAAATTTATCTGGGCTGGAAAAAAGGCGAGAATAAAATTGGACTATCTGACTGATGCGAAAGAAAGAGGAGGACTGTCTCTACCGGATCTACAACTTTACTATCATGCCTGTGGTTTAGACTGGCTGAAGGAATGGATACAACTCAAAGATGACTATGTGTTAAACTTGGAAGGCTTCAATCTATTATTTGGTTGGCACAGTTATTTATGGTTCGAAAAGACAAAACAAAATAAGCCATTTAATGATCATATAGTCAGGAGGGCGTTAATACAAATATGGAATAAATACAAAGTAAAGGTCTATAGACACATCCCTACTTGGGTTTCCCCGCATGAAGTGTATATAAGGAGGGGGAGAGTGGAACAAAGAGGTTGGTTAAGTTACGCAAACATTCTGAAAAAAGAAAAAGGGAAACTAATAATAAAAAGTAGAGAGGAGCTACAGAAGGATGGAATAAAATTTAACTGGTTCTCCTATTGGCAACTAAGAGATGGTTTTCTACATGAGGAAAGGACAAGAGGGATAACGGAAGACAGGAATGAATTGGATGTATTATTGATGGATAATAAGAGGGGGTCGATATCAAGATTGTATAACTTTTGTTTAAGATTAAGAACAAAAGGATAAATGATTAAAAATAATATGGTAGAATGGGCAAAAAAAATGTTGGTCACAATATAAGTTTGGACAAATGGGAAAGAGCCTGGGGAAAAGATATAAAATTTACTTTATGTGCAAATATAAAAGAAAATTTTTATAAAATGCTGTACAGATGGTACTTACCCCCTGCGAAAATTGCAAAAATATATAAGAAGAAAGATGGGAATTGTTGGAGATGTAAAGAAGTAAAAAGCTCCTTTTATCATATGTGGTGGACCTGCTCTAAGATTAAGAAATTTTGGGAGAAAGTTCATAGAACAATTCAAGAGATTTATAAAATAAAAATCAAATTAGAACCAGAATTATTTTTATTAAATATGTTGGAAGGAGAATCAGAAAGGAAATATCTAAAACAAATTCTATATTTAATAACGACCGCAAGGATGACAGTAGCGGAAAATTGGAAAAATGAAGAGGCACCAGATTTAGAGAAATGGTTAATTAAAACGTTAGATGTGATAAAAATGGACAAATTAACATATGAATTACGAGACAAAAATAATGAACAATTAGACATTTGGGACTCATTATTAAAGTATTATGTTGAAAATAGGGGGGAAAGGGAAACGCATAACAGAAATAAATCTGTAAGTGGAGCCTGAAAAGCCGGATTTAATTACTAATCTACAGAAAGCACTTAGTTTTATTCAGCAAACTAGCATTCTAGGGAGGTTGATGAAAGCAAAAACATTTGTAGTTTGAGAATTATCTTAATAATAAAATACACTTCTTTTATTTATAAGCAAAAGCAAAGATTGATAGTGAAGAGGTTGAAAAGATAGAAAGTATTTCTTATAAGAGGAAGAATGAATATAAGCGGATTAAGAGAGGCTGACCTTGATGATAAAGGAAACTGGGCAAGGGGATGGGAAGGGAAGGAATCATCACACATGGTTCTGTTACTCATCTGTGGAATAGTATGTAAAGAACATATGAATGTTGAATGTTGTATAAAAATTTTAATAAAATAAAATTTTAAAATTAAAAAAAATAACTGTTAACTATAAACGATCAAAAAAAAGTAAAAAGTTGCAATCCACAGTAGCGGGTGGTGAGCGATTTGTCTGGCGAGCTAATTAGCTACTACACCAGTGAAATCTTCCTGAGAAGAGAAACTAGAAAACCCCCCCCCCCAATAAAGGGGATCTGGACAGAGCTCATTGGGGCTCTCAGTAAGGAGGATTGACGCTGATTCCTCCCAGCATGGGAGAGTTGGGGGAAATCTCTGAGAGACGCAAGCTGACCACAGCCTCCAGACAAGACCAAATCATCTGGCAAAGCTCTGCATGGGGATCCTGTAAAGAGAAGAATGGAGTTTATTAAGAGAAAGATCCTCAACAAAATACCTCTTCGGAAGACTTTATTTTTTTATTTCAGAAAGGGATGAAGAGTAACTGTGACAAACTATGTGAGAGAATAGTGGAGGGAGTGCTGAGAACAGTGAGGAAGTAGATCGGAGAGAGAGGAGGCTGGAGGTTGGAATTGGTTGGAAGAAGGAGAGGTATCAGAGATATGAATTGAGAAAATAAGCTGAGAAGGAGACAGAAAGAAGTAAAGGGAAAGGAAAGAGGAGTTGCAGTAAACGAGGGAAGGAATAAAGAAGGAATTCGGAGAAGAGAGTAGATGGAAACCAGAAAGGAGAGAAAGGAGAAAAAGGTGCACCGGACTAGAAAGAGAAGCAGATGGGTACAAGGACGAGAAGCAGATGGAAACCGGAGTGAAGAGAGAGGGGAGAAAGGAGAGCAAGGCGTTGGACCAGGAAGAGAAGCAGATGGATACGAGGACGAGAAGTAGACAGAATTCGGAGTGCAGAAAAAGAGGAGTGGGGAGCCGGACTAGGAAGATAAGCAGACGAGTACGAGGACAAGAAGGAGACGGAAACCAGAGAAGAAAGGACGGAGCGCTGGACTGAAGAAGTGGATGGGAATGAGAATAAGAAGTAGAGAGAAAGAAAGAGGTGCCGTTGGATTGAAAAAGGAGGAAGGGGTTGTTAAATGAGAGGGGAAGAAAGATGCAGGTAAGAGAATACTGAAAAATTGGATAGGGGAGGAGAATAAAAAGGAGGACTGTTTGGTCAGATAAAGAAGGGAGACAGAGGAAAGCAGTTTAGCTAAGGAAGCACGTTTAGAGGAAGATAGAAGGAGTTGGGGTGTTTGGAAGAACTAAAAGGGACAAGGATAAGCGGAAATGATTGATTAAAGTTTAGTCGGAAGTTGGAAAGGAAGTGAAGTGACTGAAACTGCAAAAAGAATATAAACCTTGGGGAGGGAGAAAAAAACAACTCAAGATTCAGTCTTCTCTTTCTTATTGATCTGTCTCTGTCTTTTCTAATTTATAAGTCAGTTTGGGTAATGCTTTGTATAGTTTTGAGATTTGGATGTCTTTAAATTGTGGAGGATATATTGAAGAGGATGGAACGTTAAAAGAGTGAACTAGAAAGCAAAAGTAGGAGGGAACCTTAAACTAGCCTTTTTAGCATATGAAAAAGAACTGGTGACACCTGCTGGAAGGAGGCAGAAAAATAAAGAGTTTTTATTTAACATAAAAACATCAATATTAAGTGATTAATTAAGAGAAGTTAAAAGGCTTCCAAGTAATCTATACAAACTAATCAGCTCTCCTTATAATTTAATATAAATAAAAAAGAAAATGAATAGAGTGTATACAACTACAGTAATGACAACAGGAGATATGGCAGCAAAAGAAAAAGAAAGGAAAGCAGTGCAATTAATGGAAGGACAAATAAGAAGATCATCAATAGAACTAAAGGCTACAGACTTGAATCTCAAAGTTTTAGAGCCTATACAAAGAGTTGAAACAAATATAAGACAAGAAATAAAGGAGTCACGAGACAAATTAAGGAGGGACTTTAAAGAGGAAATTGATGACCTGAAAGAAACAATAAAAGGAATTACATCAGAAGTGAGAGTCATAAATAAAAAAAAATAGAAGATCTGGAAAAAAGAACAGAAACAGTAGAGAAGTTGACCAAAGATTTTACTTTGGCACATAAACAAGAAAAAGAATCACAAAGAATGAAAGAGATAAAGGAAAGGAAAAAATGTATAAAGATTCGTGAAGTGAAAGAGTAATTTGATGAAAGCCAATATGACGAAATTGTCCCAGGTTTGGCAGATTTACTAGAATGCACCCCGGAATCTCTGGACATGGACGTGGACAAAATCTTCCGAATTAATTCTACAGCAGCAAAAAACAGAAATTTGCCAAGAGATATAGTAGTATATTTTACTATAGAGAGAATTAAAGATAAGATAATTCAAGCAAGCTATGAAAAAAAGATTACAATAAAGGGAGAGGAGATAGATGGTTTAAAGAAGATGATGAGGGAAAAAGGAGTGGAAGAGGAGGGAAGAAATCGATCTAAAAACTAAAGAGGAGGGGGGAAATGTGGCAAACTGGAATGTTGAGAGCAATAAAGAAAGATATAATGAAAGATCCTATGAAGAAGAAGCTAAGTTTTAAACAAAACATGTATAAGAAATGGAAAAATGGGGAAATTACCAAAGAGGAATTCAAACAAATAGCCAGCACTTGTAGAGATAAAGTCAGAAAAGCTAAAGCGCAAAATGAACTCAGGCTTGCTAGAGAGGTTAAGAACAATAAAAAGGGGTTTTTTGGATATGTCCGCAGCAAAAGGAAGAAGAAGGAAACGGTAGGGCCACTGCATGCAGAGGATGGCAAAATGCTAACAGGGGATAGAGAAAAGGCAGAATTACTCAACAACTTCTTTGTCTCAGTCTTCTCAGAAAAGGCAAAGGGTGCTCAACCTAAGGATAATGGAGCAGAAGACAGAATAGGGGAATTTCAGCACAGAATAAGTAAAGAGATAGTACAGGAATACCTGGTTATTGAATGAATATAAGTCTCCAAGGACCAGATCAACTACATCCAAGAGTGTTGAAAGAACTGACAAATGTGATATCAGAACCACTGGCAATAATCTTTGAGAACTCCTTGAGAACAGGAGAAGTCCCAGCAGACTGGAGGAGGGCAAATGTTGTCTCCATCTTCAAAAAGGGGGAAAAAGAGGTTCCCAACAATTATCATCCAGTTAGTCTGACATCAATATCAGGAAAGATTAAGGAGCAGTTCATTAAACAGAGAGTCTGTGAACATTTAGAAGGCAATGCCATAATCACAAAAAGTCAACATGGGTTTCAGAGAAACAAGTCATGCCAGACAAACCTGATCTCTTTTTTTGATGAAATTAGCAGCTTGGTAGATGAAGGGAATGCTGTGGATATAGTATATCTTGATTTCACTAAGGCCCATGACATTCTTGCAAACAAGCTTGTAAAATGTGGACTAAACAAGGTAACCGTTACATGGATTTGTAACTGGTTCACTGGCCGCACCCAAAGTGTGCTCAACGATGGTTGCTTTTCATCCTGGAGAGAAGCGACCAGTGGGGTCCCACAGGGTTCTGTACTGGGCCCAGTGCTATTCAATATCTTTATTAATGACTTGGATGACACCAAATTAGGAGGAGTAGCTAATACTCCAGGAGACAGATCAAAATTCAAAATAACCTGAATAGACTAGAAAGCTGGGCCAACGCTATGAAAATGAAATTCAACACAGAGAAATGTAAGGTTCTGCACTTAGGGCGGAAAAATGAAATGCACAGATATAGGATGGGAGACATCTGGCTGAATGAAAGTAAATGTGAAAGGGATCTAGGAGTCCAAGTAGACCACAAGTTGAACATGAGCCAACAGTGCGATGTGGCAGCTAAAAAGGCCAATGCTATTTTAGGCTGCATCAATAGAAGTACAGCGTTTAGATCAAGGGAAGTAATAGTGCCACTATATTCTGCTTTGGTCAGGCCCCACCTGGAATACTGTGTCCAGTTCTGGGCACCACAATTCAAAAAGGATGTAAAGAAACTGCAGCATGTCCAAAGGAGGGCAACTAAGATGGTGAAGGGTCTGGAAGCCATGCCCTATGAGGAGCGCTTTAGGGAACTGGGGATGTTTAGTATGGAGAAAAGAAGGTTAAGAGGTGATATGATAGCTCTGTTCAAATATTTGAAGGGATGTCATATTGAGGAGGGAGCAAGCTTGTTTTCTGCTGCTGCAGAGACTAGAATGCGGAACAATGGATGCAAACTGCTGGAAAAGAGATTCCACCTCAACATTAGGGAAAAACTTCGTGAGAATAAGGGCTGTTCGACAGTGGAACACAATCCCTCAGAGTCCGGTGGAATCTCCATCCTTGGAGGTCTTTAAGCAGAGGCTGGATAGCTATCTGTCGGGGATGCTTTGATTGGGAGTTTCTGCATGGCAGGGGGTTGGACTGGATGGCCCTTGTGGTCTCTTCCAACTCTATGATTCTACGAATTTCTACAATTAAAAAAAATTCTACAAAGCCGCGACTCATCCCTCCAGGGCGGTTAACCCATTAGAATGTTCCGCCCTCGAAGGCTAATGGAACCAATTGGTTTCTAGAAGGCCCTAGATGGTTTAATGGTTGGTAACACCGGCGATTCTGTCGAAGCCTTGGTGAATACCTGGAACACCGCCCTTCCCAAGGCTCTCGACTCAATCGTCCCCGAGCGTCCTCTCCAACCCGCTCGTAACAACAAGCCCTGGTTCACAGATGAACTCAGGGAGATGAAACGGGTTGGACGACGACTAGAGCGCAAGTGGTTGAAGACTCAACTCTTATTCGACAGAACTTGCCATAGGCAGCATCTTCGCGCCTATCGGGAGGCTTTGCGTGCAGCGTGAAGATCTTTTTGCTCTGCACACATTGCGTCTGCAGAGTCCCATTCAGCAGAGCTGTTTAAGGTGGCCAGGGAGCCCAACCCAGGTTTCCCCTGTGCCGAATCCCCTACTGGGCCCTATGACGGCCTGCTGTGACACATTTAACACCCACTTTGCAGATAAAATCTCTCAGACAAGGGCCGACTTGGATGCCAATGTTTCAGCAGTATCCGTAAATGAGGTACCCAGCAACTCCGCTGTTGTCACTTTACTGGATGAGTTTCAATCTGTGAGTATCGATGGCATTGACAAATTCCTTGGAAGTGTGAGGAAGATGGTTTGCTCTCTCGATTCATGTCCGTCTTGGCTGCTCGTCCAGGGAGGGGACACATTGAACACATTCCTTTGGGATGTAGTCAATGCATCTCTCAGGGAAGGTATTATTCCATCCTTTCTGAAGGAGGCGGCTGTAAAGCCTCTCCTGAAGAAATCTTCCCTTGATCCCCTGGACAGAAACAACTATAGACCAGTTTCCTTGCTGCCATTTTTAAGCAAGGTGATCGCAAGAGCTGTCGCCTCCCAACTCCAAGCTGCCTTGGATGAAACCGATTATCTCGATCCATTTCAAACCGGCTTCCGGGCAGGATATGGAGTTGAGACCGCCATGGTTGTTCTGACAGATGACCTCCGCTTGAACATCGACAGGGGTAGTGTGACCCTGCTGGAGCTCTTGGATCTATCAGTGACTTTTGACACAATAGACCATTCCATCCTTTTGTTTAAATATTTAAAGGGCTGTCATACTGAGGAGGGAGGAAGCTTGTTTTCTGCTGCTCCAGAGAACAGGACATGGAACAATGGATGCAAGCTCCAGGAAAAGAGATTCCACCTCAACATTAGGAGGAACTTCCTGACAGTAAGGGCTGTTCGACAGTGGAACACACTCCCTCGGAGTGTGGTGGAGTCTCCTTCCTTAGAGGTCTTTAAGCAGAGGCTGGATGGCCATCTGTCGGGGATGCTTTTATGGAGAGTTCCTGCATGGCAGGGGGTTGGACTGGATGGCCCTTGTGGTCTCTTCCAACTCTGTAATTCTATGATTCTACGATCGGCTGAGAGAGATGGGGGTTGGGGGCACTGCGCTCCGGTGGTTCCTATCCTTCCTCTCTGGCAGATCCCAAAGGGTGAGGCTCAGGGACAGTTTTTCCTCCAAGATCGAGCTTAATTGTGGTGTCCCTCAGGGCGCCATCCTGTCCCCGATGCTATTTAATATCTACATGAAGCTGCTGGGTGAGATCATTCGGAGGCATGGGGCACAATGTCATCAGTACGCTGATGACACTCAAATCTACTTCTCCATGACCAGATAATCTGCTCAGACGTCAGATGGAGTCTCTCCTCTCAATGACTGTCTTGCAGCAGTAATGGATTGGATGAGGGAAAACAGATTGAGGCTAAATCCAGACAAAACGGAGGTACTGACAGTCACCAGCCCGAAACCAGGTCTGGGAATACAACTCCCAGTCCTAGATTGAGTCACACTCTCGAAGGACTCTGTTCGCAGTCTGGGAGTACTTCTAGACTTGTCGCTTCACATGACTTGTCAGGTGAATGCGACGGTCAGGAGTGCTTGTTATCAGCCTTGGCTGATACACCAGATGTGCCCTTTCCTGGAGATGAGGGACCTGGAGACTGTGGTACATGCTTTGGTAACCTCACGTTTGTACTACTGCAAGGCGCTCTACATGGGGCTACCCTTGTGCTTAAACCAGAAACTTCAACTGGTCCAAAACATGGTAGCCAGGCTAGGTACTGGTGTATTGAGGAGAGAGCACATAACACCTGTTCTTAAATCTCTCCACTGACTGCTGATCAGTTTCCGGGCACAGTACAATGTGTTGGTTTTGACCTTTAAAGCCCTACATGGCTCGGGTCCATCCTCTCTCAAGGACCGCCTCTCCCCATATGAGCCCCCTCACACACTTCGGTCCTCTGGGAGGAACCTGCTACAGCTTATGAAAACTAGGCTGTCGCAGACCTCCCAGACGGCCTTTTCTCCCATTGCTCCCAGGCTGTGGAATGGCCTGCCAGATGAGAAGCGTCTTATTACAACCTTGGATGGTTTCAAGAAAGCTGCCAAGATGCATCTCTTCCGGCAGGCCTTTCTGGATAGTGGTTAAACTTTTCCCATTTCCTAAATGTTTGTCCAGCCTCTCCCAGCTATACAGCTATACTTCATCGAGGCTGCCCATAAATTCTCATTGGAGATATTGTATTGTTTTGAAGTTTTATTGATACTGTTTTTAAATGTGTTAGTTTAATCTTATTTTAAGGGCTGGGAGGTAGGACTGGGCTGTAATATCCTGGTCCTGGGAAGGAAGGCTGCGGCGGGACTCTAACAGGTGTGGAGATGAGGGATATCCCTCCTCCAACCTGGCCCTCTTTACCTTATGGCAAGTGTCTTCCTCATCTGTTGGGCTCAAGGACCAGCTGGTCCATTCGCAGGCAAGTCCCAGGGATTCCCCAGACATGCTGGGGCTGTCCTCATGGTCCTCTGCCTCCAACATGGGAGCCGATCTCCAGGTGTTGGGGAAGGAGAGAAAGGAGAAGGGAGGGTCAAGAGAGGAGGACAGGGAGAATAAGGATCTTTGTTTTTGTTTTTGTTTTTTTGTTTTGTTTTGTTTTTTGGAGAAGAGAAGCAGAAGGAGAGTTGCAGAAAAGTATCTGAACAAAGCAAAGGCAGGAAATGAAACTGAAGCTTCCAAAGGGGGTTGGCTCCCTCTAGTGGCAGCTATGCAAGTTTCTTTTAGTATTCCCTGAGAGCTAATAAAGGAACCAACCCGTGCATAGGAAGCTCCTCCCCTCATCACTGGAAAAGTAATTATATTGCCTCCTTCTCCAAACCCATTATGTGCTAGTTCCAAAATTATACCTCAACATGTATGGCACTTATAACATTCTGGTACACAATTCGTGACTCGAAATTGGGACTTGATTCTAAGGATAGGGCATATATGCTGACTGTCTGTTATTTAGATGCTCGGTTTAGGTGTGTGTGTGGGGGGGGGGGTGTTATTTTGTATCCTGTCTCCTATTTTTAATCCACATAAGACACCTACATAGGCATATGTTGTTGTATGAGTGCAAAACAGCAGTAATTGTCCACACACACACAATCACACCGTATATATTAGGACAAACAAATAAAGACCATCATAACAAAGCACTACAAAATTAATCCTTATACTACAGTGTTTGGGATTAGTGAGTGGATGGGTGTTGATTGTAAAGGCAGCAGCTAAGCCAAAGAAATACCTATTAATTGTATTGCACCTAATCCACAAACATGTTTTTTCTGCTAGTCCCCAAAACAGCATCCTTTCTCTGATTTATCAAGGAATCAATCATTACTTGACTTAAGGTCAAGTCCATCACATAAAGTATTTTTAATTAGATAAAATATACACTGTTCCTTTGTGGAAACATCATTCCCTGGAGAAAATTGTGACAGGAACCACTCTGAAAAGTCCTGAAACAATGACGTCATAACTGCTGTCAGGTCTAGCAATCTTTAAACCTCATGTACCCTATATAGTGGATTTCTGATCAGACTGTGTGAATGGCCTATAATGGTGTAAGCTCTGCCTTGCAGGAAAAAAATCATGCTATACTCATATCTATGACAGCACCAATAAACTTTATACATTGAGTTGGACTTATAAATTAAGTTGAAGAAACAGTTGTCTGAGAGATGCAAGGTGTAGTTCAAGTACCCCTGAATCTTTGGAATGAGTCACTGCAAGCCAATATATGTACAGGAATACTTGAAAGCCCTACAACTGAAGGAAAGTGACCATGGAGCCATATACTTTGTGAAGACACTAACAGTGGTGGCTAACCTTAAAAGAAAGAATTTGAATTGGTAAAGTTCCCTCCCTATGAAGCAGAGAAGATGTTGATATATGACCAGTATATCTCCTCAAAAGTGGAGATATGCTGGCCCAAGTAACCATATGAAACATCTTTGACTGAATGTACCAATTTTAAATTTTTCAACTCCAAAATGAGACAAAAGCCTTCATCCTTTTTCAGTATTCTGAAATATTATCTGAAGAAACTTGCCTATACTCAATCAACTGATACTGTCTCTACCGCAATCTTTTTTAAAAGACTAGCAACCTCTTCTGTAAACAATGGGGATCATTTTGTTGAACAAAAAGCCCCCAAACAGGGAAGAGAATTAATCTCTATGGTGTAACCTGATCAAATGATGGTGAGAAACCATCGGTTGTTAGTAATGGTGCACCAGGTGTTGTGGCAAAAAAACCTGCCTGGCAATGATAGCATGGGTGGAAGTGAAAAATCAATGGGTGATGCAGTGGAATCAATCTATAATCAATTGTGATTTGTGGGCTAGGAGGCAATATAGACATACTTTAAATAAATAGTATACAATTTGAAAGACTTCTTAAAACATGGTATGTGTATTTAGAGTATTTCCAAGAACTTTTTGACTGTCATGAAGACTAGAAAGTCTGGTAGGAATTTAGACTGAGATTGTAAGATGAGCATTGTTTCCTCCAGTGTGGTCTCTGGGGTCAGGACTGTTGAGATTTGAGGGTCACTCCCAGTTCCTTTGCAGTCAGTCAGACATTATCATACTGAGACATTATCATACTTCATAGCTATGCATGACATTTAAGAGCAACAGCAGCAAGCATCACCAGGAACAGCAGCACCATCAGACGTGGCCTCAAGTTGGAGTGCCCTCTCTCCATGGCAACATCGTCTGACCTAGGGCTAGGAGGGAGTGAAAGAGAGGCCTAGCTACACCACTGCCCTCGGCCTCAAGTTGAAGTGCCCTCTCTCCATGGCAACAGCATCTGGCCAAGGAGGGAGTGAAAGGATAGGCCAAACTCCATTGGGCCTGTCCTAGATAATGAAGCAGAGCCCTCCCTCCAGTCCATCTGCCTTGGTCCAGGCCTCAGAGGGAGAGAAGAACATTTGGACCTGATCCTCTTCCCCACCACCATTCCCTTCTCCTTTTGTGTCGTGTCTTCTTAGAATGTAAGCCTGAGGGCAGGGAACCATCTCATTAAAATAATAATTGTAAGCCGCTCTGATAGCCTTTAGGGCTGAAGAGTGGGGTATAAATAAATTAATTTTAAAAAAGCATAATTGCAGACGAGCAAATTGTGTTAATTTGAGTAGCAGCTATCTTGTGTGTTTCTGTTTGAAAAAGATTGGGAAGATTTTGTTGAGGTGATAATCACTGGACTTTTTCCCAGAGTAGTTGTTAATAGGCAGTCATGAATGCTTGATAGTTATTGATTCTCATGGTCAATGCTGTAGAGGAGTACAATCTCCTTCCTATCAAATCACATTTCTTCACATCTTTGTCTGGTAGATTGGAATGTAATGCTTTGTGACCTTTAGACTGAGATATTTCAACAATAATTGGATTAGAAGTAGCGTGGTGAAAAAGAAACCCTGCACTTTCTTCTTGAAGGTTCTCTATTCATAGAATCATAGAATCATAGAGTTGGAAGGGCCATCCAGTCCAACCCCCTGCCGTGCAGGAACTCTGAGTCAAAGCATCCCCGACAGATGACCATCCAGCCTCTTCCCATTGGTAGCAAATATGAGGGTTTAGTGCTTTGCAGGATTCACCCCTTGCACTTCCAAATTTATCAACATCAAAGAAACAGTATTGAGAGTATTCAACATCAAAACATGACAAGTCTTCATTGGCAAAGTTACCTTGGAAAAAATATTGCTAGATAGAGAGCCCTTCTTCAAACTATCCCCTTTAGATTTCTTACTCTTTGTCAAGGTAGTAGCCGAAACAACCACCTGAAATTGATGCCTGCTGTGAATCAAAGCCTCTACTTCACGAGATTGGAGTGGCAGCGGCAGCACAGCAGCAACAGTAACAGTGGTGGCAGCAACGGCGGCGAGAGGGAGGAAACTCCACCTGGGCCTACAAAAGCCCCAACGCTCCTCCAGGGCCTAGCGGTGGCAGTAGCACAGCAGTACAGTGGCGGTGGCGGCGGCAGCAGCAAGAGGGAGGAGGCTCCACCTGGGCCTACAAAGGCCCCAACACTCCTCCCGGGTCTAGCGGTGGGGGCTCAGCAGCAGTAACAGCAGCAGCAGCAATGGCAGCTGAGGGTGACTTATTTTGAGTTGATTTGGGGAGAGGAAAATGAACCCCTCCCAAACTCACCAAAACTTTTTAATTAACCACCATATAAGAAGCATGGCATCCCAGGAGTAGTTCTCAGTGTAAGTTAGTCCCCTAAATAAGGGAAAGGATAGAACAACCCCCTTCTTTAGCTTACGGCTTTCATTGTTTTCTGCTTCGCATATTCGGTTTGTAGCATTGCTCCCCTTTGTTATCCCCTTCTATCTTCACTTTTTTTTCTTTAGTTTTATATCCTGAGTAGGTTTATAAATAAGTTTTATAACTGAGAATTTAAGATTGGTAGAGAGTGTTGCATAGGTTGTGGGTTCAAATGAATGCCGACAACATGGTAAATGGCATTTTGAGTAGAGAACAAGAGGATCTATCAGAAATCATATGTGACAATATCCAAATGAACCATGGACTTCAGAATGAAATGGTCAATCATAACTTCCTTTTACAAGAGTTGAAGAAAATAGGAAATGATATAAAAATAGAAATCTCAGCAAAATCAAGGAAGAAATAGTTTGTTTATGGGAGGAAATTAAAAGGGACATACAGAAAGAACTGATATTATTTAAAGAGAGTTTAACAAAAGTCACAGGCGATATAAAATCTTTATCTAATAAAATAATAGAAATACAAACTAAAACAGAAACAACAGAAAACAAAATAAATAGAACAGAGGGAAAACAAATCCAAGAAGATTATTACAAGGCTAATTTGGAGCTAAGACTTCAAAAAAAGGCATTGAAAATAAGAGAGGTAGAGGAACAAGCAGGAGAAAATCTTATCACTAAAATTATTCCAGCCCTGGCACAATTTATAGACTGGTCAGAAGATCAAATTGATCCAGAGATTGACAAATTGTATAGAATAGAATCGGGGACTGCAAAAAATTACAACCTCCCTAGAGACGTCATGATTTTCTTTGTTAGAGAACAGGTGAAAGATCCCATTTTAGAAACTAATTTGAATAATAAGCTAGTAATTGATGGAAAAGAAGTTAAGGTATACAAAGCTATTCCTGCTGAAATTTTGAGGAAAAGGAAAGATTATACAATATTAACCGTTTTTGAGACAGAACCATATCAAATACAGATGGGAAAGAACAGAAAGAGTATCATTTATGTATAGAATGGTAATAAATTCAGATGATAAGATGAGAGATTTCCTTGTAAATAAGAATTAAGAAACAAAGCAAGAGGGGAAAAAAGAAAGGAGAGGCAAGGGGAAAAGAAAAGGTTGAAGTAAGAAGAGAAACTGGCTTGAGAAGAGAAGTTAGAGGGAAAAACACAGAAGAAGGGAATAATAGTTCAGAAGAGTTAGATAAAGGCTCTTCCGAAGAAGAAAGCGAATCAAACTCTGAGCAGGAAGTGAGAGGAAAAAAAACACACATAATTCCAAAAGTAATTCTGAAAGAAGGAGGAAAAGAATACATCAGGAACAGATAGAAAATGAAAAGGGGAAAAGAAAAACAAGGAGAAATAGGAAAACAACTTCAAAAGATTTAAGGTATAAAAAAAAATACCAAAAAAATTAATTTCTTGGAACATCAATGGATTAAATTGCAAATGTGAGAGAAGGAAAATATTAGAGAAACAAAAATTGGATTATCTATGTCTTCAAGAAACACATATGAGAAAGAGATACCATTTTTTTTTTAGAAAATGACAAACTAGGGGAATTATTTGTGGCCTGTAAGGAAGTTTATAAGAAAAGGGGGTTGCAATTTATATTAAAGAGAGAGGGCAAGCAAGAAAAATCTTTAAAGATGTGAATGGTCATTTTATAGCCATTGAGACCCTGTTTCTAGGGGGGAAAGTGTTATTAATAAACATATATGCACCAAAAGAGTGCTTAGCAGTTTTCTTTAAGAAACTATATCAAATAATAGCCAAACATGAATATGGGAAAATAATTATAGTAGGGGACTGGAATGGAGTTTGGGATCCAAAGATAGATAGATCTAATAGCAAAAAGAAAGATAAAGGAAAACTCCCAGAAGCAGCGTTTAAAATGGTTGAAAATCTAAACTTAATAGACATCTGGAGAAACTCTCACACCAACACAAGAGATTATACATAGTTTTCTGAAAGATTTAAAACCTGATCTAGAATTGATACAATCTGTGCTTCGAAACAGTTTAGTGAAGATATCCAAAAAATTGAAATTCTTCCTAAGACATTTTCAGACCACAACACAATTTTTATGGAGTTCAGTATGCCAAAAAAGGATTATACATAGAGACTAAAAGATTATTTATTGATGGATGAGGAAATTGTTAAAAAAAAATGAATTAAGATTTTTGTTTTCAAAACAACAAAACGGAAGGAATGTCAGAGCATACTATTTGGGAGGCTAGCAAAGTGGTCATAAGAGGCCGCCTTATTGAACAAGAAGCTAGGAAGAAAAAAATAGAAAATAACAAAGAGAAAGAATTATTAAACAGAATGAAAGAGAAAGAACAAAAATTTAAAGAGAATCCTTCTGACAAAAAAAGACAAGATATAGAAGTATTAAAGAAACAACTTGATCAAAAAATCACAAATCAAATGGCTATCAAATTGTCCTATTTAAAACAATTTCATTTTGAACATGCTAACACAACCGGGAAATGGATGGCACATAGACTTAGAATCATAGAATCATAGAATCATAGAGTTGGAAGAGACCACAAGGGCCATCCAGTCCAACCCCCTGCCATGCAGGAACTCCAAGTCAAAGCATCCCTGACAGATGGCCATCCAGCCTCTGCTTAAAGACCCCTAAGGAAGGAGACTCCACTACACTCCGAGGGAGTGTGTTCCACTGTCGAACAGCCCTTACTGTCAGGAAGTTCCTCCTAATGTTGAGGTGGAATCTCTTTTCCTGCAGTTTGCATCCATTGTTCCGCGTTTTAATCTCTGCAGCAGCAGAAAACAAGCTTGCTCCCTCCTCAATATGACATCCCTTCAAATATTTAAACAGGGCTATCATATCACCTCTTAACCTTCTCTTCTCCAGGCTAAACATCCCCAGCTCCCTAAGGCATTCTTCATAGGGCAAGGTTTCCAGACCCTTCACCATCTTAGTTGCCCTCCTTTGGACATGCTCCAGTTTCTCCACATCTTTTTTGAATTGTGGTGCCCAGAACTGGACACAGTATTCCAGGTGGGGCCTGACCAAAGCAGAATAGAGTGGCACTATAACTTCCCTTGATCTAGAAACTATACTTCTATTGATGCAGCCTAAAACTGCATTGGCTTTTTTAGCTGCCGCATCACACTGTTGACTCATGTTCAGCTTATGGTCTACTTGGACTCCTAGATCCCTTTCACATGTGGTCTCATTCAGCCAGGTGTCCCTCATCCTATATCTGTGCATTTCATTTTTCCGCCCTAGTCTATTCAGGTCATTTTGAATTTTGATCCTGTCCTCTGGGGTATTAGCTACTCCTCCCAGTTTAGTGTCATCTGCAAATTTGATAAGTATGCCCCCAATTCTGTCATCCAAATCATTAATAAAGATGTTGAATAGCACTGGGCCCAGGACAGAACCCTGTGGGACCCCACTGGTCACTTCTCTCCAGGATGAAAAGGAGCCATTGTTGAGCACCCTTTGAGTTCGGCCAGTCAACCAATTACAAATCCATGTAACAGTTAACTTGTCTATCCCACATTTTGCAAGCTTGTTTGCAAGAATGTCATGGGGAACCTTGTCAAAGGCCTTACTGAAATCGAGGTATACTATATCCACAGCATTCCCTTCATCTACCAAGCTGGTAATTTTATCAAAAAAAGAGATCAGGTTCGTTTGGCATGACTTGTTTCTCTGAAACCCATGTTGGCTTTTTGTGATTATGGCATCTTTTTTCCCCTTTTTGAAGATGGGGACAACGTTTGCCCTCCTCCAGTTTGCTGGGACTTCTCCTGTTCTCCAGGAGTTCTCAAAGATTATTGCCAATGGCTCTGATATTACATTTGCCAGTTCTTTTAATACTCTAGGATGTAGTTCATCTGGTCCTGGAGATTTGTATTCATTTAGGTTAACCAGGTATTCCTGTACTACCTCTTTACTTATTCTGTGCTGAATTTCCTCTATTCTGTCTCCAGTTCCATTATCCTTAGGTTGATGGAACTGGAGACAGAATAGAGGAAATTCAGCACAGAATAAGTAAAGAGGTAGTACAGGAATACCTGGTTAACCTAAATGAATATAAATCTCCAGGACCAGATGAACTACATCCTAGAGTATTAAACCTTAAAAACAAAAGGATAAAAGAACTATATTAAAGTTAAAGGACAAGGGAATGGAATATACACAACAATTAATTACCAATTTTTTTACAAAATTATTTAGAAAGGAAATGCCAACTGATACAAAAATAAAATTGATTAAAGATTATTTAGTAAAACAATAAATTCCACAGCTTACAGAAAAGCAAAGAACAGATTTAAACAAGCCAATCTCAGGAGATGAAATTCATCGAGCAATAAAGAATCTAAAAGACAACAAGGCACCAGGTACTGATGGCTTAACTGCCAAGTATTATAAAACATTTACAGTATAGAGGAACTTTTGCCACCTCTATACAATACTATAAGAGAAATTGAAATAGATAAATATCCTCAAACATGGTGTAATGCAACAATAGTATTGATTCCTAAAGAAGACAAGGACCCTGAACTAATAGAAAACTATAGACCAATATCTTTGTTCAACTTGGATTATAAAATCTTGGCGGAAAGATTAAAGATGGTATTATCTCAAACAATTCACGAAGATCAAGTGGGTTTTCTCCCTGGCTGTCAAATTAAAAATAATATAAGAATATTGATTGACTCTCTAGAATTTTATGAGCATTACAAAAAGAGAAAATTAGGAATTATATTCTTAGACTTAGAAAAAGCCTTTGACAATGTATGTTGGGAATTTATGAGGGAGGTAATAGTACAATACGGACTAGGGGAGAACTTTATAAAATGGACAAAGGCAATCTATAGGAAATAAACAGCACAGATTGTTATAAATGGCAAAAATTCCCAAGAGTGTAGAATAAATAAAGGAACAAGGCGAGGGTGCCCTTTGTCACCCTTGTTATTCATACTTACAATAGAAATTTTACTGCAAAAAATAAATGAAAAATAGATTAAGGGAATACAATTAAAGAATAATCATATAAAAATAAGAGCTTTTGCCGATGATATAGACATATTCCTGGATAATTCCCTAGACCAACAACAAAAACTATGGCCAATTTTGGATGAATTTTGTAATGTGGCAGGATTCAAAATTAATAGAAATAAAAGTGGAATATTACTTAAACATTTCTCCAAAACAGAGGAGGAAGATTTTAAGGCAAAATCAGATCTAGCAGTTATTTCAAAAACAAAATATTTACATATAATAATCACTAAACAAAATTCTGATCTCCTAGAAAATAACTATACCAGGACATGGAGTCAAATCTCTAAGAATCGTGAGAAATGGGAATCGCTACAATTCTCTTTGTTGGGTAAAATAGCTTTAATACAGACATATGTGCTACCCAAGCTGTTGTTCCTTTTTCAAACCATCCCCATATTAACTACAGACAAACTGCTTAAAATGTGGTAAAAGGCCATTAATAAATTTATATGGCAAGAAAAAAACATAGAATTAGATCAGCAGTATTACAAGATAGTAAGATAAACGGAGGTCTGGGCTTACCGAATTTGAAAATTTACTATAACTCATGTGCATTCGTTTGGTTAAAGGAGTGGATTAATCTTAAAAATGAAAAACTGTTGAACTTGGAAGGTGTTAATCTTGACAAAGGATGGCATGCTTACTTAATTTATACTGATGAAACCTCTTTCAAGGAATTCAATAAACATATAATAAGGGGAGCATTGATAAAAATTTGGCATAAATATAAAAGATATTTTTATTCCAAAATCCCAAATTGGACATCACCATTAGAGGCATTTCATAGATCAGATGGATTATATAAAGGAGATTGGATTAGCTATAAAGATTTGATGTATAGATCAAATCTGCTGCAGAGACTAGAGCTGCTGCAGAGACTAGAACGCAGAACAATGGATGCAAGCTGCAGAAAAAGAGATTCCACCTCAACATTAGGAGGAACTTCCTGACAGTAAGGGCTGCTTGACGGTGGAACACACTCCCTCGAAGTGTAGTGGAGTCTCCTTCCTTGGAGGTCTTTAAGCAGAGGCTGGATGGCCATCTGTCGGGTATGCTTTGACTGGGAGTTCCTGCATGGCAGGGGGTTGGACTGGATGGCCCTTGTGGTCTCTTCCAACCCTATGATTCTATGATTCTATGAGATCTGAAAAAGGAGAAGAGATAAAGTCATTATCGAGATTATATAAAGAAGAATTAAAGATAAATTGGTTAATTTATTATCAGATTAGAGAAAGATTCAAGAAAGACCTGATCTTCCAAGGATTTGAAAGAGAAACAAATGAAGTAGAAAAAATTATAAATAAAAGCAAGAAACACATGATATCAAAATTGTATAAGATCATATTAGATATGGAATTAAAAGAGGAAACAGTAAAAGATTTATGATAAAATGGATGAAAGATATTGGAGAATTGATCTCCCTAGACAGCTGGGGAAAAGTTTGGAAAAAGAACTTAAAATTTACTAGGAGTGCCCACTTAATAGAGAATTACTACAAAGTATTTTATAGATGGCATTTATCTCCTATCAATCTGGCAAAAATGAAAAAAAAAGATAAAAGCCTTATACAGGAAGGCAATTGTTGGAAATGCGGTCAGAAAAGTAATAATAATAATAATAATAATAATAATAGTGCCTGTGGTGCATGTGGTGGGAATGTAAGGTGATTAAGGAGTTTTGGATAACAATTCAAAATATATTGCAAGCAATACTCCAGATTAGAGTTGAACTAAATCCTAAAATCTTCTTATTAAACATAATAGAAGATCTAGAAAGAATATTAAATCAAGAAGAAAAAATGTCTTCCTCTACTTGATAACGGCAGCACGTATAATCCTTACCAAAAACTGGAAAATTAAAAATGTCCAGATGGTGATGATTGGATATTGAAAGTTTTTGATATAATGAATATGGATAAACTGACTATGAGAATTAATGGCCAAACAGATCAAAGATTTTATAATAAATGGGAAAAGTAACCAAAATGTTGGGTTGTTAAAATTGCTCAAGGTCAACTATTATTCTCCTAATTAACAAAGATCTCTTGGTGGATTGCAGCAACACTGTGGATTACACATTAAGGGCTATAAATGGATCAATAGAATTATGAAACATTAAGAAGCATTATTTGGATATTTTAGATATTTTCCTATTAAGATAAGTTTGGTGTTGTTTATGGACCTACTCCTTAGTTGCTTTATATCTAAAATAGATAACTTTGTAATTTGTAACAAAGCTACTGTTTATAATGTACGATTTTTTAAACAATAAAAAATAAATAAATACTTCACCAGATTGGATAGAATCACATGCAGTGAAGCCCGAGGCAATACAGTATTGGGGAAAAACAGATGGGAAGGAAAAAGTGGCTTGAAGCTGCCTTTTCTGAAGCCACATTGAAATTCCACCAACCGCACCACCAGCTCCCAAGGCAGCCAGAGTGATCATGTCATGACCACTTGGTATGGCTTTAAACCAGGAAGAAGTGGGAAAAAGCTGCTTCTTTTTGAAACAGCCTTTTTCTGCATAAGGCATGTAGAGGGCACTTTCCTGCCAGCTTCAAGGTATGTATCATCTAAATGCCACACCTTCAAGTCAGTCTGAAAGCGCCTCTGTTTAGCCCTGATGTTATAGCATCGCATTCAATGCCTGACAGACACATCCAGGTGCAGCTGTTAAAACCACTAAATTTGAAACTACCAGTAATGACATTAGCACTAAAGAAACTTCAGAGGTCAAGTCTTTTTCTGAAAGTTTTTCTTCAATGCTGGAAGTACTGTACTAAAAGCTGAATTTTTAGTGGCGAAATCAGCCAAGCTGATGGTCTTCCAAGCAGCAAATCTCACTTTGAATTGCCTGTTCTTCAGACCTTATTTTGAAAAAACCTTAGCAAATGTCATAAGATTGGAACTTATGGTCTCATCCAAATCAAGAAGGACATATTGCAAGAGAAAGATTGCACCTCAGAGCTGCAGTTGATAATAATTTTAGAGTTGTTGCAAACCTAATAGCCATTTTTAAATATCTGAAAGAATCCAGAAGAAGAGTGAACAAGACGATCAAAGGTGGAAACCAAAACTTATAAGTAACAAGTTAGGGATCTGGGAATGCTTAGCTTGAAGAATAGAAGACTAAGACAGCATTTACACTGCAGAAATAATGCAGTTTGACACTGGTTTAACTGTCATGGCTCAATGCTATGGAATTATGAGATTTGTAGTTTTGTGCGACATTTAGTCTTTTTCTCAGGTGCAGCCTAAGAGATGATATGGTCACTAACAATGAATATCTGAAGAAATGTCTTGTAGAAGATGGATCAAGCTTTCTTCTGCTGCTCCAGACACTATAATGCAAACCAATGGATTCAAATTATAAGAGATTCCACCTAAACATTAGAAAGAACTTCTTGAAATTGGAAACAACTTGAAGGAACACAATAAATATATTTGATGTAATAGAAACAAACTAACACTTTAGCACTGTTAAATGTTGACTAAGTGACAGTGAACTGCTGGGTACCAGTCAAATTTAAATAATTTGACCTGCTCTAACCTATGCCCATTTGCAATTCAGTTTGTCAGAGTTTGATTCTTAGAGAAAACCATAATTTTAGTTTTACTACAATTGATCGTTAAACAGTAATTCACAGTAATTGAAAAAGGTTCTCAACATTCATTTCAATTCTGCTTTAGGGAATGAGAAGAGGACAACATAATCTGCATACAGAAGTAGGAAAATTCTGATTAAGGCAAATCTAGGTAGGTGGAAAACCTCCACTGTGACAGAAGTAGTACATCCAGTGGAAACAGCAGAGCAACCGGCTGTGTCTCACCGAGCTGGAGAAGACACAGCCACAGGACAGGGACTTGTGCTTGTTTAGAGATAGCAAATGAGACAAGATTGCTCGCCTGGTAAAAGGGGCTCAGAGGTGTCCTGAAGAAGACCTAATTCAAGCAGATAGTATCCAGCAAGAGAAGAAGGAATAACAGACACAGAGGAGGTCAAAGGAGCAGTAACCCAGCCCCAAATTGCTGCCTAAACAGGTGCAAAGTCCACTCCACACACACACACACACACACACGTGTGTGAACAATTATGAAACAACAAACTCGAAAATATCCACCACAGTGAGGAAAAAAAAGTCTGAAGAAAGACTCAACTAGCAGTATTAAGGAAATAAGTTAAACAAAGACAAGCCATATTGGGAGAGAGAGGCTGGAAAATTAAGTACTATTCAACAGCTTTACAGTGCCCCCGTGTCATACACGGATGCATTATACATGGCTGAACGGAACTGGCAATGAGGCACATGCCCATGGGTGCATGCACCGCACCGAGGCACATGCACAAGCCCCATTATTTTCAATGGGGCTCAAGCATACACAGTATTTGCTTTACATGGGGGGGGGGGCAGAATGGGTCCCCCGCGTAAGGCAAGGGAGCGCTGTATTAAAGTCTTGGGTGAAAGAATAGATGGCATACTTATCAAATTTGTAAATGGCACCAAATTAGGAGGGGTACCTAATAGCCCAGAGGAGAAGAACAAAATTTAAAATGGCCATAATAGATTAGAAAGCTGGACCACAACTAACAAAATGAATTTCAACAGTGGGAAATGTAAGGTACTGCACTTAGGCAGAAAAAATGAAATGCATAAATATAGTATGGGGAACACCTAGCCTAACAAGACTTCATGTGAAAGGGATCCAGGAGTTATAGTAGACCACAAGTTGAACATGAGTCAACAGTGTGATGCAGCAGTTAAAAAAGCCAATGCAATTCTAGGCTGCATCAATATAGGTATAGTATCTAGATCAAGGGAAGTAATCTTGGTTTTTGTACAGCGCCGTGTACACTTACGGCGCTTTATAAATAAAGCTAATAATAATAATAATAATAATAATAATAATCTGCTTTGATCTGGCCTCACCAGGAACATTGTACCCAGTTCTGGGCACCACAATTCAAAAAGAATCTTGACAAATTGGAGCATGTAAAGAGGAGGACGACCAAAAAGGTGAAGGGTCTGGAAACAATACCCTATGAGAAAAGATTTAGGCAGCCTGGCATGTTTAGCTTTGAGAAGAGACTCTATGATGGCCCTGTATGGGGTGTCATATTAAAGATGGAGCAGGCTTGTTTTCTGCTGCTCCAGAGAATAGGACCCATTAAAATGGATGCAAGCTTCAGGAAGACATTCCACCTAAACATTAAGAACTTCCTGACATCGAGAGCTGTTTTACAGTGGAACAAACTTCCTTCGAGTGTGGTGGAGTCTCCTTCTTTGGAGGTTTTTAAACAGGGGCTGGATGCTCATCTGTTGTGGATGTTTTGATTGTGAGTTCCTGCATGGTAGGGGGTTGGACTGGATAGTCCTTGTGGTCTCTTCTATGATTATATGATTTTATCATTCTCCTATTCTATGACAATTCACCATGCTTATGAAGGGATTTGCTGCTTTGAGAGTGTATTTGGGAGTGCCCCTTGCTCATGAGAAGGTCTTAATACTTCTTTGTGGGGGGTAAAGTATCAAGATTGATACTACTGCACAGAATTGTAGGCTTTCTTGGAAAAGCTTGAGGTTTTGAGGAACAGATTCTTGGTCTTTACCACAAGTTCCAGGAGCTTAATAAAGGAATTTGAACTTTGTGGATTTGAAGGCTTTCATGGCCGGCATCTGTGGAGCTTTCGGGCTATGTGGCCATGTTCTAGAAGAGTTCCTTTCTCTCTTCTAGAAGGAACTCTTCTAGAACATGGCCACATAGCCCGAAACCTGCACAAAAACTATGAATTTGAACTTTGTTTGAATGGCCGTAGCCCTTGGTTGGGCTTTCTTGTGGTGCCTGTATGATGCCATAGATCTCACTATAAGATTAGGTTAACTAAGGGAAGGGATTTCTTAGGTCCTAGAATCATAGAATTGGAAGACACCACAAGGGCCATCCAGTCCAACCCTGTGTCATGCAGGAACTCTCAATCAAAGCATACCTCACAGATGGCCATCCAGCCTCTGTTTAAAGATCTCCAAGGGAGAAGACCACTATACTCCAAGGGAGTGTGTTCCACTGTCGAACAGCTCTTACTGTCAGGAAGTTCCTCCTACGTTGAGCCGGAATCTCTTTTCCTGCAGTTTGAATCCATCGTTCTGTGTTCTAGTCTCTAGAGCAGCAGAAAACAAGCTTTCTCCCTCCTCTATATGACATCACATCAAGCATTTAAACAGGGCTATCATATCACTTCATAACCTTCTCTTCTCCAGACTAAACATCCCCACCTCCCTAAGGCATTCTTCATAAGTTATGGTTTCAAGACCCTTAACATTTTAGTCACCCTCCTTTGGACACACTCCAGTTTCTAAATGTCCTTTGTAAACTGTGGTGCCCAGAACTGGACACAGTATTGCAGGTGGGGCCTGACCAAAGCATAATAGAGTGGCACTATTACATCCCATGATAATAATAATAAATTTTATTTATATACTGCCTTTCCAAAAAGATCAAGGCGATTTACAAAATTCCATAAACAAATACACAAAGTACATAAATCATTTACATAAGCAAATAAATAAAATACCTAAACAATACACAACGTATACAAACTAAAAATTTCATCCCTCATCCCTTACCTAAAGTACAACCATCATTAAACGTTAAACAAAATTACATAAACAAATACATAATACATAAAATGATTTACATAAGATAATAATAATAATAATGTATTAATATTTCCCATGGATCAAGGCGGGATTACATCAATAAAATAGTATAATACTGATACAAAATATAGTCAATAAAACACTTATACTGAAATATAAACATTCCTATTAGTTCTAGAAAATAGCAGAGTCATCAGATAATCAAACAATCATAGTCAGGAGTGGAGCATTTCGTCATGATCTCTTATATAGAATCCAGTGGGTAAGCCCACCGGAAGACATCCATCTTAAGTGCCTTATTAAAGGTCATTCCACAATTTAGGAGCCCTGGAAGTGAATGTCCTATGGGAAGTTGTCATTGATCTAGCATTATTATATTCCAATAGAAACTTCCCAGATGATCTGAGTGTGCGGGGCAGATTGTGTAGGGAGAGGCGTTCCCGCAAGTAACTCGGGCCCGAGCCATGTAGGGTTTTAAAGGTAAATAACCAGCACCTTGTACTGAGTCCAGAAGCTAATCAGCAGCCAGTGAAGAGAATTTAACACAGGTGTTATATGGTCAGACCTAGGTGTACTGGTGACCAATCTGGCTGCCGCATTTTGAACCAATTGGAGCTTCCGAACTTGGTACAAGGGTAGCCCCAAGTAGAGCGCATTCCAGAAATCTAAACGAGAGATTACCAGTGCTTCAAGAACTCCCAGACTGCAAACTTCATCCTTTACGGGAAGTGTGACCCTGTCCAGGACTTGTTGACAAATCTCCATCCTCAGACTTGGGGTACCTATCGCAAATACCTCTGTTTTCTCTGGATTCAACTTGAGTTTGTTGTCTCTCATCCAGCCCATTACCAATCTAAGGCAGGTATCCAGAGGAGAGATGCCATCCTTAGTCACTGCAGCAGTCAGAGACATAGAGAAGTAGATTTTGGTGTCATCAGCACATTGATAACACCGCGCCCCATGTCTCCAGATGATCTCACCCAGCAACTTAATGTAAATGTTAAACAAGATGGGGGACAGAATGGTGCGCTGAGGGATGCCAAATGTCAGCTCTTTTAGAAGAGCAGCTGTCCCCCAGCTTCACCATATGGAATCTACCCGAGAGGTAGGAACGGAGCCACCAAATTGCAGTGCCTCCAATACCTAACTCCCTCAGGCGTTCCAGAAGGATATCACAGTATATGGTATTGAATGCCGCTGAGATGTCCAAGAGCACCAGCAAGGTGACACTTCTCTTGTCGATGCCCAGATGGAGATAATCGATTAAAGTGACCATGGCAATCTCAGCTCTGTATCCTGCCCTAAATCCGATTTGAAATGGGTCCAGATAATCAGCTTCATCCAAGACAGCCTGGACCTGGAAGGCAACCGCCCTTTCAAACACTTTGCCCAGGAATGGTAAAAGGGAGACTGGGCTATAGTTGTTTCTCACCAGGGGATCCAGGGAGGGTTTTTTTTAAAGCAGTCTAACTACTGCTTGCTTTAATTTTGATGGAAATATTCCCTTCCTGAAGGAGGCATTGATTATAGATTGCAAAAATATTTTTATTGCATCCCCTCCCTGGGTGGTCAACCATGATGGACAAGGATCGAGAGGGCACATTGTCTTCCTTACACTTCCAAGAATCTTTACTTCATCAGTATTTACAAACTCAAAATGATCCAGTCTGAAATAGCCCAAAGAATCACTGGACACCTCTCCTCCTGTTTCTGTTATAATTCCCCCATCCAGATCGACCCTTATCTGAGAGATTTTATCTGTGAAAAAGTCATTAAAAGCATCACAGCAGGCTTTAGTTGGTGCCAATAAAAAGTTCAGGGTGGGAGGCAATTGAGTTAACTCTTTAACCACCCTGAACAGCTCTGCTGGATGAGACTCCACAGATGCAATATGTGTAGCATAGAAAGAATTCTTTGCCGCATCTATTGCTACCGTCAATGTTTCCACCAGTGGCACTCTAGTCGTTGCACATCCTGCTTCATTTGACGAAGCTTTTCCATGTACCATGTTTTTTTTATTGGTGTGGGCTGCAAAGGACATCAGGAGTATCTATAGTCTTGGTAAGATCGTTATTCCAGGTATCAACCAAGGCTTCGACAGAATCACCATCATTCCCAACCATAAGACCCTCTAGAGCTTCCTGGAACCTTTTGGGTTCCATCAGCTTTCGAGGGCAGACCATTTTAATAGGTCCTCCACCCATGATGGGGATATGGGTAGTAGCCTTCAGTCCCACTTTGAGCAGAAAGTGATCCGTCTATGACAGAACAGAGGTATGAATTATCTCTGCTCACATATATTCCTGATCCGTACTAAAGACCACAATGTGTTGGCCCTGAAACTAACTGGGACAGGCCCATGGTAGTCATGGAGTCCATGAACTCCGAAGCTGCACCTGTCAGATCTAATGAGCTGGACCCGAAGGGGATATTGAGGTCTCCCAAGAGCCTGGGAGACTCCAGCACCAGCTCTAATACCAGCTGTGTCAGCTCAGCTAGGGAGTCTGTTAAGCAACGAGGTGGACAGTATACTAACAGAATCCCCAAACTGTCCCTAGCTTACACTCAATGTAATCTGTTTTTCGGACAGGTCTCCTGGTCAAAGTGATGGTGCTTTTTTTTGGACTAAGGCAACTCCCCCACCCACCTTCCCTGGCCTGCTCCTTAATGGCATACCCAGCTGGGAGGGCCTTAGCCCAGGTCACACTACTGTCCTCCCCCAGCCAGGTTTCCGTAAAATAAGCCAAGTCGGCATTCTCCTCCTCCAATAAATCATGGATTATATGAGATTGGTTCCTAACCGACTTGGCATTGCAAAGGAACAAGGTGGTCTGTGGTATGGTTGGGATGGCCCTTGGTTCTTTTGGGTTAACAAGGGGGATGGAAGACAGGATAGATTTCAGGCATCATTCTCGTCTTCCCTTAAATTTCATTTCCACCCTGTTAACTCTATATCTCTCATTGCCCCACACTACTCCAATTGGCATGCCACTGCCAAAATCCATAATCTTGTGATTTCCCCCATCCACAACACTGCTCCCCTTCCCACTCCCATCATTTTCCATTAGTAGCTGTGGAAAATAGTATCAATGGTATCAATATGTGGAAGATAGACTTATTAATTAATTAATTTGATAGTCATTATTATCTACCTCCCTACAACTTAAGCTACCAACATTTGGTAGTTAGCTATTCCGAGAAGTAACGAAAGGGGGAGGTAGAGAGATCAGTTTAAGATTTTTAGCACCCATCTTGCAATTCAGGATGGGACAAGTCCGGGGTTTGGCTGTGGGCCGGTTTTATAAGTGCTGCTCCACCGGCACCTCCCCTTTCTCCTTCCTTCCAAGGCGCAGCAAGTGTTGCTCCAGCGCTGAAGCTATAAGATCTTCCGGTGCTGGCGCTGTGGGCTCCTTCAGGGATCGACCAGCAGGCTGACTTTATAGGTGCCAATCCCATTGGCATCCCCTTTCTCCCTCCTTCTGTGATGTGGCAGGTGTTCTTTCAGCACTGGCACCGTGGGCTCCTTCAGGGGTCGACTGGCAGGCCAGCTTTATAGGTGCTGATCCCACTGGCACCTCCCCTTACACGGCATGGCAGGTGTTGCTCCAGCGCAGGTGCTATGAGGTCTTCTGGCAAGGTTCTGTGGGCTCCTTCAGGGGTTGACTGGTGGGCTGGCTTTATAACGGCCATTCCCACCGACACGGCAGGTGTTGCTCTGGTGCTGGCTCTATGAGATCTTCCAATGCTGGAGCTGTGGGCTCCCTCAGGGGTTGACCAGCGGGCTGGCTTTATAAGTGCTGCTCCCACCAGCACCTCCCATTTCTCCCTCCTTCTGCGGCACGGCAGGTGTTGCTCTAGCACTGGTGGTATGAGGTCTTCCGCCGCTGGCGCTGTGGGCTCTTCAGGGGTTGACGTGGGCCAGCTTTGTAGGTGCCACTTCCCCTGGCACCTCCCCTTTCTCCCTCCTTCCATGGCACAGCAGGTGTTGCTCTGGCGCTTGGTGCTATGAGGTCTTCCAGCACTGGCCAAACAAAACATATAATAATAATAATAATAATAATAATAATAGTAAAATTTATTTATATTCTGCCTTTTCCCAAAGGAATCAAGGCGGGTTACAAAATAATAACAATAGAATACAGGAATAAAAATACAAAGTAAAAACAATAATGCATTATACTATCCCCTTACACCCCCATTACTTAATAGTAAAACACAGTAACAGTTAAAGTAGTTACATAAAAATTAATAATAATACATAGCATAGTAAATAATGTATATAATGTATACCCAAACAAAACATAATATATACAAACTAAAATTCCATCTCTCATCCCTTAAGTAAAATACAATCACCATTACACATTAAAAACAGAATAAAAAATAGAGGTGCTTTCCTCTCTTTTGGACTGGTCTCTAGGAGCCTTCGGGCCTTAGCTTCTCTTTCCTCCTTACAGTCTCTTCTGGCTGCACGGTTTTAAAGAAGAGCAGAAGGGTAGGGCCGATGGATGATAAGTGCTGGTCCCTAGGAGCCTTTCAGGCCTCAACTTCTCTTGCAGTCTCTTACAGTCTCTTCTGCCTGCTGATCTAGACAATATACATCTATTGATGCAGCCTAAAATCGTATTGGTCTTTTTTAGCTGCTGCATTGCACCATTGACTCATGTTCAACTTGTGGTCTACTTGGACTATTAGATCCCTTTCACACATAGTCTCATTCAGCCAGGTATATCTGTGCATTTTGCTTTTCCGCTCAAAGTCCACTACCTTACATTTCTCTGTACTGTATTGGATTTTGGCCCTGCGTTCTAGTTTGATCAAGACATTTTTAATTTTGATCCTGTCTTCTGGGATATTAGCTACTCCTCCTAATTTGGTGTCATCTGCAAATTTGATAAGTATGCCCCCAATTCTATCATCCAAGTCATTGATGTTTACAAATCTTTTCTAGCCCACATTTTACCAGCTTTTCCCCTTTTTTGAAGATGGGGACAATGTTTGCCCTTCTACAGTCTACTGGGATGTCTCCTGTTCTCCAAGAGTTCTCAAAGATTATTGCCAATGGCTCCGATATTACATTTGCCAGTTCTTTTAATACCCTTGGATGCAGTCCATCTGGTCCTGGAAACTTACACCCTTTACAGACAGCCCAAAAGGGCTGTTCCTGCACTGAAAGTAGGGCTGGGGAGAATGCAGCATCCCCAGCCCTAGCACATATGGATGGCGCCATTTTGACATCAAGCCATCCATACGTGTGAGCAACGATGGTGTCACGGCGTGCGCCACATCTACACAGACTAGTGAACACCTGATGTCATTGCGATGCCACGGGGCACTTAGGGCGGCCTTTCAGCATCATGAAAAGGAGCTCTGAAACAGAGCTCCTTTTCGCTGCCTTTACACGGCCATACCAATGATGTGGAAGAGAAAGGGGCCAAGAGCCCCCTTTCTTCCCTTTCCCGCACCTGTCGGGGTGTCCTTGGGGCATGAAGCTCCAAGGACACCCCTTTCCAGGCCACAGGGAAGTGGCGTTTTGCCACTTCTCCGAGGCCTGGAAATGGATTGGGGCCTCTGGACATACCAGTGAGGCTGCCCTAGCCCCAATCTGGTGCAGAAAGGGGCGCCCACGAACTGCCCTTTTGGAGTGAACTGTAATAATAATAATAATTATTATTATTATTATTATTTCTTACCCGCCCCTCTGTAAAACAACTGAGGCAGGGTACAACAAGGTTAAAAAACAGATTACAGATTAAAATAATTCAAGAATTCCATCCCAACCTCCCCCCCCCCCCCCAAAATAGGATTAAACTAGTTAAGTTTAAAATTAAATTACTGACAATAGAAATACAACACAACATGATACACAAATAAAAACCGCAATGCTGGCCACAGCATGGATAGCAACAAAATACAGAGGGGGTGGGGGAATAGGGAGCTGGGAATTGGCTTAAAGATTTTAGGAGCCGGGTAGATTATACGGTTTCAGGGAAGGCCTGCCGGAAGAGATGCATCTTTAAGGCTGTCTTACATTACAGTCTAGTGATGTAATGAAACGCATCTCATCCGACAGGCCATTCCATAGCCTGGGAGCAGAAGCAGAAAAGGCCCTCTGGGCGGTCTGCACTAACCTAGTCTTCATGGGCTGCAACAGATTCCTCCCAGAGGACCGAAGCGTGCGGGGGGGGGGGGGTTCATATGGGGAGAGGCGGTCCCTGAGATAAGATGGACCCAAGCCATGTAGGGCTTTAAAGGTTAAAACCAACTCCTTGTACTGCGCCCGGAAACTGATCAGCAGCCAGTGGAGAGCTTTAAGCACAGGTGTAATGTGCTCTCTCCTAGATGTTCCGCTAAAAAGACTGGCTGCCATATTTTGAACTAGTTGCAGTTTCCGGGTTAGGCACAAGGGTAGCCCCATGTAGAACGCGTTACAGAAATCCAAACATGAGGTTACCAAAGCGTGCACCACTGTTTCCAGGTCCCTCTGATCCAGGTAGGGGCGCAGCTGGCGTATCAGCCGAAGCTGATAACAGGCGCTCCTGACTGCAGCATTCACCTGACTAGTCATGTGAAGCGACGAGTCAAGGAGGACCCCCAGACTGTGAACAGGGTCCTTCAAGGAGAGTGTGACTCCATCTAGGACCAGAAGATGAATTCCCGAACCTGATTTTGGGCCTGTAACAGCTAGTACCTCCGTTTTGTCTGGAGTTTCAGCCTGTTTTTCCTAATCCAATCCATTACCGCTGCAAGGCAGTCATTAAGAGGAGAGACATCATCTGAAGTCTGAACCGATGATCTGGTCATGGAGAGGTATATCTGAGTGTCGTCAGCGTACTGAAGACACTGACCTCTATGCCTCCGAATGATTTCACCCAGCGGCTTCATGTAGACATAGCATCGGGGACAGGATGGCACCCTGAGGGACGCTACAATTAAGTTCAATCTTGGAGGAGCAACTGTCCCCGAGCCTCACCCTTTGAGATCTCCCAGAGAGAAAGGACCGGAACCACCAGAGTGCGGTGCCCCCAATCCCCAATTCCCTCAGTCGACTCAAGAGGATGGAGTGATCTACAGTATCAAAAGCCTCTGAGAGATCCAAGAGCACCAGCAGGGTTACACTACCCATCGATACTCAAGCGGAAGTCGTTGGTCAGAGTGACCATGGCAGTCTCTACTCCATGTCCTGTCCTGAAGCCGGTTTGAAATGGATCAAGATAATTGGTTTCATCCAAGACAACCTGGAGTTGAGAGGCGATTGCTCTCTCGATCACCTTGTTCCAAAAAGGGAGCAAGGACACTGGTCTATAGTTGTTCCTGTCCAGGGGGTCAAGAGAATGCTTCTTCAGGAGGGGCTTAACAGCCACCTCCTTCAGACAGGATGGGAAACAGCCTTCTCTGAGGGACGCATTGATTGTATCCCGAAGGAATACCCTCAGTGTGTCCCCTCCCTGGACGACCAGCCAAGATGGACAAGGATTGAGGGAGCAGGTTGTCTTTTTCATACTTCCAAGAAGCTTGTCATCGGTACTCACAGGTTGGAACTCATCCAGCAAAATGACATCAACGGAGATCTATTAGTTCTAGTGGGAAATTGACATCTAAGACATCTATGTAAAGCCCCTTCATTTAGATTAAGCAGGTATCCCTGTAGTATCTCCACTTATTCTGTGATGAAATTCCCCTGTTCTGTCCTCTGCTTTATTTTTCTCAGGTTGAGTACCCTATACCTTTTCTGAGCAGACTGAACCAACGGAAGTGTTGAGTAATTCTGTGTTTTCTCTGTCCCCTGTTAGTATTTTGCCATCTTCTTCACAAAGTGGCCCTACCATTTCTCCCTCCTTCCTTTTGCTGCAGATATACCCCAAAAAAGTCCTTTTTACTGTTCTTGACCTCTCTGGCAATCCTGAGTTCATTTTGCACTTTAGCTTTTCTGGCTTTACCCCTATATGTACTCTCTATTTGTTTGAATTCCTCTTTAGTGATTTCCCCATTTTTACATTTCTTATACATGTTCCATTTAAAATTTATCTCAGTTGAAAGTTCATTGGTCATCCATCCTGGTTTCTTTAGATACCTCCTATTTTTCTTCCGCATTGCAACTGTTTTAATTTGTGCCTTCAGTATCTCCCTTTTCATCCCATCCATCCCTTTTAGTATACATGACCATGGGATCACCCCAGTATTTCTCTAAGTTTACTGAACTCAGCTCTCCTAAAGTCTAGAATGCGTGTCTGACTATGCCTGGCTTCTCCTTTCCACTGTATAACAAACTCTAGGAGAATGAACCCACCTAATGAACCCACCAGTTGTACCCAATTAACCAGGTCATCCCTGTTGGTTAGGATCAGATCTAAAATGGCTGATACCTTGGTTGCCTCTAATTATTATTATTATTATTATTATTATTTGTATCCCGCCTCTCCATTTGAGGAACAGGGCGGGTAACAGCAAGGAAAATTTCAAATGCAAAAATCACAGAAAATAATAATGAAACAGTCCCTGAAAACTCCCACCCTTCTACCTTCCCTCCCATCAATACAAAATAATAACATTAAAAATATTTAACTGGATTAACATCAGTTAAAACAGCTCCGCAAAAAGTGACAGCAATATGACAATAATGGGCAATAATGAGGGGGGCTGATTAACATGGATGCTTTATTCTGTTTTAGGAGAGGTTAGTCTGGGAAAGCCTGTCTGAAGAGGATTGTTTTTATTGCCTTTTTAAAAGTGTCAAGATCTGATGAACCTCCTTCGGCAGGTCATTCTAAATTTTTGGAGCTGCAGCTGAAACAGTACTCCAAGAAGTCACCACCAGTCTAGTTTTTCCTGACTGCAGTAGGTTCCTCCCGGAGGACCTGAGTGCACAGGAAGGATTATATGGGAGGAAGTGTTCCTTCAAGTAACCTAGACCCAAGACGTGTAAGGCTTTATAAGTACAGTGGTCCCCCGGGTTACGAAGGTAATCCGTTCCGGGATTACCTTCGTAACCCGGAAGCTTTCGTTTCCCGGGGGACCGCTATTGTAAACGGACCACGTGGCCGATTTAAAGGGGCCGCGTGGTTTTTTTCTTTCGTATCCCGGGGGATCTTTCGGATCCCGGGGGATACTGTAGTGGTCCCGCCGGTTTCGTACCCCGGGGTTTTCATACCCCGGGGGATTCGTAAGCCGGGGGACCACTGTAATAACCAACACCTTGAATTGTGCCTGGAAGCTGACAGGCAGCCAGTGTAAAGATTTTGAGATAGGTGTAATTAGGTCAAACCTAGATTTTCTTGCGACCAATCTGGCTGCCATATTTTGCACTAGTGGAAGCTTCCGAACATGGTACAAGTGTTGCCCCATTTAGAGTGCATTGCAGAAATCAAGATGAGAGGCTACCAGCGCATGTACAACCGTTTCTAGGTTCTGTGACTCCAGGTAGGGTCACAGCTGGCGAATCAGACAAAGCTGATAACAGGCACTCCTGGTACCATAACCTGAGATGACAGTTGAAATGACGAGTCCAGGAGCACCCCCAAGCTGTGAACACACTCCTTTGGGGAATGTGACCCTGTCCAGGACTGTTGAGCCTATCTCCATACCCGGATTGCGGTTACCTATCACAAGTACCTTGTTTGGATTCAGCTTAAGTCTATTTTCCCTCATCCAAACCATTACTGACCTCAGCCAGTCATTCAGAGGGCAGGTGCCCTCCTTGGTCACTGAAACAGCCTGAGACATAGAAAAACAAGTTTGGGTGTCATCAGCATGCTGATAACACCACCCCCCCCCCATGTCTCCAGATGATCTTGCCCAGTGGCTTCATGTAAATGTTGAACAGCATGGGGGACAGAATGGCACCATGAGGGACACCAGATGTCAGCTCTCTTTTAGAAGAACAACTGTCCCCCAGCATCACCATCTGGAATCTGCCTGAGAGGTAAGACTGGAGCCACTGCAAACCATAGCCTCCAATTCCTAACTCTACTAAGCGTTCCAGATAGAAACCATGTTCTATGGTATCAAAGGCCGCTAAGAGATCCAAGAGCACTAACAGGGCCACACTTCCCCTGTCAATGAACAGACGTAGATCATCAACCAAGGCGACCAGGACAGTCTCCACTCCGTATCCTGACCTGAAGCCAGTTTGAAATGGATTGTGATAATAAGTTTCATCCAAGACTGCTTGGAATTGGTTTGCAACCACTCTCTCAATCACCTTTTCCAGAAAGGGGAGGAGAGAAACTGGTCAGTAATTGTTTTTATCCAGGAGATCAAGGTAAGGCTTTTTACATATCCGTTTAATATCAGTTTAAATACTGTGAGTTTTAAACTAGATGCAAAACAGCCTTCCCTGAAGGAGGCATTGATTATGGATTTTAACAATTTAATGGTTGCCTCACCTCCCTGGATGACCTTTTCCACCTTTTGGACAATGAAATTGTCTTCGAGGCAAGTGAGGAATTTGCTAGACCTTGAGGATTTGGCTGATTTTGAATTCCAGCAAATATCAGTCACCCATCACTACTACATCCCTTCTTTCTGAGTGTGTGGTCATCTGTTCTATAAAGGCATCGTCCAATTCCTCCATCTGACTTGGGGGTCTGTAGTAGTAACAGATCCCCAAGTAGCATCCCTGTTTTCCCTCTCCTTTAATTAGAAACCTCTCCACCTAGCTTCTAGGATTTATGTCCTGGATCTCTTCACTGGTGTAAATATCCCTGGCTTATAATGCTGTTCATTCTCTTTTCCTGTTCGGACTGTTTCTCTTTAAAAGGTTATACCCCTCTTTTTTTACATTCCAATCATGAGACTCATCCCACCAGGTTTCAGTGATGACTATCATATTGTATTTGCTCTGTTGTGCTAGGAGTTCAAGTTCATCCTGCTTATTTCCCATGCTCTGTGCATTAGTGTAGAGACATCTAAGACCATGCCCCCCCCCACTTGCTGCCTGTGCAAGTTTTTTTGCCTCCCACTGTTGGGTCTTTGCACTGTTTGCCTTGTTCCCTCTATGACAGTTTTACTATTTTCTTCAGTGCTTTTGCCTTCCAGATTACTGTCTCCCTCTCCCACATAACTCAAAGCCCCCCTGATCAAATTTTTGAGACTACTGGCAAAGTATTTTCTGACAACTGACGTCAGATACAACCCATCCCTGGCCAGAAGTCTCTCCTCGTGGAACTGCAGCCCATGATCTAAAACCCCAAATTGTTCCTGGCTATTCATTCAATGGCTTCTCATTTTGAAGAGATGACCTGCACCTCCAGGACATAATGGAAGAGTCCTCTGACACATCAGGGTCTGTCAGCTTTGGAGTATATTTTAGAGGACATTGGTGTGCTCAAGTACAGCCAAATTATTAGACTGGAGAAGGTTTGCTATCTTATTTTACCTTTTTTAGAGGGTTCTTCCCCAGTTGTGGTAGCTGTATGGATTTAGGCTAAGGAGTTATCCTTAGTTAGTTTTTTGATGTGATCACATGTCTGGTTATTTCAGGTTATTAGCTCTAGGTCTTCCAAGTCCTTAGATTAGAGCATTTGTCATGAATGTCTCTGGTATAACATTTTGTTCATGGCAATCTATGTGGCTAGCATGCATAATGGAATAGAACCAACAGATGGAGTGCTTCAGATAACTGGTTCTGGAAGCAGACAACTGTCCAGTCCCATAGACCTGTAAAAACTTGGAGGGGTGAAGTTGTGTGGGGCTTTGGCCTCTTGCTAGCTGTCAGTACTAAAAATAGTTATAGAAATACAAGTAGAGACTTTGAAGGTTTTTTGGCATTCTAAGGAGCTTTGAGCAGTTTAACCCATACCTGTTGATCACATACTGCAATACTGTGTTTTCTCGAAAGGAAAAGGACTACCGTAGGTCCTCAGTCCATTTGGAATTGACTACTTGCTTTGACAAAGACACAGAACTCTGTGATTTTAAAATTCTTAAGACATTGGACGGGTGGCCCAGAGAAAGAGGCCATAAGGTAGATATATGGGAGCCTTTATCCTCTTTATTAGGTGTTTGCATGAACAATAGGGTGCCATTTGTACATCTTCTTATGAGGCTGCTCTCTTTTATGCTGTGGTCATGACTGCATTTTTGGGGCCCTGGGGGTAAGCAAGTTGGTCATGGCCTCTAAGGGAGATAAGACTGCCTAAGCATTTAGTGATTTAGTTTTCTCAAAGGAGAAGGCAGTATTAAAAATTCAGGCTTCAAAGATGGATCATAAGGGAAATGGGTTAGAAATCTCATTGGGTCTTTGTTTGGATCTGGTCCTATGCCAAGTTCATGCCTTACAGTCCTATGTGTGCAATCAGAATAGATTGGCTGGGGGTTCTTTTTTGTAATGTTGACTTTTCACCCCGTCAGTTCTGGTCCGTTACTTCAAAATCCTTGCATTGCTTGGGCTTGGCATGCATTCAGTTCAAATTGGGACAGCCTCTACATTCTTTGGTGTGGGCTTAGGCATTCAGCGTATTAGGTGTTGGAGATCAGCTGCTTTCAATAGGAATGTGAATATCCCTTAAGTTTTGACTGTGTTATGGACTACTGTTGTTTTTCTCTCAGCTCCTAGATGATGTTTAGTGAGATGATGGATCCTGATCAGTAGCCATAGTATGGTTCACTGGGTATCATGCCAGACCTGAAGTTGCCACGGTGCTGAACCGGGTTTGAGCGATATTACCATGGTGGAGTGGCTTGGTAGAAGGGGCCTTGTTGGTTTGTTGCTTCTTTTGTTTGAGGCCCTCTCTTCAAGTACCTGGGTGGAAGTGACTTGGGCTTACTGAAGGGTATAGCCCTCATTTTACCAACTTTATATGATTTCTGTTTCATATAAAGACAATATTCAGGGTAGTTATTTGATCTGCTATTTTGCCATGCCACTTGTATCTGTCAGAAGAAGGAAATAGGTTATTCCTTGGGGATTTGCAGCAAGGGGGGGAGGGCCATTTTGGTTGACCTCCTGGAAGAAAGGGACTAAGTGGATGTTTGTCCCTTGTCCATGGCAGGTAATGGGAAGAGAGAGTGAGAAAATACAAGAGTTCAGTGTACAGCTTGGCACCCTTTTAGTGAAGAGTTTCAGCTCTGGAACAGCTGGGATCTGGGAGGTCAGAAAGGAGTCTGTCCTTGGGGCTGAAGGGGGATTCACTCTCCCTTATAGAATCCTGGGACTTGGAAAGCAGTGCCTGGGTATACCTTCCAGTAAATGAGCAGCTGGTGAGCAACAAGTATTGGTTTGCCTTTGGGAAGGCTAAGGAGTTTATCACACTGGGGCTAATTTCGGTATTAAAGAGATATTAAAGCAAAGTTAAACTATTTTGCAAATAAAGGGGAAATGACATGCAATTTCACAAATGAGGACCACACACATTTGCATTCCACACATAATAACATGAAAATGGGGGAAAAAATCAAAGTTGCAATTCATATTCAGCAATGTTTACAGCAGAGACAAAGTAGAAATAAAGGAGAGTTGGACATACTGTTCATGTTCACAAATGGAGGGGGAGTCATCCTGTAGCTGTAAATCATGGAGCCCCACAGCTTCTACCTCCTTTTGTGACGGCTAGAAGGTGGGAGTGCCTCATGGGGCTTTTGAGAAGGAGCAGGCACCTAGAGATCATTATGGGGTCCTCCTCCCACCCCAACAAGGCAATCTATGCCAGGATTGCGAGTAGGTTGGAGATATATAAATGTTCCTTTATCTATCTCCTTTATCTGTCTACCCTTATACACATACAAAGGTGCCTTTATCTATCTCCCTATTACACTATCTGTCTTCATGTGTGTAAACATGGAAAGATACTACATGTATACATAGCACTGTTCCAGTAAATATATGGTTTCAGAAACCAAAACATGTTCCTACACATCCTGCCAGCCAGCATCTAGTCCCACCAAACGCTATCTCCCCAAGGAGATGGACAATGCTGTGCCTTAACTCCTTTTCCAAAAGCAAAATAACCACATATCAAAACCGGGCATGCTCTTGGGGGGGGGGGGTGGAGGAAGCAGCAGCTCTTTCTCCAAGGCACCACTGGCAGCAATCCCACCCCATAGAACCATGGGAAAACCAGCAAAACAAGAAAAATGAGGGATATACCGAAGATAGCATGAATTTGGCAATAATACCATTACAATTTTGCAAATAAAGCCAATTCGAAAATGCATTTTCACTAAAGAGCTAAAGTTAAAAAGATCTGGATTAATCTTACTTTATGTCTGGCTTAACTGCAGTCTTTGTGTGACATCATCATAAATTGTGTTGCATAATTACGTGTTGTTTTTTTAATATTTCGGGGATAACCTCTCAATCTCCTTCACGTGATAAACACCTTAGAAGCCATGGGAAGGCTAAGGAGGTGGTCACACACTGACACTTGACCTCAGCTGAGCCTGCACCAAGTGGCTCCCCCCCTTTTTGCTCATTCTCAGGTTCAAATCACTTAAATAGTTTATATGTCAATAAAATGGACCCATTTTACTGTGTCTGGTCTTGTCACTTCATGAATGGTCATCAATATAGTACCTCTCCTTTTTCAATGTTTGGTCATCTATTCTAGGAAGGTATCATTTCAAGTCTTCAGTTAGTATGTTACTGGACCCCTCTCCATATGATGATGTCTATGTTGTTTACCTCCCCTTTAATTTTTACTCAAATGTGCTCAGCCTTTAAGTCCTAGATCACTTTAAGTCATGGATTGCCACTTGTTTTGAAGTTAAAACTGTATATATGAAAGATTTTCAGGGCTGAAACTAGATTTTTAAACAGCATGTAGATAAAATTTAATTTTCTTTGCAGACTTTTTTCTTTATAATCATTAAATTTTTTTTATTTAAAAGTTTTGCCTAAAAAACAAACATCTGGTTGAGCCCTCTAAGTCCAAATAATTTCAGCATTTGGGTAAGTATACATTATATTTTCTTGACAAAACACTATAACCTCCAGAATGGATCAAGGAATATATGTAAATGGATGTACAGTACTGTTTACAAAGTATACTAGATAAAGTATAAAGTATATATGTGACTATACAATAATAAAACTATTTATAGAAACTTCAAAAATAACCAGTTGTTGGTGTCACAAAAAGACAAAAAGTACACAATAGGGTTACGCAATTGTAAACATAGGACAATTGGTTATTTCTAGGCCACTGCACCAATTCAATGTCAGACATGCTGGAAATCTATACTTATTTGTCCTCATTCTCTTTACCGCCATAGATAAATATTACTATCAACGGTTTGCTATCTGGTTGTAGTGTAATATTTATTTATGATGGGCAAAAAGAATTAAAACAAAGACTGGAAGTACAGAAATGTTTGTTTAGTCCTGAGGAGTTCTGAACTTTTTAGGTGTCAAGTTATTTATAAATGTAGCCCTTGTGAATGAAAAACAAAGACCATCACAGTATTAGTTGGGAGGAGACAAGCTGAAGGTTGAAACATCCAATATCACAGGAATGGACGTCGTCATCCTGTCTGAGTGGCTTGAATCATGTATGTATTATTGTCTTCTGATCTTTATGTACATCATACCTGAAATATATGCATAAGTAGATTTGTGGAATCAATTGTCCTATGTTTACAATTGCATAACCATATTGTGATGATTATCTTTTGTATGTCTTTTTTGTGAGACCAAAAACTGGTCATTTTTTTAAAATTTCTATAAATGGTTTTGATTATTGTGCAGTCACATATCTAGGTATACTTTATAAACAATATGTATATTTACAGTAAGTTCTTCAATCCATTCTGGAGGTTATAGTGTTTTGTCTGCCAGAGAGGTGAGTGCTGGGGTTTCTCCTATGTGTTATATTTTCCAGAATCAGGAAAATATTGCTTCACTGAAAAGAGTGTATTACCAGATAGAAATGCTGACCCTGTTTGAACTTATCACTTAGTGCACCGTGAAGGATGTACTTAGCATTAGACCACAGGCCCATAATCACACTGACAGAAGATTATATAACCTTGATATACCAATATCAAGAGGCACAAACTCTGGGAAAATATAAAAAGCCAGATCACAGAAACGCATTCCTTTTACCACTTTGTTATTAGCTAGTAACATTCCTAACAGAAAAAAGAAAATTAAAGAATAAGTTCAGTTCTCCTTGTTAATTGTTTTAACCTGAAATATAAAGGGGCAGTACAGACTACCCCTGAAGGGGTGGCGTGTACCTGGCCCTTTCCGCAGAGGATTGGGGCCAGAGCAGCCTCACTGGCAGCCCAGAGACTCCAATCTGCCGCTTTCCCATGCCACAGAAAAGGGGTGTCCTTGGGGCTTCACCCCCGCACCTTCTGCCAGTGGAGAAAGGGGCCGCTCAGCTCCTTTCTCCCTCACTTCATTCCCGTAGTTGTTTGGTTTATTTGGGAATGAAGCCCCTGGGCGCTGCTTGCACCAAAAAGGAGCTGCCTACAGCAGCTCCTTTCTTGGTGCAATGCATACAGGAAGTGGCCTCATCACAGCGCCACTTCCTGTGTGCCCTGTTTGGGCACCCAGCAGTGACGTCGGTGCCATGGCAGCCCCCGTATGGACAGGAGGCTGCCATGATGCCAGCTCCATGCCGTACTGGGGATCTGGACCGTGCAGTTGCTGTGCGATCTGGAACCATAGTATTGCTGTCAGGATAGCCCTATGGGTCTGTCTGTAGTGGCCCAAGGTTGCATTTTTCTGGAACTGGAGGTAAAAGGAAGGGTATGAAATAACCCCAAAGAAACAACTTTGAGAATATTAAAACAACTAGGAGGGAAAAGTTACAAGTATGATGAGACTCTTTTCTTCACATCCATCACCACCACCACCTCCACGTCCTCCTTACCATGAATTCTTCCAATGTCTGGTACATTTTCCCACGAAACTCACAGTAGTTTTTCTTTTCTTTGCACAGTGGGCAACATTGACTAGTGTCAACATGAACACAGCGGGGATGAAGTCTGGGACACTCTGGTTGAATGCAAAGAGGGCCCTCTTCAGTGCAAAGACAAGGGCATGCAGAGGGACCTGGAGTGAACTTCTCTCCAATTGCATAAACAAAACCACTCTCATCTACACAGCCTTTCCCACGATAGTCTGGATAAGCATATTCCTCTGGAGGTTCAGGAGTAGTATTCTCAATAATATCCAGGAGAGAAGAATCTTCAGCAGCTAGAAGATTCTGGTGTGCACCATCAACTTGATCTTGAGTTGAGAGGCTTCCAAACTTACTTCTTGTTGTCTGGCTACTCAAAATTTGTTTTTGCTTAGTCCAAGATTCTTTATTAGAATAATTTCTGTTGCTCTTGATCTTCCAATCTTTTGTGCCCTCCTCCCTCCCATTCCTGCCCATTTCATTAATCTTTCCTAATCCAGTTTGATTCTGGCTATCCTGATCTGAGGTGTGTTCCCTCTTTTCTTGGCTTGGCTTAATTTCCTGTTTGTCTGGAGTCTTGGGCAGTTTTTGCAAAGGTGTAGTAGAACTACAGATCGTAACCATCAGGCAGCAAGTCACAAGAAGGGAACTAGAAAAAGCCCCAATTGCCATTGCAGCTTTGATGTGCATTACCTAAGGCATCCCAGATGTGTAGATCATGCTTTATTGACATGAAAGGGAATTGCTCTGACAATCCACAGTGCCTGGAGAGAGATCAGTTAGAATAAATTCAGATTATAATCTGCATTTTAAAAAAAACAAAAAAACAGTAAACACCCCTTTATCTGTCATGTACCAAAAGCAAAAGGCCAGTAACAGTAATGTACCTGGAAGATTGAGCTTCAAATTACAGAAGTCAAATATATTTGGCATTCTTGCACAAATTGATGCTTCCCAGCTTCAGTCCTTTTGGGTTGAGAACAATGAACTATATTATCATGAAAAGTTTACATCTCGTCTGAAACATATGGGCCAAATAGAGCACCTTCTGGCCACTTTGGGGCATAGCCAGAAGCCGTTCTTCGGCCATCTAAGGTGGCCCAAGACCGCCAGCAAAATGAGTGATGAAAAACTACTCCTGCCAGGAGCTCATCTGGGGCTGTCACTGCAGCCCATTTCAGGAGCAGGCTGTCCAATCGCCATGGTCCCAGCTCAGGCAGATCACTCAGGGGGTATAAATAAAAATTATCATCATCATCATTCATTAATAAGTCAAACAGAGAAGAAGACATCTTTCTTGTTTAAAAAAAACCCTACACACAACATTCCAGTCCAAAATGCTAAGTTTACTACTACTACTAATAATAATAATAATAGATTATTTATTTATAGCCCACCCAATCACAAGGAATCAAGGCAAGTTACAGCAATAAAATGCACACACTGAAACCAAACTGAAGTGTGAATTCCATACATAACAATGAACTTTTTTCTTCCTAGTTTATAGAATGCTTTTTAATTGGAAAATTATGCTGTATAGAACATATCTAGGAGTAGACATCTTGGCCATGTAGCAAACTACAATAACATCCAAAATCCACAAAACAGTGGGCCGATCTAGACGTGCCAAAATAGGTTCGTCTAGGGAGCGTTTAGGGTTAGGGAGGGCGTAGCTTCTATACCCTCACTAGGCCTAAAGTGTATGGACGCCGCCATTTTTAAATGGCGGCGTCCATACGGATGCGTCATGATGGTGTCATGGTGTGTGCAGCATTTAGAAATGCTGCGCACACATGACACCTTTGCGCCACGGGAGGGCGCCAAGCGCGCCCTGTCCGCACAGCAAAAAAAGAGCTCCAAACAGAGCTATCTTTTTTTGCAGTGGGTCTTTGCTGCGGCCTTTAAACGGCCACGGCGGCGGCCCCTTTCTCCCTTCAGCCCCACTGAGGCAAACGGGGTGAAGCGGGCGCCCAGAGTGCCTGCTGCACCCCACTTTGAGGCCGCGGAGAAGCGGCAGTTTGCTGCTTCCCCGCAGCCTCAGGAAGCGGCGGGATGAGGCCTCTGGGGCTGCCCGTGCGGCAGCCTTGGCTTCATCTCGCTGCTGAAAGGGGCGAATACGGACCGCCCCTTTTGGGCAGTCTGGAAACCCCCAGTGATACTTTTTGGGGGCAACCAACATGCACAAAATATGTTGCAAGCTTTCAAAGCTCCACTGTTTTTTTTCATCAGATAAAAATGTTAACAATTGTACAGGAGGAAAAAAATGACAATGCACAATCCTGCTGTTCTCAGTACAGGTGGTATTAGGAAGGCATTTATGCTGGTGGACCCTTTCTCTTGCTGAAGTTCCATTAGCAAAACAAAAATATTCTCCTTTTGAAATCCAAGTTGCCACCATCTTTTGGGAAACTGCTAAACTTGGATTTCAAAAGGAGCATCTCTTTTTGTTAATGGAAGAAATTACAGCGGTCAAATATATTTGGCATTCTTGCATAAATTGATGCTTCCCAGCATCAGCTTCCCAGAAGGCTATGCCTGCCTGCATAAACATCCCTCCAACATCATCTGAATTTAAAAAAAACAGACACATTTTGACAAAATGCAGGACTGTGACTAACACTGTCTAATTTTTTTCCTCCTCTATGATTTTTAATATCTTTGCCTGATGAAGAAGACAGTTGAAAGCTTTCAACATGTATTTCGTGTATTTTGGTTGGCCCAATAAAGGTCACTGTTTTGTGGATTTTGGTGTATAGAACTAGCTTTTTTTAAAAAATGCAGTCTCAACTCATAAATATTATAAAACAGAAATAAGAAATGGCAGCTGTATATTATCAACTATACATTAGCTTTTGAAACATATTTTATACATTTCAAATTTACAGCTAAAACAATACCATGTAATGCTACAATTATTTCAAATTAGACCCATTTAAAAAAGTAAATCTACGTACTGTGAGGGTTTTTCTTCATTTTATTGCTGCAGTTTCAACAACATAATTAACACCAGATTAACAGCGAGATTTTTAAAATCCCATACAAAGTCCTTTAGGGTGGAGCTTTTAAGGAGGAAAATGTATTGAAAACCAAATTGCAATCATATATTTCTGAAGATCTTAGGAACTATAGAACAGAAGATAGCAAGAATCATCTGGTCTGGTCTACATTTCAAGTTTCACATTCTACATGGAATTATTTAAGTGTGTCAGTTATTCTTCATCCTCAAAAATAATTATTTTATCATAATGCAGCAACACAACCTTGTAACTTTCTCAGAAGTAAGCCCCACTGAGTATAATGAGACTTATTCCAAGATAACTATAAATAGAATAGTTTTATTTACTACTTAATCTAGACTGCCATCCTATAAATGTTTAACCTAGAGAAGCTCCTGAACACAATGCAGCATCATAGGGTTCTGAAGCAGGCTCCAAAATAGCCTCTTTCAGATTGAGGCAGATCTTAGCTGTGTAAAAGATTTTGAAGTGATCTGAAAGAGGCTTCATCACTTATGGTCTATTTATCTAATTACAAAACTTTGCCATGCTCCCCAACTAAGTAGCAACACTGAAACAATATAAACGCATGCAGCTGCGCACTGTAGAAAGTGAGACCGTTTTTTTAGCCATTCTTACTTTCATGTAATAACCTGTTTACCTCCATTGCTCTTATTAGCTTTTTGCAACACAATAAAATGGCTTCTCTTGTGCAATTTGTCTTTCAACATTAGTTTCCCATTTCTAAAACCAGCAAAGTGGGTGACTGAAGGCTCGCTTTATTAAGCGAATGAAGACTATTCAAAGGCAAACTTAAAATAACAAAATATCTAAAAAATAAAAAATAAAGAGAGAAGATCAGGGTTTCGACAGTTTGGCAACTGCCCAAAGTTTTGAAGCAAATGACAACCCCAGGAATTAATATTGCCAAAGTCTGAGGGTGCAGAGTAAATCTCCCTGCTGAAGCTAAGCAGGCCTGGGGCGGACAAGCAGGTTACTGATTGGGCATTACATATAATTGTGTTCAGTTCCATCTCGAAAGAAGGAACATGTATAGTAAATAAATAAAAACAGAATACAGTGTTCGCATTGTTACTTGTAAAGCTCTCTTTCCAATCCACATTGAGTCTTTATTATCCAGCAAAAATCGGGCTGGCACTCTACAGAATAACAGAAAGAAAAAGGCCCAGCCTCAAGGAATTTGCAGCCTAGGTTTTGGCAGCGTCGCGGAGAAGAAATCTGAGAGTGAATAAGACAGGCAATAATAAGGAAATACAACCACACCTATTTAAGATAAGTATAAAATGTATCAGAGGACTAGCTTTGCCGGTCTGTTGCAGCACAAATCTTATACCACCGTAAAGGCATCTTTAAAGATGTCATCAGACGCTATTGCGCAGTTTTTGTCGGTTGCTCACAGCATCACAGCCACACGAACACGCATAGTATAACTTCCCTGCTTTTTCCAACAGTAAAAAGTCCACGCAAACGGCTGGAGCCTCGAGGAATCATTTCCTTAGAACAAACAAAAACCAATGGCCCACGATGCAGCCTCACCTTCCGCACAGCCCAGGCAAGGCTCCGTTCCGTTCATTTCAGCACAGCCAGCTGGCTACTCCTCTGAGCGGAAGGGAGGAGGACCACTCTCCTTTTCCTGCTCGCATCATTCTTCCTCTGCCCTGAAAGCGGGGAGAGAGGGAGGGCTGGGGGGAGGAGGCTGCTGGCGGAAAACCGGGCCTCTTCTTCGTTTCTTAGTCTGGCGAGGCGAAGCCATATCACCAGGCACTCCGCAACACACACGGTTTAGCCTCGTGGCCGGAGGAGGAGGAGGAGGAGGGAAGGCGGGCGGGTCTCGGCGGCTTCCACCTGAGGCACTCTCGCAGCAGCAGCAGCAGCCTCCATTGTTTCTGCCGCCCTGAGCACAACAAGGCAGCGCCGAGTCGCTCGCTTGCCCTTCTCTCGTCAGCTCTCAACCGCTGTCCAAGCGGAAGGGGGGAGTTTTGCCTGTGCTGAAAAACGACTTCGTCGTCGTCCCTGCTGCCCCCTCCCCCTCCCCAACAGAGAGCAAATGGCACATGATGCCTTCCCTGGGTTGAAGAGGAGACAAAGCGAGGGCTTCCTGAGCGAGCACTGCCTCGCAGAGGCACTCGGACTGCAAGCAGCTACTGCTGCCTCTTTGCGGGAAAGATGAGCCTCTCGGCCCGGTTCTATCCCTGCTTGAGGTTTCATTGGGGTAGGGGCACATAGATATTTCACGTACTCAGCAGTGGCTTGATAGAAATGTTTGTAATCACAATAATTTACAAACTGCTAGATAATCTACAATGAATGAAAAGCCTGATGGAAGTAAGGAGAGGAGAGGTGGTGCTTATTGTGTGCCTTCAAACCGTTTCAGATTTATGGCAACCCTGATTACTGCCACAAAATAATGCAGTTTGATATTGCTTTAACTGTCGCGGCTCCATCCTATGGAATCCTGGCATTTATATTGTCGCACCAGAGCTCTGCGACAGAATAAAATATCTAACAAAAGCGCAAATCCAAGAATTTCATATGATTAAGCCCTGTTACTACAAGTGGTGTCAAACTGCATTATTTCTGCAGTGCAGATTAAACAGATTCATTCTTTCACTCACACACATATTCACTCTCTCACAAAGAGTCAGAAACATTCATTCTCAGGGCAGTGATGAAACAGGTGGGGGAAGAAGAAATGGTGGCTGGGACAGGCCCTATCATCCAGTGAGCTTCTCCACTCCTCTGTTCCCACCTTAGGTAAGAGCAGTTGCTTCAAGTGCCCTCCTTGCCTTTCTCTTTCCCTCCAGGACAGAACAAGTTTGGGAAGCAGAGGAGAAGGTCTTGTGCCCATTGAGCACCTTAGGGTGACCCCATGAATTTCATAGGGTTTCTCGGGCAAAGAATTTAGAGGTGTTTTTGCCAATTCCTTTGTTTGTTTGTTTGTTTGTTTACAGCATTTATACCCCACCCTTCAGCCCTAAAGGCTCTCAGAGCAGCTTTACAATCATTATTATTTTTAGTTAGATGGTCCCCTGCCCTCAGGCTTACAATCCAAATTTCCTCTGACAAAAACCTATAGCAGTGGTTCTCAAATGGTCAGGGGGTGCAGGAGTGTGGGGGGGTGAAACCCCAAAAGAGGGATGACACCCAGACAGACCCCCCCAGCACTTTCCCATGCACCCTCCCATGCTGTCCCTGTGCTCCCCTGTGCACTCTTCCAGCCTCCTGCACTGTCCCCAGCACATTCCCTCCCTTCTACATTATCCCTGTGCTCCCCTGCATGGGTTTCCATCCACTGCCCACACTTTTCCATGCAAGCTCCTACTCCCCCCCCCTCAGGAAAAGAATGGGGTGCCATGGAGGGATGGAGTGTGCACTGACCCAGAAGCCCTGCCTATTAGCACCAGTTGACACCCTACACCACTTGCACAGAGCAGTGTTGGAGAGAGAAGAACTTTACTACTGCACTGCAGGAGTGTAATTTTTGGATTTTGTAACAGTTCAAAAGAAAAGATTGTATTCATTTAGTTTCACATTATTTATCACATGTATAAATGTTTGACAAGAGTAAATAGGTTTTTATTTCCATGAAAAAATATTTCAGTTAAAAAGGACTTCTATTCACATTCACAGAGAACTGTAATTTAGTTTTTCAAAAGATGCCTGTCTGCTGTTGCTGTGACACATGAATCTTAATAGGCCAAAAAAAAATTTTTTTGTACCAAAAGAAATAAAAAACGTTTCAATACAAACTTTTTGAGATGTCAACAAATATCCTTCTTTGTTAACCTCATTAACAAATAATGCCAGGTTTTACAATTATTTAAGTTTATCGCACAGCATTATGATAACATTCTGGGAACAGAACACAGCAAACTTTACCACACAGCTTGGTACCCATCAAGTTCCCATTTCAAGCTCAAAGTGTTCCAACAGTGTTTGAGGGTGAGAATGGTAAAATACAGCTGTCAGCCAGCTGGAACGTTAACATAACAGTCATGGAGAAGTTAGTGCAATAAACCTCTTTGTCAGAAGATGCTAATTGAAAACTCAAGTCAAGGAAACTAGGTAGGTCCAGTGATGAATTAGAATACATAGAAGAAAATATGATTGTATGTATGACTTTAAGTTAAATGGATAAGAATTTTTAGTAGGAGATTTGTCATGATTTTTTACAAAATGTAAGATTTTGTCTTAGGGATCAAGGTCAAATAATTCTAAGAGTTAGTAGTTTATTAAATGATTATGTGAACATCACTGCAACTCAGGAAGGACAAGAAGACTAGTTTGAGAATATAGTTTAACATTTTAATTTTAGAGAATAAGCCAATGGATGATAATATTACTGTTGGTTACATTTTGTATTTGTTTGATTTACTTATTTGTTAATAAAATATTTTTTTTAAAAAAAGGAGAAAACAAAAGGGAAAAAAGCCACTTTTTCCAGCCCATCTGTTTTGCCCCAAAGAATAAAGAACCCTCATTTGAGAGAAAACTCGTACTGACATTCATTCCTATGTGAGAGGAAATTTGCCACACAACTCACATTCTTCACAGACGTTCTTCTGTGCATCTTGTCTACATACAGTAAACTCTGCTTATGCACGTCTTTTCCCAGCACGCACCCTTGCTGACAAAATATCTTCCTTGTTTTATCTTTTATTACACCAATCATATTCCTCTCTTTCTTTTTTTGTGCTGATCTAGCCAGCATTTTAGAATTCCTAATGCTATATTCAAAAAACACCCTCCATAAACATTTCAAATTTCTCTGGGCCTTATCTATTTCTATTTTCTCTATCCATTTCCTTTTGTTTGTAATTCTATTTTTTTTTACTTATGTCTTTTATATATTTATTCTCTAATTTGTTTTATTTCCATTTGTAATTTAACTTTTCTTTCTTCTTGTCATCTCTTTACATTACATGATTCCCTAATAGAAATCCCTCTTGCAGCTACTTTCATTGTATCTTATAACTCAGCTTGAGAAACCGCTCTATTATTGTTATCCCATATATTTTGCCATTCTTTCTCAGTTTTACTCACTATATCTTTATAATTAAATATTCTGGTGTCCAACCTCCATCTTTTTGTGGTTTCCATCTTTTTGTAGTTTTCCTAGTGGTTTCACGACTAGATTATTGTAACCTTCTTCTGACAGGGCTTCCCCTCTCTCACCTCCATCCTTTAATCTCTGTCCAGAACTCAGCTGCACGTATTATCACATCTGCTCACCGCTTTGACCATTTTTCTCCCCTCTTATCCTCCCTTCACTGGCTCCCCTTCCCTTTCTGCATCCAGTACAAGCTTTTGTTACTGACTTTCAAAGCCCTCCACGGACTGACCCCGACTGAAAAGAAAGGACTACCCTCTGAGCTCGAGCAGAGTGCAAACTGCTATACTGTCTAAAACCATAAAACACATAGAACAACAATCTTGACTACACAAAATTATGCCAAGAAACTCAAAAAAGAGACCTTTAAATGAACAAATACAAGGGGGAATGGACTTGAAACCACACCCACAGTTAATTTTACAAATTCCAAATTACTTTTATGGAACAGGGGTGCTACAAACAACTTGAGTCTGCAGCTCTGAACTTTGTGATCTCTATGGCGTCTGAGCATGTACAGAGTGCCAAAAAGAAAATAGTGAGGCACTATTCAGTTTCTATCTAGCAAAGCAGAAAAAGAGGAGGGGGGGTATCTTCCCTCCCATGCTTCCTTGCTATATTTCCTTAATTTGGAAATTCCTTACTCAATTTGGAAACTTTTGCTGAATCTCTTTATCCACTTGCCCCATGGGCACAGAAGGAAAAGCAGAACACAAACTGGAACTGCTGAATGGGGGCACAGCAATGGTGGGGAGCAATCAGTCTCTCCTCATTTTTAAACAGCCAATTCTCAATCTAGGAGGATCAAGGAATGTAGCACACCACCTTGTGTTCCCATCCTCCCATCCCTGTAACTTTAAAATCACACCAAGGTGAAACAAGGACAATTTGCCATAATCAGGATGATGGGCTTTGCAACTCCCTTGCCCATGATCTGGTTTTCTTGGCTTTTAGCAGCCAAGTCTTCCATGAGGCGGCAGTTTTATGCAAACCAGACTTAGGAAAGAGGAAAAGAGAATTTCCTGTTTTCTAAAATCCCAGCACTCACAAAATTTTATGTACATGCTTAAAATATCTTCAGGATTTTATGTCTTTCTAAAGGGCAGTCTCTAGGAGTCCTTTCCGAAAGCTACCTTCTGGGTCTGAGGCTGAGACAGGACTCTTTCAAACGGGAGGAATTTCTCCCAATTCCGAATGGAGCCAATGCGGATTCATGTAAATTCGCTTGTTTAGCGAATTTACCTGAACCCCTGCTCTGTTCGGAAGGCATTCGGAATTACTTCCCATTACCCGAAAATAACCCCCCCTTTCCCGAAATCGCATGAGAAGCTTAAATTCACAATAACGTTAAACCCATGATTGCATTCGGAGTGACTTCCCTTTTCCCCGAATTTGCATGAGAAGAATTAATTCGCAATAACGTGAAAACCCAGGATTGCGTTTGGATTGCCCTTGGATTATACTTCCAATTTCCCACGTCTGAAAGAGTCCACAGTGTCGCTCACCTCTTGGTCCAGGGCTGGGCTAAAACTGAGACAGTGTCACCCATTCCTTGCCGCTAGGGGGCTGGTATTGGTCTTTTACACCTTCCAGTACCACTCCAGTTTGGGCCACAGGGATGGGATGAATGACCTCTAGTGTTCCCTTTCTCTGGCATGCCTGGCTGGAAAGGTTTTCCCCAGGGGAAAGGGGAACATTTCTGTTCTTGGATCCTGGCTGCCAAAGTGGAACTTTCCTCTTTAAGGTGGTTGACTTGGGCTACCAATTCTCTAATTTTTCTCTCCATATTAGTAAGGGGCTCTTGGAATTTTGGGAACTTGAAAAGGCTTTTCCTTTGTGCTGCCTGCTTGGTCTAGGAGATCCATCAGTTCTGCATTGGGCTTCCCATCTAACTGCTTTCTGCTAAATCCCAACTCAAGGAGCTTTCTCCAGATGTTGTTTCGGATTTCCCGAAGTGAATGTCTGAAGGGTTCTGGTTTTCTGGGCTGGTTCCGGGGCTTGTTTTTCATTCCTTTCCGGAAGGAGTTGTTTATCCCAAACCTCCTGGATTCTTTCTGCCCTGGCTGGGAGTGGGGACCTGTGTTGCGATAGGTGACGGTGTGGATGGGCTCTCCATCTCTCTCTCCTTTCCTGCCTCCTGCTCTAGGGGGCCTATTAGATTCCAAATTCATTTCTTGGTCTGCCCTCGCAGTCCGATGCATCCTTGAGGCTGCATTGATCTGTGCCATGAATTGGGCCCAGGTCAAAGTGTGTAGTTTTAATGCCTCCAATCCCAAATACATTTTGGTAGACATGTGTAAACCCTCATATACTTCCCGTATGAAGTCATAATTGTCAAAAATGGGTTGCCCTTCTGTGTTGGGGTCCGCTACCCCTGCTAAAATACCTAAAATCTTTTTCCGAGCCACATAGGCATCGGGGGCTTCATCCAGGGACTGCTTTTCTGCTTGAAATTTGGTTCGCAACATGGTTCCTGGCCATAGGATGTCTGCCACCTTAGACATCCATTCACTAACTTCTACTTCAGTCAGGTCTATAGTTATGGCTGCGGTTTCAAATGCCCCTATGTAAGCAGGAACCAGACACATCCTGGCTACCTGAGTTAAATCCTGTCCCTTGGCTTTGGGGTAGTATATGTATGCACTAGTCATCCATTGTACCCCAGTCTGGGCATCAAGCCTTCCTAAATGGTCCGCTATGGCTCTGACCTCGGTCAGGGACCATGAGACAGTTTCAACAACCATATTGGTTATTGTCCCATCATCCTTGGTCACTTTGGTTTCTACCATTCGTCTAGTTTTTACTGGTTGGACCGGTGCTGGCGGATCTGGGGTGGTTGGTCTGGGGGGACGGGCTGTTACTTTGTCCTCCCTAGCACTCTGTTCCCACTGGGGATTAAAGGGTGGCAGTGTTCTGGCTTCTGTGGGAGCATGGTAGGATTCTGTCTCACCCCAATTAATGGCCTCCATGTACTGGGGGCTTACAGTGGAGATTACTGAGTGCCGGAGTTCCAAGAAAGCCTCGAGCTCGTGGATGCGCTGCTCACACAGTGTGGTCCGCCTTTGGATCCCCTGCAACTTTCTGAGCTAAAACATAGTCAGCTGCCTGCTTTGCCTGCTTAACCTTTATTTCTAGGTCCTGAATGTAGCTAACAGCTTCCTATTTATCTAACAGCTTCCTATTTATCTCTGCATCTGCAGCAATTTTCTTTTCGGTCCCCGTTCTCTCTACGTTGCGAGATGTGCACAGTCCGATTGCTTGGTCGAAGTGTTCAGATCTCGGGGGAGGATTACTTTGCCCAAGCTTTCTCCACCAAATTGTAGCCAAGAGCCTAGTTGGGGAATTATACTATTAGCTCAAATTGCGAGATGGGTCGGCTACAACAACCTTGCAAGGTCGCCTCCCGCTGTGTATACCAAGAAGACCGGGGTTCCAAGAAATTGAGCAGAGACAGGCTTGTCTAATTAATATCTAGTTTATTAAAGGGGGAAAAAGACACTCACACAATGCACTTACACACACACAAACATACAAGGCTAAGGAAAGTCAGTAGTTAGCATTGGGGATAGTTTGAGGCTTGACTAGGGTGATGCTTACCAAAGTGTAGATTCTCCTCTGGGAATCGAATGAGACAGTGATTTCTGGGACAAGTCCACTCCGCAATGTGGGTTTGAGCAGCTCTTGTCGGTGTCCAGTTCAGAGATCAGACTGACATGGAGTATGGAGACCTCATATACTGGCACACTGAGTGCCCAAAATTGCGGGGTTTTATAGGGTAAAAAACCCTTTTGGCAAAGGTGGTTAATGGCTTGGCTGAAGCCTAGACAAAGGTATTGGATTACTTGGGCATTGTAAACTAAGGCTTTGCATTGTCATGTCTAAGCAAAATGGTCTGACAACAATCAAGAGGAGATGGTAGATGAGTTAAGTTAATCAGTGGCTCATCAATGTGAGACCTAAAACAAAGATTTTACTCTTGGAGGTGATGGCTGTCCCATTTAGCAACTCCCAAACCTTTCCAAAGTGTTGTTTTTCAGAGGTCTTGTGAGCATGACTCATCTGCCTACATGACCCACTCCTTTTGGGATTATGGCTGCTAGCCTGGCAGGTCAGTTTGAGGTCATGAAGGAACTCCACACACAGTCCAAAATTTTATATTTAAAGCATATATCGTAACACCCAAACAAAGAAGACAAAAACCACATGGCCTCTAAGTCCTTTTAACGATCTCACATGGAAATTTCTTGAAACTCACGGTCCTATTCATTGATTGGCTAATGGGGCTTTAGGTCATCTGTGATGTAGTTACTCATTAGCATGTGATGTAAGCTCTTATTATCATGTACCCCCCCCCCCAGCTTAACCCCTTGTTGTCTGAGAGAGGTCCTGAAATGACTGAGGGCCTCAGTCATTAAAGGTAGTCATGGGGCCAGCATGACTGAACCAAATGCTGTACCTTCCCACTGAGAAGTGGTACCTATCTATCTACTTGCATTTCCATGCTTTAGAACTGCTAGGTTGGCAGAAACAGACAAGAGACGGGAGCTCACCCTATCATGCAGTAATCGGGCCTCAAACTGCCAACCTGCTGATCTTCCAATGATCAGAATTGGCATCTTAACTACTAAGCCACCACATCTCCACTGTCTCTGGTAATGTTCCATTATTTTTTAATTATTGTCTCTTTAAAAGCTTCATTGCTTTTGACTTGATTTTCTGTTAGCACCTGCAAGAACCATGTTTTCATTTCATCCCCTTTGTTATCACCATTGTCTGGCTGCATACTTAGAGCTTTAGGCTTAGCTCCAGCTTTTTGCACTGTGCCAGTGGAACCAGATTTCTCTTCTTGATTATGAGCCTCAAAATTCTCTTGTGAGTTTACTCTTCTTAAATGTGCATACGCTTTATCTGATGGATGTATAGTCTCTTCCAACTTAAAGCTGTTTGTTTCAACTCTCTTTTTGATTTTTGGACATCTACCAACTTCTAATCAGTGTTATGTCTCAAACTGCCAACATACAGTTTATTAGATTTTCCTCTCTGTTTATTCTTTAATTAATATTGTGATGTTTCAGTTCTTTAAATCCCAAACAGTCCAATATATTTATTTCCCCCTGTTTAATTTGTGTTTTGTAAATCCTTTCTTCCATTCAGCTTAGTGGACAGGCAGCTGGCTGTTAAAGAAAATAAAAATGCCACTTATTTATCTTTGTTCTCATTAAATCTTTAATTAGTCAGTTCCATTATATTCTCCTCACATTCCAAATTGTTATTTATAGTTATTCAGTCTTTTTTCCATTTAGAAGAAATTCTTTGGCTTTTTAAGCTTTTGCTTTGAGGAGAATACAATCTCAGCTCCTCACACCACTATTTTTGGCTCCTCCCAAGACTCTGCAGACTTATAAGTATAACTAAAGAATGTTTTATTCACAAATCCCATAGGGTTAACAGAAAAGCATAAGGTTTATAACTCCTTTCAGAACATATAGTAGCTCTTCCCTTTAGAGCAATCCAGCTTTAAATTCCTCCACCTTTAACCAACTAAAAATTACATCCAGTCCCACTTTCAAAGCTTTTCCCATATTCATGCTTCTTTTTATGCCAAAAACCCCATCCTCAGGATCCTCATCCCTGGGCTTTGGGGACAGGCTGTTAGGTGTGCCCTCTCTTATAGAGCCTAGGCTTCCTGTACTGCCTCTCTAGGGACTCTTTCACACAGAGTTAAATTGAAAGGTTAAAGTAGCGCCAATTTGGTGTTAGCCATCGGGATCACATTATTTCAGGAAAGACGATCGCACATGATTGCGGGCAATGTGGGGTCAATGCATACCAGGGTCATTCCAGGATTACATAAATCCAGAAAAACATCGAAGTTATAAGTCCCTTTCTCATGCAAATTAGAAGTCAGTTCAAATTAGCATTGGTATGGAAAGCATTTTCACTTCTGCCTGGGATTACCCTTCCCCCCATCAATCAAAACTTCAATTTCCAGGGTCCGCTTCAGCCACTCAGCTTCTGGGTCACCCAGGGAATTTTCCGGCTCCCTGCTAGGAGCAGGAGCTGCTTTTAGGGGGAAAGAGCTAGGGGTGAATGGTAAGGATGAAACTGCTCATGCCTCTTGCCCCTGCTGTTCACCTCTAACTGGGCGTGGGGTGATGGTTTCTCCCACTTGATCTCCCCGGATAACCTTGACTCCCAAATGTGGAGGACAGAGTACATAACAGTCATGTGCAAATATTTACTTCTATTACTGTGGTTGCTTTGATAGCAAGCCTGTAGTTTGTTGTTTACTGTTATTATTGTTATGTATGTTATATATATTATTGTTATATATATGTGTGCATACATATCTGTAAAAACATACATATCTGCATAGACATATATATGTATATTCATAGGCATATACAGCAATATACATAACTGTGTGTGTATATATATATATATATATGTCACTCCCATCTCTCCCTTCACCCAGGTGGAATAACTTTTAGTCTCTGCTCTTCTTCATAATTTCATATGCATGTATATACACGCATATGCATATACATGTGTATATTTACATGTATTTAAATATGTATACATGCACATACAGACACATAAATATACAAGCATATATATATTCATATACATGCATGTTTGTGTACCTTCATATATGAATATGTATACATATGCATGTTCATATATGCAAATACACAAATGTGTATGCATATGTGTGCATACATGTATATACCAGTGTGTGTGTGTTTGTATGTATATATCTATTTATATGTGTATGGTCCGGTACAGACTGGCGCAAAGCACCGTCCTCGGATCAAAACTAGGGCTGGGGAGGGCACAGCAAATGCACGCTCCCCCACCCTATTGTGTATGGACGGCACCATTGTGAAAGCACGCCATCCACACACAGCATATGCTGATGGCATCAGGAGCACGCTGCATCCAAACAGACTGGCATGTACCTACGACAGCCATTGCGCTTAAGGCACCCTTGGGAGTGTTACAAAAAGGAGCTCCAAAACAGAGCTCCTTTTTTCAGGGTGCATCGTTTCCGCAGCAACCAAACGGCCACTGGAACGAAGCTGAGGAGAAAGGGGCTGGGCAACCCCTTTCTCCTATGGCTCTGGCTGTCAGGATGTCTGAGGGCATGGAACCCCAAGGACACCACTTTTCCAGGCCACATGGAAGCGACATTTTGCCACTTCTCCGTACCTTGGAAAAGCGCCAGATTGAGGCCAGAAATGTACACATTTCTATTTAAATTTTGTATTAGGTATTTTAATTCCTTCTCACTATTTAATCCTTTTTTAGACTTAATGTTTACATTTTATGTGTATTTTAGGGGGGAGGGAGGGGAAGGAGCTTTTAACTGTGGTTTTATTGTATTTTGTTTCAATATTTGCTGTAATCTGCTTTGATTTCCCCACCTGGAAAAGGCAGAATAGAAATAAATCTCCTTCTTATTATTATTATTATTATTTCCATTTATTTCCATTGCAGTTGTTCAGTTTGAATGCCAGCTGTTTATTTTTGTTTTCATTTGTAACTTTGTGTGTGTGTATGTGTGATATATATATATATATATATATGCACATTTTTAGGCATGTATACATGTAAATACACGTCTGTAAGGCATTTGACAGGGTGGAGTGGCCCTTTTTCTTGGGTTGCCCTGAAGTCAAATCTGGCCTCCCTCGCAGAGCTCAGTGCATTTTTCCACCTTCATTGGGGAGGGAAATTCATAGAATTAATAATCCATATTTGTTTCATAATCTTATGGCCTGGTATAAGTGGCGGTGCATTCTTGCTCCAAGCCCTTCACCAATACAACCAGTTATTTCTCATCCCCTGTTTGCGGAGCCTGATAGGTGGACTTGTTTCCATCCACGGTAGAGCGAGGGGGGGGGTATGGTGAAAGACTTATTTGTACATGATAGACCCAGGTCCAGAGAGTGTCTGACCAAGGCCCTTTCCCCCTGATTTAATTGGATGCAATTAAATCAAATTGCAACCTTTTTAGCTCAGTTTGTTAGTAGGAAATAACTCCCCTCACTGACTTACTCTGTTTGGATTCATGTTCAATACTTGCATTAAAGGGAGAGTGGCAAAAAATATATAAGTGGATGCTACACGACACTTTCGGTTGTGGGCTGAAACAGATTTAAATATTCAAATGACAGATTTAGAGTGGCTTAAAATCTGGAACACTCGCCCATATAAATCTAATTCTATAGCCCTGAAAGAAACCACTCTTAAAGTTGTGCATGGATGGTACCTCACACCACTACAACTTGCACACATTACTAAGACCCTCACCCCATGCTGTTGGAGAAGGTGTAGTAATAGAGGTACCTTCCTGCACATGTGGTATGATTGTTTAAGTGTGTTTGCATTTTGGCATTCTGTATTTAATTTAGCTTCAGAAAACACTGATCAAAAAATTGTCCCCACTCCAGAAGTTTTATTGCTTTCAATGTTTACTAATGAAAACAAGACATTCCACAATAAAGATTACACAATAAAGTTGTTATTGCATTTTTGTTGGCATTGGTAAGGATTGGAAAACTGGAAAGGTCAATATGATTTATTGGTGGTCTTGATTTTGGAACTTTGGGCATATGGAAAAGCTTACTAATCAATCTAGAAGATTGCGGGGGTGGAATATTCCTCTGCTTTTTGAAGAACAATGGTTGCCACTTATATCTTATCTCAATAACATTGGAGCAGAAGTGAGTCTTCCTTTGTAATATGGTTCCCTTTGGATGATCGAACTGGTGCAAAGAAGGTATTTCTTTATTCTGTGTTTATTTTCTTTTTATGTAATGTTGCCCTTTTACGTTCCATGTGGCCTTGAATTGTTGATGTTTTTAAGGATTTGCATTTTAGCTTGTTTTTGCATGTATATATTATTGGTTTTTGCATTTTTGGGTAAGAAATAAAAAAATTATTTAAAACAAAATCAATACACATCTCTGCATGTGGGTATATATATATATATACACAAAGGTAATGCATATGTGTGTTTCCATGCATGTGTGTGTGTGTGTGTGTGTGTGTAAATATACTGACAAACTAGTGCACAGGTACTTTTACACACACACACACACACACACACACATATATATATATATATATGAATCCCTATATATATGTATTTGTTAACACACCTACACACAGATATTCATATATAAAGATATGCATATATACATATACATGTGTGCATTTATATATGTACTTTTTACCTACAGATACATGTACATGTGTATATGCATATATCTGTGCACATGCAAAAATACATCTATATACATATATGTATACATATAGATATACACATTTACATATACAAATATATATGAAAGTTTATAGTCATATTCTACTGTACAACTACTAATCATTTCTCTGTTTGTCATATTTTATTGCATGTGTATACGCATCTGTACAGTACTAAGCCTTCATTCCAGCCAAGAAACACCTTCAACTTCTTTTCCTATTCCTGGGAATTATAATTAATGATCAAAGTACAGAAAACATATCGTTGTTTAGAGGTACCAGATAAGGCTGTCCGCTGTTGCTGCTTTTGTTTATTTTGGCTTTGGAAACTCTGTTAATTAACGTAAGGAATGATCAAACGATCCAGGGTGTAAAGTTTAAAGGGGAGTGTCTGAAAGTGAGGGCATATGCCAAAGATATAGTTCTAACTTTGGAAGAACCTTTGACAGGATGCGGAAGTTTAATAGAACAATTAAATTTGAGAAGGTATCGGGTCTTAAGGTAAACATTGAAAAAACAGCTGTAATCACAAAAAATATAAAACAAAAAACCAAAACAAACTTAAATGTATTGTAGGTTTCAACATTACTGAGAAAGTAAGATATTTGGGAGTTATACTAACAAATAAGAACTCAAATTTGTTTAAGAATAACTATCAAACCAAATAGTTAAAAATTAAAAGAGAAATAAGGAAGTGGCAAGACCTAAATCTCTCACTGTTGGGACGAATTGCTGCAATGAAAATGTTAGTAATACCAAAACTACTGTTTTTATTTCAAGGTAACTTTATCCTAAAACATGAAAAATTATTTAAAGAAGGGCAGAGACAATTAGCTGAATTTTGTGTGGGCAGGCAATTTGTGTGGCAGGCAAAAAGCCCAGAATCAAATTAAAGATGATGATGATGATGATGATGATGATGATTATTATTATTATTATTATTATTTCTGAAATAGAAGAGATCCTATGGAATTCAGATCATAAAACACTGTCCAAAATCTACAAGATTCTATTACAATGGTATATACCAAAGATGAATTGATAAAAGAATCAATGATTAAATGGGCTCAGAACTGTGGAAGGGAAATACAATGGGAGAGATCTTGGAATAAAAGAATGAAATACTCCCCATCTCAAAATTTCAAAGAAAATTATTATAAAATCCTGTTTAGAATCATAGAATCATAGAGTTGGAAGAGACCACAAGGGCCATCCAGTCCAACCCCCTGCCATGCAGGAACTCCCAGTCAAAGCATCCCCGACAGATAGCCATCCAGCCTCTGCTTAAAGACCTCCAAAGACGGAGACTCCACTACACTCCGAGGGAGTGTGTTCCACTGTCGAACAGCCCTTACTGTCAAGAAGTTCCTCCTAATGTTGAGGTGGAATCTCTTTTCCTGCAGCTTGCATCCATTGTTCCGTGTTCTAGTCTCTGCAGCAGTAGAAAAGAAGCTTGCTCCCTCCTCAATACGACATCTTTTCAAATATTTGAACAGGGCTATCATATCACCTCTTAACCTTCTCTTCTCCAGACTAAACATCCCCAGTTCCCTAAGACGGTCCTCATAGGGCATGGTTTCCAGTCCCTTCACCATCTTAGTTGCCCTCCTTTGGACACGCTCCAGTTTCTCCACATCCTTTTTGAATTGTGGTGCCCAGACACAGTATTCCAGGTGGGGCCTGACCAAAGCAGAATAGAGTGGCACTATAACTTCCCTTGATCTAGACGCTATACTTCTATTGGTGCAGCCTAGAATAGCATTGGCCTTTTTAGCTCCCGCATCGCACTGTTGACTCATGTTCAACTTATGGTCTACTTGAACTCCTAGATCCCTTTCACACATAGTTTCATTCAGCCAGATGTCCCCCATCCTATATCTGTGTATTTCATTTTTGCGCCCTAAGTGCAGTACCTTGAATTTCTCCGCATTGAATTTCATTTTGTTAGCACTGGCCCAGTTTTCTAATCTATTCAGGTCATTTTGAATTTTGATCCTGTCTTCTGGAGTATTGGCTACTCCTCCTAATTTGGTGTCATCTGCAAATTTGATAAGTATGCCCCCAATTCTGTCATCCAAGTCATTAATAAAGATATTGCATAGCACAGAACCCTGTGGCACCCCACTGGTCACTTCTTTCCAGGATGAAAAGGAGCCATTGTTGAGCACCCTTTGGGTGAGGCCAGTCAACCAGTTACAAGTCCATGTAACGGTTACCTTGTCTAGTCCACATTTTGCAAGCTTGTTTGCAAGAATGTCATGGGGAACCTTGTCAAAGGCCTTACTGAAATCAAGATATACTATATCCACAGCATTCCCTTCATCTACCAAGCTGGTAATTTTATCAAAAAAAGAGATCAGATTTGTCTGGCAGGACTTGTTTCTCTGAAACCCATATTGGCTTTTTTGATTATGGCATTGGCTTCTAAATGTTCACAGACTCTCTGCTTAATGATCTGCTCTAGAATCTTTCCTGGTATTGATGTCAGACTAACTGGACGATAATTGTTGGGATCCTCTTTTTTTCTTCTTTTTTTTTCTTGAGACATCTTCCATTTTTCGTCGTCATTGGAACTGTTTGAAATTGCGCCTTCAGTATCTCCTTTTTGAGAAGTTTAGATGACATTTAACCCCTGACAAGTTAGCTAAGATCTATAAAACATGGAATAGTACCTGCTAGAATTTTCACAAAGAAATCGGTTCATATTGTCATTTATGGTGGACATGTGACAAAGCTAAGACTTTCTGGAAGCAAGAATAAGATGAGATATGAGATACATGAAATATTGGGAGTCAAGTTAAAATTGCCGAGATTATGCTATTATGTATGTTGGAAGAGGAGATAGAGACTAAGAATGGAAAAATCATATTTCATATGTTAACAGCAGCTAGGCTTGTCGTTGTGAGATTTTGGAAATCTAGCAAAATAATAGATATTGATGATTGGAGAATTAAGTTATATCATATGATGGAATTGGATTTGTTATCATATAAAGTTGAAAATCATGATGGCTCCAAATGGAGAGAAAATTTGGAAAAATTACACAATTTATGGGGGGGAAATGGGAGGAAATGGCTAATTGGGCATCAAATATGGATCAAATTGTCTGAATATGAAGTTTGCCAGTGAGAACTTATTTTGAATCTATAAGAGAGAGTCTAAGCGAGATAAACACGGCTCAAGTTCCAGAACATAGAAACTATTTAGCCAGAATAATAGGGAATAGAAAATACGAGAAATAAGTATGTATACAAGGGGTTACCTCCATATGTTGAAATCAATGAAATGTATATTAATATACTAAAAATAGTTTGAGGATGGATTATATTATGTACTTCGAGTTTTAGGTTAAAATTGAATTCAGAATATAAAACTTTAAGGATTGTTTATATTGCATGGAGGATAAACAAGTAACCCTTCTTTAACATATGTAAGAGTCACAAATTCCAATCATTCCAATATTGGTTATTTTGAGGGAAATAGGAAGTAAAATTTATCTACAGGAGATATAAAGCATAATAGAAATATGAATAACGGGGATGATGGGTGTTTATACCATGATTGTAAAGTTGTTTTTACTATGTGAAATAACATGAAATGTAAATAAGAATAAAATGTAATAAAAATTGTTGGAAAAAAAAACTTCTTTTCCTATTCCTAGCTCTTTAGCACCCCTCCTCTCAATTTACAAAGGAAAGGAAACAATTCAGGAATGCTCTACAACAAGCAATTTTATTTGAAAAATATAAAAATAAATTGTATTCACACATAGATATTTATACGCTGCTTTCTTGCGCCACAACAACAGTAGAAAATGTTGGAATAAAGAGTCCCAAGGAAAATGTACAATGTGTGATGGCCAAAGACCAGTCAAGAACATCTGATAGGCCTTGAACTGCATTCTGATATCAAAATCATACTGCCCTGAGTGACCCCTTCATGGCCCGAGCATGGAATCTAGTGAGCAAGGCCTCCCACTGATGTGAACAGGGGAAGCCATGGGTTTGAAATGTAAATGTATTTCCTTTCTCAGCTTTGAACAGGAGTTGGATCATGCAAGGAGCTGCTGTAAGTTTTACTCAGTGGCCAACAGGCTCATGCCTTGGAAATGTTTCCCTTTTGTGATGGACAGAAACCATCTTGATCAAAGCAGTGTCCATTTGCATAGCCATTTGGCTCCTGCTACAGCAGAGGTAGTCGGAGACCTACTGAAGGATCAAAAAACATGAACCTAGGATGTGAGATACACTTCAAACAGTTTCCTTAGAAGACTGATTGTCCCTTTGTCTAGAGACCCTGTTGAAAACCTTATAAAAGGTCTCCTAAATTTACACACCGGGCCCTTCTTGGTCATTTGCAGCCAGAATCTCTGTCAGTCTGCTACAGCCTTAAGCAGTAGAGCAGACCTATTTCACGGTCCAACCCCATACAAAGATTGAACATCCTTGGGAACAGACCTCAACGTTGGTATGTATTTCCGTTAGTGATGCCTGTTGACTATTCCACTCTAACACGTTATTTCTTGAGCCTTGTATGAATGTGTGCGTGCGTGCATTGTGTGTTTGAACTCCTGTATCAATAAAAGAGACATTGAGTGCAGTTAAAGCCTCTGTCCTATTTCTGGATTCCTAGTTCCTGGTATACACACCGAAGGGCGGTCCTGTAAGGTCTTGTAAGCAGACCCCTCTTGCAATCTGGTATTTTGAATTCCCCTAAGAGAACACTTGTGCTTACACATCGGCCAATCAGATGCTGGCTGGGGGAATTTGAACATTCCGTTGACAGTTGGTTTTTAGAGTTGGCTTATAACAATTGGACTGAAAATTCCGTTAGAGTCAGTTGACTGAGTGGCTTGTTCTGTAGATAGATGGTGGACTGAATCGATGTTTATAAATAGCTCTGTACATATTGTAACTTCTTCTAAAAATAAAAGCCTTATCTGAGAGACCTTTGTCTACAGTGTCTCTTCAGTTATTCTGGAAGAGGAAAAACAAGCTGCTGCCTACACTACAGTCACGAAGGTGATCCTGGCACCAACCGTAGCCATTGGTACCTCATCACGGACTGCGCTACTCAAACGCTAACAAGGGTTATGGGCCCAGTGTGCACCAGTGGATCTTCCTAAGGACCTGAGTGAGAAGCTGTTTTGTGAGCAACTATCCAGAAGAGCAGCTCAAACTGTCTGGGGGCCAGAAGGCAAAAAGTTAAGGACCCTAGCTGATGGCTGTTGCCTCCTTATCATTAGCAGATAGTGAGAGCTGGAAAGGCAGCCAAGGCTGATCATTTGTTGTCAGCATGGAGTTTGTGAAGTTTCCAAAATTAAATGATGAAAATTTCAGCCAGTGGTCCATCTATGCAGAAGCAGTTTTGATAAGAGAAGGACTTTGGAATGTTATTGAAGAAGGTCCAACTAAGGAAAATACTGAACAAGACAGAAGAGCCAGAGCTATGTTGTGTCTCATTCTGGAGCCCAGTCAGTTAAACTATGTGAGGGATAAAGTATCTGCCAAGGAGTTTTAGGAAGCTTTGAGAAATGTGCATCAGTCTGATTCTGCACTGTCCAAAATGCCCTGGAGCAAGAGAGTGTATGCTTGTAAGATGCAGAAGGGACAATCCCCAGAAGAGCATCTGTCCACCATGCAACATTTATTCCTAGAGGTAGGTAACGGAGGAATAAAGTTGGCTAAAGAACAAAAAGCATACATCTTGCTAGGAAGCTTATCCAGTGAATTTGATCACATACTGTACAGCCAGCAGGAGGTCACAGAAAGTGAGCTCACAATGGACTTGATGTCAACACGTGTCTTGGAGGAATGCCAGAGACGGTGTTCTGAGAAAGGCATTCAGAGACAGCAACATGCTGAACCAAGGTCAGCAAACATGCTATCAGAGGCAGTTCAACAAGCCAAGAGTGCAACTGTTTGCAAAGTTCAGTGATGCTACAACTGCGGACAGCCAGGTCACCTAAAGAAGAACTGCAAGAAGCCACCTGCTGCCAGAAAGAAGAAACAGCACTGGACTCCTGGGAACAGGAAGCGAGCTGTTTCGGCAGTGAAGAACAGAGACTGTCAATCCCATCTGGCTGTTGCAGCCAAATACCTTTGGCTGGTCGACAGTGGTGCTACACATCATTTGATCAATCGAAAATCCTTGCTGAAGAACAGGAAGCCCTCATGTGTTGACTCTATGGGTTTGGCTGATGGGAGTTCAAGCCAAATAAGGGACATGGGGACTGTTTATACTCTCTTTCTCTACCCTTAAATCCACCCAATTTTGTCTTTTATCTATTTTCCTCTCCTTTAGCTCCTTATATAGCAAACCTCTCTAGTTTCTGGAAATTTACACTGGAGCTTGTCCAAAGGAAGGCAACTAAGATGGTGAAGGGTCTGGCAACTGTGCCCTATGAGGAACAATAGAGGAAACTGGGGATGTTTAGCCTGAAGAGAAGGTTAAGAAGTCATATGATAGCTCTGTTTAAATATTTAAAGGGATGTCATATTGAGGAGGGAACAAGCTTATTTTCTGCTGCTCCAGAGAACAAGACCCAGAACAATTGATGCAAGCTACAGGAAAAGAGATTCCACCTGAACATTAGGAGGAACTTCCTGACAGTAAGGGCTGTTTGACAGTAGAACACACTTCCTCGGAGGGTGGTGGAGTCTTCTTCCTTGGAGGTCTTTGAGCAGAGGTTGGATGGTCATCTGTCAGGGATGCTTTGATTGAGAGTTTCTGCATGGCAAGGGGTTGGACTGGATGATTCTATGATCATTATTGGAGTTATTATTGAATCTTCAGTCATTAACTTTTTAATATATTTATTCTATATTTCTAATATTTTTTTCATAAATGGGTTTCCAATTATCTTAATCTTAGTAAATTTCCTTTAAAAGTATTCCATATTCTCATATCTACTTCCTCAGTATCTAACTCTAAATCTCCCACACTTAATATACCTTCTATCATATATTTCAGTTGATTAGCCTCATAATATCCTCTTATATTGGGAAGGGCCAACCCTTCCTCTTTTTGTGATTTATACCAAAATTGTTTATTTAGTCTAGTTCTTTTCCTTCCATTATTCAATATTTGTTGCCATTTGTTCAATTGCCATTTGTTCAATTTGGTTTCTGACACTTTTAATGGTTTAATTTTCATCTTGATTAATGTTACTCTTCCAAACCATGATAGCTGAATTTTCTTATATTGGGCTAATTTTTTCTCCACTGCTTTTCTTAATACTATCAGACTCTTTTCTTCCATTTCCTTTAAATCTTTCCTTATATTTATTCCTAAGTATTTTATACTACTTTTTAATCATATGTCTAAACTTCTTTGTCTTACAAATTTATATTCCTCTTCTTTATTGTAATTAAATTTCTGATTTCTGATTTATTCCAATTAATCTGCAATCCTTTCCTCTCACCAAATACATTTAAATGTTCTTTTATTTTTTCCAATCTATCCATTAAATCTTTAATGGTTCATAATGTCTCATTAGCAAATAAACTAATTTTATGTTTTGTTTTCAGTCCTACTCCTTCTAATCTATTATCTTTCCTTATAACATTCGCTAATATCTCTATTACCATTGCAAATAATATTGGTGATAATGGGCACGCTTGTCTGTAACCTCTTGTCATCTTTATTTCATTTGTTATTTCATTTACATTACTATTGTGAATTATTAGAATATAGTTGATCTATTAATCCCCTTACTTTATCCCCCATTCCAAATCTTTCCACAGTTATTTTTAGTGTTGGCCATTCCACACAATCAAATGCTTTAATTATATCTAATGCCAAAATCCCTGCTCTTATTTTCTGCCCCCTATTACATGTATTTTATCCAATACTCTTCCTACTATGTTTGACATTTGTCCTCTTTTTGCAAATACATGTTGATCCTTTCCTATGTATTTATGTATACACATTTGTTCATTATATTTGCCATTGTAGCTGATAAAATCTTTGCATCCTGGTTTATTAATGATATATGATCCTGGGTCAGTTAAATCTTTATCTGCCTCTGGTATTAAAATTACTAATGATTGATGTCATGATGCCGATATCATTATTATTCCATTATATAATTTATTTATTATTCCTTTATTATGCCATTTATAATTACATTATATAATTCTAACAATTTTTGAATTAACATATTTTCAATCATTTTATGTTTGAAAAATATGGCTCCATTCCATCCATTCCTGGAGCTTTCCCATTTTTTAATTTGTTAAAAAACCTCCACTATTTCTTTTTTTTTTTTACAAATAATTTTTATTGACGTTTCTTTTAAAAAAAACACATAAATATACACTTAATATATGTAACTGTACATTTAACATACATTTCAATATTATTTGACTTCCTTATTTTCACTCTTGTAGGTAAAGTATTTCTGAGATCCTCGTTGTACCTTGCATTTTCTTTAATTTTATTCCCTCTTTGTTGGGAATGTTGTATCTCTGTATCCTTATGTTTTGTATATCCGCATTATTTCACAGCAAAATAAATGAATTTTAATTTAATCTTATTTTACTTTTCTATTATCTTTTCATAATAGATAAAGAATCTTGTTTATTCCGTTCAATCTAATTTCCCCCCATAGCTCCCCTCTTTTACAATCAAAATTTTAAGTATTATGTCACTCTTTCCTTTCTATACATATACGTACTCTATGGAGAAATTATATAACATCAATTGCAGTAAGTCTAAACCTATTTGTAATCTCTGTTCGATATAACACTTAACATATTTAAACTACTTTTCTTTTAAGACATTTTAAAAAAAGACAAAAAGTTACCAAACTTCATAAGAATTTACTACTATTTCTGTTAATTTGTTTCTTCTTGGAGGATGTCTTCAAACAGGTGCCATTCCTTCTCCAGTTTTTGTGTCGATTTTTGATTTAGTAGAAAGATCAATTTGTCCATATATTTCATCTCCTCAACTTTCACTTTCCAATCCGTTATTTTAGGAGCTACTTGAGTTTTCCATTCCCTGGCGATTATTAATCTTGCCGCCGTGATCAGATGAAGTATGATTCGCCAGTATTTTGTCACAGCTTCTTTCTTTATTTTGGATATCATATTCAATAAAAACAATTCTGGTGAAAAGGGTATCTGTACCTTAATCTTTGACTGCATAATTTTGTGTATTTGTCGCCAGAATTTTTGAATTACAGGACAAACCCACCACATGTGATAGAGATATCCAACTTCTTTTTGACATTTTCAACAACGATCGCTTGATTTTTTATTTATTTTCTTCAACTTTATTGGTGTAAAGTACCACCTGTTTGAAATTTTAAAGAAATTCTCTTTCAGATCTTGCGAAGCCGTAAATTGGTTGGATTTCCTCCAAGTATCCTCCCAGTCTTCTAGAGGAATAGGGTGGCCAATATCTTTTGCCCAGTTTATCATTGATTGCTTAATTTGTTCTTGTTCTAAATCTCTTTCCAAAAATATTTTGTAGAATTTAGATATCTTCCCTTTATCTGGTGACCATAAAATTTTATCAATCTCATTCATATTGGGTTGAATTCCATTTTCTGTTATATCTGCTTTGAATCTGCTTCCTATTTGGTAGTAGTTAAACCATGTCAATTTGATGTTATTTTTCTCTAAATCTTCTCTTTCTCTAAGATAATACTCTCCTTTGTTGTTTTTCCTTAATAGATCTTTGTAGCAGAGCCATTTCCCTTCCCTTCCTTTTCCAAAACAAGCCTCTTGGGTGGAGATCCAAAGTGGAGTTTTGTTATAGAAGTTGTTCTTAACATACATCCAAACCTTTAAAAGAGATTTTCTAATTAGATGGTTATTAAAGTCTCTGTTAATTTGTACTTTATTATACCAGACACATGCATGCCATCCATAGCGGTTTTGTGTTCCTTCAAGATCTAATAATTTTTGATTGTCTAGTTTCAACCAGTTTTGAATCCACATCATTCCACACGCTAAGTGATAAATTTTGAAATTTGGCAATGCGGCGCCTCCTTTCTTCTTATCATCTTGAAGTGTAGATATTCTAATTCTCGCTCTACACCTTTCCACAGAAATTCCTTTATTTCTTTATTCCATTCTACAAATATATTTTCTTTTGTGACTACTGGTAAGTTCAATAATAAGTATAATAATTTTGGAAGTACATTCATTTTTATTGTTGCAATTCTACCAAATAATGAGATATTAAGTTTGTTCCACCTAATTAGATCTTGTTTGATTTCCCCCAAAGTCTTTTATAATTATTCTCATATAAATCGGTGTTTTTATCAGATATCCAAATACCTAGATATTTAGTTTTCTTTGTCAAAGAGCATTCAGTTATATCATGTAATATTCTTTGTTCTTTTTTGGACATATTTTTTGTTATTATCATAGTCTTTTCCTTGTTTAATTTAAAGCCTGAGTATAGACCAAAATTTTTTATTTCTTGAAATGCTTCATGTATATTGTTCAGTGGATCTTGTATTGTAATAAGAATATCGTCGGCATAGGCTTTTTTTTTAAATTCGTGGTTTTTTATCTTAGTACCTTTTATCTTCTTGTTTTCTATGATTGCTTTTATTAAGATCTCGACTATAATGATAAATAACAGTGGTGAAATCGGACAACCCTGTCTAGTTCCTTTGTACAGTTTAAATTCTTCCCTTTTTTCACCATTAATTAAAAGTTGAGCTCTCTGGTCTGTATAGATCTGTTGGATACCTTTACTGAAATTCCCTTCTATACCTATTTTCTTTAAGCAAGCCAACATAAAATCCCAACTCACCTTGTCAAAGGCTTTTTCCGCATCAGCGTACACCATAGCTAATTTCTTATCATTATTAGTATGATAGTATTCAATTGTATCAATTACGTTTCTGATATTATTTCTGACATATCTTCCTGGAAGAAAGCCATTTTGATATTCTTGTATATAAAGTCCCAAAATAATTTTTTAGTCTTGTAGCTAATATATTAGTGTATATTTTATAATCAATATTCAACAGCGATATTAGTATATAATTAGTTACTTCTTTGATTTGACTTTTGCCCTCCTTCGGAATCAAGGAAATGTTTGCATGCTTCCACGAATCTGGTATTCCTTCTTCTGGAATTGAGTTTAGATTTTTTTGTAATGGTTCCACTAGTATTTCTTCAAAAACTTTATAATAGATCGTGGAAAAGCCATCAGGGCCGGGTGATTTGTCAATTTTTATTGTTTTTATAGCTTGGCTTATTTCTAGTTTCGAGATTGGAATATTCAAAAAATCCTTTTGTTGTGCATTTATTTCAAATAATGATTTTTTAATCTAAATATTGTTGCATTTTCAATCTGTGATCTTCGCTTGTTTCTTCTTCCTTGTATAACTCCGAACAAAAATCAAAAAAACATTTTTTAATCTCTTTTTGTGAGGTTACAATCTGGTCTTTATGTTTGATTTCTATAATTGTTCTCCTTTCTCTTTCCTTTTTACGTTTTTGAGCCAAATTCCTTCCTATTTTATTTGCATGTTCAAAATAACCTTGTTTAGTTTTCCTTATTTTTATTGCTATTTCTTCCAAATTTTGATGTTCGAGTTTAGTTTGTAATTGTTTTAATTCGAGTTTCAATTTAATATTGTTAGGAGAATCTTTAAGTTTCTTTTCTACTATCGTTATATGATTTATTATATTTGAAAGCAGATCCTGTTTTTTTCTTTTTAATTCCGAGCCTCATTTAATTAACAAACCCCTTGCCAAAGCTTTACTGGCATCCCAGATGTATTTCATTTGAGTCTCTGCTGTAATATTTTCTTTAAAGTATAGTGTCAACTCTTTTTTCATAGTTTTAACAAATGTATCGTCATCTAGAATATTAGGATTTAAGTTCCAGTGATATTCTTGATTTGGTGTAATCATTTCAATATGAATTAAGTTATGATCAGATAGTAATTTAGATTTAATTTCCATTTTCTTTATGTTCGGTAAAAGGTGTTTTGATATTATCCCCATATCTATTCTTGAACTTGATTGGTGAACGTCAGAGAAATATGTATAACCCTTCATATATCCATACTTATGTGACCAAATATCCTCTAAATTCTGTTCATCTAATAAGTCAAAGAAAGACTGTGGTAACTTCCCCTGATTTTTTTTTTATAGGATTATCTGATTTTCTGTCCCTCAAGGGATTTATTACACCGTTAAAATCGCCAGTCAAGAAAATATTGCTTTCCTCATAATCAATCAACTCTTTATTCAATTTTACATAAAAAGAGTCCTTTCTTTCATGAGGACCATAAATTGCCACAAACAATACAATCATAGAATGGAGCTGTATCTCCACCCCCACATATCGACCTTCTTCATCTTTGAATTTTTCTTTTGCTGGAAATCTTTTATTCACGTAGAGTGCAACGCCTCTCTTTTTTTTCCCCATAGAAGCATAAAATAATTGTCCCAACTTGGGATTTCTTAAATATTTGGCGTCTTTCTCCCTAATCCTTGTTTCTTGCAAAGCAACTATGTCAAAATTAATCTTTTCTAATATATGATAAATTTGTTTTCTTTTATATGGCGTGTTTAAGCCTCTTATATTCCATGAGCCGACTTTTATCAACATTTTTTTAAAACCAGTTTGTTCTTGTTGTTTTTATTTAACTGTTTGTTTTTATTAATTTGTTTGTTGTTTGTTTTTGTTAATTCTGTTTATTAAATACTCTTCTCACTTAAGTTATAGATAATATTATTTCCTCTTCCTTTTGTAACACCTCCCCTTCCTCATCTTGATTATTATCTTCTATTGTAATCTGATCGGTCAGGTCTTCCATATCCAGTATGTGTTTGTGTTTCTCCCACCTATCTCTTCCAAAAGGTTGTCTTCTTCTTCAATATCATTTCTGTTAGTCAAGATGGTTTGTTCATCTATCTTTCGATCTGTTAAGGGTTGGTTGGTGGTTCTTTTGTCTTGCTCCTTTCTTTGAGTCTCTCTTCTTTCTTGATCTCTGGGGGGGTTTTTTTGTTAATTTTGTTGTAGACTTCTCTTGCTTTCTCCACCGAGTTTATTTTGTATTTTTTTTGGTTGAGCATAAATGAGATTCCTTCCATCTTTTCCCATCTAAAATTGATGTTTCTTTTTCTGAGTAGCGTAGTTAGGAATTTATAATTCTGTCGTCTTTTAAGAATTTCTTGTGGTAAATCTTTAAATATTTCTATTTCCATGTCATCAATGATCAGTTTCTCGTCAAAATTTTGTTGCAAGATTCTTTCCCTGAGTCTTGAATTTGTAAAATTTATTATTATGTCTCTTGGCATCCTTTTCTCCTTAGCATAAGTAGAATTGACTCTAAAGATTTTATCAATTTGCATATCCAGAGATTCTTCTGTGATTCCGATGAAGTTTGCTAGTGGTGGTATCAGACGATCTAATAAATTCTCATTTGTTATTTCCATCAGGCCTCTTATCTTGATACATTTTTCTCTGTATCTAATCTCTTGGGCCAGAAGCTTTTTTCCATGTAATTCTTGCTGTTTCTTCGTTTTATTTGATCTTAATTCCAATTCTTGATTCTGTCTCTTCACCACTTCTAGTTCACTTTTTATTTCATGCATCTCTTTCGAGAGATTTTCTGTTTTTCTACTTAAGCCATCTATTTCTCTTTCAAGGTCAGCTTTTATCTCTTTTCTTGTCTCCTTCAGTTCTTCTCTTATTTCTTTCTTAAAATTCTTTTTAAATTCCCGTAATTCTTGAAGGATAATTGCACTCACATCTGATCTATTAGCATAATCTAGAGAATTTCTTCTTTGTGTAACTGTTGGTTGGGTAGATGCCATCTGACCAGTTTTGGATCTGGTATTAGCCATGTCCTCTTTCTCTCTCTGTTCTTCTCCTTTCTCCCCACCTTTTTCCTCCCTCTTACATCCACAGTAATATGAACTTATAAAAATGCAACTGTGTATCTTACAAAAACTCAAAGTATTCCTCTTCAGCTTTTAACACTTGAGTAGATATACAATTTCAATTTAATCAGGAATCAGTTTAAAGAATATAGATTAGTCCCATAATATACTAATTAGAATTCCCTGATAGGACTCTTTACCTTTTATATACCTTTTATCAACAGCGAACTCACATTGTATCCAAATCCACAAAGCAAGACATACAAGAGATATTTATAGGCTCCTCACATCATTCATTTTATCCTGCTAACATTGCAATTAAGTTTCCTTTATCTCCATTGTAAATCTTATATCCTAAGAATTTCCCATCCTTTTGTCAAATATCAAATATAATACTTTAACAAACAATTAAACAATTTCAAAATCTCTTTATCACTTCCCAAGATTAGAACAGGCCAAAAAAAGTTTATGCTTAACTTTATACCAATTATATTATGTAAAGCCAAGATATTTTAGCTTTAAGGTCTAAAAAGGAAATAATTATAAAAAATGACAATACAAATACAATTTCAAAATCTAATAGAGAAAAATATCAAGAGTGTTAGCAACCAAGTATTTTTGTTATTATTGTTATTATGTCTATATCCTTCAAGGAGAGGAGTTTTGTTTGCTGGTCCTGCAAGCTTCTTACACAATTAAGGTTATTCACAAGACAGATGTAAATTAGCAATTCCAGCTGTTCTGCTTTAATCTGGCTCCATTTAGTTCATCTGAGATGTCTTTTTATTTTATTTTTATTTTTTGCAATATTCTACTGTTCATTCACTTTATCTTCTGAATTATTTCTGATAACTGGTAAGATGACAAGTGTAAGGAGCAATGTTGCAAAACAACTAATTGATTTTTTTCTTTCAAAAAAAAAGCTGCTTTTCAACAGAGTTCAGACTTCAAATTGAATATTTCTTGCAATTAAGTTCTCCACTATGTAGCCAGAAGAAAGGAAAGTCTATGGTCAGGAAAGTCAATTCAAATTTCTTTTACAAGGTCTTTCTTCCACAACAAACATCAGTTCTTTGAAAAGAGGCGTCTTTGTTAAAGGTAAATTTCCCCTCTACTGACAAGAGACAAAATAGAAGCTTAATTGTTTCCACAATGAAGAAGAGGGGAAAAAAGAAGATTGCAGTGAAGACTAGAACCAAACAGGCACAAAACGCAATTGGGCAGTTCTACAGACTGGCCAGAAGTATTCTCTCTCCTCCCTCCCTTAAGAGGGGCCACCAGCTGCTTTGGTCTCTCAGCAGTTGGAGTGATTGGGGTGAAGTGGTTGATCTCCTGGGGAGCTGCCCAACTGCTTGTCGTGGAGCTGCTGGCTCCCGTTCCACCTACTCCACTCTCCTCTCTCTCCCCGCCAAGAACCACTGTCTTGCTGGAGCCCGAGGAGGGGTGGGAAAAGAGAAAGCCCCGGCAGTCTCCCAACGAACCTTCTCTCCTCAAGACCTCCCCAGTGATGAGGAATGTTAGGGATTGCTAGTGTCTCCCAAGTATTATCCCCACCGCATTTGTGTGGAGCATGGAGGAGCAGCTCCGAGCTTCCTTTCGTCTCCCTCCGCAACCCGGAAGTCACTATTTCTACTTTTCAATGGGTTGTTTCAGTAATTCTTTATCATTTTCCTGTATTTTTATTTCCCAATTTTCTTCCACATATTCTCTATTTTGTCCACATGATTCTCCCCTGTTTTATATAATTCCCTATAAAATTATTTGAAAAAAATTAATTTTTCTTTCATTATTCTGCATATTTTAACAGATTTATCCCTATATTGACTAGATCCACACAAAATCTTAGCTAGATGGACACAAAAGAAGAAAATGGAATGTGGTAATTTTCATACTTTCCATTTTCTTCTTTTGTGTGGATCTAGCCAACATTTTTGAGTTTTCATTACTGTATTCAAAAAATTCTCTTAAGTAGATCAAATGTTCTTGTACTTCATCTATTTCCATTCTATCCAATTCCTCTCTTTTTATGATTAATTCTACATATGTTTGTTGAGCTCTATTCACTATATATTTATTTTCCAATACCTCTATATCAACTTCTAAATTCTTTCTTTCTTCTTGACTTTTTAAAAGATTATATATTTCCTTTATAAATATTCCTTTTGTAACTGCCTTCATTGTGTCCCATAACAACCCTTTTGTCACATCTTTATTAATTATATCCCATGTTTTTTGCCATTCCTTTCCCATTTTTTCTACAATTTCCTTATAATTCAGTATCTTAGTGTTTAACCTCCACATTTTTACTTGTTTGTAATCCTTCTTTACAGCAATTTCTACATTCATCAAGGCATGGTCTGTTAATTTTATATTCATTATTTCCGTATTTAAAATTGTATTTATCATATTTTTGATATAAAAATGTAGTCTCCTCTTGTATATAATAAAAATAATAGTAAATAAATATTTATTTATATGCTGCCTCTCCCTGAGGATTGAGGTGGCTCACAATATCAAATAAAATACAATATACAATATACAATAAAATACACCCAGTTAATTCTCTCCCCCCAACCTTATTACAATAAAATGTTATTAAACAATCATATAATTAAAATCATTAAACAATTAAAATTAAACAATTAAAAACAGTGAAAATCCTCAATAGTTAAGGCAGTCAGAAACAAAGGGATGGGCAATTTGGGTGTTGTCATGATGATTTGAGTCATGGAGGACTGGGTAGATTATTTGGGGAAGGCCTGTCGGAAGAGATCCGGTATATATGTCTTATATACTGCAGAGTAATGTGTATATTTTCCTTCATCCACCTTTACTGGCAGACCAGTTGCAGCTAGAGAGAGAAGAAGGAACAGCAGCTTCTCAGCAGCCATTTTAAGTGGTGAGTGTTTGGTTTTTTCAAATCTCTTGGGGAAGTGTGTCTGTTGCAGAGGAGGAGAAGCTTCCATGAGTCACATCTGTGAGACACAAGTGGGAGGAGCTAGGAGACTAGCTATATAGAAGTCCTACCAGAGCCAATTTTTTCTCCCAAATAGGGGAAAGTGCAATATAAGGAGCAGGAGAGCTGTAAATTTTGTTTTAGAGGTTCTCCTTTAAATCTTTCCCTTTTTAAAAGTACTTTTGAGTGAGTTCAAGTTAGCAACCAGGAGATCTCTAAAAAATTATATTCCCAGTAGATTTTGCTCACCGACAGAGATTTGGTGAAATAGGCCAGGCCATCAGGGGCTTTGACATTTGTGTTTACCGGGGGATATTCCGGAGGAAGCCCACAGTCCTGTTTTAGTGATTACTTAACATTTTTCAGTATGGACACTGAGGGAACAACTGCAGTCACATGCAACACTTGTGGGATGTTTGTCTGCTTGCCTATATATGTGGGGAACTTCACATGCCCCAAGTGCAAGTTAGTAGCCCTCTTGGAGGAGAAAGTACAGCAGCTGGAATCCATGGTAGCTACATTTCAGCATATCAGGGAGCAAGAGGTTTTCCTGGACAGAACGGAAGGAGTGATCTTGGAAGGGGACCACACAGAGGAAGTGACTGGGGATGAGAAGGCCACTTCATGTACACAGGAAGCAGACAGCTGGAGGAATGTCACACAGAGAAGTAGGGAAATTAGGGATAGCTGTGGGAGCTTGCAGCTATAGAATCATTTTGAAGCCCTTCCACTTACCAAGGAGGATGAGGAAGACCAGCATGGACAGACTTCAGGGACAGAGCACAGTCGCTGCTAAGCCTTGGAGGAGGCACATGCTTGTGGTGGAGGTCTCCTTGCTGAGGGATACAGAAGCAATGATTTGTGGGCCTGATAAGATGTCTTGGGAGGTGTGTTGTCTCCCTGGGGCAAAGATCCGTGATGTGACAAAGAGGCTGACAAGACTGGTCAAGCCTATGACACAGCAAGACACAGCCTTCAGAATATCAGAGGCGATTATGAGGCTCTGGGCAAGAAGCTGAAGGAAATGGACACACAGATTGTCATCTCGTCTCTTCTGCCAGTAGAAGGACATGGCCCAGGAAGAGAGGAAAATGGCAGATACTAGGAGTCCAAGTAGACCACAAGTTGAACATGAGTCAACAGTGCAATGCAGCAGCTAAAAAGGCCAATGCAATTGTAGGCTGCATCAATAGAAGTATAGTGTCTAGATCAAGGGAAGTAATAGTGCCACTCTATTCTGCCTTGGTCAGGCCCCACCTGGAATATTGTGTCCAGTTCTGGGCACCACAATTCAAAAAGGATGTGGAAAAACTGGAGCGGGTCCAAAGGAGGGCGACTAAACTGGTGAAAGGTCTTGAAACTGTGCCCTATGAGGAACTACTTAGGGAGCTGGGCATGTTTAGCCTGTAGAAAAGAAGCTTAAGAGTTGATGTGATAGCCCAGTTTAAATATTTGAAGGGATGTCACATTGAGGAGGGAGCAAGCTTGTTTTCTGCTGCTCCAGAGAACAGGACCCAGAACAATGGATGCAAGCACCAGAAAAGAGATTCCACCTCAACTTTAGGAAGAACTTCCTGACAGTAAGGGCTGTTCGACAGTGGAACACACTCCCTCGGAGAGTGGTGGAATCTCCTTCCTTGGAAATCTTTAAACAGAGGCTGGATGGCCATCTGTCGGGTATGCTTTGATTGGCAGTTCCTGCATGGCAAGGGGTTGGACTGGATGGCCCTTGTGGTCTCTTCCAACTCTGTGCTTCCATGATTCTATCATTCTACTAATCTCCATACATCTTTAAATTCCTTTCACTCCCATTAAATTTGTTATATTACTATATGTATCCTTTACTGAAGAATTGGATTTATCTTTTATCTTGTCCATCTGCATATTAAAATCGCCTGACAGGACCACATATTGTTCTTGTATATTTTCCACTTTCTTTAATACTTTCTCATAAAATTCTTCCTGTTTTTCATTTGGGACATACACATTTACAAATAAATATTTATCCTCTCCCAATTCCACTCGTAATATTATATATCTTGCATCATCATCTCTTAATATATTGTTTATTACAAAATTACATTTTTTGCAATTATTATTCCTATACCCCTTGATCTAAAATTTCCAAATGCTTTATTGTAATTCCTTGCCCAGCCCAATTCAATTTCAATTCATTTGCTCCCTCCTTCCATTGATGCATCTCCTGAAGAAAAAATACTATTATTATTACTATTATTATTAAACTTTATTTATATAGTGCAGTAAATTTACACAGCACCTTTTACACATACAATCTTTTAATTAAATGTTTCCCTGCTCTCAGACTTATATCTAAAAAGACACAAAACAAAAGGAGAAGGTGTCAGAATCCTTGTAGTATTCTTCCAGATATGGGTTAGTAGAGGTAGTTGGGGATGATGGTACATAGCTAGTTGCTAGATAGAGAGGAGGAGTGCATAACGGTGCCAGGAGGATTTATCAGTTGACCTTGGGGCTGCTCGGCTCTAAGCTTGGAATACAGCAGTTTCTGGTGGGAAGCATTGTGAAGGGGGGAGATAAGGTGGAACCGAAACCTATGGAAAAACACTGGAATAGATCTTTCGCGGGCTTTTGTGAGAAAGAGGGAGGTGTGGTACTTTGGAAGATATAGGGGTGCTGGGCGGGGACTGGTCAGTCTCAGCTAAGAAGCTGAATGGTGTGGTTTTGCTGATCCTGGAGCATCAATAAAGTTCTGTTTATTCTACATAAAGCTGACTGGTTGATTGTCTGGGATTCTGGACCCCTATTCTGACAGTTAGCTGAGACTCTCCAAACCATCAACTCTTCTTTGAAGCAATGCAGGAGCAGGAGACTTCCGAGGAGCCTTTTACAACTCAGACGGCGGAGGAGGGCAAGGCCTCGGCAGCGGGGGCAGGTGCGTTACCGAAGACCACGAGACCTCCAGTGCTACAGACTCCGGTGAGCGGAGGACAGTGGTTTGGACAACCGGTGGCTCCGATTCGGACCCGAGAACAGAGGAGGGCCACTCGGTGGTCGGATTGGGACACGGGTCTCACAAAAGCCCGCGAAAGATCTATTCCAGTGTTTTTCCATAGGTTTCGGTTCCACCTTATCTCCCCCCTTCACAATGCTTCCCACCAGAAACTGCTGCATTCCAAGCTTAGAGCCGAGCAGCCCCAAGGTCAACTGATAAATCCTCCTGGCACCGTTATGCACTCCTCCTCTCTATCTAGCAACTAGCTATGTACCATCATCCCCAACTACCTCTACTAACCCATATCTGGAAGAATACTACAAGGATTCTGACAGAAGGGAATGGTGGTGGTGAAGGGGATCAGGTCCAGCCATTCTTCTCTCTCTCTCTGAGGCCCAAACCAAGGCAGATGGACTGGAGGGAGGACTCAGCTTCTTAATACATAGTTAGGCATCCTGGGGCAGACAAGGGCACACATCTGGGAAATCTTCCCTAAACAATATAGTCTTTAACTCAATTTTGAAACTACTTAGAGAAGTGATTAGGCACGCATGTGGGGGGAGAAGATTCCAGGAGTGAGGGCAGCAAATGAGAATGGACGAATCCGGGACTAGGCAGTGGAAGTCCTAGGCTGGGACAGGAGACCTTGACTACCAGAATGGAGCGTGTGAGTAGGAATGTAAGGAGAAAGAAGTTCAAATAAATAAGGAGGGGCCAGTCCATGAAGGGCTTTGAATTGAAAGTCAACAAGTGTATCTTCAAGTGTAGTAAATCCCAGCCTTCAACCGTAAGATGGTACATGGCTTCATTGATATTCTCCAAATCTTTGTTTGTGGGCAGTAATCATTATATGTCTTATATTTCCACTTTTACTTCTCCAAATCTTAATTTCTCCCAGGTTTTTCCTCATCATATTCATCAGTTCCTGTTTTTTTGATATAATTAACCACCCTCACTACCACTTCTTGTGGTGTTTTCCTGTTCCTCCCTGATGCAATATAATAAACTCTTCCCAAATCAGCTTCAGTCCTATCTCCCTTCACAGCTTCTGGTATGTTTTTAATAACAAAATTTGGCCTTCTCTGATAATCCTGCAAATATATGTCCCTTGTCCATCTCAGTAAGCTTATTTTTGTTTCTCTGAATTTCCCTATGATGTTTTGAATTTAACCTATCCAATTTAACCTTACGTCTCTGTTTTCTCAACATTTAAAACCAGTTGTCCATATTTTACGTACGTTACAAAATTTTCCCTCATCTCCATTCATTGCATAATTTCTATCATGAACTCTGATATTATTGAAAGCTTTATATCCATGAACATAAAAGACAGTTTCTTATCACAATAGGTTTTTATTATTTTTAATATCTTTATTTGATTAAAAGATTCACAGCAGCAACAAAACCCATTCTATATAAATTCAACACAGTCAAAAGACATAGAGTAACAGTTCCCCACATTCCCCACATCACATATATACATAAACAACATAAAAATGACTTCCTGTCCTTTAAGTTTTGGTTGTAACTCTTTCATATTCAATGTCCCTTTACTGAAAGGTTTTTACAATATAAATAATAATTTTCTACAACAGCTTCTCATTCATCTTATTTTTATTTGGTTGGCTGAAATAAACATAAAAATATGAACATAAGTTTTATTATTAGTGTTGTTTCAAGTCTCTTGTTTCATTTTTTTATTTAAAATTTATATTAACTTAGTTTTCTTCCAGTATATTTTCAAATATTCTGTGACCAGCCACCAGTCTCTACCAACATTTTCTGTTGCTCCATATCTAATTAAGTGTGTCCATTTACAGTTTCCCATAAGATGATATATCTTCCATATCCATTCTTTTGTATTTGTGGGTTCTTTTTCTTTCCATTTCTTCGCATAAACTATTCATGCAGTGGTAATCACATAAAATAAAAATTTTACATAATGTTTCTCTAGCTCCATATCTAATAAACCTAAGAGAAATATTTTAGGTTTCTTGGGGATGTTAACCTTAAGAATTTCTAAAAATACTTTTGAATTGTGGCCCAATATTGTTTTGCTTTTATACAAGACCACCACATATTTTTCATGGTACCTTTTTCTTTTTCACATTTCCAACATACATTGTTGCAGTTGTTATATATGTAAGAAATTCTAACTTATGTAAGATACCATCTAAATTGTACGTTGAAATAATTTTCTCTTAGGTCTACACAACTGGAGTATTTTAACCTTTTTGCCAGTTGATTTTCCATTCTTTTAAGAAGATATTTTCTCCACAATCCTTCGACCATTTCATCATGCAATCCTTAATCAATTTGGGTTTCATTTCTTGTTTCAATGATATGAAATATGATATTATGTTTTTATTATCTCTCATAAATACTTTTTCTAAATCTGTTACCTCTGTGGCAAAGCCTATCAAGTTTTTATCCATCCTAAATCTTTCTATAATCTGGCAGTATAAAAATCATCTGTAATCATATCCTTCTTCCATCAGTTCTCCTAGAACTTTCATTCTGTATTCCCCTGTATCTTCCTTTACTAAAAGAACAGAATATTTAAGATATTTCCCTTTTATCATTTCATCTTCCTGAAATAAGGCCTCATTTGTTGAAACCCAAAGTAGCATTTTCCTATTCACATGAAATTTATATTTTTGCCCAACCCAACATAAGGCTTTCTAATAATGTGATTGTTAAAATCTCTGTTGATCTTTACTTTATCATAAAATAAATAGGCATTCCAACCATAACGGGTATTGACTCCTTCTAGTCTCGGATTATCTAGTTTTGCTCATTCTCTAAACCAGTCCAAGCAACAAGCATAAAAATATAGTTTAAGATTTGGCAATTCAAGACTCCCTCTATTTGTCTAATCTTGTAAGAATTTGAATTTTATTCTGGGTTTTCTCCTTGCCCAAATAAACCTTGAGAGGTCTTTTTGGCATTCTATGATCCACCTATCATTAATCAAAATTGGTATATTTTGAAAGAGAAATAAAAGTTTGGGTAGTATGGCCATCTTAACAGTTGCAACTCATCCCAGCAAAGATAAATGAATCTTTTCCCATCTTTGAATGTCTGACTTAATACCTTGCCAACATTTCTTATAATTATTTTTAAAAAGGTCTGAGTTTTTAGTTGTTATAATAACTTTTAGGTATTTCACTTTTTGTTCTACCTTGAATCTAGAGATTTCCCCCAATTTCCTATGTTCTTCTATATCCATATTCATTGTCAATATTTTTGTCTTCTCTTTGTTAACTCTAAATCCTGCCAGCTGCCAATATTCTAACAATCTATTTAAGAGGGCTTGGATATTATCAAGGGGGCTAGATAAATAACCAAATCATTGGCATATTTTTACATATTTATATTTGGAAATATAAATATTTGCATGTAGTTTCAATTTAAATTCCTGATCTTTAATCTTTACCCCATTTATATTTCTGTGTTCTCTTATTCTAATTGCTAAAATTTCTGAAGTTGCAATAAACAATAGTGGAGAGAGGGCACATCCCTGTCATGTTCCTCTTATTATGAGAAAAGGTTTTGATTTTTTCCTGTTCAGAATTATTTCTGAAGACTGGTCCTTATATATGATCTGAATCCACTTAGTAAAATTATTTCCCGACTGCATTCTTCTTAAAGTATCTAACATAAATCTCCAATTGATGTTATTGAATGCTTTTTCAGCATCTAAGAAAATTAATGCTATTTTTTAATTAATTCTCTTTTCGTGAATCTCAACAACATTAATCAGGTTTCTTATGTTAGTTTTTATTAATCTATTTGAAAGAAAACCTGTTATAATTGATAATTGACTGGAAGGGTGTTTTTTTTAAGTCTTTGGGCCAGAATTGAAACAAAAAATTTATAATCATCATTCAGAATAGATATTGGTTTATAGCTTTTTATATCCAGGGTTTAAACCATTTGATCACCTCAGACACCTCTTGTAATGTTATATTTTTATTAAGATCTTTTCTTTGTTCATAGGTATATTTTGCTTTCCTAGAAAATCAGTAATTTTTTCCCTGCTGAGTTTGGCGGTCTTTTTAGAGGTCCACAAAATATTTGTGAAAAGCTTCTTTAATCAATTTCTGAGCTGAGATAATGTTCCCAATGTTTCCTTGGCCTTTTTCATTGAATTTCATCAAATCGCCAGTAAAATTCTGATCTTTTGTTCTTTAAAGTCATCAGAATAGGACTGTGGTCTGAGAGAGACCACATATAGCCTGGTTTGAGGCTAGAGACCATCAATCCTAGACCATGATTTGTGACTACGTTTAAAAAAGTGAACCTTTCTTCTTAATGTGGGTTTCTTGGAGGCAAATTATATCACATCTCAAGTTGCCTAGATAATGGGAACTTTTTTTATTTCTGTGGGATATTTAAACCCTTAATTTTCCATGATAGAATCCTCATCTTTCTCAAACTCATCCTCATGTTCTCATAGAATCATAGAATCATAGAATCATAGAGTTGGAAGAGACCACAAGGGCCATCTAGTCCAACCCCCTGCCATGCAGGAGCTCCAAATCAAAGCATCCCTGACAGATGGCCATCCAGCCTCTGTTTAAAGGCCTCCAAGGAAGGAGACTCCACTACGCTCCGAGGGAGTGTGTTCCACTGTCGAACAGCCCTTACTGTCAGGAAGTTTCTCCTAATGTTGAGGTGGAATCTCTTTTCCTGCAATTTATATCCATTATTCCGCGTCCTAGTCTCTGCAGCAGCAGAAAACAAGCTTGCTCCCTCCTCAATATGACATCCCTTCAAATATTTAAACAGGGCTATCATATCACCTCTTAACCTTCTCTTCTCCAGGCTAAACATCCCCAGCTCTCTAAGTCGTTCCTCATAGGGCATGGTTTCCAGTCCCTTCACCATCTTAGTTGCCCTCCTTTGGACCTGCTCCAGTTTCTCAACATCCTTTTTGAATTGTGGTGCCCAGAACTGGACACAGTATTCCAGGTGGGGCCTGACCAAAGCAGAATAGAGTGGCACTATTACTTCCCTTGATCTAGACACTATACTTTTATTGATGCAGCCCAAAATTGCATTGGCCTTTTTAGCTGCCGCATCGCACTGTTGACTCATGTTCAGCTTATGGTCTACTTGGACTCCTAGATCCCTTTCACATGTGGTCTCATTCAGCCAGGTTTCCCCCATTTTATATCTGTGCATTTCATTTTTCCTCCCTAAGTGCAGAACCTTACATTTCTCTGTGTTGAATTTCATCTTGTTAGCATTGGCCCACCTTTCTAGTCTATTCAGGTCATTTTGAATTTTGATCCTGTCCTCTGGGGCATTAGCTACTCCTCCTAGTTTAGTGTCATCTGCAAATTTGATAAGTATGCTCCCAATTCTGTCATCCAAATCATTAATAAAGATGTTGAACAGCATTGGGCCCAGGACAGAACCCTGTGGGACCCCACTGGTCACTTCTCTCCAGGATGAAAAGGAGCCATTGTTGAGCACCCTTTGAGTTCGGCCAGTCAACCAATTACAAATCCATGTAACAGTTAACTTGTCTATCCCACATTTTGCAAGCTTATTTGCAAGAATGTCATGGGGAACCTTGTCAAAGGCCTTACTGAAATCGAGGTAAACTATATCCACAGCATTCCCTTCATCTACCAAGCTGGTAATTTTATCAAAAAAAGAGATCAGGTTCGTTTGGCATGACCTGTTTCTCTGAAACCCATGTTGGCTTTTTGTGATTATGGCATTGGCTTCTAAATGTTCACAGACTCTCTGCTTAATGATCTGCTCTAGAATCTTTCCTGGTATTGATGTCAGACTAACTGGACGATAATTGTTGGGATCCTCTTTTTTTCCCTTTTTGAAGATGGGGACAACGTTTGCCCTCCTCCAGTCTTCTGGGACTTCTCCTGTTCTCCAGGAGTTCTCAAAGATTATTGCCAATGGCTCCGATATCACCTTTGCCAGTTCTTTTAATACCCTTGGATGTAGTTCATCTGGTCCTGGAGATTTGTATTCATTTAGAGTAACCAGGTATTCCTGTACTGTCTCTTTACTTATTCTGTGCTGAAATTCCCCCACTCTGTCCCCTTCTTCACTGTCCTCAGGTTGAGCACCTTTTGCCTTTTCTGAGAAGACTGAAGCAAAGAAGGTGTTGAGTAATTCTGCCTTTTCTCTGTCCCCTGTTAGTATTTTGCCATCTTCTGCACGCAGTGGTCCTACCATTTCCTTCTTCTTCCTTTTGCTGCGGACATATCCAAAAAAGCCCTTTTTATTGTTCTTAACCTCTCTAGCAAGCCTGAGTTCATTTTGCGCTTTAGCTTTTCTGACTTTATCCCTACATGTGCTGGCTATTTGTTTGAATTCCTCTTTGGTGATTTCCCCATTTTTCCATTTTTTATACATGTTCCGTTTAAAACTTAGCTCAGTTGTAAGTTCCTTAGTCATCCATACCGGTTTCTTGAGACATCTCCCATTTTTCTTCCTCATTGGGACTGTCTGAAATTGTGCTTTCAGTATCTCCCTTTTGAGGAACTCCCATCCATCTTGAACTCCCTTCTCTTTTAGTATTCTTGACCATGGGATCACCCCCAGTATTTCTCTAAGTTTATTGAAATCAGCTCTCCTAAAGTCTAGAATTTGTGTCTGACTATGCCTAGCTTCATCTTTCCACTGTATAGCAAACTCCAGGAGGACATGGTCACTTCCACCTAAGGATCCCACCACTTGCACCCCATCAACTAGGTCTTCCCTGTTGGTTAAGATAAGATCTAAGATGGCTGATCCCCTTGTTGCCTCTTCCACCTTTTGGACAATGAAATTGTCTTCCAGGCAAGTGAGGAATTTGCTAGACCTTGAGGATTTGGCTGAGTTTGACTTCCAGCGAATATCAGGATAGTTGAAGTCCCCCATCACTACTACATCTCTCCTTTCTGAGTGTGTGGTCATCTGTTCTAGAAAGGCATCATCCAATTCCTCTGCCTGAGTTGGGGGTCTGTAGTAGACTCCCACAGTAACATCCTTGTTATTTCCCTCTCCTTTAATTTTTATCCAGATGCTCTCCACCTGACTTCCAGTATTGACTTCCTGCATCTCTTCACTGGTGTAAATATCCCTGACATATAATGCTATTCCTCCTCCTTTCCTGTTTGGCCTGTTTCTTTTAAAAAGGTTATATCCCTCTATTTCTACATTCCAATCATGAGACTCATCCCACCAGGTTTCAGTGATGCCTATTATATCATATTTCCCTTGTTGTGCTAGGAGTTCAAGTTCATCCTGCTTATTTCCCATACTTTGTGCATTAGTGTAGAGACATCTAAGACCATGTGTCCTCTTTTCTTGCTGCTTTTGCATGGTTTTTTGCTTCCTACTCTTGGGTCCTTTCACTGTTTGCCTTGTTCCCTCTATGCCACTTGGACTATTCTCTCCATCCCTTTTGCCTTCCAGAATGCTGTCTCCCTCCCCCACATAACTCAGTTTAAAGCCCTCCTGATCAGATTCTTCAGACTGTTGGCAAAAATGTTTTTGCCAACTGGCGTGAGATGAAGCCCATCCCTTGCCAGAAGTCCCTCCTCATGGAACCGCAGCCCATGATCCAAGAATCCAAACTGTTCTTGGCGGCACCATCTACGGAGCCAGTTATTTACCTCTGCTATTTTCCTCTCCCTTCCTGGACCATGCCCTTCCACCGGGAGAAGAGATGAGATGACAACCTGTGCATCCATCTCTTTCAGCTTCCTTCCCAGAGCCTCATAATCCCTTTTGATATTCTGAAGGCTGTGCCTTGCAGTATCATTGGTTCCCACATGAACCAAAAGAAGGGGGTATTGATCAGTAGGCTTGACAAGTCTTGTCAGCCTCTCTGTCACATGATGGATCTTTGCCCCAGGGAGACAGCACACCTCCCGAGACATCTTGTCAGGCCCACAAATCACTGCTTCGGTACCCCTCAGTAAGGAGTCCCCCACCACCACCACGCGCCTCCTCCGAGGCTTAGCAGTGGTCGTTCCCTTTGGTGCTATTCTCAGGCTCCCCTGCTCTGTCCCTGACGTCTGTCCCTGCTGCTTTTCCTCATCATCTCTGACAACAGAGAGAGATTCAAAGCGATTCTGCAGCTGCAAGCAGCTCACAGAACGTTCCCTGGTTTCCTTACTTCTGTGTGTGACCTTCCTCCAAGCATCTACCTCTGTTTTATGTGCAGTGACCTCCTCCACCCCAGCAACTTCTTCTGTGTGTTTCCCACCCAAGACCTTCTGGCCTGTTCTGTTCAGGAGAATCTCCTGCTCTCTATGATGCTGGAGTGCAGATATCTGCTCCTCTAGCTGCTGTACTTTCTCTTCTAAGAGGGCTACCAACTTGCACTTAGGGCAGGAGTAGTTCCCCACATCTGTAGGCAAGAAGACAAACATCCCACAGATGTTGCAGGTGACTGCTGCAGGGCCTTCAGTGTCCATACTGGGAAGTCTTAAAGAGGCACTGAAACAAGACTGTGGGCTTCCCTTGCTAGGCTTGGTCTTTGTTCCCAAGCTCTAACACTGAGTTCAAGTCACGGGGCCTATAGGTATGTAGTGAGCTCCTGGCTACTAGCTCCTTCCAGAGGCAAGTCTCTGATTCACTTCCTCTGATGCTTCAGGCCAGCTTCCCTTCTATTGTCTAAAAACTTCCTTGACTAGATAAGAAGAATGAAAAGCCCCCTCCTCCTTCTCCTTTCTTAAAGGAAAATGCAGCCTCTCCAAGCCTTGTGTAGCTTAAGAGGTTTGGCTTCTCCCAGCAGTTGCTCCCAGTAATGCAATGGGCTCAAGAGTAAATTAGATTAGATCTCACCCAAGCACATGGACTAAAGCCCCCTCCTCTTCCTCCTCCTCCTCCTTCTTCTCCTTTCTTAAAGGAAAATGCAGCCTCTCCAAGCCTTGTGTAGGCTTAAGAGGTTTGGGTTCTCCCAGCAGTTGCTCCCAGTATTGCAATGGGCTCAAGAGTAAATTAGATTAGATCTCACCCAAGCACATGGACTAAAGCCCCCTCCTCTTCCTCCTCCTCCTCCTTCTTCTCCTTTCTTAAAGGAAAATGCAGCCTCTCCAAGCCTTGTGTAGGCTTAAGAGGTTTGGGTTCTCCCAGCAGTTGCTCCCAGTATTGCAATGGGCTCAAGAGTAAATTAGATTAGATCTCACCCAAGCACATGGACTAAAGCCCCCTCCTCTTCCTCCTCCTCCTCCTTCTTCTCCTTTCTTAAAGGAAAATGCAGCCTCTCCAAGCCTTGTGTAGGCTTAAGAGGTTTGGGTTCTCCCAGCAGTTGCATATGACCCCCCAGCTACTGTTCCTACTTCCTCCTCATCTTTTTCCTCTTCTATATCTGATTTCTTTTCTTCTGGAACCTGTTGCTTTTTCCTGCTTATTTCTTCCTCGTAAGTCTGCAAGAACTGACATGCTTACTGGACTGAATATATTAGTTTTCTTTTCTATCTAAATCTAAAATATAATCCTTCTGGAACTTTACATTTCAGGGTAGAACCTTGGGCAAGAAAAAAATATTCTTTTTTTTTCTTAAGCACTTTACGTGAGAGATCTTTGAATAACACATCATTATCCTCTATTTTCAGTCTCGTGTAAAAGTGTTGTTGCAAAATTGCCTCTTTTATTTGGGTCTTCACAAAATATATTACAACATTTGTTAGCAGTGTCTTTTCTTTTGCCACCCAAGAATTATTTCAAAACCTTTATTGATTTCTTCAATGAATATCTCAGATTCTATTCCTATTAATTCTGCTAGGGTTGGCATAATTCTTTCGTTTAAATCCTCATCTTTTTGTTCTGCAAGGCCTCTGATCTTTAAATATATTTTTCTAAATTTGTGCTCATTTGATCCTTTCTACCGCTTCCTCAGACTGATTGACCATTAACTTCTTAATCTTTTCTTCTAATTTTTTTTTATTCTCCTCATCTAAGTAGATTATTCTTTCTTTTGCTTGTTTTAACTCCACTGTCATCATATCTAATGATTGTTTGGATGACTTTATTTTTGTCTTTATGTCTTGCCTAATTTCTTCTCTCATTTGTTTTAGTTCCTGTTTCCTTTCTAACTTGTGTTGTTTTACTTCTTTTCTCATTGTTTTAATTTCTTCTAATACAACTGGGTTAGGAGCTGACATTTTTACAAGTCTAATGAGGGACTCCTTTGTGTCAATTGTTGACTCTTTGCAACTTGTAATCTAGTTTTAGCTGCCATTTCTCTAAAGCTAATCTTTACTGAATCTTTAATAGATTACACACTCAGTAGTCAATTATACAAACCATAGATCAAGGAATCAATTAATTTGTTAAACAATCAGCCAATCAATTAAATAGATAGTTGATAAATATATAATAATTACATTCCAATTCTATAAGTGATTAGTGTGGATAAACCCTATTGAAGATATTATTAAGTTCCTTAGAGAAAGTAGGGCTACATCCATACTGCAGGAATAATTAAATTCCAATTCTATACACCATCAAGTAATTGATCAATTAATTAATCCACAAATCTAACAATCTATGTAAAATAATCATTCAATCAAATCAATCATCAATCAGATAAGAAAATAATCAAAAGAACAATCAATCTTTTAACTGTCCACTTTAGAACGGATTCATTTATCACTTAGAGCATTAGATCTTAATATAGGTTAATCTATATAAGAATCAAAAAAATTATATAATTCACATCCCCAGGCTGCACCCTGGCCAGGGACGTGCATTTGCTGGTGTCTTGAATGGAGGCCAGCAAATAATTAGACCAGTGCTTGGCACTGCATCCAGGAAGAAGGTGGGGAGAGTTGGGGCTTTTTCTAGCTGGCAATGCCCCAACTTATCCCTCTCTTTGAATCACTGTCCAGGAGAAAAACTACTCTGGGTCTGCTCAGAACCTGGTGATAGGTATCTGCTCCTTTATAGAGCCTGGGCTGCTTAAGGGCTCCCCCTTTGTCTTTTTCTTACATTATTTTAATTAATAATCTAATTTGACCAATTGGGGATGGGAGCAGTTGGTCCTCCCTATGGGGTCTGTCCTAGCTGGGGATTATGCACAGTAGGATGATTGGCAGCCCCCATTTAGAGTTTTAGCCAACCCCTTTTTCTTAATTTGCCCCTCCTTGCCTCTTATAAACAAATAAATTGTTTTTCCCTTCCCTCCCCTCCCTTTTTCTTCTGCAAAGGTGTTTACAGACAAGCTTCTTTTTTGCCTCACTGGCCTGCCTCATGGCTTTTTTTAGTTTCATTTTCCTAACCAACATTGTTATATGCTCTTGGGAGACCCTACTGACTGCTCAGCAGGTTACCCCCAAAATTTAATAATTTAATTTTCAGGTCACACCTTCTCAACCCAATTTGTGCCTAAGACACAACAGTTAGTAATAATTATACACATAAGTCATATTGATTCATGTAGATATATAAAAAATAAATAACTCCAAAATTTAATAGTAATATTGATTTTTTTAATCCCCCTTTTTTTCCTTTTCTTTCACCTTCATATACACACACACATTTGGATTGGATGGATCTAGTTATATCTACACATATATACATATTTGATTTATAGGGGATGATTCATAGTTAGGTTTTCTTATAATCACATCACAAGTTATGTGATAGCATAGATTACATTTCTTAATTGTTATAGGCTATATTTCAGAAGATTCAGAAGTTAGTATCATATAATTATTGATAAATTTGGTGATTATGATTAATATAGATAGCACTTGGTGTTAGGATTCAAACTTTGACTTTGCCATAGTTTTTATTGTTATTATGGCTCCCAAGAAGGGTAGATCAGGCCCCAAGGGCAAAGGCCCTGCTAAGAAGCAACCTGTAAAGCGCCTTCAGATCTTTAAATATCTTTCCCTACATTTCTTCTCATTTGATCCTTTCTTCCACTTCCTCAGACTGATTGACCACTAACTTCTTAATATTTTCTTCTAATTTTTCATTCTCCTCTTCTAAGCAGATTATTCTTTCTTTTGCTTGTTTTAATTCCACTGTCGTCATGTCTAGTGATTATTTGATTGACATCAACATCGGATACGGATGAGGATGATGTTCAGGGGCAAACAGCCTTGGCTAGGATTTAGGCATTGGAAAAACTCCATTAGTTAAATAAGCAGGCCAATCTCCCTTCAAAGGTTTCAAAGAAATCAGACAAACAAAAAGTATATAACCAATTATGCTCTCGCCTTGATATTCTAGAACAGTTACAATCCCAAGGTGAACCTTCTGCGGTTTCAGATAAACCCAATGATGATGAGGCACCACATGTGACCCAGGAGGAGGACCAGACTCTATCTCCTCTGCCACCAAGGTCTACCATACAAGGTGAGTACAGTCGTCCCCCGGGTTACGAAGGTAATCCGTTCCGGGATTACCTTCGTAACCCGGAAGCTTTCGTTCCCCGGGGGACCGCTATTGTAAACAGACCGCGCGGCCGATTTAAAGGGGCCGCGCGGTTTTTTTCTTTCGTATCCCAGGGGATCTGTCGTATCCCGGGGGATACTGTAGCGGTCCCGCCGGTTTCATACCCCGGGGTTTTCGTACCCCGGGGGATTCGTAAGCCGGGGGACCACTGTACACCTATATATATAACTCACACATGGGTATAACTTGGCTTTGGGGAGTACTTTTTACTCAGGCAAACCCCATGTGAATTATTATTATTATTATTATTATTATTATTATCCTTTATTTATATAGCGCTGTAAATTTACACAGTGCTGTATATGCAATCTTAAATTAGACGGATCTCTGCCCTCAGGTTTACAGTCTAAAAGAGACAACACAAAAGGAAGAGGGGAAGGTGATGGGAAAGAGGGTGAGGTCCAGTGGTTCTTCTCTCCCTCTGGGGCCAGGACCAAGGCAGATGGACTGGAGGGAGGGCATGGCTTCTTAATACAAAGTTAAAAGGAGGCATCGTGGGGTGGATGGTACAGTCCTGGGAATGCTTCCCTAAATAATATAGTCTTTAATTCAGTTTTTAACCTGGTTAGGGAAGTGATGAGGCACTCATGTGGGGGAAGAAGGTTCCAGGAGTAAGGGGCAGCAAGTGAGAAGGGACGAATCCGGGACGGGGCAGTCGAGACCTTGACTACCAGAACGGAGGGTACGAGAAGGAGTGTGAGGAGAAAGAAGTTCAGACAAGTAAGGAGGAGCCAGTCCGTGGAGGGCTTTGAAAGTCAACAACAAAAGCTTGTACTGGATGCAGAAGGGGAAGGGGAGCCAGTGAAGGGAGGAGAAAAGAGGAGAAACATGGTCAAAGCGGTGAGCAGATGTGATAATACGTGCAGCTGAGTTCTGGACAGAGATTAAAGGGTGGAGATGAGAGAGAGGAAGCCCTGTCAGAAGGAGGTTACAATAATCTAGTCGCGATACCACTAGGGCATGGACCAGAGTCTTGGCAGTGGAGGCTGAGAGGAAAGGACGGATTTTAGCAATGTTGTAAAGAAAGAATCTACAGGTCTTGGCAGTGGCCTGAATCTGGGGAGTAAATGACAGAGAGGAATAAAAAATGAAGCCAAGACTGCAGGCTTGCTGAACCGGTTGAATAGAAATGCCGTCAACAGAAACAGAAAAGGAGTATTGAAGGGTGGGCTTAGGTGGGAAGACAAGAAGCTCTGTCTTAGACTTCAAGCGTCAATGCTGCATCCACTGAGAGATGGCAGCCAGACAAGAGGAGACTTGCTGTTCGAGCCCCGGCGAAAGGTCAGGGGTTGAAAGATACAGCTGAGTGTCATCGGCATACAGATGATAGGAGAAACCAAAAAAAAACTGATGAATTTACCAAGGAACAGTGTGTAAAGAGAGAACAGAAGGGGACCCAAGACAGAATGGCTCCAATAGGATGGCCCACCACCCTGCCTCCTTATTACCCATGTAACAAGGTTTTGCCATGATCTCCCCAGACACTAATATCAGATCCACAGTCCTTGGTCTGTCACGACCCTATGGGATATGATGCTGCCCATGTTTCAGCAATACTATATGAGCTCATTCCATTGCCTTTGGGTGACCATTTGTCTCAAACAACTAAAGACAAGATTTTGAAAGGGGACTATGTTGACATCTTTTCCTTACTCTATCAGGAGCTAAGTAAGAAAGAAAAGGAGGATTTGGATGATAAGAAGAACAAAAAACTGAAAAAACAAAAAATGGAATGTAACTGGTCCAACTGGATTTCCAAAATGTTCATCTATGCAAGTTTTATTGCTAGGTCTCAGCCCTTACAGGCTGCGTCGCCTATACAATATAGGGATATAATTCATAGAGCATATGTTGATTTTTCTGGTCCAACATGGCTACTTTATAATGAAGTATTTCATTGGGCTGATCTAGACTGGCAAAAAGGGGCGTGTTCATGCCTGCATGAAAGTGTAGCCTTTAGATGACCCACACTGAAAGTTTGGCATGAATGCACTTCTTTTGCATTTTAGTGGGGAAAAGCAGCTTTATAAAGGACCTGCTTTTCCCAGCTTCTTTTTAAAAAGGGTGTAACAGTGCAGTTGCGTCTAAATGCTGCAGTGCAACTGTGCAGTTTTTTAAAGCTCCCAAACCCTAGCTCCAGCTCTAATCCGAACCCTAGACATGCACAGTAGGGACTCTGGGATGCTGTAACTGTTATGCAACTGTGCATAAAATGTCAATTCATTCATAAAATAAAGACATTTATTCATAAACGTAAATTGTAACAGATTTAATATCTTTTTAAGGGGGGGAGGGATGCAGTTTGTTTTATTGATGTAATAGTATTTTAATGTGTAAGCCACCTCAATTGATCTCAAAGTGTGGGGTAATAATTATTATTATTATAATAATAACAATAATAACAACAACTATTATTATAAAATATAGGGGTTCATTTATGGTGCACCGATGCAACTGTGCACTTAAAAAAGGGAAGCAAAACCACAATGGTAATTTGACAGACCTTCATAACTGCACAGTTCATGTGTGCTGTACCTGCACAACTGCGCAGTTTGTAGCTGGCAATACAATTGCCTGTATGATGTAGTGGTGCAACTGTGCAGTTCGCAGCTGGCAACAACAACAACAGCAGCAGCAACAAATATTAAAGGTTCAGTGCGGCTAAAAGCCCCGTTCATTGCCACCCGTGCAGCTGCTTCGCCTGTGTTTCTAGCATCCTGACAGCTTCCAATGTAGTTGCTGAGCAACAGAAAAGACTTCAGATAAGTCGTCCCCATACCTCCTCAGTGTAGCTGCCCTATTCCTTTTTATTACACACCTGGGGCTTGCAGTGTAGCTGCTAAGCATTAAGGAAAAGGCAACTTCATGTCTCCCTTTCCTGCCAATCTAGAAAGCCCCATTATGAAGGCAGTCTTCCTTGTCTCAGATGGGACACCATGCATTCACAATTGTGGATGCAACTCCTGACACCCTGTAGACCAGCAGTTCTCAATCTGTGAGCCGTGACCCCTTTGGGGGTTGAATGACCCTTTCACAGGGGTGTCTAGGACCATTGGAAAACACTTATTTCTGATGGTCTTAAGAACCGAGACACCACAATGTTATGATTGGGGGTCACCACAACATGAGGAACTGTATTAAAAGGCCGCGGCATTAGGAAGGTTGAGAACCACTGCTCTAGACCAATCCAGGGAGAGAGCTTCCACAGTGGACATCTTATTCAGAGGGCTGGAGGGCCCAGTTCCTTTTGTCCCCAGTAGAATGTGGGATAGTCCAACAGGTTATTATGCTGGGAATTTGGAGCCCAGAGCAATTGTGCCCACAAACAATGTAAGTTTAGATACAAACACTCCATGTGTGGTGGAAACCACTCCTTTAAAAATCGCATCAAGGCTAGGGGATACCAAGCAAATCAAAAAGATTGGCAAGGGGGTAAGAAACCAGCAAACCCACCCCCCTTTTCAAAAAGGGACCTAGTTCTGTTAATTTGAATAGTTTATCGGGATGATTATCCAAATCCAAATCTTCAAGCAGCAGTATATTTACAGCAAGCTTTTGTTGAAGAGTTCCATACTTCATTTTCTGGTGTTCAATATTCTTTTATGGCAAAAAAAATTATGTTCCGTTGTTGGTTTAGAATACATTGTTAGGCATAAGATTGAAAAGGAGGTATCTGAAGATAGAGTAACAGGCCCATTTCAGGAGCTTCTGCTTCCTAATCTGATGGTGTACCCTTCAGGGTTAGTACCCAAAAAAGCACCAGGGGAATATAGATTAATCCATCATCTTTCCTGTCTCAAAGGTGAATCTGTAAATGATGCTACCCTGCCTGACCTATGCACAGTATGATATACCTCATTTGACCAGGCAATCAGACAAATTAAGAAATTTGGTTTAGGGGCAGAATTAGCCAAATGCAACATTAAGTCAGCATTTTGCTTTCTGCCAGTCCATCCTGCTGACTTTGAATTACTGGGCTTCTGTTTTGAGGGAAGCCAATGGGCTGTTTGGTTTTGTATGCAGCCTTCAAAACCTTCAGTACCTTTTAGGAGTGGGCCATTAAAACCAAATCAGGCCTGCCAGGCATGGTCCATTTTTTTATTTTTTATTTTTTATTGATTGTTGAATAATAAAATATACAAAGAGCATACAAATTACATACATGTACATAATACAGAAAACACGACATACAATACAACATACAATCATACACAACATAAATTATGAGGATTTAAACAAAGATAATCCCTTTAGCCAAACACTTCCAAAGTAACTTAGAATATCTTATTAACAAATTACAACAATGTTCTAGTAAATATATCACTAGCACTAAACCTCAGATATTACACAAAAAATAAATAAATAGGTAAATAAAGTTACTAAGCTATAAATGAAAATATAAATTACAATACTCTTCCACGCAGATCCAATCTTCTTTAACTTTATCTACTGCAATATCTCTAATGGTGGTGGTCAGTATATTGAGTCTTCTAACTTACTTTCTTCTTCTTTACTGGGGCTTGAGTCACTTTTCCAATATTGAGCGTAGAGGATCCTTGCCAGGGTCACCATATATAGAATCAGCCCAAGTTGATTAATCATATTAAGAAGAAATATCAGTGGATTTAATGGAATATTAATATTTAGTATATCAGATATTATTAGACATATAAAACCCCAAAACTCTTTTGACTTCTCGCACTTCCACCAAAGGTGGTAAAAATTCCCTTCTCTTTTCATACATTTCCAATATTTCATATCACCAGAATTATAAATTTTATTAATTTTAACCGGGGTCAAATAGTATCTATAAAATATTTTCATATAATTCTCCTTATACGTCTGACATACAGTAAAAATTTTCGTTTCTCTCCAGGAATATTCCCAATCATCTAAATCAATAGATTTTGCTATATCTTTAGCCCACAATATCATACAATGTTTAACCGTTTCTTCTTCTAAATCTCTATGTTTCATGATCTTATAATATTTGAGAGATGTTTAACTCCTTTGTCATCTATAACCAAATTTAAATCATTTAGTTTATTAGTAATACCAATATGTTTAGTATCCATTTTGTATCTCTCAACTAATTGGAAATAAAGATACCAATCTATAGAACCCAGACTCAAGCTAAGTTGTTCTCTTGATTTAACCATCGCACAATTATTCCCACAATACAAAGTCTTTATAAGTTATCCATTTAGATGGCATACTTTTTGTTTTACTGAAGTGCGCCTCTATAATTTTTATTTTATTTTATTTTCGACCAAGACCAAAACAAAGCTCTTCTAATAAAATGATGTTCAAAACACTTTTCGATCTTAGATTTATTATACCACAAATAACCATGTAAACCAAATTTTAATCCTTAACATTCCACAGTGAGTACTTTCTCATTGTTAAGATTAAACCACTCCTCTAACCAACACAAGCAGGAAGCATAGCAATATAATTTAAGATTTGGGAGGGCATAACCCCCCATCACACTCATCTGTGAGAACTTTCCACCGTACCCTAGCTCGTTCCCCTTCCCACAAAAATTTTGATAACTCTTTTTGCCAAACAACAAAACATTGGTCTCTAGCTAAGATATGGAGGTTTATGAATAAATACATCAACCGGGGTAAAATATTAGTTTTGATAGTTGCTACTCTACCTGAGAAAGATAACCTTAGTTTAGACCAAGAAATTGAATCTTTTTGAATCTCCTTCCACAATCTAACATAATTATTTTGATATAAATCAATATTTTTATTAGTTAGATATATACCTTAATACTTAGCTTTTTTAACCACTTTATATCCGGCTTTCATACTTAATTCTTGATCTTCTTTAGTTGTTAAATTTTTTGTTATGATATTTGTCTTATCTCGGTTAATAGTCAAGCCAGAGAGTTCCGCAAATTCATGCAGGATTCTGTTTAAAGGTTCTATCTCAAATAAAGGATTTTCTAGAAAACAAAAACCAAATCAGGCCTGCCAGGCATGGTCCATTATTTTGGTGATTTTTTGTTTATGGGCCTTATGGTTCTGGCCAGTGTGCATCTTTATTGTCAGAATTTATTTCCTTGACAGAAGAGCTGGTTGTTCCTTTTGTTCCAGAGAAAACCGAAAGGCCATCTCACCAACTAATATTTTTAGGTATTGAGACTGATACAATCAATCAACTTTGTAGGCTACCAGAGGACAAGTTGCACAATCTTAGGCTCAGGCTGTTTCAATTTTGTTTTCTTACTAAAGTCATGCTCAGAGAATTTCAGGAACCAATTGGCCAGCTTGATTTTGCTTGTAAGATGATAGTGCCAGGCAGGGACTTAAACCAGCTTTGCAATGCTATTAAAGGTTTACAGTTACAGCACCCTAGGCAGAGAATATCCAAGGACATACAGGAGGATTTAGATGTCTGGTCTTCATTCCTTAGAGATTTTAATTGGGTCTCCTTTTGGAAGGAGGAAAGGAAGTTACAGGATGTGCTACAGATATCTTCAGATGCGTGTGGCACCTATGGCTTTGGAATTTATTTCCAAGGGTGCTATCAGCCCTGGTGGCGCAGTGGTTAAATGCCTGTACTGCAACCACTCACTCAAAACCATAAGGTTGCGAGTTCAAGACCAGCACAAGGGCTGAAGCTCGACTCAGGCTTGCATCCTTCCGAGGTCGCTAAAATGAGTACCCAGATTGTTGGGGGGCAAATAGCTTATAGTTGTAAACTGCTTAGACACTCCTTAAGGGTATGAAGCGGTATATATATGAAGCTGTTTGTTTTGGGGGGTTTTGTTTTATTTTGTTTTGCTGGTGCACTGAACCTTGCCTGCTGAATGGATGTGGTCTAACATCACAGCCAATTTAACCTTTTTAGAATTCTTTCCTATTTTAGTGGCTGTAAAATATCTGGTTGTACAAATTATCCAACTCATCTGGACACTTTTGGTGTGATAACATATCAGCAGTCCGAGTCATAAACTCTTTGACATCCAAATCCCTTAGGGTTATGATCTTGGTCAGAGCTTTACTTTGCACTGCTTGCAGCATAATATTTTATTCACAGCTCATCACTTGCCTGGCATTGTTAACGAAATGGGTGATTGATTCCCATGGAGCGTTTTTGTCATTTGGCTCCAGATGTGGCAGCGGTACCAGATTCAATGCCACCAGACTTGTGACATCTTGGCAGTACAAGATAGTGTGGGCGATTAGCATGTCCCTTGCCTTAAGTACAAGGATGATTTATATTAAGGCTGTAAATGAGTTGCTGTTTCAAAAATGTGTCCAGTTACTGATACCAGTTTCCCACATGTTACAGTTTTGCATGCACCTGCATTCTACACCCTACAACTGCAATCTATTAGGGTTAAGTTATTGGCCTTAGCCTTTTGGTTTAAGGCTCAGGGCCTGGCTGATTATACAGTTGATTCCAGGTTCATAAAAGGTTAGAGGATTAGGCTTTAAAAAGTGTTGAAAGCCAGATTCACGCAGGCCATTATATCCCCAAATTTTTAAAGGGCTATGTTCAATTTTGCTTTTGCTCTTTACTTCACCCTATAAGGCCTTACTGTTCCAGCCATTTTTTGCTGCTCTTTGTGTTTCAGAATTGGTAGTTGTTTCAAAGAATGACAAATCCAATGGGGTATTATGTTTTAATGACCTAATCTTTACTGATAATGGTATATTCATTACTATTCATTTCTCCAAGACAAACCAGCAAGGTAAAGCTGGGTTCATGGAGCATTCCCTCCATTTGTCCTATCTTAGCTCCTTGTTGTTTTTTGGATGTGAGGAGATCACATGTGGGGCCCCTTTTCTGTCACAATAATGGATCGCCAAGAGAGCGTTTGACGTAACAGACGAAAACTGAAACTTAGTGAATTAGTTAAGTTTCAGTTTTGGTCCATTACATCGAAAGCCCTCTTGGTGACTGAACTGCATGATGTTAAGTTTGGTACCCATTTGTTCAGGTTAGGAGCTGCCTCCACTGCATCAGCCTTGTGCTATGCACCATTGGCCATAAAGCAAATGGGTTGTTAGAGGTCTAATGCCTAGCATAGATATGTGCAACCTCTATAATGTTTAAGTTTGTTTGCTTTTGTTTTGTTTTGTTTCATTACTGTCAGACTTCCCAGCATATGAACTCCAAATCAATTCCAGCAGCACTTTTAGAAAGTAACAGCTTTTATTGAAATAAGAAATATGACATGAAAAGCAAACTTCCATTAACCAGACTGAGTAAGAACTACATATACAATACTTTTATAGGCTTTTACCAACCACCCTCCCCCAGAATCAATATGATCCAGGATTGGACCTCTCTTCCCGCGCGCGGGTTAAGTCCATGATGTAATCCCAAAGTCCTCTGGTCCAGGGAACTTGGCACAGTCTCCCAAAACAATTAAGTTCCTAGGCACCATTATCTCTACCCAGGCACCTGTGACCTTGATGTAACACCACCCAACATGTTTATGTCTATACATTCCCTCAAATGAACAGTGTGAATACATGTGTAACAATATAGCAAGAAATTCTATTCTCAGGCTACAGCAATATATGTTGTTCCCCTTCTACAACAACTAAACAACACTTATAGTCTATATCTCCCCGTAGCCTCCCTCCTTCCCCTGAAGGCCCGTTACAAGTCAAACCTCGGCTTGCAAAGCAACACCCCTACTCATTCCTAACTAACAAGCTTGCATTTTCAAGGCATTTTCAATTACACTCATGCTCTGGTCTATTCCAGCATCTTCTAGATTAACCCATTATTCCCCTCTAAATCTATACCTATTCCCCCCTTACAACTCAACCCCATCATTCTCATGGCATGAATCCTATATCCTAACAAATTAACATGATTTATGACAGTTACAGATCTTAGACTTCGAGTTTTGATCTCCATCCATACCTTATGTCTATTGGGCAGCTCACCAGGCCAAACAGGACCATCTTGGAGGACAGTTGGGCCTTGGTGGATCTCCAGTCATTAAGTGGAAGGGCAAGCGTGGGCTACATTGACATGGCTTGATGCCCATGCTGTTTGGGAATGCTGTGAGCCTCTACCACATATTCTGGTCATTCACCTGGGTTTATTTTAAGGTAAAGCTTTGATTTTGCAAATTATCCATGACCTCCAATCCATTTTGGATCATTGGCCTTCTCTTTGGTCTGCTATGTTGCCAAGAAGATTTTGGAGTTGCGGGGGTGACCACCCCCCCCCCTACTTAACAGGGCTCAACGTCAAGCTAATAACAAAATTCATGACATGTGTTGGGCCAGTATATACCACATCCGGACATCTTTTTACAATGGCCTGAATTATATAGATTTGACAGAATTCATCTTAGTGAACCTAGTCATGCTATTTTCCTTACCAATCTGCAAAAGGGGATTCGGGCTTGTTTAGCCAGTCTGGTGGGAGATAGGGGCTAAGCAGATGCTTTCCTCATATCCATGGCAGTTGATGGGGCATAATTAGCTATCTGGTGAACACCTTGGCACCCTCTTTGGGTGAAGGTTAGGCCCCTTAAACTTTCTCTGTAGGTAGTGTGAATAGGGAGACGATGAAAGATACCTTCGTTTGGGTTAGGCTGGGATATAATCCTCATTCAAATCATGTGAGTTGAGAAAGAAAGTCTCACCTTGGCATTCCAGATGCAAGCTAGCTGAGGAATAATCCAATTTTTTTTTCTTGGAATTCAGGTGTTGTGACCAAGGGGAATTGAGGAGAAGTTCTGAGGAATAGACCACCTGGCTCAGCTGCTCCCGCACCAGGTTAATCTCTTCAAATTTTGCGGACGTTGAAAAACAGGTAAATAGATTAATTCAAATAAAAGTAGCCCATTTTTACAACCCATGTCATGTGTCTGGTCTCATTATTTCAAGTTGGTCAGCAAAAGTCAATTTCAAAAAGGAATTTAATTCAGTTCCAATTCCACAAATCAATCCAAAATACGGTTTTCTTGAAGTTAATTTTGTTCCTTCAGAAATAATTAGTATACAGTGGTCCCCCGGGTTACGAAAGTAATCCGTTCCGGGATTACTTTCGTAACCCGGAAGCTTTCGTTTCCCGGGGGACCGCTATTTTCAATGGACCGCGCGGCCATTTAAAGGGGCTGCGCGGCTTTTTTCCTTTCGTATCCCGGGGGATCTTTCGTATCCCGAGGGATAGGAAGCCGGTCCGCCGCCTTTCGGATCCCGGGGTTTTCGCAACCCGGGGGATTCGTAAGGCGGGGGACCACTGTAGTTCCAACAGGTCATCAGATGATCATAGTCTTATTGTATCCAAACTATCTATCACCAAGAAGAAGGGAGGAGGAGAAGAAGAAAGAAGAGGGACCAAAAAAATATATCACAATATCCTGGTTTCACTGAGTTTGTCTGTCCCAATGTCTATGTTCAGACTTTCTGGTTTGACTGGATTTGTGTATCCCAAGATCTCTATGTTCAGACTTCTTGGTTTGACTGGGCTTATCTGTCCCAAGATCTCTATGGACTTTATCACACAGGGAAAACTGGAAGGTTAAATTGGTCACAATGCAGGGTCATTAGGGACAAGTTTGCTGTTGTTTTTCACATGACTCTTGCATATAAACAGGACAGACCCCAGACAGAAAGTGAGGTGAATCAGGAAATAAGCATTTTTTGAAAACTACCATATATGTATTTCCATTTCATTTGCAAATTTGCTCTTGCTTTTCCGGGATGCCAACACTTTCAACATTTTCAGGATGGAAGCACATAGGTCCCCATGTGAAAAAGTCCTATGTTCAGACTTCCTGGTTTGACTGAGTTTGTCTGTACCAAGATCTCTATGTCAACCTCCCAGTTTACTTTCTGAATCCTCCTTCCTGTCTCTTCCTTCCGCTTTCAGACTCCACATCCTCTTGCCTTTTAAACTTTCTGCTTCTATTCTCCTCACATGTAGTAATGAGATATAATATTATATTACAATTAATATAATATTCTATAGTGTTCAAAATAATCCATACATTGTTCCAGAGTTGTCTCTTTGGTAGAAATCCATTTTTATATTTTTGTATCGAAATGTTTTAAGTCTTATTAGACAAGATAAGTGTAAACCTTTTATAATAACTATTTAAAAGTGAGATGGGTCAGTCACTGTTCACCTCTTGCTTATCCTTACCTTCTTTAGGTATTAAGGTAATATTGGCTTCTTTCCACGTTTCTGGAATTACTCTATTTTTAATAATATTCAACATCTTTTAAAAAGGAATTATGAGTTCCTCTTGGAAGGTTGTATAAAACTTTGTAGTATCAGGTCCCAGGGCTTTGTTCTTTTTCAGATCTTGTATTATTTCTGTTTGTTTAATTGGAGTGTCTAAATTGCTTTTTTGTTCTGGTGATCATTTATGAATGTTCCACTTATCTAGGTAATTTTTAATTTTTTACTGAATTTATTTGATGTTACTCTTCCTTTAAATAATTCTGTAAATTTGTTATAAAAAAAATTCTTTATATCTTCTGAATCTGTTAATCTACTTCCTTTATAGTTGATTTACAATATCCTGCTCTTTTCCTTTTTTATTTATAGGCTAAACAACAGTCTGTTTTATTAGCATATTCAAATTGTTTCTGTTTAAGTTTTTTTAAATTTATAAGCTATTTCTTCTGTTATTTGTTTGTGTATTATGTTTCTTAATCGATTTATGCCTTCTTTATTTTTTATTATTTTTTGGGAACTTTATTCCATTCTTATTTTAATTTTAATTCCTATGTACTCTTCTGCTTTTTTTCTATATTCTATTTTTTCATCTCTGATGCTCTTTGAATTAATAGCCCCCTCATTACTGCTTTGTATGTGTCCCATAGTATTCTCTTAGCTGTCTCTGGTGTCTCATTTATCTCAAGGAAACTTTTTATTTCTCTTTTCATCCTAATTGTAAAGTTTTATTCATTTAAAATATTATCATTTAATCTCCAATTATATTCCTTCCTTCATTCAAGTGGAGTTCTAACAGACTGTGATCAGAAAACATTCTTGGGTTGACCTCCATGTTTTATTATGGTTACTATTATTTCTGAGACCTAGAACATATCTATCCATGACCGGTCTACATCTGAAAAGAAAGTAAATCCTTTCTACCTTCCATATTTAAAAGGCCACACATCCACCAAATATTGCTCATCTCTCAGAACTTCACTAGCTTTGGTAAGTTTTCCTCCCCCCCCCCTTTTTTTTTTTTTTTTTTTTTTTTTAGATTGTCTATTTTCTAATGGAGTGATAACTCAATTGAAGTCTCCTGCCAAAATCAAATTATCTTTATTTATTTCTCCTAATTTTTTAAAGTTTTTACTTCTACTGCAACATAGCTTCCTTCTTCTTCATCTGACCATATCTGGGTTACGTGGTACATATGTTTTTCTTTACATAGATTACCACACCATTTTTTTTTTCTTGCAAGAAGTAATAGCAGTTATCTAATTTAGGGTCTTTGAGATGTTTATTACTTTTATTATTATTATTATTATTATTATCCTTTATTTATATAGCGCTGTAAATTTACACAGTGCTGTACATAGAATCTTATATTTAGACGGTTCCCTGCCCTCAGGCTTACAGTCTAAAAGAGACAACACAAAAGGAGAAGGGAAAGGTGGTGGGAAGGGGGATGAGGACCAGTGGTTTTTCTCTCCCTCTGGGGCCTGGACCAAGGCAGATGGACTGGAGGGAGCGCTTGACTTCTTAATACCTAGTTAAAAGGAGGCATCCTGGGGCAGATGGCACCATCCTGGGAATGCTTCCCTAAACAATAGTCTTTAACTTAATTTTGAATCTGGTTAGAGAGGTGATGAGGCATATATGTGAGGGAAGAAGTTTCCAGGAGTGAGGGGCAGCAAGTGAGAAGGGGCGAATCTGGGACAGGGCAGTGGAGATCCTCGGCTGGGACAGGAGACTTTGACTACCAGAACGGAGGTTACGAGGAGGAATGTAAGGAGAAAGAAGTTCAGACAAGTAAGGAAGGGCCAATCTGTAAAGAGCTTTGAAAGTCAACAGCAAAAGCTTGTACTGGATGCGGAAGGGGAAGGGGAGCCAATGAAGGGAAGATAAGAGAGGAGAAACATGGTCAAAGTGGCGAGCGGATGTGATAATAGGTGCGGCTGAGTTCTGGACAGAGATTAAAGGATGGAGGTGAGAGATAGGAATCCCTGTCAGAAGTAGGTTACAATAATCTAGTCATGAGACCACTAGGTCTTGGCAGTGGAGGCTGAGAGGAATGGACGGATTTTAGCAATGTTGTGGAGAGACAATCTACAGGCCTTGGTGGTGGCCTGAATCTGGGGAATAAACAACAGAAAGGAATAAAAGATGAAGCCAAGACTGCGGGTTTGCTGAACCAGTTGAATAGAATTGCCGTCGACAGAAACAGAGAAGGAGTATTGAAGGGTGAGCTTAGGTGGGAAGATGAGATGAATCATAGAATCATAGAGTTGGAAGAGACCACAAGGGCCATCCAGTCCAACCCCCTGCCATGCAGGAACTCCCAGTCAAAGCATCCCCGACAGATGGCTATCCAGCCTCTGCTTAAAGACCTCCAAGGATGGAGACTCTACCACACTCCGAGGGAGTGTGTTCCACCGTCGAACAGCCCTTACTGTCAGGAAGTTCCTCCTAATGTTGAGGTGGAATCTCTTTTCCTGCAGCTTGCATCCATTGCTCCGCGTTCTGGTCTCTGGAGCAGCAGAAAACAAGCCTGCTCCCTCCTCAATATGACATCCCTTCAAATATTTGAACAGGGCTATCATATCACCTCTTAACCTTCTCTTCTCCAGGCTAAACATCCCCAGCTCTCTAAGTCGTTCCTCATAGGGCATGGTTTCCAGACCCTTCACCATCTTAGTTGCCCTCCTTTGGACCCGCTCCAGTTTCTCCACATCCTTTTTGAATTGTGGTGCCCAGAACTGGACACAGTATTCCAGGTGGGGCCTCACCAAAGCAGAATAGAGTGGCACTATTACTTCCTTTGATCTAGACACTATACTTCTATTGATGCAACCTAAAATAGCATTGGCCTTTTTAGCTGCTGCATCACACTGCTGACTCATGTTCAACTTATGGTCTACTTGGACTCCTAGATCCCTTTCACACATAGTTTCATTCAGCCAGATGTCCCCCATCCTATATCTGTGCATTTCATTTTTCCGCCCTAAGTGCAGAACCTTACATTTCTCCGCATTGAATTTCATTTTGTTAGCGTTGGCCCAGCTTTCTAGTCTATTCAGGTCATTCTGAATTTCAATCCTGTCTTCTGGAGTATTGGCTACTCCTCCTAATTTGGAGATGCTCTGTCTTAGACATGTTAAGCTTATTTGGCATTTTTAACCCTTTATTTCTTGAAGACAGATCACATCATAATTATTTTTCCAGAATATGAAATGCTTGTCATCTTTTATATTTATTCGTTAGACCCTTAACATTTCAAGATGTGATTTTTTAAAGACATTTTAATTACTCTTATTATCTCTCTCTCACTCATTCTCTCTCTCTCTCTCTCTCTCTAAATATATATACACACACAGTGCTCCCTTCCCTTATGCAAGGGATCCATTCCGGACTGTCCGCATAAGGGAAATACCACATATGCTGGATACCCATTGAAAATAATGGGACTCATGCCTGCATTATGGCACATGTGCACCATTGCCTCTTCCAGTATATTGCAGCATAAACTGAAAGCCGCGTATGGTGTGCCCACGTATGACATGGGCACATTGTGTATTTATACACACACACACACACATTATATCTCTTCTCCTGTGAGACTAGGTTCTTCTTCTCCCAAAGGACTGTCTTCTTCTTATAGATCCAAATCATTATTTCTTTCCTTCTCTGTTGCCCCTGCCCCTTCCCCTCCTTGTAAAATCAGATCTTCTGTGTTAAGTTCTAAATCAAATAATGATATTCCTTTTTCTTCCTCACTCTCCTTATCCTCTTTTTTTCTTTTCTCTTTCTCCCCTGTTTAGCCTTTAGCCCAATTTAGCCTTATCTAGTGAGTATATTTTATATCTTCTTTTTCTGTATATAACCTTTCCCAGAGGTATGTAATGTTATTTCTCTTCAGTAGTTGAGTTAGAAATTTATACCCCTATCTGGTCCTGAGTATCTGGGGAATATCCTGAGATATAGATAGATAGATAGATAGATAGTCTTTACCCTCTACAATAAGTTTTTCTTCATAATTTTTCTGCATAATCTTTTCCTTAATTTTTACATTGGTAAATGTCTCTAGGTAACTTTTTCTCTTTTGCTAGTGTTGACTTCACTCTGAATGCTTTCTCTATAAATATATCCATTGTTTTCACAGGCAGATGAAGAAATGTGTAAGTGTTATACTCTCTAGAAGTTGTTAATTAGCTTCTTCTGGTAGACCTTCTGGTAGACCTCTAAGTTTGATGCTTCTTTACCTCACTCTTGCTGTAATAAAACTAGTTTCTCCCCTTCTTGCTCATTGTTTAATCTGTCTGTCTGTTTTCCTCTAACCTAGATGTTCTTCCTTTTATTTCTACTATATTGCCCCTTATTATCCCTAGTTTTTTACCTATATTATCTATTTTCCCTCCCAAAATATTCATTTTTTTCTGCATGTCATCCTTTAGCTACTTTCTTGCTTCCTTCAGTTCCTCCCTTATTTTTTCTTAAAGTTTTTCTTAAACTCCCTCAGCTCCTGTAATATTATTTGACTTACATATTATATATTTATTTATTTATTTACAGAATTATACCCCACCCTTCAGCCCCAAAGGCTCTCAGAGCAGCTTACAATTACTATTTTTAATTACACAGTTCCCTGCCCTCGGGCTTACAACCTAAAAAGACACAATACAAAAGGAGAAGGGAATGGTGGTGGGGAAGGGAATCAGGTCCAGCAGTTCTCTGCCTCTGAGGCCTGGACCAAGGCAGATGGACTGGAAGGAGGGCTCTGCTTCTTAGCTCAGGCCAGGCCTGATGGAGCTGGGCCTACATCTCTCCCACATGGCCAGATGTCACCAGATGAACTGGAGGGAGGGCTCTGCTTCTTAAAAGGCACTTCTTCCCCTTAGCCCCAAATAGTTACTGTTGTCCTCCCATTCTAACTAATGTGTTAATGGAACCTCTTCTGGGCATAGTTGTTATTTGTGTCTGGCTTTGAGTTTGGTTTATTGTTTTTGACCTTACTCTTACTGCCATTTCTAAATTTATCTTCTTAAAATGATTCAATTAGATAATCCAGAGATGGAACTTTCCAATGGGTGTTTTGCAAAGCACCTATCAAACACTAAACAAGTTCAGTTCCAATATATATACTTTAAATTAAGTAATTCAGCTGCAAGCAATAGTTGACATTGTAACTAATCAAACAGACAAGGCCCTAGATTTGTTGATACAGTCCCAGATTAGACAAGCCATTATTCAAAACCTCCTGGCCCTTGGTTTATTTATTGGCTTCAGAAGGAGAGGAATCTCTCTCTCTCTCTCTCTCTCTCTCTCTCTCTCTCTCTGGCTTTTCTTTGCTAACAAAGATTCAGGAAGGATTCATCCCATGCTTTCTACAATCAAGTTGATAACTAAAAAGGCCGATCCAAGATAAAAAAGTCCAGTTGCAGAGAGCACAGCAAAAAGTCTCCTTGGGTGATGTTTCCACATTGTGATTCTTTGTCTTTGAGAGTCGTTCGGAGTGAGTTCTCAAAAGAGGCTGCAGCACTGTGGATAGTGCGTCTCTGTGCCTTCCGATGTGAGGCCAGGGCACACCATTGCTGATGATCAATTTGGCCAAGCTTGAGATGTTGTTTCAGGGAGTTCTTGTATCTCTTCTTTGGGGAGCTCCTCTTACACTGACCCATGATGAGTTCACTGTAGAGTACTATTTTTGGGAGGCAGTGGTACTCCATCCTAGAAATGTGCCTTGCCCAGCGCAGCTGCTTTTTCAATAGCATAGCCTCAATAATGGTGATCTCTGTTAGCTCCAGGACAGCAACATTCGTCACATAGTCAGTCCAATGTATATTTAGGATTGTATGTATACAGTGCTGATGAAACTGTTTGAGGAGTTGTGGGTGTTGGCGATAGGTAACCCATGTTTCAGATCCATAGAGGAGAATAGACAGAACAATGGCTCTGTGCACACTGATTTTTGTGCTTCATCTCAGGTGTTTGTTACTCCAGACTCTTTTGTGAAGCCTTCCGAATGCACTATGCCTTTTCTAATCTGTGATCGATCACTTTATCGATCTAGAGGGGTATGTGTTAAATTAAATTAAAATTTTTTAAGATTGATGATAATGGAAAAATTATTAAAGAAATAACTAACAAAATGAGAAAAATAGCTCACATGCCAGTGCAAACCTGTTTCCCTTGTTTGCTAACCATATTTAAATGAAGCCGAAAAGCTGTGCTGAGTAAACAAATATCTTTGCTGTTTCCCCAAGAACCCAAGAATTAGAAAAGGTCCCTGCTCAGCACAGATGGAAAATATTAACATTGGGGCTTTTTAGATTGGCAGGAAAGTGTGACATGAAGTTGCCTTTTCCTTAATGCTTAGCAGCTGCACCATACCCTTTAGATGGAGCTGCACTGTTCTGCAGTTTTTAAAAAAGAAGCTGGGAAAACCAGCACCTTTTTAAAGGCGCTTCTTCTCCCCTAAAAGGCAAAAAAAGTGTTTTTATGGCACACTTTCCCTTTTTCTCATCTAAAGGCTAGAGTTTCATGCAGCAATGAACACACTTCTTTTTGCCACCTGGAATACTGTGTCCAGGTCTGGGCACCACAATTCAAAAAGGATGTGGAGAAACGAGCGTGTCCAAAGGAGGGCGACTAAAATGGTGAAGGGTATGGAAACCTTGCCCTATGAAGAACGCCTTAGGGAGCTGGGGATGTTTAGCCTGTAGAAGAGAAGGTTAAGAGGTGATATGATCGCCCTGTTTAAATACTTGAAGGGATGTCACATTGAGGAGGGAGCAAGCTTGTTCTCTGCTGCTCCAGAGACCAGGACTCGGAACAATGGATGCAAACTGCAGGAAAAAAGATTCCACCTCAACGTTAGGAAGAACTTCCTGACAGTAAGGGCTGTTTGACAGTGGAACACACTCCCTTGGAGGGTGGTGGAGTCTCCTTCCTTGGAGGTTTTTAAGCAGAGGCTGGATGGCCATCTGTCAGAAATGGTTTGATTGGGAGTTCCTGCATGGCAGGGGGGTTGGACTGGATGGCCCTTGTGGTCTCTTCCAACTCTAAATTTCTATGATTCTATCATTCTATGATTCTAAAGGCTGTGGTGCAGCTGCTAAGCATTAAGGAAAAGGCAACTTCATGTCACACTTTCCTGCCAATCTAGAAAGCCCCTATGATTTCTTTATGTATTTGATCATCACTCACTCAAGACAAATAAAAGGTGACATGAATAATATTTTAAAACTAAAATATAAAAACACAATGCCAATAATTATATTTGTCTATACATACATATACCCTGTTTCCCTGAAAATAAGACAGTGTCTTATATTAATTTTTGCTCCCAAAGATGTGCTAGGTCTTATTTTCAGGGGATTTCTTATTTTTCCATGAAGAAGAATTCACATTTACTCTTGAACAAAAAAATGAACATTTATTATATACTGTATATATATTTATATACAGAAACTTTGCTAGGTCTTACTTTAGCAATTATATTTAGCCTTATATTTAGCAATTCAGCAAAAGCTCTACTAGGTCTTATTTTCTGGGACTGTCTTATTTTCGGTGAAACAGGGTATTTTATCTCTATTCAAGATTTACAATCTTTTTCATCTTTGAATAACCACTCATCCCTTTACCCATCTATTCATCTCACATCCTTTTCCTTTTATTTCATCCAATTATCATCTTTCCTCCTAAATCTTCCAATCCTACTCTTCCATTCTTCAACCTCTTTCCATCTTCCCATCTTCATTTCCCTTCTTCATGCTTTCCCACACTTTCCCATACAGGATTTGAGGCCTGAGTTTAAAATGTACAGATGTGCACAAAAGGAAAATGGAAAGTATGGGTAATCTACAGTTTGCTAGCCTAGAATTGGATGCAGCTGAGGCTTGAAAATGCAGACATTCTTCAAGGTCAGTATGTGCTTGCTAGCACATAGTGCCTAATATCAACATGATGTGTCTTCCTGATTGAGGGGCCAATAATGCAGGTGGCACAGGAAAAAATCGCTGGAAAAGGCTGGACATTGAGGCCTCATGGCACAAATCTATAAATAGCCTGCACACTGCAGTGTGGGTTGTTGGGTAGTTGGTTGGAGAGATTTGTTGGACGAGCGTGTGAAGAGTAGAACTGTATATTTGTAAATATATAGCAAATGAAGAATAAACGAACCTCTTTGGATTTGGCTCCAGTCTGTTTCATCAACAACTGGGAGGAAGATTTCCTGATATAGCTGACCAGGTCCAAGGTCGCTGGTAGTTCCCTCAGCATCGGAGATAGCTTCCAAACTTGTTCTGCGCACATCTGCATTGACACTCATAACACTTTCAAATACCTTCATAAAATTACATCTACCTTTTGTAACTTAAATCATTCATTCAGGCTTCCCATTTACCAATATCAGTCCATTCTTTACTTTATAGGTGACTTTCTTTGGGATGAAATAGATCGTCATCTAGGAGCAGCAGAAACCACTCCTGGCCTAATCACCTGAGGGCTGGTGCAAACACATGCTGCAGCCCCAAGGGTACGTCCTGCGGTGGTCCCAAACGAAACCTAAGAGGAAAAGATCCACTCCTTTTTGGGCTAGTTTTGAGCCATCTAAGGCAGACCCAGGGTGGTTCCAGGGTGGCTTCTGGCACTCTGGGAGCATGTGTCATCTAAACACCATGCCCCCGAGTGGCCAGAAGTCTCTCCTGTCTGTCCATCTCTTTTGGGCCTAAGTTAATAACATTGGCCCGATCTAGATGGGCACTTTGCGGCACGATTAGGGCTAAAAAGCCCACATTTAGGGTTAGGGAGGGCGTAGCGTCTACACCCTCCCTAGGCCTAAAGCTCATGGATGCCGCCATTTAAAGATGGTGGCGTCCATACAGATGTGCCGGAAAAGCATCATGATGCTTTTGCGCCGTGGGAGGGCACAAATTGCGCCCTTCCCACGGTGCAGAAAAAGAGCTCCAAAATGGAGCTCTTTTTTTGCGGCGGGTCTTTGCCACGGCCTTTAAATGGCCGCGGCCAAGGCCCAGGGAGAAAGGGGCCGCCGCCACGGCCCCTTTCTCCCTTCAGCCCCGCCGAAGGAAGCGGGGTGCAGCGGGCTCCCAGAGCGCCTGCTGCACCCTGCTTGGAGGCCATGCGGAACCGGCAGTTTGCCGGTTCCCCGCGACCTCCAAAAGCGAAGGGATGACGCCTCTGGGGATGCCCATGCGGCAGCCTTGGCCTCATCTCACTGCTTGAAGGGCCGAGTACAGACCGCCTCTTTTGGGCGGTCTAGAAAGCCCCATTGTTTTGTTTCACTCAATCTACTATTATCTTTAGTTGATCTTTCAAAAAACCTACAGATAATAATTAAACAATTTTCCTTTGTTTCCTTCATCATATATACATTATAGAAACATCATTTTAAATCATTCCAAAAACTTAATATTGTTATGTCCAGGACGTGATTTAAGATTAATGATTACAGTGATTTTTTAGCTTTAGTAGTGTCTAGTGTTTAGGGTTTAGAGTTTAGCTAGTGTCTAGGTGTTGTATGTATGTCACTATATTTTATATGTAATATAAAATATATGTACATTTTGAAATGTAATAAAAAACAATTACTCTCTTTTTCAGTTCTCTTATTCATATTCATACAGAGTATCCTTTTCACACACAATATCCTCTACACATTTTGAATACAATATTGTTTTTGTTTACCTTTATATGTACAGAACATCAAATTTCCACTGTTTCGATTGCCTTACATAAGGCAATACTGTACTTGTACTTCCTTTATAGAGTATTAAAGCATGATAATAATATATAATTAAACCTTTATCTTCTGTTCTGTCCCATTCATTTGTCCTTATAACACATTTTAATAACACTGTATAATAAAAAAAACTATATAAAAGTCTATAATCTAAATGTATGAATCTAAAAATTTAATATAACTGTGGTTTAATTGTTATTTTAAGGGGGGAGAGTAGAACTTGTGACTATTGTATATTGTTGTTTTGCTATGTTTTGAGTATTTTACTGTAAGCCACCTCGGTCCTAATCAGAGTAGGTGGGATATAAATAGATGGTGATGATTTAATTCTATACATCTGTTCCTTGGTGAATATTTATAATGAATCATATTTTTACTAATTGTGTTAATTTGTCCATTACTATCACATGATACAGTTTAAATAGCCATTTAAATATCCTCCTGTTTAGGGGTATCTTTAACTTTCCAGCTTGGGGCAAATATGATTACTTCATTAAGGTCACTCCTTAGAATTATATTCTTTAAGTCATAATCTAATAATTTTGTATGTAAATCAATATAAAAATTTCCTTCATTTTCTTCGGGGCTGTAGATTCCCACTACCAATATTTTCTTTCCTTTATATAAAATGTCTATAAAATGACCTTTGCTGTCTTTAAAAATTTATTTTGAGTTGAGCTGATTATTTTTGTATATGATCATTCCTTTTTTTTTAACTTTTGTTTATAGAGGTTACATATTCTTTCCCAAATTTTCTATTTCTATGTTTTTTGTTTTCTATATGTGAGACCCCTTGAAGATAATTTATGTCACAGTTTTGTCTTTCCAAGATCAGGAAGACTCTCTTAGGTTTCTGTGGAGAATTTAAACCTTTTATGGTCCATTATAGAAATTTCTTATCTATCCTAGATATTTATTCTAGGTAGATATGATTCTTGGTTAAGAAAAATAAGCAATGGGGGGACAATATACAAAAAAAGGTTTCTTTTTAACCCACAACCACTTTTTCTGTTGATAATTCCTCCTTTGCTGTTTCCTCTTTTTCTTCTTCCTCCTCCTATTCTGTTTCCTTGCTTCATTCTTTAATTTCTCTGGTTTTTCTGTGTTTTCAGGTCTTTTTCTGTCTCCCATTTGAATATTTTCCCTATTCCTCTCTGTGGTTAGTCCAAAAGTCTTTAGCCTTCTCAATCATGTTAAGTTGTACCTCTTTTGTTTCCAAGTCAGGGATAAACTTTCTATCTATTCCCATCTAAATGGAACACTATAAATCTTTAATTGATCCACCAAGAAATTGTAGTCATGTCTCATTTTCAAGATTTTCCCCACAACATCTTTGAATATCTGGATTTCTTTTCCATCCACTATTAACTTTGATTTGTAGTCTTGTTGTAGGATTTCCCACAGAAATTGTTCCTCTGGTTCATCTATGATTTTTGCATGTATGATAAAGTATTTATATAAATTTTCATTTGTCTGTTTTGGCAGTTCTCTCAACTTCAGCAAATTTTCCCTTTGTCTTATCTCCAGTTACAGTATTGCCTCTTGGTCTTCCCCTTTTTGTTTCATTACATCATCTATTTTGTCTTCGATACATTTAGATTCTATTTTTTCAACTTTTTTGCTGATCTTTCCCCTATCTTTATTTATCTTATCCAGTCTGTGCCTTATCTCTCCTAATTCTGTCTTTGGTATTTCTGTTTTAATTCTTGTTTCATTTCAGCCTTTAAATCTTCCCTTGTTTCCTGACATATTTTCCATAATTCCTCCAATATAAATTTATTTTGCTCTGATAGTCTTGATTGTGCCTCTAGTGATGGTCTTTGGTTTGTTGAAGTTGTCTGGGCAGCAACCCTTCTTGTTCCTGGGGCCATCTTCCCTTTATTATTTTGCTTCTTTCATTTTATTCAAACAATGTTATATGTAAAACTTAGGAAAGGACCTTAAGTATATCTATGCAGCAGATATCACTCTTACTATGAAATATTTATTCAAAAACCTTGTGGTTGCAAAGAGAAAGGATCTCCTTAACTATAAATGCCAGTGTTTTCCAGATCATCTACAGGGTGAGGGGATTTTTCCCAGGAGACAATGGATCATTAAATAGACATCCTGAGGCCTAGCTGTTCAACAACAGAACAATACACAGATTAATAGGCAGATCACTTCCCCTCAACCAACAGTATATATACCCTAATCTCTTCCATGCTAGCATTCTCTAAAGATGCTAGCCACAGCTGCTGGTGAAACACCAGGAAGAAACTCTTCTAGAACATGGTGTCATAGCCCAAAAACCAACAAAAAACTATCTACAGTTTTTTATCTTCTGATTTGAGCCAGAGTACAAATAGCTTTAAACATTATTACAGTAATAATCACCACAGTACTATAACAATACTAAATCCTACACATTAATACTAAGGGTTCATTAGACTGTCTTTTATATTTCCTTTTTTCTAATAAACTTATTTCTACTTATATTTATCTACAATCAACTAATTCTTGTAATTAATTTGAGTTAGCTAAAACATAGTTAAATGCATTGTATTAAACAATATAATGTTGTAGATCTAATGGAAAATATTAATTCTTAACTACTAAGGGAGGACAAGGGATAGTTTGGGGATTCTGCTAGTCCACCCTGTTGTCTACCAGACTCCCTAACCAAGCTGACACAGCTGGTCTTGGAGTTATTGTTGGAGTCCCCCAGACTTTTAGTTCTAGGGGACTTCAATACCCCACTTGAGACCAGCTTAACAGGTGCGGCTCGGGAGTTCATGGATACCATGACAAGCATGGGCCTATCCCAATTGGTCGTTGGGCCCACACATTGTGCAGGTCACACACTCAATGCAATCTTTAGTACAGAACAGGAATATCCATGGGCGGAGGTTATTAGTACCTCTGCATTATCATGGATGGACCATTTCCTGGTCAAGACAGAACTTAGAGCCTGCATCCGCCCCACCGGGGATGGTGGACTTATTAGAATGGTCCGCCCTCGAAGGCTAATGGAAACAATCAGATTCCAGAAAGCCTTGGAGGGTTTAATGGTTAGGAATGTCAGTGATCCTGTCGACGCTTTGGTTAATACCTGGAATTCCGATCTTACGAGAGTTATCAACATGATCGCTCCCAAGCGCCCTTGCCATTCCGCTTCAAATCGTAAGCCATGGTATACACCAGAGCTTAGGAAAATGAAGCGGTTTGGATAATGGCTAGAGTGCAAATGGCGAAGACTTGACTCCCATCTGACAGAACTCACCATAGGAACTTTCTTTGATCCTATCGGGAGACGTGCAGCGCAGAGAACCTTCTCCTCTGCACGTATTGCATCCACAGAGTCCCATCCAGCAGAGCTGTTTAGGGTGGTGAAGGAGATGAGGCAGGTACCCCCTGCACCAAATCCCTTACTTAACCCTAAGACGGCCTGCTGTGATGTGTTTAATAACCACTTTGCGGATAAAATCTCTCACATAAGAGCCTACTTAGACGCCAGTTTTCTAACAGAAACCATAAATGAGGTGTCCAGTGACTCCGTCGGTGAAATTATTCTAGATCAGCTCCAATCTGTAAGTACAGATTATGTGGACAACCTCCTTGGTAGTGTGAGGAAAACAACTTGCCCTCTCGTCCCTTGCCCATCGTGGCTGGCCGTCCGGGGGGGATACATTGATGAGGTTTCTCACAGACATCATCAATGCATCCTTCAGGGAAGGTCATATTCCATCATGTTTGAAGGAAGTGGCTGTTAGGCCACCTCTGAAAAAACGTTCCCTGGACCCCCTGGATATGAATAATTACTGGCCAGTCTCTTTACTACCATTCTTGAGCAAGGTAGTCGAGAGGGTGGTTGCTCTTCAACTCCAAGCTGTCTTGGATGAAACCGATTATCTAGACCCATTTCAAACTGGCTTCAGGACAGGCTTTGGGGTTGAGACTGCCATGGTTGCCTTGACCGACAATCTGCATCTGAGCATCGACAGGAGTAGTGTGATTCTGTTGGCACTCTTAGACCTCTCAGCAGCTTTTGATACAATAGATCACGGCATCCTCTTGGACCGCCTGAGTGAGTTAGGTATTGGAGGCACTGCATTGAAGTGGTTCCGGTCCTTCCTCTCAGATAGATCCCAAAGGGTGCTGCTCGGGGACAGTCATTCGAGTAAAAGAGAGCTCACCTGTGGCGTCCCACAAGGTGCCATTCTGTCCCTGATGTTATTTAACATTTATATGAAGCCGCTGGGTGAGATTATTCGGAGTTATGGTGCTGGGTGCTATCAGTACACTGATGATACCCAAATCTATTTCTCCATGTTTCGTTTGTCTGCCTCAAATCTCGATGGCATATCTTCTCTCAATGAATTTCTTCAGACAGTAATGGGCTGGATGAGGAAAAACAGATTGAATCCAGACAAGATGGAAATGCTCATGGTAGCAGCCCTGAAAACAAGAATTGGGCTGCAACCTCCACTCCTGGACGGGGTCACACTCTCCTCCAGTGATTGTGTTCGCAGCTTGGGGGTGCTCCTTGACTCATCGCTCCTGATGACAAATCAGGTAAATGCGACAGTCTAGAGCGCCTGTTATCAGCTTCGACTGATATGCCAGCTGCGCCCCTTTCTGGAAGTAAGGGATCTCAAGACTGTTGTCCATGCGCTGGTAACCTCACGTCTTGATTTCTGCAATGTGCTCTACATGGGGCTACCCTTGTGCTTGGTTCAGAAACTACATCTAGTACAGAATATGGGAGCCAGACTAGTGTCAGGAACATCTAGGAGGAACCATATCACCCCAGTATTAAAGTCCCTCCACTGGCTGCCTATCAGTTTCCGGGCCTAGTAAAAGGTGTTGGTTATCACCTTTAAAGCCCTAAATGGCTTGAGTCCAAGCTATCTCAGGGACCGCCTCCTCCCTTATAATCCTCACCACACACTCCGGTCCTCTGAGAGGAATTTGCTGCAGCCTCAAAAATCTAGGCTTTCGGCTACCTCCCAGAGAGCTTTTTCCATTGTCGCCCTGAAATTGTGGAATGGCCTGCTGGATGAGATCCATCAATTGCCATCTTTAGACAGCTTTTAAAAGGCTGTCAAGACAGATCTCTTTCAGCAAGGCCTTTCCTGGATAGATACCCTGGGTTCAGGGACCTCCTCTCGGAGGACTTCCCACTGTCTTCTTGGAAATCAATGTAGAATGTTGCAGTGCTATTCTGCCTGTCTGTTTATTGTAAATTTTATTGATTTATGTGGTTTAAAATTATTGGTTTTAATTTGTAACAGATTTAATAATTTTTTAAGGGAGGGAGGGATGTGGCTTGTTTTATTTGATGTAATTGTATTTTATTGTTGTTAGCCGCCCTGAATGATCTCAAATATACCCAATAAATAAATTTTATTGTTGTTGTTGTTGTTGTTGTTGTGAAAAAAATAAGAAAAGAAAAAAATTGTCTATAAACTTTTTGAATAAACATTGTTAAATTGATTTTCAAGCACATAACAGTATTTATTAATTCAAATAATAATTCAAATTAGTTCATTAAATAATTAATTAATTACAATTCATAAAGCCAGTGAGGTAGACAATCAATATTTTCTAATTCTAAGTAATTATAATGTATATATTCTATATATATGTTCTATTTTTCAATATTGTATATTTCTTATAGGTCTATATTTCTTTTTCTTTGTTTGTCTTAAGTTCTTTAGTAATTCCCAAATTCTTAAATTTTTCATTCTTAATTCTTAAATCCATATATGCAATTATTATTGCATAGTGACCTTAAATAAATGAAATATATGTTGCAATCAATTATACACAATTATCACAGACAATGTAGCTCTTATCTCTAGTCTGTAGCCTTTCCCCCTCCCCTCCTGTCTCCTTTCTTCCTAATTCTTTCCTTCTCCCTTTTCTCTTTCTTCTTCTTCATTCCTTCCTAATTCTTTCTTAAGATTTCTTAAGAACAGATAGGCCAAATAAAGCAGTTTCTAACTGCTTTGAAGGCAGGGCATTTACAAGATGCACATCTCCAAAACAGGCAGAAATTGAACCAAAGACACATTCCAAGGCTAAAAAGCAGCGCAAACAGAAACATGAGATTGTCCAACTCAAGTCAGAAGATGCATATCTTCATTCTTTTGTATAAACACCCTGCCTGAGTGAGGGCTGTGGCAAAACAAGGAAATGAAAGTGCAACAACTCCAATGGATGTAATTACAATATACACAAACCTAAAAGTCCAACAGGACATAGGGTGAAGGGGCCATGTAGGGAGCCCTGTACTGCAAGCCACAAGGTTGTAAGTTCGATCCCAGGGGATTCGAGATCCACTCAGTCTTGCCTCCTTCTGCAGGTCACGAAAATAAGTACCCAGTTAGTAGTATGTAGGGATAGTTCCTGTCAAAAAATGATTTATGACCCTTAAGCCCCGCCCCTGGAATGATTTATGACCCTTAAGCCCTGCCCCTCACCCCGCCCCTCACTCCACCCCCAAGAATGATTTATGACCCTTTGGCCCCGCCTTTAACCCCTCCCCAAGAATGATTTATGACCTGTCAAACTATGTCCCTCCCCCGGAAATGGTAAAGCGGGACCTCCGGGCCACGTGACCCCTCTTGAGTCCCATGTGATCCACGCTAGCCAACCAGATGACCGGCTGAAGAAAGGCCTATCCATAGCGAAAAGCTGCCATTTTATGCATGCCCAGACACGCTCTGCGCCGGCAAGATGGAGACGCCAAGCACCCCTCTGCGTATGCCTGTCCCTTCTACAAGGCAAAGAATCAAACCCACCCCAATAACATCCTGGCCAAATTATCACGGACCCGTGGGCTTTTCTGACCCTCCGGTACCATTGAATATGAAACCAAAAAAGAAATCTAAAGAAAAGACACAGAACGTTATGGATTTCATTGATGATGCCTCAGAACTCGAGTGTGATTGTGGTTGCAATTTAAAATCCATTTTCCAGAAGAAGGAAGTGCCTGAGACTCCACAGAGCCCTGATGAACCAGATGGCGCAGGCCTTATGAAATCTGTCTCTCAGCGGGAAGAGGCCTTGGAAGAGCGAGATCGTGACCCACCACAGCCCTCACAGGTGGAAGAACCTGTGGATACTGATTCAGGCTACCATAGTGCGGAAGAACCTATGGGTACTGATTCAGGTGACCATAGTGCCATGGTAAGTCTATATAATCTAAAATATCTCAGTAGGTTGCTTATCATATGGGAGAAGAGTGTGTTGTTTTCCAAAAGAAAAAAGAATAAAATGTTTCTTATCTCTTTTTTATTGACTTAGGAGGAAGACCTGCAGGCAGACGGTGATGAAAACTTTCCCTCATCCCTAAGATGTAGATATGTTTCTACCAATAAAAAGTTGTTTGTTTTACATGCGTGTGTTCATACTTACATGAGAGTTGGAAATGGGAGGGCATGAAAAAATTCTGGGTGATATATATTATTCTCCGGGGAAGACTGGGAGCTTTGGGGGTGTGAACGCCCTACTTCAGGAAGCCAGAATACAGAGCAAAAATCTTAAAAGAGAGGAGGTGTCCCGATGGCTTTCTGGCCAAGATGCTTATACACTACACAGGCCGGCCAAAATACATTTTAAAAGAAACAAGACGGTTGTATCTAATGTGGATTCTCAATGGCAGGCCAACCTAGTTGATATGCAACAGTTTTCTAAGTATAACAGAGGCTACAAGTACATTTTAACAGTAATATTCTGTCTAAATATGCCTGGGCTTTGGCTTTAAAGGACAAAACGGGTAGAGAAGTGGCCAGCGCTTTTAACACTATTTTTAGCCAAAGTAGGAGAAAACCTGTCAAATTGCAAACGGATCGGGGCCGTGAATTTCTAAACAAATCTGTGAGTAGCCTCTTAAAACATCATGGGGTTCGCCATTTTGTCACCAATAATGAGGTCAAAGCCGGGGTCGTGGAACGATTTAATAGAACTTTAAAAACAAAAATGTGGAGGTATTTCACAGCTAAAAATACCTTGACCTATATTGATGTACTTCCTTTGTTTCTAAAAAGTTATAACCATAGTTTCCACCAAACAATCAAAGCCAGGCCTGCAGATGTGAATGATTCTAATGCTCTAGCCGGGTGGAAAACAGTGTATGGGCCTCCTGACAAAACAAAAACGGAGCACTCACTCCTCAGAAAAGGAGACCATGTGAGGATTTCTAAAAGCAAGGGCATATTTGCCAAAGGATATGAACAGAATTTCACCACTGAAGTATTTATTGTCGACCGGGTCATCCTAACCAGAAGGAGGCCTGTGTTCCTGCTGAAAGATTATTTCGGAGAGGCTGTTGTTGGAAGCTTTTACCCTGAAGAGTTACAAAAGGTGAATGTTAAAAAGGAGCAAGCGTACAGGATTGAAAAAATTCTAGACACTAAAGGTCTGGGAAGGAGAAAAGAATACCTAGTGAAATGGTTAGGCTGGCCTAGCAAATTCAACAGTTGGGTGTTTGCTTCTGAAGTTGGTGAACCTGCGTAGAAGTGGTGGGAAAATGGGGGAGAGTGGATTTTGTATCTTACTCCCTAGTAACAGCAGTGCATCTGTGTTTCCGCAGAACACAATTTCATGCTTTGCTATCTCTTTAGCAAGAGAACTTCCTGGAACTTCCCGGGGAGTGGGAAGTAGGAATTGCTAAGATACAGTACCCGCACACTTGGAATAATCTCAATACTAATACAGCTTTTGAAATTGCCAATGACACCAAGAAATGGTCCTTCATTCTGCAACGGGGGTATTATTCTGATCTCCCTGTACTTCTTGAAGTTATGAACAACCTGATATCAAGAGGTCCTGACCCCCCTGAAGCGCTTCTGCACTATGACCCTGTGACTGGAAAGGTTAGGCTTAAAACAAATGGTCCATACACAATCCAAGCTGGAGGGAGGCTGGCTCATATGTTAGAATTAGTGCCCAATCGTCATACCAAAATCCCCCCCTTCAAAGCAGACATCATGGCGGGTTTCAGCACCTTATATGTATACACCGATATAGTGGAGCATCAGATCATGGGAGACTTCTATGTCCCGCTGTTGCGCTGCATGCCTGTACGTGGACAGAGCGATGAATGTGTCAATATTGTTTATGATAAGCCTCACTACATGCCTGTAAGTAAGCATCACATTGACACCATCACCATTGAGATAAAGTCGGACCAGAACAAAAAAGTGCCATTTCGCTTGGGTAAGGTGCTTGTGAAACTACACTTCCGCCCCAGGAGAATTTTGAAGTTTTAAAATTTAAAAAATGGTGATTATGAAAACCTATGGAGACCCTGCCCTTTATAGAGATTATTACAAGGTCCAGGCTGGTAACGGTCTTCCAGGGTACCATGGAATCCCTGTAATGTACGGATCTGGGCTTGGAGGGATTTTCAGAAGGCTTTTCAGAAAAGCAGTTCCGCTTTTGAAAAGAGGCCTGACTATCATGAAACCCCACGTTAAAAGGAAGGAAGAGGAGGAGACAGCCTCTGACACGATCTAAGAAAGATATATTTTAAACGAATACCATGGCTTTTATTCACAGTGGTTCTGAAGAATGCACAAAATCTGAATTAGACCTATTTACTATTGGACCTACACAGACAAGCATTGAGAAAAGCTTGTATATTGAGGTGCCCCCCTTGACGGCTCTGACAGAATCTGCACCGCTGGATTTTTCATTGCAGGAAATGGTGAAGATTATATGGACCTCAATAATACGCTCTTCTATCTAACCTGTAAGATTACTAAGGATGATAATACAAACATTCCTCTGACGGCTGAAGTTGGATTGGTGAATTATCCTATAGCCTCCATTTTTAGCCAGCTTGATGTGGTTTTGGGCAATCGTCTCATCAGCCAGTCTAATAACTGTTACCCGTACAGGGCTTTCATAGAATCTGTGCTGAACTACAGTGAAGACACTCTAGCAACCCAATTCTCCACAGGGTTGTTCTATAAAGACACCACTGGAGAGCATGAATCGGCAGATCTGGATGGGAATAATATGGGATTTATTGAAAGAGCAAACCTGACACGTGGAAGTCGAAAAATAGATCTGTTGGAACATCTCCATACAGACCTATTTTTTCAAGAGAAACTGCTTCTAAATGGGGTGGATGTAAAAATCAAACTTACACGCAACAAAGACCCTTTCTGCTTAATGACCGATGATGCAGATAGCAATTACAAACTGCAAATTTTATCAGCGTCCCTTTTTGTGAAGAAGGTGAGAGTGTCACCAGGAGTGCGGCTAGGTCATGCAGAAGCTCTGCTGACATGCAATGCCAAATACCCTGTGGACCATGTAAGCATGAAAGTCTTTAGCATCCCAAGAGGCAGCAGAGTCACAAACCAGGAGAATCTCTTTTTGGGCCAACTCCCCAAGCAGGTGATTATAGGCCTGGTTGATAATGACGCCTTCAGTGGAGCTTACAACAAAAAACCCTTTAACTTTAAGCATTATGACATCAATTTGGCAGCCCTGTATTTGGATGGAGAGCAGAACCCTACAAAACCATTTCAACCCAATTTTGAAGATGGAAACTGTGTCAGGGAATACATGAGTTTGGTGCAGACAGCAGGAAAGCATATGAAAGACCAATCTCTTTTAATCAACCGTAACGAATATTCTAGAGGCCACACACTTTTTGCCTTTGACCTTACCCCAGACCAAGAAGGCGGAGATCATTATTCGCTGATCAAAACTGGGAACCTGAGGGCTGAATTCCGATTTGCCAAACCTCTGCCTACTACTGTGAATATGATCGTATATGGTGTTTTTGACAATGTGATAGAAATAAATCACAGGGAAGACTCCATAGAACGCCTTTCGAGTATAAGGATTTGAAGAAAGGATGCGGGTTAATTGCACGCTGTCTATATCACATATAATCATACAAGACGTTTCTCCTGTGATTTATCACCTCTTAACCTTCTCTTCTCGAGGCTAAACATCCCCAGTTCCCTAAGGCGTTTCTCATAGGGCATGGTTTGCAGACCCTTCACCATCTTAGTTGCCCTCCTTTGGACATGCTCCAGTTTCTCCATATCTTTTTTGAATTGTGGTGCCCAGAACTGGACACAGTATTGGCTTTTTTAGCTGCCGCATCGCACTGTTGACTCATGTTCAGCTTATGGTCTACTTGGACTCCTAGATCCCTTTCACATGTGGTCTCATTCAGCCAGGTGTCCCCCATCCTGAGCATTTCATTTTTCCTCCCTAAGTGCAGAACCTTACATTTCTCTGCATTGAATTTCACCTTGTTAGCATCAGCCCAGCTATCTAGTCTATTCAGGTCATTTTGAATTTTGATCCTGTCCTCTGGGGCATTAGCTACTCCTCCTAGTTTAGTGTCATCTGCAAATTTGATAAGTATGCCCCCAATTCTGTCATCCAAATCATTAATAAAGATATTAAATAGCACTGGGCCCAGGACAGAACCCTGTGGCACCCCACTGGTCACTTCTCTCCAGGATGAAAAGGAACCATTGCTGAGCACCCTTTGAGTTTGGCCAGTCAACCAATTACAAATCCATGTAACAGTTACCTTGTACCTTGTACCTTGTACCTTAAGCATTCCCTAATCAATTTACAATGTGTGTAAGCTAATTGCCCAAAGTATCCAACAAGCTGGGTACTCATTTTAGCAGGAAGAATGCCAGGCTGAGTTGACACTGAGTCCCTGGCTAGTATTGAACTCAAAACCTTGTGATTTGTGAGTGAATGGCTGCAGTATAGGCATTTAACTACTATGCCACCAGGGCTTGGAAATTGGAAATGATCAATATACATCCCCATCCAATAAAGGGGGGAGAGACTGCAGTAACAATAGAACCATAGCACTAATTTCACATGCAAGCAAAAGCATACTCAAAATTCTGTAACATAGACTTCAACCATACATGGAAAGAGAAATCCAAGAGGTGTAACCAGAGTTCAGAAAATGTAGAGGCACTAAGGACCACATTGAAAACCTACAATGGATAATGGAGTGCAGCAAGGAATTCCAAAAGAAAAATCAGATCATGCAGCTTGGTGGGTGGAAAGAGTTAAGCTTGCTTGTAATGTGCTCCTAGCATGAGAAACCTTAGGGTTGGGGTGAGTACCTCCTTTTAAATTCTTTGATTCTTGGGGCACAGAGGTGGGAAAGGGAAGAACCTTTAGGGCTGGACATGGCTGTTTTTCTCTCTTAGGACTCAGTTCCCATAAAATTCTCTATTTTAATTCTCTGAAAAGTTTTGTGAGAGGGAGTCAATATATACAGACTTCCGGGAGCAGGCTGGGCAGGGGCAAGCTAAATTTATTGGCTTGGTTTATTGGCCTGGGTGACTCACCGTGGCATGCAGGCATGCACTACACACAATGCAGCCCTGCTGCCAATCAAGTTTAAATAACTGTTAAAGTGGCTAAAAGTTTGTTAATACATTTTGTGCCTGTCTGTTTCTTCTGAGTGGATGGACCACAGTGTAGCATTGGTGTACCTCAGCTTTTTCACAAAAATTAGAGAATTTTACTAAGAATGAGTCAAAATATTTAGGTTGTATCCTTTTTTCTGTCTTCTTTCCAGAACTCAGAATGTTAAAATTAAAAATTAATTTGATAACATTACATATTGAAAATTGAAAATCAGTTCATAAACACTGACAAATAAAATCATTTTATGTGCTAACATAGTGTTAATAAACTTGTTAGTGTTTGGCTAAACCAGAGAATGGCATGTAGGTTTTTACTGTTGACTTTAGGGGAACACATTTTATTACTGGCTTCTTCAAAAAGGTTCTTTGCATCCTTTTAATGCTATCTTCCTCCAACCAGGAATTTACCCTCACATGACTACGTTGTGCAGATCTGGATGATTTGAGAGGGTTCTACAAACTCTTAAAGCAGTATTTCAATCTACTTATCAGGTCCAAAGCTCCTTATATAGTACAGATGGTCAAACACTAATCACAGACAAAGCCTCCATCCTGAATCGATAGGCTGAACATTTCCAAAGTCTCTTCAGTGCCAACCGAGTAGTCCAAGGCTCAGCTATCCAACATACATTACAACAACCGATGAAAAATGAACTTGACGTGGCTCCCACTTTGAAAGAAACCATTAAGGCCATGCAGCAGATGAAAAATGGCAAGGCAGCCAGGATTGATGGAATCCCACCTGAAGCTTGGAAACATGGAGGTCATGTACTCCATGCTAAATTCCACAAGATCCTTGTGAGTTGCTGGTGAAAAGGTGAACTGCCATCAGATCTCCAAGATACAGTTATCATCACCCTGTATAGGAAGAAAGGAGCAAAATCTGATTGCTCAAACTATCGAGGTATAACACTGCTCTCCATTGCTGGAAAAATCCTTGCAAGGATACTCCTGAACAGATTAATTCCTGCTATTTTAGAAGAATTTCTCCTTGAAAGCCAATGTGGCTTCAGAGCTAATAGGAGCACTACAGATATGGTATTTGTTCTTAGACAACTGCAAGAGAAATGTAAAGAGCAAAACAAAGGACTCTATGTAACATTTGTCGACCTTACCAAAGCCTTTGACACTGTGAGTAGAAGAGGTCTGTGGCAGATCCTGGAACGACTAGGATGTCCCCCCCAAATTCCTCAAAATGATTATCTTGCTACATGAGGGGCAGCACGGATAAGTCAGATATGGTGATGCTCTCTCAGAGCCCTTTCTAATAACTAATGGTGTGAAACAAGGTTGTGTTCTCGCTCCAACTCTGTTTACAATCTTCTTCAGCATGATGCTCCAAAGGGCTACAGCAGATCTCAAAGAAGAACACGGCATCTATATACGTTACCATACTGATGGTAGCTTGTTTAACTTAAGTCGTCTGAGGACTCTAAACGATCTAGTCTGTGAGCTGCTTTTCGCTGACAATGCTGCCCTTTGTTGCCCATACAGAAGCAGCTCTGCAGCGCCTAACATCTTCCTTTACAACAGCTGCAGAGCTGTTTGGGCTGGAAGTCAGCCTGAAGAAAACGGAAGTTCTCTACCAGTCTGCACCACAGGAAGAGCACTATCACCCCCACATCACCATAGGCAAATCTGTGCTTAAGTTCATCCAGCAGTTCACCTACCTGGGAAGTATCATCTCCTCAGTTGCTAAGACTGATAAAGAGATTGATCACCAATTAGCAAAGTGCATTCAGAAGACTTCACAAAAGAGTCTCAAGTAACAAACACCTGAGGCGAAGCACAAAAATCAGTGTGTACAGAGCCATTGTACTGTCCAGTCTTCTCTATGGGTCTGAAACATGGGTCACCTATCGCCAACATCTACGACTCCTCGACCGCTTTCATCAGCGCTGTCTACGCACAATCTGGACTGACTATGTGACGAATGTTGCTGTCCTGGAGCAAGCAGGGATCACCAGCATTGAGGCCTTGCTACTGAAAACGCAGCTGCACTGGGCAGATCATGTCTTTAGGATGGAGGACCACCACCTCTCAAAAATAGTACTCAGCGTAAGAGGGGTGCCCCAAAGAAGAGATACAAAGACTCCCTGAAACAACATCTCAAGCTCGGCCAAATAAATCACCAACAATGGTCTTCCTTGGCATCACATCAGGAGGCATGGAGATACACTATCCACAATGCTGCAGCTTCTTTTGAGAACTCACGCCAAACGAAGAGAAACGACAACGTAGAAAGAACCACAACTTGGAGACATCACCCAAGGAAACTTTCTGCTGTGCTTTCTGGAACCGGCCTTGTTTATCTCAGATCAGCCTTTTTAGTCATCAACGCACTTGTAGAAAGTGTGGGATGAATAGGGGGTTTTTGTGGAGCTTTTGGGCTATGTGGCCATGTTCTGGAAGGGTTCCTTTCTGACGTTTCGCCAGCATCTTTCTCTGATGCCAGCCACCATAGCCTGAAAACTCCACAAAAAACTATGGATGCTGGCAATGAAAGCCTTCGACTCCACGTGGGATTAATCCTTCCTGAATCTTCGTTAGCGAAGAAAAGCCAGAGAGAGACTTAAATACAATTTGTCACTCACCAGCATCTCCCTTTCCTTTCTGTCTGTACCAACATGTGCACTTCATTCACATTTCCAATGCCTTGCTTGTAAAGGCTGATGAAAAGTTATTTTATAGGCCACTGATTCACCAGAACTACAGGAATAATTAGATGGCTAATAAGGATAGAGAATTCTGAATCTGAAATTTCTGAGAGTCTCACAACATGTGCTGAATATTTTTCTTCATAACCACATCCTTTCTGTCTTCCCACTCCCAGTCAAGCAGTGTCTGAACAAATCAGCAACTTATTGAGTTGATTAACTTGTTGTTTGCAAATTGCCTCTCCAACATAACTGAAGATAAGCAGAACAGACTTTATCAACTCCAGAGCCTAAAGTAGGCCAAAATATCACACCAAAACAGAGTTGCATGGTAACCATACACTATTAGAATGCCAAAGTAGAAAAGAGAGCAGAATCAAAGACAATAGGAAGGTTTGGGCTTGGTTCAAGAAATGAAGCAAGCGAGTGACTGCTGCATGTGGTACTGGAAATCAGTGAGCCTGATACTGCTGGCCAGGTGCTGCTCAAATCTCAATGCTCATGCCACTGCCCAGCTTTCATTCTGCTGCTCATCACTTTAATTGGTGCTTGCCCCAGCAACTTGTCACTGCTCACCTTGCTGCTTGTTATCTGCCTCGCCGCTCTCCAAATCTTTGCTCCCTCCCCAGTCCCTCCAAATGGCCACAGGCATTTCTCAACCTAATTATAATAAAAGTTGTTCCAGAATTAAAGAGTAAATCTATGTAACTAATTAGAAATTTTATCTTTCCCTAAGCATAGCTTTCAGCACAGAAACAGAGAATTTAAATGAAGTGAGAGACAGAGAAAAGAAATAAGTGCATAGCAGTTGAAGCATGTGATTTTCTTTTAAATTATTATTTTCTAATTTTTTCTTTGTGAGTCAAACTGTCAACATTTCAGAAACAATAATGGAAAAATTAGAGTACTTCTTCAATACTGATTTTAAAAAACAACACAAACATCAGGAAATGGTGTTAGCACAAACAAAATCCCTAATGTTGCATCAAGGAGACATCACCCATTTAGCCTTCATTGTTACATAGACTTCTGAATGTGCATGATGTCAGTTACTGCATCCTTCAGTTCCTAAAAGGAAAAGCAACAGAACTGATCCTTTATTCCTAAGATAGGAAAGGAGCTAGCTCCATGTGTCTCTAATTATTAACATCTTGCTAAGCATTTCTTCCTATCTTTATGCCTGCATGGAAGGACTTGGGAGAACAGTGGTGGGGTTGCCTCCAGGGCAAGCTAACCACTTTCTCTGAACATGAGTACCCACTGGCATACACGTAGACAGGAAGATCAGGGAAAAGATCGTAAAAGAGAATTATATGCCCAAAGATGAGGGGGGGTGTTCACCCAAATCAGACAAAAAAAAGAAAGGTAAATGTAAGGAGATGGAGCATTTTTTTTAACAATTGGGTAGCTGGTTATATTGTTTTCATTGGGGTTGTGCAGACAGCATAACCAGCATAACTTGGTAAGAAAGGCAGAGGGTCCCAAGAGAACTCAGTGAGTGAATAAGAAAGATGCTAGATTCTTCCCAGGATAATTCGTCTCAAATTGTGATGTGTGTGAAAATCTTCACTGCAATCATGTAACTTTCCTAGGGAAATGCCTTTTTAACCTAAACTCCTCCAATATCTTTTTTGGGACTACCCCCAAAGGAAATCCCATGAATGGCTATTGCTGGAGCATTCCTGGTTCTTCCCAGGATAAATCCTCTTAGATCACGACATTGTCTGAAAATCTTCACTGCAATTGCACAACTTTCCTGGGAAATGCCTGATTTTCCTTGTGTGATAGTCTCCAACAAAAAATTGAAAGACAATTGACTAGCTAAAAATAGTATGAAATGTATGAAGATGCAAAAATTAAAAATATGTTAAAAATTAAAAATATAATTAACTGTTACCCAAAATGTGTCAGGGGGCACAAATTAATATGTTTTAGGAGAATCTTAATAGCTCAAATAAAATAATATTTTGGCTTGTGCAATAGCGATCTGGCATACCCATTCCAGCTCCAACATTGTAGAATGTTGTATTGGGCTTAGGAATACAATGTAGGCTTTGGTATTACTTTCAATTTTTTATTGCTAAAACTATACAGTTGGGTTAGGAATAGGTTCAGGTTCATATTAGGGTTAGCGTGAGAGCCAGGGCAACAGTTATTGCTAGGGTGAGTGTTACAGCTCAGGTTCATATTAGAATTAGGGCTAGAGCCAGGGCAAGAGCTATTGCTAGAATAAGTGTTAGGGCTAGAGTTCTGATTGAGGTTCACATTAGTGTTAGGGCTAGGACTAGGATGAAGTCTATGGTTAGGGTTAGGTTAGGGTTAGGAGATGTTATGTGATGGAACTAAACTTGCCATTTCTAGAGTAGAGTAGAATATAGGCTGAGTTTCGATATTTGATAGGCTGAGTTTCAAACTTGAGGTTAGGGTCAGGGATAAGTTTTGGATTGTGGTAAGTGAAGGAAATGTGATGTAACCAAATTTAGCGCTTGAGTAGAATGTAGCCTGCATGTCAAAATTAATATAGCTTTCTTTTTTTATTTATTAATTAATTATTTCTTTTTTATTAATTAATGATAAATTATTGAGTTAGCGTCTTTTGCTAGAGCTGTAAAATCTGTCTTTCCTTTACTTCCACAATTCCAGGACTCACGCTATATATCCTGTTTCTGCATGGAAAGCATCAGCCTAGGATAGAGATAGTGCTAGGGTTAGGGTTCAGGTTCAGGCTAGAACCAGGGCAAGAGCAGTTGTTAGGGTTAGGTTCTGGTTCACGTTAGGGTTAGGGCCAGAGCAGGGCAAGAGCTGTTGCATGGGTTCAGGTTATTGGGCAGGTTCATGTAAACATTAGGGTTAGGACTAGAGCCAGGGAAAAAGCTATTAGTGTTTCAGTTGAGGCTTGGACTAGGGAAAGTTTTTTTTTGTTAGCCTCAGTGTTACAGTTAGGGGAGCATATGTGATCGGGCAAACATACCATTTGTACTGTGGTTTTGAGTAGAATTTAGGCTAAGTTTCATTCTTGATATATCTTGATTTACCAGAAATATAGTGTTTGTGTTAGGCTTGGAGTTAGAAAAGGCTTCGCATTCACATTCAGGTTAGGGGGAGATGGAACTACGTCTGCGAGATTAATTATAGACAAAAATAAATGTAGAATTGGAAGATTGGTATAAAGAATTTTGGAAATTAGCAATTAATGATAAATTAACATGTAAATTGAGGAGTAAAGAAGGGATTATGGAAAAGAAATTTTGATGAAATTTGAGGAAAAAATTATTGAAAATTTTCTAGCAAAAGAAGATGGGAGATTACCTCCGTGGGATTAATTAAAATTTTGGATGGAATATAAAGATGGGAATGACTCCAGGGGGAGGGGTGCACTGAGGTGATATACAGAAAAAAGAACAAGCAAAATGTTAAAGTATATAAGTATGAAAGAATGTTATAATTTGTTTTTATGTTATTTTTTGTAAAATTTCAAAAATACTAAATAAAAAAAAGAGTTAGGGCTAGAGCAAAGGCAAGAGCTATATCTAGGGGCAGGGTGCCCAATTGGTTTCATGTGAGGGTTGGGACCAGGGCAAGAGCTATTTCTAGGGTTAGTGTTAGGGCTTGTTTACATTAGGGTTAGGGTTAGAGACAGGATAATGCTAGGGATAGGGTTCAGTTTTACATTAAAGTTAGGGCGAGAGAGGACGGCCAGGCACTGTTATGTTTAGAGTTAAAGCCAGAGCTGGGCAAGAGCTATTACAAGGGTTTGGGTTACTGGGCAGTTTCATGTAAAAATTAGGGTTAAGGCTAGAGCCAGGGAAAAAGCTATTGCTGGGATTAGTTTCAGTTGAGGTTCACATTAGGGTTAGGGTTGGACTAAGGAAAGTTTTTTTTACTAGGGTCAGGGTTTCAGTTAGGGAAGCATATTGTGATTTAGGAAAACTTACCATTTGTAGTGTGCACTGTAGTGAATGTAATATAGAACAGTGAAGAGGAACATTCACTCTGGAAATGCCAACAACAGGGATTACATTGACCTGCTTTTCCTCGAATGAGTCAACGGAATGCTAACTTGTGTCATTACATTTCTTCTGGTTTATATGGAATTTCCATGCTTAAACCTAGGGTTTTCTTGAAATGTGAAAGACAAACCTGTTCATATCAGTGTTATTGAGGAGAAGCTGCTCTAGAGTACAACCCTAATGTGCCAGGTTTCGCACAGTGTGTTTGAGAAGGAGGATATATTTGGATGGGAATTTGACAAGTTCTTGAGCCTTCTTGAACCTGTGTTATCATCCACTCATTAAACCTAAAAGATGCAGCAGAACTAAATTGACCAAGGCTATTCCAGTTGACCCCAATATCAAATCTTTCTTTATTTTGCTTCTGCAAGTCAATGCAGAGCCAACGAGGACAAATTCAATATGCCAAAATTTCTGGAAATTTCAAGCAGCTGTGCTCTCTGGATTTGGGTTTGTTTTACATTTAAAAAATACAAAAAGCAATAATGTAAAGAACATGCTATGCAATTAGATCTGAATGACAAAAATGTAACATACTCTGAGACACAGCGAGGAAGTCATTGGATTAGAATTTATTACAATCCTATACTAAATTTGCCCTCTCATATCAGATCAATGTAATATAGAAGAGTGAAGCAGAACAGAACAACAGGGAATACATTGATCTGTGTTTCCTCTAATGAGACAAAGGAAAGCTAAGTTCTGTGCTGATAGTTGTCTGGTTTGTATGCAATTTCCAAGCTTAAACTTAGGGTTTCCTTTAAATTTGAAAGACAAACCTGTTCATATCAGTACTATTGAAGAGAGCTTTCTGTAGAGCACAATCGTAATGTTCCAAGCTTCGCACACTATGTTTCAGAAAGAAAATGTCTTTGGATGGGAATTTGACACATTCCTGAGCCTTCCTATGTTGCCACTTGCTCCTCAAACCTAAAGAATGCAACAGAACTAAACTGACCAAAAGCTATTCCAGTTGATACAGGGATAAAATGTCTCTTAAATTTAGTTCCACAATTCAAGCCACGGCTGACAAAAACAAATTTAATATCCCAAAGTTTATGGATACAAGAAAACGGAGGAATTTGATGATATGGAAGTATACTATTAGCGCCAACTATCTGGCCCAAATCAGACATGCAAATTTCTTCATCTCAGGTTTTTAGCTGTTAAATCCTTAACTAGCAGTAAGAACAAAGATTCTGTAAGTGGAAATGGAGAGTTTTGTGAAGGAAGATGGAATGTCCATCCTATCTCCAACAATGAACACCCTATGTTGGGAGTACAATAGTCTTGGATTCACCTTAGTGTTATGTCTGGAGCAAGACCGATAGAAGAGTGAAGCAGAACATTCATTCTGGACATGCCAACAACAGGGTGTACATTGATTTCCTTTTCCTTTAATGAGACACGGAATGCTAACTTGTGTGATGACATTTCTTCTGGTTTGTATGCAATATTCATTCTTAAACTTAGTGTTTTCTTGAAATTTTAAAGAAAAACATGTTCATATCAGTATTATTGAGGAGATCGTTCTGTAAACTGCAATCCTAAGGTCAAAAGAGACATTTAAGATAAATGTCTCTTAATTTTACGTCTACGATTGAATCCACTTTGCAAGTCTGATTTGGATCAGATAGTAGGCACAGCGGGGTACTTCCATATCATCGAATTCCTCTGCCTTCAACAAATTTTGGGATATTGAATTAGTTCTTTTCAGCAGTGGATTCAATTGCAGGAGGAAACTGAAGAGACATTTTATCTCTGTATCAACTTGAATATCTTTTGGTCAATGTAGTTCTACTGCAGTCTTTAGGTTAGAGGAGCAGGTAACAACATAGTTTCAAGAAAGCTGAGCAATGAGTGAAATCCACATCCAAGGACATCCTCTTTCTGAAACACATTGTGCAAAGGTTGGAACATTAGGATTGCTCTATATGGAATGCTCTCCTCAATAATACTGATATGAACACATAAGTATTTCAAATTTAAAGAAATACCTAAGTTTAAGAATAGCTATTGCATACAAACCAGAACAAATGTAATCATACAAGTTAACATTCCGTGATCTCATTAGAGGAAAAGGAAATCAATGTACTCCCTGTTTTTGGCATGTCCAGAGTGAATGTTCTGCTTAAGTCTTCTATAGTTCCTGCACCTGACATGACACTAAGATGAATCCAAGACCATTTTATTCCCAAGACCATTGTACTGTGAAGACACTGTTCATGGATGGACATAGGATAGACATTCCATCCAAGCACTTTCACAAAAAGGTTCCGTTTGCACATGCAGAATCTTTGTTCTTACTGCTAGTTAAAGATTTAACAGGTAATCACCCAGAGATGAAAAAAATGTGCATGTCTCATTGAGACAAGATAGTAGGTGCTAGCAGGGTACTTGGAAATCCTCCGCTTCTCCATGTTGTTGGCATGTCCAGAGAGGATGTTCTGTTTAACTCTTCTTTAATTCTTTCTCCAGACTAGACAGTAAGCTGAATCCAAGACCACTATACTCCCAAGACTATTGTACTCTGAAGAAACTGTGCATTGATGGAGATAGGATAGACATTCCATCCAAGCACTTTCACAAAAGGCTCCCTTTGCAAATACAAAATCTTTCCTCTTCCTACTAGTTAAAAATTTAACAGCTAATCACCCAGAGATGAACACATTTGCATGTCTGATTTAGACCAGATAGTAGGCATTAGCAGGGAACGTCTATTTTCTCTACTTTCTTGTCTCCAGAAACGTTAGCATATTGAATATGTTATTGTCAGCACTGTATTCAATTATAAAAGCAAACTGAAGAGACATTTTATCTCTGTATCAAGAGGAATAGCTTTTGGTCAATGTAGTTCTGCGGCAGTGTTTAGGTTTGAGGAGCAGGTAACAACATAGGTTCAAGAAAGCTGAGCAACAAGTGAAATCCCCATCCAAGCACATCCTCTTTCTGAAACACATTGTGCGGAGGTTGGTACATTAGGATTGCAGTCTATAGAATGCTCTCCTCAATAATACTGATATGAACACTTTATTCTTTCAAATTTATGAAAAACAATAAGTGTAAGAATTGACATTGCATACAAACCAGAACAATCTTTTATAATCACAAAAGTTAACTTTCTGTTATCTGATATAATATAATATGATGTAATAGGCATCACTGAAACCTGGTGGGATAGTTCTCATGATTGGAATGTAGAAATAGAGGGATATAACCTTTTTAAGAGAAACAGGCCAAACAAGAAAGAAGGAGGAATAGCATTATATGTCAGGGATATTTACACCAGTGAAGAGAGGCAGCACACCAGTACTGGAGGCCAAGTGGAGAGCATCTGGATAAAAATTAAAGGACAGGGAAACAAAAGGGATGTTACTGTGGGAGTCTACTACAGACCCCCAAGTCAGATGGAAGAATTAGATGATGCCTTTCTAGAACAGATAATCACACACTCAGAAAGGAGAGATGTAGTAGTGATGGGTGACTTCAACTATCCTGATATTTGCTGGAAGTCAAATTCAGCCAAATCCTCAAGGGCTAGCAAATTCCTCACTTGCCTGGAAGACAATTTCATTGTCCAAAAGGTGGAAGAGGCAACAAGGGGATCAGCCATTTTAGATCTTATCTTAACCAACAGGGAAGACCTAGTTGATGGGGTGCAAGTGGTGGGATCCTTATGTGGAAGTGACCATGTTCTCCTGGAGTTTGATATACAGTGGAAGGGAGAAGCTAAGCATAGTCAGACACACACTCTAGACTTAAGGAGAGCTGATTTCAATAAACCTAGAGGAATATCGGGGGTGATCCTGTGGTCAGGAATACTAAAAGAGTTCAAGACGGATGGAAGTTCCTCAAAAGGGAGATACTGAAGGCACAATTTCAAACAGTTCCAATGAAGAAGAAAAATGGGAGGTGTCTCAAGAAGCCAGGATGGATGACTAAGGAACTTATAACTGAGCTAAGTTTTAAAAAGAACATGTATAAGAAATGGAAAAATGGGGAGATTACCAAAGAGGAATTCAAACAAATAGCCAGGAAGTGTAGGGATAAAGTCAGAAAATCTAAAGCTCAGAATGAACTCAGGCTTGCTAGAGAGGTTAAGAACAATAAAAAGGGATTTTTGGGTATGTATGCAGCAAAAGGAAGAAGAAGGAAACAGTAGGGCCACTGCATGCAGAAGATGGCAAAATGCTATCAGGAGACAGAGAAAAGGCAGAATTATTCAACAACTTCTTTGCTTCAGTCTTCTCAGAAAAGGCAAAGGGTGTTCAAGCTGAGGATAATGGAGCAGAGGACAGAATAGGGATATTTCAGCACAGAATAATTAAACAGATAGTACAGGAATACCTGGTTAACCTAAATGAATACAGTGGTCCCCCGGGATCCGAATCCCCCGGGGAACGAAATCCCCGGGATCCGAATCCGCCGGGGGAGAAAAAAAGCCCCCGGCCAACGAAAAAAAACCCAGGTTGCGAAAGAAATTCACAACCCGGAAGTTTTAAAACAGCGCGCTTCCGGCGCTCTGTGCATCCAAAAATGCGGTCCCCCGGCTTGCGAAAACTTCCAGGATACGAAGGTAATCCCGGAACGGATTACCTTCGTAACCTGGGGGACCACTGTATAAGTCTCTAGGACCAGATGAACTACATCCAAGGGTATTAAAGGAAAAGGCAAATTTAATATCAGAACCACTGGCAATAATCTTTGAGAACTCCTGGAGAACAGGAGAAGTCCCAGCAGACTGGAGGAGGACAAACTTTGTCCCCATCTTCAAAAAGAGAAAAAATGAGGATCCCAACAATTATCGTCCAGTTAGTCTGACATCAATTCCAGGAAAGATTCTGGAGCAGATCATTAAACAGAGAGTCTGTGAGCATTTAGAAGGCAATGCCATAATCACAAAAAGTCAACATGGGTTTCAGAGAAACAAGTCATGCCAGACAAACCTTGAAGAGACATTTTATCTCTGTATCAACTGGAATAGCTTTTGGTCAATGTAGATCTGCTGCAGTGTTTAGGTTTGAGGAGCAGGTAACAACATAGGTTCAAGAAAGCTGATGAACAAGTGAAATCCCCATCCAAGCACATCCTCTTTCTAAAACACATTGTGCAAAGGTTGCACTCTAGGATTGCACTCTATAGAACGCTCTCCTCAATAATACTGATATGAACATGTTAGTCTTTCTACTTTATGGAAAACCATAAGTGTAAGAATGGATATTGCATACAAACAAGAACAAATGCGATCACACAAGTTAGCAATCCATTATGTCATTAGAGAAAAAGGAAATCTGTGTACTCCCTGTTGTTGGCATGTCCAGGGTGAATGTTCTGCTTAACTCTTCTATAGTAAGCTCAATCCAAGACCATTGTACTCCCAAGACCATTGTACTGCAAAGACACTGTTCATTGATGGACATAGGATAGACATTCCATCCAAGCACTTTCACAAAAAGCCTCTATTTGCATATACAGTATCTTTCCTCTTACTGCTAGTTAAAAATTTAACAGCGAATCACACAGAGATGAACAAATTTGCATGCCTGATTTAGACCAGATAGTAGGCGTTATCAGGGTACTTCGATTTCCTCCGCTTTCTTGTATCCAGAAACGTTATCATATTGAATATATTCTTGTCAGCACTGTATTCAATTATAAAAACAAATTGAAGAGACATTTTATCTCTGTGTCAACTGGCAATGGCGCCTCTTGCCCTCAGCAGGCAGGCGCAGTTGCTGCTGGGTGGGGGAGCCCCAAGCCAGCCATTCCTGTCGTGCAGTGATACCCACTGGCTTGAAGCCTGCAGTGTGTCTGCTTCCCACTGGCGGGAAGACAGCCATGCGCACACACTGCTGGATGCGCCCGCTCGGCCCTGGATCCCAGGCTGCCTGAGCAGGCGCAGCAGGGATTGGCCAGGCCATCCCTCCTCCTCCTCCCTTGATGGCTGCCTCGGGAGGAGCAACGCTTGCTGGTGGGCCTCCAGCAGTGGAGGCATTCTGGGCCGGCGCAGTGGGCGTTGGTCCTGGCCCTGAGCATGGAAGGGCATGTTTGTCCCCCCATATTGGGGGAGCAGCACCCAAAAAGAAAAGGAGTTTGGTGTTTTTTGGATGTTATTTGCCCAGGAGGATTTCTTTGAGTCCTCCATTTTTGAGCATGTTGAAGCATGGTGTTTTATCTATGAGCTCTGGTGTTGTTGCCCTTCATGTTCTGTTTAGGTGTCCTCCATTTTGCCCCTTTCTTTTGTTATGTTTGAGAGGAATCAGGTGTCCTCCAATTTGAGCATGATGAAGCATGGTGCTTTCCCTGCGAGCATTGTTGTTTTGCCCTTTATTATGTTTGGGAGGAATCTGATGTCCTCTATTCTGAGCATGATGTAGCAAGGGCTTTATCTGCAAGCATTGTTGTTTTCCCTTCATATTATGTTTGGGAGGAATCAGGTGTCCTCCATTTTGAGCATGATGAAGCAAGGTGCTTTATCCGTGAGCATTGGTGTTTTGTCCTCGTGTTATGTTTAGGAGGAATCAGGTGTCCTCCATTTTGAGCATGATGAAGCATGGTGCTTTATCTGTGAGCATTGGTGTTTTGCCCTTTGCATTATGTTCAGGAGGAATCTGGTGTCCTCCATTTTGAGCTTGATGCAGCAGGGTGCCTTATCTGTTGTGAGCAATGTTGTTTTGCCCCCTTTTATTGTTTAGGAGGAATCAGGTGTCCTCCAATTTTAACATGATGAAGCTTTATCTGCAAGCTCTGGTGTTTGCCCCTTTTGTGTTGTGTTTAGGAGGAATCAGGTGTGTCCTCCATTGAGCATGTTGTAGCAGGGTGCTTTAACCATGGGCACTGGTGTTTTGCCCTTTATGTCATGTTTAGGAGGAATCAGGTGTGTCCTCCATTTTGAACATGATGAAGCAGGGTGCTTATCTGTGAGCAGTGGTGTTTTGCCCCTTTTATCTATGTTTAGGAGGAACCAGATGGGTCCTACATTTTGAGCATGTTGAAGCAGGGTGCTTATCTGTGAGCATTGGAGTTTTGCCCCTTTCTTTTACGTACAGGAGGAATTCTCCATGTCCTCCATTTTGAGCATGCTGGTGAAGCAGACGTTATCAGTGGGCATTGGGTTGCCCCCCCCCCCCTTTATCCATGGCCAGCAGGATTTCCGTGCATCTTCCATTATGGGCTTGATGGCTAAGCTTGCTGCAACTAAGAGCATTGGTGTTTCGGCCTTTATTTCATCCTGGAGGAGTTCGGTGTGCCCCCCTTTCTGGGCTTGCTGGAGAAGCAGGCATTAACCGTGAGCATTGGTGTTTTGGCTTTCATTATATGTCCAGGAGGAAGTCTGTATCCTCTATTTTGAGCATGCTGGTGAAGCCTGCTGTAACTGTGAGCACTGGTGTTTGGAGGAACTCTGGGTGTCCTCCATTTTGAGCATGTGGCAGATGCGTGCATTTACTGTGAGTGATGGTGTTTGGACTTTTTATTCATGTCCAGGAAGAATTTCTGTGTGTCCTCCATTGGTATTTTGGCCTTTGACTCATGACCAGGAGGAGATCTGGGTGTCCCATACTTTGAGTTTGCAGGAGAAGTGCATTACTGCTAGTATTGGCCTTGGCTTTTCTTATGTCCAGGAGGAATTTGTGTACAGGAGGAACTCGGTGTGTCCTCCATTTTGTACATGATGGAGAAGCATGCTATCTGTGTGTATTGGTGTCCAGCCTTTTTCCTAGGTTACGTAGCATCCCAGTGTGGCCTCCATTTTCAGCAAGCTGGAGTAATATTCGATGTTTGGGGAATTGGTTTTTATTTCAGGTCCAGGAGGAAATCCAATGTGTCTTCCTTTTGTGCATGCTTGTGAAGCATTCTTTGTTTTGGTATCGGAGTTTTGGTTTCATTTTCTGTCTGGTAGGATATAAGTGTGTTCTTCATGTTGAGCATGCTTGTGAAACATGCCTATTTGTGTGTATTGGTGCTTTAGCTTCTTTTGCTGTCCAGGAAGAATTCCAGTGTGTCCTCTGTTTTGATTTGGTGTATTGATTTTAGGGTTTCATTTTCCATGCAGGAGGAATTCCCATGTGGCCTTCCCTTGCATATTATTGAGAAGCGTGCAGTAATTTTGCATTCCAGTGAATCCACCTTTTCGGGCATGTCCAGGAAGCACCTATTTACCTTGGTGTTTTTTGGCTTTCAGCTTCTGAAAAGCTTTTTTTTTTATCGCGGGGAAGACTGTGGTGCATGCTTTTACCTTTTATTGGCATTTATTGTTGAAACAGGAGGGGTTATAGTGGACCCTCCATTTGAGCATGACTAAGAAGCTTGCATTCGCTTCCCCTCGCTGGTATTCTATGGCTTTTATCACGTTCCAACTCTGGTGCCTGGGGCAGTCATTGGATGGTTGTCCATATAGTCTAATGCAGACCACCAGGTCCAATCAAATTTCATGCCTGGTCCATCTATTCATTCCTATTTTTTTATCATTTTTCCTTTGCAGCTTGCCTGTCCCTGGACTTCTGAGGCAACATAAATAACTTCCTTCTTGTTCCAGGTGGACAGGTTATGCCATCTGGTCTCGGAAGTGGACCCAGCTCCTTTTCTGTTGCTAAGGGACCTTTGTGATGTCATTGTCCATTGCAATGCTGGGCATCCCTTGCAGGGGGCTCAATTCCACTTTCCAGGCCTCAGGAGCGTGCCAAGCTTTTCTCCTTTCGTGGCTACGACTGCCACTGCTTTCAGCCTTCCGTTTTAATATGTATTTGTAGTTTTGGTTTGGAATGACAGAGCAGCTGTACCCACTGGCAGAGCTGGCACATAGCTGTTATGACCTTCTTTATGCCGATAAGGTGCCAGTCGTGATTTTCTTCCAGGTCAGTGAGCCCTTGCAGGTTTCGAGGACAACTCCCTGGTCGGCAAGATGCTCAGCATCTCACTTGCTATTCCTTCCTACGTCAGGTTGTGGGCTTATTCAGTGGTGACTCTCGCTGGGAGGCCATTGGTAAAAACAGCCTATGTTCACTGCCTTGTTTGGGGCTCTCAAGATTAGTAATTTGGCGCATCACAATTTATGGGTTGAGGGCTTTTCAGGGTGGTAATTGTTTCTTGCTCACCATGCTGTTTGTTTAGTTACACAGGTCCAAGTGTGATCAACATGGTCAGTGATCAACTGTCTCCTCAGGCGTTGCCGTGCATCCCGCTTTGGCCGGTATGAATTGCACCTACTCAGACTTAACGCTGCATCTGCTGGGCCTTCCCCCTCCTTTTTGGCACCTGGATGGCACACTGATACACATTTCCTGTTCTGTGCTGTCCTCCGTATGGTTTTTCAGCATGTGGGCCTTCTACTAAGACTGGGGGTCCATACTTGAGCTTGGGGTCCACACTTCCGGTATGGCACAACAATAAAGGTTTCCTGTTCTTTGCTGTGCTCTGTATGGCATTTTGGCGTGTGGGCATTCCACTTGAGACCTGGGGTCCATGCTTTCGGTATGGCACAACAAAACTCTTTTCCTGTTATTTGCTGTGCTCCATATGGCATATCAGTGTGTGGGCCTCCTACGTGGGACTTGGGGTCCATACAAAACTGGGCGTCCTTTCGGCGTTGCACAATCAATTTCCACATTGCCTGTTTATTGCTGTGCCCCGCATGGCATCCTATGTGTGGGCCTTCTTCTGAACCTGGTGTCCTCCTTTGTGTCTGGGGATTCAAGCTTTGGTATCGGAGCTGTCACTCCTGCTGTACACATGTTCTGTTGGATGCAGGAGCAAGCAAAGAAAATGGCAAGGGGAGTTCCAGAGCTTTTGCTGGCTATGTTCACCCAATGAAGGACTCGTGTCTGGACATTCTCTTGCGGGTAGGGTTGACGGAAGGCCATTCTGACCTTTTGTGGTGCTAGCACAGGTACTGGAGCTGACGGGTTGGTTTTCATGTTTGGGAGCGCTGAATTGGGAGTCCTTTGGACCCAGGAAACATCACAGTGCGATGTGGCCAAGTGTGGGTCACATGGAGTTTATCCCGGTGACGAGAGAGGCTTTCCTCCAGTAGCTGCGTAATTGCGTAATTGCGCAAGGGCGTTTCGTTGCCTCAAAGTCATCCCAATGCTTGGCATACAAGCAGCCTCACATCAGTCCAACCTCAGTGTTGGTGATTTGCAGATCCAGACCTCGTGCTTTGGGCCAACCCTATCTTTGGTTTTGCTGAAATAAAGTTGTGGCCAACCTGCATCATGTTTTCCTTGGGGCATACCCGCTTCTGCTGCAATAGCTTTTGGTCAATGTAGTTCAGCTGCAGTGTTTAGGTTTGAGGAGCAGGTAACAACATAGGTTCAAGAAAGCTGAGCAACACTTTATTCTTTCAAATTTATGAAAAACAATAAGTGTAAGAATAGACATTGCATACAAACCAGAACAAATGTAATCACACAAGTTAGCATTCCGTTGTCTCATTAGAGGAAAAGGAAATCTATGTACTCCATGTTGTTGCCATGTCCAGAGTGAATGTTCTATAGTTCTTTCTAAAGACTAGACAGTAAGCGCAATCGAAGACCATTGTACTCCCAAGACCATTGTACCGCAAAGACACTGTTCATTGATAGAGATAGGATAGACATTCCATCCAATCACTTTCACAAAAAGGATCCATTTGCACATACAGAATCTTTGTTCTTACTGCTAGTTAAAAAATGGCACCGCAATGATTCCCTGGGCCGGCGATGATGCCGCGCGCAGGAAGATCCTCATCTTTGGGGTTCCCACGGTGGCTCTTCCCGGCGGCCTGAGTGAGGGCAGGCTCCCTCCTCATTGGCCTCCAGAAGAAGCAGTGGGAACAGAACCCGCCAAAATTCTTCTTGGGGACTTGAAGTCCCAGGCTTCCTAGGAAAGGAGATGGGCTGGAGGACCAAAGGGGGCGGGGCCTCCACCCTCCTTGGCCTCCTATTGATCCACGGGCCTATTTAAGGCCGCGGCGGGCACCACAGTTAATAATAATAATAATAATAATAATAATGTTTTATTTATAGCCCGCCCCTCTGTATCCAATCGGAGCAGGTTACATCAATTAAAAAATACAAGATAAAATATACACATATACATACCCTACCACCCGCCCCTTAAAATTGAATTAAACTAATATCAATTAAAACGACATAATAAAAATTACAATTTAAAACAGCAACCCAAAATAGCCATTGCTATTTTCGGCTCTGCAGCATGCGGAGCCGAATCAGGAGAGCTCCAGGGCCTCAGCAGCAGCCATTTTCAACTCCATTTTTGCGGTGCCAAACCTTGGGAGCTCCGTTATTTGCTGACGGACCCCAGGCTGGGCCCGTCTTGGTCCAGTTTGGGCTGAGTGGGTCTCCTGGGGGATCCAGCCCCTCCCCTCTGTTTTTCTACGGCAGGACTCTCCAGGCAGGAGAGTGCGTTGGGGTGCCGGTCACCCCCCCCCCCCAGCCAGGCCTTGCCTGCGCCAGAGACCGGGGGCCACGGCTCTCCTGTGTGGCGTTTGGGCTCGCTGCTCTCCCTTGGAACAGTATTCCCACAGACATCCTTCAGGGTGAACTATCATCATGGCAGTGAGTTCCTTTGGATCCAATTTTCTTTTCTGGGCGGCAACTGGTTCTGGTATTGGCCTCCTGACAAGCTGTTATTTTCTTGAGGGCCTGTTTTCTGGGGACTCCCACCCATTTTTTGCCTGGTTTTCCTGTATTTTCTTGGTCCCCATGACTGCATTTTTCTCTTTGTGACTGTTTCTTGGTGTCTGATTTGGTTTCCTTCTTTGGGAGCGTCGGTGCTCGCGCCTTTTGGCTCGCAGGGCACTCGATTTTGAACTGGGTTTGCCCGTGGCACTGTTTGTGGATTTCAGGAGGGCTCATGGCCCAGCCTCTCTGGGCACTCTCCCCAATTTTTTTGTATTGGTTGAGGGCGGTGATTGTGGCTTTTGCCCTGCTGAGCCCACCCTTCTTGCAATTTTCCCCCTCGCCCACTTCACTCCTCCTGGGACTGGATTCCTTTTTTCTCTGGCGTGATCACGATGCCGTCCAGGCCCAAGGGCTGTGCTAAGAAGCAACCAGCCCCTCCGGTCAGTGCAACTCGTTCTGCCAGACCTTGGCGAGAATCAGTTCCTAGTAGCGGGCGTCGGCGAGCTGTTATCTCCAGCGGTCACTCACATCCGGATGCGCCTCCTGCGGATTCGTCCTCGATGTGAGCTTCATCTATCTTCAGCCGGGAAGTGGCAACTGAATTGACCCAGTCCTTTTCTGATATTATTGCAAAGGCGATGGAGGCCAACCGTGTGTCCCCAGTGGTTGGGGTCCCCGCAGCCACTTCTGTGGGCAGTGAGCAGTTGATGGTGCCAGTGGCAGGATCTGTGAATGTGACCACAGCTTCTACCTCCAGCTCTCTCAACACAGCAGTGCCTGTCGGTTTGCAGATGTTGGTCTCCAGTTCCAGCTCATCTTCCAGCATGAGTTCTTCCTCTTCTTCGTCTAGTTCAGATGACGAGTTGCCTGTAGCAGGCTCCTCTACAGCGGCTGTGGGCAAAAAATGTTGGCGGAAGAAGAAGAAGAAGGCATGCCGATCCACTTCGGGGTTGAGAGTTGCACGTTCGGGGCAGGGCGGTACATCTGCAGCTACTCCGGTTTGTCGGGACAGACACTGGGTGGAACATGCCATGGCCCCTGGCTTGCCCTCCTGGGACATTAGGCGGCGTGCCTGGCAACCTGGTGTTCAGGGTGTTTGGGTCGATACTCAAGCATCTAACATTCCTGTTTCGGCTCCAAGTGATCGCCCCCCGGCTCGCACCTGTCAAAGAAGATTCAAAAATGTATTTTGCGGGGGTGTTATATTGATGTCTTTTTGCTCCTTCAGCCTAAGGCCAGGAGGCTTGGGCTGTTACTTCTTCCAAAAAGGCTAAGAAACACCCAAAAGTTTCCCCTGCAGAACCGATCTTTGCCAACTGGTTGGAGGGTTTTACAGTTTTTAAGGCGGTGGTGTCCATGGCCTTCCCTGAGATAGTGTGACACCTTGACTGCCACCTGTTGCATGTTCTCCGGGTGAGTTCGGTAGCTGGGGACGCGGCTGCCATCGCCTACAATGCAGCTTTCAGACAGCAGGCTTCCCAAAGCTCTAGGGAGCGATGGGACCATCTTCACAGAGAGATTTGGCTGCTGGAGGTTGGCCAACTGGCTACAGAGAAATGTAAGGTTCTGTACTTAGGGTGGAAAAATGAAATGCACAGATATAGGATGGGGGACATCTGGCTGAATGAAAGTACATGTGAAAGGGATCTAGGAGTCCAAGTATACCACAAGTTGAACATGAGTCTACAGTGCAATGCGGCAGCTAAAAAGGCCAATGATATTTTAGGTTGCATCAATAGAAGTATAGCATCTAGATCAAGGGAAGTAATAGTGCCACTCTATTCTACTTTGGTCAGGCCCCACCTGGAATACTGGGTCCAGTTCTGAGCACCACAATTCAAAAAGGATGTAGAGAAATTGGAGCGGGTCCAAAGAAGGGCAACTAAGATGGTGAAGGGTGTGGAAGCCATATCCTATGAGGAGCGACATAGGGAGCTGGGGATGTTTACCTTGGAGAAGAGAAGGTTAAGAGGTGATATTATGGCCCTGCTTAAATATTTGAACTGATGTCATATCAAGGAGGGAGCAAGCTTGTTTTCTGCTGCTCCAGATGCTAGAACATAGAACAATGGATGCAAACTGCAGGAAAAGAGATTCCACCTCAACATTAGGAGGAACTTCCTGACACAAACTCCCTTGGAGGGTGGTGGAGTCTCCTTCCTTAGAGGTCTTTAAGCAGAGGCTGGATGGCCATCTGTCGGGGACGCTTTGATTGGGAGTTCCTGCATGGCAAGGGAGTTGGACTGGATGACCCTTGTGGTCTCTTCCAACTCTATGATTCTATGATTTCGTACCTCAGAATCATCCTTGGAGACTTTATGTAGTGTTTAGGAATTGCTAATAGGTGTTATAGTTTCTGTTATTACAAATAGAAAATGCACAGATGTGACTACAAAAGCAGTGTCAAGCCAGCTACCATTTACTAATATTGGAAAATAGAAAGAAAACTACCTGAAGAAAGTGGGAAGAGTACCCCTACAATTCCACTACTGCTGTGTCCTTACATCTATGAGGAATTTTATTCTTCTTGTGTTGAATAGGAAAGGCATGTGCTATGATCTAACTCCAACCCCCAGAATGTAGGACGCTCAGGCTAGGGACACCTGGGATCCCCACACTCGCAGAGAGCATGGGCAGACCATCGGATCCCTTGGGATGCAACCCCTACTGCCCAGAAATATAGTTCTCTGCCACAGATCACCCCCAGAACAGGATCTGTTAAGGCCCCTGCAAAACCAGTTTCTGCAATTCTTCCATCAGACACAATCACCCATCCAACTCCCACTCCCAAGCCACCTTGTCAGCAGATAGTAGCCACTCTCAAGCCAGATTTATGGGGACACCCCACTGTAAGTGTAAAGGTTGGCCCCCAAGCAAAGCCGAAGCCGGCTCACATGTTGTTAGACTCTGGTGCTGCAGTTAACACCATGAACCCAAAGCTTGCCGCAGTTGGGCACAAGACAAAAGAAAACATGGAGCTGGTGGGATTCGGTAAAGGAAGACACCAACCTGCCATTTGGTCAGACATTCCCCTGCAGCTAGGCCCCATTCTTGATTTGATCAAGGCATGTGAAAATCAGGGAGAGGACGACAGGATGCTAGGCATAGAATTCCTCAAGAAGCGCAGGCTCACATTAGATTTAGCCAACTGTCTCCTGTGGCAACTGGAAAAAGATCCCTTAGTTATTTCGGCTATCCACTGATGCGCTGCCTTAAAGGCCCCGGCAGCCATTTTCCCTATTGCAAATGATGCTTGGACAGTAGAGTTTCCCCAGGTTTGGATTAAGGACAAGATGGAATGTGGAAAGGTCAAGGGAGCTTGTGTGCTCATAGAAGGAAAGGATCCCCCACCCCAGAAGCAGAAGAAGGTATAGTAAAGACCATAGACGGCCTGCTGAAGTTGGGATGTAATTTTGCCCATGCAGTCGATATATAATTCCTGTATTCCAAATCGGATGGAGTCACGTGGAGAATGACCATGGACTTCAGAGCCCTTAATGCGGTCACTCCCCCTGTAGTAGCCAAGTATAACAAGATTTTAGCAGCTATCGCGGCCAGAGCCAAGTTTTACAGTGTAATAGATCTAGCAAACGCCTTCCACTCAATCCTACTCCATGAGAGTACAAGTTTGCTTTTGAATTCCGTGGAACCCAGTACTGTTTTTCCCGCATGCCATAAGGTTTTCACTCAAGTCCAAGCATTTTCCACGCACACGTGGTCAAGATGTGGTCAAAGTTGCAACCCATGTCGCGCCTCCATGTACTGTCATTCATGGACGATAATTTGGTCCACTCAGACTCGCAGGAAATGACCGCAGACATTACCGGAGAGGTGCTAGAACTCATTCAGGACACAGGGTTTAAGGCCAACAGAGAGAAGGCCCAGTTAGTAAAGACCCAGGTCAAGTATAGAACCTCCAGACAGATTGTAGAACCCCAGACTTGCAGTGAGTGGAAACCATAGGAAAACTCCCTGCTCCCACAGATGTAGCTTCCCTCAGAGCACTCTTAGGAACCTTCAATTTCTCCCATGAATTCATTGAGGACTTTGCAGTTAAAGCCAAACCCCTGTATGCATTGTTAAAGAAAAGAACCATTTGGAAATGCGGACCCAAACAGCAAGAAGCTTTTGCCACTTTAAAGACAGAGTTGGCCAGAGCCCCAGCCTTAGTTTACCCCGATGTAACACAGCCATTTTACATTCAGTTAGCTATAGCTGACAGTCATGTAGGAGCAGTCCTCACCCACCTGAGAAATAATGTGCGCAGAGTCGTGGCATATGCTTCCAGGAATCTCTCTCCCACAGAGGTAAAGTTTAGTCCGTGTGAGAAGAACTGTTTAGCCTTGGTTTGGGCCTTGACAAAATGGGAATTTATTATAGGAGGAGCCCGGGTCATAGTGCAGACCCCTCACACTCGACTTTATTTTATCCGGAAGAGTTCAGGATGGACAAGTCCACAGTGCCAGGATAGCGGAATGGACCATAGAATTGTAGAAGTGTGGTACGGAATACCACAGGCAAGCTAGCGAACCTAGTGCCCCCTGTGGACTGGTGGACTGGTAGTCACCGGTGCCACCCACGAGTGTCCCCTCCCTGTGACCACCCAAAGCGATTGGCCAGTTGAAGCAAGGAAACCTTTAGAGGAAGCCTTGAGAAATGGATTTATGTGTTGGTTCTGTGACAGCTCATCCTCCTGCCCTGAGGGGACCCGCCTAACAGGATTTGCAGCGATCCGTGTCAACAACAGCCATGTCCTCCAAGGTGCAGTAAGACCCCAGATGTTTTTGGGCTCCCCATTTTGTGTAGCCTTTCCCAGAGAAGGGAGAGACTTCTTGACGCCAGTGACTGCATCCTTGAGGTGCACAGAGATATTGCGGCAGGCGCAGAGACAGAGTAACTGACACACTCTCTCAGCCCAAAAGGAAATTTGTTGTTATTGATTTTGGGACCTTAAGTCCATAGATTTTGCATGTTGGTAGATATAGATGGAAATGGTTTTCCTGCATGTATTTTGGTGATGGTTTTCTTTTCAACATGTTTTGAGTAAAGGCAATTGCTCCCAGATCTCTTATTTCTGCATCTCTCTTGGAGACATGGGGGGGGAACAAGTAAGGATAAGTCACCTTCACTCCTCCTCTTGACTTTCTATCCACTGGCTTTCACATCTGCTCTTATGAGGAAGGTAAGCCTCCAACGTGAATCCACTTCCAGAGATGCATTCATCCTGAAGCCCTGATGCTCCCCCACGCTCCATTGCAAAAGGACACAGTTGGTGTCCCCAACCCCTTCCTGGCCCAGATGACCTCAACTCCTGATGCCACAATTGGTTCCAGCCAGGATGCCATGACAGCATCCTCCGCAGACGCCCCAATAGCTTTGCGTTAATGTTCCTGCATCCAGATGATGCCTTTCCAGAGGCCAACAGCTGTTTGTCCTCCATTGCCGCTGCATTGCCCACATCAAAAGGACATTGATACTTGCCTGCATTTTGGTTGTTCTAGCTTTCTGGACATTGTCACAAGGGAATTGTTCCTGCAAGCCATCCATGAACATTACTAATCCACTTGAGGATATTCATATGCCTACATTCTTAGACATAAGGACATTCACAGCCACTCCATATGGTCATATTGTTGTTACTCTCTGTTGCAGTCATTGGACTCAAACCGCAGTTGCTCTCTGGAGCATTGGACTCAGATATACATTGGACTCAGTTTTTAAATGTCGCACATTGAGTGCTATCTGTATTGAAGTCAGTCTTACCAATTACTGCATTGCATTGCCTATTGCTTGACATGTTCTTTGTGTATTGGTCATTGCCTTTTGAAATTTAAAATTTGAAATTGCTATTGCTATTGTTGCTCCTGCGTGAATGGGTTCCAGATGACTGGTTAGTTTTGTTGCATCTCTGCACCACAGGAAATACCATCTTAACAAGCTCTGCTCCTACCAAATTGATACCCCAAAATTTTAGACAAAGGTTTTAATTTGAAAGTCACCAATCCCCATGCATGCGCATAGGTCTTGCCACTTTTGCAGGAGGGAAATGTTATGATACCTACTTTTGATATAAAATTTTGGGAGACATGTGAACTGTATCATGACCCCTGCTTGACCCATTCAAAGACCCTCCATAAGTCCCAGGCAAGGTCACATAGGCACGCCCAACTTGGAGGAATTCAGTTCATAGTAAGCAGCTTTCTACAGGAAGTATGGAGTCGCCAGACTGGTTTCGCCACTTCCTTCCGAGCAAAGAGAATACCCATGGCTTCACACTTGACAGTCCAGTGATTGACTTAACCACACAGCCAATAACCTGGCTTACCCTCCAAATTGCATCCAAAACCTAAGCGAATTGTACACAGATTAAGAAAGCCAAGGAAATCAACACCTTTGTCTAGCACAAATACATAGCCTCTTTTTATGAAATTCATTCAATGCACGGTCACATTTGTCACCATGAATGAAGGTGTCACCATGAATGGAAACTGTATATGAAACTGATTCAACGCAATGTCAAATTTGTTTCCATCAATGAACGTGTCTTCACAGCACCAGGGTCTTAGGAGTACAATGCACCTTAGCGAAAGATGTTACCTCCTGAACTAGCAGTAAGAACAAAGATTATTTATGTGCAAATGGAAACTGTTTCTGAAACTAATTCAATGCAATGTCAAATTTGTCTCCATCGATTAAGGTGTCTTCACAGCACAAGGTTCTTAGGAGTACAATACACCATAGTGATACACATTAAATCCTGAACTAGCAGTAAGAACCAAGATTATGTATGTGCAAATGGAAACTGTTTCTGAAACTGAATCATTTCAATCCCAAATTTTTATCACAGCACAAGGTTCTTAGGAGTACAATGCTCCATAGTGATACATGTTAAATCCTGAACTAGCAGTAACAACCAAGATTCTGTATGTGCACATGGAAACTGTTTCTGAAACTGATTCAATGCAATCTGAAATTTGTCTGCATCTATGAAGGTGTCTTCACAGCACAAGGTTCTTAGGAGAACAATGCACCAAAGTGATACATGTTAGATCCTGAACTAGCAGTAAGAACCAGAATTTTGTATCTTCAAATGGAAACTGTTTCTTAAACTGATTCAATGCAATCTCAAATTTGTCTCCATCAATGAAAGTGACTTGACAGCACAAGGTTCTTAGGAGTACAAGGCACCATAGTGATACATGTTAAATCCTGAACTAGCAGTAAAAAACAGGATTCTGTATGTGCAAATGAAAACTGTTTCTGAAACTGATTCAACGCAACGTCAAATTTGTCTCCATCGATTAAGGTGTCTTCACAATACAAGGTTCTTAGGAGTACAATGCACCATATTGATACATGTTAAATCCTGAATTGGTAATAAGAACCAGGATTCTGTATGTGTGAATGGAAACTGTTTCTGAAACTGATTCAATGCAATCTCAAATTTTTCTCGATCAATGAATGTGTCTTCACTGCACAAGGTTCTTAGGAGTACAATGAAAGGGAGTGATACATGTTAAATCTGGAACTAACAGCAGGAAATAAGATTCTATGTGTGCAAATGATAACTCTTTATGAAACTGCATCATTGCAATCTCAATTTTGTCTCCAGCAATGATGGTGTCTTCACAGCACAAGGTTCTTAGGAGTACAATGCTCCATAGTGATACATGTTAAATCCTGAATTTGCAGTAACACCCAAGATTCTGTATGTGCAAATGAAAACTGTTTCTGTAGCTGATTCGATCCAATGTCAAATTTGTCTCCATCAATCAAGGTGTCTTCACAGCACAATGTTCTTAGGAGTACAATGCACCATAGTGATACATGTTAAATCCTGACCTAGCAGTAAGAACCAGGGTTCTGTATGTGCAAAAGGAAACTGTTTCTGAAAGTGATTCAATGCAATCTGGAATTTGTCTCCATCAATTCATGTGTCTTCACTGCACAAGACTCTTAGGACTACAATCCAAGAAAGTGATACATGTTAAATCTGGAAGTAACAGTAAGAGATAAGATTCTGTATGTGCAAATGGAAACTGTTTATGAAACTGAATCATTGCAATCTCAATTTTGTCTCCATCAATGAATGTGTCTTCACAGCAGAAGGTTCTTAGGAGTACTATACTCCATAGTGATACATGTTAAATCCTGAAGTAGCAGTAAGAACCAAGATTCTGTGCGTGGAAATGGAAACTGTCTATGAAGATTATTCAATGCAATGCCAAATTTGCCTTCATCAATTAACGTGTCTTCACAGCACCAGGTTCTTAGGAGTGCAACGCACCTTAGCGAAAGAAAGAAAGAAAGAAATCCTGAACTAGCAGTAAGAACTAACATTCTATACGTGGAAATGGAAACTGTTTCTGTAACTAATTCAATGAAATCTCAAATTTGTCTCCATCAATGGTCTTCACAGCAAAAGGTTCTTAGGAGTACCATGCACCGTAGTGATACATTTTAAATCCTGAACTAGCAGCAAGAACCAAGATTCTGTATGTGCAAATGGAAACTGTTTCTGAAACTGATTCAATTCAATGTCAAATTTGTGTCCATCAATGAAGGTGACTTCACAGCACAAGGTTCTTAGGAGTACAGTGCACCAGAGTGATACATGTTAAATCTGGAAACAGCAGTAGGAACTAAGATTCTGTATGTGCAAATGGAACTCTTTATGAAACTGAATCATTGCAATCTCAAACTTGGCTCACAGCACAAGGTTCTTAGGAGTACAATGCTCGATAGTGATACATGTTAAATACTGAACTTGTAGTAACAACCAAGATTCTGTATGTGCAAATCAAAACTGTTTCTGTAGCTGATTCAATGCAACGTCAAATTTGTCTCCATCAATCAAGGTGTCTTCACAGCACAAGATTCTTAGGAGTTCAATGCACCAAGGTGATACATGTTAAATCCTGAATTATCAGTAAGAACCAGGATTCTGTATGTGCAAATGGAAACTGTTTCTGAAACTGATTCAATGCAAGTTTAAATTTGTCTTTATCAATGAACGTGTCTTCACAGCACCAGGGTCTTAGGAGTACAAGGCACGTTAGCGAAAATGTTCAATCCTGAACTAGCAGTAAAAACCAAGATTCTGTATGTGCAAATGGAAACTGTTTCTGAAACTGATTCGATGCAATGTCAAATTTGTCTCCATCAATAAAGGTGTCTTCACAGTACAAGGTTCTTAGGAGGACAATGCACCATAGTGATACATGTTAAATCCTGAACTAGCAGTAAGAACCAGGATTCTGCATGTGCAAATGGAAACTTTTTCTGAGACTGATTCATTGCAATCTCTAATTTGTCTCCATCAATGAAGGTGTTTTCACATCTTAAATCCTTAACTAGCAGTAAGAACCAAGATTCTGTATGTGCAAATGGAAACTGTTTCTGAAACTGATTGATTACAATCTCAAATTTGTCTCCATCAATGAAGGTGTCTTCATAGCACAAGGTTATTAGGAGTACAATGCACCATAGTGATACATGTTAAATCCTGAACTAGCAGTAAGAACCAAGATTCTGTATGTGCAAATGGAAACTGTTTCTGAAACTGATTCGATGCAATGTCAAATTTGTCTCCATCAATAAAGGTGTCTTCACAGTACAAGGTTCTTAGGAGGACAATGCACCATAGTGATACATGTTAAATCCTGAACTAGCAGTAAGAACCAGGATTCTGTATGTGCAAATGGAAACTGTATGTGAAACTGATTCAACGCAACGTCAAATTTGTTTCCATCTATGAATGTGTCTTCAAAGCACCAGATACTTAGGAGTACAATGCACCTTAGCGAAACATGTTAAATCCTGAACTAGCCGTAAGAACTAAGATTCTATAAGTGGAAATGGAAACTGTTTCTGTAACTGATTCAATGTAATGGCAAATTGGTCTATGTTAATCAACGTGTCTTCACAGCACAAGGTTCTTAAAAGTACAATGCACCGTAGTGATACATATTAAATCCTGTACTAGCAGTAAGAACCAGGATTTTGTATGTGCAAATGGAAACTGTTTCTGAAACTTATTCAATGCAATTGAAATATGTCTCTATCAATCAAGGTGTCTTCACAGCACAAGGTTCTTAGGAGTTCAATGCACCAAGGTGATACATGTTAAATCCTGAACTAGCAGTAAGAACCAAGATTCTGTACGTTCAAATGGAAACTGTTTCTGAAACTGGTTCAATGCAATGTCAAATTCGTCTCCATCAATGAAGGGGTCTTCACAGCACAAAGTACTTAGGAATACAATGCACCGTAGTGATACAAGTTAAATCCTGAGCTAGCAGTAAGAACCAAGATTCTTCATGTGCAAATGGAAACTTTTTCTGAGACTGATTCATTGCAATCTCTAATTTGTCTCCATCAATGAAGGTGTTTTCACATCTTAAATCCTTAACTAGCAGTAAGAACCAAGATTCTGTATGTGCAAATGGAAACTATTTCTGAAACTGATTGATTACAATCTCAAATTTGTCTCCATCAATGAAGGTGTCTTCATAGCACAAGGTTCTTAGGAGTACAATGCACCATAGTGATACATGTTAAATCCCGAACTAGCAGTAAGAACCAAGATTCTGTGTGTGCCAATGGAAACTACTTCTGAAACTGATTCAATGCAATCTCTAATTTGTCTCCATCAATGAAGGTGTCCTCACTGCACAAGGTTCTCAAAAGAACAATGAACAATAGTGATACATGTTAAATCCTGAACTAGCAATAAGAACCATGATTCTGTATTTGCAAATGGAAACTGTTTCTGAAGCTGGTTCAATGCAATGTCAAATTTGTGTCCATCAATGAAGGTGTCTTCACAGCACAAAGTACTTAGGAGTACAATTCACCATAGTGATACATGTTAAATCCTGAGCTAGCAGTAAGAACCAAGATTCTGTATGTGCAAATGTCAATGTCAAATTTGTCTCCATCAATGAAGGTGTTTTCACATGTTTAATTTTTCTCCGTTGTCTTAGATCTGCTGTGACATTTAAGAGCCACTTCATCAAGGCCTCCCTGGATACCATTTTTCCTTCATTGTCCACTTGTGCCCAAACTTTAGGATCCTGGTTCTCAGGTGCACATTCCCAGATTCTATGGATTTCCTGGAAGGTTTTAAATCAATTGGCTCTCCATTAACCAGTCCGGTAAGATGATGACAGAAGTCTTCAGTTTCCTGCCCAAAAGCAGGCATTCTGGCCTAAGCCACTTGCTTCAGAGACTCAGCCACCTTTAAACCAGAGAGGACAGACTTCAAGAGAGGAAAGGTGAAAACTCCAAGAGTCCCCAAAGTTTATCTCTACTGTACTTTTTAATGCTGGGCAGGTGGTCCTTAGAGTCCGGCAGGGCAATGTGAGCCACCGCATAGCCCCAGAGTTTCACAGTGTCATACCTTTCAAACTCCTTTGGCAAAATAATATTAGTCACCTTGACCCAATGCGTATGGAGACATTCGGTCCAGGCTGCAGAGATCTGTCTTTCTCGGGAAAGCATCTGCTGTTTGGAAGCCTCTGAGACTGTTTTGTCCGAATCTGCCACTTCTTCTTCCTCCACACTTTAGAAATCTGTAGCATATTTATAGATGAGATATTCTTTGGTGACTTGGTCTTCTGGATGAGGGCCCTGGTTTCTTTTCCTTCCATTGCTCTTAGCCCTTTTCTTCTGGGCTTTGTCCCCAGAGCTTTCTTCCTCTTCCTCGCTGCTGCTACATGCATCACTGTCACTAGTTTCAGCCAAGGAAGAGATGCTAGAGCACTCCATGTCGCTCTCCCTTCTTCACTCAAAGGAGGGACCTTCCAGCCTCTCTACTGCCTCCCTTTGAGAGTCTTTTATGAGATCAATTGAAGGTTCAGTCCCTGCAGGCTGCCCAGCACAAGCTTCTTTTCTTCCTCCACTGTCTTGTTCTTCAGTTATATGGGGCTGGGCTTGTATTCTTTTGGGAGAAAGAAAAAGGGATGTTTGCTCTTCCAAAGACTTCTGTGGTTTAAGGGGAGAACGATCTCTACTAGCACTCAGACCGTCTTCCTCCAGTAAATTTCTGTTTTGGATTTTCTGGATCTTTTCCTTTCTGAGCTTTGATTTTGGTTTGCTTTTCTCTTGTTTTGTCTTCATGGAGGATTGTTTTAATAAAAGCCTCCTTCTGTTTATATAATTTTGCTTGTCTTTCTTAACTTCCTCATTCCACTGGGTGATACTTAGCAAAATATCTAAAATGTCCTTTTTTTTTCCTCCTGTGTTCTGCTTTCTATTGGTTTCAACTGAAGATTATTGCCTTTTTCATTTAGCTCTTCTATGGATTCCATAACTTGGTCTATCCCCAAATCCAATTTAGTATGGTGTTCACTCAAAAGTGGATCTCTCTTTAAATACCGTATGATTTCTTCTGTATCAGAACAAGCACTGCCTGAATCACATTTGCTGTTATCTTTCTGTATTATGCCAAGAAACTCTCCTAATTTTTCTTTGTCCAAATTATATGTTTCATAAAAGACATTAAACCAGAAATATTCGTGTAAAAAGGTTTCTAGGTTATCCAAATCCAGGGTCCCCCCTCCTCCTCCTTGCCTATTTTCATGACTGCAGGATTTAGTTTCATTTTCCCCTGGTGAGTTTGTTTGTTTGTTTGTGCCTTGACTCTGCTTTTTTCAAGCAAAATATTTTCTGCTTGAGATATTTTAACACACTCTGTCTCTTCAGAGTCTTTATAAGACCCCAAATCCACACTGAAGTCCTTTTCCAGCAAATTTGTGCTGTCTTTATAGGCAGATTCTCCTTCTGACATGGCTACCACACCCTTTTTCTCAGAGCTGAGTCAGCCATTTTCTTTCCCCCTTCTCCTTGTACAAACTTTATATTTTTCTTTATATTTTTCTTTGGAGCTGTTTTTAAAGTCTCCAATTCACTTCCTCAATCTGATAGTGCAAAGATTTCTCGGAAAATAGCAGAAAAACTCACAGTCTTTCCATGCTTAACTTTCTGCTTCATCTTTTCTCTAGCTTTGTGTTTCTCTCCTTGCTGAGAAGCCATTAGTTTCTCCAAAGTCTCTGCAGGCTGCTTAGGGGGCTGAGTTTGTTTTTCCCCAAACCCCTCAAAAGGGACTCCTCTGATGCCAGAAGGGTCCCACTGCCTAACCCACTGACTGGGGTTGCAGCATCTTCCCTGGGAACAGGGAACAGGGTAATCCATGGTTTTGCTCCCAGGAAACGAGGAGCTGTGAAAAGCACAACCTCCTCCTTTGAATGCTAGGGTTAGGTTCAGGGATAGGTTTAGGTTTTAGGTATAGGGTTAGGTTTAGGTTTAGGTTTTAGGTTTAGGTTTAGGTTTTAGGGTTAGGTTTAGGGTGAGGTTTAGGTTTAGGGTTAGGTTAGGTTTAGGGTTAGGTTAGGTTTAGGGTTAGGTTTAGGTTTGGTTTAGGGTTAGGGTTAGGTTAGGGTTAGGGTTAGGTTTTAGGGTTAGGTTTAGGTTTAGGTTAGGTTTAGGTTTAGGTTTACGTTTAGGTTTTAGGTTTAGGGTTTAGGTTTAGGTTTAGGGTTACTTTTTAGGTTTAGGGTAGGTTTAGGGTTAGGATTAGGGCTTGAGTTAGTGTTAGGGTTTAGGTCAGAATTAGGCTTAGGGTTATTAATTTTCTAGCAAAAATGTATTTTTTTTTCATTCTACCTTTCCAAAAAGGAGTCTGACAAAATAGACAATTTTAATTCAAATATTATATTTATTTTAAAATACCACAATTTTTAATTGTATTTTTAAATAATTTATATTATACTTTTAGGAATTTGCATGATATAGTTAATTTATGATTAATTTCTTCTTTTAAAGAAGAATTTAACAAACAAATTCACTTTAATTCATTTTAGAGTTAGGGTTAGGTTTAGGGTTATGGTTAGGGTGAAGGTTAAGTTTAGGTTTAGTGTTAAGTTTTAGGGTTAGGTTTAGGGCCTGGGTTAGATTTAGGATTTGGATTAGGGCTAGGGTTATCGTTAAGGTCAGGGTTAGTGTTAGGTTTAGGTATAGGGTTAGGTTTAGCGTTAGGTTTTCGGTTTAGTGTTAGGTTTAGGGTTAGGGTTAGGTTTTAAGGTTAGGATTAGGGCTTGGGTTAGGGTAAGGGTTAGGCTTAGGTTTAGGCTTAGGTTTTAGAGTGAGGTTTTAGGTTTAGAGTTAGGGTTTGATTATGTTTTAGGGTTAGGCTTAGGTTTAGGGTTAGGGTTAGTTTTTGGGTTAGGTTTAGGTTTACATTTTGGGTTAGGTTTAGGTACATAGTTAGGGTTAGGGTTAGGGTTAGTGTTAGGGTTACATTTAGGGTTAGGTTTATGGTTCGGGTTATGGTTCGGTTTAGGGTTACGGTTAGGGTTAGGTTTAGTGTTAGGTTTAGGGTTTGGTTTAGGGTTAGGGTTAGGTTTCTCGTTAGGGTAAGGGTTAGGGTTAGGGTTAGGGTTAGGTTTTAGGGTTAGGGTAGGTTTAGGTTTAGGGTCAGGGCTTGGGTTACGGTTAGGGTTAAGGTCAGGGTAAGGGTTTAGGTTTAGGGATAGATTTTAGAGTGAGGTTTAAGTTTAGGGTTAGGGTATGTTTTAGGGTTAGGCTTAGGTTTAGGGTGAGGTTTTGGGTTAGGTTTACATTTTTGTTTAGGTTTAGGTTCATAGGGGTTAGGGTTAGGGTTAGGTTTGGGATTTGGGTTACATTCAGGGTTTTGTTTAGGTTTAGGGTTAGATTTAGGTTTATTTTTATGGTTAGGGTTCAATTTAGGTTTAGGGGTAAGGTTAGGGTTAGGGTTAGGTTTAGGTTTAGGGCTAGGGTCAGAAAGTGTCAGAAAGTGCCACTCTTGCTTCCATTCACTCATTTTTCTCACATACTCCCCTTCTTGATGCTGGATTGAGTATACAATCAATCAAGTGTCATATATTTGTTCATCATTAGGTATCACAATGACAATATTATAATAGAATAATGGTTATAGATAATAGATGTTAAAAGATATAATACAAAATATAATATATAATAAAATAATAGAATAATAGAATAGAATAATACAGCAATGGAATAATAAAGATTAGAATAGAGTAGAATAATGGTTAGAATATTATTAGAATATTAGAATAGAGTAGAATAATGGTTACAAATAATAGGTAATACAATAATATAATATATAATAAAATATTAAAATAATAGAATAGAATAGTAGAGGAATGGAATAATAAAGATCAATAGCCACAAGACAATAATTGGATATTGGAGATGTTTTTAAAAATGTTAAAAAAAAAAACAGAAGAAAATTATATTAAGGCTTTTTCACTTCTATAGGGGCTTTAATAGCTAACAGTGTCCAAAAATTGTATCCATAATCAAAAAGCATACCCAAGTCTATCTCAGATCCAAAAGTACAAAAAAGTTTTCTCTAGCTAACAGCCCTAAATCTAATGTAAACCTAACCCTAAACCTAACCCTAAACTTATGCCTAATACAATCCCAAAACCTAACCCTAAATGTAACCCGAAACCAAACCCTGACCTTAACCCTAACATTAGCCCTAAATTTAAACGTAACCATAACCCTCAACCTCATGCTAACCCTAACCCTAAAACTAAAACTAGAATCATAGAATCATAGAATCATAGAATCATAGAATCATAGAGTTGGAAGAGACCACAAGGGCCATCCAGTCCAACCCCCTGCCATGCAGGAACTCCCAGTCAAAGCATCCCCGACAGATGGCTATCCAGCCTCTGCTTAAAGACCTCCAAGGATGGAGACTCTACCACACTCCGAGGGAGTGTGTTCCACCGTCGAACAGCCCTTACTGTCAGGAAGTTCCTCCTAATGTTGAGGTGGAATCTCTTTTCCTGCAGCTTGCATCCATTGCTCCGCGTTCTGGTCTCTGGAGCAGCAGAAAACAAGCCTGCTCCCTCCTCAATATGACATCCCTTCAAATATTTGAACAGGGCTATCATATCACCTCTTAACCTTCTCTTCTCCAGGCTAAACATCCCCAGCTCTCTAAGTCGTTCCTCATAGGGCATGGTTTCCAGACCCTTCACCATCTTAGTTGCCCTCCTTTGGACCCGCTCCAGTTTCTCCACATCCTTTTTGAATTGTGGTGCCCAGAACTGGACACAGTATTCCAGGTGGGGCCTCACCAAAGCAGAATAGAGAGGCACTATTACTTCCTTTGATCTAGACACTATACTTCTATTGATGCAACCTAAAATAGCATTGGCCTTTTTAGCTGCTGCATCACACTGCTGACTCATGTTCAACTTATGGTCTACTTGGACTCCTAGATCCCTTTCACACATAGTTTCATTCAGCCAGATGTCCCCCATCCTATATCTGTGCATTTCATTTTTCCTCCCTAGGTGCAGAACCTTACATTTCTCCGCATTGAATTTCATTTTGTTAGCGTTGGCCCAGCTTTCTAGTCTATTCAGGTCATTTTGAATTTTGATCCTATCCTCTGGGGTATTAGCTACTCCTCCCAGTTTAGTGTCATCTGCAAATTTGATAAGTATGCCACCAATTCTGTCATCCAAGTCATTAATAAAGATATTGAATAGCACTGGGCCCAGGACAGAACCCTGTGGGACCCCACTGGTCACTTCTTTCCAGGATGAAAGGGAGCCATTGTTGAGCACCCTTTGAGTTCGGTCAGTCAACCAGTTACAAATCCATGTAATGGTTACCTTGTCTAGCCCACATTTTACGAGCTTGTTTGCAAGAACTAAACCTAACCTAACCCTAAACCTCAAATGAATTATTTGAATTTGTTTGTTAAACACCTCTTTAAAAGAAGAAATTAATTGTAAAAAGGGTGCAATTTCCTGAAAGCATAATATAAATTATTTAAAAATACAATAAAAAATTGTGGTATTTTTAAAGTACATATATAAAAAACAAAATATTGCCTATTTTGTCTGACTCCTTTTTATAAAGCTATAATGGGAAAAATACACTTTTTCTAAAAAATTGCTAATCATAACCCTAACCCTGACATTAACACTAACCCGAAATCTAACCATAGCCCTAATACTAACCCTAAACATAATCCTAAACTTAAACCTAACCCTACACTAAACCTAACCCTAACTCTAAACATAACGTTAACTCTAAATCTAAAACTAACCATATCTCTAATACTGAACCCAACCCTAAACCTAAACCAAACCCTAAACCGAACCCTAACCCTAACCTTTACCCTAAAAGTAACCCTATATGTAACCCTAAACCTAACCCTAACACTAACCGTGATCCTAACCGTAAATGAAACTGTAAACCTAACGATAACCCTAACCCTAACCTTAAAATGAATTAAACAACATTTGTTTGTTAAAATCTTATTTAAAAGAACCAATCAATTCTCAAATAATTATATGATGATAAAAAGGAAAAGAAAATTATTTAAAAATACAATAAAAATCATGGTATTTTAAAATTAAATATAAAAACTATATTAAAATTGCCTATTTTGTGAGACTCCTTTTTAGAAAGGTATACTGGAAAAAAATTAGAATTTTGCAAGAAAATTAATAACCCTAATCCTCAACGTACACCTAAACCTAACCCTAATACTAGGATAATATAAAAAGTATAAATTAAATTATTTAAAAATACAATAAAAAATTGAGATATTTTAAAATTAAATATAATATTTGAATTAAAATTGCCTACTTTGTCAGACTTCTTTTTGGAAAGGTAGAATGAAAAAATTACATTTTTGCCACAAAATTAATACCCCTAAACCTAACCCTTACCTTAATCCTAACCGGAACCCAAGCCCTAATCCTAACTCTAACCCTAACCCTAACACTTACCCTTTCCCTAACAAAAGCCCTAACCCTAAACCTAACGCTAAATCAAACCCTAAACCAAACCCAAAACCTAACCCAAAACCTAAGTCAAAATCTAACCCGAAACGTAACCCTAACCATACCCCTACACCAAACATTAATTTATGATATTTTTAAATTAAATATAATAATTGAATTACAATTGCCTATTTTATGAGACTCCTTTTTGGAAAAGTAGAATGAAAAAAATTACACTTCTGCCAGAAAACTAATAACCCTAAACCTAACGCTGATCTTAACCCTAGCCCTAAACCTAGCTTCAACCCTAACCGTAGCCCTAATCCTAAACCTAAACCTAACCCTAACCCTGAATCCTGACCCTAAACAAACCCGAACCCTAAACTTAACACTGACTCTAAATCTAAAACTAACATTAATACTGTACCCAACCCTAAACCTAAACATAAACCTAACCCTAAACCAAACCCTAATCCTAAAAGTAACCCTATATGTAACCCTAAGCCTAACCCTACCACCAACCCTGACCTAACCCTAAATGAAACCCTAAACCAAACGATAACCCTAACCCTAATCTTAAAATGAATTAAACAACATTTGTTTGTTTAATTATTATTTAACCCTAATCCAGGGTTATGTTCAGTATTAGAGATATGGTTAGTTTTAGATTTAGAGTTAGCGTTAAGTTTAGGGTTAGGGTTAGGGTTAGGGTCAGGATTTAGGGTTAGGGTTAGATGTAGGGTCAGGGTTAGGATTAGAGCTACGGTTAGGGGTTGGGTTATTGTTAATATCAGGTTTAGGGTTATGGTTATCAATTTTCTAGAAAAAGGGTATTTTCTCCCATTATACCTTTATAAAAGGAGTCTGACAAAATAGGTAATTTTTAGTTTTTCTATATATGTACTTTAAAAATACCACAATTTTTTATTGTATTTCTCAATAATTTATATTATGCTTTCAGGAATTTGCACCCTTTAATGTTTTTACAATTAATTTCTGCTTTTAAAGAGGTATTTAAAAAACAAATTCAAATAATTCATTTGAGGTTTAGTTTTAGTTTTAGTTTTAGGGTTAGGCTTAGCATTAGGTTGAGGGGCATGGTTAGGTTTAAATTTAGGGTTAGGGTCAGGGTTAAGGTCAGGGTTTGGGTTTGGGTTACATTTAGGGTTAGGTTTTGGGTTTGGATTATGCCTAAGGTTAGGGTTAGGGTTAGGGTTAGGTATAGTGTTATAGTTGGGTTAGGTTTAGGTTAGGTTTAGGGTTAGGATTAGGGCTAGGTTTAGCATTGTGGTTAAGGTCAGGGTTAGCGTTAGGTTTTAGGGTTAGGGTTAGTTTTAGGGTTAGGTTTTGGGTTAGGTTTAGGTTTAGAGTTAGGGTTTGAGGTAGTTTTAGTGTTAGGGTTAGTATTAGGGTTAAATTTTGTTTGGGGTAGGGTTAGGGTTTGGTTTAGGGTTAGGGTTAGGGTTAAGGTTAGGGGTAGGTTTTAGGGTTAGGACAAAGGTTTGGTGTTAGGGTTAGGTTTTGGGTAAGGGTTGGCGCTAGGGCTAGGTTTCAGGATTAGTGTTAGGGTTAGGTTTAGGGTTAGGTTAAGGGTTAGGATTGAAGCTAGGGTTAGTGCTAGGGTAAAGATCCGTGTTAGGTTTAGGGTTATTAATTTTCAGGCAAAAGTGTAATTTTTTTCATTCTACCATTCCAAAAAGGAGTCTGATAAAATAGGCAATTGTAATTCAATTATTATATTTAATTTAAAAATATCATAAATTAGGGTATGGTTTAGGGGTATGGTTAGAGTTAGGTTTCGGGCTAGGTTTTGGGTTAGGGTTAGGTTTAGGGTTAGGATTAGGGCTAGGTTTAGCATTGTGGTTTAGGTCAGGGTTAGGGTTAGTTTTAGGGTTAGGTTTTGGGTTAGGTTTAGGTTTAGGTTTAGGGTAGAGGTAGTTTTAGTGTTAGGGTTAGTATTAGGGTTAAATTTTGTTTGGGGTAGGGTTAGGGTTTGGTTTAGGGTTAGGGTTAGGGTTAAGGTTAGGGGTAGGTTTTGGGTTAGGGTTAGGGTTAGGGTTAGGATTAGGGCTAGGGTTAGCATTGTGGTTAAGGTCAGGGTTAGGGTTAGGTTTTAGGGTTAGGGTTAGAGTTAGCATTAGGGCTTGGGTTAGGTTTAGAGTTAGGATTAGCGCTTGGGTTACAGTGAGGGTCAATGTCAGGGTTAGGTTTAGGGGTATTAATTTTGTGGCAAAAATGTAATTTTTTTCATTCTATTTTTCCAAAAAGGAGTCTGTCAAAATAGGCAATTTTAATTCAAATATTATATTTAATTTAAAGATACCAGAATTTTTTAATTGTATTTTTAAATAATTTATATTATACTTTTTATATTATCCTAGTATTAGGGTTAGGTGTAGGTGTAGGTTTAGAGTTAGGGTTATTAATTTTCTTGGAAAATTCTATTTTTTTCCAGTATACCTTTCTAAAAAGGAATTTGACAAAATATGCAATTTTAATTTAGTTTTTATATTTAATTTGTAAATACTATAAGTTTTATTGTACTTTTAAATAATTTCTATTCTGCTTTTTTGCATCATACTTTTAAATAAGAATTTAACAGACAAATGTTGTTCAATTCATTTGAAGGTTAGATTTAGGGTTATTGTTAGGTTTAGGGTTTCATTTAAGCTTAGGGTCAGGGTCAGGGTTAGGGTTAGGGTTACATATAGGGTTAATTTTAGGGTTAGGGTTAGGGTTCGGTTTAGGGTTCAGTTTAGGGTTTGGTTTAGGTTTAGGTTTAGGGTTGGGTTCAGTATTAGAGATATGGTTACTTTTAGATTTAGAGTTAGCGTTAGGTTTAGGGTTAGGGTTAGGTTTAGGGATAGGATTTAAGGTTAGGGTTTGTTTAGGGTTAGGATTAGGTCTACGGTTAGGGTTTGGGTTAGTGTTAATGTCAGGGTTAGGGTTATGGTTTATATTATACTTTTTATATTATACTAGTATTAGGGTTAGGTTTAGCTTTAGCTTTAGAGTTAGGGTTATTAATTTTCTTGCAAAATTCTAATTTTTTTCCAGTATACCTTTCTAAAAAGGAGTCTGACAAAACAGGCAAATTTAATTTAGATTTTATATTTATTTTTAAAATACCACAATTTTTATTGTATTTTTAAATAATTTCTATTCTGCTTTTTTGCATCATATAATTATGAGAGAATTAATTTCTTCTTTTAAATAATAATTTAACAACTGATGTTATTTAAATTATTTTAAGGTTCGGGTTAGGGTTATCATTAGGTTTAGGCTTTCATTGAGGGTTAGGGTCAGGGTTAAGGTCAGGGTTAGGGTTCAGTTTAGAGTTTGGTTTAGGGTTTGGTTTAGGTTCAGGTTTAGGGTTGGGTTCAGTATTAGAGATATAGTTAGTTTTAGATTTAGAGTTAGCATTAAATTTAAGGTTAGGGTTAGGTTTAGGGTCAGGATTTAGGGTTAGGGCTAGGGTTAGGATTAGGGCTACGGTTAGGGTTTGGGTTAGTGTTAATGTCAGGGTCAGGGTTATGGCTATCAATTTTCTAGAAAATGTGTATTTTTTCCCCATTATACCTTTATAAAAAGGATTCTGACAAAATATGCAATTTTTTTATATATATATACTTTAAAAATACCACAAATTGTTTTATTGTTTCTATAAGTAATATATATTATGCTTTCAGGAATTTGCATCCTTTAATGTTTTTACAATTAATTTCTTCTTTTAAAGAGGTATTTAACAAACAAATTCAAATAATTCATTTGAGGGTTAGGGTTAGGGTTAGTTTTAGTTATAGGGTTAGGCTTAGCATTAGGTTGAGGGTTATGGTTAGGTTTAAATTTAGGGTTAGGGATAGGGTTAAGGTCAGGGTTCGGGTTCGGGTTCTGGTTACATTCAGGGTTAGGTTTTGGGTTTCAATTAGGCCTAAGGTTAGGGTTAGGGTTAACTTTAGTGTTATAGTTAGGGTTAGGTTTAGGTTAGGTTTAGGGTTAGGATTAGGGCTAGGGTTAGCATTGTGGTTAAGGTCAGGGTTAGGTTTTAGGGTTAGAGTTAGTTTTAGGGTTAGGTTTTGGGTTAGGTTTAGGTTTAGGGCGAGGGTTAGGATTAGTTATATCATTAGGTTTAGGGTTAGGGTTAGAGGTAGTTTTAGGGGTAGGGTGAATATTAGAGTATTACATTTTGGTTTGGGGTAGGGTTAGGGTTAGGTATTGGTTAAAGGTTTGGTTAGGGTTAGGGGTAGGTTTTAGGGTTAGGTTTGGGTTTGGTGTTAGGGTTAGGTTTTGGGTAAGGGTTGGGGTTATGGTTAGGTTTTAGGATTAGTGTTAGGTTTAGGTTCAGGGTTAGGTTAAGGGTTAGGTTTAAAGCTAGGGTTAGGGCTAGGATTAAGATCCGCGTTAGGTTTAGGGGTATTAGTTTTCTGGCAAAAGTGTAATTTTTTTCATTCTACCTTTCCAAAAAGGAGACTGATAAAATAGGCAATTGTAATTCAATTATTATATTTAAATTAAAAATATCATAAATTAGGGTTTGGTTTAGGGGTATGGTTAGGGTTAAGTTTTGGGTTAGGTTTTGGGTTAGGTTTTGGGTTAAATTTAGGGTTTGGTTTAGGGTTAGGTTTAGGGATAGGGCTATCGTTAGGGTAAGGGTAAGGGTTAGGGTTAGGTTTAGGATTAGGATTAGGGCTTCGGTTATGGTTAGGGTTAAGGTCAGGGTTATGTTTCTTAATTCTACCTTTCCAAAAAGAAGTCTGACAAAATAGGCAATTTTAATTCAAATATTATATTTAATTTAAAAATACCACAATTTTAATTGTATTTTTAAATAATTTATATTATACTTTTTATATTATATTTTTATATTATTTATATATAATTATATATATTATTTTTATATTATTATTAGAGTTAGGTCAAGGTGTAGGTTTAGGGTTAGGGTTCTTAATTTTCTTTCAAAATTGTAATTTTTTTCCAGTATATTTTGCTAAAAAGGAGTCTGACAAAATAGGCAATTTTAATTTAGTTTTTATATTTAATTTTAAAATACCACGATTTTTATTGTATTTTTAAATAATTTTCTTTTCTTTTTATCATCATATAATTATTTGAGAATTAATTGGTTCTTTTAAATAAGAATTTAACAAACAAATAATGTTTAATTCATATTAAGGTTAGGGTTAGGTTTATCGTTAGGTTTAGGGTTTCATTTAGGGTTAGCGTCAGGATTAGCGTTAGGGATAGTTTTAGGGTTACATATAGGGTTACTTTTAGGGTTAGGGTTTGGTTTATGGTTCGGTTTAGGGTTTGGTTTAGGTTTAGGTTTAGGGTTATGTTCAGTATTAGAGATATGGTTAGTTTTAGATTTAGAGTTAGCGTTAAGTTTAGGGTTAGGGTTAGGGTTAGGGTCAGGATTTAGGGTTAGGGTTAGATGTAGGGTCATGGTTAGGATTAGAGCTATGGTTAGGGGTTGGGTTATTGTTAATATCAGGTTTAGGGTTATGGTTATCAATTTTCTAGAAAAAGGGTATTTTCTCCCATTATACCTTTATAAAAGGAGTCTGACAAAATAGGTAATTTTTAGTTTTTCTATATATGTACTTTAAAAATACCACAATTTTTTATTTTTTAAATAATATTTTTAAATAATTTATATTATGCTTTCAGGAATTTGCATCCTTTAATATTTTTACAATTACTACCTTCTTTTAAAGAGGTATTTAAGAAATAAATTCAAATAATACATTTGAGGCTTAGGGTCAGGGTTAGAGTTAGGTTTAGTTTTAGTGTTAGGGTTAGGGTTAGCATTAGGTTGAGGGTTATGGTTAGGTTTAAATTTAGGGTTAGGGTTATTATTATTCTTATTTAAAAGAACAAATTAATTCTCAAATAATTATATGATGCAAAAAAGCAGAAAAGAAATTATTTTAAAATACAATAAAAATTGTGATATTTTAAAAATAAATATAAAAAGTAAATTAAAATTGCCTATTTTGTAACACTCCATTTTAGGAAGGTATACTGAAAAAAAATTAGACTTTTGCAAGAAATTTCATAACCCTAAACCTACACCTAAACCTAAACCTAACCCTAATACTAGACCTAACCCTAATCCTAAATGTAACCCTAAACCTAATCCTAACCCTAAACCTAATCCTAAACCTAACCCTAAATGTAACCCTGAACCTAATCCTAACCTAATCCTAACCAAAAACCATATAATTAATCCTAACCCTCACCCTAAACCTAAACCTAACCCAAAACCTAATCCTAAAACTAACCCTAACCTTAAAACTTAACCCTAACCCTATCCTTAACCACAATGCTAACCCTAGCCCTAATCCTAACCCTAAACATAACCTAAACCTAATACTAACCCTAACACTAAAACTACCTCAAACCCTAACTCTAAACCTAAACCTAACCCAAAACCTAACCCTGAAACTAACCCTAACCCTAAAACCTAACCCTAACCCTGACCTTAACCACAATGCTAAACCTAGCCCTAATCCTAACCCTAAACCTAACCTAAACCTAACCCTAACTATAACACTAAAGCTAACCCTAACCCTAACCTTAGGCCTAGTCCAAACCCAAAACCTAACCCTAAATGTAACCCGAACCCGAACCCAAACCCTGACCTTAACCCTAACCCTAACCCCGAATTTAAACCTAACCATAACCCTCAACCTAATGCTAAGCCTAACCCTACAACTAAAACTAACCCTAACCCTCAAATGAATTATTTGAATTTGTTTGTTAAATACCTCTTTAAAGTAGAAATTAATTGGAAAAACATTAAAGGATGCAAATTCCTGAAGGCATAATATAAATTATTTAAAAATACAATAAAAATTGTGGTATTTTTAAAGTACAGACATAAAAAAACCTAAAAATAGCCTATTTTGTCAGACTCCTTTTTATAAAGGTATAATGGGGAAAAAATACACTTTTTCTAGAAAATTGATAACCATAACCCTAACCCTGACATTAACACTAACCCAAACACTAACCGTAGCCCTAATCCTAACCCTAACCCTAAATCCTGACCCTAAACCTAACCCTTACCCTAGAGTGGCTCTATTACTTCCCTTGATCTAGACACTTGATCTAGACACTAGATTACTTCCCTTGATCTAGACACTAGACTTGTTCTATTGATGCAGCCTATAATTGCATTGGCCTTTTTAGCAGCTGCATCGCACTGTTGACTCATGTGGTCCACTTGGACTCCTAGATCCTATTCACATGTTGTCTCATTCAGCCAGGTATCCCCCATCTTATATCTGTGCATTTCATTTTTCCTCCCTAAGTGCAGAACCTTACATTTGTCTGTGTTGAATTTCATTTTGTTAGCTTTGGCCCAGATTTCTAGTGTATTCAGGTCATTTTGAATTTTGATCCTGCAAATTTGATAACTAGGCCCTCAATAATTTCATCCAAGTCATTAATAAAATATTGAATAGCACTGGGCCCAGGACAGAACCCTGTGGGACCCCACTGGTCATTTCTCTCCAGGATTAAAAAGAACCATGGTTGAGCACCCTTTGGGTTCGTTCAGTCAACCAGTTACAAATCTATGTAACGGTTACCTTGTCTAGTCCACATTTTGGAAGCTTGTTTATAAGAATGTCATGGGGAACTTTGTCAAAGTCCTTACTGAAATCAAGATATATTACATCCACAGCATTCCCTTCATCTAACAAGCTGGTGATTTTATCAAAAAAAAGAGATCAGGTTTGTTTGGCATGACCTTTTTCTCTGAAACCCATGTCGGCTTTGGTTATCTTCTAGATATCCACAGACTCTCTATTTCATAATCTGTTCTAGAATCTTTCCTGGAATTGATGTCAGACTAACTGGACAATAATTGTTGGGATTCTCTTTTTTTCCCCTTTTTGAAGATGGGCACAACGTTTGCCCTCCTCCAGTCTGCTGGGACTTCTCCTGTTCTCCAGGATTTATATCATGCTTTTAGGAATTTGCATCCTTTAATTATTTTACAATTAATTTATTCTTTTAAATAAGAATTTAACAAACAAATTATTTCATTTCAAGTTAGATATAGGGTTGCAATTAGGGTTAGGTTTAGGATTACATTTAGGGATAGAGTTAGGAAAAAATTTGGGATTAGGGTTAGGTTTAGGGTTAGATTTAAGGTTAGGGATAGGGTTTGGGTTACATTTAGGATTAGGGTTAGGTTTAGGGTTAGGGTTAGGGTTTGGATTAGGTTTATGGATGGGTTAGAGTTATTAATTTTCTGGCAAAATTCTAATTTTTCCCCATTATACCTTTCTAAAAAGGAGTCTGATAAAATAGGCAATTTTAATGTAATTATTATATTTAATTTAAAAATACCACAATTTTTACAGTATTTTTAAATAATTCATATTATGCTTTTAGGAATTGGCATCCTTTAATTATTTTACGATTAATTTCTTGTTTTAAGAAAAAAAAGTCACTTAATGTGTTACTGTTACGGTTAGGGTTACATTTAGGATTAGGGTTAGGTTTAGGGTTAGATTTAGGAATAGCGTGAAGGTTAAGGTTTGGTTTACATTTAGGATTAGGGTTAGGTTTAGGGACAGGAGAAGTTTTAGGATTAGGTTTAGGGTTAGAGCTAGGTTTTGGATTAGGTTTAGGGTTAGAGCTATTGTTATTGTATTTTTAAATAATTTATATTATACATTTTATATTCTACTAGTATTAGGTTAGGTTTAGATGTAGGTTTATGGTTAGGGTTCTTAAATTTCAATTTTTTCCAGTACATTTTTCTAAAAAGGAGTCTGACAAAATAGGCAATTTTAATTTACTTTTTATATTTAATTTTAAAATACCACAATTTTAATTGTATTTTAAAATAAAATCTATTTCTAATAATTTCTAATAATTTCTATTCTGCTTTTTTGCATCATATAATTAGGAGAGAATTAATTTGTTCTTTTAAATAAGAATTTATCAAACAAATGTTGTTTAATACATTTTAAGGTTAGGTTTTGAGTTATCGTTAGGTTTAGGGTTTCATTTAGGGGTAGGCTCAGGGTCAGGTTTAGGATCAGGTTTAGGATTTCTAATAATTTCTATTCTGCTTTTTTGCATCATATAATTAGGAGAGAATTAATTTGTTCTTTTAAATAAGAATTTATCAAACAAATGTTGTTTAATACATTTTAAGGTTAGGTTTTGAGTTATCGTTAGGTTTAGGGTTTCATTTAGGGGTAGGCTCAGGGTCAGGTTTAGGATTAGGGTTTGGATGAGGGTTCAGTTTAGGGTTTAGATTAGGTTTAGGTTTAGGGTTGGGTTCAGTATTAGAGATATGGTGAGTATTAGATTTAGAGTTAGCCTTAAATTTAGGGTTAGGGTTAGGTTTCGGGTCATGATTTAGGGTTAGGGTTAGGTTTAAGTTTAGGTTTAGGATTAGGGTTAGGATTAGGGCTACGGTTAGTGTTAATGTCAGGGTTAGGGTTATGGTTATCAATTTTCTAGAAAAAGTGTATTTTTTCCCATTATACCTTTAGAAAAAAGAGTCTGACAAAATAGGCAATTTTTAGATTTTTATATATGTACTTTAAAAATACCACAATTTTTTATTGTATTTTTAAATAATTTATATTATGCTTTCAGGAATTTGCATCCTTTAATGTTTTTACAATTAATTTCTTCTTTAAAAGAGGTATTTAACAAACAAATTCAAAGAATTCATTTGAGGGTTAGGGTTAGGGTTAGTTTCAGTTTTAGGGTTAGGATTAGCATTAGGTTGAGGGTTATGGTTAGGTTTAAATTTGGGGTTAGGGTTAGGGTTAAGGTCAGGGTTAGGGTTAGGTTTTAGGGTTAGGGTTAGTTTTAGGGTTAGGATTTGGGTTAGGTTTAGGTTTAGGGTGAGGGTTAGTTATATGGTTCGGGTTTGGGTTAGGGTTAGAGGTAGTTTTAGGGTTAGGGTTAGTATTAGGGTTACATTTTGGTTTGGGGTTGGGTTAGGGTTTGGTTTAGGGTTATGGTTGGGGTTAGAGTTAGGTTTTAGAATTAGTGTTAGGTTTAGGTTTCGGGTTAGGTTAAGGGTTAGGATTAAAGCTAGGGTTACGGATAGGGTTAAGATCAGCGTGAAGTTTAGGGTTATTAGTTTTCTGGCAAAAGTGTAATATTTTTCATTCTAACTTTCCAAAAAGGAATCTGACAAAATAAGCAATTGTAATTCAATTATTATATTTAATTTTAAAATATCATAAATTAGGTTTTGGTTTAGGGGTATGGTTAGAGTTAGGTTTCGGGTTAGGTTTTGGGTGAGGTTTCGGGTTAGGTTTAAGGTTTGGTTTAGGGTTAGGTTTACGGTTAGTGCTTTCATTAGTGTAAGGGTTAGGATTAGGGTTAGGGTTAAGTTTAGAGTTAGAATAAGGGTTTGGGTACGGTTAAGATTAAGGTCAGAGTTAGGTTTAGGGGTATTAAGTTTGTGGCAAAAATGTAATATTTTTAATTCTACCTTTCCAAAAAGGAGTCTGAGAAAATAGGCAATTTTAATTCAAATATTATATTTAATTTAAAAATACCACAATTTTTATTGTATTTTTAAATAATTTATATTATACTTTTATATTATATTATACTAGCATTAGAGTCTGGTTTAGGTTTCGGTATAGGTTTAGGGTTAGGGTTATTAATTTTCTTGCAAAATTCTAATTTTTTCTAGTATTCCTTTCTAAAAAGTAATCTGACAAAATAGGCAATTTTAATTTAGTTTTTATACTTAATTTTAAAAGACCACAATTTTATTGTATTTTTAAATAATTTCCATGTTGTTTTTTTTCATTATATAATTATTTGAGAATTAATTTGTTCTTTTAAGTAGGAATTTAAAATTTTCATTTAGGGTTTTGGTCAGGGTTAGGGTTGGGGTTACATATAGGGTTCCTTTTAGGGTTAGGGCTAGGTTTTAGGGTTAGGGTTAGTTTCAGGATTAGGTTTTGGGTTAGGTTTAGGGTGAGGGTTAGGATTAGTTATATGGTTAGGTTTAGGGTTAGGGTTTAGGTAGTTTTAGTGATAGGATTAGTATTAGGATTACTTTTTGGTTTGGAGTAGGGTTAGGGTTAGGGTTTGTTTAGAGTTAGGGTTAGGGTTAGGGTTGGATTTTAGGGTTAGGTTTGGTTTGAAGTTATGGTTAGGTTTTGGGTAAGGGTTGGGGTTAGGGTTAGGTTTTTGATTAGTGTTAGGTTTATGTTTAGGGTTAGGTTTTGGGTTAGGTTTAAAGCTAGGGTTAGGGCTAGGGTTAATATCAAAGTTAGGTTTAGTGTTATTAGTTTTCTGGCAAAAGTGTAATTTTTTTCATTCTACCTTTCCAAAAAGGAGTCTCATAAAATAGGCAATTGTAATTCAACTATTATATTTAATTTAAAAATATCATAAAATAGGTTTTGGTTTCGGGGTATGGTTAGGGTAAGGTTTCGGGTAAGGTTTTGGGTTAGGTTTAGGGTTAGAATTAGGGCTTGATGTAAGGTTAGGGAACTATTTCAATGTCAAGGTGTCTTCACACCACTGGGTACTTAGGGGTACACTTCACCATAGTGAAACATATTAAATCCTGAACTAGCAGTAAGAACCAAGATTTTGTATGTGCAAATGGACACTCTCTCTGAAACTGATTCAATGCAATGTCCAATTTGTCTCAATCAATCAAGGTGTCTTCACAGCACAAGGTTCTTAGGAGTACAATGCACAATATTGATACATGTTAAATCCTGAACTAGCAGTAGGAAACAAGAATCTGTCTGTGCAAATGGACACTCTTTCTGAAACTGATTCAATGCAATCTCAAATTTGTCTCCATAAATCAAGGTGTCTTAACAGCACAAGGTTCTTAGGAGTACAATTCACCATAATGATACATGCTAAATCGTGAAATAGCAGTAAGAAACAAGATTCTGTATGTGCTTTCTGAAACGGATTCAAAGCAATGTCAAATTTGTGTCCATCAATCAAGGTGTCTTTACAGCACAAGGTTCTTAGGAGTACAGTTTACCATAGTGATACATGTTAAATCCTGAACGAGCAGTAAGAACCAAGGTTTTGTATGCGAACATGGACAATCTTTCTGAAACTGATTCAATGCAATCTCAAATTTGTATCTACAAATCAAGGTGTCTTCATAGCACAAGGTTCTTAGGAGAACAATTCACCATAGTGATACATGTTAAATGCTGAACTAGCAGTAAGAACCAAGATTCTCAATGTGCAAATGGACACTCTATCTGAAACTGATTCAATGCAATGTCAAATTAGTCTCTACCAATCAAGGTGTCTTCACAGCACAAGGTTCTAAGGAGTACAATGCACAATAGTGATACATGTTAAATCCTGAACTAGCAGTAAGAACCAATGTTCTGAATATGTCATTGGACACTCTTTCTGAAACTGATTCAATGCAATGTCAAATTTGTCTCTACCAATCAAGGTGTCTTCACAGCACAAGGTTCTTAGGAGTACAATGCACAATAGTGATACATGTTAAATGCTGAACTAGCAGTGAGAACCAAGATTTTGTATGTGCAAATGGACATACTTTCTGAAACTGATTCAATGCAATATCAAATTTGTCTCTAAGAATCAAGGTGTCTTCACATCACATTGTTCTTAAGAGTACAATTCACAATAGTGATACATGTTAAATCCTGAACTCGCAGGAAGAACCAAGATTCTGTATGTGCAAATGGACGCTCTTTCTGAAACTGATTCAATGCAATGTCAAATTTGTCTCTACCAATCAAGGTGTCGTCACAGCACAAGGTTCTTAGGAGTACAATTTACCATATTGATACATGTTAAATGCTGAACTAGCAGTAAGAACCAAGGTTTTGTATGCGCAAATGGACAATCTTTCTGAAACTGATTCAATGCAATGTCAAATTTGTTTCTATCAATCACCATGTATTCACACCACTGGGTTCTTAGGAGTACACTTCACCATATTGAGACATATTAAATCCTGAACTAGCATTAAGAACTAGGATTCTGAATGTGCAAATGGACACTCTTTCTGAACCTGATTCAATGCAATCTCAAATTTGTCTCCATCAATCAAGGTTCTTAGGAGTAGAAAGTACAATAGTGACACATGTTAAAACCTGAACTAGCAGTAAGAACCAAGGTTCTGAATGTGCCAATGGACTCTCTTTCTGAAACTGTTTCAATGGAATGTCAAATTTGTCTCTATCAATCAAGGGGTCTTCACAGCACAAGGTTCTTAGGAGTAGAAAGCACAAAAGTGACAAATGTTAAAAAATGAACTAGCAGTAAGAACCAAGGTTCTGCATGTGCCAATGGACACTCTTTCTGAAACTGATTCAATGCAATGTCAAATTTGTCTCTGTCAATCAAAATACCACTGGGTTCTTAGGAGTATGATTCACCTGATACATTTTAAATCCTGAACTAGCAGTAAAAACCAAGGTTCTGAATGTGCCAATGGACTCTCTTTCTGAAACTGATTCAATGCAATGTCAAATTTGTCTCCATCAATCAAGGTGTCTTCACAGCACAAGGTTCTTCAGAGTACAATGCATTATAGTGACACATGTTAAATCCTGAATTAGCAGTAAGAACCAAGACTCTATGTGCAAATAGACACTCTTTCTGGAACTGATTCAATGCAATGTCAAATTTGTCTCTATCAATCACCATGTCTTCACACCACTGGGTTCTTAGGAGTACACTTCACCATATTGAGACATATTAAATACTGAACTAGCAGTAAGAACCAACATTCTGAATGTGCAAATGGACACTCTTTCTCAAACTGATTCAATGTAATGTCAAAATTGTCTCTACAAATCAATGTGCCTTCACAGAACAAGGTTCTTAGGAGTACAATTCACCATAGTGATACATGTTAAATCCTGAACTACCAGTAAGAAAAAAGATTCTGTATGTGCAAATGGACACTCTTTCTGAACCTGATTCAATGCAATGTCAAATTTGTCTCTATCAATCAAGGTGTCTTCACAGCACAAGGTTCTTAGGAGTGGAAAGCACAAAAGTGACAAATGTAAAAAATTAACTAGCAGTAAGAACCAAGGTTCTGCATGTGCCAATGGACACTCTTTCTGAAACTTATTCAATGCAATGTCAAATTTGTCTCTATCAATCAAGGTGTCTTCACACCACAGGGTTCTTAGGAGTACACTTCACCATAGTAATACATGTTAAATCCTGAACTAGCATTAAGAACCAAGATTCTGTATGCGCAAATGGAAACTCTTTCTGAAACTGATTCAATGCAATGTCAAATTTGTTGCCATCAATCAAGGGGTCTTCAGAGCACAAGGTTCTTAGGAGTACAATGCACAATAGCGATATATGTTAAATCCTGAACTAGCAGTGAGAACAAAGATTCTGTTTGTGCAAATGGACACTCTTTCTGAAACTGATTCAATGGAATGTCAAATTTGTCACCATCAATCAACGTGTCTTCATAGCACAAGGTTCTTAGGAGTACAGTTCACCATAGTGATACATGTTAAATCCTGAACGTGCAGTAAGAACCAAGATTCTGTATGCGCAAATGGACACTCTTTCTGAAACTGATTCAATGCAATGTCATATTTGTCTCTAGCAATCAATGTGACTTCACAGCACAAGATTCTTAGGAGTACAATTCACCACAGTGATACATGTTAAATCCTGACCTACCAGTAAGAAACAAGATTCTATATGTGCAAATAGACACTCTTTCTGAACCTGATTCAATGCAATCTCAAATTTCTCTCCATTAATCAAGGCGTCTTCACAGCACAAGGTTCTTAGGAGTAGAAAGTAGAATAATGACAAATGTTAAAACCTGAACTAGCAGTAAGAACCACGGTTCTGAATGTGCCAATGGAACCTCTTTCGGAAACTGATTCAATGCAATGTCAAATTTGTCTCTATCAATCAAGGTATCTTCACACAACTGGGTTCTTAGGAGTACAATGCACAATAGTGATACATGTTAAATCCTGAACTAACAGTAGGGACCAAGATTCTGAATGTGCAAATGGACACTCTTTCTGAAACTGATTCAATGCAATGTAAAATTTGTCTCTATCAATCAAGATGTCTTCACAGCACAAGGTTCTTAGGAGTAGAAAGCACAAAAGTGACAATGTGTAAAAAATGAACTAGCCGTAAGAACCAAGGTTCTGAATGTGCCAATGGACTCTCTTTCTGAAACTGATTCAATGCAATGTCAAATTTGTCTCGATCTATCAAATGATACATGTTAAATCCAGAACTAGCATTAGGAACCAAGATTCTGAATGTGCAAATGGACACTCTTTCTGAAACTGATTCTATGCAATGTAAAATTTGTCTCTATCAATCAAGGTGTCTTCACAGCACAAGGTTCTTAGGAGTAGAAAGCACAAAAGTGACAAATGTTAAAAAATGAACTAACCGTAAGAACTAAGGTTCTGAATGTGCCAATGGACTCTATTTCTGAAACTGATTCAATACAATGTCAAATTTGTCTATATCAATCAAGGTGTCTTCACAGCACAAGGTTCTTAGGAGTACACTACACCATAGTGATACATGTTCAATCCTGAACTACCAGTAAGAATCAAGATTATTGAGGTGCAAATGGACACTCTTTGGGAAACTGATTTAATGCAATGTCAAATTTGTCTCTATCAATCAAGGTGTCTTCATACCACTAGGTTCTTAGGAGTACACCTCACAATAGTGACACATATTAAATCCTGAAGTAGCAGTGAGAACAAAGATTCTGTTTGTGCAAATGGACACTCTTTCTGAAACTTATTCAATGCAATGTCCAATTTGTCTCCATCAATCCAGGTGTGTTCACAGCACAAGGTTCTTAGGAGTACAATGCACAATAGTGATACATGTTAAATCCTGAACTAGCAGTAAGATCCAAGATTCTGAATGTGCAAAAGGACACTCTTTCTGAAACTGATTCAATGCAATGTGAAATTTGTCTTCATCAATCAAGGTGTCTTCACAGCACAAGGTTCTTAGGAGTACAATTCACCATAGTGATACATGTTAAATCCTGAATTAGCAGTAAGAAGCAAGCATCTGAATGTGCAAATGGACACTCTTTCTGAAACTGATTCAATGCAATCTCAAAATTATCTCCATCAATAAAGGTGTCTTCCCAGGACAAGGTTCTTAGGAGTACAATGCACAACAGTGATATATGTTAAATCCTGAACTAGCAGTAAGAACCAAGATTCTGAATGTGCAAATGGACACTCTTTCTGAAACTGCAATGTGAAATTTGTCCTTATCAAACAATGTGCCTTCACAGCACAACGTTCTTAGGAATACAATTCACCATAGTGATACATGTGGAATCCTGAACTAGCAGTGAGAAAGAAGATTAAGTTGGTGCAAATGGACACAATTTCTGAAACTGGTTCAATGCAATGTCAAATTTGACTCTAGCAATCAAGATGTCTTCCCAGCACAAGGTTCTTAGGATTACAATCCACCATAGTGATACATACTAAATCCTGAACTAGGAGTAAGAACCTAGATTCTCTATGTGCAAATGGACACTCTTTCTGAAACTGATTCAATGCAATGTCAAATTTGTCTCTACCAATCAAGGTGTCGTAACAGCACAAGTTTCTCAGGAGTACAATGCACAATAGTGATACATGTTAAATCCTGAACTAGCAGTAAGAACCAAGATTCTGAATGTGCAAATGTACACTCTTTCTGACACTGATATAATGCTATCTCAAATTTGTCTCTAGCAATCAACGTGTCTTCACAGCACAAGGTTCTTAGGAGTACATTTCCCAATAGTGTTACATGTTAAATCCTGAACTAGCAGTAAGAACCAAGATTCTGAATGTGCAAATGGACACCCTTTCTGAAACTGAATCAATGCAATGTCAAATTTGTCTCTGTCGATCAAGGTGTCTTCACAGCACAAGATACTTAGGAGTACAATGCACAATAGTGATACATGTTAAATCCTGAACTAGCAGTAAGAACCGATGTTCTGAATATGTCATTGTACACTCTTTCTGAAACTGATTCAATGCAATGTCAAATTTGTCTCTATCAATCAAGGTATCTTCACACCACTGGGTTCTTAGGAGTACACTCACTATAGTGATACATATTAAATCGTGAACTAGCAGTAAGAACCAAGATTCTCTATGTGCAAATGGACACTCTTTCTGAAACTGATTCAATGCAATATCAAATTTGTCTCCATCAATCAAGGTGTGGTCACAGCACAAAGTTCTCAGGAGTACAATGAACAATCGTGATACATTTAAAATCCTCAACTAGCAGTAAGAACCAAGATTCTGAATGTGCAAAAGGACACTCTTTCTAAAACTGATTCAATGCAATGTCAAATTTCTCTCTATCAATCAAGGTGTCTTCACAGCACAAGGTTATTAGGAGTACAATTCACCATAGTGATACATGTTAAATCCTGAACTAGCAGTAAGAAGCAAGATTCTGTAGGTGCAAATGGACACTCTTTCTGAAACTGATTCAATGCAATGTCAAATTTGTCTGTATCAATAAAGGTGTCTTCACACCGCTGGGTTCTTAGCAGTACACTTCACCCTAGTGATACATATTAAATCCTGAACTAGCAGTAAGAACAAAGATTCTCTATGTGCAAATGGACACTCTTTCTGAAACTGATTCAATGCAATGTCAAATTTGTCTCCATCAATCAAGGTGTCTTCACAACACAAGGTTCTTTGGAGTGCAATGCACAATATTGATACATGTTAAATCCTGAACTAGCAGTAAGAACCAAGATTCTCTATGTGGAAATGGACACTCTTTCTGAAATTCATTCAATGCAATGTCAATTTTGTCTCTACCAATCAAGGGGTCTTCACAGCAAAAGCTTCTTAGGAGTACAATTCCCAATAGTGTTACATGTTAAATCCTGAATTACCAGTAAGAACCAAGATTCTGAATTTTCAAATGGACAGGCTTTCTGAAACTGAATCAATGCAATGTCAAATTTTTCTCTGTCAGTCAAGATGTCTTCACAGCACAAGGTTCTTAGGAGTAGAATGCACAATAGTGATACATGTTCAATCCTGAACTATCAGTAAGAACCAAGGTTCTGAATGTGTCAATGGACACTCTTTCTGAAACTGATTGAATGCAATGTGAAATTTGTCTCTATCAATCAAGGTAGCTTCACACCACTAGGTTCTTAGGAGTACACTTCACTATATTGATACTTATTAAATCCAGAATTAGCAGTAAGAACCAAGATTCTCTATGTGCAAATGGACACTCTTTCTGAAACTGATTCAATGCATTGTCAAATTTGTCTTCATCAATCAAGGTGTCTTCACAGCACAAGGTTCTTAGGACTACAATTCACCATAGTGATACATGTTAAATCCTGAACTAGCAATAAGAAGCAAGCATCTGAATGTGCAAATGGACACTCTTTCTGAAACTGATTCAATGCAATGTCAAATTTGTCTCTGTCAATCAAGGTGTCTTCACAGCACAAGGTTCTTAGGAGTAGAATGCACAATAGTGATACATGTTCAATCCTGAACTAGCAGTAAGAACCAAGATTCTGAATTTGCAAATAGACACTCTTTCTGGAACTGATTCAATGCAATGTGAAATTTGTCCTTATCAATCAATGTGTCTTCACAGCACAAGGTTCTTAGGAGTACAATTCACCATAATGATACATGTGAAATCCTGGACTAGCAGTAAGAAATAAGAATAAGTAGGTGCAAATGGACACAATTTCTGAAACTGATTCAATGCAATTTCAAATTTGACTCTAGTAATCAAGGTGTCTTCACAGCACAAGGTTCTTAGGAGGACAATTCACCTTAGTGATACATGTTAAATCCTAAACTAGCAGTAAGAACAAAGATTCTCTATGTGCAAATGTGCAGTTTCTTTCTGAAACTGATTCAATGCAATGTCAAATTTGTCTCTACCAATCAAAGTGTCTTGACAACACTGGTTTTTTAGGAGTACACTTCACCAGAGTGATACATATTAAATCCTAAACTTGTAGTGAGAACAAAGATTTTGCATGTGCAAATCGACACTTTTTCTGAAACTGATTCAATGCAATGTCAAATTTGTCTCCATCAATCAAGGTGTCTTCACAGCACAAGGTTCTTAGGAGTACACTTCACCATAGTGATACATGTTAAATCCTGAACTAGCAGTAAGACACAAGATTCTATTTGTGCAAATGGACACTCTTTCTGAAACTGATTCAATGCAATGTCAAATTTGTCTTCATCAATCAAGATGTCTTCACAGCACAAAGTTCTTAGGACTACAATTCACCAGAGTGATACATGTTCAATCCTGAACTAGCAGTAAGAAGCAAGCATCTGAAGGTGCAAATGGACACTCTTTCTGAAACTGATTCAATGTAATCTCAAAATTATCTCCATTAATCAAGGTGTCTTCACAGCACAAGGTTCTTAGGAGAAGAAAGCAAAATAGTAATACATGTTAAATCCTGAACTAGCATTAAGAACCAAGGTTCTGAATGTGCCAATGGACGCTCTTTCTGAAACTGATTCAATTCAATGTCAAATTTGTTTCTATCAATCAAGGTGTTTTCACACCACTGGGTTCTTAGGAGTACACTTCACCATAGTGATACATATTAAATCCTCAATTAGCAGTAAGAACCAAGATTCTCTATGTGCAAATGGACACTCTTTCTGAAACTGATTCAATGCAATGTTAAATTTGTCTCCATCAATCAAGGTGTCTTCACAGCACAAGGTTCTTAGGAGTACAATTCGGAATAGTGATACATGTGAAATCCTGAACTAGCAGTAAGAACCAAGATTCTGAATGTGCAAATGGACACTCTTTCTGAAACTGATTCATTGCAATGTCAAATTTATCTCTATCAATCAAGGTGTCTGCACAGCACAAGGTTCTTAGGAGTACAATGCAGAAAATGATACATGTTAAATCCTGAACTAGCAGTAAGAACCAAGATTCTGCATGTGCAAATGGACACTCTTTCTGAAACTGATTACAAGCAATGTCAAATTTGTCTCTATCAATCAAGGTGTCTTGACAACACTGGTTTTTTAGGAGTACACTTCACCAGAGTGATACATATTAAATCCTAAACTTGTAGTGAGAACAAAGATTTTGCATGTGCAAATTGACACTTTTTCTGAAACTGATTCAATGCAATGTCAAATTTGTCTCCATCAATCAAGGTGTCTTTACAGCACAAGGTTCTTAGGAGTACACTTCACCATAGTGATACATGTTAAATCCTGAACTAGCACTAAGAACCAAGATTCTATTTGTGCAAATGGACACTCTTTCTGAAACTGATTCAATGCAATGTCAAATTTGTCTTCATCAATCAAGATGTCTTCACAGCACAAAGTTCTTAGGACTACAATTCACCATAGTGATACATGTTCAATCCTGAACTAGCAGTAAGAAGTAAGCATCTGAAGGTGCAAATGGACACTCTTTCTGAAACTGATTCAATGCAATCTCAAAATTATCTCCATCAATCAAGGTGTCTTCACAGCACAAGGTTCTTAGGAGAAGAAAGCAAAATAGTAATACATGTTAAATCCTGAACTAGCATTAAGAACCAAGGTTCTGAATGTGCCAATGGACGCTCTGTCTGAAACTGATTCAATGCAATGTCAAATTTGTTTCTATCAATCAAGGTGTTTTCACACCACTGGGTTCTTAGGAGTACACTTCACCATAGTGATACATATTAAATCCTCAATTAGCAGTAAGAACCAAGATTCTCTATGTGCAAATGGACACTCTTTCTGAAACTGATTCAATGCAATGTTAAATTTGTCTCCATCAATCAAGGTGTCTTCACAGCACAAGGTTCTCAGGAGTACAATTCGGAATAGTGATACATGTGAAATCCTGAAGTAGCAGTAAGAACCAAGATTCTGAAAGTGCAAATGGACACTCTTTCTGAAACTGATTCAATGCAATGTCAAATTTATCTCTATCAATCAAGGTGTCTTCACAGCACAAGGTTCTTAGGAGTACAATGCAGAATAGTGATACATGTTAAATCCTGAACTAGCAGTAAGAACCAAGATTCTGTATGTGCAAATGGACATGCTTTGTGAAACTGATTCAATGCAATATCACAATTATCTCTATCAATCAAGTTGTCTTCACAGCACAAGGTTCTTAGGAGTGCAATGCACAATATTGATACATGTTAAATCCTGAACTAGCAGTCAGAACCAAGCTTCTCAATGTGCAAATGGACACTCTTTCTGAAACTGATTCAATGCAATGTCAAATTTATCTCTATCAATCAACGTGTCTTCACAGCACAAGGTTCTTAGGAGTAGAAAGCACAATAGTGATACATGTTAAATCCTGAACTAGCAATAAGAACCAAAATTCTGTATGTGCAAATGGACTCTCTTCCTGAAACTGATTCAATGCAATTTCAAATTTTTCTCTATCAATCAAGGTTTCTTCACAGCACAAGGTTCTTAGGAGTAGAAAGCACAATAGTGATACATGTGAAATCCTGAACTATCAGTGAGAACTAAGATTGTGAATGTGCAAATGGACACTCTTTCTGAAACTGAATCAATGCAATGTCAAATTTGTCTCTATCAATCAAGCTGTCTTCACAAAACAAGATTCTTAGGAGTACAATGCACGATAGTGTTACATGTTAAATCCTGAACTGGCAGTAAGAACCAAGATTCTGAATCTGCGAATGGACACTCCTTCTGAAACTGAATCAATGCAATGTCAAATTTGTCTCTATCAATCAAGCTGTCTTCACAGCACAAGGTTCTTAGGAGTACAATGCACAATAGTGATACATGTTAAATCCTGAACTACCAGTAAGAACCATGATTCTTTATGTGGAAATGGACACTTTGTGAAACTGATTCAATGCAATGTCAAATTTATCTCTATCAATCAAGATGTCTTCACAGCACACAGTTCTTAGGAGTAGAAAGCACAATAGTGATACATGTTAAATCCTGAACTAGCAGTAAGAACCAAGGTTCTGAATGTGCCAATGGACACTCTTTCTGAAACTGATTCAATGCAATGTCAATTTTGTCTCTTGCAATCAAGGTGTCTTCACAGCACACAGTTCTTAGGAGTAGAAAGCACAATAGTGATACATGTTAAATCCTGAACTAGCAGTAAGAACCAAGGTTCTGAATGTGCCAATGGACACTCTTTCTGAAACTGATTCAATGCAATGTCAAATTTGTCTCTAGCAATCAAGGTGTCTTCACAGCACAAGGTTCTTAGGAGTACAATGCAGAATAGTGATACATGTTAAATCCTGAACTACAAGTAAGAACCAAGATTCTGTATGTGGAAATGGACACTCTTTCTGAAACTGATTCAATGCAATATCAAATTTATCTCTATCAATCAAGTTGTCTTCACAGCACAAGGTTCTTAGGAGTAGAAAGCACAATAGTGATACATGTGAAATCCTGAACTAGCTATATCCTGAAGAAATTAATTGTAAAAACATTAAAGGATGCAAATTCCTGAAAGCATGATATAAATTAATTTAAAATACAATAAAAAATTGTGGCATTCTTAAAGTACATATCCATAAAAACTCAAAATTGCCTATTTTGTCAGGCTCTTTTTATAAAAGGGGTTTGGGTTTGATGTCACGGTTAGGTTTTGGGTAAAGGTTCAGGTTACGTTTTAGGATTAGTGTTAGGTTTAGGTTTAGGGTTAGGTTAAGGGTTAGGATTAAAGCTAGGGTTTGGGCTAGGGTTAAAATCAGCGTTCGGTTTAGGGTTATTAGTTTTCTGGCAAAAGTGTACTTTTTTTCATTATACCTTTCCAAAATGGAGTCTGACAAAATAGGCAATTGTAATTCAATTATTATATTTAATTTTAAAATATCATAAATTAAGGTTTAGTTTAGGGGTATGGTTAGAGTTAGGTTTTGGCTTAGGTTTTGGGTTAGGGTTTGGGTGAGGTTTCGGGTTGGGTTTAGGGTTTGGTTTAGGTTTAAGTTTAGGGTTAGGGCTTTCGTTAACGTAAGGGTTACAGTTAGGGTTAGGGTTAGGTTTAGAGTTAGGATTAGGGCTTGGGTCACTGTTAGGGTTAAGGTTAGCGTTAGGTTTAGGGGTATTAAGTTTTTGGCAAAAATGTAATTTTTTTTTCATTTTCCCTTTCCAAAAAGGAATCTGACAAAATAGGTAATTTTAATTCAAATACTATATTTAATTTTAAAATACCGCAATTTTTAATTGTATTTTTAAATAATTTATATTATACGTTTTATATTCTACTAGTATTAGGTTAGGTTTAGATGTAGGTTTATGGTTAGGGTTATTAATTTTATTGTAAAAGTCTAATTGTTTTCCAGGATACCTTTCTAAAAAGGAGTCTGACAAAATAGGCAATTTTAATTTAGTTTTTATATTTAATTTTTAAATACCACAATTTTTATTGTATTTTTAATTAATTTCTATTCTGCTTTTTTGCATCATATAATTAGTTGAGAAATAATTTGTTTTTTTAAATAAGAATTTAACAAACAAATGTTGTTTCATTCATTTTAAGGTTAGAGTTAGAGTTATCGTTAGGTTTATGGTTTCATTTAGGGTTAGGGTCAGGGTTTGGGTTAGGGTTAGGGTTAGGTTTAGGGTTAGGGTTACATATAGAGTTTCTATTGGGGTTAGGGTTAGGGCTAGGGTTCAGTTTAAGTTTCGGTTTAGGGTTTTGTTGAGGTTTAGGTTTAGGGTTGGGTTCAGTATTAGAGATATGGTTAGTTTTAGATTTAGGTTCAGCGTAAAGTTTAGGGTTAGGGTTAGGGTTAGGGTCAGTCTTTAGGGTTAGGGTTAGGTTTAGGTGTAGTGTTAGGTTTAGGTTAGGATTAGGGGTATGGATAGGGTTTCAGATAGTGTTAATATCAGGGTTAGGGTTATGGTTGTCAATTTTTATAAAGGTACATTTTGGTTTGGGGTAGGGTTAGGGTTAGGGTTTCGTTAAAGGTTTGGTTAGGGGTAGGGGTAGGTTTTAGAGTTAGGTTTGGGTGTTAGGGTTAGGTTTTGGGTAAGGGTTGGGGTTAGGGTTAGGTTTTAGGATTAGTGTTAGGTTTAGGTTTAGTGTTAGGTTAAGGGTTAGGATTCAAGCTAGGGTTAAGGCTTGGGTTAAGATCCGCATTAGGTTTAGGTGTATTAGTTTTCTGGCAAAAGTGTAATTTTTTTCATTCTAACTTTCCAGAAAGCAGTCTGATAAAATAGGCAATTGTAATTCAATTATTATATTTAAATTCAAAATATCATAAATTAGGGTTTGGTTCAGGGATATGGTTAGGGTTAGGTTTTGGGTTAGGTTTAGGGTTTGGTTTAGGGTGTGGTTTTGTGTTAGGGTTTCGTTAGCGTAAGGTAAGGGTTAGGGTTAGGGTTAGGGTTAGATTTAGGGTTAGGATTAGGGCTTGGGTTATGGTTAGAGTTAAGGTCAGGGTTAAGTTTCTTAATTCTACCTTTCCAAAAAGGAGTCTGACAAAATAGGCAATTTTAATTCAAATATTATATTTAATTTTAAAATACCACAATTTTTCATTGTATTTTTAAATAATTTATATTATACTATTTATATTATACTAGTATTAGGGTTAGGTTTAGGTGTAGGTTTAGGGTTAGGGTTCTTAATTTTCTTGCAAAATTTCAATTTTTTCCAGTACATTTTTCTAAAAAGGAGTCTGACAAAATAGGCAATTTTAATTTAGTTTTTATATTTAATTTTAAAATACCACAATTTTCATTGTATTTTAAAATAATTTCTATTCTGCTTTTTTGCATCATATAATTATTTGAGAATTAATTTGTTTTTTTAAATAAGAATTTAACAAACAAATGTTATTTAATTCATGTTAAGATGAGGGTTAGGGTTATCGTTAGGTTTAAGGTTTCATTTAGGGTTAGGGTTTGGGTTAGGGTTAGGGTTACATATAGGGTTACTTTTAGGGTTAGGGTTAGGGTTAGGGTTCAGTTTAGGGTTCGGTTTAGGGTTTGGTTTAGGTTTAGGTTTAGGGTTGGGTTCAGTATTAGAGATATGGTTAGTTTTAGATTTAGAGTTAGCGTAAAGTTTAGGGTTAGGGTAAGGTTTAGGGTCAGGATTTATGTTTAGGTTTAGGTTTAGGGTTAAGTTTAGGGTTAGGATTAGGGCTACGGTTAGGGTTTGGGTTAGTGTTAATGTCAGGGTTAGGGTTATGGTTATCGATTTTCTAGAAAAAGTGCATTTTTCCCCACTATACCTTTATAAAAAGGAGTCTGACAAAATAGGCAATTTTTAATTTTTTGATATATGTACTATATAAATAAAACAATTTTTATTGTATTTTTCAATAATTTATATTATGCTTTCAGGAATTTGCATCCCTTAATGTTTTTACAATTAATTTCTTCTTTTAAAGAGGTATTTAACAAACAAATTCAAATAATTCATTTGAGGGTTAGGGTTAGTTTTAGTATTAGGGTTAGGGTTAGCATTAGGTTGAGGATTATGGTTAGGTTTAAATTTAGGGTTAGTGATAGGGTTAAGGTCAGGGTTTGTGTTTGGGTTACATTTAGGGTTAGGGTTAGGGTTTGGACTAGGCCTAAGGTTAGGGTTAGGGTTAGCTTTAGTGTTATAGTTAGTGTTAGGTTCAGGTTATGTTTAGGGTTAGGATTAGGGCTATCGTCAGCATTGTGGTTAAGGTCAGGGTTAGGTTTAGGTTTTAGGATTAGGGTTAGTTTCAGAGTTAGGTTTTGGGTTAGGTTTAGGTTTAGGATGAGGGTTAGTATTAGTTATATGGTTAGGTTTAGAGTTAGGCTTAGAGGTAGTTTTAGGGTTAGGGTTAGTATTAGGGTTACCTATGTGTTTGGAGTAGGGTTAGGGTTAGGGTTTCTTTCAGAATAGGGTTAGGGTTAGGGGTAGGTTTTAGAGTTAGATTTGGGATTGGTGTTTTGGGTAAGGGTTTGGGTTAGGTTTTAGGATTAGTGTTAAGTTTAGGTTTAGGGTTAGGATTAAAGCTAGGATTAAGGCTAGGGTTAAGATCTGTCAAAAGTGTAATTTTTTTCATTCTACCTTTCCAAAAAGGAGTCTGATAAAATAGGCAATTGTAATTCAATTATTATATTTAATTTAAAAATATCATAAATTAGGGTTTGGTTTAGGGGTATGATTAGAGTTAGGTTTTGGCTTAGGTTTTGGTTAGGTTTTGGGTTTGGTTTAGGGTTAGGTTTAGGGTTAGGGCTTTCGTTAGGGTAAGGGTTACGGTTAGGGTTAGGGTTAGGTTTAGAGTTAGGATTAGGGCTTGGGTCACGGTTAGGGCTAATGTTAGGGTTAGGTTGAGGGTTATTAAGTTCGTGGCAAAAATGTAATTTTTTTCATTCTACCTTTCCAAAAAGGAATCTGACAAAATAGGTAATTTTAATTCAAATACTATATTTAATTTAATTAGGTCTAGGGTTTCATTTAGGGTTAGGCTCAGGGTCAGGTTTAGGGTTAGGGTTAGGATTAGGGTTCACTTTAGGGTTTGGATTAGGTTTAGGTTGAGGGTTGGGTTCAGTATTAGAGATATGGTGAGTTTTAGATGTAGAGTTAGCCTTAAATTTAGGGTTAGGGTTAGGTTTTGGGTCATGATTTAGGGTTAGGTTTAAGTTTAGGTTTAGGATTAGGGTTAGGATTAGGGCTACGGTTAGTGTTAATGTCAGGGTTAGGGTTATGGTTATCAATTTTCTAGAAAAAGTGTATTTTTTCCCCATTATACCTTTATAAAAAGTAGTCTGACAAAATAGGCAATTTTTAGATTTTTATATATGTACTTTAAAAATACCACAATTTTTATTGTATTTTTAAATAATTAGCGCCGCCCGACTTACCGGGCCGGTGCAGTTGCCGCGCGCGGGAAGCGCCACATCGCTCTCCCGCCGCGGTCTCTTTCCCGGCAGCCATTGCGAGGGCGGGCTCCTTCGCAATTGGCTGCCGTGGGGGAGAGCGCAGGAAGGTAGCCCGCCTTTTTCTGGGACGGACTCCATGTCCCAGAATGCTTTTGGGGAGAGGCGGGCTGCCTGATTGGCCCATGGCAGCCCGCCTCTTGCTCGGATTGGTTGCGGCTAGCCAGGGGGCGGGGCTGCGATGTCGTGGCTGCCCCTGATTGGCCCGAATGCCTATTTATTCGGGCTGTGGGCTAGGAGAGGCGCCATTGCAGTGGCTGGTGTGGCTCCAATGGTGACAGTTTGGAGTAATCAAGCTTCGGTTGTGGCGGCAGGTTCGGTTCAGGCGTCCAGCTCTACCCCTGGGACCCAGGCTCGCGAGGTTGCTGTGCAGTTGTCGGATTCGAGTTCCAGCTCGTCTTCCAGCTCCAGCTCTTCGTCTGATTTGTCCAGTTCCGACGATGAAGTGTTGGTGACAGCTTCAGCAGTTGAGTCGGCCAGGAAGAAGCGGAAGCACAAGAAGAAGACGAAGAAGAAGAAGAAGAAGTCGAGGCGTTCGGTCTCGCGTTCACCTGGGACTGTGGTGGGGAAGGAGGGTACGTCCTCAGGCGCCCCAGATGGTCGGGATGGGTACTGGGTTGAGCACGCCTGGGCTCCCGGTTTACCTTTGTGGGCCATCAGGAGGAGGGCATGGAGGCCTGGTCTGCAGGGGGTATGGGTTGACGCCCAGGCCTCCTCCATCCCTGTTTCTGCACCAGGAGACCGCCCTCCGGGCTCACACCTTTCCAAGAAAGTACGGAAGCTCATTTTACGGGGGTGTTATGTGGACGTCTTCACCCTCCTCCAACCGAAGGGTCAGGAGGCTTGGGCCGTCACTTCTCCAAAACGTGCCAAGAGGCACCCTAAGGTTCCACCTGCTGAGCCTAACTTTTCTAACTGGTTGGAGGGCTATACAGTGTTTAAAGCGGCTGTTTCCATGGCTTTCCCCGAGAGGGCCTGGCATCTCGACTGCCACTTGTTGCATGTCCTTCGGGCAAGGTCTATGGCAGGGGAGGCAGCAGCCATTGCGTACGACGCAGCTTTCAGGCAGCAGGCGTCTCTTAGCTCTCGTGAGCGGTGGGATCAACTCCACAGCGAGTTTGGCTATTAGAAGTAGGCCCACTAGCTAAGTCCAAGGGTGCCTTCAAGGCATCTGGCAAGCGGGATCGTAGGCTCGCTTGCTGGGATTTCAATGCGGGCCGCTGCACGCGGTCTCATTGTAGATACGAGCATTGCTGTGATCTGTGCAGAGGTTCTCACTCCAAGATTTCCTGCTCTCGCCATAGTTCTCAGCCCTTTCGGCAAGGGCGCCCTGCCCATGTGGCAGCCGGCAAACGTGATGGGGCCCCTGCCTCTGATGCCGGTGGGTCAGGGAGCCAGAAATGAGGTGCCTTCAATTCCTCTTCAGGGGTTCTCAATGGCTCGATCGCCCGTTAATGTGGGAGCCCTTTTACCTCTCTTGGAGGTTTATCCTCGTAAGGAAGCTGCTCGGATGCTAGCTGATGGGTTTTCATCCGGTTTTCGCATCCCAGTGGTGGCCCCTCCTCCTCCTTCGGTGGCTAAAAATCTGAAATCGGCCCGAGATATGCCTGACGTCCTCCTTAGCAAGATTAATAAAGAAATTGAGGCTGGACGGATTGAAGGGCCTTTCAGTTCCCCTCCATTTGTTGATTTGCATGTTTCTCCGCTTGGGGTAGTTCCCAAGAAGGCACCAGGGGAGTTCAGACTCATTCACCATCTGTCTCACCCACCTGGGGCCTCGGTGAATGATGCCATTCCCGATGAGTTGTGTTCTGTGAAGTATGCCTCTTTTGACCATGCGGTTCGCTTGGTCCGCTCCTGCGGAAAGGGGGCGTTAATGGCCAAATGTGATATTCAATCGGCCTTTCGACTGTTACCGGTTCATCCTAATGATTTTCGTTTGCTAGGTTTCAAAGTAGGAGATGGGTGGTATTTTGATAAGGCCATGCCAATGGGGTGCTCCTTTAGTTGTGCAGCGTTTGAGACTTTTAGTACTTTTCTTGAATGGGAGCTCAAACGGCGGGCATGTTCCCCTTTGGTGACCCATTATCTGGATGATTTCTTGTTTGTAGGAAGGGCGGGTACCGATGAGTGTAAGAAGCTCTTGGACACTTTCTCTGCCCTGGCCCTAGAGATTGGGGTACCATTGGCTAAGGAGAAAACTGAGGGGCCTGCGTCATCTCTCACTTTCTTGGGCATTCAATTGGACTCCGTTCGGGGCACATCATCCTTGCCCCAGGATAAACTGATGGCGCTCAGGGCCCTTTTAGCGGATTTCCTGGTTGCCAAAAAAGCCATTATCTGGATGATTTCTTGTTTGTAGGAAGGGCGGGTACTGATGAGTGTAAGAAGCTCTTGGACACTTTCTCTGCCCTGGCCCTAGAGATTGGGGTACCATTGGCTAAGGAGAAAACTGAGGGGCCTGCGTCATCTCTCACTTTCTTGGGCATTCAATTGGACTCCGTTCGGGGCACATCATCCTTGCCCCAGGATAAACTGATGGCGCTCAGGGCCCTTTTAGCGGATTTCCTGGTTGCCAAAAAAGCCACTTTAAAACAAGTCCAATCCTTGCTGGGGCACCTTAATTTCGCATGCCGTGTGGTGGTGCCAGGTCGGGCATTTTGCTTTAGGTTGGCTAGGGCCACGGTTGGCGCTCACCTCCCCCATCATCGGGTTAGGATCTCAAAGGGTGTAAAAGAGGATCTCAGAGTTTGGGAATCTTTTCTTTCCAATTTTAACAGTGTGGCCATCTGGCAAAAGTCATGGCAATTAGGTGACCGTTTGCAAGTTCATTCCGATGCAGCCGGGAGTATAGGTTTTGGCATCTATTTTCAAGGCCATTGGTGCGCACAAAGGTGGCCGCAAGAATGGGCTAAGGGCAATGTACTAAAGGACTTAACCTTTCTGGAATTGTTTCCGATTGTGGCTGCTATTCGCATTTGGTGTGAAGAATTTGCCAACAAGAAGATCACGTTTTGGTGTGACAACCAGGCGGTTGTTAACGTGGTCAACAGTATGTCTTCTTCATCAGAGAGGGTTATGTTATTGGTTAGGAGATTGGTTCTTGATTGCTTAATTAATAACATTTCATTCTCAGCTCGGTTCGTGCCTGGACTTGAGAATAATATCGCTGATGCTCTCTCTCGCTTCCAGGAGGAACGATTCCGTCGTTTGGCTCCGGAGGCGGACCCCTCCCCAGTTTCGTTTCCACAGGAGTTGTGGAACCTTGGACCTCTATCTTTATGAAGGGCATATTTTCTTCTTTAGCTCCTTCTACTCAAAAGGCTTATATGAGGGTTTTTCCCAAGTTAGCTGCATATTTTAGAGCCTTTAATATTCCAGCTCATTGGCCCATTCAGCCAGCTATTGTCCTTGGCTTCATGGCCTGGTTATATTCCAATGGGTCTTCCCCACGGGCCATTTCGGTGACCCTGGCTGGCATCTCATTTTTTACAAAAGCCTCGGGCCTGGGTGATCCTTGTGCTTCCTTTCAGGTCAGGCGGACACTGGAAGGTTGGAGGCGCTCCCAGGGTCCTTCTTTAGATGCAAGACGTCCCATTACACTTGCGCTGCTTCAGCGGCTTGTTGCCGTTTTACCAAAAATTTGCTCTTCCCCCTATGAGGCCGGCCTTTTTCGTGCTGTTTTTGTTACTGCGTTTTTCGGGGCCCTGAGGTTGGGGGAGCTTGTTCCAAATGCCGCCAATGATATCTCCAAGCGTTCTCTTCAGGTTGGGGATGTTTTGTTTACTACGAGCACTGTTTGCTTAATGGTCCGGAGGTCCAAATGTGACCAGTTGGGGAGGGGGTCCACTATCACATTGAACCGTTTTAAAGGCTTGTTGGTGTGCCCCGTTCGAACATTGCACGCCTTCCTTGATGTACGCCCAGCTGGTACAGGCTCCTTATTTTGCCACTCCAATGGAGCTCCTGTTACACGTTATCAGCTGGTGGCAGTGCTGCGTTTAGCCCTAAGACATTTGGGTTTGCCAGCGAAGGAATTTGGGGGACATTCTTTCCGGATTGGGGCAGCTACTTCGGCTGCTCAAATTGGATTGTCAGCGGACTCTATCAAGCAATTGGGATGATGGAAATCCAGGGCTTATTTGGGTTATGTCCGACCGGACCTGGACCTTGTTGGGGGTCAATGATTGTTTTGCGGTTCTATTTGTTTTGTGTGGGGCCCGTATGCGTTGATGATAGGGTTGGCGGCAGGCGGTTCGTTCCTCACCGTCTGTTTGGCGGCAGCATAGGCCTGGATCTGGGGTGAGGGGTTTCCAGGGCTCGATGGCTCTGGATCGGGAGTCCTCGCAACCCGGGTGTATGGAGCGTGCTGATGTGGCCAGTGCGGGGGCCACAGTCAGTTGACACCCGGTGACTAGAGTGCCTTGCAAATCAATTGGGAGGAGCACAGTTGCCCGACTGTGCTTTAGGGCGGGGCTTGGCACCTACGTCATCCCGATGCTTGGCTACAAGCAACCATTCATTAGCCAACGGGGGTTTGGCTGATGTCCAGATCGAGACCTTATGCTTTGGGCCAACCCTATTGTTTGTTTTGGTTTAAAATAAAGTTGTGGCCATGTTCACTCCAGCCTTGTGTATCTGTGCTTTCTTGTGGCTCCTGACCTGCGAGGCAATTTATATTATGCTTTCAGGAATTTGCATCCTTTAATGTTTTTACAATTAATTTCTTCTTTAAAAGAGGCATTCAACAAACAAATTCAAAGAATTCATTTGAGGGTTAGGGTTAGGGTTAGTATCAGTTTTAGGGTTAGGATTAGCATTAGGTTGAGGGTTATGGTTAGGTTTAAATTTGGGGTTAGGGTTAGGGTTAAGGTCCGGGTTAGGGTTAGGTTTTAGGGTTAGGGTTAGTTTTAGGGTTAGGTTTTAGGTTAGGTTTAGGTTTAGGGTGAGGGTTAGGATTGGTTATATGGTTAGGTTTAGGGTTAGGGTTAGAGGTAGTTTTAGGGTTAGGGTTAGTATTAGGGTTACGTTTTGGTTTCAGGTACGGTTAGGGTTTGGGTTTGGTTTAGGGTTAGGGTTAGGGGTAGATTTTAGGGATAGGTTTAGGTTTGGTGTTAGGGTTAGGGTTAGATTTCATGTTAGGGTTAGGATTAGCATTAGGTTGAGGGTTATGGTTAAGTTTAAATTTAGGGTTAGGGTTAGGGTTAAGGTCAGGGTTTGGGTTCGGGTTCGTGTTAGATTTAGGGTTAGGTTTTGGATTTGGATTAGGCCTAAGGTTCGGGTTAGGGTTAAATTTATGTTTAGTGTTATAGTTAGGGTTAGGTTTAGGTTAGCTTTAGGGTTAGGATTAGGGCTGGGGTTTGCATTGTTGTTAGGATTAGGGTTAGGGTTGGGTTTTAGGGTTAGGTTTGGGTTTGATGTTAGGGTTAGGTTTTGGGTAAGGTTTGGGGTTAGGGTTAGGTTTTTTATTAGTGTTAGGTTTATGTTTAGGGTTCGGTTAAGGGTTAGGATTAAAGCTAGGGTTAGGGCTAGAGTTAATATCAGCGTTAGGTTTAGGGTTATTAGTTTACTGGCAAAAGTGTAATTTTTTCTTTCTACCTTTCCAAAAAGGAGTCTGATAAAATAGCCAATTGTAATTCAATTATTATATTTAATTTAAAAATATCATAAATTAGGTTTTGGTTTCGGGGTATGTTTAGGGTAAGGTTTCGGGCAAGGTTTTGGGTTAGGTTTAGGTTTAGGCTTAGGGCTTGGTGTAAGGTTAGGGTTAAGGCCAGGGTCAGGTTTTTTTCATTCTACCTTTCCAAAAAGGAGTCTGACAATATACGCAATTTTAATATTGAAATAATACCATTTTTATTATATTTTAAAACTGATTCAATGCAATGTCAAATTTGTCTCTATCAAGAAAGGTGTCTTCTCACCACCGGGTTCTTAGGAGTACACTTAACCATAGTGATATATCCTGAAGTAGCAGTAAGAACCAAGATTTTCTATGTGCAAATGGACACTCTTTGTGAAACTGATTCAATGTAATGTCAAATTTATCTCTATCAATCAAGGTGTCTTCAGAGCACAAGGTTCTTAGGAGTACAATTCACAAGAGTGATACATGTTAAATCCTGAACGAGCAGTAAGAATCAAGATTCTGTATGTAGAAATGGACACTGTTTCGGAAACTGATTCAATACAATGTGAAATTTGTCTCTATCAATCAAGGTGTCTTCACAGCACAAGGTTCTTAGGAGTACAATGCACAAAAGTGATACATGTTAAATCCTGAACTCGCAGAAAGAACCAAGATTCTGAAGGTGTAAATGGACACTCTTTCTGAATCTGATTCAATGCAATGTCAAATTTATCTCTATCAATCAAGGTGTCTTCACAGGACAAGGTTCTGAGGAGTACAATTAACCATAGTGATACAAGTTAAATCCTGAACTCGTAGTAAGAACCAAGATTCTGTATGTGCAACTGGACACTCTTTCTGAAACTGATTCAATGCAATGTCAAATTTTTCTCCATCAATCAAGGTGCCTTCACAGCACAAGGTTCTTAGGAGTACAATGCACAATAGTGATACATGTTAAATGCTGAACTAGAAGTCAGAACCAAGATTGTGAATGTGCAAATGGACATACTTTCTGAAACTGATTCAATGCAATGTCAACTTTCTCTCTACCAATCAAGGTGTCTTCACACCACAAGGTTCTTAGGAGTACAATGCACCATAGTGATGCATGTTAAATGTTGAATTAGCAGTGAGAACCAAGATTCTGTATGTGCAAATGGACATACTTTCTGAAACTGATTCAATGCAATGTCAAATTTGTCTCTCCCAATCAAGGTGTCTTCACATCACATTGTTCTTAAGAGTACAATTCACAATAGTGATGCATGTTAAATCCTGAACTCGCAGTAAGAACCAAGATTCTGTATGTGCAAATGGACGCTCTACCTGAAACTGATTCAATGCAATGTCAAATTTGTCTCTACCAATCAAGGTGTCGTCACAGCACAAGGTTCTTAGGATTACAATTTACCATAGTGATACATGTTAAATGCTGAACTAGCAGTAAGAACCAAGATTCTCAATGTGCAAATGGACACACTTTCTCAACCTGATTCAGTGCAATGTCAAATTTGTCTCTACCAATCAAGGTGTCTTCACAGCACAAGGTTCTTAGGAGTAAAAGGCACAATAGTGATACATGTTAAATGCTGAACTAGCAGTGAGAACCAAGATTCTGTATGTGCAAATGGACATACTTTCCGAAACTGATTCAATGCAATATCAAATTTGTCTGTACCTATCAGGGTGTCTTCACATCACATTGTAATCAAGAGCACAATTAACATTGTGATACATGTTAAATCCTGAACTCGCAGTACGAACCAAGATTCTGTAGGTGCAAATGGACACTCTATCTGAAACTGATTCAATGCAATGCCAAATTTGTATCTACAAATCAAGGTGTCTTCACAGCACAAGGTTCTTAGGAGTACAATTCACCATAGTGATACATGTTAAATGCTGAACTAGCAGTAATAACCAAAATTCTCAATGTGCAAATGGACACTCTATCTGAAACTGATTCAAAGCAATGTCAAATTTGTCTCTACCAATCAAGGTGTCTTCACAGCACAGGTTCGTAGGAGTAAAATGCACAATAGTGATACATGTTAAATGCTGAACTAGCAGTGAGAACCAAGATTCTGTATGTGCAAATGGACATACTTTCTGAAACTGATTCAATGCAATATCAAATTTGTCTCTACCAATCAAGGTGTCTTCACATCACATTGTTCTTAAGAGTACAATTCACAATAGTGATACATGTTAAATCCTGAACTCGCAGTAAGAACCAAGATTCTGTATGTGCAAATGGACATACTTTCTGAACCTGATTCAATGCAATATCAAATGTGTCTCTACGAATCAAGGTGTCATCACATCACATTGTTCTTAAGAGTACAATTCACCATAGTGATACATGTTAAATCCTGAACTCGCAGTAAGAACCAAGATTCTGTATGTGCAAATGGACACTCTATCTGAAACTGATTCAATGCAATGTCAAATTTGTATCTACAAATCAAGGTGTCTTCATAGCACAAGGTTCTTAGGAGTACAATTCACCATAGTGATACATGTTAAATGCTGAACTAGCAGTAAGAACCAAGATTCTCAATGTGCAAATGGACACTCTATCTGAAACTGATTCAATGCAATGTCAAATTTGTCTCTACCAATCAAGGTGTCTTCACAGCACAAGGTTCTAAGGAGTACAATGTACAATAGTGATACATGTTAAATGCTGAACTCGCAGTAAGAACCAAGATTCTCAATGTGCAAATGGACACACTTTTTGAACCTGATTCAATGCAATTTCAAATTTGTCTCTACCAATCAAGGTGTCTTCACAGCACAAGGTTTTTAGGAGTACAATGCACAATAGTGATACATGTTAAATGCTGAACTAGCAGTGAGAACCAAGATTCTGTATGTGCAAATGGACATACTTTCTGAAACTGATTCAATGCAATATCAAATTTGTCTCTAAGAATCAAGGTGTCTTCACATCACATTGTTCTTAAGAGTACAATTCACAATAGTGATACATGTTAAATCCTGAACTCGCAGGAAGAACCAAGATTCTGTATGTGCAAATGGACGCTCTTTCTGAAACTGATTCAATGCAATGTCAAATTTGTCTCTACCAATCAAGGTGTCGTCACAGCACAAGGTTCTTAGGAGTACAATTTACCATATTGATACATGTTAAATGCTGAACTAGCAGTAAGAACCAAGATTCTCTATGTGCAAATGGACACACTTTCTGAACCTGATTCAATGCAATGTCAAATTTGTCTCTACCAATCAAGGTGACTTCATAGCACAAGGTTCTTAGGAGTACAATGCAAAATAGTGATACATGTTAAATGCTGAACTAGCAGTGAGAACCAAGATTCTGTATATGCAACTGGACATACTTTCTGAAACTGATTCAATGCAATATCAAATTTGTCTCTACCAATCAAGGTGTCTTCACAGTAGAAGGTTCTAAGGAGTACAATGTACAATAGTGATACATGTTAAATGCTGAACTAGCAGTAAGAACCAAGATTCTCAATGTGCAAATGGACACACTTTTTGAACCTGATTCAATGCAATTTCAAATTTGTCTCTACCAATCAAGGTGTCTTCACAGCACAAGGTTCTTAGGAGTACAATGCACAATAGTGATACATGTTAAATGCTGAACTAGCAGTGAGAACCAAGATTCTGTATGTGCAAATGGACATACTTTCTGAACCTGATTCAATGGAATATCAAATTTGTCTCTAAGAATCAAGGTGTTTTTACATCACATTGTTCTTAAGAGTACAATTCACCATAGTGATACATGTTAAATCCTGAACTCGCAGTAAGAACCAAGATTCTGTATGTGCAAATGGACACTCTATCTGAAACTGATTCAATGCAAGGTCAAATTTGTATCTACAAATCAAGGTGTCTTCATAGCACAAGGTTCTTAGGAGTACAATTCACCATAGTGATACATGTTAAATGCTGAACTAGCAGTAAGAACCTAGATTCTCAATGTGCAAATGGACACTCTATCTGAAACTGATTCAATGCAATGTCAAATTTGTCTCTACCAATCAATGTGTCTTCACAGCACAAGGTTCTTAGGAGTACAATGCACAATAGTGATACATGTTAAATGCTGAAGTAGCAGTGAGAACCAAGATTCTGTATGTGCAAATGAACATACTTTCTGAAACTGATTCAATGCAATATCAAATTTGTCTCTACCAATCAAGGTGTCTTCATAGCACAAGGTTCTTAGGAGTACAATGCAAAATAGTGATACATGTTAAAAGTTGAACTAGCAGTAAGAACCAAGATTCTGTATGTGGAAATGGACATACTTTCTGAAACTGATTCAATGCAATATCAAATTTGTCTCTACCAATCAAGGTGTCTTCACATCACATTGTTCTTAAGAGTACAATTCACCATAGTGATACATGTTAAATCCTGAACTCGCAGTAAGAACCAAGATTCTGTATGTGCAAATGGACACTCTATCTGAAACTGATTCAATGCAATGTCAAATTTGTATCTACCAATCAAGGTGTCTTCACAGCACAAGGTTCTTAGGAGTACAATGCACAATAGTGATACATGTTAAATGCTGAACTAGCAGTGAGAACCAAGATTCTGTATGTGCAAATGGACATACTTTCTGAACCTGATTCAATGGAATATCAAATTTGTTTCTAAGAATCAAGGTGTTTTCACATCACATTGTTCTTAAGAGTACAATTCACCATAGTGATACATGTTAAATCCTGAACTCGCAGTAAGAACCAAGATTCTGTATGTGCAAATGGACACTCTATCTGAAACTGATTCAATGCAAGGTCAAATTTGTATCTACAAATCAAGGTGTCTTCATAGCACAAGGTTCTTAGGAGTACAATTCACCATAGTGATACATGTTAAATGCTGAATTAGCAGTAAGAACCTAGATTCTCAATGTGCAAATGGACACTCTATCTGAAACTGATTCAATGCAATGTCAAATTTGTCTCTACCAATCAATGTGTCTTCACAGCACAAGGTTCTTAGGAGTACAATGCACAATAGTGATACATGTTAAATGCTGAAGTAGCAGTGAGAACCAAGATTCTGTATGTGCAAATGAACATACTTTCTGAAACTGGTTCAATGCAATATCAAATTTGTCTCTACCAATCAAGGTGTCTTCATAGCACAAGGTTCTTAGGAGTACAATGCACAATAGTGATACATGTTAAAAGTTGAACTAGCAGTGAGAACCAAGATTCTGTATGTGGAAATGGACATACTTTCTGAAACTGATTCAATGCAATATCAAATTTGTCTCTACCAATCAAGGTGTCTTCACATCACATTGTTCTTAAGAGTAGAATTCACCATAGTGATACATGTTAAATCCTGAACTCGCAGTAAGAACCAAGATTCTGTATGTGCAAATGGACACTCTATCTGAAACTGATTCAATGCAATGTCAAATTTGTATCTACCAATCAAGGTGTCTTCACAGCACAAGGTTCTTAGGAGTACAATTCACCATAGTGATACATGTTAAATGCTGAACTACCAGTAAGAACCAAGATTCTCAATGTGCAAATGGACACTCTATCTGAAACTGATTCAATGCAATGTCAAATTTGTCTCTACCAATCAATGTGTCTTCACAGCACAAGGTTCTTAGGATTACAATTTACCATAGTGATACATGTTAAATGCTGAACTAGCAGTGAGAACCAAGATTCTGTATTTGGAAATGGACATACTTTCTGAAACTGATTCAATGCAATATCAAATTTGTCTCTACCAATCAAGGTGTCTTCATAGCACAAGGTTCTTAGGAGTACAATGCACAATAGTGATACATGTTAAATGCTGAACTAGCAGTGAGATCCAAGATTCTGTATTTGCAAATGGACAAACTTTCTGAAACTGATTCAATGCAATATCAAATTTGTCTCTACCAATCAAGGTATCTTCACATCAAATTGCTCTTAAGAGTACAATTCACAATAGTGATACATGTTAAATCCTGAACTCGCAGTAAGAACCAAGATTCTGTATGTGCAAATGGACGCTCTATCTGAAACTGATTCAATGCAATGTAAAATTTGTCTCTACCAATCAAGGTGTCGTCACAGCACAAGGTTCTTAAGAGTACAATGCACAATAGTGATACATGTTAAATGCTGAACTAGCAGTGAGAACCAAGATTCTGTATGTGCAAATGGACATACTTTCTGAAACTGATTCAATGCAATGTTAAATTTGTCTCTACCAATCAAGGTTTCTTCACACCACAAGGTTCTTAGGAGTACAATGCACCATAGTCATGCATGTTAAATGCTGAACTAGCAGTGACAACCACGATTCTGTATGTGCAAATGGACATACTTTCGAAACTGATTCAATGCAATATCAAATTTGTCTCTCCCAATCAAGGTGTCTTCACATCACATTGTGCTTAAGAGTACAATTCACAATAGTGATGCATGTTAAATCCTGAACTCGCAGTAAGAACCAAGATTCTGTATGTGCAAATGGACGCTCTACCTGAAACTGATTCAATGCAATGTCAAATTTGTCTCTACCAATCAAGGTGTCTTCGCAGCACAAGATTCTTAGGAGTACAATTCACCATAGTGATACATGTTAAATGCTGAACTAGCAGTAAGAACCAAGATTCTCAATGTGCAAATGGACACACTTTCTGAACCTGATTCAGTGCAATGTCAAATTTGTCTCTACCAATCAAGGTGTCTTCACAGCACAAGGTTCTTAGGAGTAAAAGGCACAATAGTGATACATGTTAAATGCTGAACTAGGAGTGAGAACCAAGATTCTGTATGTGCAAATGGACATACTTTCTGAAACTGATTCAATGCAATATCAAATTTGTCTGTACCTATCAGGGTGTCTTCACATCACATTGTAATCAAGAGTACAATTAACATTGTGATACATGTTAAATGCTGAAATAGCAGTAAGAACCAAGATTCTGTATGTGCAAATGGACACTCTATCTGAAACTGATTCAATGCAATGTCAAATTTGTCTCTACCAATCAAGGTGTCTTCACAGCACAAGGTTCTTAGGAGTACAATGCACAATAGTGATACATGTTAAATGCTAATCTAGCAGTGAGAACCAAGATTCTGTATGTGCAAATGGATATACTTTCTGAAACTGATTCAATGCAATATCAAATTTGTCTCTACCAATCAAGGTGTCTTCATAGCACAAGGTTCTTAGGAGTACAATGCACAATAGTGATACATGTTAAATGCTTAACTAGCAGTGAGAACCAAGATTCTGTATGTGCAAATGGACAAACTTTCTGAAACTGATTCAATGCAATATCAAATTTGTCTCTACCAATCAAGGTGTCTTCACATCACATTGTTCTTAAGAGTACAATTCACAATAGTGATACATGTTAAATCCTGAACTCGCAGTAAGAACAAAGATTCTGTATGTGCAAATGGACGCTCTACCTGAAACTGATTCAATGCAATGTCAAATTTGTCTCTACCAATCAAGGTGTCGTCACAGCACAAGGTTCTTAGGAGTACAATTTACCGTATTGGTACATGTTAAATGCTGAACTAGCAGTAAGAACCAAGATTCTCTATGTGCACATGGACACACTTTCTGAACCTGATTCAATGCAATGTCAAATTTGTCTCTACCAATCAAGGTGATTTCACACCACAAGGTTCTTAGGAGTACAATGCACAATAGTGATATATGTTAAATGCTGAACTAGCAGTGAGAACCAAGATTCTGTATATGCAAATGGACATACTTTCTGAAACTGATTCAATGCAATATCAAATTTGTCTCTACCAATCAAGGTGTCTTCACAGCACAAGGTTCTAAGGAGTACAATGTACAATAGTGATACATGTTAAATGCTGAACTAGCAGTAAGAACCAAGATTCTCAATGTGCAAATGGACACACTTTTTGAACCTGATTCAATGCAATTTCAAGTTTGTCTCTACCAATCAAGGTGTCTTCACAGCACAAGGTTCTTAGGAGTACAATGCACAATAGTGATACATGTTAAATGCTGAACTAGCAGTGAGAACCAAGATTCTGTATGTGCAAATGGACATACTTTCTGAAACTGATTCAATGCAATATCAAATTTGTCTCTAAGAATCAAGGTGTCTTCACATCACATTGGTCTTAAGAGTACAATTCACAATAGTGATACATGTTAAATCCTGAACTCGCAGTAAGAACCAAGATTCTGTATGTGCAAATGGACGCTCTTTCTGAGACTGATTCAATGCAATGTCAAATTTGTCTCTACCAATCAAGGTGTCGTCACAGCACAAGGTTCTTAGGAGTACAATTTACCATATTGATACATGTTAAATGCTGAACTAGCAGTAAGAACCAAGATTCTCTATGTGCAAATGGAAACACTTTCTGAACCTGATTCAATGCAATGTCAAATTTGTCTCTACCAATCAAGGTGACTTCACAGCACAAGGTTCTTAGGAGTACAATGCACAATAGTGATACATGTTAAATGCTGAACTAGCAGTGAGAACCAAGATTCTGTATAGGCAAATGGACATACTTTCTGAAACTGATTCAATGCAATATCAAATTTGTCTCTACCAATCAAGGTGTCTTCACAGTAGAAGGTTCTAAGGAGTACAATGTACAATAGTGATACATGTTAAATGCTGAACTAGCAGTAAGAACCAAGATTCTCAATGTGCAAATGGACACACTTTTTGAACCTGATTCAATGCAATTTCAAATTTGCCTCTACCAATCAAGGTGTCTTCACAGCACAAGGTTCTTAGGAGTACAATGCACAATAGTGATACATGTTAAATGCTGAACTAGCAGTGAGAACCAAGATTCTGTATGTGCAAATGGACATACTTTCTGAAACTGATTCAATGCAATGTCAAATTTGTCTCTACCAATCAAGGTGTCGTCACAGCACAAGGTTCTTAGGAGTACTATTTACCATATTGATACATGTTAAATGCTGAACTAGCAGAAAGAACCAAGATTCTCTATGTGCAAATGGACACACTTTCTGAATCTGATTCAATGCAATGTCAAATTTGTCTCTACCAATCAAGGTGTCTTCACAGCACATTGTTCTTAGGAGTACAATGCACAATAGTGATACGTGTTAAATGCTGAACTATCCGTGAGAACCAAGATTCTGTATGTGCAAATGGACATACTTTCTGAAACTCATTCAGTGCAATATCAAATTTGTCTCAACCAATCAAGGTGGCTTCACATCACATTGTTCTTAAGAGTACAATTCACCATAGTGATACATGTTAAATCCTGAACTCGCAGTAAGAACCAAGATTCTGTATGTGCAAATGGACGCTCTATCTGAAACTGATTCAATGCAATGTCAAATTTGTCTCTACCAATCAAGGTGTCGTCACAGCACAAGGTTCTTAGGAGTACAATTACCATATTGATACATGTTAAATGCTGAACTAGCAGAAAGAACCAAGATTCTCTATGTGCAAATGGACACACTTTCTGAACCTGATTCAATGCAATGTCAAATTTGTCTCTACCAATCAAGGTGTCTTCACAGCACAATGTTCTTAGGAGTACAATGCACAATAGTGATACGTGTTAAATGCTGAACTATCCGTGAGAACCAAGATTCTGTATGTGCAAATGGACATACTTTCTGAAACTCATTCAATGCAATATCAAATTTGTCTCAACCAATCAAGGTGGCTTCACATCACATTGTAATCAAGAGTACAATTAACATTGTGATACATGTTAAATGCTGAACTAGCAGTAAGAACCAAGATTCTGTATGTGCAAACGCACACTCTTTCTGAAACTGATTAAATGCAATGTCAAATTTGTCTCTACCAATCAAGGTGTCTTCACAGCACAAGGTTCTTAGGAGTACAATGCACAATAGTGATACATGTTAAATGCTGAACTAGCAGTGAGAACCAAGATTCTGTATGTGCAAATGGACATACTTTCTGAAACTGATTCAATGCAATGTTAAATTTGTCTCTACCAATCAAGGTGTCTTCACAGCACAAGGTTCTTAGGAGTACAATGCACCATAGTCATGCATGTTAAATGCTGAACTATCCGTGAGAACCACGATTCTGTATGTGCAAATGGACATATTTTCTGAAACTGATTCAATGCAATATCAAATTTGTCTCTCCCAATCAAGGTGTCTTCACATCACATTGTTCTTCAGAGTACAATTCACAATAGTGATGCATGTTAAATCCTGAACTCGCAGTAAGAACCAAGATTCTGTATGTGCAAATGGACGCTCTACCTGAAACTGATTCAATGCAATTTCAAATTTGTCTCTACCAATCAAGGTGTCTTCACAGCACAAGATTCTTAGGAGTACAATTCACCATAGTGATACATGTTAAATGCTGAACTAGCAGTAAGAACCAAGATTCTCAATGTGCAAATGGACACACTTTCTGAACCTGATTCAGTGCAATGTCAAATTTGTCTCTACCAATCAAGGTGTCTTCACAGCACAAGGTTCTTAGGAGTAAAAGGCACAATAGTGATACATGTTAAATGCTGAACTAGGAGTGAGAACCAAGATTCTGTATGTGCAAATGGACATACTTTCTGAAACTGATTCAATGCAATATCAAATTTGTCTGTACCTATCAGGGTGTCTTCACATCACATTGTAATCAAGAGTACAATTAACATTGTGATACATGTTAAATCCTGAAATAGCAGTAAGAACTAAGATTCTGTATGTGCAAATGGACACTCTATCTGAAACTGATTCAATGCAATGTCAAATTTGTCTCTACCAATCAAGGTGTCTTCACAGCACAAGGTTCTTAGGAGTACAATGCACAATAGTGATACATGTTAAATGCTAAACTAGCAGTGAGAACCAAGATTCTGTATGTGCAAATGGATATACTTTCTGAAACTGATTCAATGCAATATCAAATTTGTCTCTACCAATCAAGGTGTCTTCATAGCACAAGGTTCTTAGGAGTACAATGCACAATAGTGATACATGTTAAATGCTTAACTAGCAGTGAGAACCAAGATTCTGTATGTGCAAATGGACAAACTTTCTGAAACTGATTCAATGCAATATCAAATTGGTCTCTACCAATCAAGGTGTCTTCACATCAGATTGTTCTTAAGAGTACAATTCATAATAGTGATACATGTTAAATCCTGAACTCGCAGTAAGAACCAAGATTCTGTATGTGCAAATGGACGCTCTACCTGAAACTGATTCAATGCAATGTCAAATTTGTCTCTACCAATCAAGGTGTCGTCACAGCACAAGGTTCTTAGGAGTACAATTTACCGTATTGATACATGTTAAATGCTGAACTAGCAGTAAGAACCAAGATTCTCTATGTGCACATGGACACACTTTCTGAACCTGATTCAATGCAATGTCAAATTTGTCTCTACCAATCAAGGTGATTTCACACCACAAGGTTCTTTGGAGTACAATGCACAATAGTGATACATGTTAAATGCTGAACTAGCAGTGAGAACCAAGATTCTGTATGTGCAAATGGACATACTTTCTGAAACTGATTCAATGCAATATCAAATTTGTCTCTAAGAATCAAGGTGTCTTCACATCACATTGGTCTTAAGAGTACAATTCACAATAGTGATACATGTTAAATCCTGAACTCGCAGTAAGAACCAAGATTCTGTATGTGCAAATGGACGCTCTTTCTGAGACTGATTCAATGCAATGTCAAATTTGTCTCTACCAATCAAGGTGTCGTCACAGCACAAGGTTCTTAGGAGTACAATTTACCATATTGATACATGTTAAATGCTGAACTAGCAGTAAGAACCAAGATTCTCTATGTGCAAATGGACACACTTTCTGAACCTGATTCAATGCAATGTCAAATTTGTCTCTACCAATCAAGTTGTCTTCACAGCACAATGTTCTTAGGAGTACAATGCACAATAGTGATACGTGTTAAATGCTGAACTATCCGTGAGAACCAAGATTCTGTATGTGCAAATGGACATACTTTCTGAAACTCATTCAATGCAATATCAAATTTGTCTCAACCAATCAAGGTGGCTTCACATCACATTGTAATCAAGAGTACAATTAACATTGTGATACATGTTAAATCATGAAATAGCAGTAAGAACCAAGATTCTGTATGTGCAAACGGACACTCTTTCTGAAACTGATTAAATGCAATGTCAAATTTGTCTCTACCAATCAAGGTGTCTTCACAGCACAAGGTTCTTAGGAGTACAATGCACAATAGTGATACATGTTAAATGCTGAACTAGCAGTGAGAACCAAGATTCTGTATGTGCAAATGGACATACTTTCTGAAACTGATTCAATGCAATGTTAAATTTGTCTCTACCAATCAAGGTGTCTTCACACCACAAGGTTCTTAGGAGTACAATGCACCATAGTCATGCATGTTAAATGCTGAACTATCCGTGAGAACCACGATTCTGTATGTGCAAATGGACATACTTTCTGAAACTGATTCAATGCAATATCAAATTTGTCTCTCCCAATCAAGGTGTCTTCACATCACATTGTTCTTAAGAGTACAATTCGCAATAGTGATGCATGTTAAATCCTGAACTCGCAGTAAGAACCAAGATTCTGTATGTGCAATTGGACGCTCTACCTGAAACTGACTCAATGCAATGTCAAATTTGTCTCTACCAATCAAGGTGTCTTCACAGCACAAGATTCTTAGGAGTACAATTCACCATAGTGATACATGTTAAATGCTGAACTAGCAGTAAGAACCAAGATTCTCAATGTGCAAATGGACACACTTTCTGAACCTGATTCAGTGCAATGTCAAATTTGTCTCTACCAATCAAGGTGTCTTCACAGCACAAGGTTCTTAGGAGTAGAAGGCACAATAGTGATACATGTTAAATGCTGAACTAGGAGTGAGAACCAAGATTCTGTATGTGCAAATGGACATACTTTCTGAAACTGATTCAATGCAATATCAAATTTGTCTGTACCTATCAGGGTGTCTTCACATCACATTGTAATCAAGAGTACAATTAACATTGTGATACATGTTAAATCCTGAAATAGCAGTAAGAACCAAGATTCTGTATGTGCAAATGGACACTCTATCTGGAACTTATTCAATGCAATGTCAAATTTGTCTCTACCAATCAAGGTGTCTTCACAGCACAAGGTTCTTAGGAGTACAATGCACAATAGTGATACATGTTAAATGCTAAACTAGCAGTGAGAACCAAGATTCTGTATGTGCAAATGGATATACTTTCTGAAACTGATTCAATGCAATATCAAATTTGTCTCTACCAATCAAGGTGTCTTCATAGCACAAGGTTCTTAGGAGTACAATGCACAATAGTGATACATGTTAACTGCTTAACTAGCAGTGAGAACCAAGATTCTGTATGTGCAAATGGACAAACTTTCTGAAACTGATTCAATGCAATATCAAATTTGTCTCTACCAATCAAGGTGTCTTCACATCACATTGTTCTTAAGAGTACAATTCACAGTAGTGATACATGTTAAATCCTGAACTCGCAGTAAAAACCAAGATTCTGTATGTGCAAATGGACGCTCTACCTGAAACTGATTCAATGCAATGTCAAATTTGTCTCTACCAATCAAGGTGTCGTCACAGCACAAGGTTCTTAGGAGTACAATTTACCGTATTGATACATGTTAAATGCTGAACTAGCAGTAAGAACCAAGATTCTCTATGTGCACATGGACACACTTTCTGAACCTGATTCAATGCAATGTCAAATTTGTCTCTACCAATCAAGGTGATTTCACACCACAAGGTTCTTAGGAGTACAATGCCCAATAGTGATATATGTTAAATGCTGAACTAGCAGTGAGAACCAAGATTCTGTATATGCAAATGGACATACTTTCTGAAACTGATTCAGTGCAATATCAAATTTGTCTCTACCAATCAAGGTGTCTTCACAGTACAAGGTTCTAAGGAGTACAATGTACAATAGTGATACATGTTAAATGCTGAACTAACAGTAAGAACCAAGATTCTCAATGTGCAAATGGACACACTTTTTGAACCTGATTCAATGCAATTTCAAGTTTGTCTCTACCAATCAAGGTGTCTTCACAGCACAAGGTTCTTAGGAGTACAATGCACAATAGTGATACATGTTAAATGCTGAACTAGCAGTGAGAACCAAGATTCTGTATGTGCAAATGGACATACTTTCTGAAACTGATTCAATGCAATATCAAATTTGTCTCTACCAATCAAGGTGTCTTCACAGTAGAAGGTTCTAAGGAGTACAATGTACAGTAGTGATACATGTTAAATGCTGAACTAGCAGTAAGAACCAAGATTCTCAATGTGCAAATGGACACACTTTTTGAACCTGATTCAATGCAATTTCAAATTTGCCTCTACCAATCAAGGTGTCTTCACAGCACAAGGTTCTTAGGAGTAAAATGCACAATAGTGATACATGTTAAATGCTGAACTAGCAGTGAGAACCAAGATTCTGTATGTGCAAATGGACATACTTTCTGAAACTGATTCAATGCAATGTCAAATTTGTCTCTACCAATCAAGGTGTCGTCACAGCACAAGGTTCTTAGGAGTACTATTTACCATATTGATACATGTTAAATGCTGAACTAGCAGAAAGAACCAAGATTCTCTATGTGCAAATGGACACACTTTCTGAATCTGATTCAATGCAATGTCAAATTTGTCTCTACCAATCAAGGTGTCTTCACAGCACAATGTTCTTAGGAGTACAATGCACAATAGTGATACGTGTTAAATGCTGAACTATCCGTGAGAACCAAGATTCTGTATATGCAAATGGACATACTTTCTGAAACTGATTCAATGCAATATCAAATTTGTCTCTACCAATCAAGGTGTCTTCACAGCACAAGGTTCTTAGGAGTACAATGCACAATAGTGATACATGTTAAATGCTGAACCAGCAGTGAGAACCAAGATTCTGTATGTGCAAATGGACATACTTTCTGAAACTGATTCAATGCAATATCAAATTTGTCTCTAAGAATCAAGGTGTCTTCACATCACATTGGTCTTAAGAGTACAATTCACAATAGTGATACATGTTAAATCCTGAACTCGCAGTAAGAACCAAGATTCTGTATGTGCAAATGGACGCTCTTTCTGAGACTGATTCAATGCAATGTCAAATTTGTCTCTACCAATCAAGGTGTCTTCACATCACATTGTTCTTAAGAGTACAATTCACCATAGTGATACATGTTAAATACTGAACTCGCAGTAAGAACCAAGATTCTCTATGTGCAAATGGACACTCTATCTGAAACTGATTCAATGCAATGTCAAATTTGTATCTACAAATCAAGGTGACTTCACAGCACAAGGTTCTTAGGAGTACAATGCACAATAGTGATACATGTTAAATGCTGAACTAGCAGTGAGAACCAAGATTCTGTATATGCAAATGGACATACTTTCTGAAATTGATTCAATGCAATATCAAATTTGTCTCTACCAATCAAGGTGTCTTCACAGTAGAAGGTTTTAAGGAGTACAATGTACAATAGTGATACATGTTAAATACTGAACTAGCAGTAAGAACCAAGATTCTCAGTGTGCAAATGGACACACTTTTTGAACCTGATTCAATGCAATTTCAAATTTGTCTCTACCAATCAAGGTGTCTTCACAGCACAAGGTTCTTAGGAGTACAATGCACAATAGTGATACATGTTAAATGCTGAACTACCAGTGAGAACCAAGATTCTGTATGTGCAAATGGACATACTTTCTGAAACTGATTCAATGCAATATTAAATTTGTCTCTAAGAATCAAGGTGTCTTCACATCACATTCTTCTTAAGAGTACAATTCACAATAGTGATACATGTTAAATCCTGAACTCGCAGGAAGAACCAAGATTCTGTATGTGCAAATGGACGCTCTACCTGAAACTGATTCAATGCAATGTCAAATTTGTCTCTACCAATCAAGGTGTCGTCACAGCACAAGGTTCTTAGGAGTACAATTTACCATATTGATACATGTTAAATGCTGAACTAGCAGTAAGAACCAAGATTCTCTATGTGCAAATGGACACACTTTCTGAACCTGATTCAATGCAATGTCAAATTTGTCTCTACCAATCAAGGTGACTTCACAGCACAAGGTTCTTAGGAGTACAATGCACAATAGTGATACATGTTAAATGCTGAACAAGCAGTGAGAACCAAGATTCTGTATATGCAAATGGACATACTTTCTGAAACTGATTCAATGCAATATCAAATTTGTCTCTACCAATCAAGGTGTCTTCACAGTAGAAGGTTTTAAGGAGTACAATGTACAATAGTGATACATGTTAAATGCTGAACTAGCAGTAAGAACCAAGATTCTCAATGTGCAAATGGACACACTTTTTGAACCTGATTCAATGCAATTTCAAATTTGTCTCTACCAATCAAGGTGTCTTCACAGCACAAGGTTCTTAGGAGTACAATGCACAATAGTGATACATGTTAAATGCTGAACTAGCAGTGAGAACCAAGATTCTGTATGTGCAAATGGACATACTTTCTGAAACTGATTCAATGCAATATCAAATTTGTCTGTACCTATCAGGGTGTCTTCACATCACATTGTAATCAAGAGTACAATTAACATTGTGATACATGTTAAATCCTGAAATAGCAGTAAGAACCAAGATTCTGTATGTGCAAATGGACACTCTATCTGAAACTGATTCAATGCAATGTCAAATTTGTCTCTACCAATCAAGGTGTCTTCACAGCACAAGGTTCTTAGGAGTACAATGCACAATAGTGATACATGTTAAATGCTAAACTAGCAGTGAGAACCAAGATTCTGTATGTGCAAATGGATATACTTTCTGAAACTGATTCAATGCAATATCAAATTTGTCTCTACCAATCAAGGTGTCTTCATAGCACAAGGTTCTTAGGAGTACAATGCACAATAGTGATACATGTTAAATGCTTAACTAGCAGTGAGAACCAAGATTCTGTATGTGCAAATGGACAAACTTTCTGAAACTGATTCAATGCAATATCAAATTTGTCTCTACCAATCAAGGTGTCTTCACATCACATTGTTCTTAAGAGTACAATTCACAATAGTGATACATGTTAAATCCTGAACTCGCAGTAAAAACCAAGATTCTGTATGTGCAAATGGACGCTCTACCTGAAACTGATTCAATGCAATGTCAAATTTGTCTCTACCAATCAAGGTGTCGTCACAGCACAAGGTTCTTAGGAGTACAATTTACCGTATTGATACATGTTAAATGCTGAACTAGCAGTAAGAACCAAGATTCTCTATGTGCACATGGACACACTTTCTGAACCTGATTCAATGCAATGTCAAATTTGTCTCTACCAATCAAGGTGATTTCACACCACAAGGTTCTTAGGAGTACAATGCCCAATAGTGATATATGTTAAATGCTGAACTAGCAGTGAGAACCAAGATTCTGTATATGCAAATGGACATACTTTCTGAAACTGATTCAGTGCAATATCAAATTTGTCTCTACCAATCAAGGTGTCTTCACAGCACAAGGTTCTAAGGAGTACAATGTACAATAGTGATACATGTTAAATGCTGAACTAACAGTAAGAACCAAGATTCTCAATGTGCAAATGGACACACTTTTTGAACCTGATTCAATGCAATTTCAAGTTTGTCTCTACCAATCAAGGTGTCTTCACAGCACAAGGTTCTTAGGAGTACAATGCACAATAGTGATACATGTTAAATGCTGAACTAGCAGTGAGAACCAAGATTCTGTATGTGCAAATGGACATACTTTCTGAAACTGATTCAATGCAATATCAAATTTGTCTCTACCAATCAAGGTGTCTTCACAGTAGAAGGTTCTAAGGAGTACAATGTACAGTAGTGATACATGTTAAATGCTGAACTAGCAGTAAGAACCAAGATTCTCAATGTGCAAATGGACACACTTTTTGAACCTGATTCAATGCAATTTCAAATTTGCCTCTACCAATCAAGGTGTCTTCACAGCACAAGGTTCTTAGGAGTACAATGCACAATATTGATACATGTTAAATGCTGAACTAGCAGAAAGAACCAAGATTCTCTATGTGCAAATGGACACACTTTCTGAATCTGATTCAATGCAATGTCAAATTTGTCTCTACCAATCAAGGTGTCTTCACAGCACAATGTTCTTAGGAGTACAATGCACAATAGTGATACGTGTTAAATGCTGAACTATCCGTGAGAACCAAGATTCTGTATATGCAAATGGACATACTTTCTGAAACTGATTCAATGCAATATCAAATTTGTCTCTACCAATCAAGGTGTCTTCACAGCACAAGGTTCTAAGGAGTACAATGTACAATAGTGATACATGTTAAATGCTGAACTAGCAGTAAGAACCAAGATTCTCAATGTGCAAATGGACACACTTTTTGAACCTGATTCAATGCAATTTCAAATTTGTCTCTACCAATCAAGGTGTCTTCACAGCACAAGGTTCTTAGGAGTACAATGCACAATAGTGATACATGTTAAATGCTGAACTAGCAGTGAGAACCAAGATTCTGTATGTGCAAATGGACATACTTTCTGAAACTGATTCAATGCAATATCAAATTTGTCTCTAAGAATCAAGGTGTCTTCACATCACATTGGTCTTAAGAGTACAATTCACAATAGTGATACATGTTAAATCCTGAACTCGCAGTAAGAACCAAGATTCTGTATGTGCAAATGGACGCTCTTTCTGAGACTGATTCAATGCAATGTCAAATTTGTCTCTACCAATCAAGGTGTCTTCACATCACATTGTTCTTAAGAGTACAATTCACCATACTGATACATGTTAAATACTGAACTCGCAGTAAGAACCAAGATTCTCTATGTGCAAATGGACACTCTATCTGAAACTGATTCAATGCAATGTCAAATTTGTATCTACAAATCAAGGTGACTTCACAGCACAAGGTTCTTAGGAGTACAATGCACAATAGTGATACATGTTAAATGCTGAACTAGCAGTGAGAACCAAGATTCTGTATATGCAAATGGACATACTTTCTGAAACTGATTCAATGCAATATCAAATTTGTCTCTACCAATCAAGGTGTCTTCACAGTAGAAGGTTTTAAGGAGTACAATGTACAATAGTGATACATGTTAAATACTGAACTAGCAGTAAGAACCAAGATTCTCAGTGTGCAAATGGACACACTTCTTGAACCTGATTCAATGCAATTTCAAATTTGTCTCTACCAATCAAGGTGTCTTCACAGCACAAGGTTCTTAGGAGTACAATGCACAATAGTGATACATGTTAAATGCTGAACTAGCAGTGAGAACCAAGATTCTGTATGTGCAAATGGACATACTTTCTGAAACTGATTCAATGCAATATTAAATTTGTCTCTAAGAATCAAGGTGTCTTCACATCACATTCTTCTTAAGAGTACAATTCACAATAGTGATACATGTTAAATCCTGAACTCGCAGGAAGAACCAAGATTCTGTATGTGCAAATGGACGCTCTACCTGAAACTGATTCAATGCAATGTCAAATTTGTCTCTACCAATCAAGGTGTCGTCACAGCACAAGGTTCTTAGGAGTACAATTTACCATATTGATACATGTTAAATGCTGAACTAGCAGTAAGAACCAAGATTCTCTGTGTGCAAATGGACACACTTTCTGAACCTGATTCAATGCAATGTCAAATTTGTCTCTACCAATCAAGGTGACTTCACAGCACAAGGTTCTTAGGAGTACAATGCACAATAGTGATACATGTTAAATGCTGAACAAGCAGTGAGAACCAAGATTCTGTATATGCAAATGGACATACTTTCTGAAACTGATTCAATGCAATATCAAATTTGTCTCTACCAATCAAGGTGTCTTCACAGTAGAAGGTTTTAAGGAGTACAATGTACAATAGTGATACATGTTAAATGCTGAACTAGCAGTAAGAACCAAGATTCTCAATGTGCAAATGGACACACTTTTTGAACCTGATTCAATGCAATTTCAAATTTGTCTCTACCAATCAAGGTGTCTTCACAGCACAAGGTTCTTAGGAGTACAATGCACAATAGTGATACATGTTAAATGCTGAACTAGCAGTGAGAACCAAGATTCTGTATGTGCAAATGGACGCTCTACCTGAAACTGATTCAATGCAATGTCAAATTTGTCTCTACCAATCAAGGTGTCGTCACAGCACAAGGTTCTTAGGAGTACAATTTACCATATTGATACATGTTAAATGCTGAACTAGCAGTAAGAACCAAGATTCTCTATGTGCAAAAGGACACACTTTCTGAACCTGATTCAATGCAATGTCAAATTTGTCTCTACCAATCAAGGTGACTTCACAGCACAAGGTTCTTAGGAGTACAATGCACAATAGTGATACATGTTAAATGCTGAACAAGCAGTGAGAACCAAGATTCTGTATATGCAAATGGACATACTTTCTGAAACTGATTCAATGCAATATCAAATTTGTCTCTACCAATCAAGGTGTCTTCACAGTAGAAGGTTTTAAGGAGTACAATGTACAATAGTGATACATGTTAAATGCTGAACTAGCAGTAAGAACCAAGATTCTCAATGTGCAAATGGACACACTTTTTGAACCTGATTCAATGCAATTTCAAATTTGTCTCTACCAATCAAGGTGTCTTCACAGCACAAGGTTCTTAGGAGTACAATGCACAATAGTGATACATGTTAAATGCTGAACTAGCAGTGAGAACCAAGATTCTGTATGTGCAAATGGACATACTTTCTGAAACTGATTCAATGCAATATCAAATTTGTCTGTACCTATCAGGGTGTCTTCACATCACATTGTAATCAAGAGTACAATTAACATTGTGATACATGTTAAATCCTGAAATAGCAGTAAGAACCAAGATTCTGTATGTGCAAATGGACACTCTATCTGAAACTGATTCAATGCAATGTCAAATTTGTCTCTACCAATCAAGGTGTCTTCACAGCACAAGGTTCTTAGGAGTACAATGCACAATAGTGATACATGTTAAATGCTAAACTAGCAGTGAGAACCAAGATTCTGTATGTGCAAATGGATATACTTTCTGAAACTGATTCAATGCAATATCAAATTTGTCTCTACCAATCAAGGTGTCTTCATAGCACAAGGTTCTTAGGAGTACAATGCACAATAGTGATACATGTTAAATGCTTAACTAGCAGTGAGAACCAAGATTCTGTATGTGCAAATGGACAAACTTTCTGAAACTGATTCAATGCAATATCAAATTTGTCTCTACCAATCAAGGTGTCTTCACATCACATTGTTCTTAAGAGTACAATTCACAATAGTGATACATGTTAAATCCTGAACTCGCAGTAAAAACCAAGATTCTGTATGTGCAAATGGACGCTCTACCTGAAACTGATTCAATGCAATGTCAAATTTGTCTCTACCAATCAAGGTGTCGTCACAGCACAAGGTTCTTAGGAGTACAATTTACCGTATTGATACATGTTAAATGCTGAACTAGCAGTAAGAACCAAGATTCTCTATGTGCACATGGACACACTTTCTGAACCTGATTCAATGCAATGTCAAATTTGTCTCTACCAATCAAGGTCATTTCACACCACAAGGTTCTTAGGAGTACAATGCCCAATAGTGATATATGTTAAATGCTGAACTAGCAGTGAGAACCAAGATTCTGTATATGCAAATGGACATACTTTCTGAAACTGATTCAGTGCAATATCAAATTTGTCTCTACCAATCAAGGTGTCTTCACAGCACAAGGTTCTAAGGAGTACAATGTACAATAGTGATACATGTTAAATGCTGAACTAACAGTAAGAACCAAGATTCTCAATGTGCAAATGGACACACTTTTTGAACCTGATTCAATGCAATTTCAAGTTTGTCTCTACCAATCAAGGTGTCTTCACAGCACAAGGTTCTTAGGAGTACAATGCACAATAGTGATACATGTTAAATGCTGAACTAGCAGTGAGAACCAAGATTCGGTATGTGCAAATGGACATACTTTCTGAAACTGATTCAATGCAATATCAAATTTGTCTCTACCAATCAAGGTGTCTTCACAGTAGAAGGTTCTAAGGAGTACAATGTACAGTAGTGATACATGTTAAATGCTGAACTAGCAGTAAGAACCAAGATTCTCAATGTGCAAATGGACACACTTTTTGAACCTGATTCAATGCAATTTCAAATTTGCCTCTACCAATCAAGGTGTCTTCACAGCACAAGGTTCTTAGGAGTACAATGCACAATAGTGATACATGTTAAATGCTGAACTAGCAGTGAGAACCAAGATTCTGTATGTGCAAATGGACATACTTTCTGAAACTGATTCAATGCAATGTCAAATTTGTCTCTACCAATCAAGGTGTCGTCACAGCACAAGGTTCTTAGGAGTACTATTTACCATATTGATACATGTTAAATGCTGAACTAGCAGAAAGAACCAAGATTCTCTATGTGCAAATGGACACACTTTCTGAATCTGATTCAATGCAATGTCAAATTTGTCTCTACCAATCAAGGTGTCTTCACAGCACAATGTTCTTAGGAGTACAATGCACAATAGTGATACGTGTTAAATGCTGAACTATCCGTGAGAAACAAGATTCTGTATATGCAAATGGACATACTTTCTGAAACTGATTCAATGCAATATCAAATTTGTCTCTACCAATCAAGGTGTCTTCACAGCACAAGGTTCTAAGGAGTACAATGTACAATAGTGATACATGTTAAATGCTGAACTAGCAGTAAGAACCAAGATTCTCAATGTGCAAATGGACACACTTTTTGAACCTGATTCAATGCAATTTCAAATTTGTCTCTACCAATCAAGGTGTCTTCACAGCACAAGGTTCTTAGGAGTACAATGCACAATAGTGATACATGTTAAATGCTGAACTAGCAGTGAGAACCAAGATTCTGTATGTGCAAATGGACGCTCTATCTGAAACTGATTCAATGCAATATCAAATTTGTCTCTAAGAATCAAGGTGTCTTCACATCACATTGGTCTTAAGAGTACAATTCACAATAGTGATACATGTTAAATCCTGAACTCGCAGTAAGAACCAAGATTCTGTATGTGCAAATGGACGCTCTTTCTGAGACTGATTCAATGCAATGTCAAATTTGTCTCTACCAATCAAGGTGTCTTCACATCACATTGTTCTTAAGAGTACAATTCACCATACTGATACATGTTAAATACTGAACTCGCAGTAAGAACCAAGATTCTCTATGTGCAAATGGACACTCTATCTGAAACTGATTCAATGCAATGTCAAATTTGTATCTACAAATCAAGGTGACTTCACAGCACAAGGTTCTTAGGAGTACAATGCACAATAGTGATACATGTTAAATGCTGAACTAGCAGTGAGAACCAAGATTCTGTATATGCAAATGGACATACTTTCTGAAACTGATTCAATGCAATATCAAATTTGTCTCTACCAATCAAGGTGTCTTCACAGTAGAAGGTTTTAAGGAGTACAATGTACAATAGTGATACATGTTAAATACTGAACTAGCAGTAAGAACCAAGATTCTCAGTGTGCAAATGGACACACTTTTTGAACCTGATTCAATGCAATTTCAAATTTGTCTCTACCAATCAAGGTGTCTTCACAGCACAAGGTTCTTAGGAGTACAATGCACAATAGTGATACATGTTAAATGCTGAACTAGCAGTGAGAACCAAGATTCTGTATGTGCAAATGGACATACTTTCTGAAACTGATTCAATGCAATATTAAATTTGTCTCTAAGAATCAAGGTGTCTTCACATCACATTCTTCTTAAGAGTACAATTCACAATAGTGATACATGTTAAATCCTGAACTCGCAGGAAGAACCAAGATTCTGTATGTGCAAATGGACATACTTTCTGAAACTGATTCAATGCAATGTCAAATTTGTCTCTACCAATCAAGGTGTCGTCACAGCACAAGGTTCTTAGGAGTACAATTTACCATATTGATACATGTTAAATGCTGAACTAGCAGTAAGAACCAAGATTCTCTATGTGCAAATGGACACACTTTCTGAACCTGATTCAATGCAATGTCAAATTTGTCTCTACCAATCAAGGTGACTTCACAGCACAAGGTTCTTAGGAGTACAATGCACAATAGTGATACATGTTAAATGCTGAACAAGCAGTGAGAACCAAGATTCTGTATATGCAAATGGACATACTTTCTGAAACTGATTCAATGCAATATCAAATTTGTCTCTACCAATCAAGGTGTCTTCACAGTAGAAGGTTTTAAGGAGTACAATGTACAATAGTGATACATGTTAAATGCTGAACTAGCAGTAAGAACCAAGATTCTCAATGTGCAAATGGACACACTTTTTGAACCTGATTCAATGCAATTTCAAATTTGTCTCTACCAATCAAGGTGTCTTCACAGCACAAGGTTCTTAGGAGTACAATGCACAATAGTGATACATGTTAAATGCTGAACTAGCAGTGAGAACCAAGATTCTGTATGTGCAAATGGACATACTTTCTGAAACTGATTCAATGCAATATTAAATTTGTCTCTAAGAATCAAGGTGTCTTCACATCACATTCTTCTTAAGAGTACAATTCACAATAGTGATACATGTTAAATCCTGAAATAGCAGTAAGAACCAAGATTCTGTATGTGCAAATGGACACTCTATCTGAAACTGATTCAATGCAATGTCAAATTTGTCTCTACCAATCAAGGTGTCTTCACAGCACAAGGTTCTTAGGAGTACAATGCACAATAGTGATACATGTTAAATGCTAAACTAACAGTGAGAACCAAGATTCTGTATGTGCAAATGGATATACTTTCTGAAACTGATTCAATGCAATATCAAATTTGTCTCTACCAATCAAGGTGTCTTCATAGCACAAGGTTCTTAGGAGTACAATGCACAATAGTGATACATGTTAAATGCTTAACTAGCAGTGAGAACCAAGATTCTGTATGTGCAAATGGACAAACTTTCTGAAACTGATTCAATGCAATATCAAATTTGTCTCTACCAATCAAGGTGTCTTCACATCACATTGTTCTTAAGAGTACAATTCACAATAGTGATACATGTTAAATCCTGAACTCGCAGTAAAAACCAAGATTCTGTATGTGCAAATGGACGCTCTACCTGAAACTGATTCAATGCAATGTCAAATTTGTCTCTACCAATCAAGGTGTCGTCACAGCACAAGGTTCTAAGGAGTACAATTTACCGTATTGATACATGTTAAATGCTGAACTAGCAGTAAGAACCAAGATTCTCTATGTGCACATGGACACACTTTCTGAACCTGATTCAATGCAATGTCAAATTTGTCTCTACCAATCAAGGTGATTTCACACCACAAGGTTCTTAGGAGTACAATGCCCAATAGTGATATATGTTAAATGCTGAACTAGCAGTGAGAACCAAGATTCTGTATATGCAAATGGACATACTTTCTGAAACTGATTCAGTGCAATATCAAATTTGTCTCTACCAATCAAGGTGTCTTCACAGCACAAGGTTCTAAGGAGTACAATGTACAATAGTGATACATGTTAAATGCTGAACTAACAGTAAGAACCAAGATTCTCAATGTGCAAATGGACACACTTTTTGAACCTGATTCAATGCAATTTCAAGTTTGTCTCTACCAATCAAGGTGTCTTCACAGCACAAGGTTCTTAGGAGTACAATGCACAATAGTGATACATGTTAAATGCTGAACTAGCAGTGAGAACCAAGATTCGGTATGTGCAAATGGACATACTTTCTGAAACTGATTCAATGCAATATCAAATTTGTCTCTACCAATCAAGGTGTCTTCACAGTAGAAGGTTCTAAGGAGTACAATGTACAGTAGTGATACATGTTAAATGCTGAACTAGCAGTAAGAACCAAGATTCTCAATGTGCAAATGGACACACTTTTTGAACCTGATTCAATGCAATTTCAAATTTGCCTCTACCAATCAAGGTGTCTTCACAGCACAAGGTTCTTAGGAGTACAATGCACAATAGTGATACATGTTAAATGCTGAACTAGCAGTGAGAACCAAGATTCTGTATGTGCAAATGGACATACTTTCTGAAACTGATTCAATGCAATGTCAAATTTGTCTCTACCAATCAAGGTGTCGTCACAGCACAAGGTTCTTAGGAGTACTATTTACCATATTGATACATGTTAAATGCTGAACTAGCAGAAAGAACCAAGATTCTCTATGTGCAAATGGACACACTTTCTGAATCTGATTCAATGCAATGTCAAATTTGTCTCTACCAATCAAGGTGTCTTCACAGCACAATGTTCTTAGGAGTACAATGCACAATAGTGATACGTGTTAAATGCTGAACTATCCGTGAGAACCAAGATTCTGTATATGCAAATGGACATACTTTCTGAAACTGATTCAATGCAATATCAAATTTGTCTCTACCAATCAAGGTGTCTTCACAGCACAAGGTTCTAAGGAGTACAATGTACAATAGTGATACATGTTAAATGCTGAACTAGCAGTAAGAACCAAGATTCTCAATGTGCAAATGGACACACTTTTTGAACCTGATTCAATGCAATTTCAAATTTGTCTCTACCAATCAAGGTGTCTTCACAGCACAAGGTTCTTAGGAGTACAATGCACAATAGTGATACATGTTAAATGCTGAACTAGCAGTGAGAACCAAGATTCTGTATGTGCAAATGGACATACTTTCTGAAACTGATTCAATGCAATATCAAATTTGTCTCTAAGAATCAAGGTGTCTTCACATCACATTGGTCTTAAGAGTACAATTCACAATAGTGATACATGTTAAATCCTGAACTCGCAGTAAGAACCAAGATTCTGTATGTGCAAATGGACGCTCTTTCTGAGACTGATTCAATGCAATGTCAAATTTGTCTCTACCAATCAAGGTGTCTTCACATCACATTGTTCTTAAGAGTACAATTCACCATACTGATACATGTTAAATACTGAACTCGCAGTAAGAACCAAGATTCTCTATGTGCAAATGGACACTCTATCTGAAACTGATTCAATGCAATGTCAAATTTGTATCTACAAATCAAGGTGACTTCACAGCACAAGGTTCTTAGGAGTACAATGCACAATAGTGATACATGTTAAATGCTGAACTAGCAGTGAGAACCAAGATTCTGTATATGCAAATGGACATACTTTCTGAAACTGATTCAATGCAATATCAAATTTGTCTCTACCAATCAAGGTGTCTTCACAGTAGAAGGTTTTAAGGAGTACAATGTACAATAGTGATACATGTTAAATACTGAACTAGCAGTAAGAACCAAGATTCTCAGTGTGCAAATGGACACACTTTTTGAACCTGATTCAATGCAATTTCAAATTTGTCTCTACCAATCAAGGTGTCTTCACAGCACAAGGTTCTTAGGAGTACAATGCACAATAGTGATACATGTTAAATGCTGAACTAGCAGTGAGAACCAAGATTCTGTATGTGCAAATGGACATACTTTCTGAAACTGATTCAATGCAATATTAAATTTGTCTCTAAGAATCAAGGTGTCTTCACATCACATTCTTCTTAAGAGTACAATTCACAATAGTGATACATGTTAAATCCTGAACTCGCAGGAAGAACCAAGATTCTGTATGTGCAAATGGACGCTCTACCTGAAACTGATTCAATGCAATGTCAAATTTGTCTCTACCAATCAAGGTGTCGTCACAGCACAAGGTTCTTAGGAGTACAATTTACCATATTGATACATGTTAAATGCTGAACTAGCAGTAAGAACCAAGATTCTCTATGTGCAAATGGACACACTTTCTGAACCTGATTCAATGCAATGTCAAATTTGTCTCTACCAATCAAGGTGACTTCACAGCACAAGGTTCTTAGGAGTACAATGCACAATAGTGATACATGTTAAATGCTGAACAAGCAGTGAGAACCAAGATTCTGTATATGCAAATGGACATACTTTCTGAAACTGATTCAATGCAATATCAAATTTGTCTCTACCAATCAAGGTGTCTTCACAGTAGAAGGTTTTAAGGAGTACAATGTACAATAGTGATACATGTTAAATGCTGAACTAGCAGTAAGAACCAAGATTCTCAATGTGCAAATGGACACACTTTTTGAACCTGATTCAATGCAATTTCAAATTTGTCTCTACCAATCAAGGTGTCTTCACAGCACAAGGTTCTTAGGAGTACAATGCACAATAGTGATACATGTTAAATGCTGAACTAGCAGTGAGAACCAAGATTCTGTATGTGCAAATGGACATACTTTCTGAAACTGATTCAATGCAATATCAAATTTGTCTGTACCTATCAGGGTGTCTTCACATCACATTGTAATCAAGAGTACAATTAACATTGTGATACATGTTAAATCCTGAAATAGCAGTAAGAACCAAGATTCTGTATGTGCAAATGGACACTCTATCTGAAACTGATTCAATGCAATGTCAAATTTGTCTCTACCAATCAAGGTGTCTTCACAGCACAAGGTTCTTAGGAGTACAATGCACAATAGTGATACATGTTAAATGCTAAACTAGCAGTGAGAACCAAGATTCTGTATGTGCAAATGGATATACTTTCTGAAACTGATTCAATGCAATATCAAATTTGTCTCTACCAATCAAGGTGTCTTCATAGCACAAGGTTCTTAGGAGTACAATGCACAATAGTGATACATGTTAAATGCTTAACTAGCAGTGAGAACCAAGATTCTGTATGTGCAAATGGACAAACTTTCTGAAACTGATTCAATGCAATATCAAATTTGTCTCTACCAATCAAGGTGTCTTCACATCACATTGTTCTTAAGAGTACAATTCACAATAGTGATACATGTTAAATCCTGAACTCGCAGTAAAAACCAAGATTCTGTATGTGCAAATGGACGCTCTACCTGAAACTGATTCAATGCAATGTCAAATTTGTCTCTACCAATCAAGGTGTCGTCACAGCACAAGGTTCTTAGGAGTACAATTTACCGTATTGATACATGTTAAATGCTGAACTAGCAGTAAGAACCAAGATTCTCTATGTGCACATGGACACACTTTCTGAACCTGATTCAATGCAATGTCAAATTTGTCTCTACCAATCAAGGTGATTTCACACCACAAGGTTCTTAGGAGTACAATGCCCAATAGTGATATATGTTAAATGCTGAACTAGCAGTGAGAACCAAGATTCTGTATATGCAAATGGACATACTTTCTGAAACTGATTCAGTGCAATATCAAATTTGTCTCTACCAATCAAGGTGTCTTCACAGCACAAGGTTCTAAGGAGTACAATGTACAATAGTGATACATGTTAAATGCTGAACTAACAGTAAGAACCAAGATTCTCAATGTGCAAATGGACACACTTTTTGAACCTGATTCAATGCAATTTCAAGTTTGTCTCTACCAATCAAGGTGTCTTCACAGCACAAGGTTCTTAGGAGTACAATGCACAATAGTGATACATGTTAAATGCTGAACTAGCAGTGAGAACCAAGATTCTGTATGTGCAAATGGACATACTTTCTGAAACTGATTCAATGCAATATCAAATTTGTCTCTACCAATCAAGGTGTCTTCACAGTAGAAGGTTCTAAGGAGTACAATGTACAGTAGTGATACATGTTAAATGCTGAACTAGCAGTAAGAACCAAGATTCTCAATGTGCAAATGGACACACTTTTTGAACCTGATTCAATGCAATTTCAAATTTGCCTCTACCAATCAAGGTGTCTTCACAGCACAAGGTTCTTAGGAGTACAATGCACAATAGTGATACATGTTAAATGCTGAACTAGCAGTGGGAACCAAGATTCTGTATGTGCAAATGCACATACTTTCTGAAACTGATTCAATGCAATGTCAAATTTGTCTCTACCAATCAAGGTGTCGTCACAGCACAAGGTTCTTAGGAGTACTATTTACCATATTGATACATGTTAAATGCTGAACTAGCAGAAAGAACCAAGATTCTCTATGTGCAAATGGACACACTTTCTGAATCTGATTCAATGCAATGTCAAATTTGTCTCTACCAATCAAGGTGTCTTCACAGCACAATGTTCTTAGGAGTACAATGCACAATAGTGATACGTGTTAAATGCTGAACTATCCGTGAGAACCAAGATTCTGTATATGCAAATGGACATACTTTCTGAAACTGATTCAATGCAATATCAAATTTGTCTCTACCAATCAAGGTGTCTTCACAGCACAAGGTTCTAAGGAGTACAATGTACAATAGTGATACATGTTAAATGCTGAACTAGCAGTAAGAACCAAGATTCTCAATGTGCAAATGGACACACTTTTTGAACCTGATTCAATGCAATTTCAAATTTGTCTCTACCAATCAAGGTGTCTTCACAGCACAAGGTTCTTAGGAGTACAATGCACAATAGTGATACATGTTAAATGCTGAACTAGCAGTGAGAACCAAGATTCTGTATGTGCAAATGGACATACTTTCTGAAACTGATTCAATGCAATATCAAATTTGTCTCTAAGAATCAAGGTGTCTTCACATCACATTGGTCTTAAGAGTACAATTCACAATAGTGATACATGTTAAATCCTGAACTCGCAGTAAGAACCAAGATTCTGTATGTGCAAATGGACGCTCTTTCTGAGACTGATTCAATGCAATGTCAAATTTGTCTCTACCAATCAAGGTGTCTTCACATCACATTGTTCTTAAGAGTACAATTCACCATACTGATACATGTTAAATACTGAACTCGCAGTAAGAACCAAGATTCTCTATGTGCAAATGGACACTCTATCTGAAACTGATTCAATGCAATGTCAAATTTGTATCTACAAATCAAGGTGACTTCACAGCACAAGGTTCTTAGGAGTACAATGCACAATAGTGATACATGTTAAATGCTGAACTAGCAGTGAGAACCAAGATTCTGTATATGCAAATGGACATACTTTCTGAAACTGATTCAATGCAATATCAAATTTGTCTCTACCAATCAAGGTGTCTTCACAGTAGAAGGTTTTAAGGAGTACAATGTACAATAGTGATACATGTTAAATACTGAACTAGCAGTAAGAACCAAGATTCTCAGTGTGCAAATGGACACACTTTTTGAACCTGATTCAATGCAATTTCAAATTTGTCTCTACCAATCAAGGTGTCTTCACAGCACAAGGTTCTTAGGAGTACAATGCACAATAGTGATACATGTTAAATGCTGAACTAGCAGTGAGAACCAAGATTCTGTATGTGCAAATGGACATACTTTCTGAAACTGATTCAATGCAATATTAAATTTGTCTCTAAGAATCAAGGTGTCTTCACATCACATTCTTCTTAAGAGTACAATTCACAATAGTGATACATGTTAAATCCTGAACTCGCAGGAAGAACCAAGATTCTGTATGTGCAAATGGACGCTCTACCTGAAACTGATTCAATGCAATGTCAAATTTGTCTCTACCAATCAAGGTGTCGTCACAGCACAAGGTTCTTAGGAGTACAATTTACCATATTGATACATGTTAAATGCTGAACTAGCAGTAAGAACCAAGATTCTCTATGTGCAAATGGACACACTTTCTGAACCTGATTCAATGCAATGTCAAATTTGTCTCTACCAATCAAGGTGACTTCACAGCACAAGGTTCTTAGGAGTACAATGCACAATAGTGATACATGTTAAATGCTGAACAAGCAGTGAGAACCAAGATTCTGTATATGCAAATGGACATACTTTCTGAAACTGATTCAATGCAATATCAAATTTGTCTCTACCAATCAAGGTGTCTTCACAGTAGAAGGTTTTAAGGAGTACAATGTACAATAGTGATACATGTTAAATGCTGAACTAGCAGTAAGAACCAAGATTCTCAATGTGCAAATGGACACACTTTTTGAACCTGATTCAATGCAATTTCAAATTTGTCTCTACCAATCAAGGTGTCTTCACAGCACAAGGTTCTTAGGAGTACAATGCACAATAGTGATACATGTTAAATGCTGAACTAGCAGTGAGAACCAAGATTCTGTATGTGCAAATGGACATACTTTCTGAAACTGATTCAATGCAATATCAAATTTGTCTCTAAGAATCAAGGTGTCTTCACATCACATTGTTCTTAAGAGTACAATTCACCATAGTGATACATGTTAAATCCTGAACTCGCAGTAAGAACCAAGATTCTGTATGTGCAAATGGACACACTTTCTGAACCTGATTCAGTGCAATGTCAAATTTGTCTCTACCAATCAAGGTGATTTCACACCACAAGGTTCTTAGGAGTACAATGCCCAATAGTGATATATGTTAAATGCTGAACTAGCGGTGAGAACCAAGATTCTGTATATGCAAATGGACATACTTTCTGAAACTGATTCAGTGCAATATCAAATTTGTCTCTACCAATCAAGGTGTCTTCACAGCACAAGGTTCTAAGGAGTACAATGTACAATAGTGATACATGTTAAATGCTGAACTAACAGTAAGAACCAAGATTCTCAATGTGCAAATGGACACACTTTTTGAACCTGATTCAATGCAATTTCAAGTTTGTCTCTACCAATCAAGGTGTCTTCACAGCACAAGGTTCTTAGGAGTACAATGCACAATAGTGATACATGTTAAATGCTGAACTAACAGTGAGAACCAAGATTCTGTATGTGCAAATGGACATACTTTCTGAAACTGATTCAATGCAATATCAAATTTGTCTCTACCAATCAAGGTGTCTTCACAGTAGAAGGTTCTAAGGAGTACAATGTACAGTAGTGATACATGTTAAATGCTGAACTAGCAGTAAGAACCAAGATTCTCAATGTGCAAATGGACACACTTTTTGAACCTGATTCAATGCAATTTCAAATTTGCCTCTACCAATCAAGGTGTCTTCACAGCACAAGGTTCTTAGGAGTACAATGCACAATAGTGATACATGTTAAATGCTGAACTAGCAGTGAGAACCAAGATTCTGTATGTGCAAATGGACATACTTTCTGAAACTGATTCAATGCAATGTCAAATTTGTCTCTACCAATCAAGGTGTCGTCACAGCACAAGGTTCTTAGGAGTACTATTTACCATATTGATACATGTTAAATGCTGAACTAGCAGAAAGAACCAAGATTCTCTATGTGCAAATGGACACACTTTCTGAATCTGATTCAATGCAATGTCAAATTTGTCTCTACCAATCAAGGTGTCTTCACAGCACAATGTTCTTAGGAGTCCAATGCACAATAGTGATACGTGTTAAATGCTGAACTATCCGTGAGAACCAAGATTCTGTATATGCAAATGGACATACTTTCTGAAACTGATTCAATGCAATATTAAATTTGTCTCTAAGAATCAAGGTGTCTTCACATCACATTCTTCTTAAGAGTACAATTCACAATAGTGATACATGTTAAATCCTGAACTCGCAGGAAGAACCAAGATTCTGTATGTGCAAATGGACGCTCTACCTGAAACTGATTCAATGCAATGTCAAATTTGTCTCTACCAATCAAGGTGTCGTCACAGCACAAGGTTCTTAGGAGTACAATTTACCATATTGATACATGTTAAATGCTGAACTAGCAGTAAGAACCAAGATTCTCTATGTGCAAATGGACACACTTTCTGAACCTGATTCATTGCAATGTCAAATTTGTCTCTACCAATCAAGGTGACTTCACAGCACAAGGTTCTTAGGAGTACAATGCACAATAGTGATACATGTTAAATGCTGAACAAGCAGTGAGAACCAAGATTCTGTATATGCAAATGGACATACTTTCTGAAATTGATTCAATGCAATATCAAATTTGTCTCTACCAATCAAGGTGTCTTCACAGTAGAAGGTTTTAAGGAGTACAATGTACAATAGTGATACATGTTAAATGCTGAACTAGCAGTAAGAACCAAGATTCTCAATGTGCAAATGGACACACTTTTTGAACCTGATTCAATGCAATTTCAAATTTGTCTCTACCAATCAAGGTGTCTTCACAGCACAAGGTTCTTAGGAGTACAATGCACAATAGTGATACATGTTAAATGCTGAACTAGCAGTGAGAACCAAGATTCTGTATGTGCAAATGGAAATACTTTCTGAAACTGATTCAATGCAATATCAAATTTGTCTCTAAGAATCAAGGTGTCTTCACATCACATTGTTCTTAAGAGTACAATTCACCATAGTGATACATGTTAAATCCTGAACTCGCAGTAAGAACCAAGATTCTGTATGTGCAAATGGACACACTTTCTGAACCTGATTCAGTGCAATGTCAAATTTGTCTCTACCAATCAAGGTGATTTCACACCACAAGGTTCTTAGGAGTACAATGCCCAATAGTGATATATGTTAAATGCTGAACTAGCAGTGAGAACCAAGATTCTGTATATGCAAATGGACATACTTTCTGAAACTGATTCAGTGCAATATCAAATTTGTCTCTACCAATCAAGGTGTCTTCACAGCACAAGGTTCTAAGGAGTACAATGTACAATAGTGATACATGTTAAATGCTGAACTAACAGTAAGAACCAAGATTCTCAATGTGCTAATGGACACACTTTTTGAACCTGATTCAATGCAATTTCAAGTTTGTCTCTACCAATCAAGGTGTCTTCACAGCACAAGGTTCTTAGGAGTACAATGCACAATAGTGATACATGTTAAATGCTGAACTAGCAGTGAGAACCAAGATTCTGTATGTGCAAATGGACATACTTTCTGAAACTGATTCAATGCAATATCAAATTTGTCTCTACCAATCAAGGTGTCTTCACAGTAGAAGGTTCTAAGGAGTACAATGTACAGTAGTGATACATGTTAAATGCTGAACTAGCAGTAAGAACCAAGATTCTCAATGTGCAAATGGACACACTTTTTGAACCTGATTCAATGCAATTTCAAATTTGCCTCTACCAATCAAGGTGTCTTCACAGCACAAGGTTCTTAGGAGTACAATGCACAATAGTGATACATGTTAAATGCTGAACTAGCAGTGAGAACCAAGATTCTGTATGTGCAAATGGACATACTTTCTGAAACTGATTCAATGCAATGTCAAATTTGTCTCTACCAATCAAGGTGTCGTCACAGCACAAGGTTCTTAGGAGTACTATTTACCATATTGATACATGTTAAATGCTGAACTAGCAGAAAGAACCAAGATTCTCTATGTGCAAATGGACACACTTTCTGAATCTGATTCAATGCAATGTCAAATTTGTCTCTACCAATCAAGGTGTCTTCACAGCACAATGTTCTTAGGAGTACAATGCACAATAGTGATACGTGTTAAATGCTGAACTATCCGTGAGAACCAAGATTCTGTATATGCAAATGGACATACTTTCTGAAACTGATTCAATGCAATATCAAATTTGTCTCTACCAATCAAGGTGTCTTCACAGCACAAGGTTCTAAGGAGTACAATGTACAATAGTGATACATGTTAAATGCTGAACTAGCAGTAAGAACCAAGATTCTCAATGTGCAAATGGACACACTTTTTGAACCTGATTCAATGCAATTTCAAATTTGTCTCTACCAATCAAGGTGTCTTCACAGCACAAGGTTCTTAGGAGTACAATGCACAATAGTGATACATGTTAAATGGTGAACTAGCAGTGAGAACCAAGATTCTGTATGTGCAAATGGACATACTTTCTGAAACTGATTCAATGCAATATCAAATTTGTCTCTAAGAATCAAGGTGTCTTCACATCACATTGGTCTTAAGAGTACAATTCACAATAGTGATACATGTTAAATCCTGAACTCGCAGTAAGAACCAAGATTCTGTATGTGCAAATGGACGCTCTTTCTGAGACTGATTCAATGCAATGTCAAATTTGTCTCTACCAATCAAGGTGTCTTCACATCACATTGTTCTTAAGAGTACAATTCACCATAGTGATACATGTTAAATACTGAACTCGCAGTAAGAACCAAGATTCTCTATGTGCAAATGGACACTCTATCTGAAACTGATTCAATGCAATGTCAAATTTGTATCTACAAATCAAGGTGACTTCACAGCACAAGGTTCTTAGGAGTACAATGCACAATAGTGATACATGTTAAATGCTGAACTAGCAGTGAGAACCAAGATTCTGTATATGCAAATGGACATACTTTCTGAAACTGATTCAATGCAATATCAAATTTGTCTCTACCAATCAAGGTGTCTTCACAGTAGAAGGTTTTAAGGAGTACAATGTACAATAGTGATACATGTTAAATACTGAACTAGCAGTAAGAACCAAGATTCTCAGTGTGCAAATGGACACACTTTTTGAACCTGATTCAATGCAATTTCAAATTTGTCTCTACCAATCAAGGTGTCTTCACAGCACAAGGTTCTTAGGAGTACAATGCACAATAGTGATACATGTTAAATGCTGAACTAGCAGTGAGAACCAAGATTCTGTATGTGCAAATGGACATACTTTCTGAAACTGATTCAATGCAATATTAAATTTGTCTCTAAGAATCAAGGTGTCTTCACATCACATTCTTCTTAAGAGTACAATTCACAATAGTGATACATGTTAAATCCTGAACTCGCAGGAAGAACCAAGATTCTGTATGTGCAAATGGACGCTCTTTCTGAAACTGATTCAATGCAATGTCAAATTTGTCTCTACCAATCAAGGTGTCGTCACAGCACAAGGTTCTTAGGAGTACAATTTACCATATTGATACATGTTAAATGCTGAACTACCAGTAAGAACCAAGATTCTCTATGTGCAAATGGACACACTTTCTGAACCTGATTCAATGCAATGTCAAATTTGTCTCTACCAATCAAGGTGACTTCACAGCACAAGGTTCTTAGGAGTACAATGCACAATAGTGATACATGTTAAATGCTGAACTAGCAGTGAGAACCAAGATTCTGTATATGCAAATGGACATACTTTCTGAAACTGATTCAATGCAATATCAAATTTGTCTCTACCAATCAAGGTGTCTTCACAGTAGAAGGTTTTAAGGAGTACAATGTACAATAGTGATACATGTTAAATGCTGAACTAGCAGTAAGAACCAAGATTCTCAATGTGCAAATGGACACACTTTTTGAACCTGATTCAATGCAATTTCAAATTTGTCTCTACCAATCAAGGTGTCTTCACAGCACAAGGTTCTTAGGAGTACAATGCACAATAGTGATACATGTTAAATGGTGAACTAGCAGTGAGAACCAAGATTCTGTATGTGCAAATGCACATACTTTCTGAAACTGATTCAATGCAATATCAAATTTGTCTCTAAGAATCAAGGTGTCTTCACATCACATTGTTCTTAAGAGTACAATTCACCATAGTGATACATGTTAAATCCTGAACTCGCAGTAAGAACCAAGATTCTGTATGTGCAAATGGACACTCTATCTGAAACTGATTCAATGCAAGGTCAAATTTATATCTACAAATCAAGGTGTCTTCATAGCACAAGGTTCTTAGGAGTACAATTCACCATAGTGATACATTTTAAATGCTGAACTAGCAGTAAGAACCAAGATTCTCAATGTGCAAATGGACACTCTATCTGAAACTGATTCAATGCAATGTCAAATTTGTCTCTACCAATCAATGTGTCTTCACAGCACAAGGTTCTTAGGAGTACAATGCACAATAGTGATACATGTTAAATGCTGAAGTAGCAGTGAGAACCAAGATTCTGTATGTGGAAATGGACATACTTTCTGAAACTGATTCAATGCAATATCAAATTTGTCTCTACCAATCAAGGTGTCTTCATAGCACAAGGTTCTTAGGAGTACAATGCACAATAGTGATACATGTTAAAAGTTGAACTAGCAGTGAGAACCAAGATTCTGTATGTGGAAATGGACATACTTTCTGAAACTGATTCAATGCAATATCAGATTTGTCTCTACCAATCAAGGTGTCTTCACATCACATTGTTCTTAAGAGTACAATTCACCATAGTGATACATGTTAAATCCTGAACTCGCAGTAAGAACCAAGATTCTGTATGTGCAAATGGACACTCTATCTGAAACTGATTCAATGCAATGTCAAATTTGTATCTACCAATCAAGGTGTCTTCACAGCACAAGGTTCTTAGGAGTACAATTCACCATAGTGATACATGTTAAATGCTGAACTACCAGTAAGAACCAAGATTTTCAATGTGCAAATGGACACTCTATCTGAAACTGATTCAATGCAATGTCAAATTTGTCTCTACCAATCAAGGTGTCTTCACAGCACAAGGTTCTTAGGAGGACAATGCACAATAGTGATACATTTTAAATGCTGAACTAGCAGTGAGAACCAAGATTCTGTATGTGGAAATGGACATACTTTCTGAAACTGATTCAATGCAATATCAAATTTGTCTCTACCAATCAAGGTGTCTTCATAGCACAAGGTTCTTAGGAGTACAATGCACAATAGTGATACATGTTAAATGCTGAACTAGCAGTGAGATCCAAGATTCTGTATTTGCAAATGGACAAACTTTCTGAAACTGATTCAATGCAATATCAAATTTGTCTCTACCAATCAAGGTATCTTCACATCAAATTGCTCTTAAGAGTACAATTCACAATAGTGATAAATGTTAAATCCTGTACTCGCAGTAAGAACCAAGATTCTGTATGTGCAAATGGACGCTCTATCTGAAACTGATTCAATGCAATGTCAAATTTGTCTCTACCAATCAAGGTGTCTTCACAGCACAAGGTTCTTAGGAGTACAATGCACAATAGTGATACATGTTAAATGCTGAACTAGCAGTGAGAACCAAGATTCTGTATGTGCAAATGGACATACTTTCTGAAACTGATTCAATGCAATGTTAAATTTGTCTCTACCAATCAAGGTGTCTTCACACCACAAGGTTCTTAGGAGTATAATGCACCATAGTCATGCATGTTAAATGCTGAACTAGCAGTGACAACCACGATTCTGTATGTGCAAATGGACATACTTTCTGAAACTAATTCAATGCAATATCAAATTTGTCTCTCCCAATCAAGGTGTCTTCACATCACATTGTTCTTAAGAGTACAATTCACAATAGTGATGCATGTTAAATCCTGAACTCGCAGTAAGAACCAAGATTCTGTATGTGCAAATGGACGCTCTACCTGAAACTGATTCAATGCAATGTCAAATTTGTCTCTACCAATCAAGGTGTCTTCACAGCACAAGATTCTTAGGAGTACAATTCACCATAGTGATACATGTTAAATGCTGAACTAGCAGTAAGAACCAAGATTCTCAATGTGCAAATGGACACACTTTCTGAACCTGATTCAGTGCAATGTCAAATTTGTCTCTACCAATCAAGGTGTCTTCACCGCACAAGGTTCTTAGGAGTAAAAGGCACAATAGTGATACATGTTAAATGCTGAACTAGGAGTGAGAACCAAGATTCTGTATGTGCAAATGGACATACTTTCTGAAACTGATTCAATGCAATATCAAATTTGTCTGTACCTATCAGGGTGTCTTCACATCACATTGTAATCAAGAGTACAATTAACATTGTGATACATGTTAAATCCTGAAATAGCAGTAAGAACCAAGATTCTGTATGTGCAAATGGACACTCTATCTGAAACTGATTCAATGCAACGTCAAATTTGTCTCTACCAATCAAGGTGTCTTCACAGCACAAGGATCTTCGGAGTACAATGCACAATAGTGATACAAGTTAAATGCTAAACTAGCAGTGAGAACCAAGATTCTGTATGTGCAAATGGATATACTTTCTGAAACTGATTAAATGCAATATCAAATTTGTCTCTACCAATCAAGGTGTCTTCATAGCACAAGGTTCTTAGGAGTACAATGCACAATAGTGATACATGTTAAATCCTGAACTCGCAGAAAGAACCAAGATTCTGAAGGTGTAAATGGACACTCTTTCTGAAACTGATTCAATGCAATGTCAAATTTATCTCTATCAATCAAGGTGTCTTCACAGGACAAGGTTCTGAGGAGTACAATTAACTATAGTGATACAAGTTAAAGCCTGAACTCGTAGTAAGAACCAAGATTCTGTATGTGCAAATGGACACTCTTTCCGGAACTGATTCAATGCAATGTCAAATTTTTCTCCATCAATCAAGGTGCCTTCACAGCACAAGGTTCTTAGGAGTACAATGCACAATAGTGATACATGTTAAATGCTGAACTAGAAGTCAGAACCAAGATTGTGAATGTGCAAATGGACATACTTTCTGAAACTGATTCAATGCAATGTCAACTTCCTCTCTACCAATCAAGGTGTCTTCACACCACAAGGTTCTTAGGAGTACAATGCACCATAGTGATGCATGTTAAATGCTGAACTAGCAGTGAGAACCAAGATTCTGTATGTGCAAATGGACATACTTTCTGAAACTGATTCAATGCAATGTCAAATTTGTCTCTCCCAATCAAGGTGTCTTCACATCACATTGTTCTTAACAGTACAATTCACAATAGTGATGCATGTCAAATCCTGAACTCGCAGTAAGAACCAAGATTCTGTATGTGCAAATGGACGCTCTACCTGAAACTGATTCAATGCAATGTCAAATTTGTCTCTACCAATCAAGGTGTCGTCACAGCACAAGGTTCTTAGGATTACAATTTACCATAGTGATACATGTTAAATGATGAACTAGCAGTAAGAACCAAGATTCTCAATGTGCAAATGGACACACTTCCTCAACCTGATTCAGTGCAATGTCAAATTTGTCTCTACCAATCAAGGTGTCTTCACAGCACAAGGTTCTTAGGAGTAAAAGGCACAATAGTGATACATGTTAAATGCTGAACTAGCAGTGAGAACCAAGATTCTGTATGTGCAAAGGGACATACTTTCCGAAACTGATTCAATGCAATATCAAATTTGTCTGTACCTATCAGGGTGTCTTCACATCACATTGTAATCAAGGCCACAATTAACATTGTGATACATGTTAATTCCTGAACTCGCAGTAAGAACCAAGATTCTGTAGGTGCAAATGGACACTCTATCTGAAACTGATTCAATGCAATGCCAAATTTGTATCTACAAATCAAGGTGTCTTCACAGCACAAGGTTTTTAGGAGTACAATTCAACATAGTGATACATGTTAAATGCTGAACTAGCAGTAATAACCAAAATTCTCAATGTGCAAATGGACACTCTATCTGAAACTGATTCAAAGCAATGTCAAATTTGTCTCTACCAATCAAGGTGTCTTCACAGCACAAGGTTCTTAGGAGTACAATGCACAATAGTGATACATGTTAAATGCTGAACTAGCAGTGAGAACCAAGATTCTGTATGTGCAAATGGACATACTTTCTGAAACTGATTCAATGCAATATCAAATTTGTCTCTACCAATCAAGGTGTCTTCACATCACATTGTTCTTAAGAGTATAATTCACAATAGTGATACATGTTAAATCCTGAACTCGCAGTAAGAACCAAGATTCTGTATGTGCAAATGGACATACTTTCTGAACCTGATTCAATGCAATATCAAATGTGTCTCTAAGAATCAATGTGTCTTCACATCACATTGTTCTTAAGAGTACAATTCACCATAGTGATACATGTTAAATCCTGAACTCGCAGTAAGAACTAAGATTGTGAATGTGCAAATGGACACTCTATCTGAAACTGATTCAATGCAATGTCAAATTTGTATCTTCAAATCAAGGTGTCTTCATAGCACAAGGTTCTTAGGAGTACAATTCACCATAGTGATACATGTTAAATGCTGAACTAGCAGTAAGAACCAAGATTCTCAATGTGCAAATGGACACTCTATCTGAAACTGATTCAATGCAATGTCAAATTTGTCTCTACCAATCAAGGTGTCTTCACAGCACAAGGTTCTAAGGAGTACAATGTACAATAGTGATACATGTTAAATGCTGAACTAGCAGTAAGAACCAGGATTCTCAATGTGCAAATGGACACACTTTTTGAACCTGATTCAATGCAATTTCAAATTTGTCTCTACCAATCAAGGTGTCTTCACAGCACAAGGTTCTTAGGAGTACAATGCACAATAGTGATACATGTTAAATGCTGAACTAGCAGTGAGAACCAAGATTCTGTATGTGCAAATGGACATACTTTCTGAAACTGATTCAATGCAATATCAAATTTGTCTCTAAGAATCAAGGTGTCTTCACATCACATTGTTCTTAAGAGTACAATTCACAATAGTGATACATGTTAAATCCTGAACTCGCAGGAAGAACCAAGATTTTGTATGTGCAAATGGACGCTCTTTCTGAAACTGATTCAATGCAATGTCAAATTTGTCTCTACCAATCAAGGTGTCGTCACAGCACAAGGTTCTTAGGAGTACAATTTACCATATTGATACATGTTAAATGCTGAACTAGCAGTAAGAACCAAGATTCTCTATGTGCAAATGGACACACTTTCTGAACCTGATTCAATGCAATGTCAAATTTGTCTCTACCAATCAAGGTGTCTTCACAGCACAAGGTTCTTAGGAGTACAATGCACAATAGTGATACATGTTAAATGCTGAACTAGCAGTGAGAACCAAGATTCTGTATGTGCAAATGGACATACTTTCTGAAACTGATTCAATGCAATATCAAATTTGTCTCTAAGAATCAAGGTGTCTTCACATCACATTGGTCTTAAGAGTACAATTCACCATAGTGATACATGTTAAATCCTGAACTCGCAGTAAGAACTAAGATTCTGTATATGCAAATGGACACTCTATCTGAAACTGATTCAATGCAATGTCAAATTTGTATCTTCAAATCAAGGTGTCTTCATAGCACAAGGTTCTTAGGAGTACAATTCACCATAGTGATACATGTTAAATGCTGAACTAGCAGTAAGAACCAAGATTCTCAATGTGCAAATGGACACTCTATCTGAAACTGAATCAATGCAATGTCAAATTTGTCTCTACCAATCAAGGTGTCTTCACAGCAGAAGGTTCTAAGGAGTACAATGTACAATACTGATACATGTTAAATGCTGAACTTGCAGTAAGAACCAAGATTCTCAATGTGCAAATGGACACACTTTTTGAACCTGATTCAATGCAATTTCAAATTTGTCTCTACCAATCAAGGTGTCTTCACAGCACAAGGTTCTTAGGAGTACAATGCACAATAGTGATACATGTTAAATGCTGAACTAGCAGTGAGAACCAAGATTCTGTATGTGCAAATGGATATACTTTCTGAAACTGATTCAATGCAATATCAAATTTGTCTCTAAGAATCAAGGTGTCTTCACATCACATTGTTCTTAAGAGTACAATTCACAATAGTGATACATGTTAAATCCTGAACTCGCAGGAAGAACCAAGATTCTGTATGTGCAAATGGACACTCTTTCTGAAACTGATTCAATGCAATGTCAAATTTGTCTCTACCAATCAAGGTGTCGTCACAGCACAAGGTTCTTAGGAGTACAATTTACCATATTGATACATGTTAAATGCTGAACTAGCAGTAACAACCAAGATTCTGTATGTGGAAATGGACATACTTTCTGAAACTCATTCAATGCAATATCAAATTTGTCTCTACCAATCAAGATGTCTTCACATCACATTGTTCTTAAGAGTACAATTCACCATAGTGATACATGTTAAATCCTGAACTCGCAGTAAGAACCAAGATTCTGTATGTGCAAATGGACACTCTATCTGAAACTGATTCAATGCAATGTCAAATTTGTATCTACCAATCAAGGTGTCTTAACAGCACAAGGTTCTTAGGAGTACAATTCACCATAGTGATACATGTTAAATGCTGAACTACCAGTAAGAACCAAGATTTTCAATGTGCAAATGGACACTCTATCTGAAACTGATTCAATGCAATGTCAAATTTGTCTCTACCAATCAAGGTGTCTTCACAGCACAAGGTTCTTAGGAGGACAATGCACAATAGTGATACATGTTAAATGCTGAACTAGCAGTGAGAACCAAGATTCTGTATGTGGAAATGGACATACTTTCTGAAACTGATTCAATGCAATATCAAATTTGTCTCTACCAATCAAGGTGTCTTCATAGCACAAGGTTCTTAGGAGTACAATGCACAATAGTGATACATGTTAAATGCTGAACTAGCAGTGAGATCCAAGATTCTGTATTTGCAAATGGACAAACTTTCTGAAACTGATTCAATGCAATATCAAATTTGTCTCTACCAATTAAGGTATCTTCACATCAAATTGCTCTTAAGAGTACAATTCACAATAGTGATACATGTTAAATCCTGAACTCGCAGTAAGAACCAAGATTCTGTATGTGCAAATGGACGCTCTATCTGAAACTGATTCAATGCAATGTCAAATTTGTCTCTACCAATCAAGGTGTCGTCACAGCACAAGGATCTTAGGAGTACAATGCACAATAGTGATACATGTTAAATGCTGAACTAGCAGTGAGAACCAAGATTCTGTATGTGCAAATGGACATACTTTCTGAAACTGATTCAATGCAATGTTAAATTTGTCTCTACCAATCAAGGTGTCTTCACACCACAAGGTTCTTAGGAGTACAATGCACCATAGTCATGCATGTTAAATGCTGAACTAGCAGTGACAACCACAATTCTGTATGTGCAAATGGACATACTTTCTGAAACTGATTCAATGCAATATCAAATTTGTCTCTCCCAATCAAGGTGTCTTCACAGCACAAGGTTCTTAGGAGTACAATGCACAATAGTGATGCATGTTAAATCCTGAACTCGCAGTAAGAGCCAAGATTCTGTATGTGCAAATGGACGCTCTACCTGAAACTGATTCAATGCAATGTCAAATTTGTCTCTACCAATCAAGGTGTCGTCACAGCACAAGGTTCTTAGGAGTACAATTTACCATATTGATACATGTTAAATGCTGAACTAGCAGTAAGAACCAAGATTCTCTATGTGCAAATGGACATACTTTCTGAAACTGATTCAATGCAATATCAAATGTGTCTCTAAGAATCAAGGTGTCTTCACATCACATTGTTCTTAAGAGTACAATTCACCATAGTGATACATGTTAAATACTGAACTAGCAGTGAGAACCAAGATTCTGTATGTGGAAATGGACACACTTTCTGAACCTGATTCAATGCAATGTCAAATTTGTCTCTACCAATCAAGGTGTCTTCACAGCACAAGGTTCTTAGGAGTACAATGCACAATAGTGATACATGTTAAATGCTGAACTAGCAGTGAGAACCAAGATTCTGTATGTGCAAATGGACATACTTTCTGAAACTGATTCAATGCAATATCAAATTTGTCTCTAAGAATCAAGGTGTCTTCACATCACATTGGTCTTAAGAGTACAATTCACAATAGTGATACATGTTAAATCCTGAACTCGCAGTAAGAACCAAGATTCTGTATGTGCAAATGGACGCTCTTTCTGAGACTGATTCAATGCAATGTCAAATTTGTCTCTACCAATCAAGGTGTCGTCACAGCACAAGGTTCTTAGGAGTACAATTTACCATATTGATACATGTTAAATGCTGAACTAGCAGTAAGAACCAAGATTCTCAGTGTGCAAATGGACACACTTTCTGAACCTGATTCAATGCAATGTCAAATTTGTCTCTACCAATCAAGGTGTCTTCACAGCACAAGGTTCTTAGGAGTACAATGCACAATAGTGATACATGTTAAATGCTGAACTAGCAGTGAGAACCAAGATTCTGTATGTGCAAATGGACATACTTTCTGAAACTGATTCAATGCAATATCAAATTTGTCTCTAAGAATCAAGGTGTCTTCACATCACATTGGTCTTAAGAGTACAATTCACCATAGTGATACATGTTAAATCCTGAACTCGCAGTAAGAACTAAGATTCTGTATATGCAAATGGACACTCTATCTGAAACTGATTCAATGCAATGTCAAATTTGTATCTTCAAATCAAGGTGTCTTCATAGCACAAGGTTCTTAGGAGTACAATTCACCATAGTGATACATGTTAAATGCTGAACTAGCAGTAAGAACCAAGATTCTCAATGTGCAAATGGACACTCTATCTGAAACGGAATCAATGCAATGTCAAATTTGTCTCTACCAATCAAGGTGTCTTCACAGCAGAAGGTTCTAAGGAGTACAATGTACAATAGTGATACATGTTAAATGCTGAACTTGCAGTAAGAACCAAGATTCTCAATGTGCAAATGGACACACTTTTTGAACCTGATTCAATGCAATTTCAAATTTGTCTCTACCAATCAAGGTGTCTTCACAGCACAAGGTTCTTAGGAGTACAATGCACAATAGTGATACATGTTAAATGCTGAACTAGCAGTGAGAACCAAGATTCTGTATGTGCAAATGGATATACTTTCTGAAACTGATTCAATGCAATATCAAATTTGTCTCTAAGAATCAAGGTGTCTTCACATCACATTGTTCTTAAGAGTACAATTCACAATAGTGATACATGTTAAATCCTGAACTCGCAGGAAGAACCAAGATTCTGTATGTGCAAATGGACACTCTTTCTGAAACTGATTCAATGCAATGTCAAATTTGTCTCTACCAATCAAGGTGTCGTCACAGCACAAGGTTCTTAGGAGTACAATTTACCATATTGATACATGTTAAATGCTGAACTAGCAGTAACAACCAAGATTCTGTATGTGGAAATGGACATACTTTCTGAAACTCATTCAATGCAATATCAAATTTGTCTCTACCAATCAAGGTGTCTTCACATCACATTGTTCTTAAGAGTACAATTCACCATAGTGATACATGTTAAATCCTGAACTCGCAGTAAGAACCAAGATTCTGTATGTGCAAATGGACACTCTATCTGAAACTGATTCAATGCAATGTCAAATTTGTATCTACCAATCAAGGTGTCTTAACAGCACAAGGTTCTTAGGAGTACAATTCACCATAGTGATACATGTTAAATGCTGAACTACCAGTAAGAACCAAGATTTTCAATGTGCAAATGGACACTCTATCTGAAACTGATTCAATGCAATGTCAAATTTGTCTCTACCAATCAAGGTGTCTTCACAGCACAAGGTTCTTAGGAGGACAATGCACAATAGTGATACATGTTAAATGCTGAACTAGCAGTGAGAACCAAGATTCTGTATGTGGAAATGGACATACTTTCTGAAACTGATTCAATGCAATATCAAATTTGTCTCTACCAATCAAGGTGTCTTCATAGCACAAGGTTCTTAGGAGTACAATGCACAATAGTGATACATGTTAAATGCTGAACTAGCAGTGAGATCCAAGATTCTGTATTTGCAAATGGACAAACTTTCTGAAACTGATTCAATGCAATATCAAATTTGTCTCTACCAATTAAGGTATCTTCACATCAAATTGCTCTTAAGAGTACAATTCACAATAGTGATACATGTTAAATCCTGAACTCGCAGTAAGAACCAAGATTCTGTATGTGCAAATGGACGCTCTATCTGAAACTGATTCAATGCAATGTCAAATTTGTCTCTACCAATCAAGGTGTCGTCACAGCACAAGGTTCTTAGGAGTACAATGCACAATAGTGATACATGTTAAATGCTGAACTAGCAGTGAGAACCAAGATTCTGTATGTGCAAATGGACATACTTTCTGAAACTGATTCAATGCAATGTTAAATTTGTCTCTACCAATCAAGGTGTCTTCACACCACAAGGTTCTTAGGAGTACAATGCACCATAGTCATGCATGTTAAATGCTGAACTAGCAGTGACAACCACAATTCTGTATGTGCAAATGGACATACTTTCTGAAACTGATTCAATGCAATATCAAATTTGTCTCTCCCAATCAAGGTGTCTTCACAGCACAAGGTTCTTAGGAGTACAATGCACAATAGTGATGAATGTTAAATCCTGAACTCGCAGTAAGAACCAAGATTCTGTATGTGCAAATGGACGCTCTACCTGAAACTGATTCAATGCAATGTCAAATTTGTCTCTACCAATCAAGGTGTCGTCACAGCACAAGGTTCTTAGGAGTACAATTTACCATATTGATACATGTTAAATGCTGAACTAGCAGTAAGAACCAAGATTCTCTATGTGCAAATGGACATACTTTCTGAAACTGATTCAATGCAATATCAAATGTGTCTCTAAGAATCAAGGTGTCTTCACATCACATTGTTCTTAAGAGTACAATTCACCATAGTGATACATGTTAAATACTGAACTCGCAGTAAGAACCAAGATTCTGTATGTGCAAATGGACACTCTATCTGAAACTGATTCAATGCAATGTCAAATTTGTATCTGCAAATCAAGGTGACTTCACAGCACAAGGTTCTTAGGAGTACAATGCACAATAGTGATACATGTTAAATGCTGAACTAGCAGTGAGAACCAAGATTCTGTATGTGCAAATGGACACTCTATCTGAAACTGATTCAATGCAATGTCAAATTTGTATCTACAAATCAAGGTGACTTCACAGCACAAGGTTCTTAGGAGTACAATGCACAATAGTGATGCATGTTAAATCCTGAACTCGCAGTAAGAACCAAGATTCTGTATGTGCAAATGGACGCTCTACCTGAAACTGATTCAATGCAATGTCAAATTTGTCTCTACCAATCAAGGTGTCGTCACAGCACAAGGTTCTTAGGAGTACAATTTACCATATTGATACATGTTAAATGCTGAACTAGCAGTAAGAACCAAGATTCTCTATGTGCAAATGGACATACTTTCTGAAACTGATTCAATGCAATATCAAATGTGTCTTTAAGAATCAAGGTGTCTTCACATCACATTGTTCTTAAGAGTACAATTCACCATAGTGATACATGTTAAATACTGAACTCGCAGTAAGAACCAAGATTCTGTATGTGCAAATGGACACTCTATCTGAAACTGATTCAATGCAATGTCAAATTTGTATCTACAAATCAAGGTGACTTCACAGCACAAGGTTCTTAGGAGTACAATGCACAATAGTGATACATGTTAAATGCTGAACTAGCAGTGAGAACCAAGATTCTGTATATGCAAATGGACATACTTTCTGAAACTGATTCAATGCAATATCAAATTTGTCTCTACCAATCAAGGTGTCTTCACAGTAGAAGGTTTTAAGGAGTACAATGTACAATAGTGATACATGTTAAATACTGAACTAGCAGTAAGAACCAAGATTCTCAGTGTGCAAATGGACACACTTTTTGAACCTGATTCAATGCAATTTCAAATTTGTCTCTACCAATCAAGCTGTCTTCACAGCACAAGGTTCTTAGGAGTACAATGCACAATAGTGATACATGTTAAATGCTGAACTAGCAGTGAGAACCAAGATTCTGTATGTGCAAATGGACATACTTTCTGAAACTGATTCAATGCAATATCAAATTTGTCTCTACCAATCAAGGTGTCTTCACATCACATTCTTCTTAAGAGTACAATTCACAATAGTGATACATGTTAAATCCTGAATTCGCAGGAAGAACCAAGATTCTGTATGTGCAAATGGACGCTCTTTCTGAAACTGATTCAATGCAATGTCAAATTTGTCTCTACCAATCAAGGTGTCGTCACAGCACAAGGTTCTTCGGAGTACAATTTACCATATTGATACATGTTAAATGCTGAACTAGCAGTAAGAACCAAGATTCTCTATGTGCAAATGGACACACTATCTGAACCTGATTCAATGCAATGTCAAATTTGTCTCTACCAATCAAGGTGACTTCACAGCACAAGGTTCTTAGGAGTACAATGCACAATAGTGATACATGTTAAATGCTGAACTAGCAGTGAGAACCAAGATTCTGTATATGCAAATGGACATACTTTCTGAAACTGATTCAATGCAATATCAAATTTGTCTCTACCAATCAAGGTGTCTTCACAGTAGAAGGTTTTAAGGAGTACAATGTACAATAGTGATACATGTTAAATGCTGAACTAGCAGTAAGAACCAAGATTCTCAATGTGCAAATAAACACACTTTTTGAACCTGATTCAATGCAATTTCAAATTTGTCTCTACCAATCAAGGTGTCTTCACAGCACAAGGTTCTTAGGAGTACAATGCACAATAGTGATACATGTTAAAAGTTGAACTAGCAGTGAGAACCAAGATTCTGTATGTGGAAATGGACATACTTTCTGAAACTGATTCAATGCAATATCAAATTTGTCTCTACCAATCAAGGTGTCTTCACATCACATTGTTCTTAAGAGTACAATTCACCATAGTGATACATGTTAAATCCTGAACTCGCAGTAAGAACCAAGATTCTGTATGTGCAAATGGACACTCTATCTGAAACTGATTCAATGCAATGTCAAATTTGTATCTACCAATCAAGGTGTCTTCACAGCACAAGGTTCTTAGGAGTACAATTCACCATAGTGATACATGTTAAATGCTGAACTACCAGTAAGAACCAAGATTTTCAATGTGCAAATGGACACTCTATCTGAAACTGATTCAATGCAATGTCAAATTTGTCTCTACCAATCAAGGTGTCTTCACAGCACAAGGTTCTTAGGAGGACAATGCACAATAGTGATACATGTTAAATGCTGAACTAGCCGTGAGAACCAAGATTCTGTATGTGGAAATGGACATACTTTCTGAAACTGATTCAATGCAATATCAAATTTGTCTCTACCAATCAAGGTGTCTTCATAGCACAAGGTTCTTAGGAGTACAATGCACAATAGTGATACATGTTAAATGCTGAACTAGCAGTGAGATCCAAGATTCTGTATTTGCAAATGGACAAACTTTCTGAAACTGATTCAATGCAATATCAAATTTGTCTCTACCAATTAAGGTATCTTCACATCAAATTGCTCTTAAGAGTACAATTCACAATAGTGATACATGTTAAATCCTGAACTCGCAGTAAGAACCAAGATTCTGTATGTGCAAATGGACGCTCTACCTGAAACTGATTCAATGCAATGTCAAATTTGTCTCTACCAATCAAGGTGTCGTCACAGCACAAGGTTCTTAGGAGTACAATTTACCATATTGATACATGTTAAATGCTGAACTAGCAGTAAGAACCAAGATTCTCTATGTGCAAATGGACATACTTTCTGAAACTGATTCAATGCAATATCAAATGTGTCTCTAAGAATCAAGGTGTCTTCACATCACATTGTTCTTAAGAGTACAATTCACCATAGTGATACATGTTAAATACTGAACTCGCAGTAAGAACCAAGATTCTGTATGTGCAAATGGACACTCTATCTGAAACTGATTCAATGCAATGTCAAATTTGTATCTGCAAATCAAGGTGACTTCACAGCACAAGGTTCTTAGGAGTACAATGCACAATAGTGATACATGTTAAATGCTGAACTAGCAGTGAGAACCAAGATTCTGTATGTGCAAATGGACACTCTATCTGAAACTGATTCAATGCAATGTCAAATTTGTATCTACAAATCAAGGTGACTTCACAGCACAAGGTTCTTAGGAGTACAATGCACAATAGTGATGCATGTTAAATCCTGAACTCGCAGTAAGAACCAAGATTCTGTATGTGCAAATGGACGCTCTACCTGAAACTGATTCAATGCAATGTCAAATTTGTCTCTACCAATCAAGGTGTCGTCACAGCACAAGGTTCTTAGGAGTACAATTTACCATATTGATACATGTTAAATGCTGAACTAGCAGTAAGAACCAAGATTCTCTATGTGCAAATGGACATACTTTCTGAAACTGATTCAATGCAATATCAAATGTGTCTTTAAGAATCAAGGTGTCTTCACATCACATTGTTCTTAAGAGTACAATTCACCATAGTGATACATGTTAAATACTGAACTCGCAGTAAGAACCAAGATTCTGTATGTGCAAATGGACACTCTATCTGAAACTGATTCAATGCAATGTCAAATTTGTATCTACAAATCAAGGTGACTTCACAGCACAAGGTTCTTAGGAGTACAATGCACAATAGTGATACATGTTAAATGCTGAACTAGCAGTGAGAACCAAGATTCTGTATATGCAAATGGACATACTTTCTGAAACTGATTCAATGCAATATCAAATTTGTCTCTACCAATCAAGGTGTCTTCACAGTAGAAGGTTTTAAGGAGTACAATGTACAATAGTGATACATGTTAAATACTGAACTAGCAGTAAGAACCAAGATTCTCAGTGTGCAAATGGACACACTTTTTGAACCTGATTCAATGCAATTTCAAATTTGTCTCTACCAATCAAGCTGTCTTCACAGCACAAGGTTCTTAGGAGTACAATGCACAATAGTGATACATGTTAAATGCTGAACTAGCAGTGAGAACCAAGATTCTGTATGTGCAAATGGACATACTTTCTGAAACTGATTCAATGCAATATCAAATTTGTCTCTACCAATCAAGGTGTCTTCACATCACATTCTTCTTAAGAGTACAATTCACAATAGTGATACATGTTAAATCCTGAATTCGCAGGAAGAACCAAGATTCTGTATGTGCAAATGGACGCTCTTTCTGAAACTGATTCAATGCAATGTCAAATTTGTCTCTACCAATCAAGGTGTCGTCACAGCACAAGGTTCTTCGGAGTACAATTTACCATATTGATACATGTTAAATGCTGAACTAGCAGTAAGAACCAAGATTCTCTATGTGCAAATGGACACACTATCTGAACCTGATTCAATGCAATGTCAAATTTGTCTCTACCAATCAAGGTGACTTCACAGCACAAGGTTCTTAGGAGTACAATGCACAATAGTGATACATGTTAAATGCTGAACTAGCAGTGAGAACCAAGATTCTGTATATGCAAATGGACATACTTTCTGAAACTGATTCAATGCAATATCAAATTTGTCTCTACCAATCAAGGTGTCTTCACAGTAGAAGGTTTTAAGGAGTACAATGTACAATAGTGATACATGTTAAATGCTGAACTAGCAGTAAGAACCAAGATTCTCAATGTGCAAATAAACACACTTTTTGAACCTGATTCAATGCAATTTCAAATTTGTCTCTACCAATCAAGGTGTCTTCACAGCACAAGGTTCTTAGGAGTACAATGCACAATAGTGATACATGTTAAAAGTTGAACTAGCAGTGAGAACCAAGATTCTGTATGTGGAAATGGACATACTTTCTGAAACTGATTCAATGCAATATCAAATTTGTCTCTACCAATCAAGGTGTCTTCACATCACATTGTTCTTAAGAGTACAATTCACCATAGTGATACATGTTAAATCCTGAACTCGCAGTAAGAACCAAGATTCTGTATGTGCAAATGGACACTCTATCTGAAACTGATTCAATGCAATGTCAAATTTGTATCTACCAATCAAGGTGTCTTCACAGCACAAGGTTCTTAGGAGTACAATTCACCATAGTGATACATGTTAAATGCTGAACTACCAGTAAGAACCAAGATTTTCAATGTGCAAATGGACACTCTATCTGAAACTGATTCAATGCAATGTCAAATTTGTCTCTACCAATCAAGGTGTCTTCACAGCACAAGGTTCTTAGGAGGACAATGCACAATAGTGATACATGTTAAATGCTGAACTAGCCGTGAGAACCAAGATTCTGTATGTGGAAATGGACATACTTTCTGAAACTGATTCAATGCAATATCAAATTTGTCTCTACCAATCAAGGTGTCTTCATAGCACAAGGTTCTTAGGAGTACAATGCACAATAGTGATACATGTTAAATGCTGAACTAGCAGTGAGATCCAAGATTCTGTATTTGCAAATGGACAAACTTTCTGAAACTGATTCAATGCAATATCAAATTTGTCTCTACCAATTAAGGTATCTTCACATCAAATTGCTCTTAAGAGTACAATTCACAATAGTGATACATGTTAAATCCTGAACTCGCAGTAAGAACCAAGATTCTGTATGTGCAAATGGACGCTCTATCTGAAACTGATTCAATGCAATGTCAAATTTGTCTCTACCAATCAAGGTGTCGTCACAGCACAAGGTTCTTAGGAGTACAATGCACAATAGTGATACATGTTAAATGCTGAACTAGCAGTGAGAACCAAGATTCTGTATGTGCAAATGGACATACTTTCTGAAACTGATTCAATGCAATGTTAAATTTGTCTCTACCAATCAAGGTGTCTTCACACCACAAGGTTCTTAGGAGTACAATGCACCATAGTCATGCATGTTAAATGCTGAACTAGCAGTGACAACCACAATTCTGTATGTGCAAATGGACATACTTTCTGAAACTGATTCAATGCAATATCAAATTTGTCTCTCCCAATCAAGGTGTCTTCACAGCACAAGGTTCTTAGGAGTACAATGCACAATAGTGATGAATGTTAAATCCTGAACTCGCAGTAAGAACCAAGATTCTGTATGTGCAAATGGACGCTCTACCTGAAACTGATTCAATGCAATGTCAAATTTGTCTCTACCAATCAAGGTGTCGTCACAGCACAAGGTTCTTAGGAGTACAATTTACCATATTGATACATGTTAAATGCTGAACTAGCAGTAAGAACCAAGATTCTCTATGTGCAAATGGACATACTTTCTGAAACTGATTCAATGCAATATCAAATGTGTCTCTAAGAATCAAGGTGTCTTCACATCACATTGTTCTTAAGAGTACAATTCACCATAGTGATACATGTTAAATACTGAACTCGCAGTAAGAACCAAGATTCTGTATGTGCAAATGGACACTCTATCCGAAACTGATTCAATGCAATGTCAAATTTGTATCTACAAATCAAGGTGACTTCACAGCACAAGGTTCTTAGGAGTACAATGCACAATAGTGATACATGTTAAATGCTGAACTAGCAGTGAGAATCAAGATTCTGTATGTGCAAATGGACACTCTATCTGAAACTGATTCAATGCAATGTCAAATTTGTATCTACAAATCAAGGTGACTTCACAGCACAAGGTTCTTAGGAGTACAATGCACAATAGTGATGCATGTTAAATCCTGAACTCGCAGTAAGAACCAAGATTCTGTATGTGCAAATGGACGCTCTACCTGAAACTGATTCAATGCAATGTCAAATTTGTCTCTACCAATCAAGGTGTCGTCACAGCACAAGGTTCTTAGGAGTACAATTTACCATATTGATACATGTTAAATGCTGAACTAGCAGTAAGAACCAAGATTCTCTATGTGCAAATGGACATACTTTCTGAAACTGATTCAATGCAATATCAAATGTGTCTTTAAGAATCAAGGTGTCTTCACATCACATTGTTCTTAAGAGTACAATTCACCATAGTGATACATGTTAAATACTGAACTCGCAGTAAGAACCAAGATTCTGTATGTGCAAATGGACACTCTATCTGAAACTGATTCAATGCAATGTCAAATTTGTATCTACAAATCAAGGTGACTTCACAGCACAAGGTTCTTAGGAGTACAATGCACAATAGTGATACATGTTAAATGCTGAACTAGCAGTGAGAACCAAGATTCTGTATATGCAAATGGACATACTTTCTGAAACTGATTCAATGCAATATCAAATTTGTCTCTACCAATCAAGGTGTCTTCACAGTAGAAGGTTTTAAGGAGTACAATGTACAATAGTGATACATGTTAAATACTGAACTAGCAGTAAGAACCAAGATTCTCAGTGTGCAAATGGACACACTTTTTGAACCTGATTCAATGCAATTTCAAATTTGTCTCTACCAATCAAGCTGTCTTCACAGCACAAGGTTCTTAGGAGTACAATGCACAATAGTGATACATGTTAAATGCTGAACTAGCAGTGAGAACCAAGATTCTGTATGTGCAAATGGACATACTTTCTGAAACTGATTCAATGCAATATCAAATTTGTCTCTACCAATCAAGGTGTCTTCACATCACATTCTTCTTAAGAGTACAATTCACAATAGTGATACATGTTAAATCCTGAATTCGCAGGAAGAACCAAGATTCTGTATGTGCAAATGGACGCTCTTTCTGAAACTGATTCAATGCAATGTCAAATTTGTCTCTACCAATCAAGGTGTCGTCACAGCACAAGGTTCTTCGGAGTACAATTTACCATATTGATACATGTTAAATGCTGAACTAGCAGTAAGAACCAAGATTCTCTATGTGCAAATGGACACACTTTCTGAACCTGATTCAATGCAATGTCAAATTTGTCTCTACCAATCAAGGTGACTTCACAGCACAAGGTTCTTAGGAGTACAATGCACAATAGTGATACATGTTAAATGCTGAACTAGCAGTGAGAACCAAGATTCTGTATATGCAAATGGACATACTTTCTGAAACTGATTCAATGCAATATCAAATTTGTCTCTACCAATCAAGGTGTCTTCACAGTAGAAGGTTTTAAGGAGTACAATGTACAATAGTGATACATGTTAAATGCTGAACTAGCAGTAAGAACCAAGATTCTCAATGTGCAAATAAACACACTTTTTGAACCTGATTCAATGCAATTTCAAATTTGTCTCTACCAATCAAGGTGTCTTCACAGCACAAGGTTCTTAGGAGTACAATGCACAATAGTGATACATGTTAAATGGTGAACTAGCAGTGAGAACCAAGATTCTGTATGTGCAAATGCACATACTTTCTGAAACTGATTCAATGCAATATCAAATTTGTCTCTAAGAATCAAGGTGTCTTCACATCACATTGTTCTTAAGAGTACAATTCACCATAGTGATACATGTTAAATCCTGAACTCGCAGTAAGAACCAAGATTCTGTATGTGCAAATGGACACTCTATCTGAAACTGATTCAATGCAAGGTCAAATTTATATCTACAAATCAAGGTGTCTTCATAGCACAAGGTTCTTAGGAGTACAATTCACCATAGTGATACATTTTAAATGCTGAACTAGCAGTAAGAACCAAGATTCTCAATGTGCAAATGGACACTCTATCTGAAACTGATTCAATGCAATGTCAAATTTGTCTCTACCAATCAATGTGTCTTCACAGCACAAGGTTCTTAGGAGTACAATGCACAATAGTGATACATGTTAAATGCTGAAGTAGCAGTGAGAACGAAGATTCTGTATATGCAAATGAACATACTTTCTGAAACTGATTCAATGCAATATCAAATTTGTCTCTACCAATCAAGGTGTCTTCATAGCACAAGGTTCTTAGGAGTACAATGCACAATAGTGATACATGTTAAAAGTTGAACTAGCAGTGAGAACCAAGATTCTGTATGTGGAAATGGACATACTTTCTGAAACTGATTCAATGCAATATCAAATTTGTCTCTACCAATCAAGGTGTCTTCACATCACATTGTTCTTAAGAGTACAATTCACCATAGTGATACATGTTAAATCCTGAACTCGCAGTAAGAACCAAGATTCTGTATGTGCAAATGGACACTCTATCTGAAACTGATTCAATGCAATGTCAAATTTGTATCTACCAATCAAGGTGTCTTCACAGCACAAGGTTCTTAGGAGTACAATTCACCATAGTGATACATGTTAAATGCTGAACTACCAGTAAGAACCAAGATTTTCAATGTGCAAATGGACACTCTATCTGAAACTGATTCAATGCAATGTCAAATTTGTCTCTACCAATCAAGGTGTCTTCACAGCACAAGGTTCTTAGGAGGACAATGCACAATAGTGATACATGTTAAATGCTGAACTAGCAGTGAGAACCAAGATTCTGTATGTGGAAATGGACATACTTTCTGAAACTGATTCAATGCAATATCAAATTTGTCTCTACCAATCAAGGTGTCTTCATAGCACAAGGTTCTTAGGAGTACAATGCACAATAGTGATACATGTTAAATGCTGAACTAGCAGTGAGATCCAAGATTCTGTATTTGCAAATGGACAAACTTTCTGAAACTGATTCAATGCAATATCAAATTTGTCTCTACCAATCAACGTATCTTCACATCAAATTGCTCTTAAAAGTACAATTCACAATAGTGATAAATGTTAAATCCTGAACTCGCAGTAAGAACCAAGATTCTGTATGTGCAAATGGACGCTCTATCTGAAACTGATTCAATGCAATGTCAAATTTGTCTCTACCAATCAAGGTGTCTTCACAGCACAAGGTTCTTAGGAGTACAATGCACAATAGTGATACATGTTAAATGCTGAACTAGCAGTGAGAACCAAGATTCTGTATGTGCAAATGGACATACTTTCTGAAACTGATTCAATGCAATGTTAAATTTGTCTCTACCAATCAAGGTGTCTTCACACCACAAGGTTCTTAGGAGTACAATGCACCATAGTCATGCATGTTAAATGCTGAACTAGCAGTGACAACCACGATTCTGTATGTGCAAATGGACATACTTTCTGAAACTGATTCAATGCAATATCAAATTTGTCTCTCCCAATCAAGGTGTCTTCACATCACATTGTTCTTAAGAGTACAATTCACAATAGTGATGCATGTTAAATCCTGAACTCGCAGTAAGAACCAAGATTCTGTATGTGCAAATGGACGCTCTACCTGAAACTGATTCAATGCAATGTCAAATTTGTCTCTACCAATCAAGGTGTCTTCACAGCACAAGATTCTTAGGAGTACAATTCACCATAGTGATACATGTTAAATGCTGAACTAGCAGTAAGAACCAAGATTCTCAATGTGCAAATGGACACACTTTCTGAACCTGATTCAGTGCAATGTCAAATTTGTCTCTACCAATCAAGGTGTCTTCACCGCACAAGGTTCTTAGGAGTAAAAGGCACAATAGTGATACATGTTAAATGCTGAACTAGGAGTGAGAACCAAGATTCTGTATGTGCAAATGGACATACTTTCTGAAACTGATTCAATGCAATATCAAATTTGTCTGTACCTATCAGGGTGTCTTCACATCACATTGTAATCAAGAGTACAATTAACATTGTGATACATGTTAAATCCTGAAATAGCAGTAAGAACCAAGATTCTGTATGTGCAAATGGACACTCTATCTGAAACTGATTCAATGCAACGTCAAATTTGTCTCTACCAATCAAGGTGTCTTCACAGCACAAGGATCTTCGGAGTACAATGCACAATAGTGATACAAGTTAAATGCTAAACTAGCAGTGAGAACCAAGATTCTGTATGTGCAAATGGATATACTTTCTGAAACTGATTAAATGCAATATCAAATTTGTCTCTACCAATCAAGGTGTCTTCATAGCACAAGGTTCTTAGGAGTACAATGCACAATAGTGATACATGTTAAATCCTGAACTCGCAGAAAGAACCAAGATTCTGAAGGTGTAAATGGACACTCTTTCTGAAACTGATTCAATGCAATGTCAAATTTATCTCTATCAATCAAGGTGTCTTCACAGGACAAGGTTCTGAGGAGTACAATTAACTATAGTGATACAAGTTAAAGCCTGAACTCGTAGTAAGAACCAAGATTCTGTATGTGCAAATGGACACTCTTTCCGGAACTGATTCAATGCAATGTCAAATTTTTCTCCATCAATCAAGGTGCCTTCACAGCACAAGGTTCTTAGGAGTACAATGCACAATAGTGATACATGTTAAATGCTGAACTAGAAGTCAGAACCAAGATTGTGAATGTGCAAATGGACATACTTTCTGAAACTGATTCAATGCAATGTCAACTTCCTCTCTACCAATCAAGGTGTCTTCACACCACAAGGTTCTTAGGAGTACAATGCACCATAGTGATGCATGTTAAATGCTGAACTAGCAGTGAGAACCAAGATTCTGTATGTGCAAATGGACATACTTTCTGAAACTGATTCAATGCAATGTCAAATTTGTCTCTCCCAATCAAGGTGTCTTCACATCACATTGTTCTTAACAGTACAATTCACAATAGTGATGCATGTTAAATCCTGAACTCGCAGTAAGAACCAAGATTCTGTATGTGCAAATGGACGCTCTACCTGAAACTGATTCAATGCAATGTCAAATTTGTCTCTACCAATCAAGGTGTCGTCACAGCACAAGGTTCTTAGGATTACAATTTACCATAGTGATACATGTTAAATGCTGAACTAGCAGTAAGAACCAAGATTCTCAATGTGCAAATGGACACACTTCCTCAACCTGATTCAGTGCAATGTCAAATTTGTCTCTACCAATCAAGGTGTCTTCACAGCACAAGGTTCTTAGGAGTAAAAGGCACAATAGTGATACATGTTAAATGCTGAACTAGCAGTGAGAACCAAGATTCTGTATGTGCAAAGGGACATACTTTCCGAAACTGATTCAATGCAATATCAAATTTGTCTGTACCTATCAGGGTGTCTTCACATCACATTGTAATCAAGGCCACAATTAACATTGTGATACATGTTAAATCCTGAACTCGCAGTAAGAACCAAGATTCTGTAGGTGCAAATGGACACTCTATCTGAAACTGATTCAATGCAATGCCAAATTTGTATCTACAAATCAAGGTGTCTTCACAGCACAAGGTTTTTAGGAGTACAATTCAACATAGTGATACATGTTAAATGCTGAACTAGCAGTAATAACCAAAATTCTCAATGTGCAAATGGACACTCTATCTGAAACTGATTCAAAGCAATGTCAAATTTGTCTCTACCAATCAAGGTGTCTTCACAGCACAAGGTTCTTAGGAGTACAATGCACAATAGTGATACATGTTAAATGCTGAACTAGCAGTGAGAACCAAGATTCTGTATGTGCAAATGGACATACTTTCTGAAACTGATTCAATGCAATATCAAATTTGTCTCTACCAATCAAGGTGTCTTCACATCAAATTGTTCTTAAGAGTATAATTCACAATAGTGATACATGTTAAATCCTGAACTCGCAGTAAGTACCAAGATTCTGTATGTGCAAATGGACATACTTTCTGAACCTGATTCAATGCAATATCAAATGTGTCTCTAAGAATCAATGTGTCTTCACATCACATTGTTCTTAAGAGTACAATTCACCATAGTGATACATGTTAAATCCTGAACTCGCAGTAAGAACTAAGATTCTGTATGTGCAAATGGACACTCTATCTGAAACTGATTCAATGCAATGTCAAATTTGTATCTTCAAATCAAGGTGTCTTCATAGCACAAGGTTCTTAGGAGTACAATTCACCATAGTGATACATGTTAAATGCTGAACTAGCAGTAAGAACCAAGATTCTCAATGTGCAAATGGACACTCTATCTGAAACTGATTCAATGCAATGTCAAATTTGTCTCTACCAATCAAGGTGTCTTCACAGCACAAGGTTCTAAGGAGTACAATGTACAATAGTGATACATGTTAAATGCTGAACTAGCAGTAAGAACCAAGATTCTCAATGTGCAAATGGACACACTTTTTGAACCTGATTCAATGCAATTTCAAATTTGTCTCTACCAATCAAGGTGTCTTCACAGCACAAGGTTCTTAGGAGTACAATGCACAGTAGTGATACATGTTAAATGCTGAACTAGCAGTGAGAACCAAGATTCTGTATGTGCAAATGGACATACTTTCTGAAACTGATTCAATGCAATATCAAATTTGTCTCTAAGAATCAAGGTGTCTTCACATCACATTGTTCTTAAGAGTACAATTCACAGTAGTGATACATGTTAAATCCTGAACTCGCAGGAAGAACCAAGATTCTGTATGTGCAAATGGACGCTCTTTCTGAAACTGATTCAATGCAATGTCAAATTTGTCTCTACCAATCAAGGTGTCGTCACAGCACAAGGTTCTTAGGAGTACAATTTACCATATCGATACATGTTAAATGCTGAACTAGCAGTAAGAACCAAGATTCTCAATGTGCAAATGGACACACTTTTTGAACCTGATTCAATGCAATTTCAAATTTGTCTCTACCAATCAAGGTGTCTTCACAGCACAAGGTTCTTAGGAGTACAATGCACAGTAGTGATACATGTTAAATGCTGAACTAGCAGTGAGAACCAAGATTCTGTATGTGCAAATGGACATACTTTCTGAAACTGATTCAATGCAATATCAAATTTGTCTCTAAGAATCAAGGTGTCTTCACATCACATTGTTCTTAAGAGTACAATTCACAGTAGTGATACATGTTAAATCCTGAACTCGCAGGAAGAACCAAGATTCTGTATGTGCAAATGGACGCTCTTTCTGAAACTGATTCAATGCAATGTCAAATTTGTCTCTACCAATCAAGGTGTCGTCACAGCACAAGGTTCTTAGGAGTACAATTTACCATATTGATACATGTTAAATGCTGAACTAGCAGTAAGAACCAAGATTCTCTATGTGCAAATGGACACACTTTCTGAACCTGATTCAATGCAATGTCAAATTTGTCTCTACCAATCAAGGTGTCTTCACAGCACAAGGTTCTTAGGAGTACAATGCACAATAGTGATACATGTTAAATGCTGAACTAGCAGTGAGAACCAAGATTCTGTATGTGCAAATGGACATACTTTCTGAAACTGATTCAATGCAATATCAAATTTGTCTCTAAGAATCAAGGTGTCTTCACATCACATTGGTCTTAAGAGTACAATTCACCATAGTGATACATGTTAAATCCTGAACTCGCAGTAAGAACTAAGATTCTGTATATGCAAATGGACACTCTATCTGAAACTGATTCAATGCAATGTCAAATTTGTATCTTCAAATCAAGGTGTCTTCATAGCACAAGGTTCTTAGGAGTACAATTCACCATAGTGATACATGTTAAATGCTGAACTAGCAGTAAGAACCAAGATTCTCAATGTGCAAATGGACACTCTATCTGAAACTGATTCAATGCAATGTCAAATTTGTCTCTACCAATCAAGGTGTCTTCACAGCACAAGGTTCTAAGGAGTACAATGTACAATAGTGATACATGTTAAATGCTGAACTAGCAGTAAGAACCAAGATTCTCAATGTGCAAATGGACACACTTTTTGAACCTGATTCAATGCAATTTCAAATTTGTCTCTACCAATCAAGGTGTCTTCACAGCACAAGGTTCTTAGGAGTACAATGCACAATAGTGATACATGTTAAATGCTGAACTAGCAGTGAGAATCAAGATTCTGTATGTGCAAATGGATATACTTTCTGAAACTGATTCAATGCAATATCAAATTTGTCTCTAAGAATCAAGGTGTCTTCACATCACATTGTTCTTAAGAGTACAATTCACAATAGTGATACATGTTAAATCCTGAACTCGCAGGAAGAACCAAGATTCTGTATGTGCAAATGGACACTCTTTCTGAAACTGATTCAATGCAATGTCAAATTTGTCTCTCCCAATCAAGGTGTCGTCACAGCACAAGGTTCTTAGGACTACAATTTACCATATTGATACATGTTAAATGCTGAACTAGCAGTAACAACCAAGATTCTGTATGTGGAAATGGACATACTTTCTGAAACTGATTCAATGCAATATCAAATTTGTCTCTACCAATCAAGGTGTCTTCACATCACATTGTTCTTAAGAGTACAATTCACCATAGTGATACATGTTAAATCCTGAACTCGCAGTAAGAACCAAGATTCTGTATGTGCAAATGGACACTCTATCTGAAACTGATTCAATGCAATGTCAAATTTGTATCTACCAATCAAGGTGTCTTAACAGCACAAGGTTCTTAGGAGTGCAATTCACCATAGTGATACATGTTAAATGCTGAACTACCAGTAAGAACCAAGATTTTCAATGTGCAAATGGACACTCTATCTGAAACTGATTCAATGCAATATCAAATTTGTCTCTACCAATCAAGGTGTCTTCATAGCACAAGGTTCTTAGGAGTACAATGCACAATAGTGATACATGTTAAATGCTGAACTAGCAGTGAGATCCAAGATTCTGTATTTGCAAATGGACAAACTTTCTGAAACTGATTCAATGCAATATCAAATTTGTCTCTACCAATTAAGGTATCTTCACATCAAATTGCTCTTAAGAGTACAATTCACAATAGTGATACATGTTAAATCCTGAACTCGCAGTAAGAACCAAGATTCTGTATGTGCAAATGGACGCTCTATCTGAAACTGATTCAATGCAATGTCAAATTTGTCTCTACCAATCAAGGTGTCGTCACAGCACAAGGTTCTTAGGAGTACAATGCACAATAGTGATACATGTTAAATGCTGAACTAGCAGTGAGAACCAAGATTCTGTATGTGCAAATGGACATACTTTCTGAAACTGATTCAATGCAATGTTAAATTTGTCTCTACCAATCAAGGTGTCTTCACACCACAAGGTTCTTAGGAGTACAATGCACCATAGTCATGCATGTTAAATGCTGAACTAGCAGTGACAACCACGATTCTGTATGTGCAAATGGACATACTTTCTGAAACTGATTCAATGCAATATCAAATTTGTCTCTCCCAATCAAGGTGTCTTCACAGCACAAGGTTCTTAGGAGTACAATGCACAATAGTGATGCATGTTAAATCCTGAACTCGCAGTAAGAACCAAGATTCTGTATGTGCAAATGGACGCTCTACCTGAAACTGATTCAATGCAATGTCAAATTTGTCTCTACCCATCAAGGTGTCGTCACAGCACAAGGTTCTTAGGAGTACAATTTACCATATTGATACATGTTAAATGCTGAACTAGCAGTAAGAACCAAGATTCTCTATGTGCAAATGGACATACTTTCTGAAACTGATTCAATGCAATATCAAATGTGTCTCTAAGAATCAAGGTGTCTTCACATCACATTGTTCTTAAGAGTACAATTCACCATAGTGATACATGTTAAATACTGAACTCGCAGTAAGAACCAAGATTCTGTATGTGCAAATGGACACTCTATCTCAAACTGATTCAATGCAATGTCAAATTTGTATCTACAAATCAAGGTGACTTCACAGCACAAGGTTCTTAGGAGTACAATGCACAATAGTGATACATGTTAAATGCTGAACTAGCAGTGAGAACCAAGATTCTGTATATGCAAATGGACATACTTTCTGAAACTGATTCAATGCAATATCAAATTTGTCTCTACCAATCAAGGTGTCTTCACAGTAGAAGGTTTTAAGGAGTACAATGCACAATAGTGATACATGTTAAATGCTGAACTAGCAGTGAGAACCAAGATTCTGTATGTGCAAATGGACATACTTTCTGAAATTGATTCAATGCAATATTAAATTTGTCTCTAAGAATCAAGGTGTCTTCACATCACATTCTTCTTAAGAGTACAATTCACAATAGTGATACATGTTAAATCCTGAACTCGCAGGAAGAACCAAGATTCTGTATGTGCAAATGGACGCTCTTTCTGAAACTGATTCAATGCAATGTCAAATTTGTCTCTACCAATCAAGGTGTCGTCACAGCACAAGGTTCTTCGGAGTACAATTTACCATATTGATACATGTTAAATGCTGAACTAGCAGTAAGAACCAAGATTCTCTATGTGCAAATGGACACACTTTCTGAACCTGATTCAATGCAATGTCAAATTTGTCTCTACCAATCAAGGTGACTTCACAGCACAAGGTTCTTAGGAGTACAATGCACAATAGTGATACATGTTAAATGCTGAACTAGCAGTGAGAACCAAGATTCTGTATATGCAAATGGACATACTTTCTGAAACTGATTCAATGCAATATCAAATTTGTCTCTACCAATCAAGGTGTCTTCACAGTAGAAGGTTTTAAGGAGTACAATGTACAATAGTGATACATGTTAAATGCTGAACTAGCAGTAAGAACCAAGATTCTCAATGTGCAAATGGACACACTTTTTGAACCTGATTCAATGCAATTTCAAATTTGTCTCTACCAATCAAGGTGTCTTCACAGCACAAGGTTCTTAGGAGTACAATGCACAATAGTGATACATGTTAAATGGTGAACTAGCAGTGAGAACCAAGATTCTGTATGTGCAAATGCACATACTTTCTGAAACTGATTCAATGCAATATCAAATTTGTCTCTAAGAATCAAGGTGTCTTCACATCACATTGTTCTTAACAGTACAATTCACCATAGTGATACATGTTAAATCCTGAACTCGCAGTAAGAACCAAGATACTGTATGTGCAAATGGACACTCTTTCTGAAACTGATTCAATGCAAGGTCAAATTTATATCTACAAATCAAGGTGTCTTCATAGCACAAGGTTCTTAGGAGTACAATTCACCATAGTGATACATTTTAAATGCTGAACTAGCAGTAAGAACCAAGATTCTCAATGTGCAAATGGACACTCTATCTGAAACTGATTCAATGCAATGTCAAATTTGTCTCTACCAATCAATGTGTCTTCACAGCACAAGGTTCTTAGGAGTACAATGCACAATAGTGATACATGTTAAATGCTGAAGTAGCAGTGAGAACCAAGATTCTGTATGTGCAAATGAACATACTTTCTGAAACTGATTCAATGCAATATCAAATTTGTCTCTACCAATCAAGGTGTCTTCATAGCACAAGGTTCTTAGGAGTACAATGCACAATAGTGATACATGTTAAAAGTTGAACTAGCAGTGAGAACCAAGATTCTGTATGTGGAAATGGACATACTTTCTGAAACTGATTCAATGCAATATCAAATTTGTCTCTACCAATCAAGGTGTCTTCACATCACATTGTTCTTAAGAGTACAATTCACCATAGTGATACATGTTAAATCCTGAACTCGCAGTAAGAACCAAGATACTGTATGTGCAAATGGACACTCTTTCTGAAACTGATTCAATGCAAGGTCAAATTTATATCTACAAATCAAGGTGTCTTCATAGCACAAGGTTCTTAGGAGTACAATTCACCATAGTGATACATTTTAAATGCTGAACTAGCAGTAAGAACCAAGATTCTCAATGTGCAAATGGACACTCTATCTGAAACTGATTCAATGCAATGTCAAATTTGTCTCTACCAATCAATGTGTCTTCACAGCACAAGGTTCTTAGGAGTACAATGCACAATAGTGATACATGTTAAATGCTGAAGTAGCAGTGAGAACCAAGATTCTGTATGTGCAAATGAACATACTTTCTGAAACTGATTCAATGCAATATCAAATTTGTCTCTACCAATCAAGGTGTCTTCATAGCACAAGGTTCTTAGGAGTACAATGCACAATAGTGATACATGTTAAAAGTTGAACTAGCAGTGAGAACCAAGATTCTGTATGTGGAAATGGACATACTTTCTGAAACTGATTCAATGCAATATCAAATTTGTCTCTACCAATCAAGGTGTCTTCACATCACATTGTTCTTAAGAGTACAATTCACCATAGTGATACATGTTAAATCCTGAACTCGCAGTAAGAACCAAGATTCTGTATGTGCAAATGGACACTCTATCTGAAACTGATTCAATGCAATGTCAAATTTGTATCTACCAATCAAGGTGTCTTCACAGCACAAGGTTCTTAGGAGTACAATTCACCATAGTGATACATGTTAAATGCTGAACTACCAGTAAGAACCAAGATTTTCAATGTGCAAATGGACGCTCTACCTGAAACTGATTCAATGCAATGTCAAATTTGTCTCTACCAATCAAGGTGTCTTCACAGCACAAGATTCTTAGGAGTACAATTCACCATAGTGATACATGTTAAATGCTGAACTAGCAGTAAGAACCAAAATTCTCAATGTGCAAATGGACACACTTTCTGAACCTGATTCAGTGCAATGTCAAATTTGTCTCTACCAATCAAGGTGTCATCACCGCACAAGGTTCTTAGGAGTAAAAGGCACAATAGTGATACATGTTAAATGCTGAACTAGGAGTGAGAACCAAGATTCTGTATGTGCAAATGGACATACTTTCTGAAACTGATTCAATGCAATATCAAATTTGTCTGTACCTATCAGGGTGTCTTCACATCACATTGTAATCAAGAGTACAATTAACATTGTGATACATGTTAAATCCTGAAATAGCAGTAAGAACCAAGATTCTGTATGTGCAAATGGACACTCTATCTGAAACTGATTCAATGCAACGTCAAATTTGTCTCTACCAATCAAGGTGTCTTCACAGCACAAGGATCTTAGGAGTACAATGCACAATAGTGATACATGTTAAATGCTAAACTAGCAGTGAGAACCAAGATTCTGTATGTGCAAATGGATATACTTTCTGAAACTGATTCAATGCAATATCAAATTTGTCTCTACCAATCAAGGTGTCTTCATAGCACAAGGTTCTTAGGAGTACAATGCACAATAGTGATACATGTTAAATCCTGAACTCGCAGAAAGAACCAAGATTCTGAAGGTGTAAATGGACACTCTTTCTGAAACTGATTCAATGCAATGTCAAATTTATCTCTATCAATCAAGGTGTCTTCACAGGACAAGGTTCTGAGGAGTACAATTAACTATAGTGATACAAGTTAAAGCCTGAACTCGTAGTAAGAACCAAGATTCTGTATGTGCAAATGGACACTCTTTCCGGAACTGATTCAATGCAATGTAAAATTTTTCTCCATCAATCAAGGTGCCTTCACAGCACAAGGTTCTTAGGAGTACAATGCACAATAGTGATACATGTTAAATGCTGAACTAGAAGTCAGAACCAAGATTGTGAATGTGCAAATGGACATACTTTCTGAAACTGATTCAATGCAATGTCAACTTTCTCTCTACCAATCAAGGTGTCTTCACACCACAAGGTTCTTAGGAGTACAATGCACCATAGTGATGCATGTTAAATGCTGAACTAGCAGTGAGAACCAAGATTCTGTATGTGCAAATGGACATACTTTCTGAAACTGATTCAATGCAATGTCAAATTTGTCTCTCCAAATCAAGGTGTCTTCACATCACATTGTTCTTAAGAGTACAATTCACAATAGTGATGCATGTTAAATCCTGAACTCGCAGTAAGAACCAAGATTCTGTATGTGCAAATGGACGCTCTACCTGAAACTGATTCAATGCAATGTCAAATTTGTCTCTACCAATCAAGGTGTCGTCACAGCACAAGGTTCTTAGGATTACAATTTACCATAGTGATACATGTTAAATGCTGAACTAGCAGTAAGAACCAAGATTCTCAATGTGCAAATGGACACACTTCCTCAACCTGATTCAGTGCAATGTCAAATTTGTCTCTACCAATCAAGGTGTCTTCACAGCACAAGGTTCTTAGGAGTAAAAGGCACAATAGTGATACATGTTAAATGCTGAACTAGCAGTGAGAACCAAGATTCTGTATGTGCAAAGGGACATACTTTCCGAAACTGATTCAATGCAATATCAAATTTGTCTGTACCTATCAGGGTGTCTTCACATCACATTGTAATCAAGGCCACAATTGACATTGTGATACATGTTAAATCCTGAACTCGCAGTAAGAACCAAGATTCTGTAGGTGCAAATGGACACTCTATCTGAAACTGATTCAATGCAATGCCAAATTTGTATCTACAAATCAAGGTGTCTTCACAGCACAAGGTTTTTAGGAGTACAATTCAACATAGTGATACATGTTAAATGCTGAACTAGCAGTAATAACCAAAATTCTCAATGTGCAAATGGACACTCTATCTGAAACTGATTCAAAGCAATGTCAAATTTGTCTCTACCAATCAAGGTGTCTTCACAGCACAAGGTTCTTAGGAGTACAATGCACAATAGTGATACATGTTAAATGCTGAACTAGCAGTGAGAACCAAGATTCTGTATGTGCAAATGGACATACTTTCTGAAACTGATTCAATGCAATATCAAATTTGTCTCTACCAATCAAGGTGTCTTCACATCAAATTGTTCTTAAGAGTATAATTCACAATAGTGATACATGTTAAATCCTGAACTCGCAGTAAGTACCAAGATTCTGTATGTGCAAATGGACATACTTTCTGAACCTGATTCAATGCAATATCAAATGTGTCTCTAAGAATCAATGTGTCTTCACATCACATTGTTCTTAACAGTACAATTCACCATAGTGATACATGTTAAATCCTGAACTCGCAGTAAGAACTAAGATTCTGTATGTGCAAATGGACACTCTATCTGAAACTGATTCAATGCAATGTCAAATTTGTATCTTCAAATCAAGGTGTCTTCATAGCACAAGGTTCTTAGGAGTACAATTCACCATAGTGATACATGTTAAATGCTGAACTAGCAGTAAGAACCAAGATTCTCAATGTGCAAATGGACACTCTATCTGAAACTGATTCAATGCAATGTCAAATTTGTCTCTACCAATCAAGGTGTCTTCACAGCACAAGGTTCTAAGGAGTACAATGTACAATAGTGATACATGTTAAATGCTGAACTAGCAGTAAGAACCAAGATTCTCAATGTGCAAATGGACACACTTTTTGAACCTGATTCAATGCAATTTCAAATTTGTCTCTACCAATCAAGGTGTCTTCACAGCACAAGGTTCTTAGGAGTACAATGCACAATAGTGATACATGTTAAATGCTGAACTAGCAGTGAGAACCAAGATTCTGTATGTGCAAATGGACATACTTTCTGAAACTGATTCAATGCAATATCAAATTTGTCTCTAAGAATCAAGGTGTCTTCACATCACATTGTTCTTAAGAGTACAATTCACAATAGTGATACATGTTAAATCCTGAACTCGCAGGAAGAACCAAGATTCTGTATGTGCAAATGGACGCTCTTTCTGAAACTGATTCAATGTAATGTCAAATTTGTCTCTACCAATCAAGGTGTCGTCACAGCACAAGGTTCTTAGGAGTACAATTTACCATATTGATACATGTTAAATGCTGAACTAGCAGTAAGAACCAAGATTCTCTATGTGCAAATGGACACACTTTCTGAACCTGATTCAATGCAATGTCAAATTTGTCTCTACCAATCAAGGTGTCTTCACAGCACAAGGTTCTTAGGAGTACAATGCACAATAGTGATACATGTTAAATGCTGAACTAGCAGTGAGAACCAAGATTCTGTATGTGCAAATGGACATACTTTCTGAAACTGATTCAATGCAATATCAAATTTGTCTCTAAGAATCAAGGTGTCTTCACATCACATTGGTCTTAAGAGTACAATTCACCATAGTGATACATGTTAAATCCTGAACTCGCAGAAAGAACTAAGATTCTGTATATGCAAATGGACACTCTATCTGAAACTGATTCAATGCAATGTCAAATTTGTATCTTCAAATCAAGGTGTCTTCATAGCACAAGGTTCTTAGGAGTACAATTCACCATAGTGATACATGTTAAATGCTGAACTAGCAGTAAGAACCAAGATTCTCAATGTGCAAATGGACACTCTATCTAAAACTGATTCAATGCAATGTCAAATTTGTCTCTACCAATCAAGGTGTCTTCACAGCACAAGGTTCTAAGGAGTACAATGTACAATAGTGATACATGTTAAATGCTGAACTAGCAGTAAGAACCAAGATTCTCAATGTGCAAATGGACACACTTTTTGAACCTGATTCAATGCAATTTCAAATTTGTCTCTACCAATCAAGGTGTCTTCACAGCACAAGGTTCTTAGGAGTACAATGCACAATAGTGATACATGTTAAATGCTGAACTAGCAGTGAGAACCAAGATTCTGTATGTGCAAATGGATATACTTTCTGAAACTGATTCAATGCAATATCAAATTTGTCTCTAAGAATCAAGGTGTCTTCACATCACATTGTTCTTAAGAGTACAATTCACAATAGTGATACATGTTAAATCCTGAACTCGCAGGAAGAACCAAGATTCTGTATGTGCAAATGGACACTCTTTCTGAAACTGATTCAATGCAATGTCAAATTTGTCTCTACCAATCAAGGTGTCGTCACAGCACAAGGTTCTTAGGACTACAATTTACCATATTGATACATGTTAAATGCTGAACTAGCAGTAACAACCAAGATTCTGTATGTGGAAATGGACATACTTTCTGAAACTGATTCAATGCAATATCAAATTTGTCTCTACCAATCAAGGTGTCTTCACATCACATTGTTCTTAAGAGTACAATTCACCATAGTGATACATGTTAAATCCTGAACTCACAGTAAGAACCAAGATTCTGTATGTGCAAATGGACACTCTATCTGAAACTGATTCAATGCAATGTCAAATTTGTATCTACCAATCAAGGTGTCTTAACAGCACAAGGTTCTTAGGAGTACAATTCACCATAGTGATACATGTTAAATGCTGAACTACCAGTAAGAACCAAGATTTTCAATGTGCAAATGGACACTCTATCTGAAACTGATTCAATGCAATATCAAATTTGTCTCTACCAATCAAGGTGTCTTCATAGCACAAGGTTCTTAGGAGTACAATGCACAATAGTGATACATGTTAAATGCTGAACTAGCAGTGAGATCCAAGATTCTGTATTTGCAAATGGACAAACTTTCTGAAACTGATTCAATGCAATATCAAATTTGTCTCTACCAATTAAGGTATCTTCACATCAAATTGCTCTTAAGAGTACAATTCACAATAGTGATACATGTTAAATCCTGAACTCGCAGTAAGAACCAAGATTCTGTATGTGCAAATGGACCCTCTATCTGAAACTGATTCAATGCAATGTCAAATTTGTCTCTACCAATCAAGGTGTCGTCACAGCACAAGGTTCTTAGGAGTACAATGCACAATAGTGATACATGTTAAATGCTGAACTAGCAGTGAGAACCAAGATTCTGTATGTGCAAATGGACATACTTTCTGAAACTGATTCAATGCAATGTTAAATTTGTCTCTACCAATCAAGGTGTCTTCACACCACAAGGTTCTTAGGAGTACAATGCACCATAGTCATGCATGTTAAATGCTGAACTAGCAGTGACAACCACGATTCTGTATGTGCAAATGGACATACTTTCTGAAACTGATTCAATGCAATATCAAATTTGTCTCTCCCAATCAAGGTGTCTTCACAGCACAAGGTTCTTAGGAGTACAATGCACAATAGTGATGCATGTTAAATCCTGAACTCGCAGTAAGAACCAAGATTCTGTATGTGCAAATGGACGCTCTACCTGAAACTGATTCAATGCAATGTCAAATTTGTCTCTACCAATCAAGGTGTCGTCACAGCACAAGGTTCTTAGGAGTACAATTTACCATATTGATACATGTTAAATGCTGAACTAGCAGTAAGAACCAAGATTCTCTATGTGCAAATGGACATACTTTCTGAAACTGATTCAATGCAATATCAAATGTGTCTCTAAGAATCAAGGTGTCTTCACATCACATTGTTCTTAAGAGTACAATTCACCATCGTGATACATGTTAAATACTGAACTCGCAGTAAGAACCAAGATTCTGTATGTGCAAATGGACACTCTATCTCAAACTGATTCAATGCAATGTCAAATTTGTATCTACAAATCAAGGTGACTTCACAGCACAAGGTTCTTAGGAGTACAATGCACAATAGTGATACATGTTAAATGCTGAACTAGCAGTGAGAACCAAGATTCTGTATATGCAAATGGACATACTTTCTGAAACTGATTCAATGCAATATCAAATTTGTCTCTACCAATCAAGGTGTCTTCACAGTAGAAGGTTTTAAGGAGTACAATGTACAATAGTGATACATGTTAAATACTGAACTAGCAGTAAGAACCAAGATTCTCAGTGTGCAAATGGACACACTTTTTGAACCTGATTCAATGCAATTTCAAATTTGTCTCTACCAATCAAGCTGTCTTCACAGCACAAGGTTCTTAGGAGTACAATGCACAATAGTGATACATGTTAAATGCTGAACTAGCAGTGAGAACCAAGATTCTGTATGTGCAAATGGACATACTTTCTGAAATTGATTCAATGCAATATTAAATTTGTCTCTAAGAATCAAGGTGTCTTCACATCACATTCTTCTTAAGAGTACAATTCACAATAGTGATACATGTTAAATCCTGAACTCGCAGGAAGAACCAAGATTCTGTATGTGCAAATGGACGCTCTTTCTGAAACTGATTCAATGCAATGTCAAATTTGTCTCTACCAATCAAGGTGTCGTCACAGCACAAGGTTCTTCGGAGTACAATTTACCATATTGATACATGTTAAATGCTGAACTAGCAGTAAGAACCAAGATTCTCTATGTGCAAATGGACACACTTTCTGAACCTGATTCAATGCAATGTCAAATTTGTCTCTACCAATCAAGGTGACTTCACAGCACAAGGTTCTTAGGAGTACAATGCACAATAGTGATACATGTTAAATGCTGAACTAGCAGTGAGAACCAAGATTCTGTATATGCAAATGGACATACTTTCTGAAACTGATTCAATGCAATATCAAATTTGTCTCTACCAATCAAGGTGTCTTCACAGTAGAAGGTTTTAAGGAGTACAATGTACAATAGTGATACATGTTAAATGCTGAACTAGCAGTAAGAACCAAGATTCTCAATGTGCAAATGGACACACTTTTTGAACCTGATTCAATGCAATTTCAAATTTGTCTCTACCAATCAAGGTGTCTTCACAGCACAAGGTTCTTAGGAGTACAATGCACAATAGTGATACATGTTAAATGGTGAACTAGCAGTGAGAACCAAGATTCTGTATGTGCAAATGCACATACTTTCTGAAACTGATTCAATGCAATATCAAATTTGTCTCTAAGAATCAAGGTGTCTTCACATCACATTGTTCTTAAGAGTACAATTCACCATAGTGATACATGTTAAATCCTGAACTCGCAGTAAGAACCAAGATTCTGTATGTGCAAATGGACACTCTATCTGAAACTGATTCAATGCAAGGTCAAATTTATATCTACAAATCAAGGTGTCTTCATAGCACAAGGTTCTTAGGAGTACAATTCACCATATTGATACATTTTAAATGCTGAACTAGCAGTAAGAACCAAGATTCTCAATGTGCAAATGGACACTCTATCTGAAACTGATTCAATGCAATGTCAAATTTGTCTCTACCAATCAATGTGTCTTCACAGCACAAGGTTCTTAGGAGTACAATGCACAATAGTGATACATGTTAAATGCTGAAGTAGCAGTGAGAACCAAGATTCTGTATGTGCAAATGAACATACTTTCTGAAACTGATTCAATGCAATATCAAATTTGTCTCTACCAATCAAGGTGTCTTCATAGCACAAGGTTCTTAGGAGTACAATGCACAATAGTGATACATGTTAAAAGTTGAACTAGCAGTGAGAACCAAGATTCTGTATGTGGAAATGGACATACTTTCTGAAACTGATTCAATGCAATATCAAATTTGTCTCTACCAATCAAGGTGTCTTCACATCACATTGTTCTTAAGAGTACAATTCACCATAGTGATACATGTTAAATCCTGAACTCGCAGTAAGAACCAAGATTCTGTATGTGCAAATGGACACTCTATCTGAAACTGATTCAATGCAATGTCAAATTTGTATCTACCAATCAAGGTGTCTTCACAGCACAAGGTTCTTAGGAGTACAATTCACCATAGTGATACATGTTAAATGCTGAACTACCAGTAAGAACCAAGATTTTCAATGTGCAAATGGACACTCTATCTGAAACTGATTCAATGCAATGTCAAATTTGCCTCTACCAATCAAGGTGTCTTCACAGCACAAGGTTCTTAGGATTACAATTTACCATAGTGATACATGTTAAATGCTGAACTAGCAGTGAGAACCAAGATTCTGTATGTGGAAATGGACATACTTTCTGAAACTGATTCAATGCAATATCAAATTTGTCTCTACCAATCAAGGTGTCTTCATAGCACAAGGTTCTTAGGAGTACAATGCACAATAGTGATACATGTTAAATGCTGAACTAGCAGTGAGATCCAAGATTCTGTATTTGCAATTGGACAAACTTTCTGAAACTGATTCAATGCAATATCAAATTTGTCTCTACCAATCAAGGTATCTTCACATCAAATTGCTCTTAAGAGTACAATTCACAATAGTGATAAATGTTAAATCCTGAACTCGCAGTAAGAACCAAGATTCTGTATGTGCAAATGGACGCTCTATCTGAAACTGATTCAATGCAATGTCAAATTTGTCTCTACCAATCAAGGTGTCTTCACAGCACAAGGTTCTTAGGAGTACAATGCACAATAGTGATACATGTTAAATGCTGAACTAGCAGTGAGAACCAAGATTCTGTATGTGCAAATGGACATACTTTCTGAAACTGATTCAATGCAATATTAAATTTGTCTCTACCAATCAAGGTGTCTTCACACCACAAGGTTCTTAGGAGTACAATGCACCATAGTCATGCATGTTAAATGCTGAACTAGCAGTGACAACCACGATTCTGTATGTGCAAATGGACATACTTTCTGAAACTGATTCAATGCAATATCAAATTTGTCTCTCCCAATCAAGGTGTCTTCACATCACATTGTTCTTAAGAGTAAAATTCACAATAGTGATGCATGTTAAATCCTGAACTCGCAGTAAGAACCAAGATTCTGTATGTGCAAATGGACGCTCTACCTGAAACTGATTCAATGCAATGTCAAATTTGTCTCTACCAATCAAGGTGTCTTCACAGCACAAGATTCTTAGGAGTACAATTCACCATAGTGATACATGTTAAATGCTGAACTAGCAGTAAGAACCAAAATTCTCAATGTGCAAATGGACACACTTTCTGAACCTGATTCAGTGCAATGTCAAATTTGTCTCTACCAATCAAGGTGTCATCACCGCACAAGGTTCTTAGGAGTAAAAGGCACAATAGTGATACATGTTAAATGCTGAACTAGGAGTGAGAACCAAGATTCTGTATGTGCAAATGGACATACTTTCTGAAACTGATTCAATGCAATATCAAATTTGTCTGTACCTATCAGGGTGTCTTCACATCACATTGTAATCAAGAGTACAATTAACATTGTGATACATGTTAAATCCTGAAATAGCAGTAAGAACCAAGATTCTGTATGTGCAAATGGACACTCTATCTGAAACTGATTCAATGCAACGTCAAATTTGTATCTACCAATCAAGGTGTCTTCACAGCACAAGGTTCTTAGGAGTACAATTCACCATAGTGATACATGTTAAATGCTGAACTAGCAGTGAGAACCAAGATTCTGTATGTGCAAATGGATATACTTTCTGAAACTGATTCAATGCAATATCAAATTTGTCTCTACCAATCAAGGTGTCTTCATAGCACAAGGTTCTTAGGAGTACAATGCACAATAGTGATACATGTTAAATCCTGAACTCGCAGAAAGAACCAAGATTCTGAAGGTGTAAATGGACACTCTTTCTGAAACTGATTCAATGCAATGTCAAATTTATCTCTATCAATCAAGGTGTCTTCACAGGACAAGGTTCTGAGGAGTACAATTAACTATAGTGATACAAGTTAAAGCCTGAACTCGTAGTAAGAACCAAGATTCTGTATGTGCAAATGGACACTCTTTCCGGAACTGATTCAATGCAATGTAAAATTTTTCTCCATCAATCAAGGTGCCTTCACAGCACAAGGTTCTTAGGAGTACAATGCACAATAGTGATACATGTTAAATGCTGAACTAGAAGTCAGAACCAAGATTGTGAATGTGCAAATGGACATACTTTCTGAAACTGATTCAATGCAATGTCAACTTTCTCTCTACCAATCAAGGTGTCTTCACACCACAAGGTTCTTAGGAGTACAATGCACCATAGTGATGCATGTTAAATGCTGAACTAGCAGTGAGAACCAAGATTCTGTATGTGCAAATGGACATACTTTCTGAAACTGATTCAATGCAATGTCAAATTTGTCTCTCCCAATCAAGGTGTCTTCACATCACATTGTTCTTAAGAGTACAATTCACAATAGTGATGCATGTTAAATCCTGAACTCGCAGTAAGAACCAAGATTCTGTATGTGCAAATGGACGCTCTACCTGAAACTGATTCAATGCAATGTCAAATTTGTCTCTACCAATCAAGGTGTCGTCACAGCACAAGGTTCTTAGGATTACAATTTACCATAGTGATACATGTTAAATGCTGAACTAGCAGTAAGAACCAAGATTCTCAATGTGCAAATGGACACACTTCCTCAACCTGATTCAGTGCAATGTCAAATTTGTCTCTACCAATCAAGGTGTCTTCACAGCACAAGGTTCTTAGGAGTAAAAGGCACAATAGTGATACATGTTAAATGCTGAACTAGCAGTGAGAACCAAGATTCTGTATGTGCAAAGGGACATACTTTCCGAAACTGATTCAATGCAATATCAAATTTGTCTGTACCTATCAGGGTGTCTTCACATCACATTGTAATCAAGGCCACAATTGACATTGTGATACATGTTAAATCCTGAACTCGCAGTAAGAACCAAGATTCTGTAGGTGCAAATGGACACTCTATCTGAAACTGATTCAATGCAATGCCAAATTTGTATCTACAAATCAAGGTGTCTTCACAGCACAAGGTTTTTAGGAGTACAATTCACCATAGTGATACATGTTAAATGCTGAACTAGCAGTAATAACCAAAATTCTCAATGTGCAAATGGACACTCTATCTGAAACTGATTCAAAGCAATGTCAAATTTGTCTCTACCAATCAAGGTGTCTTCACAGCACAAGGTTCTTAGGAGTACAATGCACAATAGTGATACATGTTAAATGCTGAACTAGCAGTGAGAACCAAGATTCTGTATGTGCAAATGGACATACTTTCTGAAACTGATTCAATGCAATATCAAATTTGTCTCTACCAATCAAGGTGTCTTCACATCACATTGTTCTTAAGAGTATAATTCACAATAGTGATACATGTTAAATCCTGAACTCGCAGTAAGAACCAAGATTCTGTATGTGCAAATGGACATACTTTCTGAACCTGATTCAATGCAATATCAAATGTGTCTCTAAGAATCAATGTGTCTTCACATCACATTGTTCTTAAGAGTACAATTCACCATAGTGATACATGTTAAATCCTGAACTCGCAGTAAGAACTAAGATTCTGTATGTGCAAATGGACACTCTATCTGAAACTGATTCAATGCAATGTCAAATTTGTATCTTCAAATCAAGGTGTCTTCATAGCACAAGGTTCTTAGGAGTACAATTCACCATAGTGATACATGTTAAATGCTGAACTAGCAGTAAGAACCAAGATTCTCAATGTGCAAATGGACACTCTATCTGAAACTGATTCAATGCAATGTCAAATTTGTCTCTACCAATCAAGGTGTCGTCACAGCACAAGGTTCTTAGGAGTACAATTTACCATATTGATACATGTTAAATGCTGAACTAGCAGTAAGAACCAAGATTCTCTATGTGCAAATGGACACACTTTCTGAACCTGATTCAATGCAATGTCAAATTTGTCTCTACCAATCAAGGTGTCTTCACAGCACAAGGTTCTTAGGAGTACAATGCACAATAGTGATACATGTTAAATGCTGAACTAGCAGTGAGAACCAAGATTCTGTATGTGCAAATGGACATACTTTCTGAAACTGATTCAATGCAATATCAAATTTGTCTCTAAGAATCAAGGTGTCTTCACATCACATTGGTCTTAAGAGTACAATTCACAATAGTGATACATGTTAAATCCTGAACTCGCAGTAAGAACCAAGATTCTGTATGTGCAAATGGACGCTCTTTCTGAGACTGATTCAATGCAATGTCAAATTTGTCTCTACCAATCAAGGTGTCGTCACAGCACAAGGTTTTTAGGAGTACAATTTACCATATTGATACATGTTAAATGCTGAACTAGCAGTAAGAACCAAGATTCTCTATGTGCAAATGGACACACTTTCTGAACCTGATTCAATGCAATGTCAAATTTGTCTCTACCAATCAAGGTGACTTCACAGCAGAAGGTTCTTAGGAGTACAATGCACAATAGTGATACATGTTAAATCCTGAACTCGCAGTAAGAACCAAGATTCTGTATGTGCAAATGGACATACTTTCTGAACCTGATTCAATGCAATATCAAATGTGTCTCTAAGAATCAAGGTGTCTTCACATCACATTGTTCTTAAGAGTACAATTCACCATAGTGATACATGTTAAATACTGAACTCGCAGTAAGAACCAAGATTCTGTATGTGCAAATGGACACTCTATCTGAAACTGATTCAATGCAATGTCAAATTTGTATCTACAAATCAAGGTGACTTCACAGCACAAGGTTCTTAGGAGTACAATGCACAATAGTGATACATGTTAAATGCTGAACTAGCAGTGAGAACCAAGATTCTGTATATGCAAATGGACATACTTTCTGAAACTGATTCAATGCAATATCAAATTTGTCTCTACCAATCAAGGTGTCTTCACAGTAGAAGGTTTTAAGGAGTACAATGTACAATAGTGATACATGTTAAATACTGAACTAGCAGTAAGAACCAAGATTCTCAGTGTGCAAATGGACACACTTTTTGAACCTGATTCAATGCAATTTCAAATTTGTCTCTACCAATCAAGGTGTCTTCACAGCACAAGGTTCTTAGGAGTACAATGCACAATAGTGATACATGTTAAATGCTGAACTAGCAGTGAGAACCAAGATTCTGTATGTGCAAATGGACATACTTTCTGAAACTGATTCAATGCAATATTAAATTTGTCTCTAAGAATCAAGGTGTCTTCACATCACATTCTTCTTAAGAGTACAATTCACAATAGTGATACATGTTAAATCCTGAACTCGCAGGAAGAACCAAGATTCTGTATGTGCAAATGGATGCTCTTTCTGAAACTGATTCAATGCAATGTCAAATTTGTCTCTACCAATCAAGGTGTCGTCACAGCACAAGGTTCTTAGGAGTACAATTTACCATATTGATACATGTTAAATGCTGAACTAGCAGTAAGAACCAAGATTCTCTATGTGCAAATGGACACACTTTCTGAACCTGATTCAATGCAATGTCAAATTTGTCTCTACCAATCAAGGTGACTTCACAGCACAAGGTTCTTAGGAGTACAATGCACAATAGTGATACATGTTAAATGCTGAACTAGCAGTGAGAACCAAGATTCTGTATATGCAAATGGACATACTTTCTGAAACTGATTCAATGCAATATCAAATTTGTCTCTACCAATCAAGGTGTCTTCACAGTAGAAGGTTTTAAGGAGTACAATGTACAATAGTGATACATGTTAAATGCTGAACTAGCAGTAAGAACCAAGATTCTCAATGTGCAAATGGACACACTTTTTGAACCTGATTCAATGCAATTTCAAATTTGTCTCTACCAATCAAGGTGTCTTCACAGCACAAGGTTCTTAGGAGTAAAAGGCACAATAGTGATACATGTTAAATGCTGAACTAGCAGTGAGAACCAAGATTCTGTATGTGCAAATGGACATACTTTCCGAAACTGATTCAATGCAATATCAAATTTGTCTGTACCTATCAGGGTGTCTTCACATCACATTGTAATCAAGGCCACAATTAACATTGTGATACATGTTAAATCCTGAACTCGCAGTAAGAACCAAGATTCTGTAGGTGCAAATGGACACTCTATCTGAAACTGATTCAATGCAATGCCAAATTTGTCTCTACCAATCAAGGTGTCTTCACAGCACAAGGTTCTTAGGAGTACAATGCACAATAGTGATACATTTTAAATGCTGAACTAGCAGTAAGAACCAAGATTCTCAATGTGCAAATGGGCACTCTATCTGAAACTGATTCAATGCAATGTCAAATTTGTCTCTACCAATCAATGTGTCTTCACAGCACAAGGTTCTTAGGAGTACAATTCACAATAGTGATACATGTTAAATGCTGAAGTAGCAGTGAGAACCAAGATTCTTTATGTGCAAATGAACATACTTTCTGAAACTGATTCAATGCAATATCAAATTTGTCTCTACCAATCAAGGTGTCTTCATAGCACAAGGTTCTTAGGAGTACAATGCACAATAGTGATACATGTTAAAAGTTGAACTAGCAGTGAGAACCAAGATTCTGTATGTGGAAATGGACATACTTTCTGAAACTGATTCAATGCACTATCAAATTTGTCTCTACCAATCAAGGTGTCTTCACATCACATTGTTCTTAAGAGTACAATTCACCATAGTGATACATGTTAAATCCTGAACTAGCAGTAAGAACAAAGATTCTGTATGTGCAAATGGACACTCTATCTGAAACTGATTCAATGCAATGTCAAATTTGTATCTACCAATCAAGGTGTTTTCACAGCCCAAGGATCTTAGGAGTACAATTCACCATAGTGATACATGTTAAATGCTGAACTAGCAGTAAGAACCAAGATTCTCAATGTGCAAATGGACACTCTATCTGAAACTGATTCAATGCAATGTCAAATTTGTCTCTACCAATCAAGGTGTCTTCACAGCACAAGGTTCTTAGGAGTACAATTGACCATAGTGATACATGTTAAATGCTGAACTAGTAGTAAGAACCAAGATTCTATATGTGCAAATGGACGCTCTATCTGAAACTGATTCAATGCAATGTCAGATTTGTCTCTACCAATCAAGGTGTCGTCACAGCACAAGGTTCTTAGGTGTACAATTTACCATATTGATACTTGTTAAATGCTGAACTAGCAGTAAGAACCAAGATTGTCTATGTGCAAATGGACACACTTTCTGAACCTGATTCAATGCAATGTCAAATTTGTCTCTACCAATCAAGGTGTCTTCACAGCACAATGTTCTTAGGAGTGCAATTGACCATAGTGATACATGTTAAATGCTGAACTAGTAATAAGAACCAAGATTCTCAATGTGCAAATGGACACTCTATCTGAAACTGATTCAATGCAATGTCAAATTTGTCTCTACCAATCAAGGTGTCTTCACAGCACAAGGTTCTTAGGAGTACAATGCACAATAGTGATACATGTTAAATGCTGAACTAGCAGTAAGAACCAAGATTCTGTATGTGCAAATGGACGCTCTATCTGAAACTGATTCAATGCAATGTCAAATTTGTCTCTACCAATCAAGGTGTCTTCACACCACAAGGTTCTTAGGAGTACAATGCACAATAGTGATACGTGTTAAATGCTGAACTAGCAGTGAGAACCAAGATTCTCAATGTGCAAATGGACATTCTTTCTGAAGCTGATTCAATGCAATATCCAATTTGTCTCTACCAATCAAGGTGTCTTCACAGCACAAGGTTCTTAGGAGTACAATGCACAATAGTGATACATGTTAAATGCTTAACTAGCAGTGAGAACCAAGATTCTGTATGTGCAAATGGACAAACTTTCTGAAACTGATTCAATGCAATATCAAATTTGTCTCTACCAATCAAGGTGTCTTCACATCACATTGTTCTTAAGAGTACAATTCACAATAGTGATACATGTTAAATCCTGAACTAGCAGTAAGAACCAAGATTCTGTATGTGCAAATGGACATACTTTCTGAAACTGATTCAATGCAATATCAAATTTGTCTCTACCAATCAAGGTGTCTTCATAGCACAAGGTTCTTAGGAGTACAATGCACAATAGTGATACATATTAAATGCTTAACTAGCAGTGAGAACCAAGATTCTGTATGTGCAAATGGACATACTTTCTGAAACTGATACAATGCAATATCAAATTTGTCTCTCCAAATCAAGGTGTCTTCACAGCACAAGGTTCTTAGGAGTACAATGCACAATAGTGATACATGTTAAATGCTGAACTAGCAGTAAGAATCAAGATTCTGTATGTGCAAATGGACGCTCTATCTGAAACTGATTCAATGCAATGTCAAATTTGTCTCTACCAATCAAGGTGTCTTCACAGCACAAGGTTCTTAGGAGTACAATGCACAATAGTGATACGTGTTAAATGCTGAACTAGCAGTGAGAACCAAGATTCTGTATGTGCAAATTGACATACTTTCTGAAACTGATTCAATGCAATATCAAATTTGTCTCTACCAATCAAGGTGTCTTCACATCACATTGTTCTTAAGAGTACAATTCACCATAGTGATACATGTTAAATCCTGAACTAGCAGTAAGAACAAAGATTCTGTATGTGCAAATGGACACTCTATCTGAAACTGATTCAATGCAATGTCAAATTTGTATCTACCAATCAAGGTGTCTTCACAGCACAAGGATCTTAGGAGTACAATTCACCATAGTGATACATGTTAAATGCTGAACTAGCAGTAAGAACCAAGATTCTCAATGTGCAAATGGACACTCTATCTGAAACTGATTCAATGCAATGTCAAATTTGTCTCTACCAATCAAGGTGTCTTCACAGCACAAGGTTCTTAGGAGTACAATTGACCATAGTGATACATGTTAAATGCTGAACGAGTAGTAAGAACCAAGATTCTATATGTGCAAATGGACGCTCTATCTGAAACTGATTCAATGCAATGTCAAATTTGTCTCTACCAATCAAGATGTCTTCACAGCACAAGGTTCTTAGGAGTACAATGCACAATAGTGATACGTGTTAAATGCTGAACTAGCAGTGAGAACCAAGATTCTCAATGTGCAAATGGACATTCTTTCTGAAGCTGATTCAATGCAATATCCAATTTGTCTCTACCAATCAAGGTGTCTTCACAGCACAAGGTTCTTAGGAGTACAATGCACAATAGTGATACATGTTAAATGCTTAACTAGCAGTGAGAACCAAGATTCTGTATGTGCAAATGGACAAACTTTCTGAAACTGATTCAATGCAATATCAAATTTGTCTCTACCAATCAAGGTGTCTTCACATCACATTGTTCTTAAGAGTACAATTCACAATAGTGATACATGTTAAATCCTGAACTAGCAGTAAGAACCAAGATTCTGTATGTGCAAATGGACATACTTTCTGAAACTGATTCAATGCAATATCAAATTTGTCTCTACCAATCAAGGTGTCTTCATAGCACAAGGTTCTTAGGAGTACAATGCACAATAGTGATACATATTAAATGCTTAACTAGCAGTGAGAACCAAGATTCTGTATGTGCAAATGGACATACTTTCTGAAACTGATACAATGCAATGTCAGATTTGTCTCTCCAAATCAAGGTGTCTTCACAGCACAAGGTTCTTAGGAGTACAATGCACAATAGTGATACATGTTAAATGCTGAACTAGCAGTAAGAATCAAGATTCTGTATGTGCAAATGGACGCTCTATCTGAAACTGATTCAATGCAATGTCAAATTTGTCTCTACCAATCAAGGTGTCTTCACAGCACAAGGTTCTTAGGAGTACAATGCACAATAGTGATACGTGTTAAATGCTGAACTAGCAGTGAGAACCAAGATTCTGTATGTGCAAATGGACATACTTTCTGAAACTGATTCAATGCAATATCAAATTTGTCTCTACCAATCAAGGTGTCTTCACATCACATTGTTCTTAAGAGTACAATTCACCATAGTGATACATGTTAAATCCTGAACTAGCAGTAAGAACAAAGATTCTGTATGTGCAAATGGACACTCTATCTGAAACTGATTCAATGCAATGTCAAATTTGTATCTACCAATCAAGGTGTCTTCACAGCACAAGGATCTTAGGAGTACAATTCACCATAGTGATACATGTTAAATGCTGAACTAGCAGTAAGAACCAAGATTCTCAATGTGCAAATGGACACTCTATCTGAAACTGATTCAATGCAATGTCAAATTTGTCTCTACCAATCAAGGTGTCTTCACAGCACAAGGTTCTTAGGAGTACAATTGACCATAGTGATACATGTTAAATGCTGAACTAGTAGTAAGACCCAAGATTCTATATGTGCAAATGGACGCTCTATCTGAAACTGATTCAATGCAATGTCAGATTTGTCTCTACCAATCAAGGTGTCGTCACAGCACAAGGTTCTTAGGTGTACAATTTACCATATTGATACTTGTTAAATGCTGAACTAGCAGTAAGAACCAAGATTCTCTATGTGCAAATGGACACACTTTCTGAACCTGATTCAATGCAATGTCAAATTTGTCTCTACCAATCAAGGTGACTTCACAGCACAAGGTTCTTAGGAGTACAATGCACAATAGTGATACATGTTAAATGCTGAACTAGCAGTGAGAACCAAGATTCTGTATATGCAAATGGACATACTTTCTGAAACTGATTCAATACAATATCAAATTTGTCTCTACCAATCAAGGTGTCTTCACAGTAGAAGGTTTTAAGGAGTACAATGTACAATAGTGATACATGTTAAATGCTGAACTAGCAGTAAGAACCAAGATTCTCAATGTGCAAATGGACACACTTTTTGAACCTGATTCAATGCAATTTCAAATTTGTCTCTACCAATCAAGGTGTCTTCACAGCACAAGGTTCTTAGGAGTAAAAGGCACAATAGTGATACATGTTAAATGCTGAACTAGCAGTGAGAACCAAGATTCTGTATGTGCAAATGGACATACTTTCCGAAACTGATTCAATGCAATATCAAATTTGTCTGTACCTATCAGGGTGTCTTCACATCACATTGTAATCAAGGCCACAATTAACATTGTGATACATGTTAAATCCTGAACTCGCAGTAAGAACCAAGATTCTGTAGGTGCAAATGGACACTCTATCTGAAACTGATTCAATGCAATGCCAAATTTGTCTCTACCAATCAAGGTGTCTTCACAGCACAAGGTTCTTAGGAGTACAATGCACAATAGTGATACATTTTAAATGCTGAACTAGCAGTAAGAACCAAGATTCTCAATGTGCAAATGGGCACTCTATCTGAAACTGATTCAATGCAATGTCAAATTTGTCTCTACCAATCAATGTGTCTTCACAGCACAAGGTTCTTAGGAGTACAATTCACAATAGTGATACATGTTAAATGCTGAAGTAGCAGTGAGAACCAAGATTCTTTATGTGCAAATGAACATACTTTCTGAAACTGATTCAATGCAATATCAAATTTGTCTCTACCAATCAAGGTGTCTTCATAGCACAAGGTTCTTAGGAGTACAATGCACAATAGTGATACATGTTAAAAGTTGAACTAGCAGTGAGAACCAAGATTCTGTATGTGGAAATGGACATACTTTCTGAAACTGATTCAATGCACTATCAAATTTGTCTCTACCAATCAAGGTGTCTTCACATCACATTGTTCTTAAGAGTACAATTCACCATAGTGATACATGTTAAATCCTGAACTAGCAGTAAGAACAAAGATTCTGTATGTGCAAATGGACACTCTATCTGAAACTGATTCAATGCAATGTCAAATTTGTATCTACCAATCAAGGTGTTTTCACAGCCCAAGGATCTTAGGAGTACAATTCACCATAGTGATACATGTTAAATGCTGAACTAGCAGTAAGAACCAAGATTCTCAATGTGCAAATGGACACTCTATCTGAAACTGATTCAATGCAATGTCAAATTTGTCTCTACCAATCAAGGTGTCTTCACAGCACAAGGTTCTTAGGAGTACAATTGACCATAGTGATACATGTTAAATGCTGAACTAGTAGTAAGAACCAAGATTCTATATGTGCAAATGGACGCTCTATCTGAAACTGATTCAATGCAATGTCAGATTTGTCTCTACCAATCAAGGTGTCTTCACAGTAGAAGGTTCTAAGGAGTACAATGTACAATAGTGATACATGTTAAATGCTGAACTAGCAGTAAGAACCAAGATTCTCAATGTGCAAATGGACACACTTTTTGAACCTGATTCAATGCAATTTAAAATTTGTCTGTACCTATCAGGGTGTCTTCACATCACATTGTAATCAAGGCCACAATTAACATTGTGATACATGTTAAATCCTGAACTCGCAGTAAGAACCAAGATTCTGTAGATGCAAATGGACACTCTATCTGAAACTGATTCAATGCAATGCCAAATTTGTATCTACAAATCAAGGTGTCTTCACAGCACAAGGTTCTTAGGAGTACAATTCAACATAGTGATACATGTTAAATGCTGAACTAGCAGTAATAACCAAAATTCTCAATGTCCAAATGGACACTCTATCTGAAACTGATTCAAAGCAATGTCAAATTTGTCTCTACCAATCAAGGTGTCTTCACAGCACAAGGTTCTTAGGAGTACAATGCACAATAGTGATACATGTTAAATGCTGAACTAGCAGTGAGAACCAAGATTCTGTATGTGCAAATGGACAAACTTTCTGAAACTGATTCAATGCAATATCAAATTTGTCTCTACCAATCAAGGTGTCTTCACATCACATTGTTCTTAAGAGTATAATTCACAATAGTGATACATGTTAAATCCTGAACTCGCAGTAAGAACCAAGATTCTGTATGTGCAAATGGACACTCTATCTGAAACTGATTCAATGCAATATCAAATTTGTCTCTACCAATCAAGGTGTCTTCACAGTAGAAGGTTCTAAGGAGTACAATGTACAATAGTGATACATGTTAAATGCTGAACTAGCAGTAAGAACCAAGATTCTCAATGTGCAAATGGACACACTTTTTGAACCTGATTCAATGCAATTTCAAATTTGTCTCTACCAATCAAGGTGTCTTCACAGCACAAGGTTCTTAGGAGTACAATGCACAATAGTGATACATGTTAAATGCTGAACTAGGAGTGAGAACCAAGATTCTGTATGTGCAAATGGACATACTTTCTGAAACTGATTCAATGCAATATCAAATTTGTCTGTACCTATCAGGGTGTCTTCACATCACATTGTAATCAAGAGTACAATTAACATTGTGATACATGTTAAATCCTGAAATAGCAGCAAGAACCAAGATTCTGTATGTGCAAATGGACACTCTATCTGAAACTGATTCAATGCAACGTCAAATTTGTCTCTACCAATCAAGGTGTCTTCACAGCACAAGGTTCTTAGGAGTACAATGCACAATAGTGATACATGTTAAATGCTAAACTAGCAGTGAGAACCAAGATTCTGTATGTGCAAATGGATATACTTTCTGAAACTGATTCAATGCAATGTCAACTTTCTCTCTACCAATCAAGGTGTCTTCACACCACAAGGTTCTTAGGAGTACAATGCACCATAGTGATGCATGTTAAATGCTGAACTAGCAGTGAGAACCAAGATTCTGTATGTGCAAATGGACATACTTTCTGAAACTGATTAAATGCAATGTCAAATTTGTCTCTCCCAATCAAAGTGTCTTCACATCACATTTTTCTTAAGAGTACAATTCACAATAGTGATGCATGTTAAATCCTGAACTCGCAGTAAGAACCAAGATTCTGTATGTGCAAATGGACGCTCTACCTGAAACTGATTCAATGCAATGTCAAATTTGTCTCTACCAATCAAGGTGTCGTCACAGCACAAAGTTCTTAGGATTACAATTTAACATAGTGATACATGTTAAATGCTGAACTAGCAGTAAGAACCAAGATTCTCAATGTGCAAATGGACACACTTCCTCAACCTGATTCAGTGCAATGTCAAATTTGTCTCTACCAATCAAGGTGTCTTCACAGCACAAGGTTCTTAGGAGTAAAAGGCACAATAGTGATACATGTTAAATGCTGTACTAGCAGTGAGAACCAAGATTCTGTATGTGCAAATGGACATACTTTCCGAAACTGATTCAATGCAATATCAAATTTGTCTGTACCTATCAGGGTGTCTTCACATCACATTGTAATCAAGGCCACAATTAACATTGTGATACATGTTAAATCCTGAACTCGCAGTAAGAACCAAGATTCTGTAGGTGCAAATGGACACTCTATCTGAAACTGATTCAATGCAATCCCAAATTTGTATCTACAAATCAAGGTGTCTTCACAGCACAAGGTTCTTAGGAGTACAATTCAACATAGTGATACATGTTAAATGCTGAACTAGCAGTAATAACCAAAATTCTCAATGTGCAAATGGACACTCTATCTGAAACTGATTCAAAGCAATGTCAAATTTGTCTCTACCAATCAAGGTGTCTTCACAGCACAAGGTTCTTAGGAGTACAATGCACAATAGTGATACATGTTAAATGCTGAACTAGCAGTGAGAACCAAGATTCTGTATGTGCAAATGGACATACTTTCTGAAACTGATTCAATGCAATATCAAATTTGTCTCTACCAATCAAGGTGTCTTCACATCACATTGTTCTTAAGAGTATAATTCACAATAGTGATACATGTTAAATCCTGAACTCGCAGTAAGAACTAAGATTCTGTATGTGCAAATGGACATACTTTCTGAACCTGATTCAATGCAATATCAAATGTGTCTCTAAGAATCAAGGTGTCTTCACATCACATTTTTCTTAAGAGTACAATTCACCATAGTGATACATGTTAAATCCTGAACTCGCAGTAAGAACCAAGATTCTGTATGTGCAAATGGACACTCTATCTGAAACTGATTCAATGCAATGTCAAATTTGTATCTTCAAATCAAGGTGTCTTCATAGCACAAGGTTCTTAGGAGTACAATTCACCATAGTGATACATGTTAAATGCTGAACTAGCAGTAAGAACCAAGATTCTCAATGTGCAAATGGACACTCTATCTGAAACTGATTCAATGCAATGTCAAATTTGTCTCTACCAATCAAGGTGTCTTCACAGCACAAGGTTCTAAGGAGTACAATGTACAATAGTGATACATGTTAAATGCTGAACTAGCAGTAAGAACCAAGATTCTCAATGTGCAAATGGACACACTTTTTGAACCTGATTCAATGCAATTTCAAATTTGTCTCTACCAATCAAGGTGACTTCATAGCACAAGGTTCTTAGGAGTACAATGCACAATAGTGATACATGTTAAAAGCTGAACTAGCAGTGAGAACCAAGATTCTGTATGTGCAAATGGACAAACTTTCTGAAACTGATTCAATGCAATATCAAATTTGTCTCTAGCAATCAAGGTGTCTTCAGATCACATTTTTCTTAAGAGTCCAATTCAGAATATTGATACATTTTAAATCCTGAACTCGCAGTAAGAACCAAGATTCTGTATGTGCAAATGGACGCTCTATCTGAAACTGATTCAATGCAATGTCAAATTTGTCTCTACCAATCAAGGTGTCGTCACAGCACAAGGTTCTTAGGAGTACAATTTACCATATTGATACATGTTAAATGCTGAAGTAGCAGTAAGAACCAATATTCTCTATGTGCAAATGGACACACTTTCTGAACCTGATTCAATGCAATATCAAATTTATCTCTACCAATCAAGGTGTCTTCACAGCACAAGGTTCTTAGGAGTACAATGCACAATAGTGATACTTGTTAAATGCTGAACTAGCAGTGAGAACCAAGATTCTGTATGTGCAAATCGAAATACTTTCTGAAACTGATTCAATGCAATATCAAATTTGTCTCTACCAATCAAGGTGTCTTCACATCACATTGTTCTTAAGAGTACAATTCACAATAGTGATGCATGTTAAATCCTGAATTCGCAGTAAGAACCAAGATTCTGTATGTGCAAATGGACGCTCTACCTGAAACTGATTCAATGCAATGTCAAATTTGTATCTTCAAATCAAGGTGTCTTCATAGCACAAGGTTCTTAGGAGTACAATTCACCATAGTGATACATGTTAAATGCTGAACTAGCAGTAAGAACCAAGATTCTCAATGTGCAAATGGACACTCTATCTGAAACTGATTCAATGCAATGTCAAATTTGTCTCTACCAATCAAGGTGTCTTCACAGCACAACGTTCTAAGGAGTACAATGTACAATAGTGATACATGTTAAATGCTGAACTAGCAGTAAGAACCAAGATTCTCAATGTGCAAATGGACACACTTTTTGAACCTGATTCAATGCAATTTCAAATTTGTCTCTACCAATCAAGGTGACTTCATAGCACAAGGTTCTTAGGAGTACAATGCACAATAGTGATACATGTTAAAAGCTGAACTAGCAGTGAGAACCAAGATTCTGTATGTGCAAATGGACAAACTTTCTGAAACTGATTCAATGCAATATCAAATTTGTCTCTAGCAATCAAGGTGTCTTCAGATCACATTTTTCTTAAGAGTCCAATTCAGAATATTAATACATTTTAAATCCTGAACTCGCAGTAAGAACCAAGATTCTGTATGTGCAAATGGACGCTCTATCTGAAACTGATTCAATGCAATGTCAAATTTGTCTCTACCAATCAAGGTGTCGTCACAGCACAAGGTTCTTAGGAGTACAATTTACCATATTGATACATGTTAAATGCTGAAGTAGCAGTAAGAACCAATATTCTCTATGTGCAAATGGACACACTTTCTGAACCTGATTCAATACAATATCAAATTTGTCTCTACCAATCAAGGTGTCTTCACAGCACAAGGTTCTTAGGAGTACAATGCACAATAGTGATACTTGTTAAATGCTGAACTAGCAGTGAGAACCAAGATTCTGTATGTGCAAATCGAAATACTTTCTGAAACTGATTCAATGCAATATCAAATTTGTCTCTACCAATCAAGGTGTCTTCACATCACATTGTTCTTAAGAGTACAATTCACAATAGTGATGCATGTTAAATCCTGAACTCGCAGTAAGAACCAAGATTCTGTATGTGCAAATGGACGCTCTACCTGAAACTGATTCAATGCAATGTCAAATTTGACTCTACCAATCAAGGTGTCGTCACAGCACAAGTTTCTTAGGATTACAATTTACGATAGTGATACATGTTAAATGCTGAACTAGCAGTAAGAACCAAGATTCTGAATGTGCAAATGGACACACTTTCTGAACCTGATTCAGTGCAATGTCAAATTTGTCTCTTCCAATCAAGGTGTCGTCACAGCACAAGATTCTTAGGAGTACAATTTACCATAGTGATACATGTTAAATGCTGAACTAGCAGTAAGAACCAACATTCTCAATGTGCAAATGGACACTCTATCTGAAACTGATTCAATGGAATGTCAAATTTGTGTCTACCAATCAAGGTGTCTTCACACCACAAGGTTCTTAGGAGTACAATGCACAATAGTGATGCATGTTAAATGCTGAACTAGCAGTGAGAACCAAGATTCTGTATGTGCAAATGGACGCTCTACCTGAAACTGATTCAATGCAATATCAAATTTGTCTCTACCAATCAAGGTGTCTTCACATCACATTGTTCTTAAGAGTACAATTCACCATAGTGATACATGTTAAATCCTGAACTCGCAGTAAGAACCAAGATTATGTATGTGCAAATGGACACTCTATCTGAAACTGATTCTATGCAATGTCAAATTTGTATCTACAAATCAAGGTGTCTTCACAGCACAAGGTTCATAGGAGTACAATTCACAATAGTGATACATGTTAAATGCTGAACTAGCAGTAAGAACCAAGATTCTCAATGTGCAAATGGACACACTTTCTGAACCTGATTCAGTGCAATTTCAAATTTCTCTCTACCAATCAAGGTGATTTCACAGCACAATGTTCTTAGGAGTACAATTTACCATAGTGATACATGTTAAATGCTGAACTAGCAGGGAGAACCAAGATTCTGTATGTGCAAATGGAAATACTTTCTGAAACTGATTCAATGCAATATCAAATTTGTCTGTACCTATCAGGGTGTCTTCACATCACATTGTAATCAAGAGTACAATTAACATTGTGATACATATTAAATCCTGAAATAGCAGTAAGAACCAAGATTCTCAATGTGCAAATGGACACTCTATCTGAAACTGATTCAATGCAATGTCAAATTTGTCTCTACCAATCAAGGTGTCTTCACAGCACAAGGTTCTTAGGAGTACAATGCACAATAGGATACATGTTAAATCCTGAACTCGCAGTAAGAACCAAGATTCTGTACGTGCAAATGGACGCTCTATCTGAAACTGATTGTTCTTAAGCGTACAATTCACAATAGGATACATGTTAAATCCTGAACTCGCAGTAAGAACCAAGATTCTGTACGTGCAAATGGACGCTCTATCTGAAACTGATTCAATGCAATGTCAAATTTGTCTCTACCAATCAAGGTGTCTTCACAGCACAAGGTTCTTAGGAGTACAATGCACAATAGTGATACGTGTTAAATGCTGAACTAGCAGTGAGAACCAAGATTCTCAATGTGCAAATGGACATTCTTTCTGAAGCTGATTCAATGCAATATCCAATTTGTCTCTACCAATCAAGGTGTCTTCACAGCACAAGGTTCTTAGGAGTACAATGCACAATAGTGATACATGTTAAATGCTTAACTAGCAGTGAGAACCAAGATTCTGTATGTGCAAATGGACAAACTTTCTGAAACTGATTCAATGCAATATCATATTTGTCTCTACCAATCAAGGTGTCTTCACATCACATTGTTCTTAAGAGTACAATTCACAATAGTTATACATGTTAAATCCTGAACTAGCAGTAAGAAGCAAGATTCTGTATGTGCAAATGGACATACTTTCTGAAACTGATTCAATGCAATATCAAATTTGTCTCTACCAATCAAGGTGTCTTCATAGCACAAGGTTCTTAGGAGTACAATGCACAATAGTGATACATATTAAATGCTGAACTAGCAGTGAGAACCAAGATTCTGTATGTGCAAATGGACATACTTTCTGAAACTGATACAATGCAATATCAAATTTGTCTCTACCAATCAAGGTGTCTTCACAGCACAAGGTTCTTAGGAGTACAATGCACAATAGTGATACATGTTAAATGCTGAACTAGCAGTAAGAACCAAGATTCTGTATGTGCAAATGGACGCTCTATCTGAAACTGATTCAATGCAATGTCAAATTTGTCTCTACCAATCAAGGTGTCTTCACAGGACAAGGTTCTTAGGAGTACAATGCACAATAGTGATACGTGTTAAATGCTGAACTAGCAGTGAGAACCAAGAGTCTGTATGTGCAAATGGACATACTTTCTGAAACTGATTCAATGCAATATCAAATTTGTCTGTTCCAATCAAGGTGTCTTCACATCTCATTGTTCTTAAGAGTACAATTCACCATAGTGATACATGTTAAATCCTGAACTAGCAGTAAGAACAAAGATTCTGTATGTGCAAATGGACACTCTATCTGAAACTGATTCAAGGCAATGTCAAATTTTTATCTACCAATCAAGGTGTCTTCACAGCACAAGGTTCTTAGGAGTACAATTCACCATAGTGATACAGGTTAAATGCTGAACTAGCAGTAAGAACCAAGATTCTCAATGTGCAAATGGACACTCTATCTGAAACTGATTCAATGCAATGTCAAATTTGTCTCTACCAATCAAGGTGTCTTCACAGCACAAGGTTCTTAGGAGTACAATGCACAATAGTGATACGTGTTAAATGCTGAACTAGCAGTGAGAACCAAGATTCTGTATGTGCAAATGGACATACTTTCTGAAACTGATTCAATGCAGTATCAAATTTGTCTCTACCAATCAAGGTGTCTTCACATCACATTGTCCTTAAGAGTACAATTCACCATAGTGATACATGTTAAATCCTGAACTCGCAGTAAGAACCAAGATTCTGTATGTGCAAATGGACACTCTATCTGAAACTGATTCAATGCAATGTCAAATTTGTATCTACCAATCAAGGTGTCTTCACAGCACAAGGTTCTTAGGAGTACAATTCACCATAGTGATACATGTTAAATGCTGAACTAGCAGTAAGAACCAAGATTCTCAATGTGCAAATGGACACTCTATCTGAAACTGATTCAATGCAATGTCAAATTTGTCTCTACCAATCAAGGTGTCTTCACAGCACAAGGTTCTTAGGAGTACAATGCACAATAGTGATACATGTTAAATGCTGAACTAGCAGTGAGAACCAAGATTCTGTATGTGCAAATGGACATACTTTCTGAAACTGATTCAATGCAATATCAAATTTGTCTCTACCAATCAAGGTGTCTTCATAGCATAAGGTTCTTAGGAGTACAATGCACAATAGTGATACATGTTAAATGCTGAACTAGCAGTGAGAACCAAGATTCTGTATGTGCAAATGGACAAACTTTCTGAAACTGATTCAATGCAATATCAAATTTCTCTCTACCAATCAAGGTATCTTCACATCACATTGTTCTTAAGAGTACAATTCACAATAGTGATACATGTTAAATCCTGAACTCGCAGTAAGAACCAAGATTCTGTATGTGCAAATGGACGCTCTATCTGAAACTGATTCAATGCAATGTCAAATTTGTCTCTACTAATCAAGATGTCGTCACAGCACAAGGTTCTTAGGAGTACAATTTACCATATTGATACTTGTTAAATGCTGAACTAGCAGTAAGAACCAAGATTCTCTATGTGCAAATGGACACACTTTCTGAACCTGATTCAATGCAATGTCAAATTTGTCTCTACCAATCAAGGTGTCTTCACAGCACAATGTTCTTAGGAGTACAATTGACCATAGTGATACATGTTAAATGCTGAACTAGTAGTAAGAACCAAGATTCTCAATGTGCAAATCGAAACTCTATATGAAACTGATTCAATGCAATGTCAAATTTGTCTCTACCAATCAAGGTGTCTTCACAGCACAAGGTTCTTAGGAGTACAATGCACAATAGTGATACATGTTAAATGCTGAACTAGCAGTGAGAACCAGGATTCTGTATGTGCAAATGGACACACTTCCGCAACCTGATTCAGTGCAATGTCAAATTTGTCTCTACCAATCAAGGTGTCTTCACAGCACAAGGTTCTTAGGAGTAAAAGGCACAATAGTGATACATGTTAAATGCTGAACTAGCAGTGAGAACCAAGATTCTGTATGTGCAAATGGACATACTTTCCGAAACTGATTCAATGCAATATCAAATTTGTCTGTACCTATCAGGGTGTCTTCACATCACATTGTAATCAAGGCCACAATTAACATTGTGATACATGTTAAATCCTGAACTCGCAGTAAGAACCAAGATTCTGTAGGTGCAAATGGACATTCTATCTGAAACTGATTCAATGCAATCCCAAATTTGTATCTACAAATCAAGGTGTCTTCACAGCACAAGGTTCTTAGGAGTACAATTCAACATAGTGATACATGTTAAATGCTGAACTAGCAGTAATAACCAAAATTCTCAATGTGCAAATGGACACTCTATCTGAAACTGATTCAAAGCAATGTCAAATTTGTCTCTACCAATCAAGGTGTCTTCACAGCACAAGGTTCTTAGGAGTACAATGCACAATAGTGATACATGTTAAATGCTGAACTAGCAGTGAGACACAAGATTCTGTATGTGCAAATGGACATACTTTCTGAAACTGATTCAATGCAATATCAAATTTGTCTCTACCAATCAAGGTGTCTTCACATCACATTGTTCTTAAGAGTATAATTCACAATAGTGATACATGTTAAATCCTGAACTCGCAGTAAGAACCAAGATTCTGTATGTGCAAATGGACATACTTTCTGAACCTGATTCAATGCAATATCAAATGTGTCTCTAAGAATCAAGGTGTCTTCACATCACATTTTTCTTAAGAGTACAATTCACCATAGTGATACATGTTAAATCCTGAACTCGCAGTAAGAACCAAGATTCTGTATGTGCAAATGGACACTCTATCTGAAACTGATTCAATGCAATGTCAAATTTGTATCTTCAAATCAAGGTGTCTTCATAGCACAAGGTTCTTAGGAGTACAATTCACCATAGTGATACATGTTAAATGCTGAACTAGCAGTAAGAACCAAGATTCTCAATGTGCAAAAGGACACTCTATCTGAAACTGATTCAATGCAATGTCAAATTTGTCTCTACCAATCAAGGTGTCTTCACAGCACAAGGTTCTAAGGAGTACAATGTACAATAGTGATACATGTTAAATGCTGAACTAGCAGTAAGAACCAAGATTCTCAATGTGCAAATGGACACACTTTTTGAACCTGATTCAATGCAATTTCAAATTTGTCTCTACCAATCAAGGTGACTTCATAGCACAAGGTTCTTAGGAGTACAATGCACAATAGTGATACATGTTAAAAGCTGAACTAGCAGTGAGAACCAAGATTCTGTATGTGCAAATGGACAAACTTTCTGAAACTGATTCAATGCAATATCAAATTTGTCTCTAGCAATCAATGTGTCTTCAGATCACATTTTTCTTAAGAGTCCAATTCAGAATATTGATACATTTTAAATCCTGAACTCGCAGTAAGAACCAAGATTCTGTATGTGCAAATGGACGCTCTATCTGAAACTGATTCAATGCAATGTCAAATTTGTCTCTACCAATCAAGGTGTCGTCACAGCACAAGGTTCTTAGGAGTACAATTTACCATATTGATACATGTTAAATGCTGAAGTAGCAGTAAGAACCAATATTCTCTATGTGCAAATGGACACACTTTCTGAACCCGATTCAATACAATATCAAATTTGTCTCTACCAATCAAGGTGTCTTCACAGCACAAGGTTCTTAGGAGTCCAATGCACAATAGTGATACTTGTTAAATGCTGAACTAGCAGTGAGAACCAAGATTCTGTATGTGCAAATCGAAATACTTTCTGAAACTGATTCAATGCAATATCAAATTTGTCTCTACCAATCAAGGTGTCTTCACATCACATTGTTCTTAAGAGTACAATTCACAATAGTGATGCATGTTAAATCCTGAACTCGCAGTAAGAACCAAGATTCTGTATGTGCAAATGGACGCTCTACCTGAAACTGATTCAATGCAATGTCAAATTTGACTCTACCAATCAAGGTGTCGTCACAGCACAAGTTTCTTAGGATTACAATTTACGATAGTGATACATGTTAAATGCTGAACTAGCAGTAAGAACCAAGATTCTGAATGTGCAAATGGACACACTTTCTGAACCTGATTCAGTGCAATGTCAAATTTGTCTCTTCCAATCAAGGTGTCGTCACAGCACAAGATTCTTAGGAGTACAATTTACCATAGTGATACATGTTAAATGCTGAACTAGCAGTAAGAACCAACATTCTCAATGTGCAAATGGACACTCTATCTGAAACTGATTCAATGGAATGTCAAATTTGTGTCTACCAATCAAGGTGTCTTCACAGCACAAGGTTCTTAGGAGTACAATGCACAATAGTGATGCATGTTAAATGCTGAACTAGCAGTGAGAACCAAGATTCTGTATGTGCAAATGGACGCTCTACCTGAAACTGATTCAATGCAATATCAAATTTGTCTCTACCAATCAAGGTGTCTTCACATCACATTGTTCTTAAGAGTACAATTCACCATAGTGATACATGTTAAATCCTGAACTCGCAGTAAGAACCAAGATTATGTATGTGCAAATGGACACTCTATCTGAAACTGATTCTATGCAATGTCAAATTTGTATCTACAAATCAAGGTGTCTTCACAGCACAAGGTTCATAGGAGTACAATTCACCATAGTGATACATGTTAAATGCTGAACTAGCAGTAAGAACCAAGATTCTCAATGTGCAAATGGACACACTTTCTGAACCTGATTCAGTGCAATTTCAAATTTGTCTCTACCAATCAAGGTGACTTCACAGCACAATGTTCTTAGGAGTACAATTTACCATAGTGATACATGTTAAATGCTGAACTAGCAGGGAGAACCAAGATTCTGTATGTGCAAATGGAAATACTTTCTGAAACTGATTCAATGCAATATCAAATTTGTCTGTACCTATCAGGGTGTCTTCACATCACATTGTAATCAAGAGTACAATTAACATTGTGATACATATTAAATCCTGAAATAGCAGTAAGAACCAAGATTCTCAATGTGCAAATGGACACTCTATCTGAAACTGATTCAATGCAATGTCAAATTTGTCTCTACCAATCAAGGTGTCTTCACAGCACAAGGTTCTTAGGAGTACAATGCACAATAGGATACATGTTAAATCCTGAACTCGCAGTAAGAACCAAGATTCTGTACGTGCAAATGGACGCTCTATCTGAAACTGATTGTTCTTAAGCGTACAATTCACAATAGGATACATGTTAAATCCTGAACTCGCAGTAAGAACCAAGATTCTGTACGTGCAAATGGACGCTCTATCTGAAACTGATTCAATGCAATGTCAAATTTGTCTCTACCAATCAAGGTGTCTTCACAGCACAAGGTTCTTAGGAGTACAATGCACAATAGTGATACGTGTTAAATGCTGAACTAGCAGTGAGAACCAAGATTCTCAATGTGCAAATGGACATTCTTTCTGAAGCTGATTCAATGCAATATCCAATTTGTCTCTACCAATCAAGGTGTCTTCACAGCACAAGGTTCTTAGGAGTACAATGCACAATAGTGATACATGTTAAATGCTTAACTAGCAGTGAGAACCAAGATTCTGTATGTGCAAATGGACAAACTTTCTGAAACTGATTCAATGCAATATCATATTTGTCTCTACCAATCAAGGTGTCTTCACATCACATTGTTCTTAAGAGTACAATTCACAATAGTTATACATGTTAAATCCTGAACTAGCAGTAAGAAGCAAGATTCTGTATGTGCAAATGGACATACTTTCTGAAACTGATTCAATGCAATATCAAATTTGTCTCTACCAATCAAGGTGTCTTCATAGCACAAGGTTCTTAGGAGTACAATGCACAATAGTGATACATATTAAATGCTGAACTAGCAGTGAGAACCAAGATTCTGTATGTGCAAATGGACGCTCTACCTGAAACTGATTCAATGCAATATCAAATTTGTCTCTACCAATCAAGGTGTCTTCACATCACATTGTTCTTAAGAGTACAATTCACCATAGTGATACATGTTAAATCCTGAACTCGCAGTAAGAACCAAGATTATGTATGTGCAAATGGACACTCTATCTGAAACTGATTCTATGCAATGTCAAATTTGTATCTACAAATCAAGGTGTCTTCACAGCACAAGGTTCATAGGAGTACAATTCACCATAGTGATACATGTTAAATGCTGAACTAGCAGTAAGAACCAAGATTCTCAATGTGCAAATGGACACACTTTCTGAACCTGATTCAGTGCAATTTCAAATTTGTCTCTACCAATCAAGGTGACTTCACAGCACAATGTTCTTAGGAGTACAATTTACCATAGTGATACATGTTAAATGCTGAACTAGCAGGGAGAACCAAGATTCTGTATGTGCAAATGGAAATACTTTCTGAAACTGATTCAATGCAATATCAAATTTGTCTGTACCTATCAGGGTGTCTTCACATCACATTGTAATCAAGAGTACAATTAACATTGTGATACATATTAAATCCTGAAATAGCAGTAAGAACCAAGATTCTCAATGTGCAAATGGACACTCTATCTGAAACTGATTCAATGCAATGTCAAATTTGTCTCTACCAATCAAGGTGTCTTCACAGCACAAGGTTCTTAGGAGTACAATGCACAATAGGATACATGTTAAATCCTGAACTCGCAGTAAGAACCAAGATTCTGTACGTGCAAATGGACGCTCTATCTGAAACTGATTGTTCTTAAGCGTACAATTCACAATAGGATACATGTTAAATCCTGAACTCGCAGTAAGAACCAAGATTCTGTACGTGCAAATGGACGCTCTATCTGAAACTGATTCAATGCAATGTCAAATTTGTCTCTACCAATCAAGGTGTCTTCACAGCACAAGGTTCTTAGGAGTACAATGCACAATAGTGATACGTGTTAAATGCTGAACTAGCAGTGAGAACCAAGATTCTCAATGTGCAAATGGACATTCTTTCTGAAGCTGATTCAATGCAATATCCAATTTGTCTCTACCAATCAAGGTGTCTTCACAGCACAAGGTTCTTAGGAGTACAATGCACAATAGTGATACATGTTAAATGCTTAACTAGCAGTGAGAACCAAGATTCTGTATGTGCAAATGGACAAACTTTCTGAAACTGATTCAATGCAATATCATATTTGTCTCTACCAATCAAGGTGTCTTCACATCACATTGTTCTTAAGAGTACAATTCACAATAGTTATACATGTTAAATCCTGAACTAGCAGTAAGAAGCAAGATTCTGTATGTGCAAATGGACATACTTTCTGAAACTGATTCAATGCAATATCAAATTTGTCTCTACCAATCAAGGTGTCTTCATAGCACAAGGTTCTTAGGAGTACAATGCACAATAGTGATACATATTAAATGCTGAACTAGCAGTGAGAACCAAGATTCTGTATGTGCAAATGGACATACTTTCTGAAACTGATACAATGCAATATCAAATTTCTCTCTACCAATCAAGGTGTCTTCACAGCACAAGGTTCTTAGGAGTACAATGCACAATAGTGATACATGTTAAATGCTGAACTAGCAGTAAGAACCAAGATTCTGTATGTGCAAATGGACGCTCTATCTGAAACTGATTCAATGCAATGTCAAATTTGTCTCTACCAATCAAGGTGTCTTCACAGGACAAGGTTCTTAGGAGTACAATGCACAATAGTGATACGTGTTAAATGCTGAACTAGCAGTGAGAACCAAGAGTCTGTATGTGCAAATGGACATACTTTCTGAAACTGATTCAATGCAATATCAAATTTGTCTGTTCCAATCAAGGTGTCTTCACATCTCATTGTTCTTAAGAGTACAATTCACCATAGTGATACATGTTAAATCCTGAACTAGCAGTAAGAACAAAGATTCTGTATGTGCAAATGGACACTCTATCTGAAACTGATTCAAGGCAATGTCAAATTTTTATCTACCAATCAAGGTGTCTTCACAGCACAAGGTTCTTAGGAGTACAATTCACCATAGTGATACAGGTTAAATGCTGAACTAGCAGTAAGAACCAAGATTCTCAATGTGCAAATGGACACTCTATCTGAAACTGATTCAATGCAATGTCAAATTTGTCTCTACCAATCAAGGTGTCTTCACAGCACAAGGTTCTTAGGAGTACAATGCACAATAGTGATACGTGTTAAATGCTGAACTAGCAGTGAGAACCAAGATTCTGTATGTGCAAATGGACATACTTTCTGAAACTGATTCAATGCAGTATCAAATTTGTCTCTACCAATCAAGGTGTCTTCACATCACATTGTCCTTAAGAGTACAATTCACCATAGTGATACATGTTAAATCCTGAACTCGCAGTAAGAACCAAGATTCTGTATGTGCAAATGGACACTCTATCTGAAACTGATTCAATGCAATGTCAAATTTGTATCTACCAATCAAGGTGTCTTCACAGCACAAGGTTCTTAGGAGTACAATTCACCATAGTGATACATGTTAAATGCTGAACTAGCAGTAAGAACCAAGATTCTCAATGTGCAAATGGACACTCTATCTGAAACTGATTCAATGCAATGTCAAATTTGTCTCTACCAATCAAGGTGTCTTCACAGCACAAGGTTCTTAGGAGTACAATGCACAATAGTGATACATGTTAAATGCTGAACTAGCAGTGAGAACCAAGATTCTGTATGTGCAAATGGACATACTTTCTGAAACTGATTCAATGCAATATCAAATTTGTCTCTACCAATCAAGGTGTCTTCATAGCATAAGGTTCTTAGGAGTACAATGCACAATAGTGATACATGTTAAATGCTGAACTAGCAGTGAGAACCAAGATTCTGTATGTGCAAATGGACAAACTTTCTGAAACTGATTCAATGCAATATCAAATTTCTCTCTACCAATCAAGGTATCTTCACATCACATTGTTCTTAAGAGTACAATTCACAATAGTGATACATGTTAAATCCTGAACTCGCAGTAAGAACCAAGATTCTGTATGTGCAAATGGACGCTCTATCTGAAACTGATTCAATGCAATGTCAAATTTGTCTCTACTAATCAAGATGTCGTCACAGCACAAGGTTCTTAGGAGTACAATTTACCATATTGATACTTGTTAAATGCTGAACTAGCAGTAAGAACCAAGATTCTCTATGTGCAAATGGACACACTTTCTGAACCTGATTCAATGCAATGTCAAATTTGTCTCTACCAATCAAGGTGTCTTCACAGCACAATGTTCTTAGGAGTACAATTGACCATAGTGATACATGTTAAATGCTGAACTAGTAGTAAGAACCAAGATTCTCAATGTGCAAATGGAAACTCTATATGAAACTGATTCAATGCAATGTCAAATTTGTCTCTACCAATCAAGGTGTCTTCACAGCACAAGGTTCTTAGGAGTACAATGCACAATAGTGATACATGTTAAATGCTGAACTAGCAGTGAGAACCAAGATTCTGTATGTGCAAATGGACATACTTTCTGAAACTGATTCAATGCAATATCAAACTTGTCTCTACCAATCAAGGTGTCTTCATAGCACAAGGTTTTAGAAGTACAATGCACAATAGTGATACATGTTAAATGCTGAACTAGCAGTGAGAACCAAGATTCTGTATGTGCAAATGGACAAACTTTCTGAAACTGATTCAATGCAATATCAAATTTGTCTCTACCAATCAAGGTGTCTTCACATCACATTGTTCTTAAGAGTACAATTCACAATAGGATACATGTTAAATCCTGAACTCGCAGTAAGAACCAAGATTCTGTACGTGCAAATGGACGCTCTATCTGAAACTGTTTCAATGCAATGTCAAATTTGTCTCTACCAATCAAGGTGTCTTCACAGCACAAGGTTCTTAGGAGTACAATGCACAATAGTGATACGTGTTAAATGCTGAACTAGCAGTGAGAACCAAGATTCTCAATGTGCAAATGGACATTCTTTCTGAAGCTGATTCAATGCAATATCCAATTTGTCTCTACCAATCAAGGTGTCTTCAGAGCACAAGGTTCTTACGAGTACAATGCACAATAGTGATACATGTTAAATGCTTAACTAGCAGTGAGAACCAAGATTCTGTATGTGCAAATGGACAAACTTTCTGAAACTGATTCAATGCAATATCAAATTTGTCTCTACCAATGAAGGTGTCTTCACATCACATTGTTCTTAAGAGTACAATTCACAATAGTGATACATGTTAAATCCTGAACTAGCAGTAAGAACCAAGATTCTGTATGTGCAAATGGACATACTTTCTGAAACTGATTCAATGCAATATCAAATTTGTCTCTACCAATCAAGGTGTCTTCATAGCACAAGGTTCTTAGGAGTACAATGCACAATAGTGATACATATTAAATGCTTAACTAGCAGTGAGAACCAAGATTCTGTATGTGCAAATGGACATACTTTCTGAAACTGATACAATGCAATATCAAATTTGTCTCTACAAATCAAGGTGTCTTCACAGCACGAGGTTCTTAGGAGTACAATGCACAATAGTGATACATGTTAAATGCTGAACTAGCAGTAAGAACCAAGATTCTGTATGTGCAAATGGACGCTCTATCTGAAACTGATTCAATGCAATGTCAAATTTGTCTCTACCAATCAAGGTGTCTTCACAGCACAAGGTTCTTAGGAGTACAATGCACAATAGTGATACGTGTTAAAAGCTGAACTAGCAGTCAGAACCAAGATTCTGTATGTGCAAATGGACATACTTTCTGAAAGTGATTCAATGCAATATCAAATTTGTCTCTACCAATCAAGGTGTCTTCACATCACATTGTTCTTAAGAGTACAATTCACCATAGTGATACATGTTAAATCCTGAACTAGCAGTAAGAACAAAGATTCTGTATGTGCAAATGGACACTCTATCTGAAACTGATTCAATGCAATGTCAAATTTGTATCTACCAATCAAGGTGTTTTCACAGCACAAGGATCTTAGGAGTATAATTCACCATAGTGATACATGTTAAATGCTGAACTAGCAGTAAGAACCAAGATTCTCAATGTGCAAATGGACACTCTATCTGAAACTGATTCAATGCAATGTCAAATTTGTCTCTACCAATCAAGGTGTCTTCACAGCACAAGGTTCTTAGGAGTACAATTGACCATAGTGATACATGTTAAATGCTGAACTAGTAGTAAGAACCAAGATTCTATATGTGCAAATGGACGCTCTATCTGAAACTGATTCAATGCAATGTCAGATTTGTCTCTACCAATCAAGGTGTCGTCACAGCACAAGGTTCTTAGGTGTACAATTTACCATATTGATACTTGTTAAATGCTGAACTAGCAGTAAGAACCAAGATTGTCTATGTGCAAATGGACACACTTTCTGAACCTGATTCAATGCAATGTCAAATTTGTCTCTACCAATCAAGGTGTCTTCACAGCACAATGTTCTTAGGAGTGCAATTGACCATAGTGATACATGTTAAATGCTGAACTAGTAATAAGAACCAAGATTCTCAATGTGCAAATGGACACTCTATCTGAAACTGATTCAATGCAATGTCAAATTTGTCTCTACCAATCAAGGTGTCTTCACAGCACAAGGTTCTTAGGAGTACAATGCACAATAGTGATACATGTTAAATGCTGAACTAGCAGTGAGAAACAAGATTCTGTATGTGCAAATGGACATACTTTCTGAAACTGATTCAATGCAATATCAAACTTGTCTCTACCAATCAAGGTGTCTTCATAGCACAAGGTTTTAGTAGTACAATGCACAATAGTGATACATGTTAAATGCTGAACTAGCAGTGAGAACCAAGATTCTGTATGTGCAAATGGACAAACTTTCTGAAACTGATTCATTGCAATATCAAATTTGTCTCTACCAATCAAGGTGTCTTCACATCACATTGTTCTTAAGAGTACAATTCACAATAGGATACATGTTAAATCCTGAACTCGCAGTAAGAACCAAGATTCTGTACGTGTAAATGGACGCTCTATCTGAAACTGATTCAATGCAATGTCAAATTTGTCTCTACCAATCAAGGTGTCTTCACAGCACAAGGTTCTTAGGAGTACAATGCACAATAGTGATACGTGTTAAATGCTGAACTAGCAGTGAGAACCAAGATTCTCAATGTGGAAATGGACATTCTTTCTGAAGCTGATTCAATGCAATATCCAATTTGTCTCTACCAATCAAGGTGTCTTCACAGCACAAGGTTCTTAGGAGTACAATGCACAATAGTGATACATGTTAAATGCTTAACTAGCAGTGAGAACCAAGATTCTGTATGTGCAAATGGACAAACTTTCTGAAACTGATTCAATGCAATATCAAATTTGTCTCTACCAATCAAGGTGTCTTCACATCACATTGTTCTTAAGAGTACAATTCACAATAGTTATACATGTTAAATCCTGAACTAGCAGTAAGAACCAAGATTCTGTATGTGCAAATGGACATACTTTCTGAAACTGATTCAATGCAATATCAAATTTGTCTCTACCAATCAAGGTGTCTTCATAGCACAAGATTCTTAGGAGTACAATGCACAATAGTGATACATATTAAATGCTTAACTAGCAGTGAGAAGCAAGATTCTGTATGTGCAAATGGACATACTTTCTGAAACTGATACAATGCAATATCAAATTTGTCTCTACCAATCAAGGTGTCTTCACAGCACAAGGTTCTTAGGAGTACAATGCACAATAGTGATACATGTTAAATCCTGAACTCGCATTAAGAACCAAGATTCTGTATGTGCAAATGGACACTCTATCTGAAACTGATTCAATGCAATGTCAAATTTGTATCTACCAATCAAGGTGTCTTCACAGCACAAGGTTCTTAGGAGTACAATTCACCATAGTGATACATGTTAAATGCTGAACTAGTAATAAGAACCAAGATTCTCAATGTGCAAATGGACACTCTATCTGAAACTGATTCAATGCAATGTCAAATTTGTCTCTACCAATCAAGGTGTCTTCACAGCACAAGGTTCTTAGGAGTACAATGCACAATAGTGATACATGTTAAATGCTGAACTAGCAGTGAGAAACAAGATTCTGTATGTGCAAATGGACATACTTTCTGAAACTGATTCAATGCAATATCAAACTTGTCTCTACCAATCAAGGTGTCTTCATAGCACAAGGTTCTAGTAGTACAATGCACAATAGTGATACATGTTAAATGCTGAACTAGCAGTGAGAACCAAGATTCTGTATGTGCAAATGGACAAACTTTCTGAAACGGATTCATTGCAATATCAAATTTGTCTCTACCAATCAAGGTGTCTTCACATCACATTGTTCTTAAGAGTACAATTCACAATAGGATACATGTTAAATCCTGAACTCGCAGTAAGAACCAAGATTCTGTACGTGCAAATGGACGCTCTATCTGAAACTGATTCAATGCAATGTCAAATTTGTCTCTACCAATCAAGGTGTCTTCACAGCACAAGGTTCTTAGGAGTACAATGCACAATAGTGATACGTGTTAAATGCTGAACTAGCAGTGAGAACCAAGATTCTCAATGTGGAAATGGACATTCTTTCTGAAGCTGATTCAATGCAATATCCAATTTGTCTCTACCAATCAAGGTGTCTTCACAGCACAAGGTTCTTAGGAGTACAATGCACAATAGTGATACATGTTAAATGCTTAACTAGCAGTGAGAACCAAGATTCTGTATGTGCAAATGGACAAACTTTCTGAAACTGATTCAATGCAATATCAAATTTGTCTCTACCAATCAAGGTGTCTTCACATCACATTGTTCTTAAGAGTACAATTCACAATAGTTATACATGTTAAATCCTGAACTAGCAGTAAGAACCAAGATTCTGTATGTGCAAATGGACATACTTTCTGAAACTGATTCAATGCAATATCAAATTTGTCTCTACCAATCAAGGTGTCTTCATAGCACAAGATTCTTAGGAGTACAATGCACAATAGTGATACATATTAAATGCTTAACTAGCAGTGAGAACCAAGATTCTGTATGTGCAAATGGACATACTTTCTGAAACTGATACAATGCAATATCAAATTTGTCTCTACCAATCAAGGTGTCTTCACAGCACAAGGTTCTTAGGAGTACAATGCACAATAGTGATACATGTTAAATCCTGAACTCGCATTAAGAACCAAGATTCTGTATGTGCAAATGGACACTCTATCTGAAACTGATTCAATGCAATGTCAAATTTGTATCTACCAATCAAGGTGTCTTCACAGCACAAGGTTCTTAGGAGTACAATTCACCATAGTGATACATGTTAAATGCTGAACTAGCAGTAAGAACCAAGATTCTCAATGTGCAAATGGACACTCTATCTGAAACTGATTCAATGCAATGTCAAATTTGTCTCTACCAATCAAGGTGTCTTCACAGCACAAGGTTCTTAGGAGTACAATGCACAATAGTGATACATGTTAAATGCTGAACTAGCAGTGAGAACCAAGATTCTGTATGTGCAAATGGACATACTTTCTGAAACTGATTCAATGCAATATCAAATTTGTCTCTACCAATCAAGGTGTCTTCATAGCATAAGGTTCTTAGGAGTACAATGCACAATAGTGATACATGTTAAATGCTGAACTAGCAGTGAGAACCAAGATTCTGTATGTGCAAATGGACGCTCTATCTGAAACTGATTCAATGCAATGTCAAATTTGTCTCTACCAATCAAGGTGTCTTCACAGCACAAGGGTCTTAGGAGTACAATGCACAATAGTGATACATGTTAAATGCTGAACTAGCAGTAAGAACCAAGATTCTGTATGTGCAAATGGACGCTCTATCTGAAACTGATTCAATGCAATGTCAAATTTGTCTCTACCAATCAAGGTGTCTTCACAGCACAAGGTTCTTAGGAGTACAATGCACAATAGTGATACGTGTTAAATGCTGAACTAGCAGTGAGAACCCAGATTCTGTATGTGCAAATGGACATACTTTCTGAAAGTGATTCAATGCAATATCAAATTTGTCTCTACCAATCAAGGTGTCTTCACATCACATTGTTCTTAAGAGTACAATTCACCATAGTGATACATGTTAAATCCTGAACTAGCAGTAAGAACAAAGATTCTGTATGTGCAAATGGACACTCTATCTGAAACTGATTCAATGCAATGTCAAATTTGTATCTACCAATCAAGGTGTTTTCACAGCACAAGGATCTTAGGAGTACAATTCACCATAGTGATACATGTTAAATGCTGAACTAGCAGTAAGAACCAAGATTCTCAATGTGCAAATGGACACTCTATCTGAAACTGATTCAATGCAATGTCAAATTTGTCTCTACCAATCAAGGTGTCTTCACAGCACAAGGTTCTTAGGAGTACAATTGACCATAGTGATACATGTTAAATGCTGAACTAGTAGTAAGAACCAAGATTCTATATGTGCAAATGGACGCTCTATCTGAAACTGATTCAATGCAATGTCAGATTTTTCTCTACCAATCAAGGTGTCGTCACAGCACAAGGTTCTTAGGTGTACAATTTACCATATTGATACTTGTTAAATGCTGAACTAGCAGTAAGAACCAAGATTGTCTATGTGCAAATGGACACACTTTCTGAACCTGATTCAATGCAATGTCAAATTTGTCTCTACCAATCAAGGTGTCTTCACAGCACAATGTTCTTAGGAGTGCAATTGACCATAGTGATACATGTTAAATGCTGAACTAGTAATAAGAACCAAGATTCTCAATGTGCAAATGGACACTCTATCTGAAACTGATTCAATGCAATGTCAAATTTGTCTCTACCAATCAAGGTGTCTTCACAGCACAAGGTTCTTAGGAGTACAATGCACAATAGTGATACATGTTAAATGCTGAACTAGCAGTGAGAACCAAGATTCTGTATGTGCAAATGGACATACTTTCTGAAACTGATTCAATGCAATATCAAACTTGTCTCTACCAATCAAGGTGTCTTCATAGCACAAGGTTTTAGGAGTACAATGCACAATAGTGATACATGTTAAATGCTGAACTAGCAGTGAGAACCAAGATTCTGTATGTGCAAATGGACAAACTTTCTGAAACTGATTCATTGCAATATCAAATTTGTCTCTACCAATCAAGGTGTCTTCACATCACATTGTTCTTAAGAGTACAATTCACAATAGGATACATGTTAAATCCTGAACTCGCAGTAAGAACCAAGATTCTGTACGTGCAAATGGACGCTCTATCTGAAACTGATTCAATGCAATGTCAAATTTGTCTCTACCAATCAAGGTGTCTTCACAGCACAAGGTTCTTAGGAGTACAATGCACAATAGGGATACGTGTTAAATGCTGAACTAGCCGTGAGAACCAAGATTCTCAATGTGCAAATGGACATTCTTTCTGAAGCTGATTCAATGCAATATCCAATTTGTCTCTACCAATCAAGGTGTCTTCACAGCACAAGGTTCTTAGGAGTACAATGCACAATAGTGATACATGTTAAATGCTTAACTAGCAGTGAGAACCAAGATTCTGTATGTGCAAATGGACAAACTTTCTGAAACTGATTCAATGCAATATCAAATTTGTCTCTACCAATCAAGGTGTCTTCACATCACATTGTTCTTAAGAGTACAATTCACAATAGTTATACATGTTAAATCCTGAACTAGCAGTAAGAACCACGATTCTGTATGTGCAAATGGACATACTTTCTGAAACTGATTCAATGCAATATCAAATTTGTCTCTACCAATCAAGTTGTCTTCATAGCACAAGGTTCTTAGGAGTACAATGCACAATAGTGATACATATTAAATGCTTAACTAGCAGTGAGAACCAAGATTCTGTATGTGCAAATGGACATACTTTCTGAAACTGATACAATGCAATATCAAATTTGTCTCTACCAATCAAGGTGTCTTCACAGCACAAGGTTCTTAGGAGTACAATGCACAATAGTGATACATGTTAAATCCTGAACTCGCATTAAGAACCAAGATTCTGTATGTGCAAATGGACACTCTATCTGAAACTGATTCAATGCAATGTCAAATTTGTATCTACCAATCAAGGTGTCTTCACAGCACAAGGTTCTTAGGAGTACAATTCACCATAGTGATACATGTTAAATGCTGAACTAGCAGTAAGAACCAAGATTCTCAATGTGCAAATGGACACTCTATCTGAAACTGATTCAATGCAATGTCAAATTTGTCTCTACCAATCAAGGTGTCTTCACAGCACAAGGTTCTTAGGAGTACAATGCACAATAGTGATACATGTTAAATGCTGAACTAGCAGTGAGAACCAAGATTCTGTATGTGCAAATGGACATACTTTCTGAAACTGATTCAATGCAATATCAAATTTGTCTCTACCAATCAAGGTGTCTTCATAGCATAAGGTTCTTAGGAGTACAATGCACAATAGTGATACATGTTAAATGCTGAACTAGCAGTGAGAACCAAGATTCTGTATGTGCAAATGGACACACTTTCTGAACCTGATTCAATGCAATGTCAAATTTGTCTCTACCAATCAAGGTGTCTTCACAGCACAAGGTTCTTAGGAGTACAATTTACCATATTGATACTTGTTAAATGCTGAACTAGCAGTAAGAACCAAGATTCTCTATGTGCAAATGGACACACTTTCTGAACCTGATTCAATGCAATGTCAAATTTGTCTCTACCAATCAAGGTGTCTTCACAGCACAAGGTTCTTAGGAGTACAATGCACAATAGTGATACATGTTAAATCCTGAACTCGCAGTAAGAACAAAGATTCTGTATGTGCAAATGGACACTCTATCTGAAACTGATTCAATGCAATGTCAAATTTGTATCTACCAATCAAGGTGTCTTCACAGCACAAGGTTCTTAGGAGTACAATGCACAATAGTGATACATGTTAAATCCTGAACTCGCAGTAAGAACCAAGATTCTGTATGTGCAAATGGACGCTCTATCTGAAACTGATTCAATGCAATGTCAAATTTGTCTCTACTAATCAAGGTGTCGTCACAGCACAAGGTTCTTAGGAGTACAATTTACCATATTGATACTTGTTAAATGCTGAACTAGCAGTAAGAACCAAGATTCTCTATGTGCAAATGGACACACTTTCTGAACCTGATTCAATGCAATGTCAAATTTGTCTCTACCAATCAAGGTGTCTTCACAGCACAATGTTCTTAGGAGTACAATTGACCATAGTGATACATGTTAAATGCTGAACTAGTAGTAAGAACCAAGATTCTCAATGTGCAAATGGAAACTCTATCTGAAACTGATTGAATGCAATGTCAAATTTGTCTCTACCAATCAAGGTGTCTTCACAGCACAAGGTTCTTAGGAGTACAATGCACAATAGTGATACATGTTAAATGCTGTACTAGCAGTGAGAACCAAGATTCTGTATGTGCAAATGGACAAACTTTCTGAAACTGATTCAATGCAATATCAAATTTGTCTCTACCAATCAAGGTGTCTTCACATCACATTGTTCTTAAGAGTACAATTCACAATAGGATACATGTTAAATCCTGAACTCGCAGTAAGAACCAAGATTCTGTACGTGCAAATGGACGCTCTATCTGAAACTGATTCAATGCAATGTCAAATTTGTCTCTACCAATCAAGATGTCTTCACAGCACAAGGTTCTTAGGAGTACAATGCACAATAGTGATACGTGTTAAATGCTGAACTAGCAGTGAGAACCAAGATTCTCAATGTGCAAATGGACATTCTTTCTGAAGCTGATTCAATGCAATATCCAATTTGTCTCTACCAATCAAGGTGTCTTCACAGCACAAGGTTCTTAGGAGTACAATGCACAATAGCGATACATGTTAAATGCTTAACTAGCAGTGAGAACCAAGATTCTGTATGTGCAAATGGACAAACTTTCTGAAACTGATTCAATGCAATATCAAATTTGTCTCTACCAATCAAGGTGTCTTCACATCACATTGTTCTTAAGAGTACAATTCACAATAGTGATACATGTTAAATCCTGAACTAGCAGTAAGAACCAAGATTCTGTATGTGCAAATGGACATACTTTCTGAAACTGATTCAATGCAATATCAAATTTGTCTCTACCAATCAAGGTGTCTTCATAGCACAAGGTTCTTAGGAGTACAATGCACAATAGTGATACATATTAAATGCTTAACTAGCAGTGAGAACCAAGATTCTGTATGTGCAAATGGACATACTTTCTGAAACTGATACAATGCAATATCAAATTTGTCTCTCCAAATCAAGGTGTCTTCACAGCACAAGGTTCTTAGGAGTACAATGCACAATAGTGATACATGTTAAATGCTGAACTAGCAGTAAGAACCAAGATTCTGTATGTGCAAATGGACGCTCTATCTGAAACTGATTCAATGCAATGTCAAATTTGTCTCTACCAATCAAGGTGTCTTCACAGCACAAGGTTCTTAGGAGTACAATGCACAATAGTGATACGTGTTAAATGCTGAACTAGCAGTGAGAACCAAGATTCTGTATGTGCAAATGGACATACTTTCTGAAACTGATTCAATGCAATATCAAATTTGTCTCTACCAATCAAGGTGTCTTCACATCACATTGTTCTTAAGAGTACAATTCACCATAGTGATACATGTTAAATCCTGAACTAGCAGTAAGAACAAAGATTCTGTATGTGCAAATGGACACTCTATCTGAAACTGATTCAATGCAATGTCAAATTTGTATCTACCAATCAAGGTGTCTTCACAGCACAAGGATCTTAGGAGTACAATTCACCATAGTGATACATGTTAAATGCTGAACTAGCAGTAAGAACCAAGATTCTCAATGTGCAAATGGACACTCTATCTGAAACTGATTCAATGCAATGTCAAATTTGTCTCTACCAATCAAGGTGTCTTCACAGCACAAGGTTCTTAGGAGTACAATTGACCATAGTGATACATGTTAAATGCTGAACTAGTAGTAAGAACCAAGATTCTATATGTGCAAATGGACGCTCTATCTGAAACTGATTCAATGCAATGTCAGATTTGTCTCTACCAATCAAGGTGTCGTCACAGCACAAGGTTCTTAGGTGTACAATTTACCATATTGATACTTGTTAAATGCTGAACTAGCAGTAAGAACCAAGATTGTCTATGTGCAAATGGACACACTTTCTGAACCTGATTCAATGCAATGTCAAATTTGTCTCTACCAATCAAGGTGTCTTCACAGCACAAGGTTCTTAGGAGTACAATGCACAATAGTGATACATGTTAAATGCTGAACTAGCAGTGAGAACCAAGATTCTGTATGTGCAAATGGACATACTTTCTGAAACTGATTCAATGTAATATCAAACTTGTCTCTACCAATCAAGGTGTCTTCATAGCACAAGGTTTTAGGAGTACAATGCACAATAGTGATACATGTTAAATGCTGAACTAGCAGTTAGAACCAAGATTCTGTATGTGCAAATGGACAAACTTTCTGAAACTGATTCAATGCAATATCAAATTTGTCTCTACCAATCAAGGTGTCTTCACATCACAAGGTTCTTAGGAGTACAATGCACAATAGTGATACATGTTAAATGCTGAACTAGCAGTAAGAACCAAGATTCTGTATGTGCAAATGGACGCTCTATCTGAAACTGATTCAATGCAATGTCAAATTTGTCTCTACCAATCAAGGTGTCTTCACAGCACAAGGTTCTTAGGAGTACAATGCACAATAGTGATACGTGTTAAATGCTGAACTAGCAGTGAGAACCAAGATTCTGTATGTGCAAATGGACATACTTTCTGAAAGTGATTCAATGCAATATCAAATTTGTCTCTACCAATCAAGGTGTCTTCACATCACATTGTTCTTAAGAGTACATTTCACCATAGTGATACATGTTAAATCCTGAACTAGCAGTAAGAACAAAGATTCTGTATGTGCAAATGGACACTCTATCTGAAACTGATTCAATGCAATGTCAAATTTGTATCTACCAATCAAGGTGTTTTCACAGCCCAAGGATCTTAGGAGTACAATTCACCATAGTGATACATGTTAAATGCTGAACTAGCAGTAAGAACCAAGATTCTCAATGTGCAAATGGACACTCTATCTGAAACTGATTCAATGCAATGTCAAATTTGTCTCTACCAATCAAGGTGTCTTCACAGCACAAGGTTCTTAGGAGTACAATTGACCATAGTGATACATGTTAAATGCTGAACTAGTAGTAAGAACCAAGATTCTATATGTGCAAATGGACGCTCTATCTGAAACTGATTCAATGCAATGTCAGATTTGTCTCTACCAATCAAGGTGTCGTCACAGCACAAGGTTCTTAGGTGTACAATTTACCATATTGATACTTGTTAAATGCTGAACTAGCAGTAAGAACCAAGATTGTCTATGTGCAAATGGACACACTTTCTGAACCTGATTCAATGCAATGTCAAATTTGTCTCTACCAATCAAGGTGTCTTCACAGCACAATGTTCTTAGGAGTGCAATTGACCATAGTGATACATGTTAAATGCTGAACTAGTAATAAGAACCAAGATTCTCAATGTGCAAATGGACACTCTATCTGAAACTGATTCAATGCAATGTCAAATTTGTCTCTACCAATCAAGGTGTCTTCACAGCACAAGGTTCTTAGGAGTACAATGCACAATAGTGATACATGTTAAATGCTGAACTAGCAGTGAGAACCAAGATTCTGTATGTGCAAATGGACATACTTTCTGAAACTGATTCAATGCAATATCAAATTTGTCTCTACCAATCAAGGTGTCTTCATAGCATAAGGTTCTTAGGAGTACAATGCACAATAGTGATACATGTTAAATGCTGAACTAGCAGTGAGAACCAAGATTCTGTATGTGCAAATGGACACACTTTCTGAACCTGATTCAATGCAATGTCAAATTTGTCTCTACCAATCAAGGTGTCTTCACAGCACAAGGTTCTTAGGAGTACAATTTACCATATTGATACTTGTTAAATGCTGAACTAGCAGTAAGAACCAAGATTCTCTATGTGCAAATGGACACACTTTCTGAACCTGATTCAATGCAATGTCAAATTTGTCTCTACCAATCAAGGTGTCTTCACAGCACAAGGTTCTTAGGAGTACAATGCACAATAGTGATACATGTTAAATCCTGAACTCGCAGTAAGAACAAAGATTCTGTATGTGCAAATGGACACTCTATCTGAAACTGATTCAATGCAATGTCAAATTTGTATCTACCAATCAAGGTGTCTTCACAGCACAAGGTTCTTAGGAGTACAATGCACCATAGTGATACATGTTAAATCCTGAACTCGCAGTAAGAACCAAGATTCTGTATGTGCAAATGGACGCTCTATCTGAAACTGATTCAATGCAATGTCAAATTTGTCTCTACTAATCAAGGTGTCGTCACAGCACAAGGTTCTTAGGAGTACAATTTACCATATTGATACTTGTTAAATGCTGAACTAGCAGTAAGAACCAAGATTCTCTATGTGCAAATGGACACACTTTCTGAACCTGATTCAATGCAATGTCAAATTTGTCTCTACCAATCAAGGTGTCTTCACAGCACAATGTTCTTAGGAGTACAATTGACCATAGTGATACATGTTAAATGCTGAACTAGTAGTAAGAACCAAGATTCTCAATGTGCAAATGGAAACTCTATCTGAAACTGATTGAATGCAATGTCAAATTTGTCTCTACCAATCAAGGTGTCTTCACAGCACAAGGTTCTTAGGAGTACAATGCACAATAGTGATACATGTTAAATGCTGTACTAGCAGTGAGAACCAAGATTCTGTATGTGCAAATGGACAAACTTTCTGAAACTGATTCAATGCAATATCAAATTTGTCTCTACCAATCAAGGTGTCTTCACATCACATTGTTCTTAAGAGTACAATTCACAATAGGATACATGTTAAATCCTGAACTCGCAGTAAGAACCAAGATTCTGTACGTGCAAATGGACGCTCTATCTGAAACTGATTCAATGCAATGTCAAATTTGTCTCTACCAATCAAGATGTCTTCACAGCACAAGGTTCTTAGGAGTACAATGCACAATAGTGATACGTGTTAAATGCTGAACTAGCAGTGAGAACCAAGATTCTCAATGTGCAAATGGACATTCTTTCTGAAGCTGATTCAATGCAATATCCAATTTGTCTCTACCAATCAAGGTGTCTTCACAGCACAAGGTTCTTAGGAGTACAATGCACAATAGCGATACATGTTAAATGCTTAACTAGCAGTGAGAACCAAGATTCTGTATGTGCAAATGGACAAACTTTCTGAAACTGATTCAATGCAATATCAAATTTGTCTCTACCAATCAAGGTGTCTTCACATCACATTGTTCTTAAGAGTACAATTCACAATAGTGATACATGTTAAATCCTGAACTAGCAGTAAGAACCAAGATTCTGTATGTGCAAATGGACATACTTTCTGAAACTGATTCAATGCAATATCAAATTTGTCTCTACCAATCAAGGTGTCTTCATAGCACAAGGTTCTTAGGAGTACAATGCACAATAGTGATACATATTAAATGCTTAACTAGCAGTGAGAACCAAGATTCTGTATGTGCAAATGGACATACTTTCTGAAACTGATACAATGCAATATCAAATTTGTCTCTCCAAATCAAGGTGTCTTCACAGCACAAGGTTCTTAGGAGTACAATGCACAATAGTGATACATGTTAAATGCTGAACTAGCAGTAAGAACCAAGATTCTGTATGTGCAAATGGACGCTCTATCTGAAACTGATTCAATGCAATGTCAAATTTGTCTCTACCAATCAAGGTGTCTTCACAGCACAAGGTTCTTAGGAGTACAATGCACAATAGTGATACGTGTTAAATGCTGAACTAGCAGTGAGAACCAAGATTCTGTATGTGCAAATGGACATACTTTCTGAAACTGATTCAATGCAATATCAAATTTGTCTCTACCAATCAAGGTGTCTTCACATCACATTGTTCTTAAGAGTACAATTCACCATAGTGATACATGTTAAATCCTGAACTAGCAGTAAGAACAAAGATTCTGTATGTGCAAATGGACACTCTATCTGAAACTGATTCAATGCAATGTCAAATTTGTATCTACCAATCAAGGTGTCTTCACAGCACAAGGATCTTAGGAGTACAATTCACCATAGTGATACATGTTAAATGCTGAACTAGCAGTAAGAACCAAGATTCTCAATGTGCAAATGGACACTCTATCTGAAACTGATTCAATGCAATGTCAAATTTGTCTCTACCAATCAAGGTGTCTTCACAGCACAAGGTTCTTAGGAGTACAATTGACCATAGTGATACATGTTAAATGCTGAACTAGTAGTAAGAACCAAGATTCTATATGTGCAAATGGACGCTCTATCTGAAACTGATTCAATGCAATGTCAGATTTGTCTCTACCAATCAAGGTGTCGTCACAGCACAAGGTTCTTAGGTGTACAATTTACCATATTGATACTTGTTAAATGCTGAACTAGCAGTAAGAACCAAGATTGTCTATGTGCAAATGGACACACTTTCTGAACCTGATTCAATGCAATGTCAAATTTGTCTCTACCAATCAAGGTGTCTTCACAGCACAAGGTTCTTAGGAGTACAATGCACAATAGTGATACATGTTAAATGCTGAACTAGCAGTGAGAACCAAGATTCTGTATGTGCAAATGGACATACTTTCTGAAACTGATTCAATGTAATATCAAACTTGTCTCTACCAATCAAGGTGTCTTCATAGCACAAGGTTTTAGGAGTACAATGCACAATAGTGATACATGTTAAATGCTGAACTAGCAGTTAGAACCAAGATTCTGTATGTGCAAATGGACAAACTTTCTGAAACTGATTCAATGCAATATCAAATTTGTCTCTACCAATCAAGGTGTCTTCACATCACAAGGTTCTTAGGAGTACAATGCACAATAGTGATACATGTTAAATGCTGAACTAGCAGTAAGAACCAAGATTCTGTATGTGCAAATGGACGCTCTATCTGAAACTGATTCAATGCAATGTCAAATTTGTCTCTACCAATCAAGGTGTCTTCACAGCACAAGGTTCTTAGGAGTACAATGCACAATAGTGATACGTGTTAAATGCTGAACTAGCAGTGAGAACCAAGATTCTGTATGTGCAAATGGACATACTTTCTGAAAGTGATTCAATGCAATATCAAATTTGTCTCTACCAATCAAGGTGTCTTCACATCACATTGTTCTTAAGAGTACATTTCACCATAGTGATACATGTTAAATCCTGAACTAGCAGTAAGAACAAAGATTCTGTATGTGCAAATGGACACTCTATCTGAAACTGATTCAATGCAATGTCAAATTTGTATCTACCAATCAAGGTGTTTTCACAGCCCAAGGATCTTAGGAGTACAATTCACCATAGTGATACATGTTAAATGCTGAACTAGCAGTAAGAACCAAGATTCTCAATGTGCAAATGGACACTCTATCTGAAACTGATTCAATGCAATGTCAAATTTGTCTCTACCAATCAAGGTGTCTTCACAGCACAAGGTTCTTAGGAGTACAATTGACCATAGTGATACATGTTAAATGCTGAACTAGTAGTAAGAACCAAGATTCTATATGTGCAAATGGACGCTCTATCTGAAACTGATTCAATGCAATGTCAGATTTGTCTCTACCAATCAAGGTGTCGTCACAGCACAAGGTTCTTAGATGTACAATTTACCATATTGATACTTGTTAAATGCTGAACTAGCAGTAAGAACCAAGATTGTCTATGTGCAAATGGACACACTTTCTGAACCTGATTCAATGCAATGTCAAATTTGTCTCTACCAATCAAGGTGTCTTCACAGCACAATGTTCTTAGGAGTGCAATTGACCATAGTGATACATGTTAAATGCTGAACTAGTAATAAGAACCAAGATTCTCAATGTGCAAATGGACACTCTATCTGAAACTGATTCAATGCAATGTCAAATTTGTCTCTACCAATCAAGGTGTCTTCACAGCACAAGGTTCTTAGGAGTACAATGCACAATAGTGATACATGTTAAATGCTGAACTAGCAGTAAGAACCAAGATTCTGTATGTGCAAATGGACGCTCTATCTGAAACTGATTCAATGCAATGTCAAATTTGTCTCTACCAATCAAGGTGTCTTCACACCACAAGGTTCTTAGGAGTACAATGCACAATAGTGATACGTGTTAAATGCTGAACTAGCAGTGAGAACCAAGATTCTCTATGTGCAAATGGACATACTTTCTGAAACTGATTCAATGCAATATCAAACTTGTCTCTACCAATCAAGGTGTCTTCATAGCACAAGGTTTTAGAAGTACAATGCACAATAGTGATACATGTTAAATGCTGAACTAGCAGTGAGAACCAAGATTCTGTATGTGCAAATGGACAAACTTTCTGAAACTGATTCAATGCAATATCAAATTTGTCTCTACCAATCAAGGTGTCTTCACATCACATTGTTCTTAAGAGTACAATTCACAATAGTATACATGTTAAATCCTGAACTCGCAGTAAGAACCAAGATTCTGTACGTGCAAATGGACGCTCTATCTGAAACTGATTCAATGCAATGTCAAATTTGTCTCTACCAATCAAGATGTCTTCACAGCACAAGGTTCTTAGGAGTACAATGCACAATAGTGATACGTGTTAAATGCTGAACTAGCAGTGAGAACCAAGATTCTCAATGTGCAAATGGACATTCTTTCTGAAGCTGATTCAATGCAATATCCAATTTGTCTCTACCAATCAAGGTGTCTTCACAGCACAAGGTTCTTAGGAGTACAATGCACAATAGTGATACATGTTAAATGCTTAACTAGCAGTGAGAACCAAGATTCTGTATGTGCAAATGGACAAACTTTCTGAAACTGATTCAATGCAATATCAAATTTGTCTCTACCAATCAAGGTGTCTTCACATCACATTGTTCTTAAGAGTACAATCCACAATAGTGATACATGTTAAATCCTGAACTAGCAGTAAGAACCAAGATTCTGTATGTGCAAATGGACATACTTTCTGAAACTGATTCAATGCAATATCAAATTTGTCTCTACCAATCAAGGTGTCTTCATAGCACAAGGTTCTTAGGAGTACAATGCACAATAGTGATACATATTAAATGCTTAACTAGCAGTGAGAACCAAGATTCTGTATGTGCAAATGGACATACTTTCTGAAACTGATACAATGCAATATCAAATTTGTCTCTCCAAATCAAGGTGTCTTCACAGCACAAGGTTCTTAGGAGTACAATGCACAATAGTGATACATGTTAAATGCTGAACTAGCAGTAAGAATCAAGATTCTGTATGTGCAAATGGACGCTCTATCTGAAACTGATTCAATGCAATGTCAAATTTGTCTCTACCAATCAAGGTGTCTTCACAGCACAAGGTTCTTAGGAGTACAATGCACAATAGTGATACGTGTTAAATGCTGAACTAGCAGTGAGAACCAAGATTCTGTATGTGCAAATGGACATACTTTCTGAAACTGATTCAATGCAATATCAAATTTGTCTCTACCAATCAAGGTGTCTTCACATCACATTGTTCTTAAGAGTACAATTCACCATAGTGATACATGTTAAATCCTGAACTAGCAGTAAGAACAAAGATTCTGTATGGGCAAATGGACACTCTATCTGAAACTGATTCAATGCAATGTCAAATTTGTATCTACCAATCAAGGTGTCTTCACAGCACAAGGATCTTAGGAGTACAATTCACCATAGTGATACATGTTAAATGCTGAACTAGCAGTAAGAACCAAGATTCTCAATGTGCAAATGGACACTCTATCTGAAACTGATTCAATGCAATGTCAAATTTGTCTCTACCAATCAAGGTGTCTTCACAGCACAAGGTTCTTAGGAGTACAATTGACCATAGTGATACATGTTAAATGCTGAACTAGTAGTAAGACCCAAGATTCTATATGTGCAAATGGACGCTCTATCTGAAACTGATTCAATGCAATGTCAGATTTGTCTCTACCAATCAAGGTGTCGTCACAGCACAAGGTTCTTAGGTGTACAATTTACCATATTGATACTTGTTAAATGCTGAACTAGCAGTAAGAACCAAGATTCTCTATGTGCAAATGGACACACTTTCTGAACCTGATTCAATGCAATGTCAAATTTGTCTCTACCAATCAAGGTGTCTTCACAGCACAATGTTCTTAGGAGTGCAATTGACCATAGTGATACATGTTAAATGCTGAACTAGTAATAAGAACCAAGATTCTCAATGTGCAAATGGACAATCTATCTGAAACTGATTCAATGCAATGTCAAATTTGTCTCTACCAATCAAGGTGTCTTCACAGCACAAGGTTCTTAGGAGTACAATGCACAATAGTGATACATGTTAAATGCTGAACTAGCAGTGAGAACCAAGATTCTGTATGTGCAAATGGACATACTTTCTGAAACTGATTCAATGCAATATCAAACTTGTCTCTACCAATCAAGGTGTCTTCATAGCACAAGGTTTTAGGAGTACAATGCACAATAGTGATACATGTTAAATGCTGAACTAGCAGTGAGAACCAAGATTCTGTATGTGCAAATGGACAAACTTTCTGAAACTGATACAATGCAATATCAAATTTGTCTCTACCAATCAAGGTGTCTTCACAGCACAAGGTTCTTAGGAATACAATGCACAATAGTGATACATGTTAAATGCTGAACTAGCAGTAAGAACCAAGATTCTGTATGTGCAAATGGACGCTCTATCTGAAACTGATTCAATGCAATGTCAAATTTGTCTCTACCAATCAAGGTGTCTTCACAGCACAAGGTTCTTAGGAGTACAATGCACAATAGTGATACGTGTTAAATGCTGAACTAGCAGTGAGAACCAAGATTCTGTATGTGCAAATGGACATACTTTCTGAAACTGATTCAATGCAATATCAAATTTGTCTCTACCAATCAAGGTGTCTTCACATCACATTGTTCTTAAGAGTACAATTCACCATAGTGATACATGTTAAATCCTGAACTAGCAGTAAGAACAAAGATTCTGTATGTGCAAATGGACACTCTATCTGAAACTGATTCAAGGCAATGTCAAATTTGTATCTACCAATCAAGGTGTCTTCACAGCACAAGGTTCTTAGGAGTACAATTCACCATAGTGATACATGTTAAATGCTGAACTAGCAGTAAGAACCAAGATTCTCAATGTGCAAATAGACACTCTATCTGAAACTGATTCAATGCAATGTCAAATTTGTCTCTACCAATCAAGGTGTCTTCACAGCACAAGGTTCTTAGGAGTACAATGCACAATAGTGATACATGTTAAATGCTGAACTAGCAGTAAGAACCAAGATTCTCAATGTGCAAATGGACATACTTTCTGAAACTGATTCAATGCAATATCAAATTTGTCTCTACCAATCAAGGTGTCTTCATAGCACAAGGTTCTTAGGAGTACAATGCACAATAGTGATACATATTAAATGCTTAACTAGCAGTGAAAACCAAGATTCTGTATGTGCAAATGGACATACTTTCTGAAACTGATACAATGCAATATCAAATTTGTCTCTACCAATCAAGGTGTCTTCACAGCACAAGGTTCTTAGGAGTACAATGCACAATAGTGATACATTTTAAATGCTGAACTAGCAGTAAGAACCAAGATTCTGTATGTGCAAATGGACGCTCTATCTGAAACTGATTCAATGCAATGTCAAATTTGTCTCTACCAATCAAGGTGTCTTCACAGCACAAGGTTCTTAGGAGTACAATGCACGATAGTGATACGTGTTAAATGCTGAACTAGCAGTGAGAACCAAGATTCTGTATGTGCAAATGGACATACTTTCTGAAACTGATTCAATGCAATATCAAATTTGTCTCTACCAATCAAGGTGTCTTCACATCACATTGTTCTTAAGAGTACAATTCACCATAGTGATACATGTTAAATCCTGAACTAGCAGTAAGAACAAAGATTCTGTATGTGCAAATGGACACTCTATCTGAAACTGATTCAAGGCAATATCAAATTTGTATCTACCAATCAAGGTGTCTTCACAGCACAAGGTTCTTAGGAGTACAATGCACAATAGTGATACATGTTAAATGCTGAACTAGCAGTAAGAATCAAGATTCTGTATGTGCAAATGGACGCTCTATCTGAAACTGATTCAATGCAATGTCAAATTTGTCTCTACCAATCAAGGTGTCTTCACAGCACAAGGTTCTTAGGAGTACAATGCACAATAGTGATACGTGTTAAATGCTGAACTAGCAGTGAGAACCAAGATTCTGTATGTGCAAATGGACATACTTTCTGAAACTGATTCAATGCAATATCAAATTTGTCTCTACCAATCAAGGTGTCTTCACATCACATTGTTCTTAAGAGTACAATTCACCATAGTGATACATGTTAAATCCTGAACTAGCAGTAAGAACAAAGATTCTGTATGGGCAAATGGACACTCTATCTGAAACTGATTCAATGCAATGTCAAATTTGTATCTACCAATCAAGGTGTCTTCACAGCACAAGGATCTTAGGAGTACAATTCACCATAGTGATACATGTTAAATGCTGAACTAGCAGTAAGAACCAAGATTCTCAATGTGCAAATGGACACTCTATCTGAAACTGATTCAATGCAATGTCAAATTTGTCTCTACCAATCAAGGTGTCTTCACAGCACAAGGTTCTTAGGAGTACAATTGACCATAGTGATACATGTTAAATGCTGAACTAGTAGTAAGACCCAAGATTCTATATGTGCAAATGGACGCTCTATCTGAAACTGATTCAATGCAATGTCAGATTTGTCTCTACCAATCAAGGTGTCGTCACAGCACAAGGTTCTTAGGTGTACAATTTACCATATTGATACTTGTTAAATGCTGAACTAGCAGTAAGAACCAAGATTCTCTATGTGCAAATGGACACACTTTCTGAACCTGATTCAATGCAATGTCAAATTTGTCTCTACCAATCAAGGTGTCTTCACAGCACAATGTTCTTAGGAGTGCAATTGACCATAGTGATACATGTTAAATGCTGAACTAGTAATAAGAACCAAGATTCTCAATGTGCAAATGGACAATCTATCTGAAACTGATTCAATGCAATGTCAAATTTGTCTCTACCAATCAAGGTGTCTTCACAGCACAAGGTTCTTAGGAGTACAATGCACAATAGTGATACATGTTAAATGCTGAACTAGCAGTGAGAACCAAGATTCTGTATGTGCAAATGGACATACTTTCTGAAACTGATTCAATGCAATATCAAACTTGTCTCTACCAATCAAGGTGTCTTCATAGCACAAGGTTTTAGGAGTACAATGCACAATAGTGATACATGTTAAATGCTGAACTAGCAGTGAGAACCAAGATTCTCTATGTGCAAATGGACAAACTTTCTGAAACTGATACAATGCAATATCAAATTTGTCTCTACCAATCAAGGTGTCTTCACAGCACAAGGTTCTTAGGAATACAATGCACAATAGTGATACATGTTAAATGCTGAACTAGCAGTAAGAACCAAGATTCTGTATGTGCAAATGGACGCTCTATCTGAAACTGATTCAATGCAATGTCAAATTTGTCTCTACCAATCAAGGTGTCTTCACAGCACAAGGTTCTTAGGAGTACAATGCACAATAGTGATACGTGTTAAATGCTGAACTAGCAGTGAGAACCAAGATTCTGTATGTGCAAATGGACATACTTTCTGAAACTGATTCAATGCAATATCAAATTTGTCTCTACCAATCAAGGTGTCTTCACATCACATTGTTCTTAAGAGTACAATTCACCATAGTGATACATGTTAAATCCTGAACTAGCAGTAAGAACAAAGATTCTGTATGTGCAAATGGACACTCTATCTGAAACTGATTCAAGGCAATGTCAAATTTGTATCTACCAATCAAGGTGTCTTCACAGCACAAGGTTCTTAGGAGTACAATTCACCATAGTGATACATGTTAAATGCTGAACTAGCAGTAAGAACCAAGATTCTCAATGTGCAAATAGACACTCTATCTGAAACTGATTCAATGCAATGTCAAATTTGTCTCTACCAATCAAGGTGTCTTCACAGCACAAGGTTCTTAGGAGTACAATGCACAATAGTGATACATGTTAAATGCTGAACTAGCAGTAAGAACCAAGATTCTCAATGTGCAAATGGACATACTTTCTGAAACTGATTCAATGCAATATCAAATTTGTCTCTACCAATCAAGGTGTCTTCATAGCACAAGGTTCTTAGGAGTACAATGCACAATAGTGATACATATTAAATGCTTAACTAGCAGTGAAAACCAAGATTCTGTATGTGCAAATGGACATACTTTCTGAAACTGATACAATGCAATATCAAATTTGTCTCTACCAATCAAGGTGTCTTCACAGCACAAGGTTCTTAGGAGTACAATGCACAATAGTGATACATTTTAAATGCTGAACTAGCAGTAAGAACCAAGATTCTGTATGTGCAAATGGACGCTCTATCTGAAACTGATTCAATGCAATGTCAAATTTGTCTCTACCAATCAAGGTGTCTTCACAGCACAAGGTTCTTAGGAGTACAATGCACGATAGTGATACGTGTTAAATGCTGAACTAGCAGTGAGAACCAAGATTCTGTATGTGCAAATGGACATACTTTCTGAAACTGATTCAATGCAATATCAAATTTGTCTCTACCAATCAAGGTGTCTTCACATCACATTGTTCTTAAGAGTACAATTCACCATAGTGATACATGTTAAATCCTGAACTAGCAGTAAGAACAAAGATTCTGTATGTGCAAATGGACACTCTATCTGAAACTGATTCAAGGCAATGTCAAATTTGTATCTACCAATCAAGGTGTCTTCACAGCACAAGGTTCTTAGGAGTACAATTCACCATAGTGATACATGTTAAATGCTGAACTAGCAGTAAGAACCAAGATTCTCAATGTGCAAATGGACACTATATCTGAAACTGATTCAATGCAATGTCAAATTTGTCTCTACCAATCAAGGTGTCTTCACAGCACAAGGTTCTTAGGAGTACAATGCACAATAGTGATACGTGTTAAATGCTGAACTAGCAGTGAGAACCAAGATTCTGTATGTGCAAATGGACATACTTTCTGAAACTGATTCAATGCAGTATCAAATTTGTCTCTACCAATCAAGGTGTCTTCACATCACATTGTCCTTAAGAGTACAATTCACCATAGTGATACATGTTAAATCCTGAACTCGCAGTAAGAACAAAGATTCTGTATGTGCAAATGGACACTCTATCTGAAACTGATTCAATGCAATGTCAAATTTGTATCTACCAATCAAGGTGTCTTCACAGCACAAGGATCTTAGGAGTACAATTCACCATAGTGATACATGTTAAATGCTGAACTAGCAGTAAGAACCAAGATTCTCAATGTGCAAATGGACACTCTATCTGAAACTGATTCAATGCAATGTCAAATTTGTCTCTACCAATCAAGGTGTCTTCACAGCACAAGGTTCTTAGGAGTACAATTGACCATAGTGATACATGTTAAATGCTGAACTAGTAGTAAGAACCAAGATTCTATATGTGCAAATGGACGCTCTATCTGAAACTGATTCAATGCAATGTCAGATTTGTCTCTACCAATCAAGGTGTCGTCACAGCACAAGGTTCTTAGGTGTACAATTTACCATATTGATACTTGTTAAATGCTGAACTAGCAGTAAGAACCAAGATTGTCTATGTGCAAATGGACACACTTTCTGAACCTGATTCAATGCAATGTCAAATTTGTCTCTACCAATCAAGGTGTCTTCACAGCACAATGTTCTTAGGAGTGCAATTGACCATAGTGATACATGTTAAATGCTGAACTAGTAATAAGAACCAAGATTCTCAATGTGCAAATGGACAATCTATCTGAAACTGATTCAATGCAATGTCAAATTTGTCTCTACCAATCAAGGTGTCTTCACAGCACAAGGTTCTTAGGAGTACAATGCACAATAGTGATACATGTTAAATGCTGAACTAGCAGTGAGAACCAAGATTCTGTATGTGCAAATGGACATACTTTCTGAAACTGATTCAATGCAATATCAAACTTGTCTCTACCAATCAAGGTGTCTTCACAGCACAAGGTTCTTAGGAGTACAATGCACAATAGTGATACGTGTTAAATGCTGAACTAGCAGTGAGAACCAAGATTCTGTATGTGCAAATGGACAAACTTTCTGAAACTGATTCAATGCAATATCAAATTTGTCTCTACCAATCAAGGTGTCTTCACATCACATTGTTCTTAAGATTACAATTCACCATAGTGATACATGTTAAATGCTGAACTAGCAGTAAGAACCAAGATTCTCAATGTGCAAATGGACACTCTATCTGAAACTGATTCAATGCAATGTCAAATTTGTCTCTACCAATCAAGGTGTCTTCACAGCACAAGGTTCTTAGGAGTACAATGCACAATAGTGATACGTGTTAAATGCTGAACTAGCAGTGAGAACCAAGATTCTGTATGTGCAAATGGACATACTTTCTGAAACTGATTCAATGCAGTATCAAATTTGTCTCTACCAATCAAGGTGTCTTCACATCACATTGTCCTTAAGAGTACAATTCACCATAGTGATACATGTTAAATCCTGAACTCGCAGTAAGAACAAAGATTCTGTATGTGCAAATGGACACTCTATCTGAAACTGATTCAATGCAATGTCAAATTTGTATCTACCAATCAAGGTGTCTTCACAGCACAAGGATCTTAGGAGTACAATTCACCATAGTGATACATGTTAAATGCTGAACTAGCAGTAAGAACCAAGATTCTCAATGTGCAAATGGACACTCTATCTGAAACTGATTCAATGCAATGTCAAATTTGTCTCTACCAATCAAGGTGTCTTCACAGCACAAGGTTCTTAGGAGTACAATTGACCATAGTGATACATGTTAAATGCTGAACTAGTAGTAAGAACCAAGATTCTATATGTGCAAATGGACGCTCTATCTGAAACTGATTCAATGCAATGTCAGATTTGTCTCTACCAATCAAGGTGTCGTCACAGCACAAGGTTCTTAGGTGTACAATTTACCATATTGATACTTGTTAAATGCTGAACTAGCAGTAAGAACCAAGATTGTCTATGTGCAAATGGACACACTTTCTGAACCTGATTCAATGCAATGTCAAATTTGTCTCTACCAATCAAGGTGTCTTCACAGCACAATGTTCTTAGGAGTGCAATTGACCATAGTGATACATGTTAAATGCTGAACTAGTAATAAGAACCAAGATTCTCAATGTGCAAATGGACAATCTATCTGAAACTGATTCAATGCAATGTCAAATTTGTCTCTACCAATCAAGGTGTCTTCACAGCACAAGGTTCTTAGGAGTACAATGCACAATAGTGATACATGTTAAATGCTGAACTAGCAGTGAGAACCAAGATTCTGTATGTGCAAATGGACATACTTTCTGAAACTGATTCAATGCAATATCAAACTTGTCTCTACCAATCAAGGTGTCTTCACAGCACAAGGTTCTTAGGAGTACAATGCACAATAGTGATACGTGTTAAATGCTGAACTAGCAGTGAGAACCAAGATTCTGTATGTGCAAATGGACATACTTTCTGAAACTGATTCAATGCAATATCAAATTTGTCTCTACCAATCAAGGTGTCTTCACATCACATTGTTCTTAAGAGTACAATTCACCATAGTGATACATGTTAAATCCTGAACTAGCAGTAAGAACAAAGATTCTGTATGTGCAAATGGACACTCTATCTGAAACTGATTCAATGCAATGTCAAATTTGTATCTACCAATCAAGGTGTTTTCACAGCCCAAGGATCTTAGGAGTACAATTCACCATAGGGATACATGTTAAATGCTGAACTAGCAGTAAGAACCAAGATTCTCAATGTGCAAATGGACACTCTATCTGAAACTGATTCAATGCAATGTCAAATTTGTCTCTACCAATCAAGGTGTCTTCACAGCACAAGGTTCTTAGGAGTACAATTGACCATAGTGATACATGTTAAATGCTGAACTAGTAGTAAGAACCAAGATTCTATATGTGCAAATGGACACTCTATCTGAAACTGATTCAATGCAATGTCAGATTTGTCTCTACCAATCAAGGTGTCGTCACAGCACAAGGTTCTTAGGTGTACAATTTACCATATTGATACTTGTTAAATGCTGAACTAGCAGTAAGAACCAAGATTGTCTATGTGCAAATGGACACACTTTCTGAACCTGATTCAATGCAATGTCAAATTTGTCTCTACCAATCAAGGTGTCTTCACAGCACAATGTTCTTAGGAGTGCAATCGACCATAGTGATACCTGTTAAATGCTGAACTAGTAATAAGAACCAAGATTCTCAATTTGCAAATGGACACTCTATCTGAAACTGATTCAATGCAATGTCAAATTTGTCTCTACCAATCAAGGTGTCTTCACAGCACAAGGTTCTTAGGAGTACAATGCACAATAGTGATACATGTTAAATGCTGAACTAGCAGTAAGAACCAAGATTCTGTATGTGCAAATGGACGCTCTATCTGAAACTGATTCAATGCAATGTCAAATTTGTCTCTACCAATCAAGGTGTCTTCACAGCACAAGGTTCTTAGGAGTACAATGCACAATAGTGATACATGTTAAATGCTTAACTAGCAGTGAGAACCAAGATTCTGTATGTGCAAATGGACATACTTTCTGAAACTGATACAATGCAATATCAAATTTGTCTCTCCAAATCAAGGTGTCTTCACAGCACAAGGTTCTTAGGAGTACAATGCACAATAGTGATACATGTTAAATGCTGAACTAGCAGTAAGAATCAAGATTCTGTATGTGCAAATGGACGCTCTATCTGAAACTGATTCAATGCAATGTCAAATTTGTCTCTACCAATCAAGGTGTCTTCACAGCACAAGGTTCTTAGGAGTACAATGCACAATAGTTATACGTGTTAAATGCTGAACTAGCAGTCAGAACCAAGATTCTGTATGTGCAAATTGACATACTTTCTGAAACTGATTCAATGCAATATCAAATTTGTCTCTACCAATCAAGGTGTCTTCACATCACATTGTTCTTAAGAGTACAATTCACCATAGTGATACATGTTAAATCCTGAACTAGCAGTAAGAACAAAGATTCTGTATGTGCAAATGGACACTCTATCTGAAACTGATTCAATGCAATGTCAAATTTGTATCTACCAATCAAGGTGTCTTCACAGCACAAGGATCTTAGGAGTACAATTCACCATAGTGATACATGTTAAATGCTGAACTAGCAGTAAGAACCAAGATTCTCAATGTGCAAATGGACACTCTATCTGAAACTGATTCAATGCAATGTCAAATTTGTCTCTACCAATCAAGGTGTCTTCACAGCACAAGGTTCTTAGGAGTACAATTGACCATAGTGATACATGTTAAATGCTGAACGAGTAGTAAGAACCAAGATTCTATATGTGCAAATGGACGCTCTATCTGAAACTGATTCAATGCAATGTCAAATTTGTCTCTACCAATCAAGATGTCTTCACAGCACAAGGTTCTTAGGAGTACAATGCACAATAGTGATACGTGTTAAATGCTGAACTAGCAGTGAGAACCAAGATTCTCAATGTGCAAATGGACATTCTTTCTGAAGCTGATTCAATGCAATATCCAATTTGTCTCTACCAATCAAGGTGTCTTCACAGCACAAGGTTCTTAGGAGTACAATGCACAATAGTGATACATGTTAAATGCTTAACTAGCAGTGAGAACCAAGATTCTGTATGTGCAAATGGACAAACTTTCTGAAACTGATTCAATGCAATATCAAATTTGTCTCTACCAATCAAGGTGTCTTCACATCACATTGTTCTTCAGAGTACAATTCACAATAGTGATACATGTTAAATCCTGAACTAGCAGTAAGAACCAAGATTCTGTATGTGCAAATGGACATACTTTCTGAAACTGATTCAATGCAATATCAAATTTGTCTCTACCAATCAAGGTGTCTTCATAGCACAAGGTTCTTAGGAGTACAATGCACAATAGTGATACATATTAAATGCTTAACTAGCAGTGAGAACCAAATTCTGTATGTGCAAATGGACATACTTTCTGAAACTGATACAATGCAATATCAAATTTGTCTCTCCAAATCAAGGTGTCTTCACAGCACAAGGTTCTTAGGAGTACAATGCACAATAGTGATACATGTTAAATGCTGAACTAGCAGTAAGAACCAAGATTCTGTATGTGCAAATGGACGCTCTATCTGAAACTGATTCAATGCAATGTCAAATTTGTCTCTACCAATCAAGGTGTCTTCACAGCACAAGGTTCTTAGGAGTACAATGCACAATAGTGATACATGTTAAATGCTGAACTAGCAGTAAGAACCAAGATTCTGTATGTGCAAATGGACGCTCTATCTGAAACTGATTCAATGCAATGTCAAATTTGTCTCTACCAATCAAGGTGTCTTCACAGCACAAGGTTCTTAGGAGTACAATGCACAATAGTGATACATGTTAAATGCTTAACTAGCAGTGAGAACCAAGATTCTGTATGTGCAAATGGACAAACTTTCTGAAACTGATTCAATGCAATATCAAATTTGTCTCTACCAATCAAGGTGTCTTCACATCACATTGTTCTTAAGAGTACAATTCACAATAGTGATACATGTTAAATCCTGAACTAGCAGTAAGAACCAAGATTCTGTATGTGCAAATGGACATACTTTCTGAAACTGATTCAATGCAATATCAAATTTGTCTCTACCAATCAAGGTGTCTTCATAGCACAAGGTTCTTAGGAGTACAATGCACAATAGTGATACATATTAAATGCTTAACTAGCAGTGAGAACCAAGATTCTGTATGTGCAAATGGACATACTTTCTGAAACTGATACAATGCAATATCAAATTTGTCTCTCCAAATCAAGGTGTCTTCACAGCACAAGGTTCTTAGGAGTACAATGCACAATAGTGATACATGTTAAATGCTGAACTAGCAGTAAGAATCAAGATTCTGTATGTGCAAATGGACGCTCTATCTGAAACTGATTCAATGCAATATCAAATTTGTCTCTACCAATCAAGGTGTCTTCACATCACATTGTTCTTAAGAGTACAATTCACCATAGTGATACATGTTAAATCCTGAACTAGCAGTAAGAACAAAGATTCTGTATGTGCAAATGGACACTCTATCTGAAACTGATTCAATGCAATGTCAAATTTGTATCTACCAATCAAGGTGTCTTCACAGCACAAGGATCTTAGGAGTACAATTCACCATAGTGATACATGTTAAATGCTGAACTAGCAGTAAGAACCAAGATTCTCAATGTGCAAATGGACACTCTATCTGAAACTGATTCAATGCAATGTCAAATTTGTCTCTACCAATCAAGGTGTCTTCACAGCACAAGGTTCTTAGGAGTACAATTGACCATAGTGATACATGTTAAATGCTGAACGAGTAGTAAGAACCAAGATTCTATATGTGCAAATGGACGCTCTATCTGAAACTGATTCAATGCAATGTCAAATTTGTCTCTACCAATCAAGATGTCTTCACAGCACAAGGTTCTTAGGAGTACAATGCACAATAGTGATACGTGTTAAATGCTGAACTAGCAGTGAGAACCAAGATTCTCAATGTGCAAATGGACATTCTTTCTGAAGCTGATTCAATGCAATATCCAATTTGTCTCTACCAATCAAGGTGTCTTCACAGCACAAGGTTCTTAGGAGTACAATGCACAATAGTGATACATGTTAAATGCTTAACTAGCAGTGAGAACCAAGATTCTGTATGTGCAAATGGACAAACTTTCTGAAACTGATTCAATGCAATATCAAATTTGTCTCTACCAATCAAGGTGTCTTCACATCACATTGTTCTTAAGAGTACAATTCACAATAGTGATACATGTTAAATCCTGAACTAGCAGTAAGAACCAAGATTCTGTATGTGCAAATGGACATACTTTCTGAAACTGATTCAATGCAATATCAAATTTGTCTCTACCAATCAAGGTGTCTTCATAGCACAAGGTTCTTAGGAGTACAATGCACAATAGTGATACATATTAAATGCTTAACTAGCAGTGAGAACCAAGATTCTGTATGTGCAAATGGACATACTTTCTGAAACTGATACAATGCAATATCAAATTTGTCTCTCCAAATCAAGGTGTCTTCACAGCACAAGGTTCTTAGGAGTACAATGCACAATAGTGATACATGTTAAATGCTGAACTAGCAGTAAGAATCAAGATTCTGTATGTGCAAATGGACGCTCTATCTGAAACTGATTCAATGCAATGTCAAATTTGTCTCTACCAATCAAGGTGTCTTCACAGCACAAGGTTCTTAGGAGTACAATGCACAATAGTGATACGTGTTAAATGCTGAACTAGCAGTGAGAACCAAGATTCTGTATGTGCAAATGGACATACTTTCTGAAACTGATTCAATGCAATATCAAATTTGTCTCTACCAATCAAGGTGTCTTCACATCACATTGTTCTTAAGAGTACAATTCACCATAGTGATACATGTTAAATCCTGAACTAGCAGTAAAAACAAAGATTCTGTATGTGCAAATGGACACTCTATCTGAAACTGATTCAATGCAATGTCAAATTTGTATCTACCAATCAAGGTGTCTTCACAGCACAAGGATCTTAGGAGTACAATTCACCATAGTGATACATGTTAAATGCTGAACTAGCAGTAAGAACCAAGATTCTCAATGTGCAAATGGACACTCTATCTGAAACTGATTCAATGCAATGTCAAATTTGTCTCTACCAATCAAGGTGTCTTCACAGCACAAGGTTCTTAGGAGTACAATTGACCATAGTGATACATGTTAAATGCTGAACTAGTAGTAAGACCCAAGATTCTATATGTGCAAATGGACGCTCTATCTGAAACTGATTCAATGCAATGTCAGATTTGTCTCTACCAATCAAGGTGTCGTCACAGCACAAGGTTCTTAGGTGTACAATTTACCATATTGATACTTGTTAAATGCTGAACTAGCAGTAAGAACCAAGATTCTCTATGTGCAAATGGACACACTTTCTGAACCTGATTCAATGCAATGTCAAATTTGTCTCTACCAATCAAGGTGTCTTCACAGCACAATGTTCTTAGGAGTGCAATTGACCATAGTGATACATGTTAAATGCTGAACTAGTAATAAGAACCAAGATTCTCAATGTGCAAATGGACAATCTATCTGAAACTGATTCAATGCAATGTCAAATTTGTCTCTACCAATCAAGGTGTCTTCACAGCACAAGGTTCTTAGGAGTACAATGCACAATAGTGATACATGTTAAATGCTGAACTAGCAGTGAGAACCAAGATTCTGTATGTGCAAATGGACATACTTTCTGAAACTGATTCAATGCAATATCAAACTTGTCTCTACCAATCAAGGTGTCTTCATAGCACAAGGTTCTTAGGAGTACAATGCACAATAGTGATACGTGCTAAATGCTGAACTAGCAGTGAGAACCAAGATTCTGTACGTGCAAATGGACGCTCTATCTGAAACTGATTCAATGCAATGTCAAATTTGTCTCTACCAATCAAGGTGTCTTCACAGCACAAGGTTCTTAGGAGTACAATGCACAATAGTGATACGTGCTAAATGCTGAACTAGCAGTGAGAACCAAGATTCTCAATGTGCAAATGGACATTCTTTCTGAAGCTGATTCAATGCAATATCCAATTTGTCTCTACCAATCAAGGTGTCTTCACAGCACAAGGTTCTTAGGAGTACAATGCACAATAGTGATACATGTTAAATGCTTAACTAGCAGTGAGAACCAAGATTCTGTATGTGCAAATGGACAAACTTTCTGAAACTGATTCAATGCAATATCAAATTTGTCTCTACCAATCAAGGTGTCTTGACATCACATTGTTCTTAAGAGTACAATTCACAATAGTTATACATGTTAAATCCTGAACTAGCAGTAAGAACCAAGATTCTGTATGTGCAAATGGACATACTTTCTGAAACTGATTCAATGCAATATCAAATTTGTCTCTACCAATCAAGGTGTCTTCATAGCACAAGGTTCTTAGGAGTACAATGCACAATAGTGATACATATTAAATGCTGAACTAGCAGTGAGAACCAAGATTCTGTATGTGCAAATGGACATACTTTCTGAAACTGATACAATGCAATATCAAATTTGTCTCTACCAATCAAGGTGTCTTCACAGCACAAGGTTCTTAGGAATACAATGCACAATAGTGATACATGTTAAATGCTGAACTAGCAGTAAGAACCAAGATTCTGTATGTGCAAATGGACGCTCTATCTGAAACTGATTCAATGCAATGTCAAATTTGTCTCTACCAATCAAGGTGTCTTCACAGCACAAGGTTCTTAGGAGTACAATGCACAATAGTGATACGTGTTAAATGCTGAACTAGCAGTGAGAACCAAGATTCTGTATGTGCAAATGGACATACTTTCTGAAACTGATTCAATGCAATATCAAATTTGTCTCTACCAATCAAGGTGTCTTCACATCACATTGTTCTTAAGAGTACAATTCACCATAGTGATACATGTTAAATCCTGAACTAGCAGTAAGAACAAAGATTCTGTATGTGCAAATGGACACTCTATCTGAAACTGATTCAAGGCAATGTCAAATTTGTATCTACCAATCAAGGTGTCTTCACAGCACAAGGTTCTTAGGAGTACAATTCACCATAGTGATACATGTTAAATGCTGAACTAGCAGTAAGAACCAAGATTCTCAATGTGCAAATAGACACTCTATCTGAAACTGATTCAATGCAATGTCAAATTTGTCTCTACCAATCAAGGTGTCTTCACAGCACAAGGTTCTTAGGAGTACAATGCACAATAGTGATACATGTTAAATGCTGAACTAGCAGTAAGAACCAAGATTCTCAATGTGCAAATGGACATACTTTCTGAAACTGATTCAATGCAATATCAAATTTGTCTCTACCAATCAAGGTGTCTTCATAGCACAAGGTTCTTAGGAGTACAATGCACAATAGTGATACATATTAAATGCTTAACTAGCAGTGAAAACCAAGATTCTGTATGTGCAAATGGACATACTTTCTGAAACTGATACAATGCAATATCAAATTTGTCTCTACCAATCAAGGTGTCTTCACAGCACAAGGTTCTTAGGAGTACAATGCACAATAGTGATACATTTTAAATGCTGAACTAGCAGTAAGAACCAAGATTCTGTATGTGCAAATGGACGCTCTATCTGAAACTGATTCAATGCAATGTCAAATTTGTCTCTACCAATCAAGGTGTCTTCACAGCACAAGGTTCTTAGGAGTACAATGCACGATAGTGATACGTGTTAAATGCTGAACTAGCAGTGAGAACCAAGATTCTGTATGTGCAAATGGACATACTTTCTGAAACTGATTCAATGCAATATCAAATTTGTCTCTACCAATCAAGGTGTCTTCACATCACATTGTTCTTAAGAGTACAATTCACCATAGTGATACATGTTAAATCCTGAACTAGCAGTAAGAACAAAGATTCTGTATGTGCAAATGGACACTCTATCTGAAACTGATTCAAGGCAATGTCAAATTTGTATCTACCAATCAAGGTGTCTTCACAGCACAAGGTTCTTAGGAGTACAATACACCATGGTGATACATGTTAAATGCTGAACTAGCAGTAAGAACCAAGATTCTCAATGTGCAAATGGACACTCTATCTGAAACTGATTCAATGCAATGTCAAATTTGTCTCTACCAATCAAGGTGTCTTCACAGCACAAGGTTCTTAGGAGTACAATGCACAATAGTGATACGTGTTAAATGCTGAACTAGCAGTGAGAACCAAGATTCTGTATGTGCAAATGGACATACTTTCTGAAACTGATTCAATGCAGTATCAAATTTGTCTCTACCAATCAAGGTGTCTTCACATCACATTGTCCTTAAGAGTACAATTCACCATAGTGATACATGTTAAATCCTGAACTCGCAGTAAGAACAAAGATTCTGTATGTGCAAATGGACACTCTATCTGAAACTGATTCAATGCAATGTCAAATTTGTATCTACCAATCAAGGTGTCTTCACAGCACAAGGATCTTAGGAGTACAATTCACCATAGTGATACATGTTAAATGCTGAACTAGCAGTAAGAACCAAGATTCTCAATGTGCAAATGGACACTCTATCTGAAACTGATTCAATGCAATGTCAAATTTGTCTCTACCAATCAAGGTGTCTTCACAGCACAAGGTTCTTAGGAGTACAATTGACCATAGTGATACATGTTAAATGCTGAACTAGTAGTAAGAACCAAGATTCTATATGTGCAAATGGACGCTCTATCTGAAACTGATTCAATGCAATGTCAGATTTGTCTCTACCAATCAAGGTGTCGTCACAGCACAAGGTTCTTAGGTGTACAATTTACCATATTGATACTTGTTAAATGCTGAACTAGCAGTAAGAACCAAGATTGTCTATGTGCAAATGGACACACTTTCTGAACCTGATTCAATGCAATGTCAAATTTGTCTCTACCAATCAAGGTGTCTTCACAGCACAATGTTCTTAGGAGTGCAATTGACCATAGTGATACATGTTAAATGCTGAACTAGTAATAAGAACCAAGATTCTCAATGTGCAAATGGACAATCTATCTGAAACTGATTCAATGCAATGTCAAATTTGTCTCTACCAATCAAGGTGTCTTCACAGCACAAGGTTCTTAGGAGTACAATGCACAATAGTGATACATGTTAAATGCTGAACTAGCAGTGAGAACCAAGATTCTGTATGTGCAAATGGACATACTTTCTGAAACTGATTCAATGCAATATCAAACTTGTCTCTACCAATCAAGGTGTCTTCACAGCACAAGGTTCTTAGGAGTACAATGCACAATAGTGATACGTGTTAAATGCTGAACTAGCAGTGAGAACCAAGATTCTGTATGTGCAAATGGACATACTTTCTGAAACTGATTCAATGCAATATCAAATTTGTCTCTACCAATCAAGGTGTCTTCACATCACATTGTTCTTAAGAGTACAATTCACCATAGTGATACATGTTAAATCCTGAACTAGCAGTAAGAACAAAGATTCTGTATGTGCAAATGGACACTCTATCTGAAACTGATTCAATGCAATGTCAAATTTGTATCTACCAATCAAGGTGTTTTCACAGCCCAAGGATCTTAGGAGTACAATTCACCATAGGGATACATGTTAAATGCTGAACTAGCAGTAAGAACCAAGATTCTCAATGTGCAAATGGACACTCTATCTGAAACTGATTCAATGCAATGTCAAATTTGTCTCTACCAATCAAGGTGTCTTCACAGCACAAGGTTCTTAGGAGTACAATTGACCATAGTGATACATGTTAAATGCTGAACTAGTAGTAAGACCCAAGATTCTATATGTGCAAATGGACGCTCTATCTGAAACTGATTCAATGCAATGTCAGATTTGTCTCTACCAATCAAGGTGTCGTCACAGCACAAGGTTCTTAGGTGTACAATTTACCATATTGATACTTGTTAAATGCTGAACTAGCAGTAAGAACCAAGATTGTCTATGTGCAAATGAACACACTTTCTGAACCTGATTCAATGCAATGTCAAATTTGTCTCTACCAATCAAGGTGTCTTCACAGCACAATGTTCTTAGGAGTGCAATTGACCATAGTGATACCTGTTAAATGCTGAACTAGTAATAAGAACCAAGATTCTCAATGTGCAAATGGACACTCTATCTGAAACTGATTCAATGCAATGTCAAATTTGTCTCTACCAATCAAGGTGTCTTCACAGCACAAGGTTCTTAGGAGTACAATGCACAATAGTGATACATGTTAAATGCTGAACTAGCAGTAAGAACCAAGATTCTGTATGTGCAAATGGACGCTCTATCTGAAACTGATTCAATGCAATGTCAAATTTGTCTCTACCAATCAAGGTGTCTTCACAGCACAAGGTTCTTAGGAGTACAATGCACAATAGTGATACGTCTTAAATGCTGAACTAGCAGTGAGAACCAAGATTCTGTATGTGCAAATGGACATACTTTCTGAAACTGATTCAATGCAATATCAAACTTGTCTCGACCAATCAAGGTGTCTTCATAGCACAAGGTTTTAGAAGTACAATGCACAATAGTGATACATGTTAAATGCTGAACTAGCAGTGAGAACCAAGATTCTGTATGTGCAAATGGACAAACTTTCTGAAACTGATTCAATGCAATATCAAATTTGTCTCTACCAATCAAGGTGTCTTCACATCACATTGTTCTTAAGAGTACAATTCACAATAGGATACATGTTAAATCCTGAACTCGCAGTAAGAACCAAGATTCTGTACGTGCAAATGGACGCTCTATCTGAAACTGATTCAATGCAATGTCAAATTTGTCTCTACCAATCAAGATGTCTTCACAGCACAAGGTTCTTAGGAGTACAATGCACAATAGTGATACGTGTTAAATGCTGAACTAGCAGTGAGAACCAAGATTCTCAATGTGCAAATGGACATTCTTTCTGAAGCTGATTCAATGCAATATCCAATTTGTCTCTACCAATCAAGGTGTCTTCACAGCACAAGGTTCTTAGGAGTACAATGCACAATAGTGATACATGTTAAATGCTTAACTAGCAGTGAGAACCATGATTCTGTATGTGCAAATGGACAAACTTTCTGAAACTGATTCAATGCAATATCAAATTTGTCTCTACCAATCAAGGTGTCTTCACATCACATTGTTCTTAAGAGTACAATTCACAATAGTGATACATGTTAAATCCTGAACTAGCAGTAAGAACCAAGATTCTGTATGTGCAAATGGACATACTTTCTGAAACTGATTCAATGCAATATCAAATTTGTCTCTACCAATCAAGGTGTCTTCATAGCACAAGGTTCTTAGGAGTACAATGCACAATAGTGATACATATTAAATGCTTAACTAGCAGTGAGAACCAAGATTCTGTATGTGCAAATGGACATACTTTCTGAAACTGATACAATGCAATATCAAATTTGTCTCTCCAAATCAAGGTGTCTTCACAGCACAAGGTTCTTAGGAGTACAATGCACAATAGTGATACATGTTAAATGCTGAACTAGCAGTAAGAACCAAGATTCTGTATGTGCAAATGGACGCTCTATCTGAAACTGATTCAATGCAATGTCAAATTTGTCTCTACCAATCAAGGTGTCTTCACAGCAAAAGGTTCTTAGGAGTACAATGCACAATAGTGATACGTGTTAAATGCTGAACTAGCAGTGAGAACCAAGATTCTGTATGTGCAAATGGACATACTTTCTGAAACTGATTCAATGCAATATCAAATTTGTCTCTACCAATCAAGGTGTCTTCACATCACATTGTTCTTAAGAGTACAATTCACCATAGTGATACATGTTAAATCCTGAACTAGCAGTAAGAACAAAGATTCTGTATGTGCAAATGGACACTCTATCTGAAACTGATTCAATGCAATGTCAAATTTGTATCTACCAATCAAGGTGTCTTCACAGCACAAGGATCTTAGGAGTACAATTCACCATAGTGATACATGTTAAATGCTGAACTAGCAGTAAGAACCAAGATTCTCAATGTGCAAATGGACACTCTATCTGAAACTGATTCAATGCAATGTCAAATTTGTCTCTACCAATCAAGGTGTCTTCACAGCACAAGGTTCTTAGGAGTACAATTGACCATAGTGATACATGTTAAATGCTGAACTAGTAGTAAGAACCAAGATTCTATATGTGCAAATGGACGCTCTATCTGAAACTGATTCAATGCAATGTCAGATTTGTCTCTACCAATCAAGGTGTCGTCACAGCACAAGGTTCTTAGGTGTACAATTTACCATATTGATACTTGTTAAATGCTGAACTAGCAGTAAGAACCAAGATTCTCTATGTGCAAATGGACACACTTTCTGAACCTGATTCAATGCAATGTCAAATTTGTCTCTACCAATCAAGGTGTCTTCACAGCACAATGTTCTTAGGAGTGCAATTGACCATAGTGATACATGTTAAATGCTGAACTAGTAATAAGAACCAAGATTCTCAATGTGCAAATGGACAATCTATCTGAAACTGATTCAATGCAATGTCAAATTTGTCTCTACCAATCAAGGTGTCTTCACAGCACAAGGTTCTTAGGAGTACAATGCACAATAGTGATACATGTTAAATGCTGAACTAGCAGTGAGAACCAAGATTCTGTATGTGCAAATGGACATACTTTCTGAAACTGATTCAATGCAATATCAAACTTGTCTCTACCAATCAAGGTGTCTTCATAGCACAAGGTTTTAGGAGTACAATGCACAATAGTGATACATGTTAAATGCTGAACTAGCAGTAAGAACCAAGATTCTGTATGTGCAAATGGACGCTCTATCTGAAACTGATTCAATGCAATGTCAAATTTGTCTCTACCAATCAAGGTGTCTTCACAGCAAAAGGTTCTTAGGAGTACAATGCACAATAGTGATACGTGTTAAATGCTGAACTAGCAGTGACAACCAAGATTCTGTATGTGCAAATGGACATACTTTCTGAAACTGATTCAATGCAATATCAAATGTGTCTCTACCAATCAAGGTGTCTTCACATCACATTGTTCTTAAGAGTACAATTCACCATAGTGATACATGTTAAATCCTGAACTAGCAGTAAAAACAAAGATTCTGTATGTGCAAATGGACACTCTATCTGAAACTGATTCAATGCAATGTCAAATTTGTATCTACCAATCAAGGTGTCTTCACAGCACAAGGATCTTAGGAGTACAATTCACCATAGTGATACATGTTAAATGCTGAACTAGCAGTAAGAACCAAGATTCTCAATGTGCAAATGGACACTCTATCTGAAACTGATTCAATGCAATGTCAAATTTGTCTCTACCAATCAAGGTGTCTTCACAGCACAAGGTTCTTAGGAGTACAATTGACCATAGTGATACATGTTAAATGCTGAACTAGTAGTAAGAACCAAGATTCTATATGTGCAAATGGATTCTCTATCTGAAACTGATTCAATGCAATGTCAGATTTGTCTCTACCAATCAAGGTGTCGTCACAGCACAAGGTTCTTAGGTGTACAATTTACCATATTGATACTTGTTAAATGCTGAACTAGCAGTAAGAACCAAGATTCTCTATGTGCAAATGGACACACTTTCTGAACCTGATTCAATGCAATGTCAAATTTGTCTCTACCAATCAAGGTGTCTTCACAGCACAATGTTCTTAGGAGTGCAATTGACCATAGTGATACATGTTAAATGCTGAACTAGTAATAAGAACCAAGATTCTCAATGTGCAAATGGACAATCTATCTGAAACTGATTCAATGCAATGTCAAATTTGTCTCTACCAATCAAGGTGTCTTCACAGCACAAGGTTCTTAGGAGTACAATGCACAATAGTGATACATGTTAAATGCTGAACTAGCAGTGAGAACCAAGATTCTGTATGTGCAAATGGACATACTTTCTGAAACTGATTCAATGCAATATCAAACTTGTCTCTACCAATCAAGGTGTCTTCATAGCACAAGGTTTTAGGAGTACAATGCACAATAGTGATACATGTTAAATGCTGAACTAGCAGTGAGAACTAAGATTCTGTATGTGCAAATGGACAAACTTTCTGAAACTGATTCAATGCAATATCAAATTTGTCTCTACCAATCAAGGTGTCTTCACATCACATTGTTCTTAAGAGTACAATTCACAATAGGATACATGTTAAATCCTGAACTCGCAGTAAGAACCAAGATTCTGTACGTGCAAATGGACGCTCTATCTGAAACTGATTCAATGCAATGTCAAATTTGTCTCTACCAATCAAGGTGTCTTCACAGCACAAGGTTCTTAGGAGTACAATGCACAATAGTGATACGTGTTAAATGCTGAACTAGCAGTGAGAACCAAGATTCTCAATGTGCAAATGGACATTCTTTCTGAAGCTGATTCAATGCAATATCCAATTTGTCTCTACCAATCAAGGTGTCTTCACAGCACAAGGTTCTTAGGAGTACAATGCACAATAGTGATACATGTTAAATGCTTAACTAGCAGTGAGAACCAAGATTCTGTATGTGCAAATGGACAAACTTTCTGAAACTGATTCAATGCAATATCAAATTTGTCTCTACCAATCAAGGTGTCTTCACATCACATTGTTCTTAAGAGTACAATTCACAATAGTTATACATGTTAAATCCTGAACTAGCAGTAAGAACCAAGATTCTGTATGTGCAAATGGACATACTTTCTGAAACTGATTCAATGCAATATCAAATTTGTCTCTACCAATCAAGGTGTCTTCATAGCACAAGGTTCTTAGGAGTACAATGCACAATAGTGATACATATTAAATGCTGAACTAGCAGTGAGAACCAAGATTCTGTATGTGCAAATGGACATACTTTCTGAAACTGATACAATGCAATATCAAATTTGTCTCTACCAATCAAGGTGTCTTCACAGCACAAGGTTCTTAGGAGTACAATGCACAATAGTGATACATGTTAAATGCTGAACTAGCAGTGAGAACCAAGATTCTGTATGTGCAAATGGACGCTCTATCTGAAACTCATTCAATGCAATGTCAAATTTGTCTCTACCAATGAAGGTGTCTTCACAGCACAAGGTTCTTAGGAGTACAATGCACAATAGTGATACGTGTTAAATGCTGAACTAGCAGTGAGAACCAAGATTCTGTATGTGCAAATGGACATACTTTCTGAAACTGATTCAATGCAATATCAAATTTGTCTCTACCAATCAAGGTGTCTTCACATCACATTGTTCTTAAGAGTACAATTCACCATAGTGATACATGTTAAATCCTGAACTAGCAGTAAGAACAAAGATTCTGTATGTGCAAATGGACACTCTATCTGAAACTGATTCAAGGCAATGTCAAATTTGTATCTACCAATCAAGGTGTCTTCACAGCACAAGGTTCTTAGGAGTACAATTCACCATAGTGATACGTGTTAAATGCTGAACTAGCAGTAAGAACCAAGATTCTCAATGTGCAAATAGACACTCTATCTGAAACTGATTCAATGCAATGTCAAATTTGTCTCTACCAATCAAGGTGTCTTCACAGCACAAGGTTCTTAGGAGTACAATGCACAATAGTGATACATGTTAAATGCTGAACTAGCAGTGAGAACCAAGATTCTGTATGTGCAAATGGACATACTTTCTGAAACTGATTCAATGCAGTATCAAATTTGTCTCTACCAATCAAGGTGTCTTCACATCACATTGTCCTTAAGAGTACAATTCACCATAGTGATACATGTTAAATCCTGAACTCGCAGTAAGAACCAAGATTCTGTATGTGCAAATGGACACTCTATCTGAAACTGATTCAATGCAATGTCAAATTTGTATCTACCAATCAAGGTGTCTTCACAGCACAAGGTTCTTAGGAGTACAATGCACCATAGTGATACATGTTAAATGCTGAACTAGCAGTAAGAACCAAGATTCTCAATGTGCAAATGGACACTCTATCTGAAACTGATTCAATGCAATGTCAAATTTGTCTCTACCAATCAAGGTGTCTTCACAGCACAATGTTCTTAGGAGTGCAATTGACCATAGTGATACATGTTAAATGCTGAACTAGTAATAAGAACCAAGATTCTCAATGTGCAAATGGACAATCTATCTGAAACTGATTCAATGCAATGTCAAATTTGTCTCTACCAATCAAGGTGTCTTCACAGCACAAGGTTTTAGGAGTACAATGCACAATAGTGATACATGTTAAATGCTGAACTAGCAGTGAGAACCAAGATTCTGTATGTGCAAATGGACAAACTTTCTGAAACTGATTCAATGCAATATCAAATTTGTCTCTACCAATCAAGGTGTCTTCACATCACATTGTTCTTAAGAGTACAATTCACAATAGGATACATGTTAAATCCTGAACTCGCAGTAAGAACCAAGATTCTGTACGTGCAAATGGACGCTCTATCTGAAACTGATTCAATGCAATGTCAAATTTGTCTCTACCAATCAAGGTGTCTTCACAGCACAAGGTTCTTAGGAGTACAATGCACAATAGTGATACGTGTTAAATGCTGAACTAGCAGTGAGAACCAAGATTCTCAATGTGCAAATGGACATTCTTTCTGAAGCTGATTCAATGCAATATCCAATTTGTCTCTACCAATCAAGGTGTCTTCACAGCACAAGGTTCTTAGGAGTACAATGCACAATAGTGATACATGTTAAATGCTTAACTAGCAGTGAGAACCAAGATTCTGTATGTGCAAATGGACAAACTTTCTGAAACTGATTCAATGCAATATCAAATTTGTCTCTACCAATCATGTGTCTTCACATCACATTGTTCTTAAGAGTACAATTCACAATAGTTATACATGTTAAATCCTGAACTAGCAGTAAGAACCAAGATTCTGTATGTGCAAATGGACATACTTTCTGAAACTGATTCAATGCAATATCAAATTTGTCTCTACCAATCAAGGTGTCTTCATAGCACAAGGTTCTTAGGAGTACAATGCACAATAGTGATACATATTAAATGCTGAACTAGCAGTGAGAACCAAGATTCTGTATGTGCAAATGGACATACTTTCTGAAACTGATACAATGCAATATCAAATTTGTCTCTACCAATCAAGGTGTCTTCACAGCACAAGGTTCTTAGGAGTACAATGCACAATAGTGATACATGTTAAATGCTGAACTAGCAGTAAGAACCAAGATTCTGTATGTGCAAATGGACGCTCTATCTGAAACTCATTCAATGCAATGTCAAATTTGTCTCTACCAATGAAGGTGTCTTCACAGCACAAGGTTCTTAGGAGTACAATGCACAATAGTGATACGTGTTAAATGCTGAACTAGCAGTGAGAACCAAGATTCTGTATGTGCAAATGGACAGACTTTCTGAAACTGATTCAATGCAATATCAAATTTGTCTCTACCAATCAAGGTGTCTTCACATCACATTGTTCTTAAGAGTACAATTCACCATAGTGATACATGTTAAATCCTGAACTAGCAGTAAGAACAAAGATTCTGTATGTGCAAATGGACACTCTATCTGAAACTGATTCAAGGCACTGTCAAATTTGTATCTACCAATCAAGGTGTCTTCACAGCACAAGGTTCTTAGGAGTACAATTCACCATAGTGATACATGTTAAATGCTGAACTAGCAGTAAGAACCAAGATTCTCAATGTGCAAATAGACACTCTATCTGAAACTGATTCAATGCAATGTCAAATTTGTCTCTACCAATCAAGGTGTCTTCACAGCACAAGGTTCTTAGGAGTACAATGCACAATAGTGATACATGTTAAATGCTGAACTAGCAGTGAGAACCAAGATTCTGTATGTGCAAATGGACATACTTTCTGAAACTGATTCAATGCAGTATCAAATTTGTCTCTACCAATCAAGGTGTCTTCACATCACATTGTCCTTAAGAGTACAATTCACCATAGTGATACATGTTAAATCCTGAACTCGCAGTAAGAACCAAGATTCTGTATGTGCAAATGGACACTCTATCTGAAACTGATTCAATGCAATGTCAAATTTGTATCTACCAATCAAGGTTCTTCACAGCACAAGGTTCTTAGGAGTACAATGCACCATAGTGATACATGTTAAATGCTGAACTAGCAGTAAGAACCAAGATTCTCAATGTGCAAATGGACACTCTATCTGAAACTGATTCAATGCAATGTCAAATTTGTCTCTACCAATCAAGGTGTCTTCACAGCACAAGGTTCTTAGGAGTACAATGCACAATAGTGATACATGTTAAATGCTGAACTAGCAGTGAGAACCAAGATTCTGTATGTGCAAATGGACATACTTTCTGAAACTGATTCAATGCAGTATCAAATTTGACTCTACCAATCAAGGTGTCTTCACATCACATTGTCCTTAAGAGTACAATTCACCATAGTGATACATGTTAAATCCTGAACTCGCAGTAAGATCCAAGATTCTGTATGTGCAAATGGACACTCTATCTGAAACTGATTCAATGCAATGTCAAATTTGTATCTACCAATCAAGGTGTCTTCACAGCACAAGGTTCTTAGGAGTACAATTCACCATAGTGATACATGTTAAATGCTGAACTAGCAGTAAGAACCAAGATTCTCAATGTGCAAATGGACACTCTATCTGAAACTGATTCAATGCAATGTCAGATTTGTCTCTACCAATCAAGGTGTCGTCACAGCACAAGGTTCTTAGGTGTACAATTTACCATATTGATACTTGTTAAATGCTGAACTAGCAGTAAGAACCAAGATTGTCTATGTGCAAATGGACACACTTTCTGAACCTGATTCAATGCAATGTCAAATTTGTCTCTACCAATCAAGGTGTCTTCACAGCACAATGTTCTTAGGAGTGCAATTGACCATAGTGATACATGTTAAATGCTGAACTAGTAATAAGAACCAAGATTCTCAATGTGCAAATGGACAATCTATCTGAAACTGATTCAATGCAATGTCAAATTTGTCTCTACCAATCAAGGTGTCTTCACAGCACAAGGTTCTTAGGAGTACAATGCACAATAGTGATACATGTTAAATGCTGAACTAGCAGTGAGAACCAAGATTCTGTATGTGCAAATGGACATACTTTCTGAAACTGATTCAATGCAATATCAAACTTGTCTCTACCAATCAAGGTGTCTTCACAGCACAAGGTTCTTAGGAGTACAATGCACAATAGTGATACGTGTTAAATGCTGAACTAGCAGTGAGAACCAAGATTCTGTATGTGCAAATGGACATACTTTCTGAAACTGATTCAATGCAATATCAAATTTGTCTCTACCAATCAAGGTGTCTTCACATCACATTGTTCTTAAGAGTACAATTCACCATAGTGATACATGTTAAATCCTGAACTAGCAGTAAGAACAAAGATTCTGTATGTGCAAATGGACACTCTATCTGAAACTGATTCAATGCAATGTCAAATTTGTATCTACCAATCAAGGTGTTTTCACAGCCCAAGGATCTTAGGAGTACAATTCACCATAGGGATACATGTTAAATGCTGAACTAGCAGTAAGAACCAAGATTCTCAATGTGCAAATGGACACTCTATCTGAAACTGATTCAATGCAATGTCAAATTTGTCTCTACCAATCAAGGTGTCTTCACAGCACAAGGTTCTTAGGAGTACAATTGACCATAGTGATACATGTTAAATGCTGAACTAGTAGTAAGACCCAAGATTCTATATGTGCAAATGGACGCTCTATCTGAAACTGATTCAATGCAATGTCAGATTTGTCTCTACCAATCAAGGTGTCGTCACAGCACAAGGTTCTTAGGTGTACAATTTACCATATTGATACTTGTTAAATGCTGAACTAGCAGTAAGAACCAAGATTGTCTATGTGCAAATGAACACACTTTCTGAACCTGATTCAATGCAATGTCAAATTTGTCTCTACCAATCAAGGTGTCTTCACAGCACAATGTTCTTAGGAGTGCAATTGACCATAGTGATACCTGTTAAATGCTGAACTAGTAATAAGAACCAAGATTCTCAATGTGCAAATGGACACTCTATCTGAAACTGATTCAATGCAATGTCAAATTTGTCTCTACCAATCAAGGTGTCTTCACAGCACAAGGTTCTTAGGAGTACAATGCACAATAGTGATACATGTTAAATGCTGAACTAGCAGTAAGAACCAAGATTCTGTATGTGCAAATGGACGCTCTATCTGAAACTGATTCAATGCAATGTCAAATTTGTCTCTACCAATCAAGGTGTCTTCACAGCACAAGGTTCTTAGGAGTACAATGCACAATAGTGATACGTCTTAAATGCTGAACTAGCAGTGAGAACCAAGATTCTGTATGTGCAAATGGACATACTTTCTGAAACTGATTCAATGCAATATCAAACTTGTCTCGACCAATCAAGGTGTCTTCATAGCACAAGGTTTTAGAAGTACAATGCACAATAGTGATACATGTTAAATGCTGAACTAGCAGTGAGAACCAAGATTCTGTATGTGCAAATGGACAAACTTTCTGAAACTGATTCAATGCAATATCAAATTTGTCTCTACCAATCAAGGTGTCTTCACATCACATTGTTCTTAAGAGTACAATTCACAATAGGATACATGTTAAATCCTGAACTCGCAGTAAGAACCAAGATTCTGTACGTGCAAATGGACGCTCTATCTGAAACTGATTCAATGCAATGTCAAATTTGTCTCTACCAATCAAGATGTCTTCACAGCACAAGGTTCTTAGGAGTACAATGCACAATAGTGATACGTGTTAAATGCTGAACTAGCAGTGAGAACCAAGATTCTCAATGTGCAAATGGACATTCTTTCTGAAGCTGATTCAATGCAATATCCAATTTGTCTCTACCAATCAAGGTGTCTTCACAGCACAAGGTTCTTAGGAGTACAATGCACAATAGTGATACATGTTAAATGCTTAACTAGCAGTGAGAACCATGATTCTGTATGTGCAAATGGACAAACTTTCTGAAACTGATTCAATGCAATATCAAATTTGTCTCTACCAATCAAGGTGTCTTCACATCACATTGTTCTTAAGAGTACAATTCACAATAGTGATACATGTTAAATCCTGAACTAGCAGTAAGAACCAAGATTCTGTATGTGCAAATGGACATACTTTCTGAAACTGATTCAATGCAATATCAAATTTGTCTCTACCAATCAAGGTGTCTTCATAGCACAAGGTTCTTAGGAGTACAATGCACAATAGTGATACATATTAAATGCTTAACTAGCAGTGAGAACCAAGATTCTGTATGTGCAAATGGACATACTTTCTGAAACTGATACAATGCAATATCAAATTTGTCTCTCCAAATCAAGGTGTCTTCACAGCACAAGGTTCTTAGGAGTACAATGCACAATAGTGATACATGTTAAATGCTGAACTAGCAGTAAGAACCAAGATTCTGTATGTGCAAATGGACGCTCTATCTGAAACTGATTCAATGCAATGTCAAATTTGTCTCTACCAATCAAGGTGTCTTCACAGCAAAAGGTTCTTAGGAGTACAATGCACAATAGTGATACGTGTTAAATGCTGAACTAGCAGTGAGAACCAAGATTCTGTATGTGCAAATGGACATACTTTCTGAAACTGATTCAATGCAATATCAAATTTGTCTCTACCAATCAAGGTGTCTTCACATCACATTGTTCTTAAGAGTACAATTCACCATAGTGATACATGTTAAATCCTGAACTAGCAGTAAGAACAAAGATTCTGTATGTGCAAATGGACACTCTATCTGAAACTGATTCAATGCAATGTCAAATTTGTATCTACCAATCAAGGTGTCTTCACAGCACAAGGATCTTAGGAGTACAATTCACCATAGTGATACATGTTAAATGCTGAACTAGCAGTAAGAACCAAGATTCTCAATGTGCAAATGGACACTCTATCTGAAACTGATTCAATGCAATGTCAAATTTGTCTCTACCAATCAAGGTGTCTTCACAGCACAAGGTTCTTAGGAGTACAATTGACCATAGTGATACATGTTAAATGCTGAACTAGTAGTAAGAACCAAGATTCTATATGTGCAAATGGACGCTCTATCTGAAACTGATTCAATGCAATGTCAGATTTGTCTCTACCAATCAAGGTGTCGTCACAGCACAAGGTTCTTAGGTGTACAATTTACCATATTGATACTTGTTAAATGCTGAACTAGCAGTAAGAACCAAGATTCTCTATGTGCAAATGGACACACTTTCTGAACCTGATTCAATGCAATGTCAAATTTGTCTCTACCAATCAAGGTGTCTTCACAGCACAATGTTCTTAGGAGTGCAATTGACCATAGTGATACATGTTAAATGCTGAACTAGTAATAAGAACCAAGATTCTCAATGTGCAAATGGACAATCTATCTGAAACTGATTCAATGCAATGTCAAATTTGTCTCTACCAATCAAGGTGTCTTCACAGCACAAGGTTCTTAGGAGTACAATGCACAATAGTGATACATGTTAAATGCTGAACTAGCAGTGAGAACCAAGATTCTGTATGTGCAAATGGACATACTTTCTGAAACTGATTCAATGCAATATCAAACTTGTCTCTACCAATCAAGGTGTCTTCATAGCACAAGGTTTTAGGAGTACAATGCACAATAGTGATACATGTTAAATGCTGAACTAGCAGTAAGAACCAAGATTCTGTATGTGCAAATGGACGCTCTATCTGAAACTGATTCAATGCAATGTCAAATTTGTCTCTACCAATCAAGGTGTCTTCACAGCAAAAGGTTCTTAGGAGTACAATGCACAATAGTGATACGTGTTAAATGCTGAACTAGCAGTGACAACCAAGATTCTGTATGTGCAAATGGACATACTTTCTGAAACTGATTCAATGCAATATCAAATGTGTCTCTACCAATCAAGGTGTCTTCACATCACATTGTTCTTAAGAGTACAATTCACCATAGTGATACATGTTAAATCCTGAACTAGCAGTAAAAACAAAGATTCTGTATGTGCAAATGGACACTCTATCTGAAACTGATTCAATGCAATGTCAAATTTGTATCTACCAATCAAGGTGTCTTCACAGCACAAGGATCTTAGGAGTACAATTCACCATAGTGATACATGTTAAATGCTGAACTAGCAGTAAGAACCAAGATTCTCAATGTGCAAATGGACACTCTATCTGAAACTGATTCAATGCAATGTCAAATTTGTCTCTACCAATCAAGGTGTCTTCACAGCACAAGGTTCTTAGGAGTACAATTGACCATAGTGATACATGTTAAATGCTGAACTAGTAGTAAGAACCAAGATTCTATATGTGCAAATGGATTCTCTATCTGAAACTGATTCAATGCAATGTCAGATTTGTCTCTACCAATCAAGGTGTCGTCACAGCACAAGGTTCTTAGGTGTACAATTTACCATATTGATACTTGTTAAATGCTGAACTAGCAGTAAGAACCAAGATTCTCTATGTGCAAATGGACACACTTTCTGAACCTGATTCAATGCAATGTCAAATTTGTCTCTACCAATCAAGGTGTCTTCACAGCACAATGTTCTTAGGAGTGCAATTGACCATAGTGATACATGTTAAATGCTGAACTAGTAATAAGAACCAAGATTCTCAATGTGCAAATGGACAATCTATCTGAAACTGATTCAATGCAATGTCAAATTTGTCTCTACCAATCAAGGTGTCTTCACAGCACAAGGTTCTTAGGAGTACAATGCACAATAGTGATACATGTTAAATGCTGAACTAGCAGTGAGAACCAAGATTCTGTATGTGCAAATGGACATACTTTCTGAAACTGATTCAATGCAATATCAAACTTGTCTCTACCAATCAAGGTGTCTTCATAGCACAAGGTTTTAGGAGTACAATGCACAATAGTGATACATGTTAAATGCTGAACTAGCAGTGAGAACTAAGATTCTGTATGTGCAAATGGACAAACTTTCTGAAACTGATTCAATGCAATATCAAATTTGTCTCTACCAATCAAGGTGTCTTCACATCACATTGTTCTTAAGAGTACAATTCACAATAGGATACATGTTAAATCCTGAACTCGCAGTAAGAACCAAGATTCTGTACGTGCAAATGGACGCTCTATCTGAAACTGATTCAATGCAATGTCAAATTTGTCTCTACCAATCAAGGTGTCTTCACAGCACAAGGTTCTTAGGAGTACAATGCACAATAGTGATACGTGTTAAATGCTGAACTAGCAGTGAGAACCAAGATTCTCAATGTGCAAATGGACATTCTTTCTGAAGCTGATTCAATGCAATATCCAATTTGTCTCTACCAATCAAGGTGTCTTCACAGCACAAGGTTCTTAGGAGTACAATGCACAATAGTGATACATGTTAAATGCTTAACTAGCAGTGAGAACCAAGATTCTGTATGTGCAAATGGACAAACTTTCTGAAACTGATTCAATGCAATATCAAATTTGTCTCTACCAATCAAGGTGTCTTCACATCACATTGTTCTTAAGAGTACAATTCACAATAGTTATACATGTTAAATCCTGAACTAGCAGTAAGAACCAAGATTCTGTATGTGCAAATGGACATACTTTCTGAAACTGATTCAATGCAATATCAAATTTGTCTCTACCAATCAAGGTGTCTTCATAGCACAAGGTTCTTAGGAGTACAATGCACAATAGTGATACATATTAAATGCTGAACTAGCAGTGAGAACCAAGATTCTGTATGTGCAAATGGACATACTTTCTGAAACTGATACAATGCAATATCAAATTTGTCTCTACCAATCAAGGTGTCTTCACAGCACAAGGTTCTTAGGAGTACAATGCACAATAGTGATACATGTTAAATGCTGAACTAGCAGTGAGAACCAAGATTCTGTATGTGCAAATGGACGCTCTATCTGAAACTCATTCAATGCAATGTCAAATTTGTCTCTACCAATGAAGGTGTCTTCACAGCACAAGGTTCTTAGGAGTACAATGCACAATAGTGATACGTGTTAAATGCTGAACTAGCAGTGAGAACCAAGATTCTGTATGTGCAAATGGACATACTTTCTGAAACTGATTCAATGCAATATCAAATTTGTCTCTACCAATCAAGGTGTCTTCACATCACATTGTTCTTAAGAGTACAATTCACCATAGTGATACATGTTAAATCCTGAACTAGCAGTAAGAACAAAGATTCTGTATGTGCAAATGGACACTCTATCTGAAACTGATTCAAGGCAATGTCAAATTTGTATCTACCAATCAAGGTGTCTTCACAGCACAAGGTTCTTAGGAGTACAATTCACCATAGTGATACGTGTTAAATGCTGAACTAGCAGTAAGAACCAAGATTCTCAATGTGCAAATAGACACTCTATCTGAAACTGATTCAATGCAATGTCAAATTTGTCTCTACCAATCAAGGTGTCTTCACAGCACAAGGTTCTTAGGAGTACAATGCACAATAGTGATACATGTTAAATGCTGAACTAGCAGTGAGAACCAAGATTCTGTATGTGCAAATGGACATACTTTCTGAAACTGATTCAATGCAGTATCAAATTTGTCTCTACCAATCAAGGTGTCTTCACATCACATTGTCCTTAAGAGTACAATTCACCATAGTGATACATGTTAAATCCTGAACTCGCAGTAAGAACCAAGATTCTGTATGTGCAAATGGACACTCTATCTGAAACTGATTCAATGCAATGTCAAATTTGTATCTACCAATCAAGGTGTCTTCACAGCACAAGGTTCTTAGGAGTACAATGCACCATAGTGATACATGTTAAATGCTGAACTAGCAGTAAGAACCAAGATTCTCAATGTGCAAATGGACACTCTATCTGAAACTGATTCAATGCAATGTCAAATTTGTCTCTACCAATCAAGGTGTCTTCACAGCACAATGTTCTTAGGAGTGCAATTGACCATAGTGATACATGTTAAATGCTGAACTAGTAATAAGAACCAAGATTCTCAATGTGCAAATGGACAATCTATCTGAAACTGATTCAATGCAATGTCAAATTTGTCTCTACCAATCAAGGTGTCTTCACAGCACAAGGTTTTAGGAGTACAATGCACAATAGTGATACATGTTAAATGCTGAACTAGCAGTGAGAACCAAGATTCTGTATGTGCAAATGGACAAACTTTCTGAAACTGATTCAATGCAATATCAAATTTGTCTCTACCAATCAAGGTGTCTTCACATCACATTGTTCTTAAGAGTACAATTCACAATAGGATACATGTTAAATCCTGAACTCGCAGTAAGAACCAAGATTCTGTACGTGCAAATGGACGCTCTATCTGAAACTGATTCAATGCAATGTCAAATTTGTCTCTACCAATCAAGGTGTCTTCACAGCACAAGGTTCTTAGGAGTACAATGCACAATAGTGATACGTGTTAAATGCTGAACTAGCAGTGAGAACCAAGATTCTCAATGTGCAAATGGACATTCTTTCTGAAGCTGATTCAATGCAATATCCAATTTGTCTCTACCAATCAAGGTGTCTTCACAGCACAAGGTTCTTAGGAGTACAATGCACAATAGTGATACATGTTAAATGCTTAACTAGCAGTGAGAACCAAGATTCTGTATGTGCAAATGGACAAACTTTCTGAAACTGATTCAATGCAATATCAAATTTGTCTCTACCAATCATGTGTCTTCACATCACATTGTTCTTAAGAGTACAATTCACAATAGTTATACATGTTAAATCCTGAACTAGCAGTAAGAACCAAGATTCTGTATGTGCAAATGGACATACTTTCTGAAACTGATTCAATGCAATATCAAATTTGTCTCTACCAATCAAGGTGTCTTCATAGCACAAGGTTCTTAGGAGTACAATGCACAATAGTGATACATATTAAATGCTGAACTAGCAGTGAGAACCAAGATTCTGTATGTGCAAATGGACATACTTTCTGAAACTGATACAATGCAATATCAAATTTGTCTCTACCAATCAAGGTGTCTTCACAGCACAAGGTTCTTAGGAGTACAATGCACAATAGTGATACATGTTAAATGCTGAACTAGCAGTAAGAACCAAGATTCTGTATGTGCAAATGGACGCTCTATCTGAAACTCATTCAATGCAATGTCAAATTTGTCTCTACCAATGAAGGTGTCTTCACAGCACAAGGTTCTTAGGAGTACAATGCACAATAGTGATACGTGTTAAATGCTGAACTAGCAGTGAGAACCAAGATTCTGTATGTGCAAATGGACAGACTTTCTGAAACTGATTCAATGCAATATCAAATTTGTCTCTACCAATCAAGGTGTCTTCACATCACATTGTTCTTAAGAGTACAATTCACCATAGTGATACATGTTAAATCCTGAACTAGCAGTAAGAACAAAGATTCTGTATGTGCAAATGGACACTCTATCTGAAACTGATTCAAGGCACTGTCAAATTTGTATCTACCAATCAAGGTGTCTTCACAGCACAAGGTTCTTAGGAGTACAATTCACCATAGTGATACATGTTAAATGCTGAACTAGCAGTAAGAACCAAGATTCTCAATGTGCAAATAGACACTCTATCTGAAACTGATTCAATGCAATGTCAAATTTGTCTCTACCAATCAAGGTGTCTTCACAGCACAAGGTTCTTAGGAGTACAATGCACAATAGTGATACATGTTAAATGCTGAACTAGCAGTGAGAACCAAGATTCTGTATGTGCAAATGGACATACTTTCTGAAACTGATTCAATGCAGTATCAAATTTGTCTCTACCAATCAAGGTGTCTTCACATCACATTGTCCTTAAGAGTACAATTCACCATAGTGATACATGTTAAATCCTGAACTCGCAGTAAGAACCAAGATTCTGTATGTGCAAATGGACACTCTATCTGAAACTGATTCAATGCAATGTCAAATTTGTATCTACCAATCAAGGTTCTTCACAGCACAAGGTTCTTAGGAGTACAATGCACCATAGTGATACATGTTAAATGCTGAACTAGCAGTAAGAACCAAGATTCTCAATGTGCAAATGGACACTCTATCTGAAACTGATTCAATGCAATGTCAAATTTGTCTCTACCAATCAAGGTGTCTTCACAGCACAAGGTTCTTAGGAGTACAATGCACAATAGTGATACATGTTAAATGCTGAACTAGCAGTGAGAACCAAGATTCTGTATGTGCAAATGGACATACTTTCTGAAACTGATTCAATGCAGTATCAAATTTGACTCTACCAATCAAGGTGTCTTCACATCACATTGTCCTTAAGAGTACAATTCACCATAGTGATACATGTTAAATCCTGAACTCGCAGTAAGATCCAAGATTCTGTATGTGCAAATGGACACTCTATCTGAAACTGATTCAATGCAATGTCAAATTTGTATCTACCAATCAAGGTGTCTTCACAGCACAAGGTTCTTAGGAGTACAATTCACCATAGTGATACATGTTAAATGCTGAACTAGCAGTAAGAACCAAGATTCTCAATGTGCAAATGGACACTCTATCTGAAACTGATTCAATGCAATGTCAAATTTGTCTCTACCAATCAAGGTGTCTTCACAGCACAAGGTTCTTAGGAGTACAATGCACAATAGTGATACATGTTAAATGCTGAACTAGCAGTGAGAACCAAGATTCTGTATGTGCAAATGGACATACTTTCTGAAACTGATTCAATGCAGTATCAAATTTGACTCTACCAATCAAGGTGTCTTCACATCACATTGTCCTTAGGAGAACAATTCACCATAGTGATACATGTTAAATCCTGAACTCGCAGTAAGAACCAAGATTCTGTATGTGCAAATGGACACTCTATCTGAAACTGATTCAATGCAATGTCAAATTTGTATCTACCAATCAAGGTGTCTTCACAGCACAAGGTTCTTAGGAGTACAATTCACCATAGTGATACATGTTAAATGCTGAACTAGCAGTAAGAACCAAGATTCTCAATGTGCAAATGGACACTCTATCTGAAACTGATTCAATGCAATGTCAAATTTGTCTCTACCAATCAAGGTGTCTTCACAGCACAAGGTTCTTAGGAGTACAATGCACAATAGTGATACATGTTAAATGCTGAACTAGCAGTAAGAACCAAGATTCTCAATGTGCAAATGGACATACTTTCTGAAACTGATTCAATGCAATATCAAATTTGTCTCTACCAATCAAGGTGTCTTCATAGCACAAGGTTCTTAGGAGTACAATGCACAATAGTGATACATATTAAATGCTTAACTAGCAGTGAGAACCAAGATTCTGTATGTGCAAATGGACATACTTTCTGAAACTGATACAATGCAATATCAAATTTGTCTCTACCAATCAAGGTGTCTTCACAGCACAAGGTTCTTAGGAGTACAATGCACAATAGTGATACATGTTAAATGCTGAACTAGCAGTAAGAACCAAGATTCTGTATGTGCAAATGGACGCTCTATCTGAAACTGATTCAATGCAATGTCAAATTTGTCTCTACCAATCAAGGTGTCTTCACAGCACAAGGTTCTTAGGAGTACAATGCACGATAGTGATACGTGTTAAATGCTGAACTAGCAGTGAGAACCAAGATTCTGTATGTGCAAATGGACATACTTTCTGAAACTGATTCAATGCAATATCAAATTTGTCTCTACCAATCAAGGTGTCTTCACATCACATTGTTCTTAAGAGTACAATTCACCATAGTGATACATGTTAAATCCTGAACTAGCAGTAAGAACAAAGATTCTGTATGTGCAAATGGACACTCTATCTGAAACTGATTCAAGGCAATGTCAAATTTGTATCTACCAATCAAGGTGTCTTCACAGCACAAGGTTCTTAGGAGTACAATTCACCATAGTGATACATGTTAAATGCTGAACTAGCAGTAAGAACCAAGATTCTCAATGTGCAAATGGACACTCTATCTGAAACTGATTCAATGCAATGTCAAATTTGTCTCTACCAATCAAGGTGTCTTCACAGCACAAGGTTCTTAGGAGTACAATGCACAATAGTGATACGTGTTAAATGCTGAACTAGCAGTGAGAACCAAGATTCTGTATGTGCAAATGGACATACTTTCTGAAACTGATTCAATGCAGTATCAAATTTGTCTCTACCAATCAAGGTGTCTTCACATCACATTGTCCTTAAGAGTACAATTCACCATAGTGATACATGTTAAATCCTGAACTCGCAGAAAGATCCAAGATTCTGTATGTGCAAATGGACACTATATCTGAAACTGATTCAATGCAATGTCAAATTTGTATCTACCAATCAAGGTGTCTTCACAGCACAAGGTTCTTAGGAGTACAATTCACCATAGTGATACATGTTAAATGCTGAACTAGCAGTAAGAACCAAGATTCTCAATGTGCAAATGGACACTCTATCTGAAACTGATTCAATGCAATGTCAAATTTGTCTCTACCAATCAAGGTGTCTTCACAGCACAAGGTTCTTAGGAGTACAATGCACAATAGTGATACATGTTAAATGCTGAACTAGCAGTGTGAACCAAGATTCTGTATGTGCAAATGGACATCCTTTCTGAAACTGATTCAATGCAATATCAAATTTGTCTCTACCAATCAAGGTGTCTTCACAGCACAAGGTTCTTAGGAGTACAATGCACAATAGTGATACATGTTAAATGCTGAACTAGCAGTGAGAACCAAGATTCTGTATGTGCAAATGGACAAACTTTCTGAAACTGATTCAATGCAATATCAAATTTCTCTCTACCAATCAAGGTATCTTCACATCACATTGTTCTTAAGAGTACAATTCACAATAGTGATACATGTTAAATCCTGAACTCGCAGTAAGAACCAAGATTCTGTATGTGCAAATGGACGCTCTATCTGAAACTGATTCAATGCAATGTCAAATTTTTCTCTACTAATCAAGGTGTCGTCACAGCACAAGGTTCTCAGGAGTACAATTTACCATAGTGATACATGTTAAATGCTGAACTAGTAGTAAGAACCAAGATTCTCAATGTGCAAATGGAAACTCTATCTGAAACTGATTCAATGCAATGTCAAATTTGTCTCTACCAATCAAGGTGTCTTCACAGCACAAGGTTCTTAGGAGTACAATGCACAATAGTGATACATGTTAAATGCTGAACTAGCAGTGAGAACCAAGATTCTGTATGTGCAAATGGACATACTTTCTGAAACTGATTCAATGCAATATCAAACTTGTCTCTACCAATCAAGGTGTCTTCATAGCACAAGGTTTTAGAAGTACAATGCACAATAGTGATACATGTTAAATGCTGAACTAGCAGTGAGAACCAAGATTCTGTATGTGCAAATGGACAAACTTTCTGAAACTGATTTAATGCAATATCAAATTTGTCTCTACCAATCAAGGTGTCTTCACATCACATTGTTCTTAAGAGTACAATTCACAATAGGATACATGTTAAATCCTGAACTCGCAGTAAGAACCAAGATTCTGTACGTGCAAATGGACGCTCTATCTGAAACTGATTCAATGCAATGTCAAATTTGTCTCTACCAATCAAGGTGTCTTCACAGCACAAGGTTCTTATGAGTACAATGCACAATAGTGATACGTGTTAAATGCTGAACTAGCAGTGAGAACCAAGATTCTGTATGTGCAAATGGACATACTTTCTGAAACTGATTCAATGCAGTATCAAATTTGACTCTACCAATCAAGGTGTCTTCACATCACATTGTCCTTAGAAGAACAATTCACCATAGTGATACATGTTAAATCCTGAACTCGCAGTAAGAACCAAGATTCTGTATGTGCAAATGGACACTCTATCTGAAACTGATTCAATGCAATGTCAAATTTGTATCTACCAATCAAGGTGTCTTCACAGCACAAGGTTCTTAGGAGTACAATTCACCATAGTGATACATGTTAAATGCTGAACTAGCAGTAAGAACCAAGATTCTCAATGTGCAAATGGACACTCTATCTGAAACTGATTCAATGCAATGTCAAATTTGTCTCTACCAATCAAGGTGTCTTCACAGCACAAGGTTCTTAGGAGTACAATGCACAATAGTGATACATGTTAAATGCTGAACTAGCAGTAAGAACCAAGATTCTCAATGTGCAAATGGACATACTTTCTGAAACTGATTCAATGCAATATCAAATTTGTCTCTACCAATCAAGGTGTCTTCATAGCACAAGGTTCTTAGGAGTACAATGCACAATAGTGATACATATTAAATGCTTAACTAGCAGTGAGAACCAAGATTCTGTATGTGCAAATGGACATACTTTCTGAAACTGATACAATGCAATATCAAATTTGTCTCTACCAATCAAGGTGTCTTCACAGCACAAGGTTCTTAGGAGTACAATGCACAATAGTGATACATGTTAAATGCTGAACTAGCAGTAAGAACCAAGATTCTGTATGTGCAAATGGACGCTCTATCTGAAACTGATTCAATGCAATGTCAAATTTGTCTCTACCAATCAAGGTGTCTTCACAGCACAAGGTTCTTAGGAGTACAATGCACGATAGTGATACGTGTTAAATGCTGAACTAGCAGTGAGAACCAAGATTCTGTATGTGCAAATGGACATACTTTCTGAAACTGATTCAATGCAATATCAAATTTGTCTCTACCAATCAAGGTGTCTTCACATCACATTGTTCTTAAGAGTACAATTCACCATAGTGATACATGTTAAATCCTGAACTAGCAGTAAGAACAAAGATTCTGTATGTGCAAATGGACACTCTATCTGAAACTGATTCAAGGCAATGTCAAATTTGTATCTACCAATCAAGGTGTCTTCACAGCACAAGGTTCTTAGGAGTACAATTCACCATAGTGATACATGTTAAATGCTGAACTAGCAGTAAGAACCAAGATTCTCAATGTGCAAATGGACACTCTATCTGAAACTGATTCAATGCAATGTCAAATTTGTCTCTACCAATCAAGGTGTCTTCACAGCACAAGGTTCTTAGGAGTACAATGCACAATAGTGATACGTGTTAAATGCTGAACTAGCAGTGAGAACCAAGATTCTGTATGTGCAAATGGACATACTTTCTGAAACTGATTCAATGCAGTATCAAATTTGTCTCTACCAATCAAGGTGTCTTCACATCACATTGTCCTTAAGAGTACAATTCACCATAGTGATACATGTTAAATCCTGAACTCGCAGAAAGATCCAAGATTCTGTATGTGCAAATGGACACTCTATCTGAAACTGATTCAATGCAATGTCAAATTTGTCTCTACCAATCAAGGTGTCTTCACAGCACAAGGTTCTTAGGAGTACAATGCACAATAGTGATACATGTTAAATGCTGAACTAGCAGTAAGAACCAAGATTCTCAATGTGCAAATGGACATACTTTCTGAAACTGATTCAATGCAATATCAAATTTGTCTCTACCAATCAAGGTGTCTTCATAGCACAAGGTTCTTAGGAGTACAATGCACAATAGTGATACATATTAAATGCTTAACTAGCAGTGAGAACCAAGATTCTGTATGTGCAAATGGACATACTTTCTGAAACTGATACAATGCAATATCAAATTTGTCTCTACCAATCAAGGTGTCTTCACAGCACAAGGTTCTTAGGAGTACAATGCACAATAGTGATACATGTTAAATGCTGAACTAGCAGTAAGAACCAAGATTCTGTATGTGCAAATGGACGCTCTATCTGAAACTGATTCAATGCAATGTCAAATTTGTCTCTACCAATCAAGGTGTCTTCACAGCACAAGGTTCTTAGGAGTACAATGCACGATAGTGATACGTGTTAAATGCTGAACTAGCAGTGAGAACCAAGATTCTGTATGTGCAAATGGACATACTTTCTGAAACTGATTCAATGCAATATCAAATTTGTCTCTACCAATCAAGGTGTCTTCACATCACATTGTTCTTAAGAGTACAATTCACCATAGTGATACATGTTAAATCCTGAACTAGCAGTAAGAACAAAGATTCTGTATGTGCAAATGGACACTCTATCTGAAACTGATTCAAGGCAATGTCAAATTTGTATCTACCAATCAAGGTGTCTTCACAGCACAAGGTTCTTAGGAGTACAATTCACCATAGTGATACATGTTAAATGCTGAACTAGCAGTAAGAACCAAGATTCTCAATGTGCAAATGGACACTCTATCTGAAACTGATTCAATGCAATGTCAAATTTGTCTCTACCAATCAAGGTGTCTTCACAGCACAAGGTTCTTAGGAGTACAATGCACAATAGTGATACATGTTAAATGCTGAACTAGCAGTAAGAACCAAGATTCTCAATGTGCAAATGGACATACTTTCTGAAACTGATTCAATGCAATATCAAATTTGTCTCTACCAATCAAGGTGTCTTCATAGCACAAGGTTCTTAGGAGTACAATGCACAATAGTGATACATATTAAATGCTTAACTAGCAGTGAGAACCAAGATTCTGTATGTGCAAATGGACATACTTTCTGAAACTGATACAATGCAATATCAAATTTGTCTCTACCAATCAAGGTGTCTTCACAGCACAAGGTTCTTAGGAGTACAATGCACAATAGTGATACATGTTAAATGCTGAACTAGCAGTAAGAACCAAGATTCTGTATGTGCAAATGGACGCTCTATCTGAAACTGATTCAATGCAATGTCAAATTTGTCTCTACCAATCAAGGTGTCTTCACAGCACAAGGTTCTTAGGAGTACAATGCACAATAGTGATACATGTTAAATGCTGAACTAGCAGTAAGAACCAAGATTCTCAATGTGCAAATGGACATACTTTCTGAAACTGATTCAAGGCAATGTCAAATTTGTATCTACCAATCAAGGTGTCTTCACAGCACAAGGTTCTTAGGAGTACAATGCACGATAGTGATACGTGTTAAATGCTGAACTAGCAGTGAGAACCAAGATTCTGTATGTGCAAATGGACATACTTTCTGAAACTGATTCAATGCAATATCAAATTTGTCTCTACCAATCAAGGTGTCTTCACATCACATTGTTCTTAAGAGTACAATTCACCATAGTGATACATGTTAAATCCTGAACTAGCAGTAAGAACAAAGATTCTGTATGTGCAAATGGACACTCTATCTGAAACTGATTCAAGGCAATGTCAAATTTGTATCTACCAATCAAGGTGTCTTCACAGCACAAGGTTCTTAGGAGTACAATTCACCATAGTGATACATGTTAAATGCTGAACTAGCAGTAAGAACCAAGATTCTCAATGTGCAAATGGACACTCTATCTGAAACTGATTCAATGCAATGTCAAATTTGTCTCTACCAATCAAGGTGTCTTCACAGCACAAGGTTCTTAGGAGTACAATGCACAATAGTGATACGTGTTAAATGCAGAACTAGCAGTGAGAACCAAGATTCTGTATGTGCAAATGGACATACTTTCTGAAACTGATTCAATGCAGTATCAAATTTGTCTCTACCAATCAAGGTGTCTTCACATCACATTGTCCTTAAGAGTACAATTCACCATAGTGATACATGTTAAATCCTGAACTCGCAGAAAGATCCAAGATTCTGTATGTGCAAATGGACACTATATCTGAAACTGATTCAATGCAATGTCAAATTTGTATCTACCAATCAAGGTGTCTTCACAGCACAAGGTTCTTAGGAGTACAATTCACCATAGTGATACATGTTAAATGCTGAACTAGCAGTAAGAACCAAGATTCTCAATGTGCAAATGGACACTCTATCTGAAACTGATTCAATGCAATGTCAAATTTGTCTCTACCAATCAAGGTGTCTTCACAGCACAAGGTTCTTAGGAGTACAATGCACAATAGTGATACATGTTAAATGCTGAACTAGCAGTGTGAACCAAGATTCTGTATGTGCAAATGGACATCCTTTCTGAAACTGATTCAATGCAATATCAAATTTGTCTCTACCAATCAAGGTGTCTTCACAGCACAAGGTTCTTAGGAGTACAATGCACAATAGTGATACATGTTAAATGCTGAACTAGCAGTGAGAACCAAGATTCTGTATGTGCAAATGGACAAACTTTCTGAAACTGATTCAATGCAATATCAAATTTCTCTCTACCAATCAAGGTATCTTCACATCACATTGTTCTTAAGAGTACAATTCACAATAGTGATACATGTTAAATCCTGAACTCGCAGTAAGAACCAAGATTCTGTATGTGCAAATGGACGCTCTATCTGAAACTGATTCAATGCAATGTCAAATTTTTCTCTACTAATCAAGGTGTCGTCACAGCACAAGGTTCTCAGGAGTACAATTTACCATAGTGATACATGTTAAATGCTGAACTAGTAGTAAGAACCAAGATTCTCAATGTGCAAATGGAAACTCTATCTGAAACTGATTCAATGCAATGTCAAATTTGTCTCTACCAATCAAGGTGTCTTCACAGCACAAGGTTCTTAGGAGTACAATGCACAATAGTGATACATGTTAAATGCTGAACTAGCAGTGAGAACCAAGATTCTGTATGTGCAAATGGACATACTTTCTGAAACTGATTCAATGCAATATCAAACTTGTCTCTACCAATCAAGGTGTCTTCATAGCACAAGGTTTTAGAAGTACAATGCACAATAGTGATACATGTTAAATGCTGAACTAGCAGTGAGAACCAAGATTCTGTATGTGCAAATGGACAAACTTTCTGAAACTGATTTAATGCAATATCAAATTTGTCTCTACCAATCAAGGTGTCTTCACATCACATTGTTCTTAAGAGTACAATTCACAATAGGATACATGTTAAATCCTGAACTCGCAGTAAGAACCAAGATTCTGTACGTGCAAATGGACGCTCTATCTGAAACTGATTCAATGCAATGTCAAATTTGTCTCTACCAATCAAGGTGTCTTCACAGCACAAGGTTCTTATGAGTACAATGCACAATAGTGATACGTGTTAAATGCTGAACTAGCAGTGAGAACCAAGATTCTGTATGTGCAAATGGACATACTTTCTGAAACTGATTCAATGCAGTATCAAATTTGACTCTACCAATCAAGGTGTCTTCACATCACATTGTCCTTAGAAGAACAATTCACCATAGTGATACATGTTAAATCCTGAACTCGCAGTAAGAACCAAGATTCTGTATGTGCAAATGGACACTCTATCTGAAACTGATTCAATGCAATGTCAAATTTGTATCTACCAATCAAGGTGTCTTCACAGCACAAGGTTCTTAGGAGTACAATTCACCATAGTGATACATGTTAAATGCTGAACTAGCAGTAAGAACCAAGATTCTCAATGTGCAAATGGACACTCTATCTGAAACTGATTCAATGCAATGTCAAATTTGTCTCTACCAATCAAGGTGTCTTCACAGCACAAGGTTCTTAGGAGTACAATGCACAATAGTGATACATGTTAAATGCTGAACTAGCAGTAAGAACCAAGATTCTCAATGTGCAAATGGACATACTTTCTGAAACTGATTCAATGCAATATCAAATTTGTCTCTACCAATCAAGGTGTCTTCATAGCACAAGGTTCTTAGGAGTACAATGCACAATAGTGATACATATTAAATGCTTAACTAGCAGTGAGAACCAAGATTCTGTATGTGCAAATGGACATACTTTCTGAAACTGATACAATGCAATATCAAATTTGTCTCTACCAATCAAGGTGTCTTCACAGCACAAGGTTCTTAGGAGTACAATGCACAATAGTGATACATGTTAAATGCTGAACTAGCAGTAAGAACCAAGATTCTGTATGTGCAAATGGACGCTCTATCTGAAACTGATTCAATGCAATGTCAAATTTGTCTCTACCAATCAAGGTGTCTTCACAGCACAAGGTTCTTAGGAGTACAATGCACGATAGTGATACGTGTTAAATGCTGAACTAGCAGTGAGAACCAAGATTCTGTATGTGCAAATGGACATACTTTCTGAAACTGATTCAATGCAATATCAAATTTGTCTCTACCAATCAAGGTGTCTTCACATCACATTGTTCTTAAGAGTACAATTCACCATAGTGATACATGTTAAATCCTGAACTAGCAGTAAGAACAAAGATTCTGTATGTGCAAATGGACACTCTATCTGAAACTGATTCAAGGCAATGTCAAATTTGTATCTACCAATCAAGGTGTCTTCACAGCACAAGGTTCTTAGGAGTACAATTCACCATAGTGATACATGTTAAATGCTGAACTAGCAGTAAGAACCAAGATTCTCAATGTGCAAATGGACACTCTATCTGAAACTGATTCAATGCAATGTCAAATTTGTCTCTACCAATCAAGGTGTCTTCACAGCACAAGGTTCTTAGGAGTACAATGCACAATAGTGATACGTGTTAAATGCTGAACTAGCAGTGAGAACCAAGATTCTGTATGTGCAAATGGACATACTTTCTGAAACTGATTCAATGCAGTATCAAATTTGTCTCTACCAATCAAGGTGTCTTCACATCACATTGTCCTTAAGAGTACAATTCACCATAGTGATACATGTTAAATCCTGAACTCGCAGAAAGATCCAAGATTCTGTATGTGCAAATGGACACTCTATCTGAAACTGATTCAATGCAATGTCAAATTTGTCTCTACCAATCAAGGTGTCTTCACAGCACAAGGTTCTTAGGAGTACAATGCACAATAGTGATACATGTTAAATGCTGAACTAGCAGTAAGAACCAAGATTCTCAATGTGCAAATGGACATACTTTCTGAAACTGATTCAATGCAATATCAAATTTGTCTCTACCAATCAAGGTGTCTTCATAGCACAAGGTTCTTAGGAGTACAATGCACAATAGTGATACATATTAAATGCTTAACTAGCAGTGAGAACCAAGATTCTGTATGTGCAAATGGACATACTTTCTGAAACTGATACAATGCAATATCAAATTTGTCTCTACCAATCAAGGTGTCTTCACAGCACAAGGTTCTTAGGAGTACAATGCACAATAGTGATACATGTTAAATGCTGAACTAGCAGTAAGAACCAAGATTCTGTATGTGCAAATGGACGCTCTATCTGAAACTGATTCAATGCAATGTCAAATTTGTCTCTACCAATCAAGGTGTCTTCACAGCACAAGGTTCTTAGGAGTACAATGCACGATAGTGATACGTGTTAAATGCTGAACTAGCAGTGAGAACCAAGATTCTGTATGTGCAAATGGACATACTTTCTGAAACTGATTCAATGCAATATCAAATTTGTCTCTACCAATCAAGGTGTCTTCACATCACATTGTTCTTAAGAGTACAATTCACCATAGTGATACATGTTAAATCCTGAACTAGCAGTAAGAACAAAGATTCTGTATGTGCAAATGGACACTCTATCTGAAACTGATTCAAGGCAATGTCAAATTTGTATCTACCAATCAAGGTGTCTTCACAGCACAAGGTTCTTAGGAGTACAATTCACCATAGTGATACATGTTAAATGCTGAACTAGCAGTAAGAACCAAGATTCTCAATGTGCAAATGGACACTCTATCTGAAACTGATTCAATGCAATGTCAAATTTGTCTCTACCAATCAAGGTGTCTTCACAGCACAAGGTTCTTAGGAGTACAATGCACAATAGTGATACGTGTTAAATGCTGAACTAGCAGTGAGAACCAAGATTCTGTATGTGCAAATGGACATACTTTCTGAAACTGATTCAATGCAGTATCAAATTTGTCTCTACCAATCAAGGTGTCTTCACATCACATTGTCCTTAAGAGTACAATTCACCATAGTGATACATGTTAAATCCTGAACTCGCAGAAAGATCCAAGATTCTGTATGTGCAAATGGACACTCTATCTGAAACTGATTCAATGCAATGTCAAATTTGTATCTACCAATCAAGGTGTCTTCACAGCACAAGGTTCTTAGGAGTACAATTCACCATAGTGATACATGTTAAATGCTGAACTAGCAGTAAGAACCAAGATTCTCAATGTGCAAATGGACACTCTATCTGAAACTGATTCAATGCAATGTCAAATTTGTCTCTACCAATCAAGGTGTCTTCACAGCACAAGGTTCTTAGGAGTACAATGCACAATAGTGATACATGTTAAATGCTGAACTAGCAGTGTGAACCAAGATTCTGTATGTGCAAATGGACATCCTTTCTGAAACTGATTCAATGCAATATCAAATTTGTCTCTACCAATCAAGGTGTCTTCACAGCACAAGGTTCTTAGGAGTACAATGCACAATAGTGATACATGTTAAATGCTGAACTAGCAGTGAGAACCAAGATTCTGTATGTGCAAATGGACAAACTTTCTGAAACTGATTCAATGCAATATCAAATTTCTCTCTACCAATCAAGGTATCTTCACATCACATTGTTCTTAAGAGTACAATTCACAATAGTGATACATGTTAAATCCTGAACTCGCAGTAAGAACCAAGATTCTGTATGTGCAAATGGACGCTCTATCTGAAACTGATTCAATGCAATGTCAAATTTTTCTCTACTAATCAAGGTGTCGTCACAGCACAAGGTTCTTAGGAGTACAATTTACCATAGTGATACATGTTAAATGCTGAACTAGTAGTAAGAACCAAGATTCTCAATGTGCAAATGGAAACTCTATCTGAAACTGATTCAATGCAATGTCAAATTTGTCTCTACCAATCAAGGTGTCTTCACAGCACAAGGTTCTTAGGAGTACAATGCACAATAGTGATACATGTTAAATGCTGAACTAGCAGTGAGAACCAAGATTCTGTATGTGCAAATGGACATAATTTCTGAAACTGATTCAATGCAATATCAAACTTGTCTCTACCAATCAAGGTGTCTTCATAGCACAAGGTTTTAGAAGTACAATGCACAATAGTGATACATGTTAAATGCTGAACTAGCAGTGAGAACCAAGATTCTGTATGTGCAAATGGACAAACTTTCTGAAACTGATTTAATGCAATATCAAATTTGTCTCTACCAATCAAGGTGTCTTCACATCACATTGTTCTTAAGAGTACAATTCACAATAGGATACATGTTAAATCCTGAACTCGCAGTAAGAACCAAGATTCTGTACGTGCAAATGGACGCTCTATCTGAAACTGATTCAATGCAATGTCAAATTTGTCTCTACCAATCAAGGTGTCTTCACAGCACAAGGTTCTTATGAGTACAATGCACAATAGTGATACGTGTTAAATGCTGAACTAGCAGTGAGAACCAAGATTCTGTATGTGCAAATGGACATTCTTTCTGAAGCTGATTCAATGCAATATCCAATTTGTCTCTACCAATCAAGGTGTCTTCACAGCACAAGGTTCTTAGGAGTACAATGCACAATAGTGATACATGTTAAATGCTTAACTAGCAGTGAGAACCAAGATTCTGTATGTGCAAATGGACAAACTTTCTGAAACTGATTCAATGCAATATCAAATTTGTCTCTACCAATCAAGTTGTCTTCACATCACATTGTTCTTAAGAGTACAATTCACAATAGTGATACATGTTAAATCCTGAACTAGCAGTAAGAACCAAGATTCTGTATGTGCAAATGGACATACTTTCTGAAACTGATTCAATGCAATATCAAATTTGTCTCTACCAATCAAGGTGTCTTCATAGCACAAGGTTCTTAGGAGTACAATGCACAATAGTGATACATATTAAATGCTTAACTAGCAGTGAGAACCAAGATTCTGTATGTGCAAATGGACATACTTTCTGAAACTGATACAATGCAATATCAAATTTGTCTCTACCAATCAAGGTGTCTTCACAGCACAAGGTTCTTAGGAGTACAATGCACAATAGTGATACATGTTAAATGCTGAACTAGCAGTAAGTACCAAGATTCTGTATGTGCAAATGGACGCTCTATCTGAAACTGATTCAATGCAATGTCAAATTTGTCTCTACCAATCAAGGTGTCTTCACATCACATTGTTCTTAAGAGTACAATTCACCATAGTGATACATGTTAAATCCTGAACTAGCAGTAAGAACAAAGATTCTGTATGTGCAAATGGACACTCTATCTGAAACTGATTCAAGGCAATGTCAAATTTGTATCTACCAATCAAGGTGTCTTCACAGCACAAGGTTCTTAGGAGTACAATTCACCATAGTGATACATGTTAAATGCTGAACTAGCAGTAAGAACCAAGATTCTCAATGTGCAAATGGACACTCTATCTGAAACTGATTCAATGCAATATCAAATTTGTCCCTACCAATCAAGGTGTCTTCACAGCACAAGGTTCTTAGGAGTACAATGCACAATTGTGATACGTGTTAAATGCTGAACTAGCAGTGAGAACCAAGATTCTGTATGTGCAAATAGACATACTTTCTGAAACTGATTCAATGCAGTATCAAATTTGTCTCTACCAATCAAGGTGTCTTCACATCACATTGTCCTTAAGAGTACAATTCACCATAGTGATACATGTTAAATCCTGAACTCGCAGTAAGAACCAAGATTCTGTATGTGCAAATGGACACTCTATCTGAAACTGATTCAATGCAATGTCAAATTTGTATCTACCAATCAAGGTGTCTTCACAGCACAAGGTTCTTAGGAGTACAATTCACCATAGTGATACATGTTAAATGCTGAACTAGCAGTAAGAACCAAGATTCTCAATGTGCAAATGGACACTCTATCTGAAACTGATTCAATGCAATGTCAAATTTGTCTCTACCAATCAAGGTGTCTTCACAGCACAAGGTTCTTAGGAGTACAATGCACAATAGTGATACATGTTAAATGCTGAACTAGCAGTGAGAACCAAGATTCTCTATGTGCAAATGGACATACTTTCTGAAACTGATTCAATGCAATATCAAATTTGTCTCTACCAAACAAGGTGTCTTCATAGCATAAGGTTCTTAGGAGTACAATGCACAATAGTGATACATGTTAAATGCTGAACTAGCAGTGAGAACCAAGATTCTGTATGTGCAAATGGACAAACTTTCTGAAACTGATTCAATGCAATATCAAATTTCTCTCTACCAATCAGGGTATCTTCACATCACATTGTTCTTAAGAGTACAATTCACAATAGTGATACATGTTAAATCCTGAACTCGCAGTAAGAACCAAGATTCTGTATGTGCAAATGGACGCTCTATCTGAAACTGATTCAATGCAATGTCAACTTTGTCTCTACTAATCAAGGTGTCGTCACAGCACAAGGTTCTTAGGAGTACAATTTACCATATTGATACTTGTTAAATGCTGAACTAGCAGTAAGAACCAAGATTCTCTATGTGCAAATGGACACACTTTCTGAACCTGATTCAATGCAATGTCAAATTTGTCTCTACCAAGCAAGGTGTCTTCACAGCACAAGGTTCTTAGGAGTACAATTGACCATAGTGATACATGTTAAATGCTGAACTAGTAGTAAGAACCAAGATTCTCAATGTGCAAATGGAAACTCTATATGAAACTGATTCAATGCAATGTCAAATTTGTCTCTACCAATCAAGGTGTCTTCACAGCACAAGGTTCTTAGGAGTACAATGCACAATAGTGATACATGTTAAATGCTGAACTAGCAGTGAGAACCAAGATTCTGTATGTGCAAATGGACATACTTTCTGAAACTGATTCAATGCAATATCAAACTTGTCTCTACCAATCAAGGTGTCTTCATAGCACAAGGTTCTTAGGAGTACAACGCACAATAGTGATACATGTTAAATGCTGAACTAGCAGTGAGAACCAAGATTCTGTATGTGCAAATGGACAAACTTTCTGAAACTGATTCAATGCAATATCAAATTTGTCTCTACCAATCAAGGTGTCTTCACAGCACAAGGTTCTTAGGAGTACAATTCACCATAGTGATACATGTGAAATCCTGAACTCGCAGTAAGAACCAAGATTCTGTATGTGCAAATGGACGCTCTATCTGAAACTGATTCAATGCAATGTCAAATTTGTCTCTACAAATCAAGGTGTCTTCACAGCACAAGGTTCTTAGGAGTACAATGCACAATAGTGATACATGTTAATTGCTGAACTAGCAGTAAGAACCAAGATTCTCAATGTGTAAATGGACACTCTATCTGAAACTGATTCAATGCAATGTCAAATTTGTCTCTACCAATCAAGGTGTCTTCACAGCACAAGGTTCTTAGGAGTACAATGCACAATAGTGATACATGTTAAATGCTGAACTAGCAGTGAAAACCAAGATTCTGTATTTGCAAATGGACACTCTATCTGAAACTGATTCAATGCAATATCAAATTTCTCTCTACCAATCAAGGTGTCTTCACATCACATTGTTCTTAAGAGTACAATTCACCATAGTGATACATGTTAAATGCTGAACTAGCAGTAAGAACCAAGATTCTGTATGTGCAAATGGACGCTCTATCTGAAACTGATTCAATGCAATGTCAAATTTGTCTCTACCAATCAAGGTGTCTTCATAGCACAAGGTTCTTAGGAGTACAATGCACAATAGTGATACATATTAAATGCTTAACTAGCAGTGAGAACCAAGATTCTGTATGTGCAAATGGACATACTTTCTGAAACTGATTCAATGCAATATCAAATTTGTCTCTACCAATCAAGGTGTCTTCACAGCACAAGGTTCTTAGGAGTACAATGCACAATAGTGATACATGTTAAATGCTGAACTAGCAGTAAGAACCAAGATTCTGTATGTGCAAATGGACGCTCTATCTGAAACTGATTCAATGCAATGTCAAATTTGTCTCTACCAATCAAGGTGTCTTCACAGCACAAGGTTCTTAGGAGTAAAATGCACAATAGTGATACGTGTTAAATGCTGAACTAGCAGTGAGAACCAAGATTCTGTATCTGCAAATGGACATACTTTCTGAAACTGATTCAATGCAATATCAAATTTGTCTCTACCAATAAAGGTGTCTTCACATCACATTGTTCTTAAGAGTACAGTTCACAATAGGATACATGTTAAATCCTGAACTCGCAGTAAGAACCAAGATTCTGTATGTGCAAATGGACGCTCTATCTGAAACTGATTCAATGCAATGTCAAATTTGTCTCTACCAATCAAGTTGTTTTCACAGCACAAGGTTCTTAGGAGTACAATGCACAATAGTGATACGTGTTAAATGCTGAACTAGCAGTGAGAACCAAGATTCTCAATGTGCAAATGGACATTCTTTCTGAAGCTGATTCAATGCAATATCAAATTTGTCTCTACCAATCAAGGTGTCTTTACAGCACAAGGTTCTTAGGAGTACAATTGACCATAGTGATACATGTTAAATGCTGAACTAGTAGTAAGAACCAAGATTCTCAATGTGCAAATGGACACTCTATCTGAAACTGATTCAATGCAATGTCAAATTTGTCTCTACCAATCAAGGTGTCTTCACAGCACAAGGTTCTTAGGAGTACAATGCACAATAGTGATACGTGTTAAATGCTGAACTAGCAGCGAGAACCAAGATTCTCAATGTGCAAATGGACATTCTTTCTGAAGCTGATTCAATGCAATATCAAATTTGTCTCTACCAATCAAGGTGTCTTCACATCACATTGTTCTTAAGAGTACAATTCACCATAGTGATACATGTTAAATCCTGAACTCGCAGTGAGAACCAAGATTCTGTATGTGCAAATGGACACTCTATCTGAAACTGATTCAATGCAATGTCAAATTTGTCTCTACCAATCAAGGTGTCTTCACAGTACAAGGTTCTTAGGAGTACAATGCACAATAGTGATACATGTTAAATGCTGAACTAGCAGTGAGAACCAAGATTCTGTATGTGCAAATGGACATACTTTCTGAAACTGATTCAATGCAATATCAAATTTGTCTCTACCAATCAAGGTGTCTTCACAGCACAAGGTTCTTAGGAGTACAATGCACAATAGTGATACATGTTAAATGCTGAACTAGCAGTGAGAACCAAGACTCTGTATGTGCAAATGGACATACTTTCTGAAACTGATTCAATGCAATGTCAAATTTGTCTCTACCAATCAAGGTGTCTTCACAGCACAAGGTTCTTAGGAGTACAATTGACCATAGTGATACATGTTAAATGCTGAACTAGTAGTAAGAACCAAGATTCTGTATGTGCAAATGGACGCTCTATCTGAAACTGATTCAATGCAATGTCAACTTTGTCTCTACTAATCAAGGTGTCGTCACAGCACAAGGTTCTTAGGAGTACAATTTACCATATTGATACTTGTTAAATGCTGAACTAGCAGTAAGAACCAAGATTCTCTATGTGCAAATGGACACACTTTCTGAACCTGATTCAATGCAATGTCAAATTTGTCTCTACCAAGCAAGGTGTCTTCACAGCACAAGGTTCTTAGGAGTACAATTGACCATAGTGATACATGTTAAATGCTGAACTAGTAGTAAGAACCAAGATTCTCAATGTGCAAATGGAAACTCTATATGAAACTGATTCAATGCAATGTCAAATTTGTCTCTACCAATCAAGGTGTCTTCACAGCACAAGGTTCTTAGGAGTACAATGCACAATAGTGATACATGTTAAATGCTGAACTAGCAGTGAGAACCAAGATTCTGTATGTGCAAATGGACATACTTTCTGAAACTGATTCAATGCAATATCAAACTTGTCTCTACCAATCAAGGTGTCTTCATAGCACAAGGTTCTTAGGAGTACAACGCACAATAGTGATACATGTTAAATGCTGAACTAGCAGTGAGAACCAAGATTCTGTATGTGCAAATGGACAAACTTTCTGAAACTGATTCAATGCAATATCAAATTTGTCTCTACCAATCAAGGTGTCTTCACAGCACAAGGTTCTTAGGAGTACAATTCACCATAGTGATACATGTGAAATCCTGAACTCGCAGTAAGAACCAAGATTCTGTATGTGCAAATGGACGCTCTATCTGAAACTGATTCAATGCAATGTCAAATTTGTCTCTACAAATCAAGGTGTCTTCACAGCACAAGGTTCTTAGGAGTACAATGCACAATAGTGATACATGTTAATTGCTGAACTAGCAGTAAGAACCAAGATTCTCAATGTGTAAATGGACACTCTATCTGAAACTGATTCAATGCAATGTCAAATTTGTCTCTACCAATCAAGGTGTCTTCACAGCACAAGGTTCTTAGGAGTACAATGCACAATAGTGATACATGTTAAATGCTGAACTAGCAGTGAAAACCAAGATTCTGTATTTGCAAATGGACACTCTATCTGAAACTGATTCAATGCAATATCAAATTTCTCTCTACCAATCAAGGTGTCTTCACATCACATTGTTCTTAAGAGTACAATTCACCATAGTGATACATGTTAAATGCTGAACTAGCAGTAAGAACCAAGATTCTCAATGTGCAAATGGACACTCTATCTGAAACTGATTCAATGCAATATCAAATTTGTCTCTACCAATCAAGGTGTCTTCACAGCACAAGGTACTTAGGAGTACAATGCACAATATTGATACATGTTAAATGCTGAACTAGCAGTGAGAACCAAGATTCTGTATGTGCAAATGGACATACTTTCTGAATCTGATTCAATGCAATATCAAATTTGTCTCTACCAATCAAGGTGTCTTCATAGCACAAGGTTCTTAGGAGTACAATGCACAATAGTGATACATATTAAATGCTTAACTAGCAGTGAGAACCAAGATTCTGTATGTGCAAATGGACATACTTTCTGAAACTGATTCAATGCAATATCAAATTTGTCTCTACCAATCAAGGTGTCTTCACAGCACAAGGTTCTTAGGAGTACAATGCACAATAGTGATACATGTTAAATGCTGAACTAGCAGTAAGAACCAAGATTCTGTATGTGCAAATGGACGCTCTATCTGAAACTGATTCAATGCAATGTCAAATTTGTCTCTACCAATCAAGGTGTCTTCACAGCACAAGGTTCTTAGGAGTAAAATGCACAATAGTGATACGTGTTAAATGCTGAACTAGCAGTGAGAACCAAGATTCTGTATCTGCAAATGGACATACTTTCTGAAACTGATTCAATGCAATATCAAATTTGTCTCTACCAATAAAGGTGTCTTCACATCACATTGTTCTTAAGAGTACAGTTCACAATAGGATACATGTTAAATCCTGAACTCGCAGTAAGAACCAAGATTCTGTATGTGCAAATGGACGCTCTATCTGAAACTGATTCAATGCAATGTCAAATTTGTCTCTACCAATCAAGTTGTTTTCACAGCACAAGGTTCTTAGGAGTACAATGCACAATAGTGATACGTGTTAAATGCTGAACTAGCAGTGAGAACCAAGATTCTCAATGTGCAAATGGACATTCTTTCTGAAGCTGATTCAATGCAATATCAAATTTGTCTCTACCAATCAAGGTGTCTTTACAGCACAAGGTTCTTAGGAGTACAATTGACCATAGTGATACATGTTAAATGCTGAACTAGTAGTAAGAACCAAGATTCTCAATGTGCAAATGGACACTCTATCTGAAACTGATTCAATGCAATGTCAAATTTGTCTCTACCAATCAAGGTGTCTTCACAGCACAAGGTTCTTAGGAGTACAATGCACAATAGTGATACGTGTTAAATGCTGAACTAGCAGCGAGAACCAAGATTCTCAATGTGCAAATGGACATTCTTTCTGAAGCTGATTCAATGCAATATCAAATTTGTCTCTACCAATCAAGGTGTCTTCACATCACATTGTTCTTAAGAGTACAATTCACCATAGTGATACATGTTAAATCCTGAACTCGCAGTGAGAACCAAGATTCTGTATGTGCAAATGGACACTCTATCTGAAACTGATTCAATGCAATGTCAAATTTGTCTCTACCAATCAAGGTGTCTTCACAGTACAAGGTTCTTAGGAGTACAATGCACAATAGTGATACATGTTAAATGCTGAACTAGCAGTGAGAACCAAGATTCTGTATGTGCAAATGGACATACTTTCTGAAACTGATTCAATGCAATATCAAATTTGTCTCTACCAATCAAGGTGTCTTCACAGCACAAGGTTCTTAGGAGTACAATGCACAATAGTGATACATGTTAAATGCTGAACTAGCAGTGAGAACCAAGACTCTGTATGTGCAAATGGACATACTTTCTGAAACTGATTCAATGCAATGTCAAATTTGTCTCTACCAATCAAGGTGTCTTCACAGCACAAGGTTCTTAGGAGTACAATTGACCATAGTGATACATGTTAAATGCTGAACTAGTAGTAAGAACCAAGATTCTGTATGTGCAAATGGACGCTCTATCTGAAACTGAATCAATGCAATGTCAAATTTGTCTCTACCAATCAAGGTGTCGTCACAGCACAAGGTTCTTAGGAGTACAATTTACCATATTGATACTTGTTAAATGCTGAACTAGTAGTAAGAACCAAGATTCTCTATGTGCAAATGGACACACTTTCTGAACCTGATTCAATGCAATGTCAAATTTGTCTCTACCAATCAAGGTGTCTTCACAGCACAAGGTTCTTAGGAGTACAATTGACCATAGTGATACATGTTAAATGCTGAACTAGTAGTAAGAACCAAGATTCTCAATGTGCAAATGGACACTCTATCTGAAACTGATTCAATGCAATGTCAAATTTGTCTCTACCAATCAAGGTGTCTTCACAGCACAAGGTTCTTAGGAGTACAATGCACAATAGTGATACATGTTAAATGCTGAACTAGCAGTGAGAACCAAGATTCTGTATGTGCAAATGGACATACTTTCTGAAACTGATTCAATGCAATATCAAACTTGTCTCTACCAATCAATGTGTCTTCATAGCACAAGGTTCTTAGGAGTACAACGCACAATAGTGATACATGTTAAATGCTGAACTAGCAGTGAGAACCAAGATTCTGTATGTGCAAATGGACAAACTTTCTGAAACTGATTCAATGCAATATCAAATTTGTCTCTACCAATCAAGGTGTCTTCACATCACATTGTTCTTAAGAGTACAATTCACAATAGGATACATGTTAAATCCTGAACTCGCAGTAAGAACCAAGATTCTGTATGTGCAAATGGACGCTCTATCTGAAACTGATTCAATGCAATGTCAAATTTGTCTCTACCAATCAAGGTGTCTTCACAGCACAAGGTTCTTAGGAGTACAATGCACAATAGTGATACATGTTAAATGCTGAACTAGCAGTGAGAACCAAGATTCTGTATGTGCAAATGGACATACTTTCTGAAACTGATTCAATGCAATCTCAAATTTGTCTCTACCAATCAAGGTGTCTTCATAGCTCAAGGTTCTTAGGAGTACAATGCACAATAGTGATACATGTTAAATGCTTAACTAGCAGTGAGAACCAAGATTCTGTATGTGCAAATGGACAAACTTTCTGAAACTGATTCAATGCAATATCAAATTTGTCTCTACCAATCAAGGTGTCTTCACATCACATTGTTCTTAAGAGTACAATTCACAATAGTGATACATGTGAAATCCTGAACTCGCAGTAAGAACCAAGATTCTGTATGTGCAAATGGACGCTCTATCTGAAACTGATTCAATGCAATGTCAAATTTGTCTCTACAAATCAAGGTGTCTTCACAGCACAAGGTTCTTAGGAGTACAATGCACAATAGTGATACGTGTTAAATGCTGAACTAGCAGTGAGAACCAAGATTCTGTATGTTCAAATGGACATACTTTCTGAAACTGATTCAATGCAATGTTAAATTTGTCTCTACCAATCAAGGTGCCTTCACAGCACAAGCTTCTTAGGAGTACAATTGAGCATAGTGATACATGTTAAATGCTGAACTAGTAGTAAGAACCAAGATTCTCAATGTGCAAATGGACACTCTATCTGAAACTGATTCAATGCAATGTCAAATTTGTCTCTACCAATCAAGGTGTCTTCACAGCACAAGGTTCTTAGGAGTACAATGCACAATAGTGATACGTGTTAAATGCTGAACTAGCAGTGAGAACCAAGATTCTGTATGTGCAAATGGACATACTTTCTGAAACTGATTCAATGCAATATCAAATTTGTCTCTACCAATCAAGGTGTCTTCACATCACATTGTTCTTAAGAGTACAGTTCACAATAGGATACATGTTAAATCCTGAACTCGCAGTAAGAACCAAGATTCTGTATGTGCAAATGGACGCTCTATCTGAAACTGATTCAATGCAATGTCAAATTTGTCTCTACCAATCAAGGTGTTTTCACAGCACAAGGTTCTTAGGAGTACAATGCACAATAGTGATACGTGTTAAATGCTGAACTAGCAGTGAGAACCAAGATTCTCAATGTGCAAATGGACATTCTTTCTGAAGCTGATTCAATGCAATATCAAATTTTTCTCTACCAATCAAGGTGTCTTCACAGCACAAGGTTCTTAGGAGTACAATTGACCATAGTGATACATGTTAAATGCTGAGCTAGTAGTAAGAACCAAGATTCTCAATGTGCAAATGGACACTCTATCTGAAACTGATTCAATGCAATGTCAAATTTGTCTCTACCAATCAAGGTGTCTTCACAGCACAAGGTTCTTAGGAGTACAATGCACAATAGTGATACATGTTAAATGCTGAACTAGCAGTGAGAACCAAGATTCTGTATGTGCAAATGGACATACTTTCTGAAACTGATTCAATGCAATCTCAAATTTGTCTCTACCAATCAAGGTGTCTTCATAGCACAAGGTTCTTAGGAGTACAATGCACAATAGTGATACATGTTAAATGCTGAACCAGCAGTAAGAACCAAGATTCTCTATGTGCAAATGGACACACTTTTTGAACCTGATTCAATGCAATGTCAAATTTGTCTCTACCAATCAAGGTGTCTTCACAGCACAAGGTCCTTAGGAGTACAATGCACAATAGTGATACATGTTAAATGCTGAACTAGCAGTGAGAACCAAGACTCTGTATGTGCAAATGGACATACTTTCTGAAACTGATTCAATGCAATGTCAAATTTGTCTCTACCAATCAAGGTGTCTTCACAGCACAAGGTTCTTAGGAGTACAATGCACAATAGTGATACGTGTTAAATGCTGAACTAGCAGTGAGAACCAAGATTCTCAATGTGCAAATGGACATTCTTTCTGAAGCTGATTCAATGCAATATCAAATTTGTCTCTACCAATCAAGGTGTCTTCACATCACATTGTTCTTAAGAGTACAATTCACCATAGTGATACATGTTAAATCCTGAACTCGCAGTGAGAACCAAGATTCTGTATGTGCAAATGGACACTCTATCTGAAACTGATTCAATGCAATGTCAAATTTGTCTCTACCAATCAAGGTGTCTTCACAGTACAAGGTTCTTAGGAGTACAATGCACAATAGTGATACATGTTAAATGCTGAACTAGCAGTGAGAACCAAGATTCTGTATGTGCAAATGGACATACTTTCTGAACCTGATTCAATGCAATATCAAATTTGTCTCTACCAATCAAGGTGTCTTCACAGCACAAGGTTCTTAGGAGTACAATGCACAATAGTGATACATGTTAAATGCTGAACTAGCAGTGAGAACCAAGACTCTGTATGTGCAAATGGACATACTTTCTGAAACTGATTCAATGCAATGTCAAATTTGTCTCTACCAATCAAGGTGTCTTCACAGCACAAGGTTCTTAGGAGTACAATGCACAATAGTGATACATGTTAAATGCTGAACTGGCAGTGAGAACCAAGATTCTGTATGTGCAAATGGACATACTTTCTGAAACTGATTCAATGCAATATCAAACTTGTCTCTACCAATCAATGTGTCTTCATAGCACAAGGTTCTTAGGAGTACAACGCACAATAGTGATACATGTTAAATGCTGAACTAGCAGTGAGAACCAAGATTCTGTATGTGCAAATGGACAAACTTTCTGAAACTGATTCAATGCAATATCAAATTTGTCTCTACCAATCAAGGTGTCTTCACATCACATTGTTCTTAAGAGTACAATTCACAATAGGATACATGTTAAATCCTGAACTCGCAGTAAGAACCAAGATTCTGTATGTGCAAATGGACGCTCTATCTGAAACTGATTCAATGCAATGTCAAATTTGTCTCTACCAATCAAGGTGTCTTCACAGCACAAGGTTCTTAGGAGTACAATGCACAATAGTGATACATGTTAAATGCTGAACTAGCAGTGAGAACCAAGATTCTGTATGTGCAAATGGACATACTTTCTGAAACTGATTCAATGCAATCTCAAATTTGTCTCTACCAATCAAGGTGTCTTCATAGCACAAGGTTCTTAGGAGTACAATGCACAATAGTGATACATGTTAAATGCTTAACTAGCAGTGAGAACCAAGATTCTGTATGTGCAAATGGACAAACTTTCTGAAACTGATTCAATGCAATATCAAATTTGTCTCTACCAATCAAGGTGTCTTCACATCAAATTGTTCTTAAGAGTACAATTCACAATAGTGATACATGTGAAATCCTGAACTCGCAGTAAGAACCAAGATTCTGTATGTGCAAATGGACGCTCTATCTGAAACTGATTCAATGCAATGTCAAATTTGTCTCTACAAATCAAGGTGTCTTCACAGCACAAGGTTCTTAGGAGTACAATGCACAATAGTGATACGTGTTAAATGCTGAACTAGCAGTGAGAACCAAGATTCTGTATGTTCAAATGGACATACTTTCTGAAACTGATTCAATGCAATGTTAAATTTGTCTCTACCAATCAAGGTGCCTTCACAGCACAAGGTTCTTAGGAGTACAATTGAGCATAGTGATACATGTTAAATGCTGAACTAGTAGTAAGAACCAAGATTCTCAATGTGCAAATGGACACTCTATCTGAAACTGATTCAATGCAATGTCAAATTTGTCTCTACCAATCAAGGTGTCTTCACAGCACAACGTTCTTAGGAGTACAATGCACAATAGTGATACATGTTAAATCCTGAACTCGAAGTAAGAACCAAGATTCTGTATGTGCAAATGGACGCTCGATCTGAAACTGATTCAATGCAATGTCAAATTTGTCTCTACCAATCAAGGTGTCGTCACAGCACAAGGTTCTTAGGCGTACAATTTACCATATTGATACTTGTTAAATGCTGAACCAGCAGTAAGAACCAAGATTCTCTATGTGCAAATGGACACACTTTTTGAACCTGATTCAATGCAATGTCAAATTTGTCTCTACCAATCAAGGTGTCTTCACAGCACAAGGTTCTTAGGAGTACAATTGACCATAGTGATACATGTTAAATGCTGAACTAGTAGTAAGAACCAAGATTCTCAATGTGCAAATGGACACTCTATCTGAAACTGATTCAATGCAATGTCAAATTTGTCTCTACCAATCAAGGTGTCTTCACAGCACAAGGTTCTTAGGAGTACAATGCACAATAGTGATACGTGTTAAATGCTGAACTAGCAGTGAGAACCAAGATTCTGTATGTGCAAATGGACATACTTTCTGAAACTGATTCAATGCAATATCAAACTTGTCTCTACCAATCAAGGTGTCTTCATAGCACAAGGTTCTTAGGAGTACAATGCACAATATTGATACATGTTAAATGATGAACTAGTAGTAAGAACCAAGATTCTCAATGTGCAAATGGACGCTCTATCTGAAACTGATTCAATGCAATGTCAAATTTGTCTCTACCAATCAAGGTGTCTTCACATCACAACGTTCTTAGGAGTACAATTCACAATAGGATACGTGTTAAATCCTGAACTCGCAGTAAGAACCAAGATTCTGTATGTGCAAATGGACGCTCTATCTGAAACTGATTCAATGCAATGTCAAATTTGTCTCTACCAATCAAGGTGTCTTCACAGCACAAGGTTCTTAGGAGTACAATGCACAATAGTGATACGTGTTAAATGCTGAACTAGCAGTGAGAACCAAGATTCTCAATGTGCAAATGGACATTCTTTCTGAAGCTGATTCAATGCAATATCAAATTTGTCTCTACCAATCAAGGTGTCTTCACATCACATTGTTCTTAAGAGTACAATTCACCATAGTGATACATGTTAAATCCTGAACTCGCAGTGAGAACCAAGATTCTGTATGTGCAAATGGACACTCTATCTGAAACTGATTCAATGCAATGTCAAATTTGTCTCTACCAATCAAGGTGTCTTCACAGTACAAGGTTCTTAGGAGTACAATGCACAATAGTGATACATGTTAAATGCTGAACTAGCAGTGAGAACCAAGATTCTGTATGTGCAAATGGACATACTTTCTGAACCTGATTCAATGCAATATCAAATTTGTCTCTACCAATCAAGGTGTCTTCACAGCACAAGGTTCTTAGGAGTACAATGCACAATAGTGATACATGTTAAATGCTGAACTAGCAGTGAGAACCAAGACTCTGTATGTGCAAATGGACATACTTTCTGAAACTGATTCAATGCAATGTCAAATTTGTCTCTACCAATCAAGGTGTCTTCACAGCACAAGGTTCTTAGGAGTACAATTGACCATAGTGATACATGTTAAATGCTGAACTAGTAGTAAGAACCAAGATTCTGTATGTGCAAATGGACGCTCTATCTGAAACTGAATCAATGCAATGTCAAATTTGTCTCTACCAATCAAGGTGTCGTCACAGCACAAGGTTCTTAGGAGTACAATTTACCATATTGATACTTGTTAAATGCTGAACTAGTAGTAAGAACCAAGATTCTCTATGTGCAAATGGACACACTTTCTGAACCTGATTCAATGCAATGTCAAATTTGTCTCTACCAATCAAGGTGTCTTCACAGCACAAGGTTCTTAGGAGTACAATTGACCATAGTGATACATGTTAAATGCTGAACTAGTAGTAAGAACCAAGATTCTCAATGTGCAAATGGACACTCTATCTGAAACTGATTCAATGCAATGTCAAATTTGTCTCTACCAATCAAGGTGTCTTCACAGCACAAGGTTCTTAGGAGTACAATGCACAATAGTGATACATGTTAAATGCTGAACTAGCAGTGAGAACCAAGATTCTGTATGTGCAAATGGACATACTTTCTGAAACTGATTCAATGCAATATCAAACTTGTCTCTACCAATCAATGTGTCTTCATAGCACAAGGTTCTTAGGAGTACAACGCACAATAGTGATACATGTTAAATGCTGAACTAGCAGTGAGAACCAAGATTCTGTATGTGCAAATGGACAAACTTTCTGAAACTGATTCAATGCAATATCAAATTTGTCTCTACCAATCAAGGTGTCTTCACATCACATTGTTCTTAAGAGTACAATTCACAATAGGATACATGTTAAATCCTGAACTCGCAGTAAGAACCAAGATTCTGTATGTGCAAATGGACGCTCTATCTGAAACTGATTCAATGCAATGTCAAATTTGTCTCTACCAATCAAGGTGTCTTCACAGCACAAGGTTCTTAGGAGTACAATGCACAATAGTGATACGTGTTAAATGCTGAACTAGCAATGAGAACCAAGATTCTGTATGTGCAAATGGACATACTTTCTGAAACTGATTCAATGCAATATCAAATTTGTCTCTACCAATCAAGGTGTCTTCACATCACATTGTTCTTAAGAGTACAGTTCACAATAGGATACATGTTAAATCCTGAACTCGCAGTAAGAACCAAGATTCTGTATGTGCAAATGGACGCTCTATCTGAAACTGATTCAATGCAATGTCAAATTTGTCTCTACCAATCAAGGTGTTTTCACAGCACAAGGTTCTTAGGAGTACAATGCACAATAGTGATACGTGTTAAATGCTGAACTAGCAGTGAGAACCAAGATTCTCAATGTGCAAATGGACATTCTTTCTGAAGCTGATTCAATGCAATATCAAATTTTTCTCTACCAATCAAGGTGTCTTCACAGCACAAGGTTCTTAGGAGTACAATTGACCATAGTGATACATGTTAAATGCTGAACTAGTAGTAAGAACCAAGATTCTCAATGTGCAAATGGACACTCTATCTGAAACTGATTCAATGCAATGTCAAATTTGTCTCTACCAATCAAGGTGTCTTCACAGCACAAGGTTCTTAGGAGTACAATGCACAATAGTGATACATGTTAAATGCTGAACTAGCAGTGAGAACCAAGATTCTGTATGTGCAAATGGACATACTTTCTGAAACTGATTCAATGCAATCTCAAATTTGTCTCTACCAATCAAGGTGTCTTCATAGCACAAGGTTCTTAGGAGTACAATGCACAATAGTGATACATGTTAAATGCTTAACTAGCAGTGAGAACCAAGATTCTGTATGTGCAAATGGACAAACTTTCTGAAACTGATTCAATGCAATATCAAATTTGTCTCTACCAATCAAGGTGTCTTCACATCACATTGTTCTTAAGAGTACAATTCACAATAGTGATACATGTTAAATCCTGAACTCGCAGGAAGAACCAAGATTCTGTATGTGCAAATGGACATACTTTCTGAAACTGATTCAATGCAATGTCAAATTTGTCTCTACCAATCAAGGTGTCGTCACAGCACAAGGTTCTTAGGAGTACAATTTACCATATTGATACTTGTTAAATGCTGAACTAGCAGTAAGAACCAAGATTCTCTATGTGCAAATGGACACACTTTCTGAACCTGATTCAATGCAATGTCAAATTTGTCTCTACCAATCAAGGTGTCTTCACAGCACAATGTTCTTAGGAGTACAATTGACCATAGTGATACATGTTAAATGCTGAACTAGTAGTAAGAACCAAGATTCTCAATGTGCAAATGGACACTCTATCTGAAACTGATTCAATGCAATGTCAAATTTGTCTCTACCAATCAAGGTGTCTTCACAGCACAAGGTTCTTAGGAGTACAATGCACAATAGTGATACGTGTTAAATGCTGAACTAGCAGTGAGAACCAAGATTCTGTATGTGCAAATGGACATACTTTCTGAAACTGATTCAATGCAATATCAAATTTGTCTCTACCAATCAAGGTGTCTTCACATCACATTGTTCTTAAGAGTACAGTTCACAATAGGATACATGTTAAATCCTGAACTCGCAGTAAGAACCAAGATTCTGTATGTGCAAATGGACGCTCTATCTGAAACTGATTCAATGCAATGTCAAATTTGTCTCTACCAATCAAGGTGTTTTCACAGCACAAGGTTCTTAGGAGTACAATGCACAATAGTGATACGTGTTAAATGCTGAACTAGCAGTGAGAACCAAGATTCTCAATGTGCAAATGGACATTCTTTCTGAAGCTGATTCAATGCAATATCAAATTTTTCTCTACCAATCAAGGTGTCTTCACAGCACAAGGTTCTTAGGAGTACAATTGACCATAGTGATACATGTTAAATGCTGAACTAGAAGTAAGAACCAAGATTCTCAATGTGCAAATGGACACTCTATCTGAAACTGATTCAATGCAATGTCAAATTTGTCTCTACCAATCAAGGTGTCTTCACAGCACAAGGTTCTTAGGAGTACAATGCACAATAGTGATACATGTTAAATGCTGAACTAGCAGTGAGAACCAAGATTCTGTATGTGCAAATGGACATACTTTCTGAAACTGATTCAATGCAATCTCAAATTTGTCTCTACCAATCAAGGTGTCTTCATAGCACAAGGTTCTTAGGAGTACAATGCACAATAGTGATACATGTTAAATGCTTAACTAGCAGTGAGAACCAAGATTCTGTATGTGCAAATGGACAAACTTTCTGAAACTGATTCAATGCAATATCAAATTTGTCTCTACCAATCAAGGTGTCTTCACATCACATTGTTCTTAAGAGTACAATTCACAATAGTGATACATGTTAAATCCTGAACTCGCAGTAAGAACCAAGATTCTGTATGTGCAAATGGACATACTTTCTGAAACTGATTCTATGCAATGTCAAATTTGTCTCTACCAATCAAGGTGTCGTCACAGCACAAGGTTCTTAGGAGTACAATTTACCATATTGATACTTGTTAAATGCTGAACTAGCAGTAAGAACCAAGATTCTCTATGTGCAAATGGACACACTTTCTGAACCTGATTCAATGCAATGTCAAATTTGTCTCTACCAATCAAGGTGTCTTCACAGCACAATGTTCTTAGGAGTACAATTGACCATAGTGATACATGTTAAATGCTGAACTAGTAGTAAGAACCAAGATTCTCAATGTGCAAATGGACACTCTATCTGAAACTGATTCAATGCAATGTCAAATTTGTCTCTACCAATCAAGGTGTCTTCACAGCACAAAGTTCTTAGGAGTACAATGCACAATAGTGATACATGTTAAATGCTGAACTGGCAGTGAGAACCAAGATTCTGTATGTGCAAATGGACATACTTTCTGAAACTGATTCAATGCAATATCAAACTTGTCTCTACCAATCAATGTGTCTTCATAGCACAAGGTTCTTAGGAGTACAACGCACAATAGTGATACATGTTAAATACTGAACTAGCAGTGAGAACCTAGATTCTGTATGTGCAAATGGACAAACTTTCTGAAACTGATTCAATGCAATATCAAATTTGTCTCTACCAATCAAGGTGTCTTCACATCACATTGTTCTTAAGAGTACAATTCACAATAGGATACATGTTAAATCCTGAACTCGCAGTAAGAACCAAGATTCTGTATGTGCAAATGGACGCTCTATCTGAAACTGATTCAATGCAATGTCAAATTTGTCTCTACCAATCAAGGTGTCTTCACAGCACAAGGTTCTTAGGAGTAAAATGCACAATAGTGATACATGTTAAATGCTGAACTAGCAGTGAGAACCAAGATTCTGTATGTGCAAATGGACATACTTTCTGAAACTGATTCAATGCAATCTCAAATTTGTCTCTACCAATCAAGGTGTCTTCATAGCACAAGGTTCTTAGGAGTACAATGCACAATAGTGATACATGTTAAATGTTTAACTAGCAGTGAGAACCAAGATTCTGTATGTGCAAATGGACAAACTTTCTGAAACTGATTCAATGCAATATCAAATTTGTCTCTACCAATCAAGGTGTCTTCACATCACATTGTTCTTAAGAGTACAATTCACAATAGTGATACATGTGAAATCCTGAACTCGCAGTAAGAACCAAGATTCTGTATGTGCAAATGGACGCTCTATCTGAAACTGATTCAATGCAATGTCAAATTTGTCTCTACAAATCAAGGTGTCTTCACAGCACAAGGTTCTTAGGAGTACAATGCACAATAGTGATACGTGTTAAATGCTGAACTAGCAGTGAGAACCAAGATTCTGTATGTTCAAATGGACATACTTTCTGAAACTGATTCAATGCAATGTTAAATTTGTCTCTACCAATCAAGGTGCCTTCACAGCACAAGGTTCTTAGGAGTACAATTGAGCATAGTGATACATGTTAAATGCTGAACTAGTAGTAAGAACCAAGATTCTCAATGTGCAAATGGACACTCTATCTGAAACTGATTCAATGCAATGTCAAATTTGTCTCTACCAATCAAGGTGTCTTCACAGCACAACGTTCTTAGGAGTACAATGCACAATAGTGATACATGTTAAATCCTGAACTCGAAGTAAGAACCAAGATTCTGTATGTGCAAATGGACGCTCGATCTGAAACTGATTCAATGCAATGTCAAATTTGTCTCTACCAATCAAGGTGTCTTCACAGCACAAGGTTCTTAGGAGTACAATGCACAATAGTGATACATGTTAAATGCTGATCTAGCAGTGAGAACCAAGATTCTGTATGTGCAAATGGACATACTTTCTGAAACTGATTCAATGCAATGTCAAATTTGTCTCTACCAATCAAGGTGTCTTCACAGCACAAGGTTCTTAGGAGTACAATTGACCATAGTGATACATGTTAAATGCTGAACTAGTAGTAAGAACCAAGATTCTGTATGTGCAAATGGACGCTCTATCTGAAACTGAATCAATGCAATGTCAAATTTGTCTCTACCAATCAAGGTGTCGTGACAGCACAAGGTTCTTAGGAGTACAATTTACCATATTGATACTTGTTAAATGCTGAACTAGCAGTAAGAACCAAGATTCTCTATGTGCAAATGGACACACTTTCTGAACCTGATTCAATGCAATGTCAAATTTGTCTCTACCAAGCAAGGTGTCTTCACAGCACAATGTTCTTAGGAGTGCAATTGACCATAGTGATACATGTTAAATGCTGAACTAGTAGTAAGAACCAAGATTCTCAATGTGCAAATGGACACTCTATCTGAAACTGATTCAATGCAATGTCAAATTTGTCTCTACCAATCAAGGTGTCTTCACAGCACAAGGTTCTTAGGAGTACAATGCACAATAGTGATACGTGTTAAATGCTGAACTAGCAGTGAGAACCAAGATTCTGTATGTGCAAATGGACATACTTTCTGAAACTGATTCAATGCAATGTCAAATTTGTCTCTACCAATCAAAGTGTCTTCACAGCACAAGGTTCTTAGGAGTACAATGCACAATAGTGCTACATGTTAAATGCTGAACTAGCAGTGAGAACCAAGATTCTGTATTTGCAAAAGGACGCTCGATCTGAAACTGATTCAATGCAATGTCAAATTTGTCTCTACCAATCAAGGTGTCTTCATAGCACAAGGTTCTTAGGAGTACAATGCACAATAGTGATACATGTTAAATGCTGAACTAGCAGTGAGAACCAAGATTCTGTATGTGCAAATGGACAAACTTTCTGAAACTGATTCAATGCAATATCAAACTTGTCTCTACCAATCAAGGTGTCTTCACATCACATTGTTCTTAAGAGTACAATTCACAATAGGATACATGTTAAATCCTGAACTAGCAGTAAGAACCAAGATTCTGTATTTGCAAATGGACGCTCTATCTGAAACTGATTCAATGCAATGTCAAATTTGTCTCTACCAATCAAGGTGTCTTCACAGCACAAGGTTCTTAGGAGTACAATGCACAATAGTGATACGTGTTAAATGCTGAACTAGCAGTCAGAACCAAGATTCTGTATGTGCAAATGGACATACTTTCTGAAACTGATTCAATGCAATATCAAACTTGTCTCTACCAATCAAGGTCTCTTCACATCACATTGTTCTTAAGAGTACAATTCACAATAGTGATACATGTTAAATCCTGAACTCGCAGTAAGATCCAAGATTCTGTATGTGCAAATGGACGCTGTATCTGAACCTGATGCAATGCAATATCAAATTTGTCTCTACCAATCAAGGTGTCTTCACAGCAAAAGGTTCTTAGGAGTACAATGCACAATAGTGATACATGTTAAATGCTGAACTAGCAGTGAGAACCAAGATTCTGTATGTTCAAATGGACATATTTTCTGAAACTGATTCAATGCAATGTCAAATTTGTCTCTACCAATCAAGGTGTCTTCACAGCACAAGGTTCTTAGGAGTACAATGCACAATAGTGATACATGTTAAATGCTGAACTAGCAGTGAGAACCAAGATTCTCTATGTGTAAACTGACAAACTTTCTGAAACTGATTCAATGCAATATCAAATTTGTCTCTACCAATCAAGGTGTCTTCACATCACATGGTTCTTAAGAGTACAATTCACAATAGGATACATGTTAAATCCTGAACTCGCAGTAAGAACCAATATTCTGTATGTGCAAATGGACGCTCTATCTGAAACTGATTCAATGCAATGTCAAATTTGTCTCTACCAATCAAGGTGTCTTCACAGCACAAGGTTCTTAGGAGTACAATGCACAATAGTGATACGTGTTAAATGCTGAACTAGCAGTGAGAACCAAGATTCTGTATGTGCAAATGGACATTCTTTCTGAAGCTGATTCAATGCAATATCAAATTTGTCTCTACCAATCAAGGTGTGTTCACAGCAAAAGGTTCTTAGGAGTACAATGCACAATAGTGATACATGTTAAATGCTGAACTAGCAGTGAGAACCAAGATTCTGTATGTGCAAATGGACATACTTTCTGAAACTGATTCAATGCAATGTCAAATTTGTCTCTACCAAGCAAGGTGTCTTCACAGCACAATGTTCTTAGGAGTACAATCCACAATAGTGATACGTGTTAAATGCTGAACTAGCAGTGAGAACCAAGATTCTGTATGTTCAAATGGACATATTTTCTGAAACTGATTCAATGCAATGTCAAATTTGTCTCTACCAATCAAGGTGTCTTCACAGCACAAGGTTCTTAGAAGTACAATTGAGCATAGTGATACATGTTAAATGCTGAACTAGTAGTAAGAACCAAGATTCTCAATGTGCAAATGGACACTCTATCTGAAACTGATTCAATGCAATGTCAAATTTGTCTCTACCAATCAAGGTGTCTTCACAGCACAACGTTCTTAGGAGTACAATGCACAATAGTGATACATGTTAAATGCTGAACTAGCAGTGAGAACCAAGATTCTGTATGTGTAAATTGACAAACTTTCTGAAACTGATTCAATGCAATATCAAATTTGTCTCTACCAATCAAGGTGTCTTCACATCACATTGTTCTTAAGAGTACAATTCACAATAGGATACATGTTAAATCCTGAACTCGCAGTAAGAACGAAGATTCTGTACGTGCAAATGGACGCTCTATCTGAAACTGATTCAATGCAATGTCAAATTTGTCTCTACCAATCAAGGTGTCTTCACAGCACAAGGTTCTTAGGAGTACAATGCACAATAGTGATACGTGTTAAATGCTGAACTAGCAGTGAGAACCAAGATTCTGTATGTGCAAATGGACATTCTTTCTGAAGCTGATTCAATGCAATATCAAATTTGTCTCTACCAATCAAGGTGTCTTCACAGCAAAAGGTTCTTAGGAGTACAATGCACAATAGTGATACATGTTAAATGCTGAACTAGCAGTGAGAACCAAGATTCTGTATGTGCAAATGGACATACTTTCTGAAACTGATTCAATGCAATGTCAAATTTGTCTCTACCAATCAAGGTGTCTTCACAGCACAAGGTTCTTAGGAGTACAATTGACCATAGTGATACATGTTAAATGCTGAACTAGTAGTAAGAACCAAGATTCTCAATGTGCAAATGGACACTCTATCTGAAAGTGATTCAATGCAATATCAAATTTGTCTCTACCAATCAAGGTGTCTTCACAGCAAAAGGTTCTTAGGAGTACAATGCACAATAGTGATACATGTTAAATGCTGAACTAGCAGTGAGAACCAAGAATCTGTATGTGCAAATGGACATACTTTCTGAAACTGATTCAATGCAATGTCAAATTTGTCTCTACCAATCAAGGTGTCTTCACAGCACAAGGTTCTTAGGAGTACAATTGACCATAGTGATACATGTTAAATGCTGAACTAGTAGTAAGAACCAAGATTCTCAATGTGCAAATGGACACTCTATCTGAAACTGATTCAATGCAATGTCAAATTTGTCTCTACAAATAAAGGTGTCTTCACAGCACAAGGTTCTTAGGAGTACAATCCACAATAGTGATACGTGTTAAATGCTGAACTAGCAGTGAGAACCAAGATTCTGTATGTTCAAATGGACATATTTTCTGAAACTGATTCAATGCAATGTCAAATTTGTCTCTACCAATCAAGGTGTCTTCACAGCACAAGGTTCTTAGGAGTACAATTGAGCATAGTGATACATGTTAAATGCTGAACTAGTAGTAAGAACCAAGATTCTCAATGTGCAAATGGACACTCTATCTGAAACTGATTCAATGCAATGTCAAATTTGTCTCTACCAATCAAGGTGTCTTCACAGCACAACGTTCTTAGGAGTACAATGCACAATAGTGATACATGTTAAATGCTGAACTAGCAGTGAGAACCAAGATTCTGTATGTGCAAATGGACATACTTTCTGAAACTGATTCAATGCAATATCAAATTTCTCTCTACCAATCAAGGTGTCTTCACATCACATTGTTCTGAAGAGTACAATTCACAATAGTGATACCTGTTAAATGCTGAACTAGCAGTGAGAACCAAGATTCTGTATGTGCAAATGGACATACTTTCTGAAACTGATTCAATGCAATGTCAAATTTGTCTCTACCAATCAAGGTGTCTTCACAGCACAAGGTTCTTAGGAGTACAATGCACAATAGTGATACGTGTTAAATGCTGAACTAGCAGTGAGAACCAAGATTCTGTATGTGCAAATGGACATACTTTCTGAAACTGATTCAATGCAATATCAAATTTGTCTCTACCAATCAAGGTGTCTTCACATCACATTGTTCTTAAGAGTACAATTCACCATAGTGATACATGTTAAATCCTGAACTAGCAGTAAGAACAAAGATTCTGTATGTGCAAATGGACACTCTATCTGAAACTGATTCAATGCAATGTCAAATTTGTATCTACCAATCAAGGGGTCTTCACAGCATAAGGTTCTTAGGAGTACAATTCACCATAGTGATACATGTTAAATGCTGAACTAGCAGTAAGAACCAAGATTCTCAATGAGCAAATGGACACTCTATCTGAAACTGATTCAATGCAATGTCAAATTTGTCTCTACCAATCAAGGTGTCTTCACAGCACAAGGTTCTTAGGAGTACAATGCACAATAGTGATACGTGTTAAATGCTGAACTAGCAGTGAGAACCAAGATTCTGTATGTGCAAATGGACATACTTTCTGAAACTGATTCAATGCAGTATCAAATTTGTCTCTACTAATCAAGGTGTCTTCACATCACATTGTCCTTGAGAGTACAATTCACCATAGTGATACATGTTAAATCCTGAACTCGCAGTGAGAACCAAGATTCTGTATGTGCAAATGGACACTCTATCTGAAACTGATTCAATGCAATGTCAAATTTGTATCTACCAATCAAGGTGTCTTCACAGCACAAGGTTCTTAGGAGTACAATTCACCATAGTGATACATGTTAAATGCTGAACTAGCAGTAAGAACCAAGATTCTCAATGTGCAAATGGACACTCTATCTGAAACTGATTCAATGCAATGTCAAATTTGTCTCTACCAATCAAGGTGTCTTCACAGCACAAGGTTCTTAGGAGTACAATGCACAATAGTGATACATGTTAAATGCTGAACTAGCAGTGAGAACCAAGATGCTGTATGTGCAAATGGACATACTTTCTGAATTGATTCAATGCAATATCAAATTTGTCTCTACCAATCAAGGTGTCTTCATAGCACAAGGTTCTTAGGAGTACAATGCACAATAGTGATACATGTTAAATGCTGAACTAGCAGTGAGAACCAAGATTCTGTATGTGCAAATGGACAAACTTTCTGAAACTGATTCAATGCAATATCAAATTTGTCTCTACCAATCAAGGTATCTTCACATCACATTGTTCTTAAGAGTACAATTCACAATAGTGATACTTGTTAAATGCTGAACTAGCAGTAAGAACCAAGATTCTCTATGTGCAAATGGACACACTTTCTGAACCTGATTCAATGCAATGTCAAATTTGTCTCTACCAATCAAGGTGTCTTCACAGCACAATGTTCTTAGGAGTACAATTGACCATAGTGATACATGTTAAATGCTGAACTAGTAGTAAGAACCAAGATTCTCAATGTGCAAATGGACACTCTATCTGAAACTGATTCAATGCAATGTCAAATTTGTCTCTACCAATCAAGGTGTCTTCACATCACAAGGTTCTTAGGAGTACAATGCACAATAGTGATACATGTTAAATGCTGAACTAGCAGTGAGAACCAAGATTCTGTATGTGCAAATGGACATACTTTCTGAAACTGATTCAATGCAATATCAAACTTGTCTCTACCAATCAAGGTGTCTTCATAGCACAAGGTTCTTAGGAGTACAATGCACAATAGTGATACATGTTAAATGCTGAACTAGCAGTGAGAACCAAGATTCTGTATGTGTAAATTGACAAACTTTCTGAAACTGATTCAATGCAATATCAAATTTGTCTCTACCAATCAAGGTGTCTTCACATCACATGGTTCTTAGGAGTACAATGCACAATAGTGATACGTGTTAAATGCTGAACTAGCAGTGAGAACCAAGATTCTGTATGTGCAAATGGACATACTTTCTGAAACTGATTCAATGCAATTTCAAATTTGTCTCTACCAATCAAGGTGTCTTCACATCACATTGTTCTTAAGAGTACAATTCACAATAGGATACATGTTAAATCCTGAACTCGCAGTAAGAACCAAGATTCTGTATGTGCAAATGGACGCTCTATCTGAAACTGATTCAATGCAATGTCAAATTTGTCTCTACCAATCAAGGTGTCTTCACAGCACAAGGTTCTTAGGAGTACAATGCACAATAGTGATACGTGTTAAATGCTGAACTAGCAGTGAGAACCAAGATTCTGTATGTGCAAATGGACATTCTTTCTGAAGCTGATTCAATGCAATATCAAATTTGTCTCTACCAATCAAGGTGTCTTCACAGCAAAAGGTTCTTAGGAGTACAATGCACAATAGTGATACATGTTAAATGCTGAACTAGCAGTGAGAACCAAGATTCTGTATGTGCAAATGGACATACTTTCTGAAACTGATTCAATGCAATGTCAAATTTGTCTCTACCAATCAAGGTGTCTTCACAGCACAAGGTTCTTAGGAGTACAATTGATCATGGTGATACATGTTAAATGCTGAACTAGTAGTAAGAACCAAGATTCTCAATGTGCAAATGGACACTTGATCTGAAACTGATTCAATGCAATGTCAAATTTGTCTCTACCAATCAAGGTGTCTTCACAGCACAAGGTTCTTAGGAGTACAATGCACAATAGTGATACATGTTAAATGCTGAACAAGCAGTGAGAACCAAGATTCTGTATGTGCAAATGGACATACTTTCTCAAACTGATTCAATGCAATATCAAATTTGTCTCTACCAATCAAGGTGTCTTCATAGCACAAGGTTCTTAGGAGTACAATGCACAATAGTGATACATGTTAAAAGCTGAACTAGCAGTGAGAACCAAGATTCTGTATGTGCAAATGGACAAACTTTCTGAAACTGATTCAATGCAATATCAAATTTGTCTCTACCAATGAAGGTATCTTCACATCACATTGTTCTTAAGAGTACAATTCACAATAGTGATACATGTTAAATCCTGAACTCGCAGTAAGAACCAAGATTCTGTATGTGCAAATGGACGCTGTATCTGAAACTGATTCAATGCAATGTCAAATTTGTCTCTACAAATCAAGGTGTCTTCACAGCACAAGGTTCTTAGGAGTAAAATCCACAATAGTGATACGTGTTAAATGCTGAACTAGCAGTGAGAACCAAGATTCTGTATGTTCAAATGGACATATTTTCTGAAACTGATTCAATGCAATGTCAAATTTGTCTCTACCAATCAAGGTGTCTTCACAGCACAAGGTACTTAGGAGTACAATTGAGCATAGTGATACATGTTAAATGCTGAACTAGTAGTAAGAACCAAGATTCTCAATGTGCAAATGGACACTCTATCTGAAACTGATTCAATGCAATGTCAAATTTGTCTCTATCAATCAAAGTGTCTTCACAGCACAACGTTCTTAGGAGTACAATGCACAATAGTGATACATGTTAAATGCTGAACTAGCAGTGAGAACCAAGATTCTGTATGTGCAAATGGACATACTTTCTGAAACTGATTCAATGCAATGTCAAATTTGTCTCTACCAATCAAGGTGTCTTCACAGCACAAGGTTCTTAGGAGTACAATGCACAATAGTGATACATGTTAAATGCTGAACTAGCAGTAAGAACCAAGATTCTGTATTTGCAAATGGACGCTCTATCTGAAACTGATTCAATGCAATGTCAAATTTGTCTCTACCAATCAAGGTGTCTTCACAGCACAAGGTTCTTAGGAGTACAATGCACAATAGTGATACGTGTTAAATGCTGAACTAGCAGTGAGAACCAAGATTCTGTATGTGCAAATGGACATACTTTCTGAAACTGATTCAATGCAATATCAAATTTGTCTCTACCAATCAAGGTGTCTTCACATCACATTGTCCTTAAGAGTACAATTCACCATAGTGATACATGTTAAATGCTGAACTAGCAGTAAGAACCAAGATTCTCAATGTGCAAATGGACACTCTATCTGAAACTGATTCAATGCAATGTCAAATTTGTCTCTACCAATCAAGGTGTCTTCACAGCACAAGGTTCTTAGGAGTACAATGCACAATAGTGATACGTGTTAAATGCTGAACTAGCAGTGAGAACCAAAATTCTGTATGTGCAAATGGACATTCTTTCTGAAGCTGATTCAATGCAATATCAAATTTGTCTCTACCAATCAAGGTGTCTTCACAGCAAAAGGTTCTTAGGAGTACAATGCACAATAGTGATACATGTTAAATGCTGAACTAGCAGTGAGAACCAAGATTCTGTATGTGCAAATGGACATACTTTCTGAAACTGATTCAATGCAATGTCAAATTTGTCTCTACCAATCAAGGTGTCTTCACAGCACAAGGTTCTTAGGAGTACAATTGACCATAGTGATACATGTTAAATGCTGAACTAGTAGTAAGAACCAAGATTCTCAATGTGCAAATGGACACTCTATCTGAAACTGATTCAATGCAATGTCAAATTTGTCTCTACCAATCAAGGTGTCTTCACAGCACAAGGTTCTTAGGAGTACAATGCACAATAGTGATACATGTTAAATGCTGAACAAGCAGTGAGAACCAAGATTCTGTATGTGCAAATGGACATACTTTCTGAAACTGATTCAATGCAATATCAAATTTGTCTCTACCAATCAAGGTGTCTTCATAGCACAAGGTTCTTAGGAGTACAATGCACAATAGTGATACATGTTAAAAGCTGAACTAGCAGTGAGAACCAAGATTCTGTATGTGCAAATGGACAAACTTTCTGAACCTGATTCAATGCAATATCAAATTTGTCTCTACCAATCAAGGTGTCTTCACATCACATTGTTCTTAAGAGTACAATTCACAATAGTGATACATGTTAAATCCTGAACTCGCAGTAAGAACCAAGATTCTGTATGTGCAAATGGACGCTCTATCTGAAACTGATTCAATGCAATGTCAAATTTGTCTCTACAAATCAAGGTGTCTTCACAGCACAAGGTTCTTAGGAGTACAACCCACAATAGTGATACGTGTTAAATGCTGAACTAGCAGTGAGAACCAAGATTCTGTATGTTCAAATGGACATATTTTCTGAAACTGATTCAATGCAATGTCAAATTTGTCTCTACCAATCAAGGTGTCTTCACAGCACAAGGTTCTTAGGAGTACAATTGAGCATAGTGATACATGTTAAATGCTGAACTAGTAGTAAGAACCAAGATTCTCAATGTGCAAATGGACACTCTATCTGAAACTGATTCAATGCAATGTCAAATTTGTCTCTACCAATCAAGGTGTCTTCACAGCACAACGTTCTTAGGAGTACAATGCACAATAGTGATACATGTTAAATGCTGAACTAGCAGTGAGAACCAAGATTCTGTATGTACAAATGGACATACTTTCTGAAACTGATTCAATGCAATGTCAAATTTGTCTCTACCAATCAAGGTGTCTTCACAGGACAAGGTTCTTAGGAGTACAATTGACCATAGTGATACATGTTAAATGCTGAACTAGTAGTAAGAACCAAGATTCTCAATGTGCAAATGGACACTCTATCTGAAACTGATTCAATGCAATGTCAAATTTGTCTCTACCAATCAAGGTGTCTTCACAGCACAAGGTTCTTAGGAGTACAATGCACAATAGTGATACATGTTAAATGCTGAACTAGCAGTAAGAACCAAGATTCTGTATTTGCAAATGGACGCTCTATCTGAAACTGATTCAATGCAATGTCAAATTTGTCTCTACCAATCAAGGTGTCTTCACAGCACAAGGTTCTTAGGAGTACAATGCACAATAGTGATACGTGTTAAATGCTGAACTAGCAGTGAGAACCAAGATTCTGTATGTGCAAATGGACATACTTTCTGAAACTGATTCAATGCAATATCAAATTTGTCTCTACCAATCAAGGTGTCTTCACATCACATTGTTCTTAAGAGTACAATTCACCATAGTGATACATGTTAAATCCTGAACTAGCAGTAAGAACAAAGATTCTGTATGTGCAAATGGACACTCTATCTGAAACTGATTCAATGCAATGTCAAATTTGTCTCTACCAATCAAGGTGTCTTCACAGCACAAGGTTCTTAGGAGTACAATGCACAATAGTGATACGTGTTAAATGCTGAACTAGCAGTGAGAACCAAGATTCTGTATGTGCAAATGGACATACTTTCTGAAACTGATTCAATGCAGTATGAAATTTGTCTCTACCAATCAAGGTGTCTTCACAGCACAAGGTTCTTAGGAGTACAATTGACCATAGTGATACATGTTAAATGCTGAACTAGTAGTAAGAACCAAGATTCTCAATGTGCAAATGGACACTCTATCTGAAACTGATTCAATGCAATGTCAAATTTGTCTCTACCAATCAAGGTGTCTTCACAGCACAAGGTTCTTAGGAGTACAATGCACAATAGTGATACATGTTAAATGCTGAACAAGCAGTGAGAACCAAGATTCTGTATGTGCAAATGGACATACTTTCTGAAACTGCTTCAATGCAATATCAAATTTGTCTCTACCAATCAAGGTGTCTTCATAGCACAAGGTTCTTAGGAGTACAATGCACAATAGTGATACATGTTAAAAGCTGAACTAGCAGTGAGAACCAAGATTCTGTATGTGCAAATGGACAAACTTTCTGAACCTGATTCAATGCAATATCAAATTTGTCTCTACCAATCAAGGTGTCTTCACATCACATTGTTCTTAAGAGTACAATTCACAATAGTGATACATGTTAAATCCTGAACTCGCAGTAAGAACCAAGATTCTGTATGTGCAAATGGACGCTCTATCTGAAACTGATTCAATGCAATGTCAAATTTGTCTCTACAAATCAAGGTGTCTTCACAGCACAAGGTTCTTAGGAGTACAACCCACAATAGTGATACATGTTAAATGCTGAACTAGCAGTGAGAACCAAGATTCTGTATGTTCAAATGGACATATTTTCTGAAACTGATTCAATGCAATGTCAAATTTGTCTCTACCAATCAAGGTGTCTTCACAGCACAAGGTTCTTAGGAGTACAATTGAGCATAGTGATACATGTTAAATGCTGAACTAGTAGTAAGAACCAAGATTCTCAATGTGCAAATGGACACTCTATCTGAAACTGATTCAATGCAATGTCAAATTTGTCTCTACCAATCAAGGTGTCTTCACAGCACAACGTTCTTAGGAGTACAATGCACAATAGTGATACATGTTAAATGCTGAACTAGCAGTGAAAACCAAGATTCTGTATGTACAAATGGACATACTTTCTGAAACTGATTCAATGCAATGTCAAATTTGTCTCTACCAATCAAGGTGTCTTCACAGCACAAGGTTCTTAGGAGTACAATTGACCATAGTGATACATGTTAAATGCTGAACTAGTAGTAAGAACGAAGATTCTCAATGTGCAAATGGACACTCTATCTGAAACTGATTCAATGCAATGTCAAATTTGTCTCTACCAATCAAGGTGTCTTCACAGCACAAGGTTCTTAGGAGTACAATGCACAATAGTGATACATGTTAAATGCTGAACTAGCAGTAAGAACCAAGATTCTCAATGTGCAAATGGACACTCTATCTGAAACTGATTCAATGCAATGTCAAATTTGTCTCTATCAATCAAAGTGTCTTCACAGCACAACGTTCTTAGGAGTACAATGCACAATAGTGATACATGTTAAATGCTGAACTGGCAGTGAGAACAAAGATTCTGTATGTGCAAATGGACATACTTTCTGAAACTGATTCAATGCAATATCAAACTTGTCTCTACCAATCAATGTGTCTTCATAGCACAAGGTTCTTAGGAGTACAACGCACAATAGTGATACATGTTAAATACTGAACTAGCAGTGAGAACCTAGATTCTGTATGTGCAAATGGACAAACTTTCTGAAACTGATTCAATGCAATATCAAATTTGTCTCTACCAATCAAGGTGTCTTCACATCACATTGTTCTTAAGAGTACAATTCACAATAGGATACATGTTAAATCCTGAACTCGCAGTAAGAACCAAGATTCTGTATGTGCAAATGGACGCTCTATCTGAAACTGATTCAATGCAATGTCAAATTTGTCTCTACCAATCAAGGTGTCTTCACAGCACAAGGTTCTTAGGAGTACAATGCACAATAGTGATACATGTTAAATGCTGAACTAGCAGTGAGAACCAAGATTCTGTATGTGCAAATGGACATACTTTCTGAAACTGATTCAATGCAATCTCAAATTTGTCTCTACCAATCAAGGTGTCTTCATAGCACAAGGTTCTTAGGAGTACAATGCACAATAGTGATACATGTTAAATGTTTAACTAGCAGTGAGAACCAAGATTCTGTATGTGCAAATGGACAAACTTTCTGAAACTGATTCAATGCAATATCAAATTTGTCTCTACCAATCAAGGTGTCTTCACATCACATTGTTCTTAAGAGTACAATTCACAATAGTGATACATGTGAAATCCTGAACTCGCAGTAAGAACCAAGATTCTGTATGTGCAAATGGACGCTCTATCTGAAACTGATTCAATGCAATGTCAAATTTGTCTCTACAAATCAAGGTGTCTTCACAGCACAAGGTTCTTAGGAGTACAATGCACAATAGTGATACGTGTTAAATGCTGAACTAGCAGTGAGAACCAAGATTCTGTATGTTCAAATGGACATACTTTCTGAAACTGATTCAATGCAATGTTAAATTTGTCTCTACCAATCAAGGTGCCTTCACAGCACAAGGTTCTTAGGAGTACAATTGAGCATAGTGATACATGTTAAATGCTGAACTAGTAGTAAGAACCAAGATTCTCAATGTGCAAATGGACACTCTATCTGAAACTGATTCAATGCAATGTCAAATTTGTCTCTACCAATCAAGGTGTCTTCACAGCACAACGTTCTTAGGAGTACAATGCACAATAGTGATACATGTTAAATCCTGAACTCGAAGTAAGAACCAAGATTCTGTATGTGCAAATGGACGCTCGATCTGAAACTGATTCAATGCAATGTCAAATTTGTCTCTACCAATCAAGGTGTCTTCACAGCACAAGGTTCTTAGGAGTACAATGCACAATAGTGATACATGTTAAATGCTGATCTAGCAGTGAGAACCAAGATTCTGTATGTGCAAATGGACATACTTTCTGAAACTGATTCAATGCAATGTCAAATTTGTCTCTACCAATCAAGGTGTCTTCACAGCACAAGGTTCTTAGGAGTACAATTGACCATAGTGATACATGTTAAATGCTGAACTAGTAGTAAGAACCAAGATTCTGTATGTGCAAATGGACGCTCTATCTGAAACTGAATCAATGCAATGTCAAATTTGTCTCTACCAATCAAGGTGTCGTGACAGCACAAGGTTCTTAGGAGTACAATTTACCATATTGATACTTGTTAAATGCTGAACTAGCAGTAAGAACCAAGATTCTCTATGTGCAAATGGACACACTTTCTGAACCTGATTCAATGCAATGTCAAATTTGTCTCTACCAAGCAAGGTGTCTTCACAGCACAATGTTCTTAGGAGTGCAATTGACCATAGTGATACATGTTAAATGCTGAACTAGTAGTAAGAACCAAGATTCTCAATGTGCAAATGGACACTCTATCTGAAACTGATTCAATGCAATGTCAAATTTGTCTCTACCAATCAAGGTGTCTTCACAGCACAAGGTTCTTAGGAGTACAATGCACAATAGTGATACGTGTTAAATGCTGAACTAGCAGTGAGAACCAAGATTCTGTATGTGCAAATGGACATACTTTCTGAAACTGATTCAATGCAATGTCAAATTTGTCTCTACCAATCAAAGTGTCTTCACAGCACAAGGTTCTTAGGAGTACAATGCACAATAGTGCTACATGTTAAATGCTGAACTAGCAGTGAGAACCAAGATTCTGTATTTGCAAAAGGACGCTCGATCTGAAACTGATTCAATGCAATGTCAAATTTGTCTCTACCAATCAAGGTGTCTTCATAGCACAAGGTTCTTAGGAGTACAATGCACAATAGTGATACATGTTAAATGCTGAACTAGCAGTGAGAACCAAGATTCTGTATGTGCAAATGGACAAACTTTCTGAAACTGATTCAATGCAATATCAAACTTGTCTCTACCAATCAAGGTGTCTTCACATCACATTGTTCTTAAGAGTACAATTCACAATAGGATACATGTTAAATCCTGAACTAGCAGTAAGAACCAAGATTCTGTATTTGCAAATGGACGCTCTATCTGAAACTGATTCAATGCAATGTCAAATTTGTCTCTACCAATCAAGGTGTCTTCACAGCACAAGGTTCTTAGGAGTACAATGCACAATAGTGATACGTGTTAAATGCTGAACTAGCAGTCAGAACCAAGATTCTGTATGTGCAAATGGACATACTTTCTGAAACTGATTCAATGCAATATCAAACTTGTCTCTACCAATCAAGGTCTCTTCACATCACATTGTTCTTAAGAGTACAATTCACAATAGTGATACATGTTAAATCCTGAACTCGCAGTAAGATCCAAGATTCTGTATGTGCAAATGGACGCTGTATCTGAACCTGATGCAATGCAATATCAAATTTGTCTCTACCAATCAAGGTGTCTTCACAGCAAAAGGTTCTTAGGAGTACAATGCACAATAGTGATACATGTTAAATGCTGAACTAGCAGTGAGAACCAAGATTCTGTATGTTCAAATGGACATATTTTCTGAAACTGATTCAATGCAATGTCAAATTTGTCTCTACCAATCAAGGTGTCTTCACAGCACAAGGTTCTTAGGAGTACAATGCACAATAGTGATACATGTTAAATGCTGAACTAGCAGTGAGAACCAAGATTCTCTATGTGTAAACTGACAAACTTTCTGAAACTGATTCAATGCAATATCAAATTTGTCTCTACCAATCAAGGTGTCTTCACATCACATGGTTCTTAAGAGTACAATTCACAATAGGATACATGTTAAATCCTGAACTCGCAGTAAGAACCAATATTCTGTATGTGCAAATGGACGCTCTATCTGAAACTGATTCAATGCAATGTCAAATTTGTCTCTACCAATCAAGGTGTCTTCACAGCACAAGGTTCTTAGGAGTACAATGCACAATAGTGATACGTGTTAAATGCTGAACTAGCAGTGAGAACCAAGATTCTGTATGTGCAAATGGACATTCTTTCTGAAGCTGATTCAATGCAATATCAAATTTGTCTCTACCAATCAAGGTGTGTTCACAGCAAAAGGTTCTTAGGAGTACAATGCACAATAGTGATACATGTTAAATGCTGAACTAGCAGTGAGAACCAAGATTCTGTATGTGCAAATGGACATACTTTCTGAAACTGATTCAATGCAATGTCAAATTTGTCTCTACCAAGCAAGGTGTCTTCACAGCACAATGTTCTTAGGAGTACAATCCACAATAGTGATACGTGTTAAATGCTGAACTAGCAGTGAGAACCAAGATTCTGTATGTTCAAATGGACATATTTTCTGAAACTGATTCAATGCAATGTCAAATTTGTCTCTACCAATCAAGGTGTCTTCACAGCACAAGGTTCTTAGAAGTACAATTGAGCATAGTGATACATGTTAAATGCTGAACTAGTAGTAAGAACCAAGATTCTCAATGTGCAAATGGACACTCTATCTGAAACTGATTCAATGCAATGTCAAATTTGTCTCTACCAATCAAGGTGTCTTCACAGCACAACGTTCTTAGGAGTACAATGCACAATAGTGATACATGTTAAATGCTGAACTAGCAGTGAGAACCAAGATTCTGTATGTGTAAATTGACAAACTTTCTGAAACTGATTCAATGCAATATCAAATTTGTCTCTACCAATCAAGGTGTCTTCACATCACATTGTTCTTAAGAGTACAATTCACAATAGGATACATGTTAAATCCTGAACTCGCCGTAAGAACGAAGATTCTGTACGTGCAAATGGACGCTCTATCTGAAACTGATTCAATGCAATGTCAAATTTGTCTCTACCAATCAAGGTGTCTTCACAGCACAAGGTTCTTAGGAGTACAATGCACAATAGTGATACGTGTTAAATGCTGAACTAGCAGTGAGAACCAAGATTCTGTATGTGCAAATGGACATTCTTTCTGAAGCTGATTCAATGCAATATCAAATTTGTCTCTACCAATCAAGGTGTCTTCACAGCAAAAGGTTCTTAGGAGTACAATGCACAATAGTGATACATGTTAAATGCTGAACTAGCAGTGAGAACCAAGATTCTGTATGTGCAAATGGACATACTTTCTGAAACTGATTCAATGCAATGTCAAATTTGTCTCTACCAATCAAGGTGTCTTCACAGCACAAGGTTCTTAGGAGTACAATTGACCATAGTGATACATGTTAAATGCTGAACTAGTAGTAAGAACCAAGATTCTCAATGTGCAAATGGACACTCTATCTGAAAGTGATTCAATGCAATATCAAATTTGTCTCTACCAATCAAGGTGTCTTCACAGCAAAAGGTTCTTAGGAGTACAATGCACAATAGTGATACATGTTAAATGCTGAACTAGCAGTGAGAACCAAGAATCTGTATGTGCAAATGGACATACTTTCTGAAACTGATTCAATGCAATGTCAAATTTGTCTCTACCAATCAAGGTGTCTTCACAGCACAAGGTTCTTAGGAGTACAATTGACCATAGTGATACATGTTAAATGCTGAACTAGTAGTAAGAACCAAGATTCTCAATGTGCAAATGGACACTCTATCTGAAACTGATTCAATGCAATGTCAAATTTGTCTCTACAAATAAAGGTGTCTTCACAGCACAAGGTTCTTAGGAGTACAATCCACAATAGTGATACGTGTTAAATGCTGAACTAGCAGTGAGAACCAAGATTCTGTATGTTCAAATGGACATATTTTCTGAAACTGATTCAATGCAATGTCAAATTTGTCTCTACCAATCAAGGTGTCTTCACAGCACAAGGTTCTTAGGAGTACAATTGAGCATAGTGATACATGTTAAATGCTGAACTAGTAGTAAGAACCAAGATTCTCAATGTGCAAATGGACACTCTATCTGAAACTGATTCAATGCAATGTCAAATTTGTCTCTACCAATCAAGGTGTCTTCACAGCACAACGTTCTTAGGAGTACAATGCACAATAGTGATACATGTTAAATGCTGAACTAGCAGTGAGAACCAAGATTCTGTATGTGCAAATGGACATACTTTCTGAAACTGATTCAATGCAATATCAAATTTCTCTCTACCAATCAAGGTGTCTTCACATCACATTGTTCTGAAGAGTACAATTCACAATAGTGATACCTGTTAAATGCTGAACTAGCAGTGAGAACCAAGATTCTGTATGTGCAAATGGACATACTTTCTGAAACTGATTCAATGCAATGTCAAATTTGTCTCTACCAATCAAGGTGTCTTCACAGCACAAGGTTCTTAGGAGTACAATGCACAATAGTGATACGTGTTAAATGCTGAACTAGCAGTGAGAACCAAGATTCTGTATGTGCAAATGGACATACTTTCTGAAACTGATTCAATGCAATATCAAATTTGTCTCTACCAATCAAGGTGTCTTCACATCACATTGTTCTTAAGAGTACAATTCACCATAGTGATACATGTTAAATCCTGAACTAGCAGTAAGAACAAAGATTCTGTATGTGCAAATGGACACTCTATCTGAAACTGATTCAATGCAATGTCAAATTTGTATCTACCAATCAAGGGGTCTTCACAGCATAAGGTTCTTAGGAGTACAATTCACCATAGTGATACATGTTAAATGCTGAACTAGCAGTAAGAACCAAGATTCTCAATGAGCAAATGGACACTCTATCTGAAACTGATTCAATGCAATGTCAAATTTGTCTCTACCAATCAAGGTGTCTTCACAGCACAAGGTTCTTAGGAGTACAATGCACAATAGTGATACGTGTTAAATGCTGAACTAGCAGTGAGAACCAAGATTCTGTATGTGCAAATGGACATACTTTCTGAAACTGATTCAATGCAGTATCAAATTTGTCTCTACTAATCAAGGTGTCTTCACATCACATTGTCCTTGAGAGTACAATTCACCATAGTGATACATGTTAAATCCTGAACTCGCAGTGAGAACCAAGATTCTGTATGTGCAAATGGACACTCTATCTGAAACTGATTCAATGCAATGTCAAATTTGTATCTACCAATCAAGGTGTCTTCACAGCACAAGGTTCTTAGGAGTACAATTCACCATAGTGATACATGTTAAATGCTGAACTAGCAGTAAGAACCAAGATTCTCAATGTGCAAATGGACACTCTATCTGAAACTGATTCAATGCAATGTCAAATTTGTCTCTACCAATCAAGGTGTCTTCACAGCACAAGGTTCTTAGGTGTACAATGCACAATAGTGATACATGTTAAATGCTGAACTAGCAGTGAGAACCAAGATGCTGTATGTGCAAATGGACATACTTTCTGAATTGATTCAATGCAATATCAAATTTGTCTCTACCAATCAAGGTGTCTTCATAGCACAAGGTTCTTAGGAGTACAATGCACAATAGTGATACATGTTAAATGCTGAACTAGCAGTGAGAACCAAGATTCTGTATGTGCAAATGGACAAACTTTCTGAAACTGATTCAATGCAATATCAAATTTGTCTCTACCAATCAAGGTATCTTCACATCACATTGTTCTTAAGAGTACAATTCACAATAGTGATACTTGTTAAATGCTGAACTAGCAGTAAGAACCAAGATTCTCTATGTGCAAATGGACACACTTTCTGAACCTGATTCAATGCAATGTCAAATTTGTCTCTACCAATCAAGGTGTCTTCACAGCACAATGTTCTTAGGAGTACAATTGACCATAGTGATACATGTTAAATGCTGAACTAGTAGTAAGAACCAAGATTCTCAATGTGCAAATGGACACTCTATCTGAAACTGATTCAATGCAATGTCAAATTTGTCTCTACCAATCAAGGTGTCTTCACATCACAAGGTTCTTAGGAGTACAATGCACAATAGTGATACATGTTAAATGCTGAACTAGCAGTGAGAACCAAGATTCTGTATGTGCAAATGGACATACTTTCTGAAACTGATTCAATGCAATATCAAACTTGTCTCTACCAATCAAGGTGTCTTCATAGCACAAGGTTCTTAGGAGTACAATGCACAATAGTGATACATGTTAAATGCTGAACTAGCAGTGAGAACCAAGATTCTGTATGTGTAAATTGACAAACTTTCTGAAACTGATTCAATGCAATATCAAATTTGTCTCTACCAATCAAGGTGTCTTCACATCACATGGTTCTTAGGAGTACAATGCACAATAGTGATACGTGTTAAATGCTGAACTAGCAGTGAGAACCAAGATTCTGTATGTGCAAATGGACATACTTTCTGAAACTGATTCAATGCAATTTCAAATTTGTCTCTACCAATCAAGGTGTCTTCACATCACATTGTTCTTAAGAGTACAATTCACAATAGGATACATGTTAAATCCTGAACTCGCAGTAAGAACCAAGATTCTGTATGTGCAAATGGACGCTCTATCTGAAACTGATTCAATGCAATGTCAAATTTGTCTCTACCAATCAAGGTGTCTTCACAGCACAAGGTTCTTAGGAGTACAATGCACAATAGTGATACGTGTTAAATGCTGAACTAGCAGTGAGAACCAAGATTCTGTATGTGCAAATGGACATTCTTTCTGAAGCTGATTCAATGCAATATCAAATTTGTCTCTACCAATCAAGGTGTCTTCACAGCAAAAGGTTCTTAGGAGTACAATGCACAATAGTGATACATGTTAAATGCTGAACTAGCAGTGAGAACCAAGATTCTGTATGTGCAAATGGACATACTTTCTGAAACTGATTCAATGCAATGTCAAATTTGTCTCTACCAATCAAGGTGTCTTCACAGCACAAGGTTCTTAGGAGTACAATTGATCATGGTGATACATGTTAAATGCTGAACTAGTAGTAAGAACCAAGATTCTCAATGTGCAAATGGACACTTGATCTGAAACTGATTCAATGCAATGTCAAATTTGTCTCTACCAATCAAGGTGTCTTCACAGCACAAGGTTCTTAGGAGTACAATGCACAATAGTGATACATGTTAAATGCTGAACAAGCAGTGAGAACCAAGATTCTGTATGTGCAAATGGACATACTTTCTCAAACTGATTCAATGCAATATCAAATTTGTCTCTACCAATCAAGGTGTCTTCATAGCACAAGGTTCTTAGGAGTACAATGCACAATAGTGATACATGTTAAAAGCTGAACTAGCAGTGAGAACCAAGATTCTGTATGTGCAAATGGACAAACTTTCTGAAACTGATTCAATGCAATATCAAATTTGTCTCTACCAATGAAGGTATCTTCACATCACATTGTTCTTAAGAGTACAATTCACAATAGTGATACATGTTAAATCCTGAACTCGCAGTAAGAACCAAGATTCTGTATGTGCAAATGGACGCTGTATCTGAAACTGATTCAATGCAATGTCAAATTTGTCTCTACAAATCAAGGTGTCTTCACAGCACAAGGTTCTTAGGAGTAAAATCCACAATAGTGATACGTGTTAAATGCTGAACTAGCAGTGAGAACCAAGATTCTGTATGTTCAAATGGACATATTTTCTGAAACTGATTCAATGCAATGTCAAATTTGTCTCTACCAATCAAGGTGTCTTCACAGCACAAGGTACTTAGGAGTACAATTGAGCATAGTGATACATGTTAAATGCTGAACTAGTAGTAAGAACCAAGATTCTCAATGTGCAAATGGACACTCTATCTGAAACTGATTCAATGCAATGTCAAATTTGTCTCTATCAATCAAAGTGTCTTCACAGCACAACGTTCTTAGGAGTACAATGCACAATAGTGATACATGTTAAATGCTGAACTAGCAGTGAGAACCAAGATTCTGTATGTGCAAATGGACATACTTTCTGAAACTGATTCAATGCAATGTCAAATTTGTCTCTACCAATCAAGGTGTCTTCACAGCACAAGGTTCTTAGGAGTACAATGCACAATAGTGATACATGTTAAATGCTGAACTAGCAGTAAGAACCAAGATTCTGTATTTGCAAATGGACGCTCTATCTGAAACTGATTCAATGCAATGTCAAATTTGTCTCTACCAATCAAGGTGTCTTCACAGCACAAGGTTCTTAGGAGTACAATGCACAATAGTGATACGTGTTAAATGCTGAACTAGCAGTGAGAACCAAGATTCTGTATGTGCAAATGGACATACTTTCTGAAACTGATTCAATGCAATATCAAATTTGTCTCTACCAATCAAGGTGTCTTCACATCACATTGTCCTTAAGAGTACAATTCACCATAGTGATACATGTTAAATGCTGAACTAGCAGTAAGAACCAAGATTCTCAATGTGCAAATGGACACTCTATCTGAAACTGATTCAATGCAATGTCAAATTTGTCTCTACCAATCAAGGTGTCTTCACAGCACAAGGTTCTTAGGAGTACAATGCACAATAGTGATACGTGTTAAATGCTGAACTAGCAGTGAGAACCAAAATTCTGTATGTGCAAATGGACATTCTTTCTGAAGCTGATTCAATGCAATATCAAATTTGTCTCTACCAATCAAGGTGTCTTCACAGCAAAAGGTTCTTAGGAGTACAATGCACAATAGTGATACATGTTAAATGCTGAACTAGCAGTGAGAACCAAGATTCTGTATGTGCAAATGGACATTCTTTCTGAAGCTGATTCAATGCAATATCAAATTTGTCTCTACCAATCAAGGTGTCTTCACAGCAAAAGGTTCTTAGGAGTACAATGCACAATAGTGATACATGTTAAATGCTGAACTAGCAGTGAGAACCAAGATTCTGTATGTGCAAATGGACATACTTTCTGAAACTGATTCAATGCAATGTCAAATTTGTCTCTACCAATCAAGGTGTCTTCATAGCACAAGGTTCTTAGGAGTACAATGCACAATAGTGATACATGTTAAAAGCTGAACTAGCAGTGAGAACCAAGATTCTGTATGTGCAAATGGACAAACTTTCTGAACCTGATTCAATGCAATATCAAATTTGTCTCTACCAATCAAGGTGTCTTCACATCACATTGTTCTTAAGAGTACAATTCACAATAGTGATACATGTTAAATCCTGAACTCGCAGTAAGAACCAAGATTCTGTATGTGCAAATGGACGCTCTATCTGAAACTGATTCAATGCAATGTCAAATTTGTCTCTACAAATCAAGGTGTCTTCACAGCACAAGGTTCTTAGGAGTACAACCCACAATAGTGATACGTGTTAAATGCTGAACTAGCAGTGAGAACCAAGATTCTGTATGTTCAAATGGACATATTTTCTGAAACTGATTCAATGCAATGTCAAATTTGTCTCTACCAATCAAGGTGTCTTCACAGCACAAGGTTCTTAGGAGTACAATTGAGCATAGTGATACATGTTAAATGCTGAACTAGTAGTAAGAACCAAGATTCTCAATGTGCAAATGGACACTCTATCTGAAACTGATTCAATGCAATGTCAAATTTGTCTCTACCAATCAAGGTGTCTTCACAGCACAACGTTCTTAGGAGTACAATGCACAATAGTGATACATGTTAAATGCTGAACTAGCAGTGAGAACCAAGATTCTGTATGTACAAATGGACATACTTTCTGAAACTGATTCAATGCAATGTCAAATTTGTCTCTACCAATCAAGGTGTCTTCACAGGACAAGGTTCTTAGGAGTACAATTGACCATAGTGATACATGTTAAATGCTGAACTAGTAGTAAGAACCAAGATTCTCAATGTGCAAATGGACACTCTATCTGAAACTGATTCAATGCAATGTCAAATTTGTCTCTACCAATCAAGGTGTCTTCACAGCACAAGGTTCTTAGGAGTACAATGCACAATAGTGATACATGTTAAATGCTGAACTAGCAGTAAGAACCAAGATTCTGTATTTGCAAATGGACGCTCTATCTGAAACTGATTCAATGCAATGTCAAATTTGTCTCTACCAATCAAGGTGTCTTCACAGCACAAGGTTCTTAGGAGTACAATGCACAATAGTGATACGTGTTAAATGCTGAACTAGCAGTGAGAACCAAGATTCTGTATGTGCAAATGGACATACTTTCTGAAACTGATTCAATGCAATATCAAATTTGTCTCTACCAATCAAGGTGTCTTCACATCACATTGTTCTTAAGAGTACAATTCACCATAGTGATACATGTTAAATCCTGAACTAGCAGTAAGAACAAAGATTCTGTATGTGCAAATGGACACTCTATCTGAAACTGATTCAATGCAATGTCAAATTTGTCTCTACCAATCAAGGTGTCTTCACAGCACAAGGTTCTTAGGAGTACAATGCACAATAGTGATACGTGTTAAATGCTGAACTAGCAGTGAGAACCAAGATTCTGTATGTGCAAATGGACATACTTTCTGAAACTGATTCAATGCAGTATGAAATTTGTCTCTACCAATCAAGGTGTCTTCACAGCACAAGGTTCTTAGGAGTACAATTGACCATAGTGATACATGTTAAATGCTGAACTAGTAGTAAGAACCAAGATTCTCAATGTGCAAATGGACACTCTATCTGAAACTGATTCAATGCAATGTCAAATTTGTCTCTACCAATCAAGGTGTCTTCACAGCACAAGGTTCTTAGGAGTACAATGCACAATAGTGATACATGTTAAATGCTGAACAAGCAGTGAGAACCAAGATTCTGTATGTGCAAATGGACATACTTTCTGAAACTGCTTCAATGCAATATCAAATTTGTCTCTACCAATCAAGGTGTCTTCATAGCACAAGGTTCTTAGGAGTACAATGCACAATAGTGATACATGTTAAAAGCTGAACTAGCAGTGAGAACCAAGATTCTGTATGTGCAAATGGACAAACTTTCTGAACCTGATTCAATGCAATATCAAATGTGTCTCTACCAATCAAGGTGTCTTCACATCACATTGTTCTTAAGAGTACAATTCACAATAGTGATACATGTTAAATCCTGAACTCGCAGTAAGAACCAAGATTCTGTATGTGCAAATGGACGCTCTATCTGAAACTGATTCAATGCAATGTCAAATTTGTCTCTACAAATCAAGGTGTCTTCACAGCACAAGGTTCTTAGGAGTACAACCCACAATAGTGATACATGTTAAATGCTGAACTAGCAGTGAGAACCAAGATTCTGTATGTTCAAATGGACATATTTTCTGAAACTGATTCAATGCAATGTCAAATTTGTCTCTACCAATCAAGGTGTCTTCACAGCACAAGGTTCTTAGGAGTACAATTGAGCATAGTGATACATGTTAAATGCTGAACTAGTAGTAAGAACCAAGATTCTCAATGTGCAAATGGACACTCTATCTGAAACTGATTCAATGCAATGTCAAATTTGTCTCTACCAATCAAGGTGTCTTCACAGCACAACGTTCTTAGGAGTACAATGCACAATAGTGATACATGTTAAATGCTGAACTAGCAGTGAGAACCAAGATTCTGTATGTACAAATGGACATACTTTCTGAAACTGATTCAATGCAATGTCAAATTTGTCTCTACCAATCAAGGTGTCTTCACAGCACAAGGTTCTTAGGAGTACAATTGACCATAGTGATACATGTTAAATGCTGAACTAGTAGTAAGAACGAAGATTCTCAATGTGCAAATGGACACTCTATCTGAAACTGATTCAATGCAATGTCAAATTTGTCTCTACCAATCAAGGTGTCTTCACAGCACAAGGTTCTTAGGAGTACAATGCACAATAGTGATACATGTTAAATGCTGAACTAGCAGTAAGAACCAAGATTCTGTATTTGCAAATGGACGCTCTATCTGAAACTGATTCAATGCAATGTCAAATTTGTCTCGACCAATCAAGGTGTCTTCACAGCACAAGGTTCTTAGGAGTACAATGCACAATAGTGATACGTGTTAAATGCTGAACTAGCAGTGAGAACCAAGATTCTGTATGTGCAAATGGACATACTTTCTGAAACTGATTCAATGCAATATCAAATTTGTCTCTACCAATCAAGGTATCTTCACATCACATTGTTCTTAAGAGTACAATTCACCATAGTGATACATGTTAAATCCTGAACTAGCAGTAAGAACAAAGATTCTGTATGTGCAAATGGACACTCTATCTGAAACTGATTCAATGCAATGTCAAATTTGTCTCTACCAATCAAGGTGTCTTCACAGCACAAGGTTCTTAGGAGTACAATGCACAATAGTGATACATGTTAAATGCTGAACTAGCAGTGAGAACCAAGATTCTGTATGTGCAAATGGACAAACTTTCTGAAACTGATTCAATGCAATATCAAATTTGTCTCTACCAATCAAGGTGTCTTCACATCACATTGTTCTTAAGAGTACAATTCACAATAGGATACATGTTAAATCCTGAACTCGCAGTAAGAACCAAGATTCTGTATGTGCAAATGGACGCTCTATCTGAAACTGATTCAATGCAATGTCAAATTTGTCTCTACCAATCAAGGTGTCTTCACAGCATAAGGTTCTTAGGAGTACAATGCACAATAGTGATACGTGTTAAATGCTGAACTAGCAGTGAGAACCAAGATTCTGTATGTGGAAATGGACATTCTTTCTGAAGCTGATTCAATGCAATATCAAATTTGTCTCTACCAATCAAGGTGTCTTCACAGCAAAAGGTTCTTAGGAGTACAATGCACAATAGTGATACATGTTAAATGCTGAACTAGCAGTGAGAACCAAGATTCTGTATGTGCAAATGGACATACTTTCTGAAACTGATTCAATGCAATATCAAATTTCTCTCTACCAATCAAGGTGTCTTCACATCACATTGTTCTTAAGAGTACAATTCACCATAGTGATACATGTTAAATGCTGAACTAGTAGTAAGAACCAAGATTCTCAATGTGCAAATGGACACTCTATCTGAAACTGATTCAATGCAATGTCAAATTTGTCTCTACCATTCAAGGTGTCTTCACAGCACAAGGTTCTTAGGAGTACAATTGACCATAGTGATACATGTTAAATGCTGAACTAGTAGTAAGAACCAAGATTCTCAATGTGCAAATGGACACTCGATCTGAAACTGATTCAATGCAATGTCAAATTTGTCTCTACCAATCAAGGTGTCTTCACAGCACAAGGTTCTTAGGAGTACAATTGACCATAGTGATACATGTTAAATGCTGAACTAGCAGTGAGAACCAAGATTCTGTATATGCAAATGGACAAACTTTCTAAATCTGATTCAATGCAATATCAAATTTGTGTCTACCAATCAAGGTATCTTCACATCACATTGTTCTTAAGAGTACAATTCACAATAGTGATACATGTTAAATCCTGAACTCGCAGTAAGAACCAAGATTCTGTATCTGCAAATGGACGCTTTATCTGAAACTGATTCAATGCAATGTCAAATTTGTCTCTACCAATGAAGGTGTCGTCACAGCACAAGGTTCTTAGGAGTACAATGCACAATAGTGATACGTGTTAAATGCTGAACTAGCAGTGAGAACCAAAATTCTGTATGTGCAAATGGACATTCTTTCTGAAGCTGATTCAATGCAATATCAAATTTGTCTCTACCAATCAAGGTGTCTTCACAGCAAAAGGTTCTTAGGAGTACAATGCACAATAGTGATACATGTTAAATGCTGAACTAGCAGTGAGAACCAAGATTCTGTATGTGCAAATGGACATTCTTTCTGAAGCTGATTCAATGCAATATCAAATTTGTCTCTACCAATCAAGGTGTCTTCACAGCAAAAGGTTCTTAGGAGTACAATGCACAATAGTGATACATGTTAAATGCTGAACTAGCAGTGAGAACCAAGATTCTGTATGTGCAAATGGACATACTTTCTGAAACTGATTCAATGCAATGTCAAATTTGTCTCTACCAATCAAGGTGTCTTCATAGCACAAGGTTCTTAGGAGTACAATGCACAATAGTGATACATGTTAAAAGCTGAACTAGCAGTGAGAACCAAGATTCTGTATGTGCAAATGGACAAACTTTCTGAACCTGATTCAATGCAATATCAAATTTGTCTCTACCAATCAAGGTGTCTTCACATCACATTGTTCTTAAGAGTACAATTCACAATAGTGATACATGTTAAATCCTGAACTCGCAGTAAGAACCAAGATTCTGTATGTGCAAATGGACGCTCTATCTGAAACTGATTCAATGCAATGTCAAATTTGTCTCTACAAATCAAGGTGTCTTCACAGCACAAGGTTCTTAGGAGTACAACCCACAATAGTGATACGTGTTAAATGCTGAACTAGCAGTGAGAACCAAGATTCTGTATGTTCAAATGGACATATTTTCTGAAACTGATTCAATGCAATGTCAAATTTGTCTCTACCAATCAAGGTGTCTTCACAGCACAAGGTTCTTAGGAGTACAATTGAGCATAGTGATACATGTTAAATGCTGAACTAGTAGTAAGAACCAAGATTCTCAATGTGCAAATGGACACTCTATCTGAAACTGATTCAATGCAATGTCAAATTTGTCTCTACCAATCAAGGTGTCTTCACAGCACAACGTTCTTAGGAGTACAATGCACAATAGTGATACATGTTAAATGCTGAACTAGCAGTGAGAACCAAGATTCTGTATGTACAAATGGACATACTTTCTGAAACTGATTCAATGCAATGTCAAATTTGTCTCTACCAATCAAGGTGTCTTCACAGGACAAGGTTCTTAGGAGTACAATTGACCATAGTGATACATGTTAAATGCTGAACTAGTAGTAAGAACCAAGATTCTCAATGTGCAAATGGACACTCTATCTGAAACTGATTCAATGCAATGTCAAATTTGTCTCTACCAATCAAGGTGTCTTCACAGCACAAGGTTCTTAGGAGTACAATGCACAATAGTGATACATGTTAAATGCTGAACTAGCAGTAAGAACCAAGATTCTGTATTTGCAAATGGACGCTCTATCTGAAACTGATTCAATGCAATGTCAAATTTGTCTCTACCAATCAAGGTGTCTTCACAGCACAAGGTTCTTAGGAGTACAATGCACAATAGTGATACGTGTTAAATGCTGAACTAGCAGTGAGAACCAAGATTCTGTATGTGCAAATGGACATACTTTCTGAAACTGATTCAATGCAATATCAAATTTGTCTCTACCAATCAAGGTGTCTTCACATCACATTGTTCTTAAGAGTACAATTCACCATAGTGATACATGTTAAATCCTGAACTAGCAGTAAGAACAAAGATTCTGTATGTGCAAATGGACACTCTATCTGAAACTGATTCAATGCAATGTCAAATTTGTCTCTACCAATCAAGGTGTCTTCACAGCACAAGGTTCTTAGGAGTACAATGCACAATAGTGATACGTGTTAAATGCTGAACTAGCAGTGAGAACCAAGATTCTGTATGTGCAAATGGACATACTTTCTGAAACTGATTCAATGCAGTATGAAATTTGTCTCTACCAATCAAGGTGTCTTCACAGCACAAGGTTCTTAGGAGTACAATTGACCATAGTGATACATGTTAAATGCTGAACTAGTAGTAAGAACCAAGATTCTCAATGTGCAAATGGACACTCTATCTGAAACTGATTCAATGCAATGTCAAATTTGTCTCTACCAATCAAGGTGTCTTCACAGCACAAGGTTCTTAGGAGTACAATGCACAATAGTGATACATGTTAAATGCTGAACAAGCAGTGAGAACCAAGATTCTGTATGTGCAAATGGACATACTTTCTGAAACTGCTTCAATGCAATATCAAATTTGTCTCTACCAATCAAGGTGTCTTCATAGCACAAGGTTCTTAGGAGTACAATGCACAATAGTGATACATGTTAAAAGCTGAACTAGCAGTGAGAACCAAGATTCTGTATGTGCAAATGGACAAACTTTCTGAACCTGATTCAATGCAATATCAAATGTGTCTCTACCAATCAAGGTGTCTTCACATCACATTGTTCTTAAGAGTACAATTCACAATAGTGATACATGTTAAATCCTGAACTCGCAGTAAGAACCAAGATTCTGTATGTGCAAATGGACGCTCTATCTGAAACTGATTCAATGCAATGTCAAATTTGTCTCTACAAATCAAGGTGTCTTCACAGCACAAGGTTCTTAGGAGTACAACCCACAATAGTGATACATGTTAAATGCTGAACTAGCAGTGAGAACCAAGATTCTGTATGTTCAAATGGACATATTTTCTGAAACTGATTCAATGCAATGTCAAATTTGTCTCTACCAATCAAGGTGTCTTCACAGCACAAGGTTCTTAGGAGTACAATTGAGCATAGTGATACATGTTAAATGCTGAACTAGTAGTAAGAACCAAGATTCTCAATGTGCAAATGGACACTCTATCTGAAACTGATTCAATGCAATGTCAAATTTGTCTCTACCAATCAAGGTGTCTTCACAGCACAACGTTCTTAGGAGTACAATGCACAATAGTGATACATGTTAAATGCTGAACTAGCAGTGAGAACCAAGATTCTGTATGTACAAATGGACATACTTTCTGAAACTGATTCAATGCAATGTCAAATTTGTCTCTACCAATCAAGGTGTCTTCACAGCACAAGGTTCTTAGGAGTACAATTGACCATAGTGATACATGTTAAATGCTGAACTAGTAGTAAGAACGAAGATTCTCAATGTGCAAATGGACACTCTATCTGAAACTGATTCAATGCAATGTCAAATTTGTCTCTACCAATCAAGGTGTCTTCACAGCACAAGGTTCTTAGGAGTACAATGCACAATAGTGATACATGTTAAATGCTGAACTAGCAGTAAGAACCAAGATTCTGTATTTGCAAATGGACGCTCTATCTGAAACTGATTCAATGCAATGTCAAATTTGTCTCGACCAATCAAGGTGTCTTCACAGCACAAGGTTCTTAGGAGTACAATGCACAATAGTGATACGTGTTAAATGCTGAACTAGCAGTGAGAACCAAGATTCTGTATGTGCAAATGGACATACTTTCTGAAACTGATTCAATGCAATATCAAATTTGTCTCTACCAATCAAGGTATCTTCACATCACATTGTTCTTAAGAGTACAATTCACCATAGTGATACATGTTAAATCCTGAACTAGCAGTAAGAACAAAGATTCTGTATGTGCAAATGGACACTCTATCTGAAACTGATTCAATGCAATGTCAAATTTGTCTCTACCAATCAAGGTGTCTTCACAGCACAAGGTTCTTAGGAGTACAATGCACAATAGTGATACATGTTAAATGCTGAACTAGCAGTGAGAACCAAGATTCTGTATGTGCAAATGGACAAACTTTCTGAAACTGATTCAATGCAATATCAAATTTGTCTCTACCAATCAAGGTGTCTTCACATCACATTGTTCTTAAGAGTACAATTCACAATAGGATACATGTTAAATCCTGAACTCGCAGTAAGAACCAAGATTCTGTATGTGCAAATGGACGCTCTATCTGAAACTGATTCAATGCAATGTCAAATTTGTCTCTACCAATCAAGGTGTCTTCACAGCATAAGGTTCTTAGGAGTACAATGCACAATAGTGATACGTGTTAAATGCTGAACTAGCAGTGAGAACCAAGATTCTGTATGTGGAAATGGACATTCTTTCTGAAGCTGATTCAATGCAATATCAAATTTGTCTCTACCAATCAAGGTGTCTTCACAGCAAAAGGTTCTTAGGAGTACAATGCACAATAGTGATACATGTTAAATGCTGAACTAGCAGTGAGAACCAAGATTCTGTATGTGCAAATGGACATACTTTCTGAAACTGATTCAATGCAATATCAAATTTCTCTCTACCAATCAAGGTGTCTTCACATCACATTGTTCTTAAGAGTACAATTCACCATAGTGATACATGTTAAATGCTGAACTAGTAGTAAGAACCAAGATTCTCAATGTGCAAATGGACACTCTATCTGAAACTGATTCAATGCAATGTCAAATTTGTCTCTACCATTCAAGGTGTCTTCACAGCACAAGGTTCTTAGGAGTACAATTGACCATAGTGATACATGTTAAATGCTGAACTAGTAGTAAGAACCAAGATTCTCAATGTGCAAATGGACACTCGATCTGAAACTGATTCAATGCAATGTCAAATTTGTCTCTACCAATCAAGGTGTCTTCACAGCACAAGGTTCTTAGGAGTACAATTGACCATAGTGATACATGTTAAATGCTGAACTAGCAGTGAGAACCAAGATTCTGTATATGCAAATGGACAAACTTTCTAAATCTGATTCAATGCAATATCAAATTTGTGTCTACCAATCAAGGTATCTTCACATCACATTGTTCTTAAGAGTACAATTCACAATAGTGATACATGTTAAATCCTGAACTCGCAGTAAGAACCAAGATTCTGTATCTGCAAATGGACGCTTTATCTGAAACTGATTCAATGCAATGTCAAATTTGTCTCTACCAATGAAGGTGTCGTCACAGCACAAGGTTCTTAGGAGTACAATTTACCATATTGTACTTGTTAAATGCTGAACTAGCAGTAAGAACCAAGATTCTCTATGTGCAAATGGACACACTTTCTGAACCTGATTCAATGCAATGTCAAATTTGTCTCTACCAATCAAGGTGTCTTCACAGCACAATGTTCTTAGGAGTACAGTGCACAATAGTGATACATGTTAAATGCTGAACTAGTAGTACGAACCAAGATTCTCAATGTGCAAATGGACACTCTATCTGAAACTGATTCAATGCAATGCACAATAGTGATACATGTTAAATGCTGAACTAGCAGTGAGAACCAAGATTCTGTATGTGCAAATGGACATACTTTCTGAAACTGATTCAATGCAATGTCAAATTTGTCTCTACCAATCAAGGTGACTTCACAGCACAAGGTTCTTAGGAGTACAATTGACCATAGTGATACATGTTAAATGCTGAACTAGTAGTAAGAACCAAGATTCTCAATGTGCAAATGGACACTCTATCTGAAACTGTTTCCATGCAATATCAAATTTGTCTCTTCCAATCAAGGTGTCTTCACAGCACAAGGTTCTTAGGAGTACAATGCACAATAGTGATACGTGTTAAATGCTGAACTAGCAGTGAGAACCAAGATTCTGTATGTGCAAATGGACATACTTTCTGAAACTGATTCAATGCAGTATCAAATTTGTCTCTACCAATCAAGGTGTCTTCACATCACATTGTCCTTAAGAGTACAATTCACCATAGTGATACATGTTAAATCCTGAACTAGCAGTGAGAACCAAGATTCTCAATGTGCAAATGGACACTCTATCTGAAACTGATTCAATGCAATGTCAAATTTGTCTCTACCAATCAAGGTGTCGTCACAGCACAAGGTTCTTAGGAGTACAATGCACAATAGTGATACGTGTTAACTGCTGAACTAGCAGTTAGAACCAAGATTCTGTATGTGCAAATGGACATTCTTTCTGAAGCTGATTCAATGCAATATCAAATTTGTCTCTACCAATCAAGGTGTCTTCACAGCAAAAGGTTCTTAGGAGTACAATGCACAATAGTGATACATGTTAAATGCTGAACTAGCAGTGAGAACCAAGATTCTGTATGTGCAAATGGACATACTTTCTGAAACTGATTCAATGCAATGTCAAATTTGTCTCTACCAATCAAGGTGTCTTCACAGCACAAGGTTCTTAGGAGTACAATTCACCATAGTGATACATGTTAAATCCTGAACTAGCAGTAAGAACAAAGATTCTGTATGTGCAAATGGACACTCTATCTGAAACTGATTCAATGCAATGTCAAATTTGTATCTACCAATCAAGGTGTCTTCACAGCATAAGGTTCTTAGGAGTACAATTCACCATAGTTATACATGTTAAATGCTGAACTACAAGTAAGAACCAAGATTCTCAATGTGCAAATGGACACTCTATCTGAAACTGATTCAATGCAATGTCAAATTTGTCTCTACCAATCAAGGTGTCTTCACAGCACAAGGTTCTTAGGAGTACAATGCACAATAGTGATACGTGCTAAATGCTGAACTAGCAGTGAGAACCAAGATTCTGTATGTGCAAATGGACATACTTTCTGAAACTGATTCAATGCAGTATCAAATTTGTCTCTACCAATCAAGGTGTCTTCACATCACATTGTTCTTAAGAGTACAATTCACCATAGTGATACATGTTAAATCCTGAACTAGCAGTAAGAACCAAGATTCTCAATGTGCAAATGGACACTCGATCTGAAACTGATTCAATGCAATGTCAAATTTGTCTCTACCAATCAAGGTGTCTTCACAGCACAAGGTTCTTAGGAGTACAATTGACCATAGTGATACATGTTAAATGCTGAACTAGCAGTGAGAACCAAGATTCTGTATATGCAAATGGACAAACTTTCTAAATCTGATTCAATGCAATATCAAATTTGTGTCTACCAATCAAGGTATCTTCACATCACATTGTTCTTAAGAGTACAATTCACAATAGTGATACATGTTAAATCCTGAACTCGCAGTAAGAACCAAGATTCTGTATCTGCAAATGGACGCTTTATCTGAAACTGATTCAATGCAATGTCAAATTTGTCTCTACCAATGAAGGTGTCGTCACAGCACAAGGTTCTTAGGAGTACAATTTACCATATTGTACTTGTTAAATGCTGAACTAGCAGTAAGAACCAAGATTCTCTATGTGCAAATGGACACACTTTCTGAACCTGATTCAATGCAATGTCAAATTTGTCTCTACCAATCAAGGTGTCTTCACAGCACAATGTTCTTAGGAGTACAGTGCACAATAGTGATACATGTTAAATGCTGAACTAGTAGTACGAACCAAGATTCTCAATGTGCAAATGGACACTCTATCTGAAACTGATTCAATGCAATGCACAATAGTGATACATGTTAAATGCTGAACTAGCAGTGAGAACCAAGATTCTGTATGTGCAAATGGACATACTTTCTGAAACTGATTCAATGCAATGTCAAATTTGTCTCTACCAATCAAGGTGTCTTCACAGCACAAGGTTCTTAGGAGTACAATTGACCATAGTGATACATGTTAAATGCTGAACTAGTAGTAAGAACCAAGATTCTCAATGTGCAAATGGACACTCTATCTGAAACTGTTTCCATGCAATATCAAATTTGTCTCTTCCAATCAAGGTGTCTTCACAGCACAAGGTTCTTAGGAGTACAATGCACAATAGTGATACGTGTTAAATGCTGAACTAGCAGTGAGAACCAAGATTCTGTATGTGCAAATGGACATACTTTCTGAAACTGATTCAATGCAGTATCAAATTTGTCTCTACCAATCAAGGTGTCTTCACATCACATTGTCCTTAAGAGTACAATTCACCATAGTGATACATGTTAAATCCTGAACTAGCAGTGAGAGCCAAGATTCTCAATGTGCAAATGGACACTCTATCTGAAACTGATTCAATGCAATGTCAAATTTGTCTCTACCAATCAAGGTGTCGTCACAGCACAAGGTTCTTAGGAGTACAATGCACAATAGTGATACGTGTTAACTGCTGAACTAGCAGTTAGAACCAAGATTCTGTATGTGCAAATGGACATTCTTTCTGAAGCTGATTCAATGCAATATCAAATTTGTCTCTACCAATCAAGGTGTCTTCACAGCAAAAGGTTCTTAGGAGTACAATGCACAATAGTGATACATGTTAAATGCTGAACTAGCAGTGAGAACCAAGATTCTGTATGTGCAAATGGACATACTTTCTGAAACTGATTCAATGCAATGTCAAATTTGTCTCTACCAATCAAGGTGTCTTCACAGCACAAGGTTCTTAGGAGTACAATTCACCATAGTGATACATGTTAAATCCTGAACTAGCAGTAAGAACAAAGATTCTGTATGTGCAAATGGACACTCTATCTGAAACTGATTCAATGCAATGTCAAATTTGTATCTACCAATCAAGGTGTCTTCACAGCATAAGGTTCTTAGGAGTACAATTCACCATAGTTATACATGTTAAATGCTGAACTACAAGTAAGAACCAAGATTCTCAATGTGCAAATGGACACTCTATCTGAAACTGATTCAATGCAATGTCAAATTTGTCTCTACCAATCAAGGTGTCTTCACAGCACAAGGTTCTTAGGAGTACAATGCACAATAGTGATACGTGCTAAATGCTGAACTAGCAGTGAGAACCAAGATTCTGTATGTGCAAATGGACATACTTTCTGAAACTGATTCAATGCAGTATCAAATTTGTCTCTACCAATCAAGGTGTCTTCACATCACATTGTTCTTAAGAGTACAATTCACCATAGTGATACATGTTAAATCCTGAACTAGCAGTAAGAACAAAGATTCTGTATTTGCAAATGGACACTCTATCTGAAACTGATTCAATGCAATGTCAAATTTGTATCTACCAATCAAGGTGTCTTCACAGCATAAGGTTCTTAGGAGTACAATTCACCATAGTGATACATGTTAAATGCTGAACTAGCAGTAAGAACCAAGATTCTCAATGTGCAAATGGACACTCTATCTGAAACTGATTCAATGCAATGTCAAATTTGTCTCTACCAATCAAGGTGTCTTCACAGCACAAGGTTCTTAGGAGTACAATGCACAATAGTGATACGTGTTAAATGCTGAACTAGCAGTGAGAACCAAGATTCTGTATGTGCAAATGGACACACTTTCTGAAACTGATTCAATGCAATATCAAATTTGTCTCTACCAATCAAGGTGTCTTCATAGCACAAGGTTCTTAGGAGTACAATGCACAATAGTGATACATGTTAAATGCTGAACTAGCAGTGAGAACCAAGATTCTGTATGTGCAAATGGACATACTTTCTGAAACTGATTCAATGCAATATCAAATTTGTCTCTACCAATCAAGGTGTCTTCATAGCACAAGGTTCTTAGGAGTACAATGCACAATAGTGATACATGTTAAAAGCTGAACTAGCAGTGAGAACCAAGATTCTGTATGTGCAAATGGACAAACTTTCTGAACCTGATTCAATGCAATATCAAATTTGTCTCTACCAATCAAGGTGTCTTCACATCACAATGTTCTTAAGAGTACAATTCACAATAGTGATACATGTTAAATCCTGAACTCGCAGTAAGAACCAAGATTCTGTATGTGCAAATGGACGCTCTATCTGAAACTGATTCAATGCAATGTCAAATTTGTCTCTACCAATCAAGGTGTCTTCACAGCACAAGGTTCTTAGGAGTACAATGCACAATAGTGATACGTGTTAAATGCTGAACTAGCAGTGAGAACCAAGATTCTGTATGTGGAAATGGACATTCTTTCTGAAGCTGATTCAATGCAATATCAAATTTGTCTCTACCAATCAAGGTGTCTTCACAGCAAAAGGTTCTTAGGAGTACAATGCACAATAGTGATACATGTTAAATGCTGAACTAGCAGTGAGAACCAAGATTCTGTATGTGCAAATGGACATACTTTCTGAAACTGATTCAATGCAATATCACATTTCTCTCTACCAATCAAGGTGTCTTCACATCACATTGTTCTTAAGAGTACAATTCACCATAGTGATACATGTTAAATGCTGAACTAGTAGTAAGAACCAAGATTCTCAATGTGCAAATGGACACTCTATCTGAAACTGATTCAATGCAATGTCAAATTTGTCTCTACCATTCAAGGTGTCTTCACAGCACAAGGTTCTTAGGAGTACAATTGACCATAGTGATACATGTTAAATGCTGAACTAGTAGTAAGAACCAAGATTCTCAATGTGGAAATGGACACTCGATCTGAAACTGATTCAATGCAATGTCAAATTTGTCTCTACCAATCAAGGTGTCTTCACAGCACAAGGTTCTTAGGAGTACAATTGACCATAGTGATACATGTTAAATGCTGAACTAGTAGTAAGAACCAAGATTCTCAATGTGCAAATGGACACTCTATCTGAAACTGATTCAATGCAATGTCAAATTTGTCTCTACCAATCAAGGTGTCTTCACATCACAAGGTTCTTAGGAGTACAATGCACAATAGTGATACATGTTAAATGCTGAACTAGCAGTGAGAAACAAGATTCTCAATGTGCAAATGGACACTCTATCTGAAACTGATTCAATGCAATGTCAAATTTGTCTCTACCAATCAAGGTGTCTTCACATCACATTGTTCTTAAGAGTACAATTCACCATAGTGATACATGTTAAATCCTGAACTAGCAGTAAGAACAAAGATTCTGTATTTGCAAATGGACACTCTATCTGAAACTGATTCAATGCAATGTCAAATTTGTATCTACCAATCAAGGTGTCTTCACAGCATAAGGTTCTTAGGAGTACAATTCACCATAGTGATACATGTTAAATGCTGAACTAGCAGTAAGAACCAAGATTCTCAATGTGCAAATGGACACTCTATCTGAAACTGATTCAATGCAATGTCAAATTTGTCTCTACCAATCAAGGTGTCTTCACAGCACAAGGTTCTTAGGAGTACAATGCACAATAGTGATACATGTTAAATGCTGAACTAGCAGTCAGAACCAAGATTCTGTATTTGCAAATGGACGCTCTATCTGAAACTGATTCAATGCAATGTCAAATTTGTCTCTACCAATCAAGGTGTCTTCACAGCACAAGGTTCTTAGGAGTACAATGCACAATAGTGATACGTGTTAAATGCTGAACTAGCAGTGAGAACCAAGATTCTGTATGTGCAAATGGACATACTTTCTGAAACTGATTCAATGCAATATCAAATTTGTCTCTACCAATCAAGGTGTCTTCACATCACATTGTTCTTAAGAGTACAATTCACCATAGTGATACATGTTAAATCCTGAACTAGCAGTAAGAACAAAGATTCTGTATGTGCAAATGGACACTCTATCTGAAACTGATTCAATGCAATGTCAAATTTGTATCTACCAATCAAGGTGTCTTCACAGCATAAGGTTCTTAGGAGTACAATTCACCATAGTGATACATGTTAAATGCTGAACTAGCAGTAAGAACCAAGATTCTCAATGTGCAAATGGACACTCTATCTGAAACTGATGCAATGCAATGTCAAATTTGTCTCTACCAATCAAGGTGTCTTCACAGCACAAGGTTCTTAGGAGTACAATGCACAATAGTGATACGTGTTAAATGCTGAACTAGCAGTGAAAACCAAGATTCTGTATGTGCAAATGGACAAACTTTCTGAAACTGAATCAATGCAATATCAAATTTGTCTCTACCAATCAAGGTATCTTCACATCACATTGTTCTTAAGAGTACAATTCACAATAGTGATACTTGTTAAATGCTGAACTAGCAGTAAGAACCAAGATTCTCTATGTGGAAATGGACACACTTTCTGAACCTGATTCAATGCAATGTCAAATTTGTCTCTACCAATCAAGGTGTCATCACAGCACAATGTTCTTAGGAGTACAATTGACCATAGTGATACATGTTAAATGCTGAACTAGTAGTAAGAACCAAGATTCTCAATGTGCAAATGGACACTCTATCTGAAACTGATTCAATGCAATGTCAAATTTGTCTCTACCAATCAAGGTGTCTTCACATCACAAGGTTCTTAGGAGTACAATGCACAATAGTGATACATGTTAAATGCTGAACTAGCAGTGAGAACCAAGATTCTGTATGTGCAAATGGACATACTTTCTGAAACTGATTCAATGCAATATCAAACTTGTCTCTACCAATCAAGGTGTCTTCACAGCACAAGGTTCTTAGGAGTACAATGCACAATAGTGATACATGTTAAATGCTGAACTAGCAGTGAGATCCAAGATTCTGTATGTGTAAATTGACAAACTCTCTGAAACTGATTCAATGCAATATCAAATTTGTCTCTACCAATCAAGGTGTCTTCACATCACATGGTTCTTAAGAGTACAATTCACAATAGGATACATGTTAAATCCTGAACTCGCAGTAAGAACCAAGATTCTGTATGTGCAAATGGACGCTCTATCTGAAACTGATTCAATGCAATGTCAAATTTGTCTCTACCAATCAAGGTGTCTTCACAGCACAAGGATCTTAGGAGTACAATGCACAATAGTGATACGTGTTAAATGCTGAACTAGCAGTGAGAACCAAGATTCTGTATGTGCAAATGGACATTCTTTCTGAAGCTGATTCAATGCAATATCAAATTTGTCTCTACCAATCAAGGTGTCTTCACAGCAAAAGGTTCTTAGGAGTACAATGCACAATAGTGATACATGTTAAATGCTGAACTAGCAGTGAGAACCAAGATTCTGTATGTGCAAATGGACATACTTTCTGAAACTGATTCAATGCAATGTCAAATTTGTCTCTACCAATCAAGGTGTCTTCACAGCACAAGGTTCTTAGGAGTACAATGCACAATAGTGATACATGTTAAATGCTGAACTAGCAGTGAGAACCAAGATGCTGTATGTGCAAATGGACATACTTTCTGAAACTGATTCAATGCAATATCAAATTTGTCTCTACCGATCAAGGTGTCTTCAAAGCACAAGGTTCTTAGGAGTACAATGCACAATAGTGATACATGTTAAATGCTGAACTAGCAGTGAGAACCAAGATTCTGTATGTGCAAATGGACAAACTTTCTGAAACTGATTCAATGCAATATCAAATTTGTCTCTACCAATCAAGGTATCTTCACATCACATTGTTCTTAAGAGTACAATTCACAATAGTGATACTTGTTAAATGCTGAACTAGCAGTAAGAACCAAGATTCTCTATGTGCAAATGGACACACTTTCTGAACCTGATTCAATGCAATGTCAAATTTGTCTCTACCAATCAAGGTGTCTTCACAGCACAATGTTCTTAGGAGTACAATTGACCATAGTGATACATGTTAAATGCTGAACTAGTAGTAAGAACCAAGATTCTCAATGTGCAAATGGACACTCTATCTGAAACTGATTCAATGCAATGTCAAATTTGTCTCTACCAATCAAGGTGTCTTCACAGCACAAGGTTCTTAGGAGTACAATTGACCATGGTGATACATGTTAAATGCTGAACTAGTAGTAAGAACCAAGATTCTCAATGTGCAAATGGACACTCTATCTGAAACTGATTCAATGCAATGTCAAATTTGTCTCTACCAATCAAGGTGTCTTCACAGCACAAGGTTCTTAGGAGTACAATGCACAATAGTGATACATGTTAAATGCTGAACAAGCAGTAAGAACCAAGATTCTCAATGTGCAAATGGACACTCTATCTGAAACTGATTCAATGCAATGTCAAATTTGTCTCTACCAATCAAGGTGTCTTCACAGCACAAGGTTCTTAGGAGTACAATGCACAATAGTGATACATGTTAAATGCTGAACTAGCAGTCAGAACCAAGATTCTGTATTTGCAAATGGACGCTCTATCTGAAACTGATTCAATGCAATGTCAAATTTGTCTCTACCAATCAAGGTGTCTTCACAGCACAAGGTTCTTAGGAGTACAATGCACAATAGTGATACGTGTTAAATGCTGAACTAGCAGTGAGAACCAAGATTCTGTATGTGCAAATGGACATACTTTCTGAAACTGATTCAATGCAATATCAAATTTGTCTCTACCAATCAAGGTGTCTTCACATCACATTGTTCTTAAGAGTACAATTCACCAAAGTGATACATGTTAAATCCTGAACTAGCAGTAAGAACAAAGATTCTGTATGTGCAAATGGACACTCTATCTGAAACTGATGCAATGCAATGTCAAATTTGTCTCTACCAATCAAGGTGTCTTCACAGCACAAGGTTCTTAGGAGTACAATGCACAATAGTGATACGTGTTAAATGCTGAACTAGCAGTGAAAACCAAGATTCTGTATGTGCAAATGGACAAACTTTCTGAAACTGAATCAATGCAATATCAAATTTGTCTCTACCAATCAAGGTATCTTCACATCACATTGTTCTTAAGAGTACAATTCACAATAGTGATACTTGTTAAATGCTGAACTAGCAGTAAGAACCAAGATTCTCTATGTGGAAATGGACACACTTTCTGAACCTGATTCAATGCAATGTCAAATTTGTCTCTACCAATCAAGGTGTCATCACAGCACAATGTTCTTAGGAGTACAATTGACCATAGTGATACATGTTAAATGCTGAACTAGTAGTAAGAACCAAGATTCTCAATGTGCAAATGGACACTCTATCTGAAACTGATTCAATGCAATGTCAAATTTGTCTCTACCAATCAAGGTGTCTTCACATCACAAGGTTCTTAGGAGTACAATGCACAATAGTGATACATGTTAAATGCTGAACTAGCAGTGAGAACCAAGATTCTGTATGTGCAAATGGACATACTTTCTGAAACTGATTCAATGCAATATCAAACTTGTCTCTACCAATCAAGGTGTCTTCACAGCACAAGGTTCTTAGGAGTACAATGCACAATAGTGATACATGTTAAATGCTGAACTAGCAGTGAGATCCAAGATTCTGTATGTGTAAATTGACAAACTCTCTGAAACTGATTCAATGCAATATCAAATTTGTCTCTACCAATCAAGGTGTCTTCACATCACATGGTTCTTAAGAGTACAATTCACAATAGGATACATGTTAAATCCTGAACTCGCAGTAAGAACCAAGATTCTGTATGTGCAAATGGACGCTCTATCTGAAACTGATTCAATGCAATGTCAAATTTGTCTCTACCAATCAAGGTGTCTTCACAGCACAAGGATCTTAGGAGTACAATGCACAATAGTGATACGTGTTAAATGCTGAACTAGCAGTGAGAACCAAGATTCTGTATGTGCAAATGGACATACTTTCTGAAACTGATTCAATGCAATATCAAACTTGTCTCTACCAATCAAGGTGTCTTCACAGCACAAGGTTCTTAGGAGTACAATGCACAATAGTGATACATGTTAAATGCTGAACTAGCAGTCAGATCCAAGATTCTGTATGTGTAAATTGACAAACTCTCTGAAACTGATTCAATGCAATATCAAATTTGTCTCTACCAATCAAGGTGTCTTCACATCACATGGTTCTTAAGAGTACAATTCACAATAGGATACATGTTAAATCCTGAACTCGCAGTAAGAACCAAGATTCTGTATGTGCAAATGGACGCTCTATCTGAAACTGATTCAATGCAATGTCAAATTTGTCTCTACCAATCAAGGTGTCTTCACAGCACAAGGATCTTAGGAGTACAATGCACAATAGTGATACGTGTTAAATGCTGAACTAGCAGTGAGAACCAAGATTCTGTATGTGCAAATGGACATTCTTTCTGAAGCTGATTCAATGCAATATCAAATTTGTCTCTACCAATCAAGGTGTCTTCACAGCAAAAGGTTCTTAGGAGTACAATGCACAATAGTGATACATGTTAAATGCTGAACTAGCAGTGAGAACCAAGATTCTGTATGTGCAAATGGACATACTTTCTGAAACTGATTCAATGCAATGTCAAATTTGTCTCTACCAATCAAGGTGTCTTCACAGCACAAGGTTCTTAGGAGTACAATGCACAATAGTGATACATGTTAAATGCTGAGTGAGAACCAAGATTCTGTATGTGCAAATGGACAAACTTTCTGAAACTGATTCAATGCAATATCAAATTTGTCTCTACCAATCAAGGTATCTTCACATCACATTGTTCTTAAGAGTACAATTCACAATAGTGATACTTGTTAAATGCTGAACTAGCAGTAAGAACCAAGATTCTCTATGTGCAAATGGACACACTTTCTGAACCTGATTCAATGCAATGTCAAATTTGTCTCTACCAATCAAGGTGTCTTCACAGCACAATGTTCTTAGGAGTACAATTGACCATAGTGATACATGTTAAATGCTGAACTAGTAGTAAGAACCAAGATTCTCAATGTGCAAATGGACACTCTATCTGAAACTGATTCAATGCAATGTCAAATTTGTCTCTACCAATCAAGGTGTCTTCACAGCACAAGGTTCTTAGGAGTACAATTGACCATGGTGATACATGTTAAATGCTGAACTAGTAGTAAGAACCAAGATTCTCAATGTGCAAATGGACACTCTATCTGAAACTGATTCAATGCAATGTCAAATTTGTCTCTACCAATCAAGGTGTCTTCACAGCACAAGGTTCTTAGGAGTACAATGCACAATAGTGATACATGTTAAATGCTGAACAAGCAGTGAGAACCAAGATTCTGTATGTGCAAATGGACATACTTTCTCAAACTGATTCAATGCAATATCAAATTTGTCTCTACCAATCAAGGTGTCTTCATAGCACAAGGTTCTTAGGAGTACAATGCACAATAGTGATACATGTTAAAAGCTGAACTAGCAGTGAGAACCAAGATTCTGTATGTGCAAATGGACAAACTTTCTGAAACTGATTCAATGCAATATCAAATTTGTCTCTACCAATCAAGGTGTCTTCACAGCACAAGGTTCTTAGGAGTAAAATCCACAATATTGATACGTGTTAAATGCTGAACTAGCAGTGAGAACCAAGATTCTGTATGTTCAAATGGACATATTTTCTGAAACTGATTCAATGCAATGTCAAATTTGTCTCTACCAATCAAGGTGTCTTCACAGCACAAGGTTCTTAGGAGTACAATTGACCATAGTGATACATGTTAAATGCTGAACTAGTAGTAAGAACCAAAATTCTCAATGTGCAAATGGACACTCTATCTGAAACTGATTCAATGCAATGTCAAATTTGTCTCTACCAATCAAGGTGTCTTCACAGCACAACGTTCTTAGGAGTACAATGCACAATAGTGATACATGTTAAATGCTGAACTAGCAGTGAGAACCAAGATTCTGTATGTGCAAATGGACATACTTTCTGAAACTGATTCAATGCAATGTCAAATTTGTCTCTACCAATCAAGGTGTCTTCACAGCACAAGGTTCTTAGGAGTACAATGCACAATAGTGATACATGTTAAATGCTGAACTAGCAGTAAGAACCAAGATTCTGTATTTGCAAATGGACGCTCTATCTGAAACTGATTCAATGCAATGTCAAATTTGTCTCTACCAATCAAGGTGTCTTCACAGCACAAGGTTCTTAGGAGTACAATGCACAATAGTGATACTTGTTAAATGCTGAACTAGCAGTGAGAACCAAGATTCTGTATGTGCAAATGGACATACTTTCTGAAACTGATTCAATGCAATATCAAATTTGTATCTACCAATCAAGGTGTCTTCACAGCATAAGGTTCTTAGGAGTACAATTCACCATAGTGATACATGTTAAATGCTGAACTAGCAGTAAGAACCAAGATTCTCAATGTGCAAATGGACACTCTAACTGAAACTGATTCAATGCAATGTCAAATTTGTCTCTACCAATCAAGGTGTCTTCACAGCACAAGGTTCTTAGGAGTACAATGCACAATAGTGATACGTGTTAAATGCTGAACTAGCAGTGAGAACCAAGATTCTGTATGTGCAAATGGACATACTTTCTGAAACTGATTCAATGCAGTATCAAATTTGTCTCTACCAATCAAGGTGTCTTCACAGCAAAAGGTTCTTAGGAGTACAATGCACAATAGTGATACATGTTAAATGCTGAACTAGCAGTGAGAACCAAGATTCTGTATGTGCAAATGGACATACTTTCTGAAACTGATTCAATGCAATGTCAAATTTGTCTCTACCAATCAACGTGTCTTCACAGCACAAGGTTCTTAGGAGTACAATTGACCATAGTGATACATGTTAAATGCTGAACTAGTAGTAAGAACCAAGATTCTCAATGTGCAAATGGACACTCTATCTGAAACTGATTCAATGCAATGTCAAATTTGTCTCTACCAATCAAGGTGTCTTCATAGCACAAGGATCTTAGGAGTACAATGCACAATAGTGATACATGTTAAAAGCTGAACTAGCAGTGAGAACCAAGATTCTGTATGTGCAAATGGACAAACTTTCTGAAACTGATTCAATGCAATATCAAATTTGTCTCTACCAATCAAGGTGTCTTCACATCACATTGTTCTTAAGAGTACAATTCACCATAGTGATACATGTTAAATGCTGAACTAGTAGTAAGAACCAAGATTCTCAATGTGCAAATGGACACTCTATCTGAAACTGATTCAATGCAATGTCAAATTTGTCTCTACCATTCAAGGTGTCTTCACAGCACAAGGTTCTTAGGAGTACAATTGACCATAGTGATACATGTTAAATGCTGAACTAGTAGTAAGAACCAAGATTCTCAATGTGCAAATGGACACTCGATCTGAAACTGATTCAAAGCAATGTCAAATTTGTCTCTACCAATCAAGGTGTCTTCACAGCACAAGGTTCTTAGGAGTACAATTGACCATAGTGATACATGTTAAATGCTGAACTAGTAGTAAGAACCAAGATTCTCAATGTGCAAATGGACACTCTATCTGAAACTGATTCAATGCAATGTCAAATTTGTCTCTACCAATCAAGGTGTCTTCACATCACAAGGTTCTTAGGAGTACAATGCACAATAGTGATACATGTTAAATGATGAACTAGCAGTGAGAAACAAGATTCTCAATGTGCAAATGGACACTCTATCTGAAACTGATTCAATGCAATGTCAAATTTGTCTCTACCAATCAAGGTGTCTTCACATCACATTGTTCTTAAGAGTACAATTCACCATAGTGATACATGTTAAATCCTGAACTAGCAGTAAGAACAAAGATTCTGTATTTGCAAATGGACACTCTATCTGAAACTGATTCAATGCAATGTCAAATTTGTATCTACCAATCAAGGTGTCTTCACAGCATAAGGTTCTTAGGAGTACAATTCACCATAGTGATACATGTTAAATGCTGAACTAGCAGTAAGAACCAAGATTCTCAATGTGCAAATGGACACTCTATCTGAAACTGATTCAATGCAATGTCAAATTTGTCTCTACCAATCAAGGTGTCTTCACAGCACAAGGTTCTTAGGAGTACAATGCACAATAGTGATACATGTTAAATGCTGAACTAGCAGTAAGAACCAAGATTCTGTATTTGCAAATGGACGCTCCATCTGAAACTGATTCAATGCAATGTCAAATTTGTCTCTACCAATCAAGGTGTCTTCACAGCACAAGGTTCTTAGGAGTACAATGCACAATAGTGATACGTGTTAAATGCTGAACTAGCAGTGAGAACCAAGATTCTGTATGTTCAAATGGACATACTTTCTGAAACTGATTCAATGCAATGTCAAATTTGTCTCTACCAATCAAGGTGTCTTCACAGCAGAAGGTTCTTAGGAGTACAATTGACAATAGTGATACATGTTAAATGCTGAACTAGTTGTAAGAACCAAGATTCTCAATGTGCAAATGGACACTCTATCTGAAACTGATTCAATGCAATGTCAAATTTGTCTCTACCAATCAAGGTGTCTTCACAGCACAACGTTCTTAGGAGTACAATGCACAATAGTGATACATGTTAAATGCTGAACTAGCAGTGAGAACCAAGATTCTGTATGTGCAAATGGACATACTTTCTGAAACTGATTCAATGCAATATCAAATTTCTCTCTATCAATCAAGGTGTCTTCACATCACATTGTTCTGAAGAGTACAATTCACAATAGTGATACATGTTAAATGCTGAACTAGCAGAAAGAACCAAGATTCTGTATGTGCAAATGGACATACTTTCTGAAACTGATTCAATGCAATGTCAAATTTGTCTCTACCAATCAAGGTGTCTTCACATCACATTGTTCTTAAGAGTACAATTCACTATAGTGATACATGTTAAATCCTGAACTAGCAGTAAGAACAAAGATTCTGTATGTGCAAATGGACACTCTATCTGAAACTGATTCAATGCAATGTCAAATTTGTATCTACCAATCAAGGTGTCTTCACAGCACAAGGTTCTTAGGAGTACCATTCACCATAGTGATACATGTTAAATGCTGAACTAGCAGTAAGAACCAAGATTCTCAATGTGCAAATGGACACTCTATCTGAAACTGGTTCAATGCAATGTCAAATTTGTCTCTACAAATCAAGGTGTCTTCACAGCACAAGGTTCTTAGGAGTACAATGCAAAATAGTGATACATGTTAAATGCTGAACTAGCAGTGAGAACCAAGATTCTGTATGTGCAAATGGACATACTTTCTGAAACTGATTCAATGCAGTATCAAATTTGTCTCTACCAATCAAGGTGTCTTCACATCACATTGTCCTTAAGAGTACAATTCACCATAGTGATACATGTTAAATCCTGAACTCGCAGTAAGAACCAAGATTCTGTATGTGCAAATGGACACTCTATCTGAAACTGATTCAATGCAATGTCAAATTTGTATCTACCAATCAAGGTGTCTTCATAGCACAAGGTTCTTAGGAGTACAATTTGCCATATTGATACAGGTTAAATGCTGAACTAGCAGTGAGAACCAAGATTCTCTATGTGCAAATGGACACACTTTCTGAACCTGATTCATTGCAATGTCAAATTTGTCTCTACCAATCAAGGTGTCTTCACAGCACAAGGTTCTTAGGAGTACAATGCAAAATAGTGATACATGTTAAATGCTGAACTAGCAGTGAGAACCAAGATTCTGTATGTGCAAATGGACATACTTTCTGAAACTGATTCAATGCAGTATCAAATTTGTCTCTACCAATCAAGGTGTCTTCACATCACATTGTCCTTAAGAGTACAATTCACCATAGTGATACATGTTAAATCCTGAACTCGCAGAAAGAACCAAGATTCTGTATGTGCAAATGGACACTCTATCTGAAACTGATTCAATGCAATGTCAAATTTGTATCTACCAATCAAGGTGTCTTCACAGCACAAGGTTCTTAGGAGTACAATTGAGCATAGTGATACATGTTAAATGCTGAACTAGTAGTAAGAACCAAGATTCTCAATGTGCAAATGGACACTCTATCTGAAACTGATTCAATGCAATGTCAAATTTGTCTCTACCAATCAAGGTGTCTTCACAGCACAACGTTCTTAGGAGTACAATGCACAATAGTGATACATGTTAAATGCTGAACTAGCAGTGAAAACCAAGATTGTGTATGTGCAAATGGACATACTTTCTGAAACTGATTCAATGCAATATCAAATTTGTCTCTACCTATCAAGGTGTCTTCACAGCACAAGGTTCTTAGGAGTACAATGCACAATAGAGATACATGTTAAATGCTGAACTAGCAGTAAGAACCAAGATTCTGTATGTGCAAATGGACGCTCTATCTGAAACTGATTCAATGCAATGTCAAATTCGTCTCTACCAATCAATGTGTCTTCACAGCACAAGGTTCTTAGGAGTACAATTGACCATAGTGATACATGTTAAATGCTGAACTAGTAGTAAGAACCAAGATTCTCAATGTGCAAATGGACACTCTATCTGAAACTGATTCAATGCAATGTCAAATTTGTCTCTACCAATCAAGGTGTCTTCACAGCACAAGGTTCTTAGGAGTACAATGCAAAATAGTGATACATGTTAAATGCTGAACTAGCAGTGAGAACCAAGATTCTGTATGTGCAAATGGACATACTTTCTGAAACTGATTCAATGCAATATCAAATTTGTCTCTACCAATCAAGGTGTCTTCATAGCACAAGGTTCTTAGGAGTACAATGCACAATAGTGATACATGGACAAACTTTCTGAAACTGATTCAATGCAATATCAAATTTCTCTCTACCAATCAAGGTGTCTTCACATCACATTGTTCTTAAGAGTACAATTCACAATAATGATACATGTTAAATCCTGAACTCGCAGGAAGAACCAAGATTCTGTATTTGCAAATGGACGCTCTATCTGAAACTGATTCAATGCAATGTCAAATTTGTCTCTACCAATCAAGGTGTCTTCACAGCACAAGGTTCTTAGGAGTACAATGCACAATAGTGATACGTGTTAAATGCTGAACTAGCAGTGAGAACCAAGATTCTGTATGTGCAAATGGACATACTTTCTGAAACTGATTCAATGCAATATCAAATTTGTCTCTACCAATCAAGGTGTCTTCACATCACATTGTTCTTAAGAGTACAATTCACCATAGTGATACATGTTAAATCCTGAACTAGCAGTAAGAACAAAGATTCTGTATTTGCAAATGGACACTCTATCTGAAACTGATTCAATGCAATGTCAAATTTGTATCTACCAATCAAGGTGTCTTCACAGCATAAGGTTCTTAGGAGTACAATTCACCATAGTGATACATGTTAAATGCTGAACTAGCAGTAAGAACCAAGATTCTCAATGTGCAAATGGACACTCTATCTGAAACTGATTCAATGCAATGTCAAATTTGTCTCTACCAATCAAGGTGTCTTCACAGCACAAGGTTCTTAGGAGTACAATGCACAATAGTGATACATGTTAAATGCTGAACTAGCAGTCAGAACCAAGATTCTGTATTTGCAAATGGACGCTCTATCTGAAACTGATTCAATGCAATGTCAAATTTGTCTCTACCAATCAAGGTGTCTTCACAGCACAAGGTTCTTAGGAGTACAATGCACAATAGTGATACATGTTAAATGCTGAACTAGCAGTGAGAACCAACATTCTGTATGTGCAAATGGACATACTTTCTGAAACTGATTCAATGCAATGTCAAATTTGTCTCTACCAATCAAGGTGTCTTCACAGCACAAGGTTCTTAGGAGTACAATTGACCATGGTGATACATGTTAAATGCTGAACTAGTAGTAAGAACCAAGATTCTCAATGTGCAAATGGACACTCTATCTGAAACTGATTCAATGCAATGTCAAATTTGTCTCTACCAATCAAGGTGTCTTCACAGCACAAGGTTCTTAGGAGTAAAATGCACAATAGTGATACATGTTAAAAGCTGAACTAGCAGTGAGAACCAAGATTCTGTATGTGCAAATGGACAAACTTTCTGAACCTGATTCAATGCAATATCAAATTTGTCTCTACCAATCAAGGTGTCTTCACATCACATTGTTCTTAAGAGTACAATTCACAATAGTGATGCATGTTAAATCCTGAACTCGCAGTAAGAACCAAGATTCTGTATGTGCAAATGGACGCTCTATCTGAAACTGATTCAATGCAATATCAAATTTGTCTCTACCAATCAAGGTGTCTTCACAGCAAAAGGTTCTTAGGAGTACAATGCACAATAGTGATACATGTTAAATGCTGAACTAGCAGTGAGAACCAAGATTCTGTATGTGCAAATGGACATACTTTCTGAAACTGATTCAATGCAATATCACATTTCTCTCTACCAATCAAGGTGTCTTCACATCACATTGTTCTTAAGAGTACAATTCACCATAGTGATACATGTTAAATGCTGAACTAGTAGTAAGAACCAAGATTCTCAATGTGCAAATGGACACTCTATCTGAAACTGATTCAATGCAATGTCAAATTTGTCTCTACCATTCAAGGTGTCTTCACAGCACAAGGTTCTTAGGAGTACAATTGACCATAGTGATACATGTTAAATGCTGAACTAGTAGCAAGAACCAAGATTCTCAATGTGCAAATGGACACTCGATCTGAAACTGATTCAATGCAATGTCAAATTTGTCTCTACCAATCAAGGTGTCTTCATAGCACCAGGTTCTTAGGAGTACAATTGACCATAGTGATACATGTTAAATGCTGAACTAGTAGTAAGAACCAAGATTCTCAATGTGCAAATGGACACTCTATCTGAAACTGATTCAATGCAATGTCAAATTTGTCTCTACCAATCAAGGTGTCTTCACATCACAAGGTTCTTAGGAGTACAATGCACAATAGTGATACATGTTAAATGCTGAACTAGCAGTGAGAAACAAGATTCTCAATGTGCAAATGGACACTCTATCTGAAACTGATTCAATGCAATGTCAAATTTGTCTCTACCAATCAAGGTGTCTTCACATCACATTGTTCTTAAGAGTACAATTCACCATAGTGATACATGTTAAATCCTGAACTAGCAGTAAGAACAAAGATTCTGTATTTGCAAATGGACACTCTATCTGAAACTGATTCAATGCAATGTCAAATTTGTATCTACCAATCAAGGTGTCTTCACAGCATAAGGTTCTTAGGAGTACAATTCACCACAGTGATACATGTTAAATGCTGAACTAGCAGTAAGAACCAAGATTCTCAATGTGCAAATGGACACTCTATCTGAAACTGATTCAATGCAATGTCAAATTTGTCTCTACCAATCAAGGTGTCTTCACAGCACAAGGTTCTTAGGAGTACAATGCACAATAGTGATACATGTTAAATGCTGAACTAGCAGTCAGAACCAAGATTCTGTATTTGCAAATGGACGCTCTATCTGAAACTGATTCAATGCAATGTCAAATTTGTCTCTACCAATCAAGGTGTCTTCACAGCACAAGGTTCTTAGGAGTACAATGCACAATAGTGATACGTGTTAAATGCTGAACTAGCAGCGAGAACCAAGATTCTGTATGTGCAAATGGACATACTTTCTGAAACTGATTCAATGCAATATCAAATTTGTCTCTACCAATCAAGGTGTCTTCACATCACATTGTTCTTAAGAGTACAATTCACAATAGGATACATGTTAAATCCTGAACTCGCAGTAAGAACCAAGATTCTGTATGTGCAAATGGACGCTCTATCTGAAACAGATTCAATGCAATGTCAAATTTGTCTCTACCAATCAAGGTGTCTTCACAGCAGAAGGTTCTTAGGAGTACAATGCACAATAGTGATACGTGTTAAATGCTGAACTAGCAGTGAGAACCAAGATTCTGTATTTGCAAATGGACGCTCTATCTGAAACTGATTCAATGCAATGTCAAATTTGTCTCTACCAATCAAGGTGTCTTCACAGCACAAGGTTCTTAGGAGTACAATGCACAATAGTGATACATGTTAAATGCTGAACTAGCAGTGAGAACCAACATTCTGTATGTGCAAATGGACATACTTTCTGAAACTGATTCAATGCAATGTCAAATTTGTCTCTACCAATCAAGGTGTCTTCACAGCACAAGGTTCTTAGGAGTACAATTGACCATGGTGATACATGTTAAATGCTGAACTAGTAGTAAGAACCAAGATTCTCAATGTGCAAATGGACACTCTATCTGAAACTGATTCAATGCAATGTCAAATTTGTCTCTACCAATCAAGGTGTCTTCACAGCACAAGGTTCTTAGGAGTACAATGCACAATAGTGATACATGTTAAAAGCTGAACTAGCAGTGAGAACAAAGATTCTGTATGTGCAAATGGACAAACTTTCTGAACCTGATTCAATGCAATATCAAATTTGTCTCTACCAATCAAGGTGTCTTCACATCACATTGTTCTTAAGAGTACAATTCACAATAGTGATGCATGTTAAATCCTGAACTCGCAGTAAGAACCAAGATTCTGTATGTGCAAATGGACGCTCTATCTGAAACTGATTCAATGCAATGTCAAATTTGTCTCTACCAATCAAGGTGTCTTCACAGCACAAGGTTCTTAGGAGTACAATGCACAATAGTGATACGTGTTAAATGCTGAACTAGCAGTGAGAACCAAGATTCTGTATGTGGAAATGGACATTCTTTCTGAAGCTGATTCAATGCAATATCAAATTTGTCTCTACCAATCAAGGTGTCTTCACAGCAAAAGGTTCTTAGGAGTACAATGCACAATAGTGATACATGTTAAATGCTGAACTAGCAGTGAGAACCAAGATTCTGTATGTGCAAATGGACATACTTTCTGAAACTGATTCAATGCAATATCACATTTCTCTCTACCAATCAAGGTGTCTTCACATCACATTGTTCTTAAGAGTACAATTCACCATAGTGATACATGTTAAATGCTGAACTAGTAGTAAGAACCAAGATTCTCAATGTGCAAATGGACACTCTATCTGAAACTGATTCAATGCAATGTCAAATTTGTCTCTACCATTCAAGGTGTCTTCACAGCACAAGGTTCTTAGGAGTACAATTGACCATAGTGATACACGTTAAATGCTGAACTAGTAGCAAGAACCAAGATTCTCAATGTGCAAATGGACACTCGATCTGAAACTGATTCAATGCAATGTCAAATTTGTCTCTACCAATCAAGGTGTCTTCATAGCACAAGGTTCTTAGGAGTACAATTGACCATAGTGATACATGTTAAATGCTGAACTAGTAGTAAGAACCAAGATTCTCAATGTGCAAATGGACACTCTATCTGAAACTGATTCAATGCAATGTCAAATTTGTCTCTACCAATCAAGGTGTCTTCACATCACAAGGTTCTTAGGAGTACAATGCACAATAGTGATACATGTTAAATGCTGAACTAGCAGTGAGAAACAAGATTCTCAATGTGCAAATGGACACTCTATCTGAAACTGATTCAATGCAATGTCAAATTTGTCTCTACCAATCAAGGTGTCTTCACATCACATTGTTCTTAAGAGTACAATTCACCATAGTGATACATGTTAAATCCTGAACTAGCAGTAAGAACAAAGATTCTGTATTTGCAAATGGACACTCTATCTGAAACTGATTCAATGCAATGTCAAATTTGTATCTACCAATCAAGGTGTCTTCACAGCATAAGGTTCTTAGGAGTACAATTCACCATAGTGATACATGTTAAATGCTGAACTAGCAGTAAGAACCAAGATTCTCAATGTGCAAATGGACACTCTATCTGAAACTGATTCAATGCAATGTCAAATTTGTCTCTACCAATCAAGGTGTCTTCACAGCACAAGGTTCTTAGGAGTACAATGCACAATAGTGATACATGTTAAATGCTGAACTAGCAGTCAGAACCAAGATTCTGTATTTGCAAATGGACGCTCTATCTGAAACTGATTCAATGCAATGTCAAATTTGTCTCTACCAATCAAGGTGTCTTCACAGCACAAGGTTCTTAGGAGTACAATGCACAATAGTGATACGTGTTAAATGCTGAACTAGCAGCGAGAACCAAGATTCTGTATGTGCAAATGGACATACTTTCTGAAACTGATTCAATGCAATATCAAATTTGTCTCTACCAATCAAGGTGTCTTCACATCACATTGTTCTTAAGAGTACAATTCACAATAGGATACATGTTAAATCCTGAACTCGCAGTAAGAACCAAGATTCTGTATGTGCAAATGGACGCTCTATCTGAAACAGATTCAATGCAATGTCAAATTTGTCTCTACCAATCAAGGTGTCTTCACAGCAGAAGGTTCTTAGGAGTACAATGCACAATAGTGATACGTGTTAAATGCTGAACTAGCAGTGAGAACCAAGATTCTGTATGTGCAAATGGACATTCTTTCTGAAGCTGATTCAATGCAATATCAAATTTGTCTCTACCAATCAAGGTGTCTTCACAGCAAAAGGTTCTTAGGAGTACAATGCACAATAGTGATACATGTTAAATGCTGAACTAGCAGTGAGAACCAACATTCTGTATGTGCAAATGGACATACTTTCTGAAACTGATTCAATGCAATGTCAAATTTGTCTCTACCAATCAAGGTATCTTCACAGCACAAGGTTCTTAGGAGTACAATTGACCATGGTGATACATGTTAAATGCTGAACTAGTAGTAAGAACCAAGATTCTCAATGTGCAAATGGACACTCTATCTGAAACTGATTCAATGCAATGTCAAATTTGTCTCTACCAATCAAGGTGTCTTCACAGCACAAGGTTCTTAGGAGTACAATGCACAATAGTGATACATGTTAAATGCTGAACTAGCAGTAAGAACCAAGATTCTGTATTTGCAAATGGACGCTCTATCTGAAATTGATTCAATGCAATGTCAAATTTGTCTCTACCAATCAAGGTGTCTTCACAGCACAAGGTTCTTAGGAGTACAATGCACAATAGTGATACGTGTTAAATGCTGAACTAGCAGTGAGAACCAAGATTCTGTATGTGCAAATGGACATACTTTCTGAAACTGATTCAATGCAATATCAAATTTGTCTCTACCAATCAAGGTGTCTTCACATCACATTGTTCTTAAGAGTACAATTCACCATAGTGATACATGTTAAATCCTGAACTAGCAGTAAGAACAAAGATTCTGTATGTGCAAATGGACACTCTATCTGAAACTGATTCAATACAATGTCAAATTTGTATCTACCAATCAAGGTGTATTCACAGCATAAGGTTCTTAGGAGTACAATTCACCATAGTGATACATGTTAAATGCTGAACTAGCAGTAAGAACCAAGATTCTCAATGTGCAAATGGACACTCTATCTGAAACTGATTCAATGCAATGTCAAATTTGTCTCTACCAATCAAGGTGTCTTCACAGCACAATGTTCTTAGGAGTACAATTGACCATAGTGATACATGTTAAATGCTGAACTAGTAGTAAGTACCAAGATTCTCAATGTGCAAATGGACACTCTATCTGAAACTGATTCAATGCAATGTCAAATTTGTCTCTACCAATCAAGGTGTCTTCACATCACAAGGTTCTTAGGAGTACAATGCACAATAGTGATACATGTTAAATGCTGAACTAGCAGTGAGAACCAAGATTCTGTATGTGCAAATGGACATACTTTCTGAAACTGATTCAATGCAATATCAAACTTGTCTCTACCAATCAAGGTGTCTTCATAGCACAAGGTTCTTAGGAGTACAATGCACAATAGTGATACATGTTAAATGCTGAACTAGCAGTGAGAACCAAGATTCTGTATGTGTAAATTGACAAACTTTCTGAAACTGATTCAATGCAATATCAAATTTGTCTCTACCAATCAAGGTGTCTTCACATCACATGGTTCTTAAGAGTACAATTCACAATAGGATACATGTTAAATCCTGAACTCGCAGTAAGAACCAAGAATCTGTATGTGCAAATGGACGCTCTATCTGAAACTGATTCAATGCAATGTCAAATTTGTCTCTACCAATCAAGGTGTCTTCACAGCAGAAGGTTCTTAGGAGTACAATGCAGAATAGTGATACGTGTTAAATGCTGAACTAGCAGTGAGAACCAAGATTCTGTATGTGCAAATGGACATTCTTTCTGAAGCTGATTCAATGCAATATCAAATTTGTCTCTACCAATCAAGGTGTCTTCACAGCAAAAGGTTCTTAGGAGTACAATGCACAATAGTGATACATGTTAAATGCTGAACTAGCAGTGAGAACCAAGATTCTGTATGTGCAAATGGACATACTTTCTGAAACTTATTCAATGCAATGTCAAATTTGTCTCTACCAATCAAGGTGTCTTCACAGCACAAGGTTCTTAGGAGTACAATTGACCATGGTGATACATGTTGAATGCTGAACTAGTAGTAAGAACCAAGATTCTCAATGTGCAAATGGACACTCTATCTGAAACTGATTCAATGCAATGTCAAATTTGTCTCTACCAATCAAGGTGTCTTCACAGCACAAGGTTCTTAGGAGTACAATGCACAATAGTGATACATGTTAAATGCTGAACAAGCAGTGAGAACCAAGATTCTGTATGTGCAAATGGACATACTTTCTCAAACTGATTCAATGCAATATCAAATTTGTCTCTACCAATCACGGTGTCTTCATAGTACAAGGTTCTTAGGAGTACAATGCACAATAGTGATACATGTTAAAAGCTGAACTAGCAGTGAGAACCAAGATTCTGTATGTGCAAATGGACAAACTTTCTGAAACTGATTCAATGCAATATCAAATTTGTCTCTACCAATCAAGGTGTCTTCACATTACATTGTTCTGAAGAGTACAATTCACAATAGTGATACATGTTAAATCCTGAACTCGCAGTAAGAACCAAGATTCTGTATGTGCAAATGGACGCTGTATCTGAAACTGATTCAATGCAATGTCAAATTTGTCTCTACAAATCAAGGTGTCTTCACAGCACAAGGTTCTTAGGAGTAAAATCCACAATAGTGATACGTGTTAAATGCTGAACTAGCAGTGAGAACCAAGATTCTGTATGTTCAAATGGACATATTTTCTGAAACTGATTCAATGCAATGTCCAATTTGTCTCTACCAATCAAGGTGTCTTCACAGCACAAGGTTCTTAGGAGTACAATTGAGCATAGTGATACATGTTAAATGCTGAACTAGTAGTAAGAACCAAGATTCTCAATGTGCAAATGGACACTCTATCTGAAACTGATTCAATGCAATGTCAAATTTGTCTCTACCAATCAAGATGTCTTCACAGCACAACGTTCTTAGGAGTACAATGCACAATAGTGATGCATGTTAAATGCTGAACTAGCAGTGAGAACCAAGATTCTGTATGTGCAAATGGACATACTTTCTGAAACTGATTCAATGCAATGTCAAATTTGTCTCTACCAATCAAGGTGTCTTCACAGCACAAGGTTCTTAGGAGTACAATGCACAATAGTGATACATGTTAAATGCTGAACTAGCAGTAAGAACCAAGATTCTGTATTTGCAAATGGACGCTCTATCTGAAACTGATTCAATGCAATGTCAAATTTGTCTCTACCAATCAAGGTGTCTTCACAGCACAAGGTTCTTAGGAGTACAATGCACAATAGTGATACTTGTTAAATGCTGAACTAGCAGTGAGAACCAAGATTCTGTATGTGCAAATGGACATACTTTCTGAAACTGATTCAATGCAATATCAAATTTGTATCTACCAATCAAGGTGTCTTCACAGCATAAGGTTCTTAGGAGTACAATTCACCATAGTGATACATGTTAAATGCTGAACTAGCAGTAAGAACCAAGATTCTCAATGTGCAAATGGACACTCTAACTGAAACTGATTCAATGCAATGTCAAATTTTTCTCTACCAATCAAGGTGTCTTCACAGCACAAGGTTCTTAGGAGTACAATGCACAATAGTGATACGTGTTAAATGCTGAACTAGCAGTGAGAACCAAGATTCTGTATGTGCAAATGGACATACTTTCTGAAACTGATTCAATGCAGTATCAAATTTGTCTCTACCAATCAAGGTGTCTTCACATCACATTGTCCTTAAGAGTACAATTCACCATAGTGATACATGTTAAATGCTGAACTAGCAGTAAGAACCAAGATTCTCAATGTGCAAATGGACACTCTATCTGAAACTGATTCAATGCAATGTCAAATTTGTCTCTACCAATCAAGGTGTCTTCTCAGCACAAGGTTCTTAGGAGTACAATGCACAATAGTGATACGTGTTAAATGCTGAACTAGCAGTGAGAACCAAGATTCTGTATGTGCAAATGGACATTCTTTCTGAAGCTGATTCAATGCAATATCAAATTTGTCTCTACCAATCAAGGTGTCTTCACAGCAAAAGGTTCTTAGGAGTACAATGCACAATAGGGATACATGTTAAATGCTGAACTAGCAGTGAGAACCAAGATTCTGTATGTGCAAATGGACATACTTTCTGAAACTGATTCAATGCAATGTCAAATTTGTCTCTACCAATCAACGTGTCTTCACAGCACAAGGTTCTTAGGAGTACCATTGACCATAGTGATACATGTTAAATGCTGAACTAGTAGTAAGAACCAAGATTCTCAATGTGCAAATGGACACTCTATCTGAAACTGATTCAATGCAATGTCAAATTTGTCTCTACCAATCAAGGTGTCTTCACAGCACAAGGTTCTTAGGAGTACAATGCACAATAGTGATACATGTTAAATGCTGAACAAGCAGTGAGAACCAAGATTCTGTATGTGCAAATGGACATACTTTCTGAAACTGATTCAATGCAATATCAAATTTGTCTCTACCAATCAAGGTGTCTTCATAGCACAAGGTTCTTAGGAGTACAATGCACAATAGTGATACATGTTAAAAGCTGAACTAGCAGTGAGAACCAAGATTCTGTATGTGCAAATGGACAAACTTTCTGAAACTGATTCAATGCAATATCAAATTTGTCTCTACCAATCAAGGTGTCTTCACATCAGATTGTTCTTAAGAGTACAATTCACAATAGTGATACATGTTAAATCCTGAACTCGCAGTAAGAACCAAGATTCTGTATGTGCAAATGGACGCTCTATCTGAAACTGATTCAATGCAATGTCAAATTTGTCTCTACAAATCAAGGTGTCTTCACAGCACAAGGTTCTTAGGAGTACAATGCACAATAGTGATACATGTTAAATGCTGAACTAGCAGTAAGAACCAAGATTCTGTATTTGCAAATGGACGCTCTATCTGAAACTGATTCAATGCAATGTCAAATTTGTCTCTACCAATCAAGGTGTCTTCACAGCACAAGGTTCTTAGGAGTACAATGCACAATAGTGATACTTGTTAAATGCTGAACTAGCAGTGAGAACCAAGATTCTGTATGTGCAAATGGACATACTTTCTGAAACTGATTCAATGCAATATCAAATTTGTATCTACCAATCAAGGTGTCTTCACAGCATAAGGTTCTTAGGAGTACAATTCACCATAGTGATACATGTTAAATGCTGAACTAGCAGTAAGAACCAAGATTCTCAATGTGCAAATGGACACTCTAACTGAAACTGATTCAATGCAATGTCAAATTTTTCTCTACCAATCAAGGTGTCTTCACAGCACAAGGTTCTTAGGAGTACAATGCACAATAGTGATACGTGTTAAATGCTGAACTAGCAGTGAGAACCAAGATTCTGTATGTGCAAATGGACATACTTTCTGAAACTGATTCAATGCAGTATCAAATTTGTCTCTACCAATCAAGGTGTCTTCACATCACATTGTCCTTAAGAGTACAATTCACCATAGTGATACATGTTAAATGCTGAACTAGCAGTAAGAACCAAGATTCTCAATGTGCAAATGGACACTCTATCTGAAACTGATTCAATGCAATGTCAAATTTGTCTCTACCAATCAAGGTGTCTTCTCAGCACAAGGTTCTTAGGAGTACAATGCACAATAGTGATACGTGTTAAATGCTGAACTAGCAGTGAGAACCAAGATTCTGTATGTGCAAATGGACATTCTTTCTGAAGCTGATTCAATGCAATATCAAATTTGTCTCTACCAATCAAGGTGTCTTCACAGCAAAAGGTTCTTAGGAGTACAATGCACAATAGGGATACATGTTAAATGCTGAACTAGCAGTGAGAACCAAGATTCTGTATGTGCAAATGGACATACTTTCTGAAACTGATTCAATGCAATGTCAAATTTGTCTCTACCAATCAACGTGTCTTCACAGCACAAGGTTCTTAGGAGTACCATTGACCATAGTGATACATGTTAAATGCTGAACTAGTAGTAAGAACCAAGATTCTCAATGTGCAAATGGACACTCTATCTGAAACTGATTCAATGCAATGTCAAATTTGTCTCTACCAATCAAGGTGTCTTCACAGCACAAGGTTCTTAGGAGTACAATGCACAATAGTGATACATGTTAAATGCTGAACAAGCAGTGAGAACCAAGATTCTGTATGTGCAAATGGACATACTTTCTGAAACTGATTCAATGCAATATCAAATTTGTCTCTACCAATCAAGGTGTCTTCATAGCACAAGGTTCTTAGGAGTACAATGCACAATAGTGATACATGTTAAAAGCTGAACTAGCAGTGAGAACCAAGATTCTGTATGTGCAAATGGACAAACTTTCTGAAACTGATTCAATGCAATATCAAATTTGTCTCTACCAATCAAGGTGTCTTCACATCAGATTGTTCTTAAGAGTACAATTCACAATAGTGATACATGTTAAATCCTGAACTCGCAGTAAGAACCAAGATTCTGTATGTGCAAATGGACGCTCTATCTGAAACTGATTCAATGCAATGTCAAATTTGTCTCTACAAATCAAGGTGTCTTCACAGCACAAGGTTCTTAGGAGTACAATCCACAATAGTGATACGTGTTAAATGCTGAACTAGCAGTGAGAACCAAGATTCTTTATGTTCAAATGGACATATTTTCTGAAACTGATTCAATGCAATGTCAAATTTGTCTCTACCAATCAAGGTGTCTTCACAGCACAAGGTTCTTAGGAGTACAATTGAGCATAGTGATACCTGTTAAATGCTGAACTAGTAGTAAGAACCAAGATTCTTAATGTGCAAATGGACACTCTATCTGAAACTGATTCAATGCAATGTCAAATTTGTCTCTACCAATCAAGGTGTCTTCACAGCACAACGTTCTTAGGAGTACAATGCACAATAGTGATACATGTTAAATGCTGAACTAGCAGTGAGAACCAAGATTCTGTATGTGCAAATGGACATACTTTCTGAAACTGATTCAATGCAATATCAAATTTCTCTCTACCAATCAAGGTGTCTTCACATCACATTGTTCTGAAGAGTACAATTCACAATAGTGATACATGTTAAATGCTGAACTAGCAGTGAGAACCAAGATTCTGTATGTGCAAATGGACATCCTTTCTGAAACTGATTCAATGCAATGTCAAATTTGTCTCTACAAATCAAGGTGTCTTCACAGCACAAGGTTCTTAGGAGTAAAATCCACAATAGTGATACGTGTTAAATGCTGAACTAGCAGTGAGAACCAAGATTCTGTATGTTCAAATGGACATATTTTCTGAAACTGATTCAATGCAATGTCAAATTTGTCTCTACCAATCAAGGTGTCTTCACAGCACAAGGTTCTTAGGAGTACAATTGAGCATAGTGATACATGTTAAATGCTGAACTAGTAGTAAGAACCAAGATTCTCAATGTGCAAATGGACACTCTATCTGAAACTGATTCAATGCAATGTCAAATTTGTCTCTACCAATCAAGGTGTCTTCACAGCACAACGTTCTTAGGAGTACAATGCACAATAGTGATACATGTTAAATGCTGAACTAGCAGTGAGAACCAAGATTCTGTATGTGCAAATGGACATACTTTCTGAAACTGATTCAATGCAATATCAAATTTGTATCTACCAATCAAGGTGTCTTCACAGCATAAGGTTCTTAGGAGTACAATTCACCATAGTGATACATGTTAAATGCTGAACTAGCAGTAAGAACCAAGATTCTCAATGTGCAAATGGACACTCTAACTGAAACTGATTCAATGCAATGTCAAATTTTTCTCTACCAATCAAGGTGTCTTCACAGCACAAGGTTCTTAGGAGTACAATGCACAATAGTGATACGTGTTAAATGCTGAACTAGCAGTGAGAACCAAGATTCTGTATGTGCAAATGGACATACTTTCTGAAACTGATTCAATGCAGTATCAAATTTGTCTCTACCAATCAAGGTGTCTTCACATCACATTGTCCTTAAGAGTACAATTCACCATAGTGATACATGTTAAATGCTGAACTAGCAGTAAGAACCAAGATTCTGTATTTGCAAATGGACGCTCTATCTGAAACTGATTCAATGCAATGTCAAATTTGTCTCTACCAATCAAGGTGTCTTCACAGCACAAGGTTCTTAGGAGTACAATGCACAATAGTGATACATGTTAAATGCTGAACTAGCAGTGAGAACCAAGATTCTGTATGTGCAAATGGACGCTCTATCTGAAACTGATTCAATGCAATGTCAAATTTGTCTCTACAAATCAAGGTGTCTTCACAGCACAAGGTTCTTAGGAGTACAATCCACAATAGTGATACGTGTTAAATGCTGAACTAGCAGTGAGAACCAAGATTCTGTATGTTCAAATGGACATATTTTCTGAAACTGATTCAATGCAATGTCAAATTTGTCTCTACCAATCAAGGTGTCTTCACAGCACAAGGTTCTTAGGAGTACAATTGAGCATAGTGATACCTGTTAAATGCTGAACTAGTAGTAAGAACCAAGATTCTCAATGTGCAAATGGACACTCTATCTGAAACTGATTCAATGCAATGTCAAATTTGTCTCTACCAATCAAGGTGTCTTCACAGCACAACGTTCTTAGGAGTACAATGCACAATAGTGATACATGTTAAATGCTGAACTAGCAGTGAGAACCAAGATTCTGTATGTGCAAATGGACATACTTTCTGAAACTGATTCAATGCAATATCAAATTTCTCTCTACCAATCAAGGTGTCTTCACATCACATTGTTCTGAAGAGTACAATTCACAATAGTGATACATGTTAAATGCTGAACTAGCAGTGAGAACCAAGATTCTGTATGTGCAAATGGACATCCTTTCTGAAACTGATTCAATGCAATGTCAAACTTGTCTCTACCAAGCAAGGTGTCTTCACAGCACAAGGTTCTTAGGAGTACAATGCACAATAGTGATACATGTTAAATGCTGAACTAGCAGTAAGAACCAAGATTCTGTATTTGCAAATGGACGCTCTATCTGAAACTGATTCAATGCAATGTCAAATTTGTCTCTACCAATCAAGGTGTCTTCACAGCACAAGGTTCTTAGGAGTACAATGCACAATAGTGATACGTGTTAAATGCTGAACTAGCAGTGAGAACCAAGATTCTGTATGTGCAAATGGACATACTTTCTGAAACTGATTCAATGCAGTATCAAATTTGTCTCTACCAATCAAGGTGTCTTCACATCACATTGTTCTTAAGAGTACAATTCACCATAGTGATACATGTTAAATCCTGAACTAGCAGTAAGAACAAAGATTCTGTATTTGCAAATGGACACTCTATCTGAAACTGATTCAATGCAATGTCAAATTTGTATCTACCAATCAAGGTGTCTTCACAGCATAAGGTTCTTAGGAGTACAATTCACCATAGTGATACATGTTAAATGCTGAACTAGCAGTAAGAACCAAGATTCTCAATGTGCAAATGGACACTCTATCTGAAACTGATTCAATGCAATGTCAAATTTGTCTCTACCAATCAAGGTGTCTTCACAGCACAAGGTTCTTAGGAGTACAATGCACAATAGTGATACGTGTTAAATGCTGAACTAGCAGTGAGAACCAAGATTCTGTATGTGCAAATGGACATACTTTCTGAAACTGATTCAATGCAATATCAAATTTGTCTCTACCAATCAAGGTGTCTTCATAGCACAAGGTTCTTAGGAGTACAATGCACAATAGTGATACATGTTAAATGCTGAACTAGCAGTGAAAACCAAGATTCTGTATGTGCAAATGGACAAAATTTCTGAAACTGATTCAATGCAATATCAAATTTGTCTCTACCAATCAAGGTATCTTCACATCACATTGTTCTTAAGAGTACAATTCACAATAGTGATACTTGTTAAATGCTGAACTAGCAGTAAGAACCAAGATTCTCAATGTGCAAATGGACACACTATCTGAAACTGATTCAATGCAATGTCAAATTTGTCTCTACCAATCAAAGTGTCTTCACAGCACAATGTTCTTAGGAGTACAATTGACCATAGTGATACATGTTAAATGCTGAACTAGTAGTAAGAACCAAGATTCTCAATGTGCAAATGGACACTCTATCTGAAACTGATTCAATGCAATGTCAAATTTGTCTCTACCAATCAAGGTGTCTTCACATCACAAGGTTCTTAGGAGTACAATGCACAATAGTGATACATGTTAAATGCTGAACTAGCAGTGAGAAACAAGATTCTGTATGTGCAAATGGACATACTTTCTGAAACTGATTCAATGCAATATCAAACTTGTCTCTACCAATCAAGGTGTCTTCACAGCACAAGGTTCTTAGGAGTACAATGCACAATAGTGATACATGTTAAATGCTGAACTAGCAGTGAGAACCAAGATTCTGTATGTGCAAATGGACATACTTTCTGAAACTGATTCAATGCAATGTCAAATTTGTCTCTACCAATCAACGTGTCTTCACAGCACAAGGTTCTTAGGAGTACAATTGACCATAGTGATACATGTTAAATGCTGAACTAGCAGTAAGAACCAAGATTCTGTATTTGCAAATGGACGCTCTATCTGAAACTGATTCAATGCAATGTCAAATTTGTCTCTACCAATCAAGGTGTCTTCACAGCACAAGGTTCTTAGGAGTACAATGCACAATAGTGATACTTGTTAAATGCTGAACTAGCAGTGAGAACCAAGATTCTGTATGTGCAAATGGACATACTTTCTGAAACTGATTCAATGCAATATCAAATTTGTATCTACCAATCAAGGTGTCTTCACAGCATAAGGTTCTTAGGAGTACAATTCACCATAGTGATACATGTTAAATGCTGAACTAGCAGTAAGAACCAAGATTCTCAATGTGCAAATGGACACTCTAACTGAAACTGATTCATTGCAATGTCAAATTTGTCTCTACCAATCAAGGTGTCTTCACAGCACAAGGTTCTTAGGAGTACAATGCACAATAGTGATACGTGTTAAATGCTGAACTAGCAGTGAGAACCAAGATTCTGTATGTGCAAATGGACATACTTTCTGAAACTGATTCAATGCAGTATCAAATTTGTCTCTACCAATCAAGGTGTCTTCACATCACATTGTCCTTAAGAGTACAATTCACCATAGTGATACATGTTAAATGCTGAACTAGCAGTAAGAACCAAGATTCTCAATGTGCAAATGGACACTCTATCTGAAACTGATTCAATGCAATGTCAAATTTGTCTCTACCAATCAAGGTGTCTTCACAGCACAAGGTTCTTAGGAGTACAATGCACAATAGTGATACGTGTTAAATGCTGAACTAGCAGTGAGAACCAAGATTCCGTATGTGCAAATGGACATTCTTTCTGAAGCTGATTCAATGCAATATCAAATTTGTCTCTACCAATCAAGGTGTCTTCACAGCAAAAGGTTCTTAGGAGTACAATGCACAATAGTGATACATGTTAAATGCTGAACTAGCAGTGAGAACCAAGATTCTGTATGTGCAAATGGACATACTTTCTGAAACTGATTCAATGCAATGTCAAATTTGTCTCTACCAATCAACGTGTCTTCACAGCACAAGGTTCTTAGGAGTACAATTGACCATAGTGATACATGTTAAATGCTGAACTAGTAGTAAGAACCAAGATTCTCAATGTGCAAATGGACACTCTATCTGAAACTGATTCAATGCAATGTCAAATTTGTCTCTACCAATCAAGGTGTCTTCACAGCACAAGGTTCTTAGGAGTACAATGCACAATAGTGATACATGTTAAATGCTGAACAAGCAGTGAGAACCAAGATTCTGTATGTGCAAATGGACATACTTTCTGAAACTGATTCAACGCAATATCAAATTTGTCTCTACCAATCAAGGTGTCTTCATAGCACAAGGTTCTTAGGAGTACAATGCACAATAGTGATACATGTTAAAAGCTGAACTAGCAGTGAGAACCAAGATTCTGTATGTGCAAATGGACAAACTTTCTGAAACTGGTTCAATGCAATATCAAATTTGTCTCTACCAATCAAGGTGTCTTCATAGCACAAGGTTCTTAGGAGTACAATGCACAATAGTGATACATGTTAAATGCTGAACTAGCAGTGAGAACCAAGATTCTGTATGTGCAAATGGACGCTCTATCTGAAACTGATTCAATGCAATGTCAAATTTGTCTCTACAAATCAAGGTGTCTTCACAGCACAAGGTTCTTAGGAGTACAATCCACAATAGTGATACGTGTTAAATGCTGAACTAGCAGTGAGAACCAAGATTCTGTATGTTCAAATGGACATATTTTCTGAAACTGATTCAATGCAATGTCAAATTTGTCTCTACCAATCAAGGTGTCTTCACAGCACAAGGTTCTTAGGAGTACAATTGAGCATAGTGATACCTGTTAAATGCTGAACTAGTAGTAAGAACCAAGATTCTCAATGTGCAAATGGACACTCTATCTGAAACTGATTCAATGCAATGTCAAATTTGTCTCTACCAATCAAGGTGTCTTCACAGCACAACGTTCTTAGGAGTACAATGCACAATAGTGATACGTGTTAAATGCTGAACTAGCAGTGAGAACCAAGATTCTGTATGTGCAAATGGACATACTTTCTGAAACTGATTCAATGCAATATCAAATTTCTCTCTACCAATCAAGGTGTCTTCACATCACATTGTTCTGAAGAGTACAATTCACAATAGTGATACATGTTAAATGCTGAACTAGCAGTGAGAACCAAGATTCTGTATGTGCAAATGGACATCCTTTCTGAAACTGATTCAATGCAATGTCAAATTTGTCTCTACCAAGCAAGGTGTCTTCACAGCACAAGGTTCTTAGGAGTACAATGCACAATAGTGATACATGTTAAATGCTGAACTAGCAGTAAGAACCAAGATTCTGTATTTGCAAATGGACGCTCTATCTGAAACTGATTCAATGCAATGTCAAATTTGTCTCTACCAATCAAGGTGTCTTCACAGCACAAGGTTCTTAGGAGTACAATGCACAATAGTGATACGTGTTAAATGCTGAACTAGCAGTGAGAACCAAGATTCTGTATGTGCAAATGGACATACTTTCTGAAACTGATTCAATGCAGTATCAAATTTGTCTCTACCAATCAAGGTGTCTTCACATCACATTGTTCTTAAGAGTACAATTCACCATAGTGATACATGTTAAATCCTGAACTAGCAGTGAAAACCAAGATTCTGTATGTGCAAATGGACAAACTTTCTGAAACTGATTCAATGCAATATCAAATTTGTCTCTACCAATCAAGGTGTCTTCATAGCACAAGGTTCTTAGGAGTACAATGCACAATAGTGATACATGTTAAATGCTGAACTAGCAGTGAAAACCAAGATTCTGTATGTGCAAATGGACATCCTTTCTGAAACTGATTCAATGCAATGTCAAATTTGTCTCTACCAAGCAAGGTGTCTTCACAGCACAAGGTTCTTAGGAGTACAATGCACAATAGTGATACGTGTTAAATGCTGAACTAGCAGTGAGAACCAAGATTCTGTATGTGCAAATGGACATACTTTCTGAAACTGATTCAATGCAGTATCAAATTTGTCTCTACCAATCAAGGTGTCTTCACATCACATTGTTCTTAAGAGTACAATTCACCATAGTGATACATGTTAAATCCTGAACTAGCAGTAAGAACAAAGATTCTGTATTTGCAAATGGACACTCTATCTGAAACTGATTCAATGCAATGTCAAATTTGTATCTACCAATCAAGGTGTCTTCACAGCATAAGGTTCTTAGGAGTACAATTCACCATAGTGATACATGTTAAATGCTGAACTAGCAGTAAGAACCAAGATTCTCAATGTGCAAATGGACACTCTATCTGAAACTGATTCAATGCAATGTCAAATTTGTCTCTACCAATCAAGGTGTCTTCACAGCACAAGGTTCTTAGGAGTACAATGCACAATAGTGATACGTGTTAAATGCTGAACTAGCAGTGAGAACCAAGATTCTGTATGTGCAAATGGACATACTTTCTGAAACTGATTCAATGCAATATCAAATTTGTCTCTACCAATCAAGGTGTCTTCATAGCACAAGGTTCTTAGGAGTACAATGCACAATAGTGATACATGTTAAATGCTGAACTAGCAGTGAAAACCAAGATTCTGTATGTGCAAATGGACAAAATTTCTGAAACTGATTCAATGCAATATCAAATTTGTCTCTACCAATCAAGGTATCTTCACATCACATTGTTCTTAAGAGTACAATTCACAATAGTGATACTTGTTAAATGCTGAACTAGCAGTAAGAACCAAGATTCTCAATGTGCAAATGGACACACTATCTGAAACTGATTCAATGCAATGTCAAATTTGTCTCTACCAATCAAAGTGTCTTCACAGCACAATGTTCTTAGGAGTACAATTGACCATAGTGATACATGTTAAATGCTGAACTAGTAGTAAGAACCAAGATTCTCAATGTGCAAATGGACACTCTATCTGAAACTGATTCAATGCAATGTCAAATTTGTCTCTACCAATCAAGGTGTCTTCACATCACAAGGTTCTTAGGAGTACAATGCACAATAGTGATACATGTTAAATGCTGAACTAGCAGTGAGAAACAAGATTCTGTATGTGCAAATGGACATACTTTCTGAAACTGATTCAATGCAATATCAAACTTGTCTCTACCAATCAAGGTGTCTTCACAGCACAAGGTTCTTAGGAGTACAATGCACAATAGTGATACATGTTAAATGCTGAACTAGCAGTGAGAACCAAGATTCTGTATGTGCAAATGGACATACTTTCTGAAACTGATTCAATGCAATGTCAAATTTGTCTCTACCAATCAACGTGTCTTCACAGCACAAGGTTCTTAGGAGTACAATTGACCATAGTGATACATGTTAAATGCTGAACTAGCAGTAAGAACCAAGATTCTGTATTTGCAAATGGACGCTGTATCTGAAACTGATTCAATGCAATGTCAAATTTGTCTCTACCAATCAAGGTGTCTTCACAGCACAAGGTTCTTAGGAGTACAATGCACAATAGTGATACTTGTTAAATGCTGAACTAGCAGTGAGAACCAAGATTCTGTATGTGCAAATGGACATACTTTCTGAAACTGATTCAATGCAATATCAAATTTGTATCTACCAATCAAGGTGTCTTCACAGCATAAGGTTCTTAGGAGTACAATTCACCATAGTGATACATGTTAAATGCTGAACTAGCAGTAAGAACCAAGATTCTCAATGTGCAAATGGACACTCTAACTGAAACTGATTCATTGCAATGTCAAATTTGTCTCTACCAATCAAGGTGTCTTCACAGCACAAGGTTCTTAGGAGTACAATGCACAATAGTGATACGTGTTAAATGCTGAACTAGCAGTGAGAACCAAGATTCTGTATGTGCAAATGGACATACTTTCTGAAACTGATTCAATGCAGTATCAAATTTGTCTCTACCAATCAAGGTGTCTTCACATCACATTGTCCTTAAGAGTACAATTCACCATAGTGATACATGTTAAATGCTGAACTAGCAGTAAGAACCAAGATTCTCAATGTGCAAATGGACACTCTATCTGAAACTGATTCAATGCAATGTCAAATTTGTCTCTACCAATCAAGGTGTCTTCACAGCACAAGGTTCTTAGGAGTACAATGCACAATAGTGATACGTGTTAAATGCTGAACTAGCAGTGAGAACCAAGATTCTGTATGTGCAAATGGACATTCTTTCTGAAGCTGATTCAATGCAATATCAAATTTGTCTCTACCAATCAAGGTGTCTTCACAGCAAAAGGTTCTTAGGAGTACAATGCACAATAGTGATACATGTTAAATGCTGAACTAGCAGTGAGAACCAAGATTCTGTATGTGCAAATGGACATACTTTCTGAAACTGATTCAATGCAATGTCAAATTTGTCTCTACCAATCAACGTGTCTTCACAGCACAAGGTTCTTAGGAGTACAATTGACCATAGTGATACATGTTAAATGCTGAACTAGTAGTAAGAACCAAGATTCTCAATGTGCAAATGGACACTCTATCTGAAACTGATTCAATGCAATGTCAAATTTGTCTCTACCAATCAAGGTGTCTTCATAGCACAAGGTTCTTAGGAGTACAATGCACAATAGTGATACATGTTAAAAGCTGAACTAGCAGTGAGAACCAAGATTCTGTATGTGCAAATGGACAAACTTTCTGAAACTGATTCAATGCAATATCAAATTTGTCTCTACCAATCAAGGTGTCTTCATAGCACAAGGTTCTTAGGAGTACAATGCACAATAGTGATACATGTTAAATGCTGAACTAGCAGTGAGAACCAAGATTCTGTATGTGCAAATGGACGCTCTATCTGAAACTGATTCAATGCAATGTCAAATTTGTCTCTACAAATCAAGGTGTCTTCACAGCACAAGGTTCTTAGGAGTACAATCCACAATAGTGATACGTGTTAAATGCTGAACTAGCAGTGAGAACCAAGATTCTGTATGTTCAAATGGACATATTTTCTGAAACTGATTCAATGCAATGTCAAATTTGTCTCTACCAATCAAGGTGTCTTCACAGCACAAGGTTCTTAGGAGTACAATTGAGCATAGTGATACCTGTTAAATGCTGAACTAGTAGTAAGAACCAAGATTCTCAATGTGCAAATGGACACTCTATCTGAAACTGATTCAATGCAATGTCAAATTTGTCTCTACCAATCAAGGTGTCTTCACAGCACAACGTTCTTAGGAGTACAATGCACAATAGTGATACGTGTTAAATGCTGAACTAGCAGTGAGAACCAAGATTCTGTATGTGCAAATGGACATACTTTCTGAAACTTATTCAATGCAATATCAAATTTCTCTCTACCAATCAAGGTGTCTTCACATCACATTGTTCTGAAGAGTACAATTCACAATAGTGATACATGTTAAATGCTGAACTAGCAGTGAGAACCAAGATTCTGTATGTGCAAATGGACATCCTTTCTGAAACTGATTCAATGCAATGTCAAATTTGTCTCTACCAAGCAAGGTGTCTTCACAGCACAAGGTTCTTAGGAGTACAATGCACAATAGTGATACATGTTAAATGCTGAACTAGCAGTAAGAACCAAGATTCTGTATTTGCAAATGGACGCTCTATCTGAAACTGATTCAATGCAATGTCAAATTTGTCTCTACCAATCAAGGTGTCTTCACAGCACAAGGTTCTTAGGAGTACAATGCACAATAGTGATACGTGTTAAATGCTGAACTAGCAGTGAGAACCAAGATTCTGTATGTGCAAATGGACATACTTTCTGAAACTGATTCAATGCAGTATCAAATTTGTCTCTACCAATCAAGGTGTCTTCACATCACATTGTTCTTAAGAGTACAATTCACCATAGTGATACATGTTAAATCCTGAACTAGCAGTGAAAACCAAGATTCTGTATGTGCAAATGGACAAACTTTCTGAAACTGATTCAATGCAATATCAAATTTGTCTCTACCAATCAAGGTGTCTTCATAGCACAAGGTTCTTAGGAGTACAATGCACAATAGTGATACATGTTAAATGCTGAACTAGCAGTGAAAACCAAGATTCTGTATGTGCAAATGGACATCCTTTCTGAAACTGATTCAATGCAATGTCAAATTTGTCTCTACCAAGCAAGGTGTCTTCACAGCACAAGGTTCTTAGGAGTACAATGCACAATAGTGATACGTGTTAAATGCTGAACTAGCAGTGAGAACCAAGATTCTGTATTTGCAAATGGACACTCTATCTGAAACTGATTCAATGCAATGTCAAATTTGTATCTACCAATCAAGGTGTCTTCACAGCATAAGGTTCTTAGGAGTACAATTCACCATAGTGATACATGTTAAATGCTGAACTAGCAGTAAGAACCAAGATTCTCAATGTGCAAATGGACACTCTATCTGAAACTGATTCAATGCAATGTCAAATTTGTCTCTACCAATCAAGGTGTCTTCACAGCACAAGGTTCTTAGGAGTACAATGCACAATAGTGATACGTGTTAAATGCTGAACTAGCAGTGAGAACCAAGATTCTGTATGTGCAAATGGACATACTTTCTGAAACTGATTCAATGCAATATCAAATTTGTCTCTACCAATCAAGGTGTCTTCATAGCACAAGGTTCTTAGGAGTACAATGCACAATAGTGATACATGTTAAATGCTGAACTAGCAGTGAAAACCAAGATTCTGTATGTGCAAATGGACAAAATTTCTGAAACTGATTCAATGCAATATCAAATTTGTCTCTACCAATCAAGGTATCTTCACATCACATTGTTCTTAAGAGTACAATTCACAATAGTGATACTTGTTAAATGCTGAACTAGCAGTAAGAACCAAGATTCTCAATGTGCAAATGGACACACTATCTGAAACTGATTCAATGCAATGTCAAATTTGTCTCTACCAATCAAAGTGTCTTCACAGCACAATGTTCTTAGGAGTACAATTGACCATAGTGATACATGTTAAATGCTGAACTAGTAGTAAGAACCAAGATTCTCAATGTGCAAATGGACACTCTATCTGAAACTGATTCAATGCAATGTCAAATTTGTCTCTACCAATCAAGGTGTCTTCACATCACAAGGTTCTTAGGAGTACAATGCACAATAGTGATACATGTTAAATGCTGAACTAGCAGTGAGAAACAAGATTCTGTATGTGCAAATGGACATACTTTCTGAAACTGATTCAATGCAATATCAAACTTGTCTCTACCAATCAAGGTGTCTTCACAGCACAAGGTTCTTAGGAGTACAATGCACAATAGTGATACATGTTAAATGCTGAACTAGCAGTAAGAACCAAGATTCTGTATTTGCAAATGGACGCTCTATCTGAAACTGATTCAATGCAATGTCAAATTTGTCTCTACCAATCAAGGTGTCTTCACAGCACAAGGTTCTTAGGAGTACAATGCACAATAGTGATACGTGTTAAATGCTGAACTAGCAGTGAGAACCAAGATTCTGTATGTGCAAATGGACATACTTTCTGAAACTGATTCAATGCAATATCAAATTTGTCTCTACCAATCAAGGTGTCTTCAAATCACATTGTTCTTAAGAGTACAATTCACCATAGTGATACATGTTAAATCCTGAACTAGCAGTAAGAACAAAGATTCTGTATGTGCAAATGGACACTCTATCTGAAACTGATTCAATGCAATGTCAAATTTGTATCTACCAATCAAGGTGTATTCACAGCATAAGGTTCTTAGGAGTACAATTCACCATAGTGATACATGTTAAATGCTGAACTAGCAGTAAGAACCAAGATTCTCAATGTGCAAATGGACACTCTATCTGAAACTGATTCAATGCAATGTCAAATTTGTCTCTACCAATCAAGGTGTCTTCACAGCACAATGTTCTTAGGAGTATAATTGACCATAGTGATACATGTTAAATGCTGAACTAGTAGTAAGAACCAAGATTCTCAATGTGCAAATGGACACTCTATCTGAAACTGATTCAATGCAATGTCAAATTTGTCTCTACCAATCAAGGTGTCTTCACAGCACAAGGTTCTTAGGAGTACAATGCACAATAGTGATACTTGTTAAATGCTGAACTAGCAGTGAGAACCAAGATTCTGTATGTGCAAATGGACATACTTTCTGAAACTGATTCAATGCAATATCAAATTTGTATCTACCAATCAAGGTGTCTTCACAGCATAAGGTTCTTAGGAGTACAATTCACCATAGTGATACATGTTAAATGCTGAACTAGCAGTAAGAACCAAGATTCTCAATGTGCAAATGGACACTCTAACTGAAACTGATTCATTGCAATGTCAAATTTGTCTCTACCAATCAAGGTGTCTTCACAGCACAAGGTTCTTAGGAGTACAATGCACAATAGTGATACGTGTTAAATGCTGAACTAGCAGTGAGAACCAAGATTCTGTATGTGCAAATGGACATACTTTCTGAAACTGATTCAATGCAGTATCAAATTTGTCTCTACCAATCAAGGTGTCTTCACATCACATTGTCCTTAAGAGTACAATTCACCATAGTGATACATGTTAAATGCTGAACTAGCAGTAAGAACCAAGATTCTCAATGTGCAAATGGACACTCTATCTGAAACTGATTCAATGCAATGTCAAATTTGTCTCTACCAATCAAGGTGTCTTCACAGCACAAGGTTCTTAGGAGTACAATGCACAATAGTGATACGTGTTAAATGCTGAACTAGCAGTGAGAACCAAGATTCTGTATGTGCAAATGGACATTCTTTCTGAAGCTGATTCAATGCAATATCAAATTTGTCTCTACCAATCAAGGTGTCTTCACAGCAAAAGGTTCTTAGGAGTACAATGCACAATAGTGATACATGTTAAATGCTGAACTAGCAGTGAGAACCAAGACTCTGTATGTGCAAATGGACATACTTTCTGAAACTGATTCAATGCAATGTCAAATTTGTCTCTACCAATCAACGTGTCTTCACAGCACAAGGTTCTTAGGAGTACAATTGACCATAGTGATACATGTTAAATGCTGAACTAGTAGTAAGAACCAAGATTCTCAATGTGCAAATGGACACTCTATCTGAAACTGATTCAATGCAATGTCAAATTTGTCTCTACCAATCAAGGTGTCTTCACAGCACAAGGTTCTTAGGAGTACAATGCAAAATAGTGATACATGTTAAATGCTGAACTAGCAGTGAGAACCAAGATTCTGTATGTGCAAATGGACATACTTTCTGAAACTGATTCAATGCAATATCAAATTTGTCTCTACCAATCAAGGTGTCTTCATAGCACAAGGTTCTTAGGAGTACAATGCACAATAGTGATACATGGACAAACTTTCTGAAACTGATTCAATGCAATATCAAATTTCTCTCTACCAATCAAGGTGTCTTCACATCACATTGTTCTTAAGAGTACAATTCACAATAATGATACATGTTAAATCCTGAACTCGCAGGAAGAACCGAGATTCTGTATTTGCAAATGGACGCTCTATCTGAAACTGATTCAATGCAATGTCAAATTTGTCTCTACCAATCAAGGTGTCTTCACAGCACAAGGTTCTTAGGAGTACAATGCACAATAGTGATACGTGTTAAATGCTGAACTAGCAGTGAGAACCAAGATTCTGTATGTGCAAATGGACATACTTTCTGAAACTGATCCAATGCAATATCAAATTTGTCTCTACCAATCAAGGTGTCTTCACATCACATTGTCCTTAAGAGTACAATTCACCATAGTGATACATGTTAAATCCTGAACTAGCAGTAAGAACAAAGATTCTGTATGTGCAAATGGACACTCTATCTGAAACTGATTCAATGCAATGTCAAATTTGTATCTACCAATCAAGGTGTCTTCACAGCACAAGGTTCTTAGGAGTACCATTCACCATAGTGATACGTGTTAAATGCTGAACTAGCAGTAAGAACCAAGATTCTCAATGTGCAAATGGAAACTCTATCTGAAACTGGTTCAATGCAATGTCAAATTTGTCTCTACAAATCAAGGTGTCTTCACAGCACAAGGTTCTTAGGAGTACAATGCACATTAGTGATACGTGTTAAATGCTGAACTAGCAGTGAGAACCAAGATTCTGTATGTGCAAATGGACATACTTTCTGAAACTGATTCAATGCAGTATCAAATTTGTCTCTACCAATCAAGGTGTCTTCACATCACATTGTCCTTAAGAGTACAATTCACCATAGTGATACATGTTAAATCCTGCACTCGCAGTAAGAACCAAGATTCTGTATGTGCAAATGGACACTCTATCTGAAACTGATTCAATGCAATATTAAATTTGTCTCTACCAATCAAGGTGTCTTCATATCACAAGGTTCTTAGGAGTACAATGCACAATAGTGATACATGGACAAACTTTCTGAAACTGATTCAATGCAATATCAAATTTGTCTCTACCAATCAAGGTGTCTTCACATCACATTGTTCTTAAGAGTACAATTCACAATAGTGACACATGTTAAATCCTGAACTCGCAGTAAGAACCAAGATTCTGTATGTGCAACTGGACGCTCTATCTGAAACTGATTCAATGCAATGTCAAATTTGTCTTTACAAATCAAGGTGTCTTCACAGCACAAGGTTCTTAGGAGTACAATGCACAATAGTGATACGTGTTAAATGCTGAACTAGCAGTGAGAACCAAGATTCTGTATGTTCAAATGGACATACTTTCTGAAACTGATTCAATGCAATGTCAAATTTGTCTCTACCAATCAAGGTGTCTTCACAGCACAAGGTTCTTAGGAGTACAATTGAGCATAGTGATACATGTTAAATGCTGAACTAGAAGTAAGAACCAAGATTCTCAATGTGCAAATGGACACTCTATCTGAAACTAATTCAATGCAATGTCAAATTTGTCTCTACCAATCAAGGTGTCTTCACAGCACAAGGTTCTTAGGAGTACAATTGACCATAGTGATACATGTTAAATGCTGAACTAGTAGTAAGAACCAAGATTCTCAATGTGCAAATGGACACTCTATCTGAAACTGATTCAATGCAATGTCAAATTTGTCTCTACCAATCAAGGTGTCTTCACAGCACAAGGTTCTTAGGAGTACAATGCAAAATAGTGATACATGTTAAATGCTGAACTAGCAGTGAGAGCCAAGATTCTGTATGTGCAAATGGACATACTTTCTGAAACTGATTCAATGCAATATTAAATTTGTCTCTACCAATCAAGGTGTCTTCATAGCACAAGGTGCTTAGGAGTACAATGCACAATAGTGATACATGGACAAACTTTCTGAAACTGATTCAATGCAATATCAAATTTCTCTCTACCAATCAAGGTGTCTTCACATCACATTGTTCTTAAGAGTACAATTCACAATAGTGATACATGTTAAATCCTGAACTCGCAGTAAGAACCAAGATTCTGTATGTGCAAATGGACACTCTATCTGAAACTGATTCAGTGCAATGTCAAATTTGTCTCTACAAATCAAGGTGTCTTCACAGCAGAACGTTCTTAGGAGTACAATGCACAATAGTGATACGTGTTAAATGCTGAACTAGCAGTGAGAACCAAGATTCTGTATGTTCAAATGGACATACTTTCTGAAACTGATTCAATGCAATATCAAATTTGTCTCTACCAATCAAGGTGTCTTCACATCACATTGTTCTTAAGAGTACAATTCACTATAGTGATACATGTTAAATCCTGAACTAGCAGTAAGAACAAAGATTCTGTATGTGCAAATGGACACTCTATCTGAAACTGATTCAATGCAATGTCAAATTTGTCTCTACCAATCAAGGTGTCTTCACAGCACAAGGTTCTTAGGAGTACCATTCACGATAGTGATACATGTTAAATGCTGAACTAGCAGTAAGAACCAAGATTCTCAATGTGCAAATGGACACTCTATCTGAAACTGGTTCAATGCAATGTCAAATTTGTCTCTACAAATCAAGGTGTCTTCACAGCACAAGGTTCTTAGGAGTACAATGCAAAATAGTGATACATGTTAAATGCTGAACTAGCAGTGAGAACCAAGATTCTGTATGTGCAAATGGACATACTTTCTGAAACTGATTCAATGCAGTATCAAATTTGTCTCTACCAATCAAGGTGTCTTCACATCACATTGTCCTTAAGAGTACAATTCACCATAGTGATACATGTTAAATCCTGAACTCGCAGTAAGAACCAAGATTCTGTATGTGCAAATGGACACTCTATCTGAAACTGATTCAATGCAATGTCAAATTTGTATCTACCAATCAAGGTGTCTTCATAGCACAAGGTTCTTAGGAGTACAATTTACCATATTGATACAGGTTAAATGCTGAACTAGCAGTGAGAACCAAGATTCTCTATGTGCAAATGGACACACTTTCTGAACCTGATTCATTGCAATGTCAAATTTGTCTCTACCGATCAAGGTGTCTTCACAGCACAAGGTTCTTAGGAGTACAATGCAAAAGAGTGATACATGTTAAATGCTGAACTAGCAGTGAGAACCAAGATTCTGTATGTGCAAATGGACATACTTTCTGAAACTGATTCAATGCAGTATCAAATTTGTCTCTACCAATCAAGGTGTCTTCACATCACATTGTCCTTAAGAGTACAATTCACCATAGTGATACATGTTAAATCCTGAACTCGCAGAAAGAACCAAGATTCTGTATGTGCAAATGGACACTCTATCTGAAACTGATTCAATGCAATGTCAAATTTGTATCTACCAATCAAGGTGTCTTCACAGCACAAGGTTCTTAGGAGTACAATTGAGCATAGTGATACATGTTAAATGCTGAACTAGTAGTAAGAACCAAGATTCTCAATGTGCAAATGGACACTCTATCTGAAACTGATTCAATGCAATGTCAAATTTGTCTCTACCAATCAAGGTGTCTTCACAGCACAACGTTCTTAGGAGTACAATGCACAATAGTGATACATGTTAAATGCTGAACTAGCAGTGAAAACCAAGATTGTGTATGTGCAAATGGACATACTTTCTGAAACTGATGCAATGCAATATCAAATTTGTCTCTACCTATCAAGGTGTCTTCACAGCACAAGGTTCTTAGGAGTACAATGCACAATAGTGATACATGTTAAATGCTGAACTAGCAGTAAGAACCAAGATTCTGTATTTGCAAATGGACGCTCTATCTGAAACTGATTCAATGCAATGTCAAATTCGTCTCTACCAATCAATGTGTCTTCACAGCACAAGGTTCTTAGGAGTACAATTGACCATAGTGATACATGTTAAATGCTGAACTAGTAGTAAGAACCAAGATTCTCAATGTGCAAATGGACACTCTATCTGAAACTGATTCAATGCAATGTCAAATTTGTCTCTACCAATCAAGGTGTCTTCACAGCACAAGGTTCTTAGGAGTACAATGCAAAATAGTGATACATGTTAAATGCTGAACTAGCAGTGAGAACCAAGATTCTGTATGTGCAAATGGACATACTTTCTGAAACTGATTCAATGCAATATCAAATTTGTCTCTACCAATCAAGGTGTCTTCATAGCACAAGGTTCTTAGGAGTACAATGCACAATAGTGATACATGGACAAACTTTCTGAAACTGATTCAATGCAATATCAAATTTCTCTCTACCAATCAAGGTGTCTTCACATCACATTGTTCTTAAGAGTACAATTCACAATAATGATACATGTTAAATCCTGAACTCGCAGGAAGAACCAAGATTCTGTATTTGCAAATGGACGCTCTATCTGAAACTGATTCAATGCAATGTCAAATTTGTCTCTACCAATCAAGGTGTCTTCACAGCACAAGGTTCTTAGGAGTACAATGCACAATAGTGATACGTGTTAAATGCTGAACTAGCAGTGAGAACCAAGATTCTGTATGTGCAAATGGACATACTTTCTGAAACTGATTCAATGCAATATCAAATTTGTCTCTACCAATCAAGGTGTCTTCACATCACATTGTTCTTAAGAGTACAATTCACCATAGTGATACATGTTAAATCCTGAACTAGCAGTAAGAACAAAGATTCTGTATGTGCAAATGGACACTCTATCTGAAACTGATTCAATGCAATGTCAAATTTGTATCTACCAATCAAGGTGTCTTCACAGCACAAGGTTCTTAGGAGTACCATTCACCATAGTGATACGTGTTAAATGCTGAACTAGCAGTAAGAACCAAGATTCTCAATGTGCAAATGGACACTCTATCTGAAACTGGTTCAATGCAATGTCAAATTTGTCTCTACAAATCAAGGTGTCTTCACAGCACAAGGTTCTTAGGAGTACAATGCACAATAGTGATACGTGTTAAATGCTGAACTAGCAGTGAGAACCAAGATTCTGTATGTGCAAATGGACATACTTTCTGAAACTGATTCAATGCAGTATCAAATTTGTCTCTACCAATCAAGGTGTCTTCACATCACATTGTCCTTAAGAGTACAATTCACCATAGTGATACATGTTAAATCCTGAACTCGCAGTAAGAACCAAGATTCTGTATGTGTAAATGGACACTCTATCTGAAACTGATTCAATGCAATGTCAAATTTGTATCTACCAATCAAGGTGTCTTCATAGCACAAGGTTCTTAGGAGTACAATTTACCATATTGATACAGGTTAAATGCTGAACTAGCAGTGAGAACCAAGATTCTCTATGTGCAAATGGACACACTTTCTGAACCTGATTCAATGCAATGTCAAATTTGTCTCTACCAATCAAGGTGTCTTCACAGCACAAGGTTCTTAGGAGTACAATGCACAATAGTGATCCATGTTAAATGCTGAACTAGCAGTAAGAACCAAGATTCTGTATGTGCAAATGGACATACTTTCTGAAACTGATTCAATGCAATGTCAAATTTGTCTCTACCAATCAAGGTGTCTTCACAGCACAAGGTTCTTAGGAGTACAATTCACCATAGTGATACATGTTAAATGCTGAACTAGCAGTAAGAACCAAGATTCTCAATGTGCAAATGGACACTCTATCTGAAACTGATTCAATGCAATGTCAAATTTGTCTCTACCAATCAAGGTGTCTTCACAGCACAAGGTTCTTAGGAGTACAATTGACCATAGTGATACATGTTAAATGCTGAACTAGTAGTAAGAACCAAGATTCTCAATGTGCAAATGGACACTCTATCTGAAACTGATTCAATGCAATGTCAAATTTGTCTCTACCAATCAAGGTGTCTTCACAGCACAAGGTTCTTAGGAGTACAATGCAAAATAGTGATACATGTTAAATGCTGAACTAGCAGTGAGAACCAAGATTCTGTATGTGCAAATGGACATACTTTCTGAAACTGATTCAATGCAATATCAAATTTGTCTCTACCAATCAAGGTGTCTTCATAGCACAAGGTTCTTAGGAGTACAATGCACAATAGTGATACATGGACAAACTTTCTGAAACTGATTCAATGCAATATCAAATTTGTCTCTACCAATCAAGGTGTCTTCACATCACATTGTTCTTAAGAGTACAATTCACAATAGTGACACATGTTAAATCCTGAACTCGCAGTAAGAACCAAGATTCTGTATGTGCAACTGGACGCTCTATCTGAAACTGATTCAATGCAATGTCAAATTTGTCTTTACAAATCAAGGTGTCTTCACAGCACAAGGTTCTTAGGAGTACAATGCACAATAGTGATACGTGTTAAATGCTGAACTAGCAGTGAGAACCAAGATTCTGTATGTTCAAATGGACATACTTTCTGAAACTGATTCAATGCAATGTCAAATTTGTCTCTACCAATCAAGGTGTCTTCACAGCACAAGGTTCTTAGGAGTACAATTGAGCATAGTGATACATGTTAAATGCTGAACTAGAAGTAAGAACCAAGATTCTCAATGTGCAAATGGACACTCTATCTGAAACTGATTCAATGCAATGTCAAATTTGTCTCTACCAATCAAGGTGTCTTCACAGCACAAGGTTCTTAGGAGTACAATTGACCATAGTGATACATGTTAAATGCTGAACTAGTAGTAAGAACCAAGATTCTCAATGTGCAAATGGACACTCTATCTGAAACTGATTCAATGCAATGTCAAATTTGTCTCTACCAATCAAGGTGTCTTCACAGCACAAGGTTCTTAGGAGTACAATGCAAAATAGTGATACATGTTAAATGCTGAACTAGCAGTGAGAACCAAGATTCTGTATGTGCAAATGGACATACTTTCTGAAACTGATTCAATGCAATATTAAATTTGTCTCTACCAATCAAGGTGTCTTCATAGCACAAGGTGCTTAGGAGTACAATGCACAATAGTGATACATGGACAAATTTTCTGAAACTGATTCAATGCAATATCAAATTTCTCTCTACCAATCAAGGTGTCTTCACATCACATTGTTCTTAAGAGTACAATTCACAATAGTGATACATGTTAAATCCTGAACTCGCAGTAAGAACCAAGATTCTGTATGTGCAAATGGACACTCTATCTGAAACTGATTCAGTGCAATGTCAAATTTGTCTCTACAAATCAAGGTGTCTTCACAGCAGAACGTTCTTAGGAGTACAATGCACAATAGTGATACGTGTTAAATGCTGAACTAGCAGTGAGAACCAAGATTCTGTATGTTCAAATGGACATACTTTCTGAAACTGATTCAATGCAATGTCAAATTTGTCTCTACCAATCAAGGTGTCTTCACAGCAGAAGGTTCTTAGGAGTACAATTGACAATAGTGATACATGTTAAATGCTGAACTAGTTGTAAGAACCAAGATTCTCAATGTGCAAATGGACACTCTATCTGAAACTGATTCAATGCAATGTCAAATTTGTCTCTACCAATCAAGGTGTCTTCACAGCACAACGTTCTTAGGAGTACAATGCACAATAGTGATACATGTTAAATGCTGAACTAGCAGTGAGAACCAAGATTCTGTATGTGCAAATGGACATACTTTCTGAAACTGATTCAATGCAATATCAAATTTCTCTCTATCAATCAAGGTGTCTTCACATCACATTGTTCTGAAGAGTACAATTCACAATAGTGATACATGTTAAATGCTGAACTAGCAGTAAGAACCAAGATTCTGTATGTGCAAATGGACATACTTTCTGAAACTGATTCAATGCAATGTCAAATTTGTCTCTACCAATCAAGGTGTCTTCACAGCACAAGGTTCTTAGGAGTACAATGCACAATAGTGATACATGTTAAATGCTGAACTAGCAGTAAGAACCAAGATTCTGTATTTGCAAATGGACGCTCTATCTGAAACTGATTCAATGCAATGTCAAATTTGTCTCTACCAATCAAGGTGTCTTCACAGCACAAGGTTCTTAGGAGTACAATGCACAATAGTGATACGTGTTAAATGCTGAACTAGCAGTGAGAACCAAGATTCTGTATGTGCAAATGGACATACTTTCTGAAACTGATTCAATGCAATATCAAATTTGTCTCTACCAATCAAGGTGTCTTCACATCACATTGTTCTTAAGAGTACAATTCACTATAGTGATACATGTTAAATCCTGAACTAGCAGTAAGAACAAAGATTCTGTATGTGCAAATGGACACTCTATCTGAAACTGATTCAATGCAATGTCAAATTTGTATCTACCAATCAATGTGTCTTCACAGCACAAGGTTCTTAGGAGTACAATTCACCATAGTGATACATGTTAAATGCTGAACTAGCAGTAAGAACCAAGATTCTCAATGTGCAAATGGACACTCTATCTGAAACTGATTCAATGCAATGTCAAATTTGTCTCTACCAATCAAGGTGTCTTCACAGCACAAGGTTCTTAGGAGTACAATTGACCATAGTGATACATGTTAAATGCTAAACTAGTAGTAAGAACCAAGATTCTCATTGTGCAAATGGACACTCTATCTGAAACTGATTCAATGCAATGTCAAATTTGTCTCTACCAATCAAGGTGTCTTCACAGCACAAGGTTCTTAGGAGTACAATGCAAAATAGTGATACGTGTTAAATGCTGAACTAGCAGTGAGAACCAAGATTCTGTATGTTCAAATGGACATACTTTCTGAAACTGATTCAATGCAATGTCAAATTTGTCTCTACCAATCAAGGTGTCTTCACAGCACAAGGTTCTTAGGAGTACAATTGAGCATAGTGATACATGTTAAATGCTGAACTAGAAGTAAGAACCAAGATTCTCAATGTGCAAATGGACACTCTATCTGAAACTGATTCAATGCAATGTCAAATTTGTCTCTACCAATCAAGGTGTCTTCACAGCACAAGGTTCTTAGGAGTACAATTGACCATAGTGATACATGTTAAATGCTGAACTAGTAGTAAGAACCAAGATTCTCAATGTGCAAATGGACACTCTATCTGAAACTGATTCAATGCAATGTCAAATTTGTCTCTACCAATCAAGGTGTCTTCACAGCACAAGGTTCTTAGGAGTACAATGCAAAATAGTGATACATGTTAAATGCTGAACTAGCAGTGAGAACCAAGATTCTGTATGTGCAAATGGACATACTTTCTGAAACTGATTCAATGCAATATTAAATTTGTCTCTACCAATCAAGGTGTCTTCATAGCACAAGGTGCTTAGGAGTACAATGCACAATAGTGATACATGGACAAACTTTCTGAAACTGATTCAATGCAATATCAAATTTCTCTCTACCAATCAAGGTGTCTTCACATCACATTGTTCTTAAGAGTACAATTCACAATAGTGATACATGTTAAATCCTGAACTCGCAGTAAGAACCAAGATTCTGTATGTGCAAATGGACACTCTATCTGAAACTGATTCAGTGCAATGTCAAATTTGTCTCTACAAATCAAGGTGTCTTCACAGCAGAACGTTCTTAGGAGTACAATGCACAATAGTGATACGTGTTAAATGCTGAACTAGCAGTGAGAACCAAGATTCTGTATGTTCAAATGGACATACTTTCTGAAACTGATTCAATGCAATGTCAAATTTGTCTCTACCAATCAAGGTGTCTTCACAGCAGAAGGTTCTTAGGAGTACAATTGACAATAGTGATACATGTTAAATGCTGAACTAGTTGTAAGAACCAAGATTCTCAATGTGCAAATGGACACTCTATCTGAAACTGATTCAATGCAATGTCAAATTTGTCTCTACCAATCAAGGTGTCTTCACAGCACAACGTTCTTAGGAGTACAATGCACAATAGTGATACATGTTAAATGCTGAACTAGCAGTGAGAACCAAGATTCTGTATGTGCAAATGGACATACTTTCTGAAACTGATTCAATGCAATATCAAATTTCTCTCTATCAATCAAGGTGTCTTCACATCACATTGTTCTGAAGAGTACAATTCACAATAGTGATACATGTTAAATGCTGAACTAGCAGTAAGAACCAAGATTCTGTATGTGCAAATGGACATACTTTCTGAAACTGATTCAATGCAATGTCAAATTTGTCTCTACCAATCAAGGTGTCTTCACAGCACAAGGTTCTTAGGAGTACAATGCACAATAGTGATACATGTTAAATGCTGAACTAGCAGTAAGAACCAAGATTCTGTATTTGCAAATGGACGCTCTATCTGAAACTGATTCAATGCAATGTCAAATTTGTCTCTACCAATCAAGGTGTCTTCACAGCACAAGGTTCTTAGGAGTACAATGCACAATAGTGATACGTGTTAAATGCTGAACTAGCAGTGAGAACCAAGATTCTGTATGTGCAAATGGACATACTTTCTGAAACTGATTCAATGCAATATCAAATTTGTCTCTACCAATCAAGGTGTCTTCACATCACATTGTTCTTAAGAGTACAATTCACTATAGTGATACATGTTAAATCCTGAACTAGCAGTAAGAACAAAGATTCTGTATGTGCAAATGGACACTCTATCTGAAACTGATTCAATGCAATGTCAAATTTGTATCTACCAATCAATGTGTCTTCACAGCACAAGGTTCTTAGGAGTACAATTCACCATAGTGATACATGTTAAATGCTGAACTAGCAGTAAGAACCAAGATTCTCAATGTGCAAATGGACACTCTATCTGAAACTGATTCAATGCAATGTCAAATTTGTCTCTACCAATCAAGGTGTCTTCACAGCACAAGGTTCTTAGGAGTACAATTGACCATAGTGATACATGTTAAATGCTGAACTAGTAGTAAGAACCAAGATTCTCATTGTGCAAATGGACACTCTATCTGAAACTGATTCAATGCAATGTCAAATTTGTCTCTACCAATCAAGGTGTCTTCACAGCACAAGGTTCTTAGGAGTACAATGCAAAATAGTGATACATGTTAAATGCTGAACTAGCAGTGAGAACCAAGATTCTGTATGTGCAAATGGACATACTTTCTGAAACTGATTCAATGCAGTATCAAATTTGTCTCTACCAATCAAGGTGTCTTCACATCACATTGTCCTTAAGAGTACAATTCACCATAGTGATACATGTTAAATCCTGAACTAGCAGTAAGAACCAAGATTCTGTATGTGCAAATGGACACTCTATCTGAAACTGATTCAATGCAATGTCAAATTTGTCTCTACCAATCAAGGTGTCTTCACATCACATTGTCCTTAAGAGTACAATTCACCATAGTGATACATGTTAAATCCTGAACTAGCAGTGAGTACCAAGATTCTGTATATGCAAATGGACATCCTTTCTGAAACTGATTCAATGCAATGTCAAATTTGTCTCTACCTATCAAGGTGTCTTCACAGCACAAGGTTCTTAGGAGTACAATGCACAATAGTGATACATGTTAAATGCTGAACTAGCAGTAAGAACCAAGATTCTGTATTTGCAAATGGACGCTCTATCTGAAACTGATTCAATGCAATGTCAAATTTGTCTCTACCAATCAAGGTGTCTTCACAGCACAAGGTTCTTAGGAGTACAATGCACAATAGTGATACGTGTTAAATGCTGAACTAGCAGTGAGAACCAAGATTCTGTATGTGCAAATGGACATACTTTCTGAAACTGATTCAATGCAATATCAAATTTGTCTCTACCAATCAAGGTGTCTTCACATCACATTGTTCTTAAGAGTACAATTCACCATAGTGATACATGTTAAATCCTGAACTAGCAGTAAGAACAAAGATTCTGTATGTGCAAATGGACACTCTATCTGAAACTGATTCAATGCAATGTCAAATTTGTATCTACCAATCAAGGTGTTTTCACAGCCCAAGGATCTTAGGAGTACAATTCACCATAGGGATACATGTTAAATGCTGAACTAGCAGTAAGAACCAAGATTCTCAATGTGCAAATGGACACTCTATTTGAAACTGATTCAATGCAATGTCAAATTTGTCTCTACCAATCAAGGTGTCTTCACAGCACAACGTTCTTAGGAGTACAATGCACAATAGTGATACATGTTAAATGCTGAACTAGCAGTGAGAACCAAGATTCTATATGTGCAAATGGACATACTTTCTGAAACTGATTCAATGCAATATCAAATTTCTCTCTACCAATCAAGGTGTCTTCACATCACATTGTTCTGAAGAGTACAATTCACAATAGTGATACATGTTAAATGCTGAACTAGCAGTAAGAACCAAGATTCTGTATGTGCAAATGGACATACTTTCTGAAACTGATTCAATGCAATGTCAAATTTGTCTCTACCAATCAAGGTGTCTTCACAGCACAAGGTTCTTAGGAGTACAATGCACAATAGTGATACATGTTAAATGATGAACTAGCAGTAAGAACCAAGATTCTGTATTTGCAAATGGACGCTCTATCTGAAACTGATTCAATGCAATGTCAAATTTGTCTCTACCAATCAAGGTGTCTTCACAGCACAAGGTTCTTAGGAGTACAATGCACAATAGTGATACGTGTTAAATGCTGAACTAGCAGTGAGAACCAAGATTCTGTATGTGCAAATGGACATACTTTCTGAAACTGATTCAATGCAATATCAAATTTGTCTCTACCAATCAAGGTGTCTTCACATCACATTGTTCTTAAGAGTACAATTCACCATAGTGATACATGTTAAATCCTGAACTAGCAGCAGTAACAATGCAATGTCAAATTTGTATCTACCAATCAAGGTGTCTTCACAGCACAAGGTTCTTAGGAGTACAATTCACCATAGTGATACATGTTAAATGCTGAACTAGCAGTAAGAACCAAGATTCTCAATGTGCAAATGGACACTCTATCTGAAACTGATTCAATGCAATGTCAAATTTGTCTCTACCAATCAAGGTGTCTTCACAGCACAAGGTTCTTAGGAGTACAATTGACCATAGTGATACATGTTAAATGCTGAACTGGTAGTAAGAACCAAGATTCTCAATGTGCAAATGGACACTCTATCTGAAACTGATTCAATGCAATGTCAAATTTGTCTCTACCAATCAAGGTGTCTTCACAGCACAAGGTTCTTAGGAGTACAATGCAAAATAGTGATACATGTTAAATGCTGAACTAGCAGTGAGAACCAAGATTCTGTATGTGCAAATGGACATACTTTCTGAAACTGATTCAATGCAGTATCAAATTTGTCTCTACCAATCAAGGTGTCTTCACATCACATTGTCCTTAAGAGTACAATTCACCATAGTGATACATGTTAAATCCTGAACTCGCAGTAAGAACCAAGATTCTGTATGTGCAAATGGACACTCTATCTGAAACTGATTCAATGCAATGTCAAATTTGTATCAACCAATCAAGGTGTCTTCACAGCACAAGGTTCTTAGGAGTACAATTGAGCATAGTGATACATGTTAAATGCTGAACTAGTAGTAAGAACCAAGATTCTCAATGTGCAAATGGACACTCTATCTGAAACTGATTCAATGCAATGTCAAATTTGTCTCTACCAATCAAGGTGTCTTCACAGTACAACGTTCTTAGGAGTACAATGCACAATAGTGATACATGTTAAATGCTGAACTAGCAGTGAGAACCAAGATTCTGTATGTGCAAATGGACATACTTTCTGAAACTGATTCAATGCAATATCAAATTTCTCTCTACCAATCAAGGTGTCTTCACATCACATTGTTCTGAAGAGTACAATTCACAATAGTGATACATGTTAAATGCTGAACTAGCAGTGAGTACCAAGATTCTGTATATGCAAATGGACATCCTTTCTGAAACTGATTCAATGCCATGTCAAATTTGTCTCTACCTATCAAGGTGTCTTCACAGCACAAGGTTCTTAGGAGTACAATGCACAATAGTGATACATGTTAAATGCTGAACTAGCAGTAAGAACCAAGATTCTGTATTTGCAAATGGACGCTCTATCTGAAACTGATTCAATGCAATGTCAAATTTGTCTCTACCAATCAAGGTGTCTTCACAGCACAAGGTTCTTAGGAGTACAATGCACAATAGTGATACGTGTTAAATGCTGAACTAGCAGTGAGAACCAAGATTCTGTATGTGCAAATGGACATACTTTCTGAAACTGATTCAATGCAATATCAAATTTGTCTCTACCAATCAAGGTGTCTTCACATCACATTGTTCTTAAGAGTACAATTCACCATAGTGATACATGTTAAATCCTGAACTAGCAGTAAGAACAAAGATTCTGTATGTGCAAATGGACACTCTATCTGAAACTGATTCAATGCAATGTCAAATTTGTCTCTACCAATCAAGGTGTCTTCACAGCACAAGGTTCTTAGGAGTACAATGCACAATAGTGATACATGTTAAATGATGAACTAGCAGTAAGAACCAAGATTCTGTATTTGCAAATGGACGCTCTATCTGAAACTGATTCAATGCAATGTCAAATTTGTCTCTACCAATCAAGGTGTCTTCACAGCACAAGGTTCTTAGGAGTACAATGCACAATAGTGATACATGTTAAATGCTGAACTAGCAGTGAGAATCAAGATTCTGTATGTGCAAATGGACATACTTTCTTAAACTGATTCAATGCAATATCAAATTTGTCTCCACCAATCAAGGTGTCTTCACATCACATTGTTCTTAAGAGTACAATTCACCATAGTGATACATGTTAAATCCTGAACTAGCAGTAAGAACAAAGATTCTGTATGTGCAAATGGACACTCTATCTGAAACTGATTCAATGCAATGTCAAATTTGTATCTACCAATCAAGGTGTCTTCACAGCACAATGTTCTTAGGAGTACAATTGACCATAGTGATACATGTTAAATGCTGAACTAGTAGTAAGAACCAAGATTCTCAATGTGCAAATGGACACTCTATCTGAAACTGATTCAATGCAATGTCAAATTTGTCTCTACCAATCAAGGTGTCTTCACAGCACAAGGTTCTTAGGAGTACAATGCACAATAGTGATACATGTTAAATGCTGAACTAGCAGTGAGAACCAAGATTCTGTATGTGCAAATGGACATACTTTCTGAAACTGATTCAATGCAATATCAAATTTGTCTCTACCAATCAAGGTGTCTTCACAGCACAAGGTTCTTAGGAGTACAATGCACAATAGTGATACATGTTAAATGCTGAACTAGCAGTGAGAACCAAGATTCTGTATGTGCAAATGGACATACTTTCTGAAACTGATTCAATGCAATATCAAATTTGTCTCTACCAATCAAGGTGTCTTCACATCACATTGTTCTTAAGAGTGCAATTCACCATAGTGATACATGTTAAATCCTGAACTAGCAGTAAGAACAAAGATTCTGTATGTGCAAATGGACACTCTATCTGAAACTGATTCAATGCAATGTCAAATTTGTATCTACCAATCAAGGTGTCTTCACAGCACAAGGTTCTTAGGAGTACAATTCACCATAGTGATACATGTTAAATGCTGAACTAGCAGTAAGAACCAAGATTCTCAATGTGCAAATGGACACTCTATCTGAAACTGATTCAATGCATTGTCAAATTTGTCTCTACCAATCAAGGTGTCTTCACAGCACAAGGTTCTTAGGAGTACAATGCACAATAGTGATACGTGTTAAATGCTGAACTAGCAGTGAGAACCAAGATTCTGTATGTGCAAATGGACATACTTTCTGAAACTGATTCAATGCAATATCAAATTTCTCTCTACCAATCAAGGTGTCTTCACATCACATTGTTCTTAAGAGTACAAATCACCATCGTGATACATGTTAAATCCTGAACTAGCAGTAAGAACAAAGATTCTGTATGTGCAAATGGACACTCTATCTGAAACTGATTCAATGCAATGTCAAATTTGTCTCTACCAATCAAGGTGTCTTCACAGCACAAGGTTCTTAGGAGTACAATGCACAATAGTGATACATGTTAAATGATGAACTAGCAGTAAGAACCAAGATTCTGTATTTGCAAATGGACGCTCTATCTGAAACTGATTCAATGCAATGTCAAATTTGTCTCTACCAATCAAGGTGTCTTCACAGCACAAGGTTCTTAGGAGTACAATGCACAATAGTGATACGTGTTAAATGCTGAACTAGCAGTGAGAACCAAGATTCTGTATGTGCAAATGGACATACTTTCTGAAACTGATTCAATGCAATATCAAATTTGTCTCTACCAATCAAGGTGTCTTCACATCACATTGTTCTTAAGAGTACAATTCACCATAGTGATACATGTTAAATCCTGAACTAGCAGTAAGAACAAAGATTCTGTATGTGCAAATGGACACTCTATCTGAAACTGATTCAATGCAATGTGAAATTTGTCTCTGCCAATCAAGGTGTCTTCACAGCACAAGGTTCTTAGGAGTACAATGCACAATAGTGATACATGTTAAATGATGAACTAGCAGTAAGAACCAAGATTCTGTATTTGCAAATGGACGCTCTATCTGAAACTGATTCAATGCAATGTCAAATTTGTCTCTACCAATCAAGGTGTCTTCACAGCACAAGGTTCTTAGGAGTACAATGCACAATAGTGATACGTGTTAAATGCTGAACTAGCAGTGAGAATCAAGATTCTGTATGTGCAAATGGACATACTTTCTGAAACTGATTCAATGCAATATCAAATTTGTCTCTACCAATCAAGGTGTCTTCACATCACATTGTTCTTAAGAGTACAATTCACCATAGTGATACATGTTAAATCCTGAACTAGCAGTAAGAACAAAGATTCTGTATGTGCAAATGGACACTCTATCTGAAACTGATTCAATGCAATGTCAAATTTGTATCTACCAATCAAGGTGTCTTCACAGCACAATGTTCTTAGGAGTACAATTGACCATAGTGATACATGTTAAATGCTGAACTAGTAGTAAGAACCAATATTCTCAATGTGCAAATGGACACTCTATCTGAAACTGATTCAATGCAATGTCAAATTTGTATCTACCAATCAAGGTGTCTTCACAGCACAATGTTCTTAGGAGTACAATTGACCATAGTGATACATGTTAAATGCTGAACTAGTAGTAAGAACCAAGATTCTCAATGTGCAAATGGACACTCTATCTGAAACTGATTCAATGCAATGTCAAATTTGTCTCTACCAATCAAGGTGTCTTCACAGCACAAGGTTCTTAGGAGTACAATGCACAATAGTGATACAAGTTAAATGCTGAACTAGCAGTGAGAACCAAGATTCTGTATGTGCAAATGGACATACTTTCTGAAACTGATTCAATGCAATATCAAATTTGTCTCTACCAATCAAGGTGTCTTCACAGCACAAGGTTCTTAGGAGTACAATGCACAATAGTGATACATGTTAAATGCTGAACTAGCAGTGAGAACCAAGATTCTGTATGTGCAAATGGACATACTTTCTGAAACTGATTCAATGCAATATCAAATTTGTCTCTACCAATCAAGGTGTCTTCACATCACATTGTTCTTAAGAGTACAATTCACCATAGTGATACATGTTAAATCCTGAACTAGCAGTAAGAACAAAGATTCTGTATGTGCAAATGGACACTCTATCTGAAACTGATTCAATGCAATGTCAAATTTGTATCTACCAATCAAGGTGTCTTCACAGCACAAGGTTCTTAGGAGTACAATTCACCATAGTGATACATGTTAAATTCTGAACTAGCAGTAAGAACCAAGATTCTCAATGTGCAAATGGACACTCTATCTGAAACTGATTCAATGCAATGTCAAATTTGTCTCTACCAATCAAGGTGTCTTCACAGCACAAGGTTCTTAGGAGTACAATGCACAATAGTGATACATGTTAAATGCTGAACTAGCAGTAAGAACCAAGATTCTGTATTTGCAAGTGGACGCTCTATCTGAAACTGATTCAATGCAATGTCAAATTTGTCTCTACCAATCAAGGTGTCTTCACAGCACAAGGTTCTTAGGAGTACAATGCACAATAGTGATACGTGTTAAATGCTGAACTAGCAGTGAGAACCAAGATTCTGTATGTGCAAATGGACATACTTTCTGAAACTGATTCAATGCAATATCAAATTTGTCTCTACCAATCAAGGTGTCTTCATAGCACAAGGTTCTTAGGAGTACAATGCACAATAGTGATACATGGACAAACTTTCTGAAACTGATTCAATGCAATATCAAATTTCTCTCTACCAATCAAGGTGTCTTTACATCACATTGTTCTTAAGAGTACAATTCACAATAGTGATACATGTTAAATCCTGAACTCGCAGTAAGAACCAAGATTCTGTATGTGCAAATGGACACTCTATCTGAAACTGATTCAATGCAATGTCAAATTTGTCTCTACAAATCAAGGTGTCTTCACAGCACAAGGTTCTTAGGAGTACAATGCACAATAGTGATACGTGTTAAATGCTGAACTAGCAGTGAGAACCAAGATTCTGTATGTTCACATGGACATACTTTCTGAAACTGATTCAATGCAATGTCAAATTTGTCTCTACCAATCAAGGTGTCTTCACAGCAGAATGTTCTTAGGAGTACAATTGAGAATAGTGATACATGTTAAATGCTGAACTAGTAGTAAGAACCAAGATTCTCAATGTGCAAATGGACACTCTATCTGAAACTGATTCAATGCAATGTCAAATTTGTCTCTACCAATCAAGGTGTCTTCACAGCACAAGGTTCTTAGGAGTACAATGCACAATAGTGATACATGTTAAATGTTGAACTAGCAGTGAGAACCAAGATTCTGTATGTGCAAATGGACATACTTTCTGAAACTGATTCAATGCAATATCAAATTTCTCTCTACCAATCAAGCTGTCTTCACATCACATTGGTGTCTTCACAGCACAAGGTTCTCAGGAGTACAATTCACCATAGTGATACATGTTAAATGCTGAACTAGCAGTAAGAACCAAGATTCTCAATGTGCAAATGGACACTCTATCTGAAACTGATTCAATGCAATGTCAAATTTGTCTCTTCCAATCAAGGTGTCTTCACATCACATTGTTCTTCTGTATGTGCAAATGGACATACTTTCTGAAACTGATTCAATGCAATATCAAATTTGTCTCTTCCAATCAAGGTGTCTTCACATCACATTGTTCTTCTGTATGTGCAAATGGACATACTTTCTGAAACTGATTCAATGCAATGTCAAATTTGTATCTACAAATCAAGGTGTCTTCACAGCACAAGGTTCTTAGGAGTACAATGCACAATAGTGATACGTGTTAAATGCTGAACTAGCAGTGAGAACCAAGATTCTGTATGTGCAAATGGACATACTTTCTGAAACTGATTCAATGCAATGTCAAATTTGTCTCTACCAATCAAGGTGTCTTCACAGCACAAGGTTCTTAGGAGTACAATTTACCATATTGATACTTGTTAAATGCTGAACTAGCAGTGAGAACCAAGATTCTGTATGTGCAAATGGACATACTTTCTGAAACTGGTTCAATGCAATATCAAATTTGTCTCTACCAATCAAGGTGTCTTCATAGCACAAGGTTCTTAGGAGTACAATGCACAATAGTGATACATGTTAAATGCTGAACTAGCAGTGAGAACCAAGATTCTGTATGTGCAAATGGACATACTTTCTGAAACTGATTCAATGCAATATCAAATTTGTCTCTTCCAATCAAGGTGTCTTCACATCACATTGTTCTTCTGTATGTGCAAATGGACATACTTTCTGAAACTGATTCAATGCAATATCAAATTTGTCTCTACCAATCAAGGTGTCTTCATAGCACAAGGTTCTTAGGAGTACAATGCACAATAGTGATACATGGACAAACTTTCTGAAACTGATTCAATGCAATATCAAATTTGTCTCTACCAATCAAGGTGTCTTCACATCACATTGTTCTTAAGAGTCCAATTCACAATAGTGACACATGTTAAATCCTGAACTCGCAGTAAGAACCAAGATTCTGTATGTGCAAATGGACGCTCTATCTGAAACTGATTCAATGCAATGTCAAATTTGTATCTACCAATCAAGGTGTCTTCACAGCACAAGGTTCTTAGGAGTACAATGCACAATAGTGATACGTGTTAAATGCTGAACTAGCAGTGAGAACCAAGATTCTGTATGTGTAAATGGACATACTTTCTGAAACTGATTCAATGCAATATCAAATTTGTCTCTACCAATCAAGGTGTCTTCACATCACATTGTTCTTAAGAGTACAATTCACCATAGTGATACATGTTAAATCCTGAACTAGCAGTAAGAACAAAGATTCTGTATGTGCAAATGGACACTCTATGTGAAACTGATTCAATGCAATGTCAAATTTGTATCTACCAATCAAGGTGTCTTCACAGCACAAGGTTCTTAGGAGTACCATTCACCATAGTGATACATGTTAAATGCTGAACTAGCAGTAAGAACCAAGATTCTCAATGTGCAAATGGACACTCTATCTGAAACTGATTCAATGCAATGTCAAATTTGTCTCTACCAATCAAGGTGTCTTCACAGCACAAGGTTCTTAGGAGTACAATGCACAATAGTGATACGTGTTAAATGCTGAACTAGCAGTGAGAACCAAGATTCTGTATGTGCAAATGGACATACTTTCTGAAACTGATTCAATGCAGTATCAAATTTGTCTCTACCAATCAAGGTGTCTTCACATCACATTGTTCTTAAGAGTACAATTCACCATAGTGATACATGTTAAATCCTGAACTCGCAGTAAGAACCAAGATTCTGTATGTGCAAATGGACACTCTATCTGAAACTGATTCAATGCAATGTCAAATTTGTATCTACCAATCAAGGTGTCTTCATAGCACAAGGTTCTTAGGAGTACAATTTACCATATTGATACTTGTTAAATGCTGAACTAGCAGTGAGAACCAAGATTCTCTATGTGCAAATGGACACACTTTCTGAACCTGATTCAATGCAATGTCAAATTTGTGTCTACCAATCAAGGTGTCTTCACAGCACAATGTTCTTAGGAGTACAATTGACCATAGTGATACATGTTAAATGCTGAACTAGTAGTAAGAACCAGGATTCTCAATGTGCAAATGGACACTCTATCTGAAACTGATTCAATGCAATGTCAAATTTGTCTCTACCAATCAAGGTGTCTTCACAGCACAAGGTTCTTAGGAGTACAATGCACAATAGTGATACATGTTAAATGCTGAACTAGCAGTGAGAACCAAGATTCTGTATGTGCAAATGGACATACTTTCTGAAACTGATTCAATGCAATATCAAATTTGTCTCTACCAATCAAGGTGTCTTCATAGCACAAGGTTCTTAGGAGTACAATGCACAATAGTGATACATGTTAAATGCTTAACTAGCAGTGAGAACCAAGATTCTGTATGTTCAAATGGACATACTTTCTGAAACTGATTCAATGCAATGTCAAATTTGTCTCTACCAATCAAGGTGTCTTCACAGCAGAAGGTTCTTAGGAGTACAATTGAGCATAGTGATACATGTTAAATGCTGAACTAGTAGTAAGAACCAAGATTCTCAATGTGCAAATGGACACTCAAACTGAAACTGATTCAATGCAATGTCAAATTTGTCTCTACCAATCAAGGTGTCTTCACAGCACAACGTTCTTAGGAGTACAATGCACAATAGTGATACATGTTAAATGCTGAACTAGCAGTGAGAACCAAGATTCTGTATGTGCAAATGGACATACTTTCTGAAACTGATTCAATGCAATATCAAATTTCCCTCTACCAATCAAGGTGTCTTCACATCACATTGTTCTGAAAAGTACAATTCACAATAGTGATACATGTTAAATCCTGAACTCGCAGTAAGAACCAAGATTCTGTATGTGCAAATGGACGCTCTATCTGAAACTGATTCAATGCAATGTCAAATTTGTCTTTACAAATCAAGGTGTCTTCACAGCACAAGGTTCTGAGGAGTACAATGCAGAATAGTGATACGTGTTCAATGCTGAACTAGCAGTGAGAACCAAGATTCTGTATGTTCAAATGGACATACTTTCTGAAACTGATTCAATGCAATGTCAAATTTGTCTCTACCAATCAAGGTGTCTTCACAGCACAAGGTTCTTAGGAGTACAATTGAGCATAGTGATACATGTTAAATGCTGAACTAGAAGTAAGAACCAAGATTCTCAATGTGCAAATGGACACTCTATCTGAAACTGATTCAATGCAATGTCAAATTTGTCTCTACCAATCAAGGTGTCTTCACAGCACAAGGTTCTTAGGAGTACAATTGAGCATAGTGATACATGTTAAATGCTGAACTAGTAGTAAGAACCAAGATTCTCAATGTGCAAATGGACACTCTATCTGAAACTGATTCAATGCAATGTCAAATTTGTCTCTACCAATCAAGGTGTCTTCACAGCACAAGGTTCTTAGGAGTACAATGCAAAATAGTGATACATGTTAAATGCTGAACTAGCAGTGAGAACCAAGATTCTGTATGTGCAAATGGACATACTTTCTGAAACTGATTCAATGCAATATCAAATTTGTCTCTACCAATCAAGGTGTCTTCATAGCACAAGGTTCTTAGGAGTACAATGCACAATAGTGATACATGGACAAACTTTCTGAAACTGATTCAATGCAATATCAAATTTCTCTCTACCAATCAAGGTGTCTTTACATCACATTGTTCTTAAGAGTACAATTCACAATAGTGATACATGTTAAATCCTGAATTCGCAGTAAGAACCAAGATTCTGTATGTGCAAATGGACACTCTATCTGAAACTGATTCAATGCAATGTCAAATTTGTCTCTACAAATCAAGGTGTCTTCACAGCACAAGGTTCTTAGGAGTACAATGCACAATAGTGATACGTGTTAAATGCTGAACTAGCAGTGAGAACCAAGATTCTGTATGTTCACATGGACATACTTTCTGAAACTGATTCAATGCAATGTCAAATTTGTCTCTACCAATCAAGGTGTCTTCACAGCAGAATGTTCTTAGGAGTACAATTGAGAATAGTGATACATGTTAAATGCTGAACTAGTAGTAAGAACCAAGATTCTCAATGTGCAAATGGACACTCTATCTGAAACTGATTCAATGCAATGTCAAATTTGTCTCTACCAATCAAGGTGTCTTCACAGCACAAGGTTCTTAGGAGTACAATGCACAATAGTGATACATGTTAAATGTTGAACTAGCAGTGAGAACCAAGATTCTGTATGTGCAAATGGACATACTTTCTGAAACTGATTCAATGCAATATCAAATTTCTCTCTACCAATCAAGGTGTCTTCACATCACATTGGTGTCTTCACAGCACAAGGTTCTCAGGAGTACAATTCATCATAGTGATACATGTTAAATGCTGAACTAGCAGTAAGAACCAAGATTCTCAATGTGCAAATGGACACTCTATCTGAAACTGATTCAATGCAATGTCAAATTTGTCTCTACCAATCAAGGTGTCTTCACAGCACAAGGTTCTTAGGAGTACAATGCACAATAGTGATACGTGTTAAATGCTGAACTAGCAGTGAGAACCAAGATTCTGTATGTGCAAATGGACATACTTTCTGAAACTGATTCAATGCAATGTCAAATTTGTCTCTACCAATCAAGGTGTCTTCACAGCACAAGGTTCTTAGGAGTACAATTTACCATATTGATACTTGTTAAATGCTGAACTAGCAGTGAGAACCAAGATTCTGTATGTGCAAATGGACATACTTTCTGAAACTGGTTCAATGCAATATCAAATTTGTCTCTACCAATCAAGGTGTCTTCATAGCACAAGGTTCTTAGGAGTACAATGCACAATAGTGATACATGTTAAATGCTGAACTAGCAGTGAGAGCCAAGATTCTGTATGTGCAACTGGACATACTTTCTGAAACTGATTCAATGCAATATCAAATTTGTCTCTTCCAATCAAGGTGTCTTCACATCACATTGTTCTTCTGTATGTGCAAATGGACATACTTTCTGAAACTGATTCAATGCAATATCAAATTTGTCTCTACCAATCAAGGTGTCTTCATAGCACAAGGTTCTTAGGAGTACAATGCACAATAGTGATACATGGACAAACTTTCTGAAACTGATTCAATGCAATATCAAATTTGTCTCTACCAATCAAGGTGTCTTCACATCACATTGTTCTTAAGAGTCCAATTCACAATAGTGACACATGTTAAATCCTGAACTCGCAGTAAGAACCAAGATTCTGTATGTGCAAATGGACGCTCTATCTGAAACTGATTCAATGCAATGTCAAATTTGTATCTACCAATCAAGGTGTCTTCACAGCACAAGGTTCTTAGGAGTACAATTCACCATAGTGATACATGTTAAATGCTGAACTAGCAGTAAGAACCAAGATTCTCAATGTGCAAATGGACACTCTATCTGAAACTGATTCAATGCAATGTCAAATTTGTCTCTACCAATCAAGGTGTCTTCACAGCACAAGGTTCTTAGGAGTACAATGCAAAATAGTGATACATGTTAAATGCTGAACTAGCAGTGAGAACCAAGATTCTGTATGTGCAAATGGACATACTTTCTGAAACTGATTCAATGCAGTATCAAATTTGTCTCTACCAATCAAGGTGTCTTCACATCACATTGTCCTTAAGAGTACAATTCACCATAGTGATACATGTTAAATCCTGAACTCGCAGTAAGAACCAAGATTCTGTATGTGCAAATGGACACTCTATCTGAAACTGATTCAATGCAATGTCAAATTTGTATCTACCAATCAAGGTGTCTTCACAGCACAAGGTTCTTAGGAGTACAATTGAGCATAGTGATACATGTTAAATGCTGAACTAGTAGTAAGAACCAAGATTCTCAATGTGCAAATGGACACTCTATCTGAAACTGATTCAATGCAATGTTAAATTTGTCTCTACCAATCAAGGTGTCTTCACAGCACAACGTTCTTAGGAGTACAATGCACAATAGTGATACATGTTAAATGCTGAACTAGCAGTGAGAACCAAGATTCTGTATGTGCAAATGGACATACTTTCTGAAACTGATTCAATGCAATATCAAATTTCTCTCTACCAATCAAGGTGTCTTCACATCACATTGTTCTGAAGAGTACAATTCACAATAGTGATACATGTTAAATGCTGAACTAGCAGTGAGTACCAAGATTCTGTATATGCAAATGGACATCCTTTCTGAAACTGATTCAATGCAATGTCAAATTTGTCTCTACCTATCAAGGTGTCTTCACAGCACAAGGTTCTTAGGAGTACAATGCACAATAGTGATACATGTTAAATGCTGAACTAGCAGTAAGAACCAAGATTCTGTATTTGCAAATGGACGCTCTATCTGAAACTGATTCAATGCAATGTCAAATTTGTCTCTACCAATCAAGGTGTCTTCACAGCACAAGGTTCTTAGGAGTACAATGCACAATAGTGATACGTGTTAAATGCTGAACTAGCAGTGAGAACCAATATTCTGTATGTGCAAATGGACATACTTTCTGAAACTGATTCAATGCAATATCAAATTTGTCTCTACCAATCAAGGTGTCTTCACATCACATTGTTCTTAAGAGTACAATTCACCATAGTGATACCTGTTAAATCCTGAACTAGCAGTAAGAACAAAGATTCTGTATGTGCAAATGGACACTCTATCTGAAACTGATTCAATGCAATGTCAAATTTGTCTCTACCAATCAAGGTGTCTTCACAGCACAAGGTTCTTAGGAGTACAATGCACAATAGTGATACATGTTAAATGATGAACTAGCAGTAAGAACCAAGATTCTGTATTTGCAAATGGACGCTCTATCTGAAACTGATTCAATGCAATGTCAAATTTGTCTCTACCAATCAAGGTGTCTTCACACCACAAGGTTCTTAGGAGTACAATGCACAATAGTGATACGTGTTAAATGCTGAACTAGCAGTGAGAACCAAGATTCTGTATGTGCAAATGGACATACTTTCTGAAACTGATTCAATGCAGTATCAAATTTGTCTCTACCAATCAAGGTGTCTTCACATCACATTGTTCTTAAGAGTACAATTCACCATAGTGATACATGTTAAATCCTGAACTAGCAGTAAGAACAAAGATTCTGTATGTGCTAATGGACACTCTATCTGAAACTGATTCAATGCAATGTCAAATTTGTATCTACCAATCAAGGTGTCTTCACAGCACAAGGTTCTCAGGAGTACAATTCACCATAGTGATACATGTTAAATGCTGAACTAGCAGTAAGAACCAAGATTCTCAATGTGCAAATGGACACTCTATCTGAAACTGATTCAATGCAATGTCAAATTTGTCTCTACCAATCAAGGTGTCTTCACAGCACAAGGTTCTTAGGAGTACAATGCACAATAGTGATACGTGTTAAATGGTGAACTAGCAGTGAGAACCAAGATTCTGTATGTGCAAATGGACATACTTTCTGAAACTGATTCAATGCAATGTCAAATTTTTCTCTACCAATCAAGGTGTCTTCACAGCACAAGGTTCTTAGGAGTACAATTTACCATATTGATACTTGTTAAATGCTGAACTAGCAGTGAGAACCAAGATTCTCTATGTGCAAATGGACACACTTTCTGAACCTGATTCAATGCAATGTCAAATTTGTCTCTACCAATCAAGGTGTCTTCACAGCACAATGTTCTTAGGAGTACAATTGACCATAGTGATACATGTTAAATGCTGAACTAGTAGTAAGAACCAAGATTCTCAATGTGCAAATGGACACTCTATCTGAAACTGATTCAATGCAATGTCAAATTTGTCTCTACCAATCAAGGTGTCTTCACAGCACAAGGTTCTTAGGAGTACAATGCACAATAGTGATACATGTTAAATGCTGAACTAGCAGTGAGAACCAAGATTCTGTATGTGCAAATGGACATACTTTCTGAAACTGATTCAATGCAATATCAAATTTGTCTCTACCAATCAAGGTGTCTTCATAGCACAAGGTTCTTAGGAGTACAATGCACAATAGTGATACATATTAAATGCTGAACTAGCAGTGAGAACCAAGATTCTCAATGTGCAAATGGACACTCTATCTGAAACTGATTCAATGCAATGTCAAATTTGTCTCTACCAATCAAGGTGTCTTCACAGCACAAGGTTCTCAGGAGTACAATTCACCATAGTGATACATGTTAAATGCTGAACTAGCAGTAAGAACCAAGATTCTCAATGTGCAAATGGACACTCTATCTGAAACTGATTCAATGCAATGTCAAATTTGTCTCTACCAATCAAGGTGTCTTCACAGCACAAGGTTCTTAGGAGTACAATGCACAATAGTGATACGTGTTAAATGCTGAACTAGCAGTGAGAACCAAGATTCTGTATGTGCAAATGGACATACTTTCTGAAACTGATTCAATGCAATGTCAAATTTGTCTCTACCAATCAAGGTGTCTTCACAGCACAAGGTTCTTAGGAGTACAATTTACCATATTGATACTTGTTAAATGCTGAACTAGCAGTGAGAACCAAGATTCTCTATGTGCAAATGGACACACTTTCTGAACCTGATTCAATGCAATGTCAAATTTGTCTCTACCAATCAAGGTGTCTTCACAGCACAATGTTCTTAGGAGTACAATTGACCATAGTGATACATGTTAAATGCTGAACTAGTAGTAAGAACCAAGATTCTCAATGTGCAAATGGACACTCTATCTGAAACTGATTCAATGCAATGTCAAATTTGTCTCTACCAATCAAGGTGTCTTCACAGCACAAGGTTCTTAGGAGTACAATGCACAATATTGATACATGTTAAATGCTGAACTAGCAGTGAGAACCAAGATTCTGTATGTGCAAATGGACATACTTTCTGAAACTGATTCAATGCAATATCAAATTTGTCTCTACCAATCAAGGTGTCTTCATAGCACAAGGTTCTTAGGAGTACAATGCACAATAGTGATACATATTAAATGCTGAACTAGCAGTGAGAACCAAGATTCTGTATGTGCAAATGGACATACTTTCTGAAACTGATTCAATGCAATATCAAATTTGTCTCTTCCAATCAAGGTGTCTTCACATCACATTGTTCTTCTGTATGTGCAAATGGACATACTTTCTGAAACTGATTCAATGCAATATCAAATTTGTCTCTTCCAATCAAGGTGTCTTCACATCACATTGTTCTTCTGTATGTGCAAATGGACATACTTTCTGAAACTGATTCAATGCAATGTCAAATTTGTCTCTACCTATCAAGGTGTCTTCACAGCACAAGGTTCTTAGGAGTACAATGCACAATAGTGATACATGTTAAATGCTGAACTAGCAGTAAGAACCAAGATTCTGTATTTGCAAATGGACGCTGTATCTGAAACTGATTCAATGCAATGTCAAATTTGTCTCTACCAATCAAGGTGTCTTCACAGCACAAGGTTCTTAGGAGTACAATGCACAATAGTGATACGTGTTAAATGCTGAACTAGCAGTGAGAACCAATATTCTGTATGTGCAAATGGACATACTTTCTGAAACTGATTCAATGCAATATCAAATTTGTCTCTACCAATCAAGGTGTCTTCACATCACATTGTTCTTAAGAGTACAATTCACCATAGTGATACCTGTTAAATCCTGAACTAGCAGTAAGAACAAAGATTCTGTATGTGCAAATGGACATACTTTCTGAAACTGATTCAATGCAATATCAAATTTCTCTCTACCAATCAAGGTGTCTTCACAGCACAAGGTTCTTAGGAGTACAATTCACCATAGTGATACATGTTAAATGCTGAACTAGCAGTAAGAACCAAGATTCTCAATGTGCAAATGGACACTCTATCTGAAACTGATTCAATGCAATGTCAAATTTGTCTCTACCAATCAAGGTGTCTTCACAGCACAAGGTTCTTAGGAGTACAATGCACAATAGTGATACGTGTTAAATGCTGAACTAGCAGTGAGAACCAAGATTCTGTATGTGCAAATGGACATACTTTCTGAAACTGATTCAATGCAATGTCAAATTTGTCTCTACCAATCAAGGTGTCTTCACAGCACAAGGTTCTTAGGAGTACAATTTACCATATTGATACTTGTTAAATGCTGAACTAGCAGTGAGAACCAAGATTCTGTATGTGCAAATGGACACACTTTCTGAACCTGATTCAATGCAATGTCAAATTTGTCTCTACCAATCAAGGTGTCTTCACAGCACAATGTTCTTAGGAGTACAATTGACCATAGTGATACATGTTAAATGCTGAACTAGTAGTAAGAACCAAGATTCTCAATGTGCAAATGGACACTCTATCTGAAACTGATTCAATGCAATGTCAAATTTGTCTCTACCAATCAAGGTGTCTTCACAGCACAAGGTTCTTAGGAGTACAATGCACAATAGTGATACATGTTACATGCTGAACTAGCAGTGAGAACCAAGATTCTGTATGTGCAAATGGACATACTTTCTGAAACTGATTCAATGCAATATCAAATTTGTCTCTACCAATCAAGGTGTCTTCATAGCACAAGGTTCTTAGGAGTACAATGCACAATAGTGATACATATTAAATGCTGAACTAGCAGTGAGAACCAAGATTCTGTATGTGCAAATGGACATACTTTCTGAAACTGATTCAATGCAATATCAAATTTGTCTCTTCCAATCAAGGTGTCTTCACATCACATTGTTCTTCTGTATGTGCAAATGGACATACTTTCTGAAACTGATTCAATGCAATATCAAATTTGTCTCTACCAATCAAGGTGTCTTCATAGCACAAGGTTCTTAGGAGTACAATGCACAATAGTGATACATGGACAAACTTTCTGAAACTGATTCAATGCAATATCAAATTTGTCTCTACCAATCAAGGTGTCTTCACATCACATTGTTCTTAAGAGTACAATTCACAATAGTGACACATGTTAAATCCTGAACTCACAGTAAGAACCAAGATTCTGTATGTGCAAATGGACGCTCTATCTGAAACTGATTCAATGCAATGTCAAATTTGTATCTACCAATCAAGGTGTCTTCACAGCACAAGGTTCTTAGGAGTACAATTGACCATAGTGATACATGTTAAATTGTGAACTAGTAGTAAGAACCAAGATTCTCAATGTGCAAATGGACACTCTATCTGAAACTGATTCAATGCAATGTCAAATTTGTCTCTACCAATCAAGGTGTCTTCACAGCACAAGGTTCTTAGGAGTACAATGCAAAATAGTGATACATGTTAAATGCTGAACTAGCAGTGAGAACCAAGATTCTGTATGTGCAAATGGACATACTTTCTGAAACTGATTCAATGCAGTATCAAATTTGTCTCTACCAATCAAGGTGTCTTCACATCACATTGTCCTTAAGAGTACAATTCACCATAGTGATACATGTTAAATCCTGAACTCGCAGTAAGAACCAAGATTCTGTATGTGCAAATGGACATACTTTCTGAAACTGATTCAATGCAATATCAAATTTGTCTCTTCCAATCAAGGTGTCTTCACATCACATTGTTCTTCTGTATGTGCAAATGGACATACTTTCTGAAACTGATTCAATGCAATATCAAATTTGTCTCTACCAATCAAGGTGTCTTCATAGCACAAGGTTCTTAGGAGTACAATGCACAATAGTGATACATGGACAAACTTTCTGAAACTGATTCAATGCAATATCAAATTTGTCTCTACCAATCAAGGTGTCTTCACATCACATTGTTCTTAAGAGTCCAATTCACAATAGTGACACATGTTAAATCCTGAACTCGCAGTAAGAACCAAGATTCTGTATGTGCAAATGGACGCTCTATCTGAAACTGATTCAATGCAATGTCAAATTTGTATCTACCAATCAAGGTGTCTTCACAGCACAAGGTTCTTAGGAGTACAATTCACCATAGTGATACATGTTAAATGCTGAACTAGCAGTAAGAACCAAGATTCTCAATGTGCAAATGGACACTCTATCTGAAACTGATTCAATGCAATGTCAAATTTGTCTCTACCAATCAAGGTGTCTTCACAGCACAAGGTTCTTAGGAGTACAATGCAAAATAGTGATACATGTTAAATGCTGAACTAGCAGTGAGAACCAAGATTCTGTATGTGCAAATGGACATACTTTCTGAAACTGATTCAATGCAGTATCAAATTTGTCTCTACCAATCAAGGTGTCTTCACATCACATTGTCCTTAAGAGTACAATTCACCATAGTGATACATGTTAAATCCTGAACTCGCAGTAAGAACCAAGATTCTGTATGTGCAAATGGACACTCTATCTGAAACTGATTCAATGCAATGTCAAATTTGTATCTACCAATCAAGGTGTCTTCACAGCACAAGGTTCTTAGGAGTACAATTGAGCATAGTGATACATGTTAAATGCTGAACTAGTAGTAAGAACCAAGATTCTCAATGTGCAAATGGACACTCTATCTGAAACTGATTCAATGCAATGTCAAATTTGTCTCTACCAATCAAGGTGTCTTCACAGCACAACGTTCTTAGGAGTACAATGCACAATAGTGATACATGTTAAATGCTGAACTAGCAGTGAGAACCAAGATTCTGTATGTGCAAATGGACATACTTTCTGAAACTGATTCAATGCAATATCAAATTTCTCTCTACCAATCAAGGTGTCTTCACATCACATTGTTCTGAAGAGTACAATTCACAATAGTGATACATGTTAAATGCTGAACTAGCAGTGAGTACCAAGATTCTGTATATGCAAATGGACATCCTTTCTGAAACTGATTCAATGCAATGTCAAATTTGTCTCTACCTATCAAGGTGTCTTCACAGCACAAGGTTCTTAGGAGTACAATGCACAATAGTGATACATGTTAAATGCTGAACTAGCAGTAAGAACCAAGATTCTGTATTTGCAAATGGACGCTCTATCTGAAACTGATTCAATGCAATGTCAAATTTGTCTCTACCAATCAAGGTGTCTTCACAGCACAAGGTTCTTAGGAGTACAATGCACAATAGTGATACGTGTTAAATGCTGAACTAGCAGTGAGAACCAATATTCTGTATGTGCAAATGGACATACTTTCTGAAACTGATTCAATGCAATATCAAATTTGTCTCTACCAATCAAGGTGTCTTCACATCACATTGTTCTTAAGAGTACAATTCACCATAGTGATACCTGTTAAATCCTGAACTAGCAGTAAGAACAAAGATTCTGTATGTGCAAATGGACACTCTATCTGAAACTGATTCAATGCAATGTCAAATTTGTCTCTACCAATCAAGGTGTCTTCACAGCACAAGGTTCTTAGGAGTACAATGCACAATAGTGATACATGTTAAATGATGAACTAGCAGTAAGAACCAAGATTCTGTATTTGCAAATGGACGCTCTATCTGAAACTGATTCAATGCAATGTCAAATTTGTCTCTACCAATCAAGGTGTCTTCACACCACAAGGTTCTTAGGAGTACAATGCACAATAGTGATACGTGTTAAATGCTGAACTAGCAGTGAGAACCAAGATTCTGTATGTGCAAATGGACATACTTTCTGAAACTGATTCAATGCAGTATCAAATTTGTCTCTACCAATCAAGGTGTCTTCACATCACATTGTTCTTAAGAGTACAATTCACCATAGTGATACATGTTAAATCCTGAACTAGCAGTAAGAACAAAGATTCTGTATGTGCTAATGGACACTCTATCTGAAACTGATTCAATGCAATGTCAAATTTGTATCTACCAATCAAGGTGTCTTCACAGCACAAGGTTCTCAGGAGTACAATTCACCATAGTGATACATGTTAAATGCTGAACTAGCAGTAAGAACCAAGATTCTCAATGTGCAAATGGACACTCTATCTGAAACTGATTCAATGCAATGTCAAATTTGTCTCTACCAATCAAGGTGTCTTCACAGCACAAGGTTCTTAGGAGTACAATGCACAATAGTGATACGTGTTAAATGGTGAACTAGCAGTGAGAACCAAGATTCTGTATGTGCAAATGGACATACTTTCTGAAACTGATTCAATGCAATGTCAAATTTGTCTCTACCAATCAAGGTGTCTTCACAGCACAAGGTTCTTAGGAGTACAATTTACCATATTGATACTTGTTAAATGCTGAACTAGCAGTGAGAACCAAGATTCTCTATGTGCAAATGGACACACTTTCTGAACCTGATTCAATGCAATGTCAAATTTGTCTCTACCAATCAAGGTGTCTTCACAGCACAATGTTCTTAGGAGTACAATTGACCATAGTGATACATGTTAAATGCTGAACTAGTAGTAAGAACCAAGATTCTCAATGTGCAAATGGACACTCTATCTGAAACTGATTCAATGCAATGTCAAATTTGTCTCTACCAATCAAGGTGTCTTCACAGCACAAGGTTCTTAGGAGTACAATGCACAATAGTGATACATGTTAAATGCTGAACTAGCAGTGAGAACCAAGATTCTGTATGTGCAAATGGACATACTTTCTGAAACTGATTCAATGCAATATCAAATTTGTCTCTACCAATCAAGGTGTCTTCATAGCACAAGGTTCTTAGGAGTACAATGCACAATAGTGATACATATTAAATGCTGAACTAGCAGTGAGAACCAAGATTCTCAATGTGCAAATGGACACTCTATCTGAAACTGATTCAATGCAATGTCAAATTTGTCTCTACCAATCAAGGTGTCTTCACAGCACAAGGTTCTCAGGAGTACAATTCACCATAGTGATACATGTTAAATGCTGAACTAGCAGTAAGAACCAAGATTCTCAATGTGCAAATGGACACTCTATCTGAAACTGATTCAATGCAATGTCAAATTTGTCTCTACCAATCAAGGTGTCTTCACAGCACAAGGTTCTTAGGAGTACAATGCACAATAGTGATACGTGTTAAATGCTGAACTAGCAGTGAGAACCAAGATTCTGTATGTGCAAATGGACATACTTTCTGAAACTGATTCAATGCAATGTCAAATTTGTCTCTACCAATCAAGGTGTCTTCACAGCACAAGGTTCTTAGGAGTACAATTTACCATATTGATACTTGTTAAATGCTGAACTAGCAGTGAGAACCAAGATTCTCTATGTGCAAATGGACACACTTTCTGAACCTGATTCAATGCAATGTCAAATTTGTCTCTACCAATCAAGGTGTCTTCACAGCACAATGTTCTTAGGAGTACAATTGACCATAGTGATACATGTTAAATGCTGAACTAGTAGTAAGAACCAAGATTCTCAATGTGCAAATGGACACTCTATCTGAAACTGATTCAATGCAATGTCAAATTTGTCTCTACCAATCAAGGTGTCTTCACAGCACAAGGTTCTTAGGAGTACAATGCACAATATTGATACATGTTAAATGCTGAACTAGCAGTGAGAACCAAGATTCTGTATGTGCAAATGGACATACTTTCTGAAACTGATTCAATGCAATATCAAATTTGTCTCTACCAATCAAGGTGTCTTCATAGCACAAGGTTCTTAGGAGTACAATGCACAATAGTGATACATATTAAATGCTGAACTAGCAGTGAGAACCAAGATTCTGTATGTGCAAATGGACATACTTTCTGAAACTGATTCAATGCAATATCAAATTTGTCTCTTCCAATCAAGGTGTCTTCACATCACATTGTTCTTCTGTATGTGCAAATGGACATACTTTCTGAAACTGATTCAATGCAATATCAAATTTGTCTCTTCCAATCAAGGTGTCTTCACATCACATTGTTCTTCTGTATGTGCAAATGGACATACTTTCTGAAACTGATTCAATGCAATGTCAAATTTGTCTCTACCTATCAAGGTGTCTTCACAGCACAAGGTTCTTAGGAGTACAATGCACAATAGTGATACATGTTAAATGCTGAACTAGCAGTAAGAACCAAGATTCTGTATTTGCAAATGGACGCTGTATCTGAAACTGATTCAATGCAATGTCAAATTTGTCTCTACCAATCAAGGTGTCTTCACAGCACAAGGTTCTTAGGAGTACAATGCACAATAGTGATACGTGTTAAATGCTGAACTAGCAGTGAGAACCAATATTCTGTATGTGCAAATGGACATACTTTCTGAAACTGATTCAATGCAATATCAAATTTGTCTCTACCAATCAAGGTGTCTTCACATCACATTGTTCTTAAGAGTACAATTCACCATAGTGATACCTGTTAAATCCTGAACTAGCAGTAAGAACAAAGATTCTGTATGTGCAAATGGACATACTTTCTGAAACTGATTCAATGCAATATCAAATTTCTCTCTACCAATCAAGGTGTCTTCACAGCACAAGGTTCTTAGGAGTACAATTCACCATAGTGATACATGTTAAATGCTGAACTAGCAGTAAGAACCAAGATTCTCAATGTGCAAATGGACACTCTATCTGAAACTGATTCAATGCAATGTCAAATTTGTCTCTACCAATCAAGGTGTCTTCACAGCACAAGGTTCTTAGGAGTACAATGCACAATAGTGATACGTGTTAAATGCTGAACTAGCAGTGAGAACCAAGATTCTGTATGTGCAAATGGACATACTTTCTGAAACTGATTCAATGCAATGTCAAATTTGTCTCTACCAATCAAGGTGTCTTCACAGCACAAGGTTCTTAGGAGTACAATTTACCATATTGATACTTGTTAAATGCTGAACTAGCAGTGAGAACCAAGATTCTGTATGTGCAAATGGACACACTTTCTGAACCTGATTCAATGCAATGTCAAATTTGTCTCTACCAATCAAGGTGTCTTCACAGCACAATGTTCTTAGGAGTACAATTGACCATAGTGATACATGTTAAATGCTGAACTAGTAGTAAGAACCAAGATTCTCAATGTGCAAATGGACACTCTATCTGAAACTGATTCAATGCAATGTCAAATTTGTCTCTACCAATCAAGGTGTCTTCACAGCACAAGGTTCTTAGGAGTACAATGCACAATAGTGATACATGTTACATGCTGAACTAGCAGTGAGAACCAAGATTCTGTATGTGCAAATGGACATACTTTCTGAAACTGATTCAATGCAATATCAAATTTGTCTCTACCAATCAAGGTGTCTTCATAGCACAAGGTTCTTAGGAGTACAATGCACAATAGTGATACATATTAAATGCTGAACTAGCAGTGAGAACCAAGATTCTGTATGTGCAAATGGACATACTTTCTGAAACTGATTCAATGCAATATCAAATTTGTCTCTTCCAATCAAGGTGTCTTCACATCACATTGTTCTTCTGTATGTGCAAATGGACATACTTTCTGAAACTGATTCAATGCAATATCAAATTTGTCTCTACCAATCAAGGTGTCTTCATAGCACAAGGTTCTTAGGAGTACAATGCACAATAGTGATACATGGACAAACTTTCTGAAACTGATTCAATGCAATATCAAATTTGTCTCTACCAATCAAGGTGTCTTCACATCACATTGTTCTTAAGAGTACAATTCACAATAGTGACACATGTTAAATCCTGAACTCACAGTAAGAACCAAGATTCTGTATGTGCAAATGGACGCTCTATCTGAAACTGATTCAATGCAATGTCAAATTTGTATCTACCAATCAAGGTGTCTTCACAGCACAAGGTTCTTAGGAGTACAATTCACCATAGTGATACATGTTAAATGCTGAACTAGCAGTAAGAACCAAGATTCTCAATGTGCAAATGGACACTCTATCTGAAACTGATTCAATGCAATGTCAAATTTGTCTCTACCAATCAAGGTGTCTTCACAGCACAAGGTTCTTAGGAGTACAATTGACCATAGTGATACATGTTAAATTGTGAACTAGTAGTAAGAACCAAGATTCTCAATGTGCAAATGGACACTCTATCTGAAACTGATTCAATGCAATGTCAAATTTGTCTCTACCAATCAAGGTGTCTTCACAGCACAAGGTTCTTAGGAGTACAATGCAAAATAGTGATACATGTTAAATGCTGAACTAGCAGTGAGAACCAAGATTCTGTATGTGCAAATGGACATACTTTCTGAAACTGATTCAATGCAGTATCAAATTTGTCTCTACCAATCAAGGTGTCTTCACATCACATTGTCCTTAAGAGTACAATTCACCATAGTGATACATGTTAAATCCTGAACTCGCAGTAAGAACCAAGATTCTGTATGTGCAAATGGACATACTTTCTGAAACTGATTCAATGCAATATCAAATTTCTCTCTACCAATCAAGGTGTCTTCACATCACATTGTTCTGAAGAGTACAATTCACAATAGTGATACATGTTAAATGCTGAACTAGCAGTGAGTACCAAGATTCTGTAAATGCAAATGGACATCCTTTCTGAAACTGATTCAATGCAATGTCAAATTTGTCTCTACCTATCAAGGTGTCTTCACAGCACAAGGTTCTTAGGAGTACAATTGAGCATAGTGATACATGTTAAATGCTGAACTAGTAGTAAGAACCAAGATTCTCAATGTGCAGATGGACACTCTATCTGAAACTGATTCAATGCAATGTCAAATTTGTCTCTACCAATCAAGGTGTCTTCACAGCACAACGTTCTTAGGAGTACAATGCACAATAGTGATACATGTGAAATGCTGAACTAGCAGTGAGAACCAAGATTCTGTATGTGCAAATGGACATACTTTCTGAAACTGATTCAATGCAATATCAAATTTCTCTCTACCAATCAAGGTGTCTTCACATCACATTGTTCTGAAGAGTACAATTCACAATAGTGATACATGTTAAATGCTGAACTAGCAGTGAGAAACAAGATTCTCTATGTGCAAATGGACATACTTTCTGAAACTGATTCAATGCAATGTCAAATTTGTCTCTACCAATCAAGGTGTCTTCACAGCACAAGGTTCTTAGGAGTACAATGCACAATAGTGATACATGTTAAATGCTGAACTAGCAGTAAGAACCAAGATTCTGTATTTGCAAATGGACGCTCTATCTGAAACTGATTCAATGCAATGTCAAATTTGTCTCTACCAATCAAGGTGTCTTCACAGCACAAGGTTCTTAGGAGTACAATGCACAATAGTGATACGTGTTAAATGCTGAACTAGCAGTGAGAACCAAGATTCTGTATGTGCAAATGGACATACTTTCTGAAACTGATTCAATGCAATATCAAATTTGTCTCTACCAATCAAGGTGTCTTCATAGCACAAGGTTCTTAGGAGTACAATGCACAATAGTGATACATGGACAAACTTTCTGAAACTGATTCAATGCAATATCAAATTTTTCTCTACCAATCAAGGTGTCTTCACATCACATTGTTCTTAAGAGTACAATTCACAATAGTGACACATGTTAAATCCTGAACTCGCAGTAAGAACCAAGATTCTGTATGTGCAAATGGACGCTCTATCTGAAACTGATTCAATGCAATGTCAAATTTGTATCTACCAATCAAGGTGTCTTCACAGCACAAGGTTCTTAGGAGTACAATTCACCATAGTGATACATGTTAAATGCTGAACTAGCAGTAAGAACCAAGATTCTCAATGTGCAAATGGACACTCTATCTGAAACTGATTCAATGCAATGTCAAATTTGTCTCTACCAATCAAGGTGTCTTCACAGCACAAGGTTCTTAGGAGTACAATTGACCATAGTGATACATGTTAAATGCTGAACTAGTAGTAAGAACCAAGATTCTCAATGTGCAAATGGACACTCTATCTGAAACTGATTCAATGCAATGTCAAATTTGTCTCTACCAATCAAGGTGTCTTCACAGCACAAGGTTCTTAGGAGTACAATGCAAAATAGTGATACATGTTAAATGCTGAACTAGCAGTGAGAACCAAGATTCTGTATGTGCAAATGGACATACTTTCTGAAACTGATTCAATGCAGTATCAAATTTGTCTCTACCAATCAAGGTGTCTTCACATCCCATTGTCCTTAAGAGTACAATTCACCATAGTGATACATGTTAAATCCTGAACTCGCAGTAAGAACCAAGATTCTGTATGTGCAAATGGACACTCTATCTGAAACTGATTCAATGCAATGTCAAATTTGTATCTACCAATCAAGGTGTCTTCACAGCACAAGGTTCTTAGGAGTACAATTGAGCATAGTGATACATGTTAAATGCTGAACTAGTAGTAAGAACCAAGATTCTCAATGTGCAAATGGACACTCTATCTGAAACTGATTCAATGCAATGTCAAATTTGTCTCTACCAATCAAGGTGTCTTCACAGCACAACGTTCTTAGGAGTACAATGCACAATAGTGATACATGTTAAATGCTGAACTAGCAGTGAGAACCAAGATTCTGTATGTGCAAATGGACATACTTTCTGAAACTGATTCAATGCAATATCAAATTTCTCTCTACCAATCAAGGTGTCTTCACATCACATTGTTCTGAAGAGTACAATTCACAATAGTGATACGTGTTAAATGCTGAACTAGCAGTGAGTACCAAGATTCTGTATATGCAAATGGACATCCTTTCTGAAACTGATTCAATGCAATGTCAAATTTGTCTCTACCTATCAAGGTGTCTTCACAGCACAAGGTTCTTAGGAGTACAATGCACAATAGTGATACGTGTTAAATGCTGAACTAGCAGTGAGAACCAAGATTCTGTATGTGCAAATGGACATACTTTCTGAAACTGATTGAATGCAATATCAAATTTGTCTCTACCAATCAAGGTGTCTTCACATCACATTGTTCTTAAGAGTACAATTCACCATAGTGATACATGTTAAATCCTGAACTAGCAGTAAGAACAAAGATTCTGTATGTGCGAATGGACACTCTATCTGAAACTGATTCAATGCAATGTCAAATTTGTATCTACCAATCAAGGTGTCTTCACAGCACAAGGTTCTTAGGAGTACAATTGACCATAGTGATACATGTTAAATGCTGAACTAGTAGTAAGAACCAAGATTCTCAATGTGCAAATGGACACTCTATCTGAAACTGATTCAATGCAATGTCAAATTTGTCTCTACCAATCAAGGTGTCTTCACAGCACAACGTTCTTAGGAGTACAATGCACAATAGTGATACATGTTAAATGCTGAACTAGCAGTGAGAACCAAGATTCTGTATGTGCAAATGGACATACTTTCTGAAACTGATTCAATGCAATATCAAATTTCTCTCTACCAATCAAGGTGTCTTCACATCACATTGTTCTGAAGAGTACAATTCACAATAGTGATACATGTTAAATGCTGAACTAGCAGTGAGAACCAAGATTCTCTATGTGCAAATGGACATACTTTCTGAAACTGATTCAATGCAATGTCAAATTTGTCTCTACCAATCAAGGTGTCTTCACAGCACAAGGTTCTTAGGAGTACAATGCACAATAGTGATACATGTTAAATGCTGAACTAGCAGTAAGAACCAAGATTCTGTATTTGCAAATGGACGCTCTATCTGAAACTGATTCAATGCAATGTCAAATTTGTCTCTACCAATCAAGGTGTCTTCACACCACAAGGTTCTTAGGAGTACAATGCACAATAGTGATACATGTTAAATGCTGAACTAGCAGTGAGAACCAAGATTCTGTATGTGCAAATGGACATACTTTCTGAAACTGATTCAATGCAATATCAAATTTGTCTCTACCAATCAAGGTGTCTTCACATCACATTGTTCTTAAGAGTACAATTCACCATAGTGATACATGTTAAATCCTGAACTAGCAGTAAGAACAAAGATTCTGTATGTCCAAATGGACGCTCTATCTGAAACTGATTCAATGCAATGTCAAATTTGTATCTACCAATCAAGGTGTCTTCACAGCACAATTTTCTTAGGAGTACAATTGACCATAGTGATACATGTTAAATGCTGAACTAGTAGTAAGAACCAAGATTCTCAATGTGCAAATGGACACTCTATCTGAAACTGATTCAATGCAATGTCAAATTTGTCTCTACCAATCAAGGTGTCTTCACAGCACAAGGTTCTTAGGAGTACAATGCACAATAGTGATACATGTTAAATGCTGAACTAGCAGTGAGAACCAAGATTCTGTATGTGCAAATGGACATACTTTCTGAAACTGATTCAATGCAATGTCAAATTTGTCTCTACCAATCAAGGTGTCTTCACAGCACAAGGTTCTTAGGAGTACAATGCACAATAGTGATACATGTTAAATGCTGAACTAGCAGTAAGAACCAAGATTCTGTATTTGCAAATGGACGCTCTATCTGAAACTGATTCAATGCAATGTCAAATTTGTCTCTACCAATCAAGGTGTCTTCACAGCACAAGGTTCTTAGGAGTACAATTCACCATAGTGATACATGTTAAATGCTGAACTAGCAGTAAGAACCAAGATTCTCAATTTTCAAATGGACACTCTATCTGAAACTGATTCAATGCAATGTCAAATTTGTCTCTACCAATCAAGGTGTCTTCACAGCACAAGGTTCTTAGGAGTACAATTGACCATAGTGATACATGTTAAATGCTGAACTAGTAGTAAGAACCAAGATTCTCAATGTGCAAATGGACACTCTATCTGAAACTGATTCAATGCAATGTCAAATTTGTCTCTACCAATCAAGGTGTCTTCACAGCACAAGGTTCTTAGGAGTACAATGCACAATAGTGATACATGTTAAATGCTGAACTAGCAGTGAGAACCAAGATTCTGTATGTGCAAATGGACATACTTTCTGAAACTGATTCAATTCAATGTCAAATTTGTCTCTACCAATCAAGGTGTCTTCACAGCACAAGGTTCTTAGGAGTACAATGCACAATAGTGATACATGTTAAATGCTGAACTAGCAGTAAGAACCAAGATTCTGTATTTGCAAATGGACGCTCTATCTGAAACTGATTCAATGCAATGTCAAATTTGTCTCTACAAATCAAGGTGTCTTCACAGCACAAGGTTCTTAGGAGTACAATTCACCATAGTGATACATGTTAAATGCTGAACTAGCAGTAAGAACCAAGATTCTCAATGTGCAAATGGACACTCTATCTGAAACTGATTCAATGCAATGTCAAATTTGTCTCTACCAATCAAGGTGTCTTCACAGCACAAGGTTCTCAGGAGTACAATTGACCATAGTGATACATGTTAAATGCTGAACTAGTAGTAAGAACCAAGATTCTCAATGTGCAAATGGACACTCTATCTGAAACTGATTCAATGCAATGTAAAATTTGTCTCTACCAATCAAGGTGTCTTCACAGCACAAGGTTCTTAGGAGTACAATGCAAAATAGTGATACATGTTAAATGCTGAACTAGCAGTGAGAACCAAGATTCTGTATGTGCAAATGGACATACTTTCTGAAACTGATTCAATGCAATATCAAATTTGTCTCTACCCATCAAGGTGTCTTCATAGCACAAGGTTCTTAGGAGTACAATGCACAATAGTGATACATGGACAAACTTTCTGAAACTGATTCAATGCAATATCAAATTTGTCTCTACCAATCAAGGTGTCTTCACATCACATTGTTCTTAAGAGTACAATTCACAATAGTGACACATGTTAAATCCTGAACTCGCAGTAAGAACCAAGATTCTGTATGTGCAACTGGACGCTCTATCTGAAACTGATTCAATGCAATGTCAAATTTGTCTTTACAAATCAAGGTGTCTTCACAGCACAAGGTTCTTAGGAGTACAATGCACAATAGTGATATGTGTTAAATGCTGAACTAGCAGTGAGAACCAAGATTCTGTATGTTCAAATGGACATACTTTCTGAAACTGATTCAATGCAATGTCAAATTTGTCTCTACCAATCAAGGTGTCTTCACAGCACAAGGTTCTTAGGAGTACAATTGAGCATAGTGATACATGTTAAATGCTGAACTAGAAGTAAGAACCAAGATTCTCAATGTGAAAATGGACACTCTATCTGAAACTGATTCAATGCAATGTCAAATTTGTCTCTACCAATCAAGGTGTCTTCACAGCACAAGGTTCTTAGGAGTACAATTGACCATAGTGATACATGTTAAATGCTGAACTAGTAGTAAGAACCAAGATTCTCAATGTGCAAATGGACACTCTATCTGAAACTGATTCAATGCAATGTCAAATTTGTCTCTACCAATCAAGGTGTCTTCACAGCACAAGGTTCCTAGGAGTACAATGCAAAATAGTGATACATGTTAAATGCTGAACTAGCAGTGAGAACCAAGATTCTGTATGTGCAAATGGACATACTTTCTGAAACTGATTCAATGCAATATTAAATTTGTCTCTACCAATCAAGGTGTCTTCATAGCACAAGGTGCTTAGGAGTACAATGCACAATAGTGATACATGGACAAACTTTCTGAAACTGATTCAATGCAATATCAAATTTCTCTCTACCAATCAAGGTGTCTTCACATCACATTGTTCTTAAGAGTACAATTCACAATAGTGATACATGTTAAATGCCGAACTAGCAGTGAGAACCAAGATTCTGTATGTGCAAATGGACATACTTTCTGAAACTGATTCAATGCAATATCAAATTTCTCTCTACCAATCAAGGTGTCTTCACATCACATTGTTCTGAAGAGTACAATTCACAATAGTGATACATGTTAAATGCTGAACGAGCAGTAAGAACCAAGATTCTGTATGTGCAAATGGAGATACTTTCTGAAACTGATTCAATGCAATGTCAAATTTGTCTCTACCAATCAAGGTGTCTTCACAGCACAAGGTTCTTAGGAGTACAATGCACAATAGTGATACATGTTAAATGCTGAACTAGCAGTAAGAACCAAGATTCTGTATTTGCAAATGGACGCTCTATCTGAAACTGATTCAATGCAATGTCAAATTTGTCTCTACCAATCAAGGTGTCTTCACAGCACAAGGTTCTTAGGAGTACAATGCACAATAGTGATACATGTTAAATGATGAACTAGCAGTAAGAACCAAGATTCTCTATTTGCAAATGGACGCTCTATCTGAAACTGATTCAATGCAATGTCAAATTTGTCTTTACAAATCAAGGTGTCTTCACAGCACAAGGTTCTTAGGAGTACAATGCACAATAGTGATATGTGTTAAATGCTGAACTAGCAGTGAGAACCAAGATTCTGTATGTTCAAATGGACATACTTTCTGAAACTGATTCAATGCAATGTCAAATTTGTCTCTACCAATCAAGGTGTCTTCACAGCACAAGGTTCTTAGGAGTACAATTGAGCATAGTGATACATGTTAAATGCTGAACTAGAAGTAAGAACCAAGATTCTCAATGTGAAAATGGACACTCTATCTGAAACTGATTCAATGCAATGTCAAATTTGTCTCTACCAATCAAGGTGTCTTCACAGCACAAGGTTCTTAGGAGTACAATTGACCATAGTGATACATGTTAAATGCTGAACTAGTAGTAAGAACCAAGATTCTCAATGTGCAAATGGACACTCTATCTGAAACTGATTCAATGCAATGTCAAATTTGTCTCTACCAATCAAGGTGTCTTCACAGCACAAGGTTCCTAGGAGTACAATGCAAAATAGTGATACATGTTAAATGCTGAACTAGCAGTGAGAACCAAGATTCTGTATGTGCAAATGGACATACTTTCTGAAACTGATTCAATGCAATATTAAATTTGTCTCTACCAATCAAGGTGTCTTCATAGCACAAGGTGCTTAGGAGTACAATGCACAATAGTGATACATGGACAAACTTTCTGAAACTGATTCAATGCAATATCAAATTTCTCTCTACCAATCAAGGTGTCTTCACATCACATTGTTCTTAAGAGTACAATTCACAATAGTGATACATGTTAAATGCCGAACTAGCAGTGAGAACCAAGATTCTGTATGTGCAAATGGACATACTTTCTGAAACTGATTCAATGCAATATCAAATTTCTCTCTACCAATCAAGGTGTCTTCACATCACATTGTTCTGAAGAGTACAATTCACAATAGTGATACATGTTAAATGCTGAACGAGCAGTAAGAACCAAGATTCTGTATGTGCAAATGGAGATACTTTCTGAAACTGATTCAATGCAATGTCAAATTTGTCTCTACCAATCAAGGTGTCTTCACAGCACAAGGTTCTTAGGAGTACAATGCACAATAGTGATACATGTTAAATGCTGAACTAGCAGTAAGAACCAAGATTCTGTATTTGCAAATGGACGCTCTATCTGAAACTGATTCAATGCAATGTCAAATTTGTCTCTACCAATCAAGGTGTCTTCACAGCACAAGGTTCTTAGGAGTACAATGCACAATAGTGATACATGTTAAATGATGAACTAGCAGTAAGAACCAAGATTCTCTATTTGCAAATGGACGCTCTATCTGAAACTGATTCAATGAAATGTCAAATTTGTCTCTACCAATCAAGGTGTCTTCACAGCACAAGGTTCTTAGGAGTACAATGCACAATAGTGATACGTGTTAAATGCTGAACTAGCAGTGAGAACCAAGATTCTGTATGTGCAAATGGACATACTTTCTGAAACTGATTCAATGCAATATCAAATTTGTCTCTACCAATCAAGGTGTCTTCACATCACATTGTTCTTAAGAGTACAATTCACCATAGTGATACATGTTAAATCCTGAACTAGCAGTAAGAACAAAGATTCTGTATGTGCAAATGGACACTCTATGTGAAACTGATTCAATGCAATGTCAAATTTGTCTCTACCAATCAAGGTGTGTCTTCACAGCACAACGTTCTTAGGAGTACAATGCACAATAGTGATACATGTTAAATGCTGAACTAGCAGTGAGAACCAAGATTCTGTATGTGCAAATGGACATACTTTCTGAAACTGATTCAATGCAGTATCAAATTTGTCTCTACCAATCAAGGTGTCTTCACATCACATTGTCCTTAAGAGTACAATTCACCATAGTGATACATGTTAAATCCTGAACTCGCAGTAAGAACCAAGATTCTGTATGTGCAAATGGACACTCTATCTGAAACTGATTCAATGCAATGTCAAATTTGTATCTACCAATCAAGGTGTCTTCATAGCACAAGGTTCTTAGGAGTACAATTTACCATATTGATACTTGTTAAATGCTGAACTAGCAGTGAGAACCAAGATTCTCTATGTGCAAATGGACACTCTATCTGAAACTGATTCAATGCAATGTCAAATTTGTCTCTACCAATCAAGGTGTCTTCACAGCACAATGTTCTTAGGAGTACAATTGACCATAGTGATACATGTTAAATGCTGAACTAGTAGTAAGAACCAAGATTCTCAATGTGCAAATGGACACTCTATCTGAAACTGATTCAATGCAATGTCAAATTTGTCTCTACCAATCAAGGTGTCTTCACAGCACAAGGTTCTTAGGAGTACAATGCACAATAGTGATACATGTTAAATGCTGAACTAGCAGTGAGAACCAAGATTCTGTATGTGCAAATGGACATACTTTCTGAAACTGATTCAATGCAATATCAAATTTGTCTCTACCAATCAAGGTGTCTTCATAGCACAAGGTTCTTAGGAGTACAATGCACAATAGTGATACATGTTAAATGCTTAACTAGCAGTGAGAACCAAGATTCTGTATGTTCAAATGGACATACTTTCTGAAACTGATTCAATGCAATGTCAAATTTGTCTCTACCAATCAAGGTGTCTTCACAGCACAAGGTTCTTAGGAGTACAATTGAGCATAGTGATACATGTTAAATGCTGAACTAGTAGTAAGAACCAAGATTCTCAATGTGCAAATGGACACTCTATCTGAAACTGATTCAATGCAATGTCAAATTTGTCTCTACCAATCAAGGTGTCTTCACAGCACAAGGTTCTTAGGAGTACAATGCACAATAGTGATACGTGTTAAATGCTGAACTAGCAGTGAGAACCAAGATTCTGTATGTGCAAATGGACATACTTTCTGAAACTGATTCAATGCAATATCAAATTTGTCTCTACCAATCAAGGTGTCTTCACATCAAATTGTTCTTAAGAGTACAAATCACCATCGTGATACATGTTAAATCCTGAACTAGCAGTAAGAACAAAGATTCTGTATGTGCAAATGGACACTCTATCTGAAACTGATTCAATGCAATGTCAAATTTGTCTCTACCAATCAAGGTGTCTTCACAGCACAAGGTTCTTAGGAGTACAATGCACAATAGTGATACATGTTAAATGATGAACTAGCAGTAAGAACCAAGATTCTCTATTTGCAAATGGACGCTCTATCTGAAACTGATTCAATGAAATGTCAAATTTGTCTCTACCAATCAAGGTGTCTTCACAGCACAAGGTTCTTAGGAGTACAATGCACAATAGTGATACGTGTTAAATGCTGAACTAGCAGTGAGAACCAAGATTCTGTATGTGCAAATGGACATACTTTCTGAAACTGATTCAATGCAATATCAAATTTGTCTCTACCAATCAAGGTGTCTTCACATCACATTGTTCTTAAGAGTACAATTCACCATAGTGATACATGTTAAATCCTGAACTAGCAGTAAGAACAAAGATTCTGTATGTGCAAATGGACACTCTATGTGAAACTGATTCAATGCAATGTCAAATTTGTATCTACCAATCAAGGTGTCTTCACAGCACAAGGTTCTTAGGAGTACCATTCACCATAGTGATACATGTTAAATGCTGAACTAGCAGTAAGAACCAAGATTCTCAATGTGCAAATGGACACTCTATCTGAAACTGATTCAATGCAATGTCAAATTTGTCTCTACCAATCAAGGTGTCTTCACAGCACAAGGTTCTTAGGAGTACAATGCACAATAGTGATACGTGTTAAATGCTGAACTAGCAGTGAGAACCAAGATTCTGTATGTGCAAATGGACATACTTTCTGAAACGGATTCAATGCAGTATCAAATTTGTCTCTACCAATCAAGGTGTCTTCACATCACATTGTTCTTAAGAGTACAATTCACCATAGTGATACATGTTAAATCCTGGACTCGCAGTAAGAACCAAGATTCTCAATGTGCAAATGGACACTCTATCTGAAACTGATTCAATGCAATGTCAAATTTGTCTCTACCAATCAAGGTGTCTTCACAGCACAATGTTCTTAGGAGTGCAATCGACCATAGTGATACCTGTTAAATGCTGAACTAGTAATAAGAACCAAGATTCTCAATTTGCAAATGGACACTCTATCTGAAACTGATTCAATGCAATGTCAAATTTGTATCTACCAATCAAGGTGTCTTCACAGCACAAGGTTCTTAGGAGTACAATGCACAATAGTGATACGTGTTAAATGCTGAACTAGCAGTGAGAACCAAGATTCTGTATGTTCACATGGACATACTTTCTGAAACTGATTCAATGCAATGTCAAATTTCTCTCTACCAATCAAGGTGTCTTCACAGCAGAAGGTTCTTAGGAGTACAATTGAGAATAGTGATACATGTTAAATGCTGAACTAGTAGTAAGAACCAAGATTCTCAATGTGCAAATGGACACTCTATCTGAAACTGATTCAATGCAATGTCAAATTTGTCTCTACCAATCAAGGTGTCTTCACAGTACAAGGTTCTTAGGAGTACAATGCACAATAGTGATACATGTTAAATGCTGAACTAGCAGTGAGAACCAAGATTCTGTATGTGCAAATGGACATACTTTCTGAAACTGATTCAATGCAATATCAAATTTGTCTCTACCAATCAAGGTGTCTTCATAGCACAAGGTTCTTAGGAGTACAATGCACAATAGTGATACATGTTAAATGCTTAACTAGCAGTGAGAACCAAGATTCTATATGTTCAAATGGACATACTTTCTGAAACTGATTCAATGCAATGTCAAATTTGTCTCTACCAATCAAGGTGTCTTCAAAGCAGAAGGTTCTTAGGAGTACAATTGAGCATAGTGATACATGTTAAATGCTGAACTAGTAGTAAGAACCAAGATTCTCAATGTGCAAATGGACACTCTATCTGAAACTGATTCAATGCAATGTAAATTTGTCTCTACCAATCAAGGTGTCTTCACAGCACAACGTGCTTAGGAGTACAATGCACAATAGTGATACATGTTAAATGCTGAACTCGCAGTGAGAACCAAGATTCTGTATGTGCAAATGGACATACTTTCTGAAACTGATTCAATGCAATATCAAATTTCTCTCTACCAATCAAGGTGTCTTCACATCACATTGTTCTGAAAAGTACAATTCACAATAGTGATACATGTTAAATCCTGAACTCGCAGAAAGAACCAAGATTCTGTATGTGCAAATGGACGCTCTATCTGAACCTGATTCAGTGCAATGTCAAATTTGTCTTTACAAATCAAGGTGTCTTCACAGCACAAGGTTCTGAGGAGTACAATGCACAATAGTGATACGTGTTAAATGCTGAACTAGCAGTGAGAACCAAGATTCTGTATGTTCAAATGGACATACTTTCTGAAACTGATTCAATGCAATGTCAAATTTGTCTCTACCAATCAAGGTGTCTTCACAGCACAAGGTTCTTAGGAGTACAATTGAGCATAGTGATACATGTTAAATGCTGAACTAGAAGTAAGAACCAAGATTCTCAATGTGCAAATGGACACTCTATCTGAAACTGATTCAATGCAATGTCAAATTTGTCTCTACCTATCAAGGTGTCTTCACAGCACAAGGTTCTTAGGAGTACAATGCAAAATAGTGATACATGTTAAATGCTGAACTAGCAGTGAGAACCAAGATTCTGTATGTGCAAATGGACATACTTTCTGAAACTGATTCAATGCAATATCAAATTTGTCTCTACCAATCAAGGTGTCTTCATAGCACAAGGTTCTTAGGAGTACAATGCACAATAGTGATACATGGACAAACTTTCTGAAACTGATTCAATGCAATATCAAATTTCTCTCTACCAATCAAGGTGTCTTCACATCACATTGTTCTTAAGAGTACAATTCACAATAGTGATACATGTTAAATCCTGAACTCGCAGTAAGAACCAAGATTCTGTATGTGCAAATGGACACTCTATCTGAAACTGATTCAATGCAATGTCAAATTTGTCTCTACAAATCAAGGTGTCTTCACAGCACAAGGTTCTTAGGAGTACAATGCACAATAGTGATACGTGTTAAATGCTGAACTAGCAGTGAGAACCAAGATTCTGTATGTTCACATGGACATACTTTCTGAAACTGATTCAATGCAATGTCAAATTTGTCTCTACAAATCAAGGTGTCTTCACAGCAGAAGGTTCTTAGGAGTACAATTGAGAATAGTGATACATGTTAAATGCTGAACTAGTAGTAAGAACCAAGATTCTCAATGTGCAAATGGACACTCTATCTGAAACTGATTCAATGCAATGTCAAATTTGTCTCTACCAATCAAGGTGTCTTCACAGCACAAGGTTCTTAGGAGTACAATGCACAATAGTGATACATTTTAAATGTTGAACTAGCAGTGAGAACCAAGATTCTGTATGTGCAAATGGACATACTTTCTGAAACTGATTCAATGCAATATCAAATTTCTCTCTACCAATCAAGGTGTCTTCACATCACATTGTTCTGAAGAGTACAATTCACAATAGTGATACATGTTAAATGCTGAACTAGCAGTAAGAACCAAGATTCTGTATTTGCAAATGGACGCTCTATCTGAAACTGATTCAATGTAATGTCAAATTTGTCTCTACCAATCAAGGTGTCTTCACAGCACAAGGTTCTTAGGAGTACAATGCACAATAGTGATACGTGTTAAATGCTGAACTAGCAGTGAGAACCAAGATTCTGTATGTGCAAATGGACATACTTTCTGAAACTGATTCAATGCAATATCAAATTTGTCTCTACCAATCAAGGTGTCTTCACATCACATTGTTCTTAAGAGTACAATTCACCATAGTGATACATGTTAAATCCTGAACTAGCTGTAAGAACAAAGATTCTGTATGTGCAAATGGACACTCTATCTGAAACTGATTCAATGCAATGTCAAATTTGTATCTACCAATCAAGGTGTCTTCACAGCACAAGGTTCTTAGGAGTACAATTCACCATAGTGATACATGTTAAATGCTGAACTAGCAGTAAGAACCAAGATTCTCAATGTGCAAATGGACACTCTATCTGAAACTGATTCAATGCAATGTCAAATTTGTCTCTACCAATCAAGGTGTCTTCACAGCACAAGGTTCTTAGGAGTACAATGCAAAATAGTGATACATGTAAAATGCTGAACTAGCAGTGAGAACCAAGATTCTGTATGTGCAAATGGACATACTTTCTGAAACTGATTCAATGCAGTATCAAATTTGTCTCTACCAATCAAGGTGTCTTCACAGCACAAGGTTCTTAGGAGTACAATGCACAATAGTGATACGTGTTAAATGCTGAACTAGCAGTGAGAACCAAGATTCTGTATGTGCAAATAGACATACTTTCTGAAACTGATTCAATGCAATATCAAATTTGTCTCTACCAATCAAGGTGTCTTCACATCACATTGTTCTTAAGAGTACAAATCGCCATCGTGATACATGTTAAATCCTGAACTAGCAGTAAGAACAAAGATTCTGTATGTGCAAATGGACACTCTATCTGAAACTGATTCAATGCAATGTCAAATTTGTCTCTACCAATCAAGGTGTCTTCACAGCACAAGGTTCTTAGGAGTACAATGCACAATAGTGATACATGTTAAATGATGAACTAGCAGTAAGAACCAAGATTCTGTATTTGCAAATGGACGCTCTATCTGAAACTGATTCAATGCAATGTCAAATTTGTCTCTACCAATCAAGGTGTCTTCACAGCACAAGGTTCTTAGGAGTACAATGCACAATAGTGATACGTGTTAAATGCTGAACTAGCAGTGAGAACCAAGATTCTGTATGTGCAAATGGACATACTTTCTGAAACTGATTCAATGCAATATCAAATTTGTCTCTACCAATCAAGGTGTCTTCACATCACATTGTTCTTAAGAGTACAATTCACCATAGTGATACATGTTAAATCCTGAACTAGCAGTAAGAACAAAGATTCTGTATGTGCAAATGGACACTCTATCTGAAACTGATTCAATGCAATGTGAAATTTGTCTCTACCAATCAAGGTGTCTTCACAGCACAAGGTTCTTAGGAGTACAATGCACAATAGTGATACATGTTAAATGATGAACTAGCAGTAAGAACCAAGATTCTGTATTTGCAAATGGACGCTCTATCTGAAACTGATTCAATGCAATGTCAAATTTGTCTCTACCAATCAAGGTGTCTTCACAGCACAAGGTTCTTAGAAGTACAATTGAGCATAGTGATACATGTTAAATGCTGAACTAGCAGTAAGAACAAAGATTCTGTATGTGCAAATGGACACTCTATCTGAAACTGATTCAATGCAATGTCAAATTTGTATCTACCAATCAAGGTGTCTTCACAGCACAATGTTCTTAGGAGTACAATTGACCATAGTGATACATGTTAAATGCTGAACTAGTAGTAAGAACCAAGATTCTCAATGTGCAAATGGACACTCTATCTGAAACTGATTCAATGCAATGTCAAATTTGTATCTACCAATCAAGGTGTCTTCACAGCACAATGTTCTTAGGAGTACAATTGACCATAGTGATACATGTTAAATGCTGAACTAGTAGTAAGAACCAAGATTCTCAATGTGCAAATGGACACTCTATCTGAAACTGATTCAATGCAATGTCAAATTTGTCTCTACCAATCAAGGTGCCTTCACAGCACAAGGTTCTTAGGAGTACAATTGAGCATAGTGATACATGTTAAATGCTGAACTAGCAGTGAGAACCAAGATTCTGTATTTGCAAATGGACATACTTTCTGAAACTGATTCAATGCAATATCAAATTTGTCTCTACCAATCAAGGTGTCTTCATAGCACAAGGTTCTTAGGAGTACAATGCACAATAGTGATACATGTTAAATGCTGAACTAGCAGTGAGAACCAAGATTCTGTATGTGCAAATGGACATACTTTCTGAAACTGATTCAATGCAATATCAAATTTGTCTCTACCAATCAAGGTGTCTTCACATCACATTGTTCTTAAGAGTACAATTCACCATAGTGATACATGTTAAATCCTGAACTCGCAGTAAGAACCAAGATTCTGTATGTGCAAATGGACGCTCTATCTGAAACTGATTCAATGCAATGTCAAATTTGTCTTTACAAATCAAGGTGTCTTCACAGCACAAGGTTCTTAGGAGTACAATGCACAATAGTGATACGTGTTAAATGCTGAACTAGCAGTGAGAACCAAGATTCTGTATGTTCAAATGGACATACTTTCTGAAACTGATTCAATGCAATGTCAAATTTGTCTCTACCAATCAAGGTGTCTTCACAGCACAAGGTTCTTAGGAGTACAATTGAGCATAGTGATACATGTTAAATGCTGAACTAGAAGTAAGAACCAAGATTCTCAATGTGCAAATGGACACTCTATCTGAAACTGATTCAATGCAATGTCAAATTTGTCTCTTCCAATCAAGGTGTCTTCACAGCACAAGGTTCTTAGGAGTACAATTGACCATAGTGATACATGTTAAATGCTGAACTAGTAGTAAGAACCAAGATTCTCAATGTGCAAATGGACACTCTATCTGAAACTGATTCAATGCAATGTCAAATTTGTCTCTACCAATCAAGGTGTCTTCACAGCACAAGGTTCTTAGGAGTACAATGCAAAATAGTGATACATGTTAAATGCTGAACTAGCAGTGAGAACCAAGAGTCTGTATGTGCAAATGGACATACTTTCTGAAACTGATTCAATGCAATATCAAATTTGTCTCTACCAATCAAGGTGTCTTCATAGCACAAGGTTCTTAGGAGTACAATGCACAATAGTGATACATGGACAAACTTTCTGAAACTGATTCAATGCAATATCAAATTTGTCTCTACCAATCAAGTTGTCTTCACATCACATTGTTCTTAAGAGTACAATTCACAATAGTGACACATCTTAAATCCTGAACTCGCAGTAAGAACCAAGATTCTGTATGTGCAAATGGACGCTCTATCTGAAACTGATTCAATGCAATGTCAAATTTGTCTTTACAAATCAAGGTGTCTTCACAGCACAAGGTTCTTAGGAGTACAATGCACAATAGTGATACGTGTTAAATGCTGAACTAGCAGTGAGAACCAAGATTCTGTATGTTCAAATGGACATACTTTCTGAAACTGATTCAATGCAATGTCAAATTTGTCTCTACCAATCAAGGTGTCTTCACAGCACAAGGTTCTTAGGAGTACAATTGAGCATAGTGATACATGTTAAATGCTGAACTAGAAGTAAGAACCAAGATTCTCAATGTGCAAATGGACATTCTATCTGAAACTGATTCAATGCAATGTCAAATTTGTCTCTTCCAATCAAGGTGTCTTCACAGCACAAGGTTCTTAGGAGTACAATTGACCATAGTGATACATGTTAAATGCTGAACTAGTAGTAAGAACCAAGATTCTCAATGTGCAAATGGACACTCTATCTGAAACTGATTCAATGCAATGTCAAATTTGTCTCTACCAATCAAGGTGTCTTCACAGCACAAGGTTCTTAGGAGTACAATGCAAAATAGTGATACATGTTAAATGCTGAACTAGCAGTGAGAACCAAGATTCTGTATGTGCAAATGGACATACTTTCTGAAACTGATTCAATGCAATATCAAATTTGTCTCTACCAATCAAGGTGTCTTCATAGCACAAGGTTCTTAGGAGTACAATTTACCATATTGATACAGGTTAAATGCTGAACTAGCAGTGAGAACCAAGATTCTCTATGTGCAAATGGACACACTTTCTGAACCTGATTCAATGCAATGTCAAATTTGTCTCTACCAATCAAGGTGTCTTCACAGCACAATGTTCTTAGGAGTACAATTGACCATAGTGATACATGTTAAATGCTGAACTAGTAGTAAGAACCAAGATTCTCAATGTGCAAATGGACACTCTATCTGAAACTGATTCAATGCAATGTCAAATTTGTCTCTACCAATCAAGGTGTCTTCACAGCACAAGGTTCTTAGGAGTACAATGCACAATAGTGATACATGTTAAATGCTGAACTAGCAGTGAGAACCAAGATTCTGTATGTGCAAATGGACATACTTTCTGAAACTGATTCAATGCAATGTCAAATTTGTCTCTACCAATCAAGGTGTCTTCACAGCACAAAGTTCTTAGGAGTACAATGCACAATAGTGATACATGTTAAATGCTGAACTAGCAGTAAGAACCAAGATTCTGTATTTGCAAATGGACGCTCTATCTGAAACTGATTCAATGCAATGTCAAATTTGTCTCTACCAATCAAGGTGTCTTCACAGCACAAGGTTCTTAGGAGTACAATTCACCATAGTGATACATGTTAAATGCTGAACTAGCAGTAAGAACCAAGATTCTCAATGTGCAAATGGACACTCTATCTGAAACTGATTCAATGCAATGTCAAATTTGTCTCTACCAATCAAGGTGTCTTCACAGCACAAGGTTCTTAGGAGTACAATGCAAAATAGTGATACATGTTAAATGCTGAACTAGCAGTGAGAACCAAGATTCTGTATGTGCAAATGGACATACTTTCTGAAACTGATTCAATGCAATATCAAATTTGTCTCTACCAATCAAGGTGTCTTCATAGCACAAGGTTCTTAGGAGTACAATTTACCATATTGATACATGTTAAATGCTGAACTAGCAGTGAGAACCAAGATTCTGTATGTGCAAATGGACATACTTTCTGAAACTGATTCAATGCAATATCAAATTTGTCTCTACCAATCAAGGTGTCTTCATAGCACAAGGTTCTTAGGAGTACAATGCACAATAGTGATACATGGACAAACTTTCTGAAACTGATTCAATGCAATATCAAATTTGTCTCTACCAATCAAGGTGTCTTCACATCACATTGTTCTTAAGAGTACAATTCACAATAGTGACACATGTTAAATCCTGAACTCGCCGTAAGAACCAAGATTCTGTATGTGCAACTGGACGCTCTATCTGAAACTGATTCAATGCAATGTCAAATTTGTCTTTACAAATCAAGGTGTCTTCACAGCACAAGGTTCTTAGGAGTACAATGCACAATAGTGATACGTGTTAAATGCTGAACTAGCAGTGAGAACCAAGATTCTGTATGTTCAAATGGATATACTTTCTGAAACTGATTCAATGCAATGTCAAATTTGTCTCTACCAATCAAGGTGTCTTCACAGCACAAGGTTCTTAGGAGTACAATTGAGCATAGTGATACATGTTAAATGCTGAACTAGAAGTAAGAACCAAGATTCTCAATGTGCAAATGGACACTCTATCTGAAACTGATTCAATGCAATGTCAAATTTGTCTCTACCAATCAAGGTGTCTTCACAGCACAAGGTTCTTAGGAGTACAATTGACCATAGTGATACATGTTAAATGCTGAACTAGTAGTAAGAACCAAGATTCTCAATGTGCAAATGGACACTCTATCTGAAACTGATTCAATGCAATGTCAAATTTGTCTCTACCAATCAAGGTGTCTTCACAGCACAAGGTTCTTAGGAGTACAATGCAAAATAGTGATACATGTTAAATGCTGAACTAGCAGTGAGAATCAAGATTCTGTATGTGCAAATGGACATACTTTCTGAAACTGATTCAATGCAATATTAAATTTGTCTCTACCAATGAAGGTGTCTTCATAGCACAAGGTGCTTAGGAGTACAATGCACAATAGTGATACATGGACAAACTTTCTGAAACTGATTCAATGCAATATCAAATTTCTCTCTACCAATCAAGGTGTCTTCACATCACATTGTTCTTAAGAGTACAATTCACAATAGTGATACATGTTAAATGCTGAACTAGCAGTGAGAACCAAGATTCTGTATGTGCAAATGGACATACTTTCTGAAACTGATTCAATGCAATATCAAATTTCTCTCTACCAATCAAGGTGTCTTCACATCACATTGTTCTGAAGAGTACAATTCACAATAGTGATACATGTTAAATGCTGAACGAGCAGTAAGAACCAAGATTCTGTATGTGCAAATGGAGATACTTTCTGAAACTGATTCAATGCAATGTCAAATTTGTCTCTACCAATCAAGGTGTCTTCACAGCACAAGGTTCTTAGGAGTACAATGCACAATAGTGATACATGTTAAATGCTGAACTAGCAGTAAGAACCAAGATTCTGTATTTGCAAATGGACGCTCTATCTGAAACTGATTCAATGCAATGTCAAATTTGTCTCTACCCATCAAGGTGTCTTCACAGCACAAGGTTCTTAGGAGTACAATGCACAATAGTGATACGTGTTAAATGCTGAACTAGCAGTGAGAACCAAGATTCTGTATGTGCAAATGGACATACTTTCTGAAACTGATTCAATGCAATATCAAATTTGTCTCTACCAATCAAGGTGTCTTCACATCACATTGTTCTTAAGAGTACAATTCACCATAGTGATACATGTTAAATCCTGAACTAGCAGTAAGAACAAAGATTCTGTATGTGCAAATGGACACTCTATCTGAAACTGATTCAATGCAATGTCAAATTTGTATCTACCAATCAAGGTGTCTTCACAGCACAAGGTTCTTAGGAGTACAATTCACCATAGTGATACATGTTAAATGCTGAACTAGCAGTAAGAACCAAGATTCTCAATGTGCAAATGGACACTCTATCTGAAACTGATTCAATGCAATGTCAAATTTGTCTCTACCAATCAAGGTGTCTTCACAGCACAAGGTTCTTAGGAGTACAATTGACCATAGTGATACATGTTAAATGCTGAACTAGTAGTAAGAACCAAGATTCTCAATGTGCAAATGGACACTCTATCTGAAACTGATTCAATGCAATGTCAAATTTGTCTCTACCAATCAAGGTGTCTTCACAGCACAAGGTTCTTAGGAGTACAATGCACAATAGTGATACATGTTAAATGCTGAACTAGCAGTGAGAACCAAGATTCTGTATGTGCAAATGGACATACTTTCTGAAACTGATTCAATGCAGTATCAAATTTGTCTCTACCAATCAAGGTGTCTTCACATCACATTGTCCTTAAGAGTACAATTCACCATAGTGATACATGTTAAATCCTGAACTCGCAGTAAGAACCAAGATTCTGTATGTGCAAATGGACACTCTATCTGAAACTGATTCAATGCAATGTCAAATTTGTATCTACCAATCAAGGTGTCTTCACAGCACAAGGTTCTTAGGAGTACAATTGAGCATAGTGATACATGTTAAATGCTGAACTAGTAGTAAGAACCAAGATTCTCAATGTGCAAATGGACACTCTATCTGAAACTGATTCAATGCAATATCAAATTTGTCTCTACCAATCAAGGTGTCTTCACAGCACAACGTTCTTAGGAGTACAGTGCACAATAGTGATACATGTTAAATGCTGAACTAGCAGTGAGAACCAAGATTCTGTATGTGCAAATGGACATATTTTCTGAAACTGAATCAATGCAATATCAAATTTCTCTCTACCAATCAAGGTGTCTTCACATCACATTGTTCTTTAGAGTACAATTCACCATAGTGATACATGTTAAATGCTGAACTAGTAGTAAGAACCAAGATTCTCAATGTGCAAATGGACACTCTATCTGAAACTGATTTAATGCAATGTCAAATTTGTCTCTACCATTCAAGGTGTCTTCACAGTACAAGGTTCTTAAAATTACAATTGACCATAGTGATACATCTTAAATGCTGAACTAGTAGTTAGAACCAAGATTCTCAATGTGCAAATGGACACTTGATCTGAAACTGATTCAATGCAATGTCAAATTTGTCTCTACCAATCAAGGTGTCTTCACAGCACAAGGTTCTTAGGAGTACAATGCACAATAGTGATACATGTTAAATGCTGAACTAGCAGTGAGTACCAAGATTCTGTATATGCAAATGGACATCCTTTCTGAAACTGATTCAATGCAATGTCAAATTTGTCTCTACCTATCAAGGTGTCTTCACAGCAAAAGGTTCTTAGGAGTACAATGCACAATAGTGATACATGTTAAATGCTGAACTAGCAGTAAGAACCAAGATTCTGTATTTGCAAATGGACGCTCTATCTGAAACTGATTCAATGCAATGTCCAATTTGTCTCTACCAATCAAGGTGTCTTCACAGCACAAGGTTCTTAGGAGTACAATGCACAATAGTGATACGTGTTAAATGCTGAACTAGCAGTGAGAACCAAGATTCTGTATGTGCAAATGGACATACTTTCTGAAACTGATTCAATGCAATATCAAATTTGTCTCTACCAATCAAGGTGTCTTCACATCACATTGTTCTTAAGAGTACAATTCACCATAGTGATACATGTTAAATCCTGAACTAGCAGTAAGAACCAAGATTCTGTATGTGCAAATGGACACTCTATCTGAAACTGATTCAGTGCAATGTCAAATTTGTCTCTACAAATCAAGGTGTCTTCACAGCACAAGGTTCTTAGGAGTACAATGCACAATAGTGATACGTGTTAAATGCTGAACTAGCAGTGAGAACCAAGATTCTGTATGTTCAAATGGACATACTTTCTGAAACTGATTCAATGCAATGTCAAATTTGTCTCTACCAATCAAGGTGTCTTCACAGCAGAAGGTTCTTAGGAGTACAATTGAGAATAGTGATACATGTTAAATGCTGAACTAGCAGTAAGAACCAAGATTCTCTATGTGCAAATGGACACACTTTCTGAACCTGATTCAATACAATATCAAATTTGTCTCTACCAATCAAGGTGTCTTCACAGCACAAGGTTCTTAGGAGTACAATGCACAATAGTGATACATGTTAAATGCTGAACTAGCAGTGAGAATCAAGATTCTGTATGTGCAAATGGACATACTTTCTGAAACTGATTCAATGCAATATCAAATTTGTCTCTACCAATCAAGGTGTCTTCACATCACATTGTTCTTAAGAGTACAATTCACCATAGTGATACATGTTAAATCCTGAACTAGCAGTAAGAACAAAGATTCTGTATGTGCAAATGGACACTCTATCTGAAACTGATTCAATGCAATGTCAAATTTGTATCTACCAATCAAGGTGTCTTCACAGCACAATGTTCTTAGGAGTACAATTGACCATAGTGATACATGTTAAATGCTGAACTAGTAGTAAGAACCAAGATTCTCAATGTGCAAATGGACACTCTATCTGAAACTGATTCAATGCAATGTCAAATTTGTATCTACCAATCAAGGTGTCTTCACAGCACAATGTTCTTAGGAGTACAATTGACCATAGTGATACATGTTAAATGCTGAACTAGTAGTAAGAACCAAGATTCTCAATGTGCAAATGGACACTCTATCTGAAACTGATTCAATGCAATGTCAAATTTGTCTCTACCAATCAAGGTGCCTTCACAGCACAAGATTCTTAGGAGTACAATGCACAATAGTGATACATGTTAAATGCTGAACTAGCAGTGAGAACCAAGATTCTGTATGTGCAAATGGACATACTTTCTGAAACTGATTCAATGCAATATCAAATTTGTCTCTACCAATCAAGGTGTCTTCATAGCACAAGGTTCTTAGGAGTACAATGCACAATAGTGATACATGTTAAATGCTGAACTAGCAGTGAGAACCAAGATTCTGTATGTGCAAATGGACATACTTTCTGAAACTGATTCAATGCAATATCAAATTTGTCTCTACCAATCAAGGTGTCTTCACATCACATTGTTCTTAAGAGTACAATTCACCATAGTGATACATGTTAAATCCTGAACTAGCAGTAAGAACAAAGATTCTGTATGTGCAAATGGACACTCTATCTGAAACTGATTCAATGCAATGTCAAATTTGTATCTACCAATCAAGGTGTCTTCACAGCACAAGGTTCTTAGGAGTACAATTCACCATAGTGATACATGTTAAATGCTGAACTAGCAGTAAGAACCAAGATTCTCAATGTGCAAATGGACACTCTATCTGAAACTGATTCAATGCAATGTCAAATTTGTCTCTACCAATCAAGGTGTCTTCACAGCACAAGGTTCTTAGGAGTACAATTGACCATAGTGATACATGTTAAATGCTGAACTAGTAGTAAGAACCAAGATTCTCAATGTGCAAATGGACACTCTATCTGAAACTGATTCAATGCAATGTCAAATTTGTCTCTACCAATCAAGGTGTGTCTTCACAGCACAACGTTCTTAGGAGTACAATGCACAATAGTGATACATGTTAAATGCTGAACTAGCAGTGAGAACCAAGATTCTGTATGTGCAAATGGACATACTTTCTGAAACTGATTCAATGCAGTATCAAATTTGTCTCTACCAATCAAGGTGTCTTCACATCACATTGTCCTTAAGAGTACAATTCACCATAGTGATACATGTTAAATCCTGAACTCGCAGTAAGAACCAAGATTCTGTATGTGCAAATGGACACTCTATCTGAAACTGATTCAATGCAATGTCAAATTTGTATCTACCAATCAAGGTGTCTTCATAGCACAAGGTTCTTAGGAGTACAATTTACCATATTGATACTTGTTAAATGCTGAACTAGCAGTGAGAACCAAGATTCTCTATGTGCAAATGGACACTCTATCTGAAACTGATTCAATGCAATGTCAAATTTGTCTCTACCAATCAAGGTGTCTTCACAGCACAATGTTCTTAGGAGTACAATTGACCATAGTGATACATGTTAAATGCTGAACTAGTAGTAAGAACCAAGATTCTCAATGTGCAAATGGACACTCTATCTGAAACTGATTCAATGCAATGTCAAATTTGTCTCTACCAATCAAGGTGTCTTCACAGCACAAGGTTCTTAGGAGTACAATGCACAATAGTGATACATGTTAAATGCTGAACTAGCAGTGAGAACCAAGATTCTGTATGTGCAAATGGACATACTTTCTGAAACTGATTCAATGCAATATCAAATTTGTCTCTACCAATCAAGGTGTCTTCATAGCACAAGGTTCTTAGGAGTACAATGCACAATAGTGATACATGTTAAATGCTTAACTAGCAGTGAGAACCAAGATTCTGTATGTTCAAATGGACATACTTTCTGAAACTGATTCAATGCAATGTCAAATTTGTCTCTACCAATCAAGGTGTCTTCACAGCACAAGGTTCTTAGGAGTACAATTGAGCATAGTGATACATGTTAAATGCTGAACTAGTAGTAAGAACCAAGATTCTCAATGTGCAAATGGACACTCTATCTGAAACTGATTCAATGCAATGTCAAATTTGTCTCTACCAATCAAGGTGTCTTCACAGCACAAGGTTCTTAGGAGTACAATGCACAATAGTGATACGTGTTAAATGCTGAACTAGCAGTGAGAACCAAGATTCTGTATGTGCAAATGGACATACTTTCTGAAACTGATTCAATGCAATATCAAATTTGTCTCTACCAATCAAGGTGTCTTCACATCACATTGTTCTTAAGAGTACAAATCACCATCGTGATACATGTTAAATCCTGAACTAGCAGTAAGAACAAAGATTCTGTATGTGCAAATGGACACTCTATCTGAAACTGATTCAATGCAATGTCAAATTTGTCTCTACCAATCAAGGTGTCTTCACAGCACAAGGTTCTTAGGAGTACAATGCACAATAGTGATACATGTTAAATGATGAACTAGCAGTAAGAACCAAGATTCTGTATTTGCAAATGGACGCTCTATCTGAAACTGATTCAATGCAATGTCAAATTTGTCTCTACCAATCAAGGTGTCTTCACAGCACAAGGTTCTTAGGAGTACAATGCACAATAGTGATACGTGTTAAATGCTGAACTAGCAGTGAGAACCAAGATTCTGTATGTGCAAATGGACATACTTTCTGAAACTGATTCAATGCAATATCAAATTTGTCTCTACCAATCAAGGTGTCTTCACATCACATTGTTCTTAAGAGTACAATTCACCATAGTGATACATGTTAAATCCTGAACTAGCAGTAAGAACAAAGATTCTGTATGTGCAAATGGACACTCTATGTGAAACTGATTCAATGCAATGTCAAATTTGTATCTACCAATCAAGGTGTCTTCACAGCACAAGGTTCTTAGGAGTACCATTCACCATAGTGATACATGTTAAATGCTGAACTAGCAGTAAGAACCAAGATTCTCAATGTGCAAATGGACACTCTATCTGAAACTGATTCAATGCAATGTCAAATTTGTCTCTACCAATCAAGGTGTCTTCACAGCACAAGGTTCTTAGGAGTACAATGCACAATAGTGATACGTGTTAAATGCTGAACTAGCAGTGAGAACCAAGATTCTGTATGTGCAAATGGACATACTTTCTGAAACTGATTCAATGCAATATCAAATTTGTCTCTACCAATCAAGGTGTCTTCATAGCACAAGGTTCTTAGGAGTACAATGCACAATAGTGATACATGTTAAATGCTTAACTAGCAGTGAGAACCAAGATTCTGTATGTTCAAATGGACATACTTTCTGAAACTGATTCAATGCAATGTCAAATTTGTCTCTACCAATCAAGGTGTCTTCACAGCAGAAGGTTCTTAGGAGTACAATTGAGCATAGTGATACATGTTAAATGCTGAACTAGTAGTAAGAACCAAGATTCTCAATGTGCAAATGGACACTCTATCTGAAACTGATTCAATGCAATGTCAAATTTGTCTCTACCAATCAAGGTGTCTTCACAGCACAACGTTCTTAGGAGTACAATGCACAATAGTGATACATGTTAAATGCTGAACTAGCAGTGAGAACCAAGATTCTGTATGTGCAAATGGACATACTTTCTGAAACTGATTCAATGCAATATCAAATTTCTCTCTACCAATCAAGGTGTCTTCACATCACATTGTTCTGAAAAGTACAATTCACAATAGTGATACATGTTAAATCCTGAACTCGCAGTAAGAACCAAGATTCTGTATGTGCAAATGGACGCTCTATCTGAAACTGATTCAATGCAATGTCAAATTTGTCTTTACAAATCAAGGTGTCTTCACAGCACAAGGTTCTGAGGAGTACAATGCACAATAGTGATACGTGTTAAATGCTGAACTAGCAGTGAGAACCAAGATTCTGTATGTTCAAATGGACATACTTTCTGAAACTGATTCAATGCAAGGTCAAATTTGTCTCTACCAATCAAGGTGTCTTCACAGCACAAGGTTCTTAGGAGTACAATTGAGCATAGTGATACATGTTAAATGCTGAACTAGAAGTAAGAACCAAGATTCTCAATGTGCAAATGGACACTCTATCTGAAACTGATTCAATGCAATGTCAAATTTGTCTCTACCTATCAAGGTGTCTTCACAGCACAAGGTTCTTAGGAGTACAATGCAAAATAGTGATACATGTTAAATGCTGAACTAGCAGTGAGAACCAAGATTCTGTATGTGCAAATGGACATACTTTCTGAAACTGATTCAATGCAATATCAAATTTGTCTCTACCAATCAAGGTGTCTTCATAGCACAAGGTTCTTAGGAGTACAATGCACAATAGTGATACATGGACAAACTTTCTGAAACTGATTCAATGCAATATCAAATTTCTCTCTACCAATCAAGGTGTCTTCACATCACATTGTTCTTAAGAGTACAATTCACAATAGTGATACATGTTAAATCCTGAACTCGCAGTAAGAACCAAGATTCTGTATGTGCAAATGGACACTCTATCTGAAACTGATTCAATGCAATGTCAAATTTGTCTCTACAAATCAAGGTGTCTTCACAGCACAAGGTTCTTAGGAGTACAATGCACAATAGTGATACGTGTTAAATGCTGAACTAGCAGTGAGAACCAAGATTCTGTATGTTCACATGGACATACTTTCTGAAACTGATTCAATGCAATGTCAAATTTGTCTCTACCAATCAAGGTGTCTTCACAGCACAACGTTCTTAGGAGTACAATGCACAATAGTGATACATGTTAAATGCTGAACTAGCAGTGAGAACCAAGATTCTGTATGTGCAAATGGACATACTTTCTGAAACTGATTCAATGCAATATCAAATTTCTCTCTACCAATCAAGGTGTCTTCACATCACATTGTTCTGAAAAGTACAATTCACAATAGTGATACATGTTAAATCCTGAACTCGCAGTAAGAACCAAGATTCTGTATGTGCAAATGGACGCTCTATCTGAAACTGATTCAATGCAATGTCAAATTTGTCTTTACAAATCAAGGTGTCTTCACAGCACAAGGTTCTGAGGAGTACAATGCACAATAGTGATACGTGTTAAATGCTGAACTAGCAGTGAGAACCAAGATTCTGTATGTTCAAATGGACATACTTTCTGAAACTGATTCAATGCAAGGTCAAATTTGTCTCTACCAATCAAGGTGTCTTCACAGCACAAGGTTCTTAGGAGTACAATTGAGCATAGTGATACATGTTAAATGCTGAACTAGAAGTAAGAACCAAGATTCTCAATGTGCAAATGGACACTCTATCTGAAACTGATTCAATGCAATGTCAAATTTGTCTCTACCTATCAAGGTGTCTTCACAGCACAAGGTTCTTAGGAGTACAATGCAAAATAGTGATACATGTTAAATGCTGAACTAGCAGTGAGAACCAAGATTCTGTATGTGCAAATGGACATACTTTCTGAAACTGATTCAATGCAATATCAAATTTGTCTCTACCAATCAAGGTGTCTTCATAGCACAAGGTTCTTAGGAGTACAATGCACAATAGTGATACATGGACAAACTTTCTGAAACTGATTCAATGCAATATCAAATTTCTCTCTACCAATCAAGGTGTCTTCACATCACATTGTTCTTAAGAGTACAATTCACAATAGTGATACATGTTAAATCCTGAACTCGCAGTAAGAACCAAGATTCTGTATGTGCAAATGGACACTCTATCTGAAACTGATTCAATGCAATGTCAAATTTGTCTCTACAAATCAAGGTGTCTTCACAGCACAAGGTTCTTAGGAGTACAATGCACAATAGTGATACGTGTTAAATGCTGAACTAGCAGTGAGAACCAAGATTCTGTATGTTCACATGGACATACTTTCTGAAACTGATTCAATGCAATGTCAAATTTGTCTCTACAAATCAAGGTGTCTTCACAGCAGAAGGTTCTTAGGAGTACAATTGAGAATAGTGATACATGTTAAATGCTGAACTAGTAGTAAGAACCAAGATTCTCAATGTGCAAATGGACACTCTATCTGAAACTGATTCAATGCAATGTCAAATTTGTCTCTACCAATCAAGGTGTCTTCACAGCACAAGTTCTTAGGAGTACAATGCACAATAGTGATACATGTTAAATGTTGAACTAGCAGTGAGAACCAAGATTCTGTATGTGCAAATGGACATACTTTCTGAAACTGATTCAATGCAATATCAAATTTCTCTCTACCAATCCAGGTGTCTTCACATCACATTGTTCTGAAGAGTACAATTCACAATAGTGATACATGTTAAATGCTGAACTAGCAGTAAGAACCAAGATTCTGTATTTGCAAATGGACGCTCTATCTGAAACTGATTCAATGTAATGTCAAATTTGTCTCTACCAATCAAGGTGTCTTCACAGCACAAGGTTCTTAGGAGTACAATGCACAATAGTGATACGTGTTAAATGCTGAACTAGCAGTGAGAACCAAGATTCTGTATGTGCAAATGGACATACTTTCTGAAACTGATTCAATGCAATATCAAATTTGTCTCTACCAATCAAGGTGTCTTCACATCACATTGTTCTTAAGAGTACAATTCACCATAGTGATACATGTTAAATCCTGAACTAGCTGTAAGAACAAAGATTCTGTATGTGCAAATGGACACTCTATCTGAAACTGATTCAATGCAATGTCAAATTTGTATCTACCAATCAAGGTGTCTTCACAGCACAAGGTTCTTAGGAGTACAATTCACCATAGTGATACATGTTAAATGCTGAACTAGCAGTAAGAACCAAGATTCTCAATGTGCAAATGGACACTCTATCTGAAACTGATTCAATGCAATGTCAAATTTGTCTCTACCAATCAAGGTGTCTTCACAGCACAAGGTTCTTAGGAGTACAATTGACCATAGTGATACATGTTAAATGCTGAACTAGTAGTAAGAACCAAGATTCTCAATGTGCAAATGGACACTCTATCTGAAACTGATTCAATGCAATGTCAAATTTGTCTCTACCAATCAAGGTGTCTTCACAGCACAAGGTTCTTAGGAGTACAATGCAAAATAGTGATACATGTTAAATGCTGAACTAGCAGTGAGAACCAAGATTCTGTATGTGCAAATGGACATACTTTCTGAAACTGATTCAATGCAGTATCAAATTTGTCTCTACCAATCAAGGTGTCTTCACAGCACAAGGTTCTTAGGAGTACAATGCACAATAGTGATACGTGTTAAATGCTGAACTAGCAGTGAGAACCAAGATTCTGTATGTGCAAATGGACATACTTTCTGAAACTGATTCAATGCAATATCAAATTTGTCTCTACCAATCAAGGTGTCTTCACATCACATTGTTCTTAAGAGTACAAATCGCCATCGTGATACATGTTAAATCCTGAACTAGCAGTAAGAACAAAGATTCTGTATGTGCAAATGGACACTCTATCTGAAACTGATTCAATGCAATGTCAAATTTGTCTCTACCAATCAAGGTGTCTTCACAGCACAAGGTTCTTAGGAGTACAATGCACAATAGTGATACATGTTAAATGATGAACTAGCAGTAAGAACCAAGATTCTGTATTTGCAAATGGACGCTCTATCTGAAACTGATTCAATGCAATGTCAAATTTGTCTCTACCAATCAAGGTGTCTTCACAGCACAAGGTTCTTAGGAGTACAATGCACAATAGTGATACGTGTTAAATGCTGAACTAGCAGTGAGAACCAAGATTCTGTATGTGCAAATGGACATACTTTCTGAAACTGATTCAATGCAATATCAAATTTGTCTCTACCAATCAAGGTGTCTTCACATCACATTGTTCTTAAGAGTACAATTCACCATAGTGATACATGTTAAATCCTGAACTAGCAGTAAGAACAAAGATTCTGTATGTGCAAATGGACACTCTATCTGAAACTGATTCAATGCAATGTGAAATTTGTCTCTACAAATCAAGGTGTCTTCACAGCACAAGGTTCTTAGGAGTACAATGCACAATAGTGATACATGTTAAATGATGAACTAGCAGTAAGAACCAAGATTCTGTATTTGCAAATGGACGCTCTATCTGAAACTGATTCAATGCAATGTCAAATTTGTCTCTACCAATCAAGGTGTCTTCACAGCACAAGGTTCTTAGGAGTACAATGCACAATAGTGATACGTGTTAAATGCTGAACTAGCAGTGAGAATCAAGATTCTGTATGTGCAAATGGACATACTTTCTGAAACTGATTCAATGCAATATCAAATTTGTCTCTACCAATCAAGGTGTCTTCACATCACATTGTTCTTAAGAGTACAATTCACCATAGTGATACATGTTAAATCCTGAACTAGCAGTAAGAACAAAGATTCTGTATGTGCAAATGGACACTCTATCTGAAACTGATTCAATGCAATCTCAAATTTGTATCTACCAATCAAGGTGTCTTCACAGCACAATGTTCTTAGGAGTACAATTGACCATAGTGATACATGTTAAATGCTGAACTAGTAGTAAGAACCAAGATTCTCAATGTGCAAATGGACACTCTATCTGAAACTGATTCAATGCAATGTCAAATTTGTATCTACCAATCAAGGTGTCTTCACAGCACAATGTTCTTAGGAGTACAATTGACCATAGTGATACATGTTAAATGCTGAACTAGTAGTAAGAACCAAGATTCTCAATGTGCAAATTTTCACTCTATCTGAAACTGATTCAATGCAATGTCAAATTTGTCTCTACCAATCAAGGTGCCTTCACAGCACAAGGTTCTTAGGAGTACAATTGAGCATAGTGATACATGTTAAATGCTGAACTAGCAGTGAGAACCAAGATTCTGTATGTGCAAATGGACATACTTTCTGAAACTGATTCAATGCAATATCAAATTTGTCTCTACCAATCAAGGTGTCTTCATAGCACAAGGTTCTTAGGAGTACAATGCACAATAGTGATACATGTTAAATGCTGAACTAGCAGTGAGAACCAAGATTCTGTATGTGCAAATGGACATACTTTCTGAAACTGATTCAATGCAATATCAAATTTCTCTCTACCAATCAAGGTGTCTTCACATCACATTGTTCTTAAGAGTACAATTCACCATAGTGATACATGTTAAATCCTGAACTAGCAGTAAGAACAAAGATTCTGTATGTGCAAATGGACACTCTATCTGAAACTGATTCAATGCAATGTCAAATTTGTATCTACCAATCAAGGTGTCTTCACAGCACAAGGTTCTTAGGAGTACAATTCACCATAGTGATACATGTTAAATGCTGAACTAGCAGTAAGAACCAAGATTCTCAATGTGCAAATGGACACTCTATCTGAAACTCATTCAATGCAATGTCAAATTTGTCTCTACCAATCAAGGTGTCTTCACAGCACAAGGTTCTTAGGAGTACAATGCACAATAGTGATACATGTTAAATGCTGAACTAGCAGTGAGAATCAAGATTCTGTATGTGCAAATGGACATACTTTCTGAAACTGATTCAATGCAATATCAAGTTTGTCTCTACCAATCAAGGTGTCTTCACATCACATTGTTCTTAAGAGTACAATTCACCATAGTGATACATGTTAAATCCTGAACTAGCAGTAAGAACCAAGATTCTGTATGTGCAAATGGACACTCTATGTGAAACTGATTCAATGCAATGTCAAATTTGTATCTACCAATCAAGGTGTCTTCATAGCACAAGGTTCTTAGGAGTACAATTTACCATATTGATACTTGTTAAATGCTGAACTAGCAGTGAGAACCAAGATTCTCTATGTGCAAATGGACACACTTTCTGAACCTGATTCAATGCAATGTCAAATTTGTCTCTACCAATCAAGGTGTCTTCACAGCACAATGTTCTTAGGAGTACAATTGACCATAGTGATACATGTTAAATGCTGAACTAGTAGTAAGAACCAAGATTCTCAATGTGCAAATGGACACTCTATCTGAAACTGATTCAATGCAATGTCAAATTTGTCTCTACCAATCAAGGTGTCTTCACAGCACAAGGTTCTTAGGAGTACAATGCACAATAGTGATACATGTTAAATGCTGAACTAGCAGTGAGAACCAAGATTCTGTATGTGCAAATGGACATACTTTCTGAAACTGATTCAATGCAATATCAAATTTGTCTCTACCAATCAAGGTGTCTTCATAGCACAAGGTTCTTAGGAGTACAATGCACAATAGTGATACATGTTAAATGCATAACTAGCAGTGAGAACCAAGATTCTGTATGTTCAAATGGACATACTTTCTGAAACTGATTCAATGCAATGTCAAATTTGTCTCTACCAATCAAGGTGTCTTCACAGCAGAAGGTTCTTAGGAGTACAATTGAGCATAGTGATACATGTTAAATGCTGAACTAGTAGTAAGAACCAAGATTCTCAATGTGCAAATGGACACTCTATCTGAAACTGATTCAATGCAATGTCAAATTTGTCTCTACCAATCAAGGTGTCTTCACAGCACAACGTTCTTAGGAGTACAATGCACAATAGTGATACATGTTAAATGCTGAACTAGCAGTGAGAACCAAGATTCTGTATGTGCAAATGGACATACTTTCTGAAACTGATTCAATGCAATATCAAATTTCTCTCTACCAATCAAGGTGTCTTCACATCACATTGTTCTGAAAAGTACAATTCACAATAGTGATACATGTTAAATCCTGAACTCGCAGTAAGAACCAAGATTCTGTATGTGCAAATGGACGCTCTATCTGAAACTGATTCAATGCAATGTCAAATTTGTCTTTACAAATCAAGGTGTCTTCACAGCACAAGGTTCTGAGGAGTACAATGCACAATAGTGATACGTGTTAAATGCTGAACTAGCAGTGAGAACCAAGATTCTGTATGTTCAAATGGACATACTTTCTGAAACTGATTCAATGCAATGTCAAATTTGTCTCTACCAATCAAGGTGTCTTCACAGCAAAAGGTTCTTAGGAGTACAATGCACAATAGTGATACATGGACAAACTTTCTGAAACTGATTCAATGCAATATCAAATTTCTCTCTACCAATCAAGGTGTCTTCACATCACATTGTTCTTAAGAGTACAATTCACAATAGTGATACATGTTAAATCCTGAACTCGCAGTAAGAACCAAGATTCTGTATGTGCAAATGGACACTCTATCTGAAACTGATTCAATGCAATGTCAAATTTGTCTCTACAAATCAAGGTGTCTTCACAGCACAAGGTTCTTAGGAGTACAATGCACAATAGTGATACGTGTTAAATGCTGAACTAGCAGTGAGAACCAAGATTCTGTATGTTCACATGGACATACTTTCTGAAACTGATTCAATGCAATGTCAAATTTGTCTCTACAAATCAAGGTGTCTTCACAGCAGAAGGTTCTTAGGAGTACAATTGAGAATAGTGATACATGTTAAATGCTGAACTAGTAGTAAGAACCAAGATTCTCAATGTGCAAATGGACACTCTATCTGAAACTGATTCAATGCAATGTCAAATTTGTCTCTACCAATCAAGGTGTCTTCACAGCACAAGTTCTTAGGAGTACAATGCACAATAGTGATACATGTTAAATGTTGAACTAGCAGTGAGAACCAAGATTCTGTATGTGCAAATGGACATACTTTCTGAAACTGATTCAATGCAATATCAAATTTCTCTCTACCAATCAAGGTGTCTTCACATCACATTGTTCTGAAGAGTACAATTCACAATAGTGATACATGTTAAATGCTGAACTAGCAGTAAGAACCAAGATTCTGTATTTGCAAATGGACGCTCTATCTGAAACTGATTCAATGTAATGTCAAATTTGTCTCTACCAATCAAGGTGTCTTCACAGCACAAGGTTCTTAGGAGTACAATGCACAATAGTGATACGTGTTAAATGCTGAACTAGCAGTGAGAACCAAGATTCTGTATGTGCAAATGGACATACTTTCTGAAACTGATTCAATGCAATATCAAATTTGTCTCTACCAATCAAGGTGTCTTCACAGCACAAGGTTCTTAGGAGTACAATTCACCATAGTGATACATGTTAAATGCTGAACTAGCAGTAAGAACCAAGATTCTCAATGTGCAAATGGACACTCTATCTGAAACTGATTCAATGCAATGTCAAATTTGTCTCTACCAATCAAGGTGTCTTCACAGCACAAGGTTCTTAGGAGTACAATTGACCATAGTGATACATGTTAAATGCTGAACTAGTAGTAAGAACCAAGATTCTCAATGTGCAAATGGACACTCTATCTGAAACTGATTCAATGCAATGTCAAATTTGTCTCTACCAATCAAGGTGTCTTCACAGCACAAGGTTCTTAGGAGTACAATGCAAAATAGTGATACATGTTAAATGCTGAACTAGCAGTGAGAACCAAGATTCTGTATGTGCAAATGGACATACTTTCTGAAACTGATTCAATGCAGTATCAAATTTGTCTCTACCAATCAAGGTGTCTTCACAGCACAAGGTTCTTAGGAGTACAATGCACAATAGTGATACGTGTTAAATGCTGAACTAGCAGTGAGAACCAAGATTCTGTATGTGCAAATGGACATACTTTCTGAAACTGATTCAATGCAATATCAAATTTGTCTCTACCAATCAAGGTGTCTTCACATCACATTGTTCTTAAGAGTACAAATCGCCATCGTGATACATGTTAAATCCTGAACTAGCAGTAAGAACAAAGATTCTGTATGTGCAAATGGACACTCTATCTGAAACTGATTCAATGCAATGTCAAATTTGTCTCTACCAATCAAGGTGTCTTCACAGCACAAGGTTCTTAGGAGTACAATGCACAATAGTGATACATGTTAAATGATGAACTAGCAGTAAGAACCAAGATTCTGTATTTGCAAATGGACGCTCTATCTGAAACTGATTCAATGCAATGTCAAATTTGTCTCTACCAATCAAGGTGTCTTCACAGCACAAGGTTCTTAGGAGTACAATGCACAATAGTGATACGTGTTAAATGCTGAACTAGCAGTGAGAACCAAGATTCTGTATGTGCAAATGGACATACTTTCTGAAACTGATTCAATGCAATATCAAATTTGTCTCTACCAATCAAGGTGTCTTCACATCACATTGTTCTTAAGAGTACAATTCACCATAGTGATACATGTTAAATCCTGAACTAGCAGTAAGAACAAAGATTCTGTATGTGCAAATGGACACTCTATCTGAAACTGATTCAATGCAATGTGAAATTTGTCTCTACAAATCAAGGTGTCTTCACAGCACAAGGTTCTTAGGAGTACAATGCACAATAGTGATACATGTTAAATGATGAACTAGCAGTAAGAACCAAGATTCTGTATTTGCAAATGGACGCTCTATCTGAAACTGATTCAATGCAATGTCAAATTTGTCTCTACCAATCAAGGTGTCTTCACAGCACAAGGTTCTTAGGAGTACAATGCACAATAGTGATACGTGTTAAATGCTGAACTAGCAGTGAGAATCAAGATTCTGTATGTGCAAATGGACATACTTTCTGAAACTGATTCAATGCAATATCAAATTTGTCTCTACCAATCAAGGTGTCTTCACATCACATTGTTCTTAAGAGTACAATTCACCATAGTGATACATGTTAAATCCTGAACTAGCAGTAAGAACAAAGATTCTGTATGTGCAAATGGACACTCTATCTGAAACTGATTCAATGCAATGTCAAATTTGTATCTACCAATCAAGGTGTCTTCACAGCACAATGTTCTTAGGAGTACAATTGACCATAGTGATACATGTTAAATGCTGAACTAGTAGTAAGAACCAAGATTCTCAATGTGCAAATGGACACTCTATCTGAAACTGATTCAATGCAATGTCAAATTTGTCTCTACCAATCAAGGTGCCTTCACAGCACAAGGTTCTTAGGAGTACAATTGAGCATAGTGATACATGTTAAATGCTGAACTAGCAGTGAGAACCAAGATTCTGTATGTGCAAATGGACATACTTTCTGAAACTGATTCAATGCAATATCAAATTTGTCTCTACCAATCAAGGTGTCTTCATAGCACAAGGTTCTTAGGAGTACAATGCACAATAGTGATACATGTTAAATGCTGAACTAGCAGTGAGAACCAAGATTCTGTATGTGCAAATGGACATACTTTCTGAAACTGATTCAATGCAATATCAAATTTGTCTCTACCAATCAAGGTGTCTTCACATCACATTGTTCTTAAGAGTACAATTCACCATAGTGATACATGTTAAATCCTGAACTAGCAGTAAGAACAAAGATTCTGTATGTGCAAATGGACACTCTATCTGAAACTGATTCAATGCAATGTCAAATTTGTATCTACCAATCAAGGTGTCTTCACAGCACAAGGTTCTTAGGAGTACAATTCACCATAGTGATACATGTTAAATGCTGAACTAGCAGTAAGAACCAAGATTCTCAATGTGCAAATGGACACTCTATCTGAAACTCATTCAATGCAATGTCAAATTTGTCTCTACCAATCAAGGTGTCTTCACAGCACAAGGTTCTTAGGAGTACAATGCACAATAGTGATACATGTTAAATGCTGAACTAGCAGTGAGAATCAAGATTCTGTATGTGCAAATGGACATACTTTCTGAAACTGATTCAATGCAATATCAAATTTGTCTCTACCAATCAAGGTGTCTTCACATCACATTGTTCTTAAGAGTACAATTCACCATAGTGATACATGTTAAATCCTGAACTAGCAGTAAGAACAAAGATTCTGTATGTGCAAATGGACACTCTATGTGAAACTGATTCAATGCAATGTCAAATTTGTATCTACCAATCAAGGTGTCTTCATAGCACAAGGTTCTTAGGAGTACAATTTACCATATTGATACTTGTTAAATGCTGAACTAGCAGTGAGAACCAAGATTCTCTATGTGCAAATGGACACACTTTCTGAACCTGATTCAATGCAATGTCAAATTTGTCTCTACCAATCAAGGTGTCTTCACAGCACAATGTTCTTAGGAGTACAATTGACCATAGTGATACATGTTAAATGCTGAACTAGTAGTAAGAACCAAGATTCTCAATGTGCAAATGGACACTCTATCTGAAACTGATTCAATGCAATGTCAAATTTGTCTCTACCAATCAAGGTGTCTTCACAGCACAAGGTTCTTAGGAGTACAATGCACAATAGTGATACATGTTAAATGCTGAACTAGCAGTGAGAACCAAGATTCTGTATGTGCAAATGGACATACTTTCTGAAACTGATTCAATGCAATATCAAATTTGTCTCTACCAATCAAGGTGTCTTCATAGCACAAGGTTCTTAGGAGTACAATGCACAATAGTGATACATGTTAAATGCTTAACTAGCATTGAGAACCAAGATTCTGTATGTTCAAATGGACATACTTTCTGAAACTGATTCAATGCAATGTCAAATTTGTCTCTACCAATCAAGGTGTCTTCACAGCAGAAGGTTCTTAGGAGTACAATTGAGCATAGTGATACATGTTAAATGCTGAACTAGTAGTAAGAACCAAGATTCTCAATGTGCAAATGGACACTCTATCTGAAACTGATTCAATGCAATGTCAAATTTGTCTCTACCAATCAAGGTGTCTTCACAGCACAACGTTCTTAGGAGTACAATGCACAATAGTGATACATGTTAAATGCTGAACTAGCAGTGAGAACCAAGATTCTGTATGTGCAAATGGACATACTTTCTGAAACTGATTCAATGCAATATCAAATTTCTCTCTACCAATCAAGGTGTCTTCACATCACATTGTTCTGAAAAGTACAATTCACAATAGTGATACATGTTAAATCCTGAACTCGCAGTAAGAACCAAGATTCTGTATGTGCAAATGGACGCTCTATCTGAAACTGATTCAATGCAATGTCAAATTTGTCTTTACAAATCAAGGTGTCTTCACAGCACAAGGTTCTGAGGAGTACAATGCACAATAGTGATACGTGTTAAATGCTGAACTAGCAGTGAGAACCAAGATTCTGTATGTTCAAATGGACATACTTTCTGAAACTGATTCAATGCAATGTCAAATTTGTCTCTACCAATCAAGGTGTCTTCACAGCACAAGGTTCTTAGGAGTACAATTGAGCATAGTAATACATGTTAAATGCTGAACTAGAAGTAAGAACCAAGATTCTCAATGTGCAAATGGACACTCTATCTGAAACTGATTCAATGCAATGTCAAATTTGTCTCTACCAATGAAGGTTTCTTCACAGCACAAGGTTCTTAGGAGTACAATTGACCATAGTGATACATGTTAAATGCTGAACTAGTAGTAAGAACCAAGATTCTCAATGTGCAAATGGACACTCTATCTGAAACTGATTCAATGCAATGTCAAATTTGTCTCTACCAATCAAGGTGTCTTCACAGCACAAGGTTCTTAGGAGTACAATGCAAAATAGTGATACATGTTAAATGCTGAACTAGCAGTGAGAACCAAGATTCTGTATGTGCAAATGGACATACTTTCTGAAACTGATTCAATGCAATATCAAATTTGTCTCTACCAATCAAGGTGTCTTCATAGCACAAGGTTCTTAGGAGTACAATGCACAATAGTGATACATGGACAAACTTTCTGAAACTGATTCAATGCAATATCAAATTTCTCTCTACCAATCAAGGTGTCTTCACATCACATTGTTCTTAAGAGTACAATTCACAATAGTGATACATGTTAAATCCTGAACTCGCAGTAAGAACCAAGATTCTGTATGTGCAAATGGACACTCTATCTGAAACTGATTCAATGCAATGTCAAATTTGTCTCTACAAATCAAGGTGTCTTCACAGCACAAGGTTCTTAGGAGTACAATGCACAATAGTGATACGTGTTAAATGCTGAACTAGCAGTGAGAACCAAGATTCTGTATGTTCACATGGACATACTTTCTGAAACTGATTCAATGCAATGTCAAATTTGTCTCTACCAATCAAGGTGTCTTCACAGCAGAAGGTTCTTAGGAGTACAATTGAGAATAGTGATACATGTTAAATGCTGAACTAGTAGTAAGAACCAAGATTCTCAATGTGCAAATGGACACTCTATCTGAAACTGTTTCAATGCAATGTCAAATTTGTCTCTACCAATCAAGGTGTCTTCACAGCACAAGGTTCTTAGGAGTACAATGCACAATAGTGATACATGTTAAATGTTGAACTAGCAGTGAGAACCAAGATTCTGTATGTGCAAATGGACATACTTTCTGAAACTGATTCAATGCAATATCAAATTTCTCTCTACCAATCAAGGTGTCTTCACATCACATTGTTCTGAAGAGTACAATTCACAATAGTGATACATGTTAAATGCTGAACTAGCAGTAAAAACCAAGATTCTGTATGTGCAAATGGACATACTTTCTGAAACTGATTCAATGCAATGTCAAATTTGTCTCTACCAATCAAGGTGTCTTCACAGCACAAGGTTCTTAGGAGAACAATGCACAATAGTGATACATGTTAAATGCTGAACTAGCAGTAAGAACCAAGAATCTGTATTTGCAAATGGACGCTCTATCTGAAACTGATTCAATGCAATGTCAAATTTGTCTCTACCAATAAAGGTGTCTTCACAGCACAAGGTTCTTAGGAGTATAATGCACAATAGTGATACGTGTTAAATGCTGAACTAGCAGTAAGAACCAAGATTCTGTATTTGCAAATGGACGCTCTATCTGAAACTGATTCAATGCAATATCAAATTTGTCTCTACCAATCAAGGTGTCTTCATAGCACAAGGTTCTTAGGAGTACAATGCACAATAGTGATACATGGACAAACTTTCTGAAACTGATTCAATGCAATATCAAATTTCTCTCTACCAATCAAGGTGTCTTCACATCACATTGTTCTTAAGAGTACAATTCACAATAATGATACATGTTAAATCCTGAACTCGCAGGAAGAACCAAGATTCTGTATTTGCAAATGGACGCTCTATCTGAAACTGATTCAATGCAATGTCAAATTTGTCTCTACCAATCAAGGTGTCTTCACAGCACAAGGTTCTTAGGAGTACAATGCACAATAGTGATACGTGTTAAATGCTGAACTAGCAGTGAGAACCAAGATTCTGTATGTGCAAATGGACATACTTTCTGAAACTGATTCAATGCAATATCAAATTTGTCTCTACCAATCAAGGTGTCTTCACATCACATTGTTCTTAAGAGTACAATTCACCATAGTGATACATGTTAAATCCTGAACTAGCAGTAAGAACAAAGATTCTGTATGTGCAAATGGACACTCTATCTGAAACTGATTCAATGCAATGTCAAATTTGTATCTACCAATCAAGGTGTCTTCACAGCACAAGGTTCTTAGGAGTACCATTCACCATAGTGATACGTGTTAAATGCTGAACTAGCAGTAAGAACCAAGATTCTCAATGTTCAAATGGACACTCTATCTGAAACTGGTTCAATGTAATGTCAAATTTGTCTCTACAAATCAAGGTGTCTTCACAGCACAAGGTTCTTAGGAGTACAATGCACAATAGTGATACGTGTTAAATGCTGAACTAGCAGTGAGAACCAAGATTCTGTATGTGCAAATGGACATACTTTCTGAAACTGATTCAATGCAGTATCAAATTTGTCTCTACCAATCAAGGTGTCTTCACATCAAATTGTCCTTAAGAGTACAATTCACCATAGTGATACATGTTAAATCCTGAACTCGCAGTAAGAACCAAGATTCTGTATGTGCAAATGGACACTCTATCTGAAACTGATTCAATGCAATGTCAAATTTGTATCTACCAATCAAGGTGTCTTCATAGCACAAGGTTCTTAGGAGTACAATTTACCATATTGATACAGGTTAAATGCTGAACTAGCAGTGAGAACCAAGATTCTCTATGTGCAAATGGACACACTTTCTGAACCTGATTCAATGCAATGTCAAATTTGTCTCTACCAATCAAGGTGTCTTCACAGCACAAGGTTCTTAGGAGTACAATGCACAATAGTGATACATGTTAAATGCTGAACTAGCAGTGAGAACCAAGATTCTGTATGTGCAAATGGACATACTTTCTGAAACTGATTCAATGCAATGTCAAATTTGTCTCTACCAATCAAGGTGTCTTCACAGCACAAGGTTCTTAGGAGTACAATGCACAATAGTGATCCATGTTAAATGCTGAACTAGCAGTAAGAACCAAGATTCTGTATTTGCAAATGGACGCTCTATCTGAAACTGATTCAATGCAATGTCAAATTTGTCTCTACCAATCAAGGTGTCTTCACAGCACAAGGTTCTTAGGAGTACAATTGAGCATAGTGATACATGTTAAATGCTGAACTAGCAGTAAGAACCAAGATTCTCAATGTGCAAATGGACACTCTATCTGAAACTGATTCAATGCAATGTCAAATTTGTCTCTACCAATCAAGGTGTCTTCACAGCACAAGGTTCTTAGGAGTACAATTGACCATAGTGATACATGTTAAATGCTGAACTAGTAGTAAGAACCAAGATTCTCAATGTGCAAATGGACACTCTATCTGAAACTGATTCAATGCAATTTCAAATTTGTCTCTACCAATCAAGGTGTCTTCACAGCACAAGGTTCTTAGGAGTACAATGCAAAATAGTGATACATGTTAAATGCTGAACTAGCAGTGAGAACCAAGATTCTGTATGTGCAAATGGACATACTTTCTGAAACTGATTCAATGCAATATCAAATTTGTCTCTACCAATCAAGGTGTCTTCATAGCACAAGGTTCTTAGGAGTACAATGCACAATAGTGATACATGGACAAACTTTCTGAAACTGATTCAATGCAATATCAAATTTGTCTCTACCAATCAAGGTGTCTTCACATCACATTGTTCTTAAGAGTACAATTCACAATAGTGACACATGTTAAATCCTGAACTCGCAGTAAGAACCAAGATTCTGTATGTGCAACTGGACGCTCTATCTGAAACTGATTCAATGCAATGTCAAATTTGTCTTTACAAATCAAGGTGTCTTCACAGCACAAGGTTCTTAGGAGTACAATGCACAATAGTGATACATGTTAAATGCTGAACTAGCAGTGAGAACCAAGATTCTGTATGTGCAAATGGACATACTTTCTGAAACTGATTCAATGCAATATCAAATTTGTCTCTACCAATCAAGGTGTCTTCACATCACATTGTTCTTAAGAGTACAATTCACCATAGTGATACATGTTAAATCCTGAACTAGCAGTAAGAACAAAGATTCTGTATGTGCAAATGGACACTCTATCTGAAACTGATTCAATGCAATGTCAAATTTGTATCTACCAATCAAGGTGTCTTCACAGCACAAGGTTCTTAGGAGTACAATTCACCATAGTGATACATGTTAAATGCTGAACTAGCAGTAAGAACCAAGATTCTCAATGTGCAAATGGACACTCTATCTGAAACTCATTCAATGCAATGTCAAATTTGTCTCTACCAATCAAGGTGTCTTCACAGCACAAGGTTCTTAGGAGTACAATGCACAATAGTGATACATGTTAAATGCTGAACTAGCAGTGAGAATCAAGATTCTGTATGTGCAAATGGACATACTTTCTGAAACTGATTCAATGCAATATCAAATTTGTCTCTACCAATCAAGGTGTCTTCACATCACATTGTTCTTAAGAGTACAATTCACCATAGTGATACATGTTAAATCCTGAACTAGCAGTAAGAACAAAGATTCTGTATGTGCAAATGGACACTCTATCTGAAACTGATTCAATGCAATGTCAAATTTGTATCTACCAATCAAGGTGTCTTCACAGCACAAGGTTCTTAGGAGTACAATTCACCATAGTGATACATGTTAAATGCTGAACTAGCAGTAAGAACCAAGATTCTCAATGTGCAAATGGACACTCTATCTGAAACTCATTCAATGCAATGTCAAATTTGTCTCTACCAATCAAGGTGTCTTCACAGCACAAGGTTCTTAGGAGTACAATGCACAATAGTGATACATGTTAAATGCTGAACTAGCAGTGAGAATCAAGATTCTGTATGTGCAAATGGACATACTTTCTGAAACTGATTCAATGCAATATCAAATTTGTCTCTACCAATCAAGGTGTCTTCACATCACATTGTTCTTAAGAGTACAATTCACCATAGTGATACATGTTAAATCCTGAACTAGCAGTAAGAACAAAGATTCTGTATGTGCAAATGGACACTCTATGTGAAACTGATTCAATGCAATGTCAAATTTGTATCTACCAATCAAGGTGTCTTCATAGCACAAGGTTCTTAGGAGTACAATTTACCATATTGATACTTGTTAAATGCTGAACTAGCAGTGAAAACCAAGATTCTCTATGTGCAAATGGACACACTTTCTGAACCTGATTCAATGCAATGTCAAATTTGTCTCTACCAATCAAGGTGTCTTCACAGCACAATGTTCTTAGGAGTACAATTGACCATAGTGATACATGTTAAATGCTGAACTAGTAGTAAGAACCAAGATTCTCAATGTGCAAATGGACACTCTATCTGAAACTGATTCAATGCAATGTCAAATTTGTCTCTACCAATCAAGGTGTCTTCACAGCACAAGGTTCTTAGGAGTACAATGCAAAATAGTGATACATGTTAAATGCTGAACTAGCAGTGAGAACCAAGATTCTGTATGTGCAAATGGACATACTTTCTGAAACTGATTCAATGCAATATCAAATTTGTCTCTACCAATCAAGGTGTCTTCATAGCACAAGGTTCTTAGGAGTACAATGCACAATAGTGATACATGTTAAATGCTTAACTAGCAGTGAGAACCAAGATTCTGTATGTTCAAATGGACATACTTTCTGAAACTGATTCAATGCAATGTCAAATTTGTCTCTACCAATCAAGGTGTCTTCACAGCAGAAGGTTCTTAGGAGTACAATTGAGCATAGTGATACATGTTAAATGCTGAACTAGTAGTAAGAACCAAGATTCTCAATGTGCAAATGGACACTCTATCTGAAACTGATTCAATGCAATGTCAAATTTGTCTCTACCAATCAAGGTGTCTTCACAGCACAACGTTCTTAGGAGTACAATGCACAATAGTGATACATGTTAAATGCTGAACTAGCAGTGAGAACCAAGATTCTGTATGTGCGAATGGACATACTTTCTGAAACTGATTCAATGCAATATCAAATTTCTCTCTACCAATCAAGGTGTCTTCACATCACATTGTTCTGAAAAGTACAATTCACAATAGTGATACATGTTAAATCCTGAACTCGCAGTAAGAACCAAGATTCTGTATGTGCAAATGGACGCTCTATCTGAAACTGATTCAATGCAATGTCAAATTTGTCTTTACAAATCAAGGTGTCTTCACAGCACAAGGTTCTGAGGAGTACAATGCACAATAGTGATACGTGTTAAATGCTGAACTAGCAGTAAGAACCAAGATTCTGTATGTTCAAATGGACATACTTTCTGAAACTGATTCAATGCAATGTCAAATTTGTCTCTACCAATCAAGGTGTCTTCACAGCACAAGGTTCTTAGGAGTACAATTGAGCATAGTAATACATGTTAAATGCTGAACTAGAAGTAAGAACCAAGATTCTCAATGTGCAAATGGACACTCTATCTGAAACTGATTGAATGCAATGTCAAATTTGTCTCTACCAATCAAGGTGTCTTCACAGCACAAGGTTCTTAGGAGTACAATTGACCATAGTGATACATGTTAAATGCTGAACTAGTAGTAAGAACCAAGATTCTCAATGTGCAAATGGACACTCTATCTGAAACTGATTCAATGCAATGTCAAATTTGTCTCTACCAATCAAGGTGTCTTCACAGCACAAGGTTCTTAGGAGTACAATGCAAAATAGTGATACATGTTAAATGCTGAACTAGCAGTGAGAACCAAGATTCTGTATGTGCAAATGGACATACTTTCTGAAACTGATTCAATGCAATATCAAATTTGTCTCTACCAATCAAGGTGTCTTCATAGCACAAGGTTCTTAGGAGTACAATGCACAATAGTGATACATGGACAAACTTTCTGAAACTGATTCAATGCAATATCAAATTTCTCTCTACCAATCAAGGTGTCTTCACATCACATTGTTCTTAAGAGTACAATTCACAATAGTGATACATGTTAAATCCTGAACTCGCAGTAAGAACCAAGATTCTGTATGTGCAAATGGACACTCTATCTGAAACTGATTCAATGCAATGTCAAATTTGTCTCTACAAATCAAGGTGTCTTCACAGCACAAGGTTCTTAGGAGTACAATGCACAATAGTGATACGTGTTAAATGCTGAACTAGCAGTGAGAACCAAGATTCTGTATGTTCACATGGACATACTTTCTGAAACTGATTCAATGCAATGTCAAATTTCTCTCTACCAATCAAGGTGTCTTCACAGCAGAAGGTTCTTAGGAGTACAATTGAGAATAGTGATACATGTTAAATGCTGAACTAGTAGTAAGAACCAAGATTCTCAATGTGCAAATGGACACTCTATCTGAAACTGATTCAATGCAATGTCAAATTTGTCTCTACCAATCAAGGTGTCTTCACAGCACAAGGTTCTTAGGAGTACAATGCACAATAGTGATACATGTTAAATGTTGAACTAGCAGTGAGAACCAAGATTCTGTATGTGCAAATGGACATACTTTCTGAAACTGATTCAATGCAATATCAAATTTCTCTCTACCAATCAAGGTGTCTTCACATCACATTGTTCTGAAGAGTACAATTCACAATAGTGATACATGTTAAATGCTGAACTAGCAGTAAAAACCAAGATTCTGTATGTGCAAATGGACATACTTTCTGAAACTGATTCAATGCAATGTCAAATTTGTCTCTACCAATCAAGGTGTCTTCACAGCACAAGGTTCTTAGGAGAACAATGCACAATAGTGATACATGTTAAATGCTGAACTAGCAGTAAGAACCAAGATTCTGTATTTGCAAATGGACGCTCTATCTGAAACTGATTCAATGCAATGTCAAATTTGTCTCTACCAATAAAGGTGTCTTCACAGCACAAGGTTCTTAGGAGTACAATGCAAAATAGTGATACATGTTAAATGCTGAACTAGCAGTGAGAACCAAGATTCTGTATGTGCAAATGGACATACTTTCTGAAACTGATTAAATGCAATGTCAAATTCGTCTCTACCAATCAATGTGTCTTCACAGCACAAGGTTCTTAGGAGTACAATTGACCATAGTGATACATGTTAAATGCTGAAATAGTAGTAAGAACCAAGATTCTCAATGTGCAAATGGACACTCTATCTGAAACTGATTCAATGCAATGTCAAATTTGTCTCTACCAATCAAGGTGTCTTCACAGCACAAGGTTCTTAGGAGTACAATGCAAAATAGTGATACATGTTAAATGCTGAACTAGCAGTGAGAACCAAGATTCTGTATGTGCAAATGGACATACTTTCTGAAACTGATTCAATGCAATATCAAATTTGTCTCTACCAATCAAGGTGTCTTCATAGCACAAGGTTCTTAGGAGTACAATGCACAATAGTGATACATGGACAAACTTTCTGAAACTGATTCAATGCAATATCAAATTTCTCTCTACCAATCAAGGTGTCTTCACATCACATTGTTCTTAAGAGTACAATTCACAATAATGATACATGTTAAATCCTGAACTCGCAGGAAGAACCAAGATTCTGTATTTGCAAATGGACGCTCTATCTGAAACTGATTCAATGCAATGTCAAATTTGTCTCTACCAATCAAGGTGTCTTCACAGCACAAGGTTCTTAGGAGTACAATGCACAATAGTGATACGTGTTAAATGCTGAACTAGCAGTGAGAACCAAGATTCTGTATGTGCAAATGGACATACTTTCTGAAACTGATTCAATGCAATATCAAATTTGTCTCTACCAATCAAGGTGTCTTCACATCACATTGTTCTTAAGAGTACAATTCACCATAGTGATACATGTTAAATCCTGAACTAGCAGTAAGAACAAAGATTCTGTATGTGCAAATGGACACTCTATCTGAAACTGATTCAATGCAATGTCAAATTTGTATCTACCAATCAAGGTGTCTTCACAGCACAAGGTTCTTAGGAGTACCATTCACCATAGTGATACGTGTTAAATGCTGAACTAGCAGTAAGAACCAAGATTCTCAATGTGCAAATGGACACTCTATCTGAAACTGGTTCAATGCAATGTCAAATTTGTCTCTACAAATCAAGGTGTCTTCACAGCACAAGGTTCTTAGGAGTACAATGCACAATAGTGATACGTGTTAAATGCTGAACTAGCAGTGAGAACCAAGATTCTGTATGTGCAAATGGACATACTTTCTGAAACTGATTCAATGCAGTATCAAATTTGTCTCTACCAATCAAGGTGTCTTCACATCAAATTGTCCTTAAGAGTACAATTCACCATAGTGATACATGTTAAATACTGAACTCGCAGTAAGAACCAAGATTCTGTATGTGCAAATGGACACTCTATCTGAAACTGATTCAATGCAATGTCAAATTTGTATCTACCAATCAAGGTGTCTTCACAGCACAAGGTTCTTAGGAGTACAATTCACCATAGTGATACATGTTAAATGCTGAACTAGCAGTAAGAACCAAGATTCTCAATGTGTTCATGGACACTCTATCTGAAACTGATTCAATGCAATGTCAAATTTGTCTCTACCAATCAAGGTGTCTTCACAGCACAAGGTTCTTAGGAGTACAATTGACCATAGTGATACATGTTAAATGCTGAACTAGTAGTAAGAACCAAGATTCTCAATGTGCAAATGGACACTCTATCTGAAACTGATTCAATGCAATGTCAAATTTGTCTCTACCAATCAAGGTGTCTTCACAGCACAAGGTTCTTAGGAGTACAATGCAAAATAGTGATACATGTTAAATGCTGAACTAGCAGTGAGAACCAAGATTCTGTATGTGCAAATGGACATACTTTCTGAAACTGATTCAATGCAGTATCAAATTTGTCTCTACCAATCAAGGTGTCTTCACATCACATTGTCCTTAAGAGTACAATTCACCATAGTGATACATGTTAAATCCTGAACTCGCAGTAAGAACCAAGATTCTGTATGTGCAAATGGACACTCTATCTGAAACTGATTCAATGCAATGTCAAATTTGTATCTACCAATCAAGGTGTCTTCACAGCACAAGGTTCTTAGGAGTACAATTGAGCATAGTGATACATGTTAAATGCTGAACTAGTAGTAAGAACCAAGATTCTCAATGTGCAAATGGACACTCTATCTGAAACTGATTCAATGCAATGTCAAATTTGTCTCTACCAATCAAGGTGTCTTCACAGCACAAGGTTCTTAGGAGTACAATGCACAATAGTGATACATGTTAAATGCTGAACTAGCAGTGAGAACCAAGATTCTGTATGTGCAAATGGACATACTTTCTGAAACTGATTCAATGCAATATCAAATTTCTCTCTACCAATCAAGGTGTCTTCACATCACATTGTTCTGAAGAGTACAATTCACAATAGTGATACATGTTAAATGCTGAACTAGCAGTGAGTACCAAGATTCTGTATATGCAAATGGACATCCTTTCTGAAACTGATTCAATGCAATGTCAAATTTGTCTCTACCTATCAAGGTGTCTTCACAGCACAAGGTTCTTAGGAGTACAATGCACAATAGTGATACATGTTAAATGCTGAACTAGCAGTAAGAACCAAGATTCTGTATTTGCAAATGGACGCTCTATCTGAAACTGATTCAATGCAATGTCAAATTCGTCTCTACCAATCAATGTGTCTTCACAGCACAAGGTTCTTAGGAGTACAATTGTTAAATGCTGAACTAGTAGTAAGAACCAAGATTCTCAATGTGCAAATGGACACTCTATCTGAAACTGATTCAATGCAATGTCAAATTTGTCTCTACCAATCAAGGTGTCTTCACAGCACAAGGTTCTTAGGAGTACAATGCAAAATAGTGATACATGTTAAATGCTGAACTAGCAGTGAGAACCAAGATTCTGTATGTGCAAATGGACATACTTTCTGAAACTGATTCAATGCAATATCAAATTTGTCTCTACCAATCAAGGTGTCTTCATAGCACAAGGTTCTTAGGAGTACAATGCACAATAGTGATACATGGACAAACTTTCTGAAACTGATTCAATGCAATATCAAATTTCTCTCTACCAATCAAGGTGTCTTCACATCACATTGTTCTTAAGAGTACAATTCACAATAATGATACATGTTAAATCCTGAACTCGCAGGAAGAACCGAGATTCTGTATTTGCAAATGGACGCTCTATCTGAAACTGATTCAATGCAATGTCAAATTTGTCTCTACCAATCAAGGTGTCTTCACAGCACAAGGTTCTTAGGAGTACAATGCACATTAGTGATACGTGTTAAATGCTGAACTAGCAGTGAGAACCAAGATTCTGTATGTGTAAATGGACATACTTTCTGAAACTGATCCAATGCAATATCAAATTTGTCTCTACCAATCAAGGTGTCTTCAGATCACATTGTCCTTAAGAGTACAATTCACCATAGTGATACATGTTAAATCCTGAACTAGCAGTAAGAACAAAGATTCTGTATGTGCAAATGGACACTCTATCTGAAACTGATTCAATGCAATGTCAAATTTGTATCTACCAATCAAGGTGTCTTCACAGCACAAGGTTCTTAGGAGTACCATTCACCATAGTGATACGTGTTAAATGCTGAACTAGCAGTAAGAACCAAGATTCTCAATGTGCAAATGGACACTCTATCTGAAACTGGTTCAATGCAATGTCAAATTTGTCTCTACCAATCAAGGTGTCTTCACATCACATTGTTCTAAGAGTACAATTCACAATAGTGACACATGATAAATCCTGAACTCGCAGTAAGAACCAAGATTCTGTATGTGCAACTGGACGCTCTATCTGAAACTGATTCAATGCAATGTCAAATTTGTCTTTACAAATCAAGGTGTCTTCACAGCACAAGGTTCTTAGGAGTACAATGCACAATAGTGATACGTGTTAAATGCTGAACTAGCAGTGAGAACCAAGATTCTGTATGTTCAAATGGACATACTTTCTGAAACTGATTCAATGCAATGTCAAATTTGTCTCTACCAATCAAGGTGTCTTCACAGCACAAGGTTCTTAGGAGTACAATTGAGCATAGTGATACATGTTAAATGCTGAACTAGAAGTAAGAACCAAGATTCTCAATGTGCAAATGGACACTCTATCTGAAACTAATTCAATGCAATGTCAAATTTGTCTCTACCAATCAAGGTGTCTTCACAGCACAAGGTTCTTAGGAGTACAATTGACCATAGTGATACATGTTAAATGCTGAACTAGTAGTAAGAACCAAGATTCTCAATGTGCAAATGGACACTCTATCTGAAACTGATTCAATGCAATGTCAAATTTGTCTCTACCAATCAAGGTGTCTTCACAGCACAAGGTTCTTAGGAGTACAATGCAAAATAGTGATACATGTTAAATGCTGAACTAGCAGTGAGAGCCAAGATTCTGTATGTGCAAATGGACATACTTTCTGAAACTGATTCAATGCAATATTAAATTTGTCTCTACCAATCAAGGTGTCTTCATAGCACAAGGTGCTTAGGAGTACAATGCACAATAGTGATACATGGACAAACTTTCTGAAACTGATTCAATGCAATATCAAATTTCTCTCTACCAATCAAGGTGTCTTCACATCACATTGTTCTTAAGAGTACAATTCACAATAGTGATACATGTTAAATCCTGAACTCGCAGTAAGAACCAAGATTCTGTATGTCCAAATGGACACTCTATCTGAAACTGATTCAGTGCAATGTCAAATTTGTCTCTACAAATCAAGGTGTCTTCACAGCAGAACGTTCTTAGGAGTACAATGCACAATAGTGATACGTGTTAAATGCTGAACTAGCAGTGAGAACCAAGATTCTGTATGTTCAAATGGACATACTTTCTGAAACTGATTCAATGCAATGTCAAATTTGTCTCTACCAATCAAGGTGTCTTCACAGCAGAAGGTTCTTAGGAGTACAATTGACAATAGTGATACATGTTAAATGCTGAACTAGTTGTAAGAACCAAGATTCTCAATGTGCAAATGGACACTCTATCTGAAACTGATTCAATGCAATGTCAAATTTGTCTCTACCAATCAAGGTGTCTTCACAGCACAACGTTCTTAGGAGTACAATGCACAATAGTGATACATGTTAAATGCTGAACTAGCAGTGAGAACCAAGATTCTGTATGTGCAAATGGACATACTTTCTGAAACTGATTCAATGCAATATCAAATTTCTCTCTATCAATCAAGGTGTCTTCACATCACATTGTTCTGAAGAGTACAATTCACAATAGTGATACATGTTAAATGCTGAACTAGCAGTAAGAACCAAGATTCTGTATGTGCAAATGGACATACTTTCTGAAACTGATTCAATGCAATGTCAAATTTGTCTCTACCAATCAAGGTGTCTTCACATCACATTGTTCTTAAGAGTACAATTCACTATAGTGATACATGTTAAATCCTGAACTAGCAGTAAGAACAAAGATTCTGTATGTGCAAATGGACACTCTATCTGAAACTGATTCAATGCAATGTCAAATTTGTATCTACCAATCAAGGTGTCTTCACAGCACAAGGTTCTTAGGAGTACCATTCACCATAGTGATACATGTTAAATGCTGAACTAGCAGTAAGAACCAAGATTCTCAATGTGCAAATGGACACTCTATCTGAAACTGGTTCAATGCAATGTCAAATTTGTCTCTACAAATCAAGGTGTCTTCACAGCACAAGGTTCTTAGGAGTACAATGCAAAATAGTGATACATGTTAAATGCTGAACTAGCAGTGAGAACCAAGATTCTGTATGTGCAAATGGACATACTTTCTGAAACTGATTCAATGCAGTATCAAATTTGTCTCTACCAATCAAGGTGTCTTCACATCACATTGTCCTTAAGAGTACAATTCACCATAGTGATACATGTTAAATCCTGAACTCGCAGTAAGAACCAAGATTCTGTATGTGCAAATGGACACTCTATCTGAAACTGATTCAATGCAATGTCAAATTTGTATCTACCAATCAAGGTGTCTTCATAGCACAAGGTTCTTAGGAGTACAATTTGCCATATTGATACAGGTTAAATGCTGAACTAGCAGTGAGAACCAAGATTCTCTATGTGCAAATGGACACACTTTCTGAACCTGATTCATTGCAATGTCAAATTTGTCTCTACCAATCAAGGTGTCTTCACAGCACAAGGTTCTTAGGAGTACAATGCAAAATAGTGATACATGTTAAATGCTGAACTAGCAGTGAGAACCAAGATTCTGTATGTGCAAATGGACATACTTTCTGAAACTGATTCAATGCAGTATCAAATTTGTCTCTACCAATCAAGGTGTCTTCACATCACATTGTCCTTAAGAGTACAATTCACCATAGTGATACATGTTAAATCCTGAACTCGCAGAAAGAACCAAGATTCTGTATGTGCAAATGGACACTCTATCTGAAACTGATTCAATGCAATGTCAAATTTGTATCTACCAATCAAGGTGTCTTCACAGCACAAGGTTCTTAGGAGTACAATTGAGCATAGTGATACATGTTAAATGCTGAACTAGTAGTAAGAACCAAGATTCTCAATGTGCAAATGGACACTCTATCTGAAACTGATTCAATGCAATGTCAAATTTGTCTCTACCAATCAAGGTGTCTTCACAGCACAAGGTTCTTAGGAGTACAATGCAAAATAGTGATACATGTTAAATGCTGAACTAGCAGTGAGAACCAAGATTCTGTATGTGCAAATGGACATACTTTCTGAAACTGATTCAATGCAATATCAAATTTGTCTCTACCAATCAAGGTGTCTTCATAGCACAAGGTTCTTAGGAGTACAATGCACAATAGTGATACATGGACAAACTTTCTGAAACTGATTCAATGCAATATCAAATTTCTCTCTACCAATCAAGGTGTCTTCACATCACATTGTTCTTAAGAGTACAATTCACAATAATGATACATGTTAAATCCTGAACTCGCAGGAAGAACCAAGATTCTGTATTTGCAAATGGACGCTCTATCTGAAACTGATTCAATGCAATGTCAAATTTGTCTCTACCAATCAAGGTGTCTTCACAGCACAAGGTTCTTAGGAGTACAATGCACAATAGTGATACGTGTTAAATGCTGAACTAGCAGTGAGAACCAAGATTCTGTATGTGCAAATGGACATACTTTCTGAAACTGATTCAATGCAATATCAAATTTGTCTCTACCAATCAAGGTGTCTTCACATCACATTGTTCTTAAGAGTACAATTCACCATAGTGATACATGTTAAATCCTGAACTAGCAGTAAGAACAAAGATTCTGTATGTGCAAATGGACACTCTATCTGAAACTGATTCAATGCAATGTCAAATTTGTATCTACCAATCAAGGTGTCTTCACAGCACAAGGTTCTTAGGAGTACCATTCACCATAGTGATACGTGTTAAATGCTGAACTAGCAGTAACAACCAAGATTCTCAATGTGCAAATGGACACTCTATCTGAAACTGGTTCAATGCAATGTCAAATTTGTCTCTACAAATCAAGGTGTCTTCACAGCACAAGGTTCTTAGGAGTACAATGCACAATAGTGATACGTGTTAAATGCTGAACTAGCAGTGAGAACCAAGATTCTGTATGTGCAAATGGACATACTTTCTGAAACTGATTCAATGCAGTATCAAATTTGTCTCTACCAATCAAGGTGTCTTCACATCACATTGTCCTTAAGAGTACAATTCACCATAGTGATACATGTTAAATCCTGAACTCGCAGTAAGAACCAAGATTCTGTATGTGTAAATGGACACTCTATCTGAAACTGATTCAATGCAATGTCAAATTTGTATCTACCAATCAAGGTGTCTTCATAGCACAAGGTTCTTAGGAGTACAATTTACCATATTGATACAGGTTAAATGCTGAACTAGCAGTGAGAACCAAGATTCTCTATGTGCAAATGGACACACTTTCTGAACCTGATTCAATGCAATGTCAAATTTGTCTCTACCAATCAAGGTGTCTTCACAGCACAAGGTTCTTAGGAGTACAATGCACAATAGTGATCCATGTTAAATGCTGAACTAGCAGTAAGAACCAAGATTCTGTATGTGCAAATGGACATACTTTCTGAAACTGATTCAATGCAATGTCAAATTTGTCTCTACCAATCAAGGTGTCTTCACAGCACAAGGTTCTTAGGAGTACAATTGACCATAGTGATACATGTTAAATGCTGAACTAGTAGTAAGAACCAAGATTCTCAATGTGCAAATGGACACTCTATCTGAAACTGATTCAATGCAATGTCAAATTTGTCTCTACCAATCAAGGTGTCTTCACAGCACAAGGTTCTTAGGAGTACAATGCACAATAGTGATACGTGTTAAATGCTGAACTAGCAGTGAGAACCAAGATTCTGTATGTGCAAATGGACATACTTTCTGAAACTGATTCAATGCAGTATCAAATTTGTCTCTACCAATCAAGGTGTCTTCACATCACATTGTCCTTAAGAGTACAATTCACCATAGTGATACATGTTAAATCCTGAACTCGCAGTAAGAACCAAGATTCTGTATGTGGAAATGGACGCTCTATCTGAAACTGATTCAATGCAATGTCAAATTTGTATCTACCAATCAAGGTGTCTTCACAGCACAAGGTTCTTAGGAGTACAATTCACCATAGTGATACATGTTAAATGCTGAACTAGCAGTAAGAACCAAGATTCTCAATGTGCAAATGGACACTCTATCTGAAACTGATTCAATGCAATGTCAAATTTGTCTCTACCAATCAAGGTGTCTTCACAGCACAAGGTTCTTAGGAGTACAATTGACCATAGTGATACATGTTAAATGCTGAACTAGTAGTAAGAACCAAGATTCTCAATGTGCAAATGGACACTCTATCTGAAACTGATTCAATGCAATGTCAAATTTGTCTCTACCAATCAAGGTGTCTTCACAGCACAAGGTTCTTAGGAGTACAATGCAAAATAGTGATACATGTTAAATGCTGAACTAGCAATAAGAACCAAGATTCTGTATGTGCAAATGGACATACTTTCTGAAACTGATTCAATGCAGTATCAAATTTCTCTCTACCAATCAAGGTGTCTTCACATCACATTGTCCTTAAGAGTACAATTCATAATAGTGATACATGTTAAATCCTGAACTCGCAGTAAGAACCAAAATTCTGTATGTGCAAATGGACACTCTATCTGAAACTGATTCAATGCAATGTCAAATTTGTATCTACCAATCAAGGTGTCTTCACAGCACAAGGTTCTTAGGAGTACAATTGAGCATAGTGATACATGTTAAATGCTGAACTAGTAGTAAGAACCAAGATTCTCAATGTGCAAATGGACACTCTATCTGAAACTGATTCAATGCAATGTCAAATTTGTCTCTACCAATCAAGGTGTCTTCACAGCACAACGTTCTTAGGAGTACAATGCACAATAGTGATACATGTGAAATGCTGAACTAGCAGTGAGAACCAAGATTCTGTATGTGCAAATGGACATACTTTCTGAAACTGATTCAATGCAATATCAAATTTGTCTCTACCAATCAAGGTGTCTTCACATCACATTGTTCTGAAGAGTACAATTCACAATAGTGATACATGTTAAATGCTGAACTAGCAGTGAGTACCAAGATTCTGTATATGCAAATGGACATCCTTTCTGAAACTGATTCAATGCAATGTCAAATTTGTCTCTACCTATCAAGGTGTCTTCACAGCACAAGGTTCTTAGGAGTACAATGCACAATAGTGATACATGTTAAATGCTGAACTAGCAGTAAGAACCAAGATTCTGTATTTCCAAATGGACGCTCTATCTGAAACTGATTCAATGCAATGTCAAATTTGTCTCTACCAATCAAGGTGTCTTCACAGCACAAGGTTCTTAGGAGTACAATGCACAATAGTGATACATGTTAAATGATGAACTAGCAGTAAGAACCAAGATTCTGTATTTGCAAATGGACGCTCTATCTGAAACTGATTCAATGCAATGTCAAATTTGTCTCTACCAATCAAGGTGTCTTCACAGCACAAGGTTCTTAGGAGTACAATGCACAATAGTGATACGTGTTAAATGCTGAACTAGCAGTGAGAACCAAGATTCTGTATGTGCAAATGGACATACTTTCTGAAACTGATTCAATGCAATATCAAATTTGTCTCTACCAATCAAGGTGTCTTCACATCACATTGTTCTTAAGAGTACAATTCACCATAGTGATACATGTTAAATCCTGAACTAGCAGTAAGAACAAAGATTCTGTATGTGCAAATGGACACTCTATCTGAAACTGATTGAATGCAATGTCAAATTTGTATCTACCAATCAAGGTGTCTTCACAGCACAGGGTTCTTAGGAGTACAATTCACCATAGTGATACATGTTAAATGCTGAACTAGCAGTAAGAACCAAGATTCTCAATGTGCAAATGGACACTCTATCTGAAACTGATTCAATGCAATGTCAAATTTGTCTCTACCAATCAAGGTGTCTTCACAGCACAAGGTTCTTAGGAGTACAATGCACAATAGTGATACGTGTTAAATGCTGAACTAGCAGTGAGAACCAAGATTCTGTATGTGCAAATGGACATACTTTCTGAAACTGATTCAATGCAGTATCAAATTTGTCTCTACCAATCAAGGTGTCTTCACATCACATTGTCCTTAAGAGTACAATTCACCATAGTGATACATGTCAAATCCTGAACTCGCAGTAAGAACCAAGATTCTGTATGTGCAAATGGACACTCTATCTGAAACTGATTCAATGCAATGTCAAATTTGTATCTACCAATCAAGGTGTCTTCATAGCACAAGGTTCTTAGGAGTACAATTTACCATATTGATACTTGTTAAATGCTGAACTAGCAGTGAGAACCAAGATTCTCTATGTGCAAATGGACACACTTTCTGAACCTGATTCAATGCAATGTCAAATTTGTCTCTACCAATCAAGGTGTCTTCACAGCACAATGTTCTTAGGAGTACAATTGACCATAGTGATACATGTTAAATGCTGAACTAGTAGTAAGAACCAAGATTCTCAATGTGCAAATGGACACTCTATTTGAAACTGGTTCAATGCAATGTCAAATTTGTCTCTACCAATCAAGGTGTCTTCACAGCACAAGGTTCTTAGGAGTACAATGCACAATAGTGATACATGTTAAATGCTTAACTAGCACTGAGAACCAAGATTCTATATGTTCAAATGGACATACTTTCTGAAACTGATTCAATGCAATGTCAAATTTGTCTCTACCAATCAAGGTGTCTTCACAGCAGAAGGTTCTTAGGAGTACAATTGAGCATAGTGATACATGTTAAATGCTGAACTAGTAGTAAGAACCAAGATTCTCAATGTGCAAATGGACACTCTATCTGAAACTGATTCAATGCAATGTCAAATTTGTCTCTACCAATCAAGGTGTCTTCACAGCACAACGTTCTTAGGAGTACAATGCACAATAGTGATACGTGTTAAATGCTGAACTAGCAGTGAGAACCAAGATTCTGTATGTGCAAATGGACATACTTTCTGAAACTGATTCAATGCAATATCAAATTTCTCTCTACCAATCAAGGTGTCTTCACATCACATTGTTCTGAAGAGTACAATTCACAATAGTGATACATGTTAAATGCTGAACTAGCAGTGAGAACCAAGATTGTCTATGTGCAAATGGACATACTTTCTGAAACTGATTCAATGTAATGTCAAATTTGTCTCTACCAATCAAGGTGTCTTCACAGCACAAGGTTCTTAGGAGTACAATGCACAATAGTGATACATGTTAAATGCTGAACTAGCAGTAAGAACCAAGATTCTGTATTTGCAAATGGACGCTCTATCTGAAACTGATTCAATGCAATGTCAAATTGGTCTCTACCAATCAAGGTGTCTTCACAGCACAAGGTTCTTAGGAGTACAATGCACAATAGTGATACGTGTTAAATGCTGAACTAGCAGTGAGAACCAAGATTCTGTATGTGCAAATGGACATACTTTCTGAAACTGATTCAATGCAATATCAAATTTGTCTCTACCAATCAAGGTGTCTTCACATCACATTGTTCTTAAGAGTACAATTCACCATAGTGATACATGTTAAATCCTGAACTAGCAGTAAGAACAAAGATTCTGTATGTGCAAATGGACACTCTATCTGAAACTGATTCAATGCAATGTCAAATTTGTATCTACCAATCAAGGTGTCTTCACAGCACAAGGTTCTTAGGAGTACAATTCACCATAGTGATACATGTTAAATGCTGAACTAGCAGTAAGAACCAAGATTCTCAATGTGCAAATGGACACTCTATCTGAAACTGATTCAATGCAATGTCAAATTTGTCTCTACCAATCAAGGTGTCTTCACAGCACAAGGTTCTTAGGAGTACAATTGACCATAGTGATACATGTTAAATGCTGAACTAGTAGTAAGAACCAAGATTCTCAATGTGCAAATGGACACTCTATCTGAAACTGATTCAATGCAATGTCAAATTTGTCTCTACCAATCAAGGTGTCTTAACAGCACAAGGTTCTTAGGAGTACAATGCAAAATAGTGATACATGTTAAATGCTGAACTAGCAGTGAGAACCAAGATTCTGTATGTGCAAATGGACATACTTTCTGAAACTGATTCAATGCAATATCAAATTTGTCTCTACCAATCAAGGTGTCTTCATAGCACAAGGTTCTTAGGAGTACAATGCACAATAGTGATACATGGACAAACTTTGTGAAACTGATTCAATGCAATGTCAAATTTGTCTTTACAAATCAAGGTGTCTTCACAGCACAAGGTTCTTAGGAGTACAATTGAGCATAGTGATACATGTTAAATGCTGAACTAGTAGTAAGAACCAAGATTCTCAATGTGCAAATGGACACTCTATCTGAAACTGATTCAATGCAATATCAAATTTGTCTCTACCAATCAAGGTGTCTTCACAGCACAACGTTCTTAGGAGTACAATGCACAATAGTGATACATGTTAAATGCTGAACTAGCAGTGAGAACCAAGATTCTGTATGTGCAAATGGACATACTTTCTGAAACTGAATCAATGCAATATCAAATTTCTCTCTACCAATCAAGGTGTCTTCACATCACATTGTTCTTAAGAGTACAATTCACCATAGTGATACATGTTAAATGCTGAACTAGTAGTAAGAACCAAGATTCTCAATGTGCAAATGGACACTCTATCTGAAACTGATTCAATGCAATGTCAAATTTGTCTCTACCATTCAAGGTGTCTTCACAGCACAAGGTTCTTAAAAGTACAATTGACCATAGTGATACATCTTAAATGCTGAACTAGTAGTAAGAACCAAGATTCTCAATGTGCAAATGGACACTTGATCTGAAACTGATTCAATGCAATGTCAAATTTGTCTCTACCAATCAAGGTGTCTTCACAGCACAAGGTTCTTAGGAGTACAATGCACAATAGTGATACATGTTAAATGCTGAACTAGCTGTGAGAACCAAGATTCTGTATGTGCAAATGGACACTCTATCTGAAACTGATTCAATGCAATATCAAATTTGTCTCTACCAATCAAGGTGTCTTCATAGCACAAGGTTCTTAGGAGTACAATGCACAATAGTGATACATATTAAATGCTTAAATAGCAGTGAGAACCAAGATTCTCTATGTGCAAATGGACATACTTTCTGAAACTGATTCAATGCAATATCAAGTTTGTCTCTACCAATCAAGGTGTCTACACAGCACAAGGTTCTTAGGAGTACAATGCACAATAGTGATACATGTTAAATGCTGAACTAGCAGTAAGAACCAAGATTCTGTATGTGCAAATGGACGCTCTATCTGAAACTGATTCAATGCAATGTCAAATTTGTCTCTACCAATCAAGGTGTCTTCACAGCGCAAGGTTCTTAGGAGTACAATGCTCAATAGTGATACGTGTTAAATGCTGAACTAGCAGTGAGAACCAAGATTCTGTATGTGCAAATGGACATACTTTCTGAAACTGATTCAATGCAATATCAAATTTGTCTCTACCAATCAAGGTGTCTTCACATCACATTGTTCTTAAGATTACAATTCACAATAGTGACACATGTTAAATCCTGAACTCGCAGTAAGAACCAAGATTCTGTATGTGCAAATGGACGCTCTATTTGAAACTGATTCAATGCAATGTCAAATTTGTCTTTACAAATCAAGGTGTCTTCACAGCACAAGGTTCTTAGGAGTACAATGCACAATAGTGATACGTGTTAAATGCTGAACTAGCAGTGAGAACCAAGATTCTGTATGTTCAAATGGACATACTTTCTGAAACTGTTTCAATGCAATGTCAAATTTGTCTCTACCAATCAAGGTGTCTTCACAGCACAAGGTTCTTAGGAGTACAATTGAGCATAGTGATACATGTTAAATGCTGAACTAGTAGTAAGAACCAAGATTCTCAATGTGCAAATGGACACTCTATCTGAAACTGATTCAATGCAATGTCAAATTTGTCTCTACCAATCAAGGTGTCTTCACAGCACAACGTTCTTAGGAGTACAATGCACAATAGTGATACATGTTAAATGCTGAACTAGCAGTGAGAACCAAGATTCTGTATGTGCAAATGGACATACTTTCTGAAACTTTTTCAATGCAATATCAAATTTCTCTCTACCAATCAAGGTGTCTTCACATCACATTGTTCTTAAGAGTACAATTCACCATAGTGATACATGTTAAATGCTGAACTAGTAGTAAGAACCAAGATTCTCAATGTGCAAATGGACACTCTATCTGAAACTGATTCAATGCAATGTCAAATTTGTCTCTACCATTCAAGGTGTCTTCACAGCCCAAGGTTCTTAGGAGTACAATTGACCATAGTGATACATGTTAAATGCTGAACTAGTAGTAAGAACCAAGATTCTCAATGTGCAAATGGACACTCGATCTGAAACTGATTCAATGCAATGTCAAATTTGTCTCTACCAATCAAGGTGTCTTCACAGCACAAGGTTCTTAGGAGTACAATGCACAATAGTGATACATGTTAAATGCTGAACTAGCTGTGAGAACCAAGATTCTGTATGTGCAAATGGACATACTTTCTGAAACTGATTCAATGCAATATCAAATTTGTCTCTACCAATCAAGGTGTCTTCATAGCACAAGGTTCTTAGGAGTACAATGCACAATAGTGATACATATTAAATGCTTAACTAGCAGTGAGAACCAAGATTCTGTATGTGCAAATGGACATACTTTCTGAAACTGATTCAATGCAATATCAAATTTGTCTCTACCAATCAAGGTGTCTTCACAGCACAAGGTTCTTAGGAGTACAATGCACAATAGTGATACATGTTAAATGCTGAACTAGCAGTAAGAACCAAGATTCTGTATGTGCAAATGGACGCTCTATCTGAAACTGATTCAATGCAATGTCAAATTTGTCTCTACCAATCAAGGTGTCTTCACAGCACAAGGTTCTTAGGAGTACAATGCACAATAGTGATACGTGTTAAATGCTCAACTAGCAGTGAGAACCAAGATTCTGTATATGCAAATGGACATACTTTCTGAAACTGATTCAATGCAATATCAAATTTGTCTCTACCAATCAAGGTGTCCTCACATCACATTGTTCTTAAGAGTACAATTCACCATAGTGATACATGTTAAATCCTGAACTAGCAGTAAGAACAAAGATTCTGTATGTGCAAATGGACACTCTATCTGAAACTGATTCAATGCAATGTCAAATTTGTATCTACCAATCAAGGTGTCTTCACAGCACAAGGTTCTTAGGAGTACAATTCACCATAGTGATACATGTTAAATGCTGAACTAGCAGTAAGAACCAAGATTCTCAATGTGCAAATGGACACTCTATCTGAAACTGATTCAATGCAATGTCAAATTTGTCTCTACCATTCAAGGTGTCTTCACAGCACAAGGTTCTTAGGAGTACAAATGACCATAGTGATACATGTTAAATGCTGAACTAGTAGTAAGAACCAAGATTCTCAATGTGCAAATGGACACTTGATCTGAAACTCATTCAATGCAATGTCAAATTTGTCTCTACCAATCAAGGTGTCTTCACAGCACAAGGTTCTTAGGAGTACAATGCACAATAGTGATACATGTTAAATGCTGAACTAGCTGTGAGAACCAAGATTCTGTATGTGCAAATGGACACTCTATCTGAAACTGATTCAATGCAATATCAAATTTGTCTCTACCAATCAAGGTGTCTTCATAGCACAAGGTTCTTAGGAGTACAATGCACAATAGTGATACATATTAAATGCTTAAATAGCAGTGAGAACCAAGATTCTCTATGTGCAAATGGACATACTTTCTGAAACTGATTCAATGCAATATCAAATTTGTCTCTACCAATCAAGGTGTCTACACAGCACAAGGTTCTTAGGAGTACAATGCACAATAGTGATACATGTTAAATGCTGAACTAGCAGTAAGAACCAAGATTCTGTATGTGCAAATGGACGCTCTATCTGAAACTGATTCAATGCAATGTCAAATTTGTCTCTACCAATCAAGGTGTCTTCACAGCACAAGGTTCTTAGGAGTACAATTGACCATAGTGATACATGTTAAATGCTGAACTAGTAGTAAGAACCAAGATTCTCAATGTGCAAATGGACACTCTATCTGAAACTGATTCAATGCAATGTCAAATTTGTCTCTACCAATCAAGGTGTCTTCACAGCACAAGGTTCTTAGGAGTACAATGCAAAATAGTGATACATGTTAAATGCTGAACTAGCAGTGAGAACCAAGATTCTGTATGTGCAAATGGACATACTTTCTGAAACTGATTCAATGCAGTATCAAATTTGTCTCTACCAATCAAGGTGTCTTCACATCACATTGTCCTTAAGAGTACAATTCACCATAGTGATACATGTTAAATCCTGAACTCGCAGTAAGAACCAAAATTCTGTATGTGCAAATGGACACTCTATCTGAAACTGATTCAATGCAATGTCAAATTTGTATCTACCAATCAAGGTGTCTTCACAGCACAAGGTTCTTAGGAGTACAATTGAGCATAGTGATACATGTTAAATGCTGAACTAGTAGTAAGAACCAAGATTCTCAATGTGCAAATGGACACTCTATCTGAAACTGATTCAATGCAATGTCAAATTTGTCTCTACCAATCAAGGTGTCTTCACAGCACAACGTTCTTAGGAGTACAATGCACAATAGTGATACATGTTAAATGCTGAACTAGCAGTGAGAACCAAGATTCTGTATGTGCAAATGGACATACTTTCTGAAACTGATTCAATGCAATATCAAATTTCTCTCTACCAATCAAGGTGTCTTCACATCACATTGTTCTGAAGAGTACAATTCACAATAGTGATACATGTTAAATGCTGAACTAGCAGTGAGTACCAAGATTCTGTATATGCAAATGGACATCCTTTCCGAAACTGATTCAATGCAATGTCAAATTTGTCTCTACCTATCAAGGTGTCTTCACAGCACAAGGTTCTTAGGAGTACAATGCACAATAGTGATACATGTTAAATGCTGAACTAGCAGTAAGAACCAAGGTTCTGTATTTCCAAATGGACGCTCTATCTGAAACTGATTCAATGCAATGTCAAATTTGTCTCTACCAATCAAGGTGTCTTCACAGCACAAGGTTGTTAGGAGTACAATGCACAATAGTGATACGTGTTAAATGCTGAACTAGCAGTGAGAACCAAGATTCTGTATGTGCAAATGGACATACTTTCTCAAACTGATTCAATGCAATATCAAATTTGTCTCTACCAATCAAGGTGTCTTCACATCACATTGTTCTTAAGAGTACAATTCACCATAGTGATACAGGTTAAATCCTGAACTAGCAGTAAGAACAAAGATTCTGTATGTGCAAATGGACACTCTATCTGAAACTGATTCAATGCAATGTCAAATTTGTCTCTACCAATCAAGGTGTCTTCACAGCACAAGGTTCTTAGGAGTACAATGCACAATAGTGATACATGTTAAATGATGAACTAGCAGTAAGAACCAAGATTCTGTATTTGCAAATGGACGCTCTATCTGAAACTGATTCAATGCAATGTCAAATTTGTCTCTACCAATCAAGGTGTCTTCACAGCACAAGGTTCTTAGGAGTACAATGCACAATAGTGATACGTGTTAAATGCTGAACTAGCAGTGAGAACCAAGATTCTGTATGTGCAAATGGACATACTTTCTGAAACTGATTCAATGCAATATCAAATTTGTCTCTACCAATCAAGGTGTCTTCACATCACATTGTTCTTAAGAGTACAATTCACCATAGTGATACATGTTAAATCCTGAACTAGCAGTAAGAACAAAGATTCTGTATGTGCAAATGGACACTCTATCTGAAACTGATTCAATGCAATGTCAAATTTGTCTCTACCAATCAAGGTGTCTTCACAGCACAAGGTTCTTAGGAGTACAATTCACCATAGTGATACATGTTAAATGCTGAACTAGCAGTAAGAACCAAGATTATCAATGTGCAAATGGACACTCTATCTGAAACTGATTCAATGCAATGTCAAATTTGTCTCTACCAATCAAGGTGTCTTCACAGCACAAGGTTCTTAGGAGTACAATGCACAATAGTGATACGTGTTAAATGCTGAACTAGCAGTGAGAACCAAGATTCTGTATGTGCAAATGGACATACTTTCTGAAACTGATTCAATGCAGTATCAAATTTGTCTCTACCAATCAAGGTGTCTTCACATCACATTGTCCTTAAGAGTACAATTCACCATAGTGATACATGTTAAATCCTGAACTCGCAGTAAGAACCAAGATTCTGTATGTGCAAATGGACACTCTATCTGAAACTGATTCAATGCAATGTCAAATTTGTATCTACCAATCAAGGTGTCTTCATAGCACAAGGTTCTTAGGAGTACAATTTACCATATTGATACTTGTTAAATGCTGAACTAGCAGTGAGAACCAAGATTCTCTATGTGCAAATGGACACACTTTCTGAACCTGATTCAATGCAATGTCAAATTTGTCTCTACCAATCAAGGTGTCTTCACAGCACAATGTTCTTAGGAGTACAATTGACCATAGTGATACATGTTAAATGCTGAACTAGTAGTAAGAACCAAGATTCTCAATGTGCAAATGGACACTCTATTTGAAACTGGTTCAATGCAATGTCAAATTTGTCTCTACCAATCAAGGTGTCTTCACAGCACAAGGTTCTTAGGAGTACAATGCACAATAGTGATACATGTTAAATGCTTAACTAGCAGTGAGAACCAAGATTCTATATGTTCAAATGGACATACTTTCTGAAACTGATTCAATGCAATGTCAAATTTGTCTCTACCAATCAAGGTGTCTTCACAGCAGAAGGTTCTTAGGAGTACAATTGAGCATAGTGATACATGTTAAATGCTGAACTAGTAGTAAGAACCAAGATTCTCAATGTGCAAATGGACACTCTATCTGAAACTGATTCAATGCAATGTCAAATTTGTCTCTACCAATCAAGGTGTCTTCACAGCACAACGTTCTTAGGAGTACAATGCACAATAGTGATACGTGTTAAATGCTGAACTAGCAGTGAGAACCAAGATTCTGTATGTGCAAATGGACATACTTTCTGAAACTGATTCAATGCAATATCAAATTTCTCTCTACCAATCAAGGTGTCTTCACATCACATTGTTCTGAAGAGTACAATTCACAATAGTGATACATGTTAAATGCTGAACTAGCAGTGAGAACCAAGATTCTCTATGTGCAAATGGACATACTTTCTGAAACTGATTCAATGCAATGTCAAATTTGTCTCGACCAATCAAGGTGTCTTCACAGCACAAGGTTCTTAGGAGTACAATGCACAATAGTGATACGTGTTAAATGCTGAACTAGCAGTGAGAACCAAGATTCTGTATGTGCAAATGGACATACTTTCTGAAACTGATTCAATGCAATATCAAATTTGTCTCTACCAATCAAGGTGTCTTCACATCCCATTGTTCTTAAGAGTACAATTCACCATAGTGATACATGTTAAATGCTGAACTAGCAGTAAGAACCAAGATTCTCAATGTGCAAATGGACACTCTATCTGAAACTGATTCAATGCAATGTCAAATTCGTCTCTACCAATCAAGGTGTCTTCACAGCACAACGTTCTTAGGAGTACAATTGACCATAGTGATACATGTTAAATGCTGAACTAGTAGTAAGAACCAAGATTCTCAATGTGCAAATGGACACTCTATCTGAAACTGATTCAATGCAATGTCAAATTTGTCTCTACCAATCAAGGTGTCTTAACAGCACAAGGTTCTTAGGAGTACAATGCAAAATAGTGATACATGTTAAATGCTGAACTAGCAGTGAGAACCAAGACTCTGTATGTGCAAATGGACATACTTTCTGAAACTGATTCAATGCAATATCAAATTTGTCTCTACCAATCAAGGTGTCTTCATAGCACAAGGTTCTTAGGAGTACAATGCACAATAGTGATACATGGACAAACTTTCTGAAACTGATTCAATGCAATATCAAATTTGTCTCTACCAATCAAGGTGTCTTCACATCACATTGTTCTTAAGAGTACAATTCACAATAGTGACACATGTTAAATCCTGAACTCGCAGTAAGAACCAAGATTCTGTATGTGCAAATGGACGCTCTATCTGAAACTGATTCAATGCAATGTCAAATTTGTCTTTACAAATCAAGGTGTCTTCACAGCACAAGGTTCTTAGGAGTACAATGCACAATAGTGATACGTGTTAAATGCTGAACTAGCAGTGAGAACCAAGATTCTGTATGTGCAAATGGACATACTTTCTGAAACTGATTCAATGCAGTATCAAATTTGTCTCTACCAATCAAGGTGTCTTCACATCACATTGTCCTTAAGAGTACAATTCACCATAGTGATACATGTTAAATCCTGAACTCGCAGTAAGAACCAAGATTCTGTATGTGCAAATGGACACTCTATCTGAAACTGATTCAATGCAATGTCAAATTTGTATCTACCAATCAAGGTGTCTTCATAGCACAAGGTTCTTAGGAGTACAATTTACCATATTGATACTTGTTAAATGCTGAACTAGCAGTGAGAACCAAGATTCTCTATGTGCAAATGGACACACTTTCTGAACCTGATTCAATGCAATGTCAAATTTGTCTCTACCAATCAAGGTGTCTTCACAGCACAATGTTCTTAGGAGTACAATTGACCATAGTGATACATGTTAAATGCTGAACTAGTAGTAAGAACCAAGATTCTCAATGTGCAAATGGACACTCTATTTGAAACTGGTTCAATGCAATGTCAAATTTGTCTCTACCAATCAAGGTGTCTTCACAGCACAAGGTTCTTAGGAGTACAATGCACAATAGTGATACATGTTAAATGCTTAACTAGCAGTGAGAACCAAGATTCTATATGTTCAAATGGACATACTTTCTGAAACTGATTCAATGCAATGTCAAATTTGTCTCTACCAATCAAGGTGTCTTCACAGCAGAAGGTTCTTAGGAGTACAATTGAGCATAGTGATACATGTTAAATGCTGAACTAGTAGTAAGAACCAAGATTCTCAATGTGCAAATGGACACTCTATCTGAAACTGATTCAATGCAATGTCAAATTTGTCTCTACCAATCAAGGTGTCTTCACAGCACAACGTTCTTAGGAGTACAATGCACAATAGTGATACGTGTTAAATGCTGAACTAGCAGTGAGAACCAAGATTCTGTATGTGCAAATGGACATACTTTCTGAAACTGATTCAATGCAATATCAAATTTCTCTCTACCAATCAAGGTGTCTTCACATCCCATTGTTCTTAAGAGTACAATTCACCATAGTGATACATGTTACATCCTGAACTAGCAGTAAGAACAAAGATTCTGTATGTGCAAATGGACACTCTATCTGAAACTGATTCAATGCAATGTCAAATTTGTATCTACCAATCAAGGTGTCTTCACAGCACAAGGTTCTTAGGAGTACAATTCACCATAGTGATACATGTTAAATGCTGAACTAGCAGTAAGAACCAAGATTCTCAATGTGCAAATGGACACTCTATCTGAAACTGATTCAATGCAATGTCAAATTCGTCTCTACCAATCAAGGTGTCTTCACAGCACAACGTTCTTAGGAGTACAATTGACCATAGTGATACATGTTAAATGCTGAACTAGTAGTAAGAACCAAGATTCTCAATGTGCAAATGGACACTCTATCTGAAACTGATTCAATGCAATGTCAAATTTGTCTCTACCAATCAAGGTGTCTTAACAGCACAAGGTTCTTAGGAGTACAATGCAAAATAGTGATACATGTTAAATGCTGAACTAGCAGTGAGAACCAAGATTCTGTATGTGCAAATGGACATACTTTCTGAAACTGATTCAATGCAATATCAAATTTGTCTCTACCAATCAAGGTGTCTTCATAGCACAAGGTTCTTAGGAGTACAATGCACAATAGTGATACATGGACAAACTTTCTGAAACTGATTCAATGCAATATCAAATTTGTCTCTACCAATCAAGGTGTCTTCACATCACATTGTTCTTAAGAGTACAATTCACAATAGTGACACATGTTAAATCCTGAACTCGCAGTAAGAACCAAGATTCTGTATGTGCAAATGGACGCTCTATCTGAAACTGATTCAATGCAATGTCAAATTTGTCTTTACAAATCAAGGTGTCTTCACAGCACAAGGTTCTTAGGAGTACAATGCACAATAGTGATACGTGTTAAATGCTGAACTAGCAGTGAGAACCAAGATTCTGTATGTGCAAATGGACATACTTTCTGAAACTGATTCAATGCAGTATCAAATTTGTCTCTACCAATCAAGGTGTCTTCACATCACATTGTCCTTAAGAGTACAATTCACCATAGTGATACATGTTAAATCCTGAACTCGCAGTAAGAACCAAGATTCTGTATGTGCAAATGGACACTCTATCTGAAACTGATTCAATGCAATGTCAAATTTGTATCTACCAATCAAGGTGTCTTCATAGCACAAGGTTCTTAGGAGTACAATTTACCATATTGATACTTGTTAAATGCTGAACTAGCAGTGAGAACCAAGATTCTCTATGTGCAAATGGACACACTTTCTGAACCTGATTCAATGCAATGTCAAATTTGTCTCTACCAATCAAGGTGTCTTCACAGCACAATGTTCTTAGGAGTACAATTGACCATAGTGATACATGTTAAATGCTGAACTAGTAGTAAGAACCAAGATTCTCAATGTGCAAATGGACACTCTATTTGAAACTGGTTCAATGCAATGTCAAATTTGTCTCTACCAATCAAGGTGTCTTCACAGCACAAGGTTCTTAGGAGTACAATGCACAATAGTGATACATGTTAAATGCTTAACTAGCAGTGAGAACCAAGATTCTATATGTTCAAATGGACATACTTTCTGAAACTGATTCAATGCAATGTCAAATTTGTCTCTACCAATCAAGGTGTCTTCACAGCAGAAGGTTCTTAGGAGTACAATTGAGCATAGTGATACATGTTAAATGCTGAACTAGTAGTAAGAACCAAGATTCTCAATGTGCAAATGGACACTCTATCTGAAACTGATTCAATGCAATGTCAAATTTGTCTCTACCAATCAAGGTGTCTTCACAGCACAACGTTCTTAGGAGTACAATGCACAATAGTGATACGTGTTAAATGCTGAACTAGCAGTGAGAACCAAGATTCTGTATGTGCAAATGGACATACTTTCTGAAACTGATTCAATGCAATATCAAATTTCTCTCTACCAATCAAGGTGTCTTCACATCACATTGTTCTGAAGAGTACAATTCACAATAGTGATACATGTTAAATGCTGAACTAGCAGTGAGAACCAAGATTCTCTATGTGCAAATGGACATACTTTCTGAAACTGATTCAATGCAATGTCAAATTTGTCTCGACCAATCAAGGTGTCTTCACAGCACAAGGTTCTTAGGAGTACAATGCACAATAGTGATACGTGTTAAATGCTGAACTAGCAGTGAGAACCAAGATTCTGTATGTGCAAATGGACATACTTTCTGAAACTGATTCAATGCAATATCAAATTTGTCTCTACCAATCAAGGTGTCTTCACATCCCATTGTTCTTAAGAGTACAATTCACCATAGTGATACATGTTACATCCTGAACTAGCAGTAAGAACAAAGATTCTGTATGTGCAAATGGACACTCTATCTGAAACTGATTCAATGCAATGTCAAATTTGTATCTACCAATCAAGGTGTCTTCACAGCACAAGGTTCTTAGGAGTACAATTCACCATAGTGATACATGTTAAATGCTGAACTAGCAGTAAGAACCAAGATTCTCAATGTGCAAATGGACACTCTATCTGAAACTGATTCAATGCAATGTCAAATTCGTCTCTACCAATCAAGGTGTCTTCACAGCACAACGTTCTTAGGAGTACAATTGACCATAGTGATACATGTTAAATGCTGAACTAGTAGTAAGAACCAAGATTCTCAATGTGCAAATGGACACTCTATCTGAAACTGATTCAATGCAATGTCAAATTTGTCTCTACCAATCAAGGTGTCTTAACAGCACAAGGTTCTTAGGAGTACAATGCAAAATAGTGATACATGTTAAATGCTGAACTAGCAGTGAGAACCAAGATTCTGTATGTGCAAATGGACATACTTTCTGAAACTGATTCAATGCAATATCAAATTTGTCTCTACCAATCAAGGTGTCTTCATAGCACAAGGTTCTTAGGAGTACAATGCACAATAGTGATACATGGACAAACTTTCTGAAACTGATTCAATGCAATATCAAATTTGTCACTACCAATCAAGGTGTCTTCACATCACATTGTTCTTAAGAGTACAATTCACAATAGTGACACATGTTAAATCCTGAACTCGCAGTAAGAACCAAGATTCTGTATGTGCAAATGGACGCTCTATCTGAAACTGATTCAATGCAATGTCAAATTTGTCTTTACAAATCAAGGTGTCTTCACAGCACAAGGTTCTTAGGAGTACAATGCACAATAGTGATACGTGTTAAATGCTGAACTAGCAGTGAGAACCAAGATTCTGTATGTTCAAATGGACATGCTTTCTGAAACTGATTCAATGCAATGTCAAATTTGTCTCTACCAATCAAGGTGTCTTCACAGCACAAGGTTCTTAGGAGTACAATTGACCATAGTGATACATGTTAAATGCTGAATTAGAAGTAAGAACCAAGATTCTCAATGTGCAAATTGACACTCTATCTGAAACTGATTCAATGCAATGTCAAATTTGTCTCTACCAATCAAGGTGTCTTCACAGCACAAGGTTCTTAGGAGTACAATTGACCATAGTGATACATGTTAAATGCTGAACTAGTAGTAAGAACCAAGATTCTCAATTTGCAAATGGACACTCTATCTGAAACTGATTCAATGCAATGTCAAATTTGTCTCTACCAATCAAGGTGTCTTCACAGCACAAGGTTCTTAGGAGTACAATGCAAAATAGTGATACATGTTAAATGCTGAACTAGCAGTGAGAACCAAGATTCTGTATGTGCAAATGGACATACTTTCTGAAACTGATTCAATGCAATATCAAATTTGTCTCTACCAATCAAGGTGCCTTCATAGCACAAGGTTCTTAGGAGTACAATGCACAATAGTGATACATGGACAAACTTTCTGAAACTGAATCAATGCAATATCAAATTTGTCTCTACCAATCAAGGTGTCTTCACATCACATTGTTCTTAAGAGTACAATTCACAATAGTGGCACATGTTAAATCCTGAACTTGCAGTAAGAACCAAGATTCTGTATGTGCAAATGGACGCTCTATCTGAAACTGATTCAATGCAATGTCAAATTTGTCTTTACAAATCAAGGTGTCTTCACAGCACAAGGTTCTTAGGAGTACAATGCACAATAGTGATACGTGTTAAATGCTGAACTAGCAGTGAGAACCAAGATTCTGTATGTTCAAATGGACATACTTTCTGAAACTGATTCAATGCAATGTCAAATTTGTCTCTACCATTCAAGGTGTCTTCACAGCACAAGGTTCTTAGGAGTACAATTGACCATAGTGATACATGTTAAATGCTGAACTAGCAGTAAGAACCAAGATTCTGTATGTGCAAATGGACGCTCTATCTGAAACTGGTTCAATGCAATGTCAAATTTGTCTCTACCAATCAAGGTGTCTTCACAGCACAAGGTTCTTAGGAGTACAATGCTCAATAGTGATACGTGTTAAATGCTGAACTAGCAGTGAGAACCAAGATTCTGTATGTGCAAATGGACATACTTTCTGAAACTGATTCAATGCAATATCAAATTTGTCTCTACCAATCAAGGTGTCTTCATAGCACAAGGTTCTTAGGAGTACAATGCACAATAGTGATACATATTAAATGCTTAAATAGCAGTGAGAACCAAGATTCTGTATGTGCAAATGGACATACTTTCTGAAACTGATTCAATGCAATATCAAATTTGTCTCTACCAATCAAGGTGTCTACACAGCACAAGGTTCTTAGGAGTACAATGCACAATAGTGATACATGTTAAATGCTGAACTAGCAGTAAGAACCAAGATTCTGTATGTGCAAATGGACGCTCTATCTGAAACTGATTCAATGCAATGTCAAATTTGTCTCTACCAATCAAGGTGTCTTCACAGCACAAGGTTCTTAGGAGTACAATGCTCAATAGTGATACGTGTTAAATGCTGAACTAGCAGTGAGAACCAAGATTCTGTATGTGCAAATGGACATACTTTCTGAAACTGATTCAATGCAATATCAAATTTGTCTCTACCAATCAAGGTGTCTTCACATCACATTGTTCTTAAGAGTACAATTCACAATAGTGACACATGTTAAATCCTGAACTCGCAGTAAGAACTAAGATTCTGTATGTGCAAATGGACGCTCTATCTGAAACTGATTCAATGCAATGTCAAATTTGTCTTTACAAATCAAGGTGTCTTCACAGCACAAGGTTCTTAGGAGTACAATTGAGCATAGTGATACATGTTAAATGCTGAACTAGTAGTAAGAACCAAGATTCTCAATGTGCAAATGGACACTCTATCTGAAACTGATTCAATGCAATATCAAATTTGTCTCTACCAATCAAGGTGTCTTCACAGCACAACGTTCTTAGGAGTACAATGCACAATAGTGATACATGTTAAATGCTGAACTAGCAGTGAGAACCAAGATTCTGTATGTGCAAATGGACATACTTTCTGAAACTGAATCAATGCAATATCAAATTTCTCTCTACCAATCAAGGTGTCTTCACATCACATTGTTCTTAAGAGTACAATTCACCATAGTGATACATGTTAAATGCTGAACTAGTAGTAAGAACCAAGATTCTCAATGTGCAAATGGACACTCTATCTGAAACTGATTCAATGCAATGTCAAATTTGTCTCTACCATTCAAGGTGTCTTCACAGCACAAGGTTCTTAAAAGTACAATTGACCATAGTGATACATCTTAAATGCTGAACTAGTAGTAAGAACCAAGATTCTCAATGTGCAAATGGACACTTGATCTGAAACTGATTCAATGCAATGTCAAATTTGTCTCTACCAATCAAGGTGTCTTCACAGCACAAGGTTCTTAGGAGTACAATGCACAATAGTGATACATGTTAAATGCTGAACTAGCTGTGAGAACCAAGATTCTGTATGTGCAAATGGACACTCTATCTGAAACTGATTCAATGCAATATCAAATTTGTCTCTACCAATCAAGGTGTCTTCATAGCACAAGGTTCTTAGGAGTACAATGCACAATAGTGATACATATTAAATGCTTAAATAGCAGTGAGAACCAAGATTCTCTATGTGCAAATGGACATACTTTCTGAAACTGATTCAATGCAATATCAAATTTGTCTCTACCAATCAAGGTGTCTTCATAGCACAAGGTTCTTAGGAGTACAATTTACCATATTGATACTTGTTAAATGCTGAACTAGCAGTAAGAACCAAGATTCTGTATGTGCAAATGGACGCTCTATCTGAAACTGATTCAATGCAATGTCAAATTTGTCTCTACCAATCAAGGTGTCTTCACAGCGCAAGGTTCTTAGGAGTACAATGCTCAATAGTGATACGTGTTAAATGCTGAACTAGCAGTGAGAACCAAGATTCTGTATGTGCAAATGGACATACTTTCTGAAACTGATTCAATGCAATATCAAATTTGTCTCTACCAATCAAGGTGTCTTCACATCACATTGTTCTTAAGAGTACAATTCACAATAGTGACACATGTTAAATCCTGAACTCGCAGTAAGAACCAAGATTCTGTATGTGCAAATGGACGCTCTATCTGAAACTGATTCAATGCAATGTCAAATTTGTCTTTACAAATCAAGGTGTCTTCACAGCACAAGGTTCTTAGGAGTACAATGCACAATAGTGATACGTGTTAAATGCTGAACTAGCAGTGAGAACCAAGATTCTGTATGTTCAAATGGACATACTTTCTGAAACTGTTTCAATGCAATGTCAAATTTGTCTCTACCAATCAAGGTGTCTTCACAGCACAAGGTTCTTAGGAGTACAATTGAGCATAGTGATACATGTTAAATGCTGAACTAGTAGTAAGAACCAAGATTCTCAATGTGCAAATGGACACTCTATCTGAAACTGATTCAATGCAATGTCAAATTTGTCTCTACCAATCAAGGTGTCTTCACAGCACAACGTTCTTAGGAGTACAATGCACAATAGTGATACATGTTAAATGCTGAACTAGCAGTGAGAACCAAGATTCTCAATGTGCAAATGGACATACTTTCTGAAACTGATTCAATGCAATATCAAATTTCTCTCTACCAATCAAGGTGTCTTCACATCACATTGTTCTTAAGAGTACAATTCACCATAGTGATACATGTTAAATGCTGAACTAGTAGTAAGAACCAAGATTCTCAATGTGCAAATGGACACTCTATCTGAAACTGATTCAATGCAATGTCAAATTTGTCTCTACCATTCAAGGTGTCTTCACAGCCCAAGGTTCTTAGGAGTACAATTGACCATAGTGATACATGTTAAATGCTGAACTAGTAGTAAGAACCAAGATTCTCAATGTGCAAATGGACACTCGATCTGAAACTGATTCAATGCAATGTCAAATTTGTCTCTACCAATCGAGGTGTCTTCACAGCACAAGGTTCTTAGGAGTACAATGCACAATAGTGATACATGTTAAATGCTGAACTAGCTGTGAGAACCAAGATTCTGTATGTGCAAATGGACATACTTTCTGAAACTGATTCAATGCAATATCAAATTTGTCTCTACCAATCAAGGTGTCTTCATAGCACAAGGTTCTTAGGAGTACAATGCACAATAGTGATACATATTAAATGCTTAACTAGCAGTGAGAACCAAGATTCTGTATGTGCAAATGGACATACTTTCTGAAACTGATTCAATGCAATATCAAATTTGTCTCTACCAATCAAGGTGTCTTCACAGCACAAGGTTCTTAGGAGTACAATGCACAATAGTGATACATGTTAAATGCTGAACTAGCAGTAAGAACCAAGATTCTGTATGTGCAAATGGACGCTCTATCTGAAACTGATTCAATGCAATGTCAAATTTGTCTCTACCAATCAAGGTGTCTTCACAGCACAAGGTTCTTAGGAGTACAATGCACAATAGTGATACGTGTTAAATGCTCAACTAGCAGTGAGAACCAAGATTCTGTATGTGCAAATGGACATACTTTCTGAAACTGATTCAATGCAATATCAAATTTGTCTCTACCAATCAAGGTGTCCTCACATCACATTGTTCTTAAGAGTACAATTCACCATAGTGATACATGTTAAATCCTGAACTAGCAGTAAGAACAAAGATTCTGTATGTGCAAATGGACACTCTATCTGAAACTGATTCAATGCAATGTCAAATTTGTATCTACCAATCAAGGTGTCTTCACAGCACAAGGTTCTTAGGAGTACAATTCACCATAGTGATACATGTTAAATGCTGAACTAGCAGTAAGAACCAAGATTCTCAATGTGCAAATGGACACTCTATCTGAAACTGATTCAATGCAATGTCAAATTTGTCTCTACCATTCAAGGTGTCTTCACAGCACAAGGTTCTTAGGAGTACAATTGACCATAGTGATACATGTTAAATGCTGAACTAGTAGTAAGAACCAAGATTCTCAATGTGCAAATGGACACTTGATCTGAAACTCATTCAATGCAATGTCAAATTTGTCTCTACCAATCAAGGTGTCTTCACAGCACAAGGTTCTTAGGAGTACAATGCACAATAGTGATACATGTTAAATGCTGAACTAGCTGTGAGAACCAAGATTCTGTATGTGCAAATGGACACTCTATCTGAAACTGATTCAATTCAATATCAAATTTGTCTCTACCAATCAAGGTGTCTTCATAGCACAAGGTTCTTAGGAGTACAATGCACAATAGTGATACATATTAAATGCTTAAATAGCAGTGAGAACCAAGATTCTCTATGTGCAAATGGACATACTTTCTGAAACTGATTCAATGCAATATCAAATTTGTCTCTACCAATCAAGGTGTCTACACAGCACAAGGTTCTTAGGAGTACAATGCACAATAGTGATACATGTTAAATGCTGAACTAGCAGTAAGAACCAAGATTCTGTATGTGCAAATGGACGCTCTATCTGAAACTGATTCAATGCAATGTCAAATTTGTCTCTACCAATCAAGGTGTCTTCACAGCACAAGGTTCTTAGGAGTACAATGCTCAATAGTGATACGTGTTAAATGCTGAACTAGCAGTGAGAACCAAGATTCTGTATGTGCAAATGGACATACTTTCTGAAACTGATTCAATGCAATATCAAATTTGTCTCTACCAATCAAGGTGTCTTCACATCACATTGTTCTTAAGAGTACAATTCACAATAGTGACACATGTTAAATCCTGAACTCGCAGTAAGAACCAAGATTCTGTATGTGCAAATGGACGCTCTATCTGAAACTGATTCAATGCAATGTCAAATTTGTCTTTACAAATCAAGGTGTCTTCACAGCACAAGGTTCTTAGGAGTACAATGCACAATAGTGATACGTGTTAAATGCTGAACTAGCAGTGAGAACCAAGATTCTGTATGTTAAAATGGACATACTTTCTGAAACTGATTCAATGCAATGTCAAATTTGTCTCTACCAATCAAGGTGTCTTCACAGCACAAGGTTCTTAGGAGTACAATTGAGCATAGTGATACATGTTAAATGCTGAACTAGTAGTAAGAACCAAGATTCTCAATGTGCAAATGGACACTCTATCTGAAACTGATTCAATGCAATGTCAAATTTGTCTCTACCAATCAAGGTGTCTTCACAGCACAACGTTCTTAGGAGTACAATGCACAATAGTGATACATGTTAAATGCTGAACTAGCAGTGAGAACCAAGATTCTGTATGTGCAAATGGACATACTTTCTGAAACTGATTCAATGCAATTTCAAATTTCTCTCTACCAATCAAGGTGTCTTCACATCACATTGTTCTTAAGAGTACAATTCACCATAGTGATACATGTTAAATGCTGAACTAGTAGTAAGAACCAAGATTCTCAATGTGCAAATGGACACTCGATCTGAAACTGATTCAATGCAATGTCAAATTTGTCTCTACCAATCAAGGTGTCTTCACAGCACAAGGTTCTTAGGAGTACAATGCACAATAGTGATACATGTTAAATGCTGAACTAGCTGTGAGAACCAAGATTCTGTATGTGCAAATGGACATACTTTCTGAAACTGATTCAATGCAATATCAAATTTGTCTCTACCAATCAAGGTGTCTTCATAGCACAAGGTTCTTAGGAGTACAATGCACAATAGTGATACATATTAAATGCTTAACTAGCAGTGAGAACCAAGATTCTGTATGTGCAAATGGACATACTTTCTGAAACTGATTCAATGCAATATCAAATTTGTCTCTACCAATCAAGGTGTCTTCACAGCACAAGGTTCTTAGGAGTACAATGCACAATAGTGATACATGTTAAATGCTGAACTAGCAGTAAGAACCAAGATTCTGTATGTGCAAAGGGACGCTCTATCTGAAACTGATTCAATGCAATGTCAAATTTGTCTCTACCAATCAAGGTGTCTTCACAGCACAAGGTTCTTAGGAGTACAATGCACAATAGTGATACGTGTTAAATGCTCAACTAGCAGTGAGAACCAAGATTCTGTATGTGCAAATGGACATACTTTCTGAAACTGATTCAATGCAATATCAAATTTGTCTCTACCAATCAAGGTGTCCTCACATCACATTGTTCTTAAGAGTACAATTCACCATAGTGATACATGTTAAATGCTGAACTAGCAGTAAGAACCAAGATTCTCAATGTGCAAATGGACACTCTATCTGAAACTGATTCAATGCAATGTCCAATTTCTCTCTACCAATCAAGGTGTCTTCACAGCACAAGGTTCTTAGGAGTACAATTGACCATAGTGATACATGTTAAATGCTGAACTAGTAGTAAGAACCAAGATTCTCAATGTGCAAATGGACACTCTATCTGAAACTGATTCAATGCAATGTCAAATTTGTCTCTACCAATCAAGGTGTCTTCACAGCACAACGTTCTTAGGAGTACAATGCACAATAGTGATACATGTTAAATGCTGAACTAGCAGTGAGAACCAAGATTCTGTATGTGCAAATGGACATACTTTCTGAAACTGATTCAATGCAATATCAAATTTCTCTCTACCAATCAAGGTGTCTTCACATCACATTGTTCTGAAGAGTACAATTCACAATAGTGATACATGTTAAATGCTGAACTAGCAGTGAGAACCAAGATTCTCTATGTGCAAATGGACATACTTTCTGAAACTGATTCAATGCAATATCAAATTTGTCTCTACCAATCAAGGTGTCTTCATAGCACAAGGTTCTTAGGAGTACAATGCACAATAGTGATACATGGACAAACTTTCTGAAACTGATTCAATGCAATATCAAATTTGTCTCTACCAATCAAGGTGTCTTCACATCACATTGTTCTTAAGAGTACAATTCACAATAGTGACACATGTTAAATCCTGAACTCGCAGTAAGAACCAAGATTCTGTATGTGCAAATGGACGCTCTATCTGAAACTGATTCAATGCAATGTCAAATTTGTATCTACCAATCAAGGTGTCTTCACAGCACAAGGTTCTTAGGAGTACAATGCACAATAGTGATACATGTTAAATGCTGAACTAGCAGTGAGAACCAAGATTCTGTATGTGCAAATGGACATACTTTCTGAAACTGATTCAATGCAGTATCAAATTTGTCTCTACCAATCAAGGTGTCTTCACATCACATTGTCCTTAAGAGTACAATTCACCATAGTGATACATGTTAAATCCTGAACTCGCAGTAAGAACCAAGATTCTGTATGTGCAAATGGACACTCTATCTGAAACTGATTCAATGCAATGTCAAATTTGTATCTACCAATCAAGGTGTCTTCACAGCACAAGGTTCTTAGGAGTACAATTGAGCATAGTGATACATGTTAAATGCTGAACTAGTAGTAAGAACCAAGATTCTCAATGTGCAAATGGACACTCTATCTGAAACTGATTCAATGCAATGTCAAATTTGTCTCTACCAATCAAGGTGTCTTCACAGCACAACGTTCTTAGGAGTACAATGCACAATAGTGATACATGTTAAATGCTGAACTAGCAGTGAGAACCAAGATTCTGTATGTGCAAATGGACATACTTTCTGAAACTGATTCAATGCAATATCAAATTTCTCTCTACCAATCAAGGTGTCTTCACATCACATTGTTCTGAAGAGTACAATTCACAATAGTGATACATGTTAAATGCTGAACTAGCAGTGAGTACCAAGATTCTGTATATGCAAATGGACATCCTTTCTGAAACTGATTCAATGCAATGTCAAATTTGTCTCTACCTATCAAGGTGTCTTCACAGCACAAGGTTCTTAGGAGTACAATGCACAATAGTGATACATGTTAAATGCTGAACTAGCAGTAAGAACCAAGATTCTGTATTTCCAAATGGACGCTCTATCTGAAACTGATTCAATGCAATGTCAAATTTGTCTCTACCAATCAAGGTGTCTTCACAGCACAAGGTTCTTAGGAGTACAATGCACAATAGTGATACGTGTTAAATGCTGAACTAGCAGTGAGAACCAAGATTCTGTATGTGCAAATGGACATACTTTCTGAAACTGATTCAATGCAATATCAAATTTGTCTCTACCAATCAAGTTGTCTTCACATCACATTGTTCTTAAGAGTACAATTCACCATAGTGATACATGTTAAATCCTGAACTAGCAGTAAGAACAAAGATTCTGTATGTGCAAATGGACACTCTATCTGAAACTGATTCAATGCAATGTCAAATTTGTCTCTACCAATCAAGGTGTCTTCACAGCACAAGGTTCTTAGGAGTACAATGCACAATAGTGATACATGTTAAATGATGAACTAGCAGTAAGAACCAAGATTCTGTATTTGCAAATGGACCTCTATCTGAAACTGATTCAATGCAATGTCAAATTTGTCTCTACCAATCAAGGTGTCTTCACAGCACAAGGTTCTTAGGAGTACAATGCACAATAGTGATACGTGTTAAATGCTGAACTAGCAGTGAGAACCAAGATTCTGTATGTGCAAATGGACATACTTTCTGAAACTGATTCAATGCAATATCAAATTTGTCTCTACCAATCAAGGTGTCTTCACATAACATTGTTCTTAAGAGTACAATTCACCATAGTGATACATGTTAAATCCTGAACTAGCAGTAAGAACAAAGATTCTGTATGTGCAAATGGACACTCTATCTGAAACTGATTCAATGCAATGTCAAATTTGTATCTAACAATCAAGGTGTCTTCACAGCACAAGGTTCTTAGGAGTACAATTCACCATAGTGATACATGTTAAATGCTCAACTAGCAGTAAGAACCAAGATTCTCAATGTGCAAATGGACACTCTATCTGAAACTGATTCAATGCAATGTCAAATTTGTCTCTTCCAATCAAGGTGTCTTCACAGCACAAGGTTCTTAGGAGTACAATGCACAATAGTGATACGTGTTAAATGCTGAACTAGCAGTGAGAACCAAGATTCTGTATGTGCAAATGGACATACTTTCTGAAACTGATTCAATGCAGTATCAAATTTGTCTCTACCAATCAAGGTGTCTTCACATCACATTGTCCTTAAGAGTACAATTCACGATAGTGATACATGTTAAATCCTGAACTCGCAGTAAGAACCAAGATTCTGTATGTGCAAATGGACACTCTATCTGAAACTGATTCAATGCAATGTCAAATTTGTATCTACCAATCAAGGTGTCTTCATAGCACAAGGTTCTTAGGAGTACAATTTACCATATTGATACTTGTTAAATGCTGAACTAGCAGTGAGAACCAAGATTCTCTATGTGCAAATGGACACACTTTCTGAACCTGATTCAATGCAATGTCAAATTTGTCTCTACCAATCAAGGTGTCTTCACAGCACAATGTTCTTAGGAGTACAATTGACCATAATGATACATGTTAAATGCTGAACTAGTAGTAAGAACCAAGATTCTCAATGTGCAAATGGACACTCTATTTGAAACTGGTTCAATGCAATGTCAAATTTGTCTCTACCAATCAAGGTGTCTTCACAGCACAAGGTTCTTAGGAGTACAATGCACAATAGTGATACGTGTTAAATGCTGAACTAGCAGTGAGAACCAAGATTCTGTATGTGCAAATGGACATACTTTCTGAAACTGATTCAATGCAATATCAAATTTGTCTCTACCAATCAAGGTGTCTTCAAAGCACAAGGTTCTTAGGAGTACAATGCACAATAGTGATACATGGACAAACTTTCTGAAACTGATTCAATGCAATATCAAATTTGTCTCTACCAATCAAGGTGTCTTCACATCACATTGTTCTTAAGAGTACAATTCACAATAGTGACACATGTTAAATCCTGAACTCGCAGTAAGAACCAAGATTCTGTATGTGCAAATGGACGCTCTATCTGAAATTGATTCAATGCAATGTCAAATTTGTCTCTACCAATCAAGGTGTCTTCACAGCACAAGGTTCTTAGGAGTACAATGCACAATAGTGATACATGTTAAATGTTGAACTAGCAGTGAGAACCAAGATTCTGTATGTGCAAATGGACATACTTTCTGAAACTGATTCAATGCAATATCAAATTTGTCTCTACCAATCAAGGTGTCTTCATAGCACAAGGTTCTTAGGAGTACAATGCACAATAGTGATACATGTTAAATGCTGAACTAGCAGTGAGAACCAAGATTCTGTATGTGCAAATGGACATACTTTCTGAAACTGATTCAATGCAATATCAAATTTGTCTCTACCAATCAAGGTGTCTTCACATCACATTGTTCTTAAGAGTACAATTCACCATAGTGATACATGTTAAATCCTGAACTAGCAGTAAGAACAAAGATTCTGTATGTGCAAATGGACACTCTATCTGAAACTGATTCAATGCAATGTCAAATTTGTCTCTACCAATCAAGGTGTCTTCACAGCACAAGGTTCTTAGGAGTACAATGCACAATAGTGATACATGTTAAATGCTGAACTAGCAGTAAGAACCAAGATTCTGTATTTCCAAATGGACGCTCTATCTGAAACTGATTCAATGCAATGTCAAATTTGTCTCTACCAATCAAGGTGTCTTCACAGCACAAGGTTCTTAGGAGTACAATGCACAATAGTGATACGTGTTAAATGCTGAACTAGCAGTGAGAACCAAGATTCTGTATGTGCAAATGGACATACTTTCTGAAACTGATTTAATGCAATATCAAATTTGTCTCTACCAATCAAGGTGTCTTCACATCACATTGTTCTTAAGAGTACAATTCACCATAGTGATACATGTTAAATCCTGAACTAGCAGTAAGAACAAAGATTCTGTATGTGCAAATGGACACTCTATCTGAAACTGATTCAATGCAATGTCAAATTTGTCTCTACCAATCAAGGTGTCTTCACAGCACAAGGTTCTTAGGAGTACAATGCACAATAGTGATACATGTTAAATGATGAACTAGCAGTAAGAACCAAGATTCTGTATTTGCAAATGGACGCTCTATCTGAAACTGATTCAATGCAATGTCAAATTTGTCTCTACCAATCAAGGTGTCTTCACAGCACAAGGTTCTTAGGAGTACAATGCACAATAGTGATACGTGTTAAATGCTGAACTAGCAGTGAGAACCAAGATTCTGTATGTGCAAATGGACATACTTTCTGAAACTGATTCAATGCAATATCAAACCAATCAAGGTGTCTTCACATCACATTGTTCTTAAGAGTACAATTCACCATAGTGATACATGTTAAATCCTGAACTAGCAGTAAGAACAAAGATTCTGTATGTGCAAATGGACACTCTATCTGAAACTGATTCAATGCAATGTCAAATTTGTCTCTACAAATCAAGGTGTCTTCACAGCACAAGGTTCTTAGGAGTACAATGCACAATAGTGATACGTGTTAAATGCTGAACTAGCAGTGAGAACCAAGATTCTGTATGTGCAAATGGACATACTTTCTGAAACTGATTCAATGCAGTATCAAATTTGTCTCTACCAATCAAGGTGTCTTCACATCACATTGTCCTTAAGAGTACAATTCACCATAGTGATACATGTTAAATCCTGAACTCGCAGTAAGAACCAAGATTCTGTATGTGCAAATGGACACTCTATCTGAAACTGATTCAATGCAATGTCAAATTTGTATCTACCAATCAAGGTGTCTTCATAGCACAAGGTTCTTAGGAGTACAATTTACCATATTGATACTTGTTAAATGCTGAACTAGCAGTGAGAACCAAGATTCTCTATGTGCAAATGGACACACTTCCTGAACCTGATTCAATGCAATGTCAAATTTGTCTCTACCAATCAAGGTGTCTTCACAGCACAATGTTCTTAGGAGTACAATTGACCATAGTGATACATGTTAAATGCTGAACTAGTAGTAAGAACCAAGATTCTCAATGTGCAAATGGACACTCTATCTGAAACTGATTCAATGCAATGTCAAATTTGTCTCTACCAATCAAGGTGTCTTCACAGCACAACGTTCTTAGGAGTACAATGCACAATAGTGATACATGTTAAATGCTGAACTAGCAGTGAGAACCAAGATTCTGTATGTGCAAATGGACATACTTTCTGAAACTGATTCAATGCAATATCAAATTTCTCTCTACCAATCAAGGTGTCTTCACATCACATTGTTCTGAATACAATTCACAATAGTGATACATGTTAAATGCTGAACTAGCAGTGAGAACCAAGATTCTCTATGTGCAAATGGACATACTTTCTGAAACTGATTCAATGCAATGTCAAATTTGTCTCTACCAATCAAGGTGTCTTCACAGCACAAGGTTCTTAGGAGTACAATGCACAATAGTAATACATGTTAAATGCTGAACTAGCAGTAAGAACCAAGATTCTGTATTTGCAAATGGACGCTCTATCTTAAACTGATTCAATGCAATGTCAAATTTGTCTCTACCAATCAAGGTGTCTTCACAGCACAAGGTTCTTAGGAGTACAATGCACAATAGTGATACGTGTTAAATGCTGAACTAGCAGTGAGAACCAAGATTCTATATGTGCAAATGGACATACTTTCTGAAACTGATTCAATGCAATATCAAATTTGTCTCTACCAATCAAGGTGTCTTCACATCACATTGTTCTTAAGAGTACAATTCACCATAGTGATACATGTTAAATCCTGAACTAGCAGTAAGAACAAAGATTCTGTATGTGCAAATGGACACTCTATCTGAAACTGATTCAATGCAATGTCAAATTTGTCTCTACCAATCAAGGTGTCTTCACAGCACAAGGTTCTTAGGAGTACAATGCACAATAGTGATACATGTTAAATGATGAACTAGCAGTAAGAACTAAGATTCTGTATTTGCAAATGGACGCTCTATCTGAAACTGATTCAATGCAATGTCAAATTTGTCTCTACCAATCAAGGTGTCTTCACAGCACAAGGTTCTTAGGAGTACAATGCACAATAGTGATACGGGTTAAATGCTGAACTAGCAGTGAGAACCAAGATTCTGTATGTGCAAATGGACATACTTTCTGAAACTGATTCAATGCAATATCAAATTTGTCTCTACCAATCAAGGTGTCTTCACATCACATTGTTCTTAAGAGTACAATTCACCATAGTGATACATGTTAAATCCTGAACTAGCAGTAAGAACAAAGATTCTGTATGTGCAAATGGACACTCTATCTGAAACTGATTCAATGCAATGTCAAATTTGTATCTACCAATCAAGGTGTCTTCACAGCACAAGGTTCTTAGGAGTACAATTCACCATAGTGATACATGTTAAATGCTGAACTAGTAGTAAGAACCAAGATTCTCAATGTGCAAATGGACACTCTATCTGAAACTGATTCAATGCAATGTCAAATTTGTCTCTACCAATCAAGGTGTCTTCACAGCACAACGTTCTTAGGAGTACAATGCACAATAGTGATACATGTTAAATGCTGAACTAGCAGTGAGAACCAAGATTCTGTATGTGCAAATGGACATACTTTCTGAAACTGATTCAATGCAATATCAAATTTCTCTCTACCAATCAAGGTGTCTTCACATCACATTGTTCTGAAGAGTACAATTCACAATAGTGATACATGTTAAATGCTGAACTAGCAGTGAGTACCAAGATTCTGTATATGCAAATGGACATCCTTTCTGAAACTGATTCAATGCAATGTCAAATTTGTCTCTACCTATCAAGGTGTCTTCACAGCACAAGGTTCTTAGGAGTACAATGCACAATAGTGATACATGTTAAATGCTGAACTAGCAGTAAGAACCAAGATTCTGTATTTCCAAATGGACGCTCTATCTGAAACTGATTCAATGCAATGTCAAATTTGTCTCTACCAATCAAGGTGTCTTCACAGCACAAGGTTCTTAGGCGTACAATGCACAATAGTGATACGTGTTAAATGCTGAACTAGCAGTGAGAACCAAGATTCTATATGTGCAAATGGACATACTTTCTGAAACTGATTCAATGCAATATCAAATTTGTCTCTACCAATCAAGGTGTCTTCACATCACATTGTTCTTAAGAGTACAATTCACCATAGTGATACATGTTAAATCCTGAACTAGCAGTAAGAACAAAGATTCTGTATGTGCAAATGGACACTCTATCTGAAACTGATTCAATGCAATGTCAAATTTGTCTCTACCAATCAAGGTGTCTTCACAGCACAAGGTTCTTAGGAGTACAATGCACAATAGTGATACATGTTAAATGATGAACTAGCAGTAAGAACCAAGATTCTGTATTTGCAAATGGACGCTCTATCTGAAACTGATTCAATGCAATGTCAAATTTGTCTCTACCAATCAAGGTGTCTTCACAGCACAAGGTTCTTAGGAGTACAATGCACAATAGTGATACGGGTTAAATGCTGAATTAGCAGTGAGAACCAAGATTCTGTATGTGCAAATGGACATACTTTCTGAAACTGATTCAATGCAATATCAAATTTGTCTCTACCAATCAAGGTGTCTTCACATCACATTGTTCTTAAGAGTACAATTCACCATAGTGATACATGTTAAATCCTGAACTAGCAGTAAGAACAAAGATTCTGTATGTGCAAATGGACACTCTATCTGAAACTGATTCAATGCAATGTCAAATTTGTATCTACCAATCAAGGTGTCTTCACAGCACAAGGTTCTTAGGAGTACAATTCACCATAGTGATACATGTTAAATGCTGAACTAGCAGTAAGAACCAAGATTCTCAATGTGCAAATGGACACTCTATCTGAAACTGATTCAATGCAATGTCAAATTTGTCTCTACCAATCAAGGTGTCTTCACAGCACAAGGTTCTTAGGAGTACAATGCAAAATAGTGATACATGTTAAATGCTGAACTAGCAGTGGAAACCAAGATTCTGTATGTGCAAATGGACATACTTTCTGAAACTGATTCAATGCAGTATCAAATTTGTCTCTACCAATCAAGGTGTCTTCACATCACATTGTCCTTAAGAGTACAATTCACCATAGTGATACATGTTAAATCCTGAACTCGCAGTAAGAACCAAGATTCTGTATGTGCAAATGGACACTCTATCTGAAACTGATTCAATGCAATGTCAAATTTGTATCTACCAATCAAGGTGTCTTCACAGCACAAGGTTCTTAGGAGTACAATTGAGCATAGTGATACATGTTAAATGCTGAACTAGTAGTAAGAACCAAGATTCTCAATGTGCAAATGGACACTCTATCTGAAACTGATTCAATGCAATGTCAAATTTGTCTCTACCAATCAAGGTGTCTTCACAGCACAAGGTTCTTAGGAGTACAATGCACAATAGTGATACATGTTAAATGCTGAACTAGCAGTGAGAACCAAGATTCTGTATGTGCAAATGGACATACTTTCTGAAACTGATTCAATGCAATATCAAATTTCTCTCTACCAATCAAGGTGTCTTCACATCACATTGTTCTGAAGAGTACAATTCACAATAGTGATACATGTTAAATGCTGAACTAGCAGTGAGTACCAAGATTCTGTATATGCAAATGGACATCCTTTCTGAAACTGATTCAATGCAATGTCAAATTTGTCTCTACCTATCAAGGTGTCTTCACAGCACAAGGTTCTTAGGAGTACAATGCACAATAGTGATACATGTTAAATGCTGAACTAGCAGTAAGAACCAAGATTCGTTATTTCCAAATGGACGCTCTATCTGAAACTGATTCAATGCAATGTCAAATTTGTCTCTACCAATCAAGGTGTCTTCACAGCACAAGGTTCTTAGGAGTACAATGCACAATAGTGATACGTGTTAAATGCTGAACTAGCAGTGAGAACCAAGATTCTATATGTGCAAATGGACATACTTTCTGAAACTGATTCAATGCAATATCAAATTTGTCTCTACCAATCAAGGTGTCTTCACATCACATTGTTCTTAAGAGTACAATTCACCATAGTGATACATGTTAAATCCTGAACTAGCAGTAAGAACAAAGATTCTGTATGTGCAAATGGACACTCTATCTGAAACTGATTCAATGCAATGTCAAATTTGTCTCTACCAATCAAGGTGTCTTCACAGCACAAGGTTCTTAGGAGTACAATGCACAATAGTGATACATGTTAAATGATGAACTAGCAGTGAGAACCAAGATTCTGTATTTGCAAATGGACGCTCTATCTGAAACTGATTCAATGCAATGTCAAATTTGTCTCTACCAATCAAGGTGTCTTCACAGCACAAGGTTCTTAGGAGTACAATGCACAATAGTGATACGGGTTAAATGCTGAACTAGCAGTGAGAACCAAGATTCTGTATGTGCAAATGGACATACTTTCTGAAACTGATTCAATGCAATATCAAATTTGTCTCTACCAATCAAGGTGTCTTCACATCACATTGTTCTTAAGAGTACAATTCACCATAGTGATACATGTTAAATCCTGAACTAGCAGTAAGAACAAAGATTCTGTATGTGCAAATGGACACTCTATCTGAAACTGATTCAATGCAATGTCAAATTTGTATCTACCAATCAAGGTGTCTTCACAGCACAAGGTTCTTAGGAGTACAATTCACCATAGTGATACATGTTAAATGCTGAACTAGCAGTAAGAACCAAGATTCTCAATGTGCAAATGGACACTCTATCTGAAACTGATTCAATGCAATGTCAAATTTGTCTCTACCAATCAAGGTGTCTTCACAGCACAAGGTTCTTAGGAGTACAATGCACAATAGTGATACATGTTAAATGATGAACTAGCAGTAAGAACCAAGATTCTGTATTTGCAAATGGACGCTCTATCTGAAACTGATTCAATGCAATGTCAAATTTGTCTCTACCAATCAAGGTGTCTTCACAGCACAAGGTTCTTAGGAGTACAATTTACCATATTGATACTTGTTAAATGCTGAACTAGCAGTGAGAACCAAGATTCTCTATGTGCAAATGGACACACTTTCTGAACCTGATTCAATGCAATGTCAAATTTGTCTCTACCAATCAAAGTGTCTTCACAGCACAATGTTCTTAGGAGTACAATTGACCATAGTGATACATGTTAAATGCTGAACTAGTAGTAAGAACCAAGATTCTCAATGTGCAAATGGACACTCTATTTGAAACTGGTTCAATGCAATGTCAAATTTGTCTCTACCAATCAAGGTGTCTTCACAGCACAAGGTTCTTAGGAGTACAATGCACAATAGTGATATGTGTTAAATGCTGAACTAGCAGTGAGAACCAAGATTCTGTATGTGCAAATGGACATACTTTCTGAAACTGATTCAATGCAATATCAAATTTGTCTCTACCAATCAAGGTGTCTTCATAGCACAAGGTTCTTAGGAGTACAATGCACAATAGTGATACGTGTTAAATCCTGAACTCGCAGTAAGAACCAAGTTTCTGTATGTGCAAATGGACACTCTATCTGAAACTGATTCAATGCAATGTCAAATTTGTATCTACCAATCAAGGTGTCTTCATAGCACAAGGTTCTTAGGAGTACAATTTACCATATTGATACTTGTTAAATGCTGAACTAGCAGTGAGAACCAAGATTCTCTATGTGCAAATGGACACACTTTCTGAACCTGATTCAATGCAATGTCAAATTTGTCTCTACCAATCAAGGTGTCTTCACAGCACAATGTTTTTAGGAGTACAATTGACCATAGTGATACATGTTAAATGCTGAACTAGTAGTAAGAACCAAGATTCTCAATGTGCAAATGGACACTCTATCTGAAACTGATTCAATGCAATGTCAAATTTGTCTCTACCAATCAAGGTCTCTTCACAGCACAAGGTTCTTAGGAGTACAATGCACAATAGTGATACATGTTAAATGCTGAACTAGCAGTGAGAACCAAGATTCTGTATGTGCAAATGGACATACTTTCTGAAACTGATTCAATGCAATGTCAAATTTGTCTCTACCAATCAAGGTGTCTTCACAGCAGAAGGTTCTTAGGAGTACAATTGAGCATAGTGATACATGTTAAATGCTGAACTAGTAGTAAGAACCAAGATTCTCAATGTGCAAATGGACACTCTATCTGAAACTGATTCAATGCAATGTCAAATTTGTCTCTACCAATCAAGGTGTCTTCACAGCACAACGTTCTTAGGAGTACAATGCACAATAGTGATACATGTTAAATGCTGAACTAGCAGTGAGAACCAAGATTCTGTATGTGCAAATGGACATACTTTCTGAAACTGATTCAATGCAATATCAAATTTCTCTCTACCAATCAAGGTGTCTTCACATCACATTGTTCTGAAGAGTACAATTCACAATAGTGATACATGTTAAATGCTGAACTAGCAGTGAGAACCAAGATTCTCTATGTGCAAATGGACATACTTTCTGAAACTGATTCAATGCAATGTCAAATTTGTCTCTACCAATCAAGGTGTCTTCACAGCACAAGGTTCTTAGGAGTACAATGCACAATAGTGATACATGTTAAATGCTGAACTAGCAGTAAGAACCAAGATTCTGTATTTGCAAATGGACGCTCTATCTGAAACTGATTCAATGCAATGTCAAATTTGTCTCTACCAATCAAGGTGTCTTCACAGCACAAGGTTCTTAGGAGTACAATGCACAATAGTGATACGTGTTAAATGCTGAACTAGCAGTGAGAACCAAGATTCTGTATGTGCAAATGGACATACTTTCTGAAACTGATTCAATGGAATATCAAATTTGTCTCTACCAATCAAGGTGTCTTCACATCACATTGTTCTTAAGAGTACAATTCACCATAGTGATACATGTTAAATCCTGAACTAGCAGTAAGAACAAAGATTCTGTATGTGCAAATGGACACTCTATCTGAAACTGATTCAATGCAATGTCAAATTTGTATCTACCAATCAAGGTGTCTTCACAGCACAAGGTTCTTAGGAGTACAATTCACCATAGTGATACATGTTAAATGCTGAACTAGCAGTAAGAACCAAGATTCTCAATGTGCAAATGGACACTCTATCTGAAACTGATTCAATGCAATGTCAAATTTGTCTCTACCAATCAAGGTGTCTTCACAGCACAAGGTTCTTAGGAGTACAATTGACCATAGTGATACATGTTAAATGCTGAACTAGTAGTAAGAACCAAGATTCTCAATGTGCAAATGGACACTCTATCTGAAACTGATTCAATGCAATGTCAAATTTGTCTCTACCAATCAAGGTGTCTTAACAGCACAAGGTTCTTAGGAGTACAATGCAAAATAGTGATACATGTTAAATGCTGAACTAGCAGTGAGAACCAAGATTCTGTATGTGCAAATGGACATACTTTCTGAAACTGATTCAATGCAATATCAAATTTGTCTCTACCAATCAAGGTGTCTTCATAGCACAAGGTTCTTAGGAGTACAATGCACAATAGTGATACATGGACAAACTTTCTGAAACTGATTCAATGCAATATCAAATTTGTCTCTACCAATCAAGGTGTCTTCACATCACATTGTTCTTTAGAGTACAATTCACAATAGTGACACATGTTAAATCCTGAACTCGCAGTAAGAACCAAGATTCTGTATGTGCAAATGGACGCTCTATCTGAAACTGATTCAATGCAATGTCAAATTTGTCTTTACAAATCAAGGTGTCTTCACAGCACAAGGTTCTTAGGAGTACAATGCACAATAGTGATACGTGTTAAATGCTGAACTAGCAGTGAGAACCAAGATTCTGTATGTTCAAATGGACATACTTTCTGAAACTGATTCAATGCAATGTCAAATTTGTCTCTACCAATCAAGGTGTCTTCACAGCACAAGGTTCTTAGGAGTACAATAGAGCATAGTGATACATGTTAAATGCTGAACTAGAAGTAAGAACCAAGATTCTCAATGTGGAAATGGACACTCTATCTGAAACTGATTCAATGCAATGTCAAATTTGTCTCTACCAATCAAGGTGTCTTCACAGCACAAGGTTCTTAGGAGTACAATTGACCATAGTGATACATGTTAAATGCTGAACTAGCAGTAAGAACCAAGATTCTCAATGTGCAAATGGACACTCTATCTGAAACTGATTCAATGCAATGTCAAATTTGTCTCTACCAATCAAGGTGTCTTCACAGCACAAGGTTCTTAGGAGTACAATGCAAAATAGTGATACATGTTAAATGCTGAACTAGCAGTGAGAACCAAGATTCTGTATGTGCAAATGGACATACTTTCTGAAACTGATTCAATGCAATATCAAATTTGTCTCTACCAATCAAGGTGTCTTCATAGCACAAGGTTCTTAGGAGTACAATGCACAATAGTGATACATGGACAAACTTTATGAAACTGATTCAATGCAATATCAAATTTCTCTCTACCAATCAAGGTGTCTTCACATCACATTGTTCTTAAGAGTACAATTCACAATAGTGACACATGTTAAATCCTGAACTCGCAGTAAGAACCAAGATTCTGTATGTGCAAATGGACGCTCTATCTGAAACTGATTCAATGCAATGTCAAATTTGTCTTTACAAATCAAGGTGTCTTCACAGCACAAGGTTCTTAGGAGAACAATGCACAATAGTGATACGTGTTAAATGCTGAACTAGCAGTGAGAACCAAGATTCTGTATGTTCAAATGGACATACTTTCTGAAACTGATTCAATGCAATGTCAAATTTGTCTCTACCAATCAAGGTGTCTTCACAGCACAAGGTTCTTAGGAGTACAATTGACCATAGTGATACATGTTAAATGCTGAACTAGAAGTAAGAACCAAGATTCTCAATGTGCAAATTGACACTCTATCTGAAACTGATTCAATGCAATGTCAAATTTGTCTCTACCAATCAAGGTGTCTTCACAGCACAAGGTTCTTAGGAGTACAATTGACCATAGTGATACATGTTAAATGCTGAACTAGAAGTAAGAACCAAGATTCTCAATGTGCAAATGGACACTCTATCTGAAACTGATTCAATGCAATGTCAAATTTGTCTCTACCAATCAAGGTGTCTTCACAGCACAACGTTCTTAGGAGTACAATGCACAATAGTGATACATGTTAAATGCTGAACTAGCAGTGAGAACCAAGATTCTGTATGTGCAAATGGACATACTTTCTGAAACTGATTCAATGCAATATCAAATTTCTCTCTACCAATCAAGGTGTCTTCACATCACATTGTTCTTAAGAGTACAATTCACCATAGTGATACATGTTAAATGCTGAACTAGTAGTAAGAACCAAGATTCTCAATGTGCAAATGGACACTCTATCTGAAACTGATTCAATGGAATGTCAAATTTGTCTCTACCATTCAAGGTGTCTTCACAGCACAAGGTTCTTAGGAGTACAATTGACCATAGTGATACATGTTAAATGCTGAACTAGCAGTAAGAACCAAGATTCTGTATGTGCAAATGGACGCTCTATCTGAAACTGATTCAATGCAATGTCAAATTTGTCTCTACCAATCAAGGTGTCTTCACAGCACAAGGTTCTTAGGAGTACAATGCTCAATAGTGATACGTGTTAAATGCTGAACTAGCAGTGAGAACCAAGATTCTGTATGTGCAAATGGACATACTTTCTGAAACTGATTCAATGCAATATCAAATTTGTCTCTACCAATCAAGGTGTCTTCATAGCACAAGGTTCTTAGGAGTACAATGCACAATAGTGATACATATTAAATGCTTAAATAGCAGTGAGAACCAAGATTCTGTATGTGCAAATGGACATACTTTCTGAAACTGATTCAATGCAATATCAAATTTGTCTCTACCAATCAAGGTGTCTATACAGCATAAGGTTCTTAGGAGTACAATGCACAATAGTGATACATGTTAAATGCTGAACTAGCAGTAAGAACCAAGATTCTGTATGTGCAAATGGACGCTCTATCTGAAACTGATTCAATGCAATGTCAAATTTGTCTCTACCAATCAAGGTGTCTTCACAGCACAAGGTTCTTAGGAGTACAATGCTCAATAGTGATACGTGTTAAATGCTGAACTAGCAGTGAGAACCAAGATTCTGTATGTGCAAATGGACATACTTTCTGAAACTGATTCAATGCAATATCAAATTTGTCTCTACCAATCAAGGTGTCTTCACATCACATTGTTCTTAAGAGTACAATTCACAATAGTGACACATGTTAAATCCTGAACTCGCAGTAAGAACTAAGATTCTGTATGTGCAAATGGACGCTCTATCTGAAAATGATTCAATGCAATGTCAAATTTGTCTTTACAAATCAAGGTGTCTTTACAGCACAAGGTTCTTAGGAGTACAATTGAGCATAGTGATACATGTTAAATGCTGAACTAGTAGTAAGAACCAAGATTCTCAATGTGCAAATGGACACTCTATCTGAAACTGATTCAATGCAATATCAAATTTGTCTCTACCAATCAAGGTGTCTTCACAGCACAACGTTCTTAGGAGTACAATGCACAATAGTGATACATGTTAAATGCTGAACTAGCAGTGAGAACCAAGATTCTGTATGTGCAAATGGACATACTTTCTGAAACTGAATCAATGCAATATCAAATTTCTCTCTACCAATCAAGGTGTCTTCACATCACATTGTTCTTTAGAGTACAATTCACCATAGTGATACATGTTAAATGCTGAACTAGTAGTAAGAACCAAGATTCTCAATGTGCAAATGGACACTCTATCTGAAACTGATTTAATGCAATGTCAAATTTGTCTCTACCATTCAAGGTGTCTTCACAGTACAAGGTTCTTAAAAGTACAATTGACCATAGTGATACATCTTAAATGCTGAACTAGTAGTAAGAACCAAGATTCTCAATGTGCAAATGGACACTTGATCTGAAACTGATTCAATGCAATGTCAAATTTGTCTCTACCAATCAAGGTGTCTTCACAGCACAAGGTTCTTAGGAGTACAATGCACAATAGTGATACATGTTAAATGCTGAACTAGCTGTGAGAACCAAGATTCTGTATGTGCAAATGGACACTCTATCTGAAACTGATTCAATGCAATATCAAATTTGTCTCTACCAATCAAGGTGTCTTCATAGCACAAGGTTCTTAGGAGTACAATGCACAATAGTGATACATATTAAATGCTTAAATAGCAGTGAGAACCAAGATTCTCTATGTGCAAATGGACATACTTTCTGAAACTGATTCAATGCAATATCAAATTTGTCTCTACCAATCAAGGTGTCTACACAGCACAAGGTTCTTAGGAGTACAATGCACAATAGTGATACATGTTAAATGCTGAACTAGCAGTAAGAACCAAGATTCTGTATGTGCAAATGGACGCTCTATCTGAAACTGATTCAATGCAATGTCAAATTTGTCTCTACCAATCAAGGTGTCTTCACAGCGCAAGGTTCTTAGGAGTACAATGCTCAATAGTGATACGTGTTAAATGCTGAACTAGCAGTGAGAACCAAGATTCTGTATGTGCAAATGGACATACTTTCTGAAACTGATTCAATGCAATATCAAATTTGTCTCTACCAATCCAGGTGTCTTCACATCACATTGTTCTTAAGAGTACAATTCACAATAGTGACACATGTTAAATCCTGAACTCGCAGTAAGAACCAAGATTCTGTATGTGCAAATGGACGCTCTATCTGAAACTGATTCAATGCAATGTCAAATTTGTCTTTACAAATCAAGGTGTCTTCACAGCACAAGGTTCTTAGGAGTACAATGCACAATAGTGATACGTGTTAAATGCTGAACTAGCAGTGAGAACCAAGATTCTGTATGTTCAAATGGACATACTTTCTGAAACTGTTTCAATGCAATGTCAAATTTGTCTCTACCAATCAAGGTGTCTTCACAGCACAAGGTTCTTAAGAGTACAATTGAGCATAGTGATACATGTTAAATGCTGAACTAGTAGTAAGAACCAAGATTCTCAATGTGCAAATGGACACTCTATCTGAAACTGATTCAATGCAATGTCAAATTTATCTCTACCAATCAAGGTGTCTTCACAGCACAACGTTCTTAGGAGTACAATGCACAATAGTGATACATGTTAAATGCTGAACTAGCAGTGAGAACCAAGATTCTGTATGTGCAAATGGACATACTTTCTGAAACTGATTCAATGCAATATCAAATTTGTCTCTACCAATCAAGGTGTCTTCACATCACATTGTTCTTAAGAGTACAATTCACCATAGTGATACATGTTAAATCCTGAACTAGCAGTAAGAACAAAGATTCTGTATGTGCAAATGGACACTCTATCTGAAACTGATTCAATGCAATGTCAAATTTGTCTCTACCAATCAAGGTGTCTTCACAGCACAAGGTTCTTAGGAGTACAATGCACAATAGTGATACATGTTAAATGATGAACTAGCAGTAAGAACCAAGATTCTGTATTTGCAAATGGACGCTCTATCTGAAACTGATTCAATGCAATGTCAAATTTGTCTCTACCAATCAAGGTGTCTTCACAGCACAAGGTTCTTAGGAGTACAATGCACAATAGTGATACGTGTTAAATGCTGAACTAGCAGTGAGAACCAAGATTCTGTATGTGCAAATGGACATACTTTCTGAAACTGATTCAATGCAATATCAAATTTGTCTCTACCAATCAAGGTGTCTTCACATCACATTGTTCTTAAGAGTACAATTCACCATAGTGATACATGTTAAATCCTGAACTAGCAGTAAGAACAAAGCTTCTGTATGTGCAAATGGACACTCTATCTGAAACTGATTCAATGCAATGTCAAATTTGTATCTACCAATCAAGGTGTCTTCACAGCACAAGGTTCTTAGGAGTACAATTCACCATAGTGATACATGTTAAATGCTGAACTAGCAGTAAGAACCAAGATTCTCAATGTGCAAATGGACACTCTATCTGAAACTGATTCAATGCAATGTCAAATTTGTCTCTACAAATCAAGGTGTCTTCACAGCACAAGGTTCTTAGGAGTACAATGCACAATAGTGATACGTGTTAAATGCTGAACTAGCAGTGAGAACCAAGATTCTGTATGTGCAAATGGACATACTTTCTGAAACTGATTCAATGCAGTATCAAATTTGTCTCTACCAATCAAGGTGTCTTCACATCACATTGTCCTTAAGAGTACAATTCACCATAGTGATACATGTTAAATCCTGAACTCGCAGTAAGAACCAAGATTCTGTATGTGCAAATGGACACTCTATCTGAAACTGATTCAATGCAATGTCAAATTTGTATCTACCAATCAAGGTGTCTTCATAGCACAAGGTTCTTAGGAGTACAATTTACCATATTGATACTTGTTAAATGCTGAACTAGCAGTGAGAACCAAGATTCTCTATGTGCAAATGGACACACTTTCTTAACATGATTCAATGCAATGTCAAATTTGTCTCTACCAATCAAGGTGTCTTCACAGCACAATGTTCTTAGGAGTACAATTGACCATAGTGATACATGTTAAATGCTGAACTAGTAGTAAGAACCAAGATTCTCAATGTGCAAATGGACACTCTATCTGAAACTGATTCAATGCAATGTCAAATTTGTCTCTACCAATCAAGGTGTCTTCACAGCACAACGTTCTTAGGAGTACAATGCACAATAGTGATACATGTTAAATGCTGAACTAGCAGTGAGAACCAAGATTCTGTATGTGCAAATGGACATACTTTCTGAAACTGATTCAATGCAATATCAAATTTGTCTCTACCAATCAAGGTGTCTTCATAGCACAAGGTTCTTAGGAGTACAATGCACAATAGTGATACATGGACAAACTTTATGAAACTGATTCAATGCAATATCAAATTTCTCTCTACCGATCATGGTGTCTTCACATCACATTGTTCTTAAGAGTACAATTCACAATAGTGACACATGTTAAATCCTGAACTCGCAGTAAGAACCAAGATTCTGTATGTGCAAATGGACGCTCTATCTGAAACTGATTCAATGCAATGTCAAATTTGTCTTTACAAATCAAGGTGTCTTCACAGCACAAGGTTCTTAGGAGAACAATGCACAATAGTGATACGTGTTAAATGCTGAACTAGCAGTGAGAACCAAGATTCTGTATGTTCAAATGGACATACTTTCTGAAACTGATTCAATGCAATGTCAAATTTGTCTCTACCAATCAAGGTGTCTTCACAGCACAAGGTTCTTAGGAGTACAATTGACCATAGTGATACATGTTAAATGCTGAACTAGAAGTAAGAACCAAGATTCTCAATGTGCAAATTGACACTCTATCTGAAACTGATTCAATGCAATGTCAAATTTGTCTCTACCAATCAAGGTGTCTTCACAGCACAAGGTTCTTAGGAGTACAATTGACCATAGTGATACATGTTAAATGCTGAACTAGAAGTAAGAACCAAGATTCTCAATGTGCAAATGGACACTCTATCTGAAACTGATTCAATGCAATGTCAAATTTGTCTCTACCAATCAAGGTGTCTTCACAGCACAACGTTCTTAGGAGTACAATGCACAATAGTGATACATGTTAAATGCTGAACTAGCAGTGAGAACCAAGATTCTGTATGTGCAAATGGACATACTTTCTGAAACTGATTCAATGCAATATCAAATTTCTCTCTACCAATCAAGGTGTCTTCACATCACATTGTTCTTAAGAGTACAATTCACCATAGTGATACATGTTAAATGCTGAACTAGTAGTAAGAACCAAGATTCTCAATGTGCAAATGGACACTCTATCTGAAACTGATTCAATGGAATGTCAAATTTGTCTCTACCATTCAAGGTGTCTTCACAGCACAAGGTTCTTAGGAGTACAATTGACCATAGTGATACATGTTAAATGCTGAACTAGCAGTAAGAACCAAGATTCTGTATGTGCAAATGGACGCTCTATCTGAAACTGATTCAATGCAATGTCAAATTTGTCTCTACCAATCAAGGTGTCTTCACAGCACAAGGTTCTTAGGAGTACAATGCTCAATAGTGATACGTGTTAAATGCTGAACTAGCAGTGAGAACCAAGATTCTGTATGTGCAAATGGACATACTTTCTGAAACTGATTCAATGCAATATCAAATTTGTCTCTACCAATCAAGGTGTCTTCACATCACATTGTTCTTAAGAGTACAATTCACCATAGTGATACATGTTAAATGCTGAACTAGCAGTTAGAACCAAGATTCTCAATGTGCAAATGGACACTCTATCTGAAACTGATTCAATGGAATGTCAAATTTGTCTCTACCATTCAAGGTGTCTTCACAGCACAAGGTTCTTAGGAGTACAATTGACCATAGTGATACATGTTAAATGCTGAACTAGCAGTAAGAACCAAGATTCTGTATGTGCAAATGGACGCTCTATCTGAAACTGATTCAATGCAATGTCAAATTTGTCTCTACCAATCAAGGTGTCTTCACAGCACAAGGTTCTTAGGAGTACAATGCTCAATAGTGATACGTGTTAAATGCTGAACTAGCAGTGAGAACCAAGATTCTGTATGTGCAAATGGACATACTTTCTGAAACTGATTCAATGCAATATCAAATTTGTCTCTACCAATCAAGGTGTCTTCACATCACATTGTTCTTAAGAGTACAATTCACAATAGTGACACATGTTAAATCCTGAACTCGCAGTAAGAACTAAGATTCTGTATGTGCAAATGGACGCTCTATCTGAAAATGATTCAATGCAATGTCAAATTTGTCTTTACAAATCAAGGTGTCTTTACAGCACAAGGTTCTTAGGAGTACAATTGAGCATAGTGATACATGTTAAATGCTGAACTAGTAGTAAGAACCAAGATTCTCAATGTGCAAATGGACACTCTATCTGAAACTGATTCAATGCAATATCAAATTTGTCTCTACCAATCAAGGTGTCTTCACAGCACAACGTTCTTAGGAGTACAATGCACAATAGTGATACATGTTAAATGCTGAACTAGCAGTGAGAACCAAGATTCTGTATGTGCAAATGGACATACTTTCTGAAACTGAATCAATGCAATATCAAATTTCTCTCTACCAATCAAGGTGTCTTCACATGACATTGTTCTTTACAGTACAATTCACCATAGTGATACATGTTAAATGCTGAACTAGTAGTAAGAACCAAGATTCTCAATGTGCAAATGGACACTCTATCTGAAACTGATTTAATGCAATGTCAAATTTGTCTCTACCATTCAAGGTGTCTTCACAGTACAAGGTTCTTAAAAGTACAATTGACCATAGTGATACATCTTAAATGCTGAACTAGTAGTAAGAACCAAGATTCTCAATGTGCAAATGGACACTTGATCTGAAACTGATTCAATGCAATGTCAAATTTGTCTCTACCAATCAAGGTGTCTTCACAGCACAAGGTTCTTAGGAGTACAATGCACAATAGTGATACATGTTAAATGCTGAACTAGCTGTGAGAACCAAGATTCTGTATGTGCAAATGGACACTTTATCTGAAACTGATTCAATGCAATATAAAATTTGTCTCTACCAATCAAGGTGTCTTCATAGCACAAGGTTCTTAGGAGTACAATGCACAATAGTGATACATATTAAATGCTTAAATAGCAGTGATAACCAAGATTCTCTATGTGCAAATGGACATACTTTCTGAAACTGATTCAATGCAATATCAAATTTGTCTCTACCAATCAAGGTGTCTACACAGCACAAGGTTCTTAGGAGTACAATGCACAATAGTGATACATGTTAAATGCTGAACTAGCAGTAAGAACCAAGATTCTGTATGTGCAAATGGACGCTCTATCTGAAACTGATTCAATGCAATGTCAAATTTGTCTCTACCAATCAAGGTGTCTTCACAGCGCAAGGTTCTTAGGAGTACAATGCTCAATAGTGATACGTGTTAAATGCTGAACTAGCAGTGAGAACCAAGATTCTGTATGTGCAAATGGACATACTTTCTGAAACTGATTCAATGCAATATCAAATTTGTCTCTACCAATCCAGGTGTCTTCACATCACATTGTTCTTAAGAGTACAATTCACAATAGTGACACATGTTAAATCCTGAACTCGCAGTAAGAACCAAGATTCTGTATGTGCAAATGGACGCTCTATCTGAAACTGATTCAATGCAATGTCAAATTTGTCTTTACAAATCAAGGTGTCTTCACAGCACAAGGTTCTTAGGAGTACAATGCACAATAGTGATACGTGTTAAATGCTGAACTAGCAGTGAGAACCAAGATTCTGTATGTTCAAATGGACATACTTTCTGAAACTGTTTCAATGCAATGTCAAATTTGTCTCTACCAATCAAGGTGTCTTCACAGCACAAGGTTCTTAGGAGTACAATGCACAATAGTGATACATGTTAAATGATGAACTAGCAGTAAGAACCAATATTCTGTATTTGCAAATGGACGTTCTATCTGAAACTGATTCAATGCAATGTCAAATTTGTCTCTACCAATCAAGGTGTCTTCACAGCACAAGGTTCTTAGGAGTACAATGCACAATAGTGATATGTGTTAAATGCTGAACTAGCAGTGAGAACCAAGATTCTGTATGTGCAAATGGACATACTTTCTGAAACTGATTCAATGCAATATCAAATTTGTCTCTACCAATCAAGGTGTCTTCACATCACATTGTTCTTAAGAGTACAATTCACCATAGTGATACATGTTAAATCCTGAACTAGCAGTAAGAACAAAGATTCTGTATGTGCAAATGGACACTCTATCTGAAACTGATTCAATGCAATGTCAAATTTGTATCTACCAATCAAGGTGTCTTCACAGCACAAGGTTCTTAGGAGTACAATTCACCATAGTGATACATGTTAAATGCTGAACTAGCAGTAAGAACCAAGATTCTCAATGTGCAAATGGACACTCTATCTGAAACTGATTCAATGCAATGTCAAATTTGTCTCTACAAATCAAGGTGTCTTCACAGCACAAGGTTCTTAGGAGTACAATGCACAATAGTGATACGTGTTAAATGCTGAACTAGCAGTGAGAACCAAGATTCTGTATGTGCAAATGGACATACTTTCTGAAACTGATTCAATGCAGTATCAAATTTGTCTCTACCAATCAAGGTGTCTTCACATCACATTGTCCTTAAGAGTACAATTCACCATAGTGATACATGTTAAATCCTGAACTCGCAGTAAGAACCAAGATTCTGTATGTGCAAATGGACACTCTATCTGAAACTGATTCAATGCAATGTCAAATTTGTATCTACCAATCAAGGTGTCTTCATAGCACAAGGTTCTTAGGAGTACAATTTACCATATTGATACTTGTTAAATGCTGAACTAGCAGTGAGAACCAAGATTCTCTATGTGCAAATGGACACACTTTCTGAACCTGATTCAATGCAATGTCAAATTTGTCTCTACCAATCAAGGTGTCTTCACAGCACAATGTTCTTAGGAGTACAATTGACCATAGTGATACATGTTAAATGCTGAACTAGTAGTAAGAACCAAGATTCTCAATGTGCAAATGGACACTCTATCTGAAACTGATTCAATGCAATGTCAAATTTGTCTCTACCAATCAAGGTGTCTTCACAGCACAACGTTCTTAGGAGTACAATGCACAATAGTGATACATGTTAAATGCTGAACTAGCAGTGAGAACCAAGATTCTGTATGTGCAAATGGACATACTTTCTGAAACTGATTCAATGCAATATCAAATTTGTCTCTACCAATCAAGGTGTCTTCATAGCACAAGGTTCTTAGGAGTACAATGCACAATAGTGATACATGGACAAACTTTATGAAACTGATTCAATGCAATATCAAATTTCTCTCTACCAATCAAGGTGTCTTCACATCACATTGTTCTTAAGAGTACAATTCACAATAGTGACACATGTTAAATCCTGAACTCGCAGTAAGAACCAAGATTCTGTATGTGCAAATGGACGCTCTATCTGAAACTGATTCAATGCAATGTCAAATTTGTCTTTACAAATCAAGGTGTCTTCACAGCACAAGGTTCTTAGGAGAACAATGCACAATAGTGATACGTGTTAAATGCTGAACTAGCAGTGAGAACCAAGATTCTGTATGTTCAAATGGACATACTTTCTGAAACTGATTCAATGCAATGTCAAATTTGTCTCTACCAATCAAGGTGTCTTCACAGCACAAGGTTCTTAGGAGTACAATTGACCATAGTGATACATGTTAAATGCTGAACTAGAAGTAAGAACCAAGATTCTCAATGTGCAAATTGACACTCTATCTGAAACTGATTCAATGCAATGTCAAATTTGTCTCTACCAATAAAGGTGTCTTCACAGCACAAGGTTCTTAGGAGTACAATTGACCATAGTGATACATGTTAAATGCTGAACTAGAAGTAAGAACCAAGATTCTCAATGTGCAAATGGACACTCTATCTGAAACTGATTCAATGCAATGTCAAATTTGTCTCTACCAATCAAGGTGTCTTCACAGCACAACGTTCTTAGGAGTACAATGCACAATAGTGATACATGTTAAATGCTGAACTAGCAGTGAGAACCAAGATTCTGTATGTGCAAATGGACATACTTTCTGAAACTGATTCAACGCAATATCAAATTTCTCTCTACCAATCAAGGTGTCTTCACATCACATTGTTCTTAAGAGTACAATTCACCATAGTGATACATGTTAAATGCTGAACTAGTAGTAAGAACCAAGATTCTCAATGTGCAAATGGACACTCTATCTGAAACTGATTCAATGGAATGTCAAATTTGTCTCTACCATTCAAGGTGTCTTCACAGCACAAGGTTCTTAGGAGTACAATTGACCATAGTGATACATGTTAAATGCTGAACTAGTAGTAAGAACCAAGATTCTGTATGTGCAAATGGACGCTCTATCTGAAACTGATTCAATGCAATGTCAAATTTGTCTCTACCAATCAAGGTGTCTTCACAGCACAAGGTTCTTAGGAGTACAATGCTCAATAGTGATACGTGTTAAATGCTGAACTAGCAGTGAGAACCAAGATTCTGTATGTGCAAATGGACATACTTTCTGAAACTGATTCAATGCAATATCAAATTTGTCTCTACCAATCAAGGTGTCTTCATAGCACAAGGTTCTTAGGAGTACAATGCACAATAGTGATACATATTAAATGCTTAAATAGCAGTGAGAACCAAGATTCTGTATGTGCAAATGGACATACTTTCTGAAACTGATTCAATGCAATATCAAATTTGTCTCTACCAATCAAGGTGTCTATACAGCACAAGGTTCTTAGGAGTACAATGCACAATAGTGATACATGTTAAATGCTGAACTAGCAGTAAGAACCAAGATTCTGTATGTGCAAATGGACATACTTTCTGAAACTGATTCAATGCAATGTAAAATTTGTCTCTACCAATCAAGGTGTCTTCACAGCACAAGGTTCTTAGGAGTACAATGCACAATAGTGATACGTGTTAAATGCTGAACTAGCAGTAAGAACCAAGATTCTGTATTTGCAAATGGACGCTCTATCTTAAACTGATTCAATGCAATGTCAAATTTGTCTCTACCAATCAAGGTGTCTTCACAGCACAAGGTTCTTAGGAGTACAATGCACAATAGTGATACGTGTTAAATGCTGAACTAGCAGTGAGAACCAAGATTCTGTATGTGCAAATGGACATACTTTCTGCAACTGATTCAATGCAATATCAAATTTGTCTCTACCAATCAAGGTGTCTTCACATCACATTGTTCTTAAGAGTACAATTCACCATAGTGATACATGTTAAATCCTGAACTAGCAGTAAGAACCAAGATTCTGTATGTGCAAATGGACACTCTATCTGAAACTGATTCAATGCAATGTCAAATTTGTCTCTACCAATCAAGGTGTCTTCACAGCACAAGGTTCTTAGGAGTACAATTGACCATAGTGATACATGTTAAATGCTGAACTAGTAGTAAGAACCAAGATTCTCAATGTGCAAATGGACACTCTATCTGAAACTGATTCAATGCAATGTCAAATTTGTCTCTACCAATCAAGGTGTCTTCACAGCACAAGGTTCTTAGGAGTACAATGCAAAATAGTGATACATGTTAAATGCTGAACTAGCAGTGAGAACCAAGATTCTGTATGTGCAAATGGACATACTTTCTGAAACTGATTCAATGCAGTATCAAATTTGTCTCTACCAATCAAGGTGTCTTAACATCACATTGTCCTTAAGAGTACAATTCACCATAGTGAAACATGTTAAATCCTGAACTCGCAGTAAGAACCAAGATTCTCAATGTGCAAATGGACACTCTATCTGAAACTGATTCAATGCAATGTCAAATTTGTCTCTACCAATCAAGGTGTCTTCACAGCAGAAGGTTCTTAGGAGTACAATTGAGCATAGTGATACATGTTAAATGCTGAACTAGTAGTAAGAACCAAGATTCTCAATGTGCAAATGGACACTCTATCTGAAACTGATTCAATGCAATGTCAAATTTGTCTCTACCAATCAAGGTGTCTTCACAGCAGAAGGTTCTTAGGAGTACAATTGAGCATAGTGATACATGTTAAATCCTGAACTAGCAGTAAGAACAAAGATTCTGTATGTGCAAATGGACACTCTATCTGAAACTGATTCAATGCAATGTCAAATTTGTATCTACCAATCAAGGTGTCTTCACAGCACAAGGTTCTTAGGAGTACAATTGACCATAGTGATACATGTTAAATGCTGAACTAGTAGTAAGAACCAAGATTCTCAATGTGCAAATGGACACTCTATCTGAAACTGATTCAATGCAATGTCAAATTTGTCTCTACCAATCAAGGTGTCTTCACAGCGCAAGGTTCTTAGGAGTACAATTCTCAATAGTGATACGTGTTAAATGCTGAACTAGCAGTGAGAACCAAGATTCTGTATGTGCAAATGGACATACTTTCTGAAACTGATTCAATGCAATATCAAATTTGTCTCTACCAATCAAGGTGTCTTCACATCACATTATTCTTAAGAGTACAATTCACAATAGTGACACATGTTAAATCCTGAACTCGCAGTAAGAACCAAGATTCTGTATGTGCAAATGGACGCTCTATCTGAAACTGATTCAATGCAATGTCAAATTTGTCTTTACAAATCAAGGTGTCTTCACAGCACAAGGTTCTTAGGAGTACAATGCACAATAGTGATACGTGTTAAATGCTGAACTAGCAGTGAGAACCAAGATTCTGTATGTTCAAATGGACATACTTTCTGAAACTGTTTCAATGCAATGTCAAATTTGTCTCTACCAATCAAGGTGTCTTCACAGCACAAGGTTCTTAAGAGTACAATTGAGCATAGTGATACATGTTAAATGCTGAACTAGTAGTAAGAACCAAGATTCTCAATGTGCAAATGGACACTCTATCTGAAACTGATTCAATGCAATGTCAAATTTGTCTCTACCAATCAAGGTGTCTTCACAGCACAACGTTCTTAGGAGTACAATGCACAATAGTGATACATGTTAAATGCTGAACTAGCAGTGAGAACCAAGATTCTGTATGTGCAAATGGACATACTTTCTGAAACTGATTCAATGCAATATCAAATTTCTCTCTACCAATCAAGGTGTCTTCACATCACATTGTTCTTAAGAGTACAATTCACCATAGTGATACATGTTAAATGCTGAACTAGTAGTAAGAACCAAGATTCTCAATGTGCAAATGGACACTCGATCTGAAACTGATTCAATGCAATGTCAAATTTGTCTCTACCAATCAAGGTGTCTTCACAGCACAAGGTTCTTAGGAGTACAATGCACAATAGTGATACGTGTTAAATGCTCAACTAGCAGTGAGAACCAAGATTCTGTATGTGCAAATGGACATACTTTCTGAAACTGATTCAATGCAATATCAAATTTGTCTCTACCAATCAAGGTGTCCTCACATCACATTGTTCTTAAGAGTACAATTCACCATAGTGATACATGTTAAATCCTGAACTAGCAGTAAGAACAAAGATTCTGTATGTGCAAATGGACACTCTATCTGAAACTGATTCAATGCAATGTCAAATTTGTATCTACCAATCAAGGTGTCTTCATAGCACAAGGTTCTTAGGAGTACAATTTACCATATTGATACTTGTTAAATGCTGAACCAGCAGTGAGAACCAAGATTCTCTATGTGCAAATGGACACACTTTCTGAACCTGATTCAATGCAATGTCAAATTTGTCTCTACCAATCAAGGTGTCTTCACAGCACAAGGTTCTTAGGAGTACAATGCACAATAGTGATACATGTTAAATGCTGAACTAGCAGTGAGAACCAAGATTCTGTATGTGCAAATGGACATACTTTCTGAAACTGATTCAATGCAATATCAAATTTGTCTCTACCAATCAAGGTGTCTTCACAGCACAAGGTTCTTAGGAGTACAATGCACAATAGTGATACATGTTAAATGATGAACTAGCAGTGAGAACCAAGATTCTGTATGTGCAAATGGACATACTTTCTGAAACTGATTCAATGCAGTATCAAATTTGTCTCTACCAATCACGGTGTCTTCACATCACATTGTCCTTAAGAGTACAATTCACCATAGTGATACATGTTAAATCCTGAACTCGCAGTAAGAACCAAGATTCTGTATGTGCAAATGGACACTCTATCTGAAACTGATTCAATGCAATGTCAAATTTGTATCTACCAATCAAGGTGTCTTCACAGCACAAGGTTCTTAGGAGTACAATTGAGCATAGTGATACATGTTAAATGCTGAACTAGTAGTAAGAACCAAGATTCTCAATGTGCAAATGGACACTCTATCTGAAACTGATTCAATGCAATGTCAAATTTGTCTCTACCAATCAAGGTGTCTTCACAGCACAACGTTCTTAGGAGTACAATGCACAATAGTGATACATGTTAAATGCTGAACTAGCAGTGAGAACCAAGATTCTGTATGTGCAAATGGACATACTTTCTGAAACTGATTCAATGCAATATCAAATTTGTCTCTACCAATCAAGGTGTCTTCACATCACATTGTTCTTAAGAGTACAATTCACCATAGTGATACATGTTAAATCCTGAACTAGCAGTAAGAACAAAGATTCTGTATGTGCAAATGGACACTCTATCTGAAACTGATTCAATGCAATGTCAAATTTGTCTCTACCAATCAAGGTGTCTTCACAGCACAAGGTTCTTAGGAGTACAATTGACCATAGTGATACATGTTAAATGCTGAACTAGTAGTAAGAACCAAGATTCTCAATGTGCAAATGGACACTCTATCTGAAACTGATTCAATGCAATGTCAAATTTGTCTCTACCAATCAAGGTGTCTTCACAGCACAAGGTTCTTAGGAGTACAATGCAAAATAGTGATACATGTTAAATGCTGAACTAGCAGTGAGAACCAAGATTCTGTATGTGCAAATGGACATACTTTCTGAAACTGATTCAATGCAGTATCAAATTTGTCTCTACCAATCAAGGTGTCTTAACATCACATTGTCCTTAAGAGTACAATTCACCATAGTGAAACATGTTAAATCCTGAACTCGCAGTAAGAACCAAGATTCTCAATGTGCAAATGGACACTCTATCTGAAACTGATTCAATGCAATGTCAAATTTGTCTCTACCAATCAAGGTGTCTTCACAGCAGAAGGTTCTTAGGAGTACAATTGAGCATAGTGATACATGTTAAATGCTGAACTAGTAGTAAGAACCAAGATTCTCAATGTGCAAATGGACACTCTATCTGAAACTGATTCAATGCAATGTCAAATTTGTCTCTACCAATCAAGGTGTCTTCACAGCAGAAGGTTCTTAGGAGTACAATTGAGCATAGTGATACATGTTAAATCCTGAACTAGCAGTAAGAACAAAGATTCTGTATGTGCAAATGGACACTCTATCTGAAACTGATTCAATGCAATGTCAAATTTGTATCTACCAATCAAGGTGTCTTCACAGCACAAGGTTCTTAGGAGTACAATTGACCATAGTGATACATGTTAAATGCTGAACTAGTAGTAAGAACCAAGATTCTCAATGTGCAAATGGACACTCTATCTGAAACTGATTCAATGCAATGTCAAATTTGTCTCTACCAATCAAGGTGTCTTCACAGCGCAAGGTTCTTAGGAGTACAATTCTCAATAGTGATACGTGTTAAATGCTGAACTAGCAGTGAGAACCAAGATTCTGTATGTGCAAATGGACATACTTTCTGAAACTGATTCAATGCAATATCAAATTTGTCTCTACCAATCAAGGTGTCTTCACATCACATTATTCTTAAGAGTACAATTCACAATAGTGACACATGTTAAATCCTGAACTCGCAGTAAGAACCAAGATTCTGTATGTGCAAATGGACGCTCTATCTGAAACTGATTCAATGCAATGTCAAATTTGTCTTTACAAATCAAGGTGTCTTCACAGCACAAGGTTCTTAGGAGTACAATGCACAATAGTGATACGTGTTAAATGCTGAACTAGCAGTGAGAACCAAGATTCTGTATGTTCAAATGGACATACTTTCTGAAACTGTTTCAATGCAATGTCAAATTTGTCTCTACCAATCAAGGTGTCTTCACAGCACAAGGTTCTTAAGAGTACAATTGAGCATAGTGATACATGTTAAATGCTGAACTAGTAGTAAGAACCAAGATTCTCAATGTGCAAATGGACACTCTATCTGAAACTGATTCAATGCAATGTCAAATTTGTCTCTACCAATCAAGGTGTCTTCACAGCACAACGTTCTTAGGAGTACAATGCACAATAGTGATACATGTTAAATGCTGAACTAGCAGTGAGAACCAAGATTCTGTATGTGCAAATGGACATACTTTCTGAAACTGATTCAATGCAATATCAAATTTCTCTCTACCAATCAAGGTGTCTTCACATCACATTGTTCTTAAGAGTACAATTCACCATAGTGATACATGTTAAATGCTGAACTAGTAGTAAGAACCAAGATTCTCAATGTGCAAATGGACACTCGATCTGAAACTGATTCAATGCAATGTCAAATTTGTCTCTACCAATCAAGGTGTCTTCACAGCACAAGGTTCTTAGGAGTACAATGCACAATAGTGATACGTGTTAAATGCTCAACTAGCAGTGAGAACCAAGATTCTGTATGTGCAAATGGACATACTTTCTGAAACTGATTCAATGCAATATCAAATTTGTCTCTACCAATCAAGGTGTCCTCACATCACATTGTTCTTAAGAGTACAATTCACCATAGTGATACATGTTAAATCCTGAACTAGCAGTAAGAACAAAGATTCTGTATGTGCAAATGGACACTCTATCTGAAACTGATTCAATGCAATGTCAAATTTGTATCTACCAATCAAGGTGTCTTCATAGCACAAGGTTCTTAGGAGTACAATTTACCATATTGATACTTGTTAAATGCTGAACCAGCAGTGAGAACCAAGATTCTCTATGTGCAAATGGACACACTTTCTGAACCTGATTCAATGCAATGTCAAATTTGTCTCTACCAATCAAGGTGTCTTCACAGCACAAGGTTCTTAGGAGTACAATGCACAATAGTGATACATGTTAAATGCTGAACTAGCAGTGAGAACCAAGATTCTGTATGTGCAAATGGACATACTTTCTGAAACTGATTCAATGCAATATCAAATTTGTCTCTACCAATCAAGGTGTCTTCACAGCACAAGGTTCTTAGGAGTACAATGCACAATAGTGATACATGTTAAATGATGAACTAGCAGTGAGAACCAAGATTCTGTATGTGCAAATGGACATACTTTCTGAAACTGATTCAATGCAGTATCAAATTTGTCTCTACCAATCACGGTGTCTTCACATCACATTGTCCTTAAGAGTACAATTCACCATAGTGATACATGTTAAATCCTGAACTCGCAGTAAGAACCAAGATTCTGTATGTGCAAATGGACACTCTATCTGAAACTGATTCAATGCAATGTCAAATTTGTATCTACCAATCAAGGTGTCTTCACAGCACAAGGTTCTTAGGAGTACAATTGAGCATAGTGATACATGTTAAATGCTGAACTAGTAGTAAGAACCAAGATTCTCAATGTGCAAATGGACACTCTATCTGAAACTGATTCAATGCAATGTCAAATTTGTCTCTACCAATCAAGGTGTCTTCACAGCACAACGTTCTTAGGAGTACAATGCACAATAGTGATACATGTTAAATGCTGAACTAGCAGTGAGAACCAAGATTCTGTATGTGCAAATGGACATACTTTCTGAAACTGATTCAATGCAATATCAAATTTCTCTCTACCAATCAAGGTGTCTTCACATCACATTGTTCTGAAGAGTACAATTCACAATAGTGATACATGTTAAATGCTGAACTAGCAGTGAGTACCAAGATTCTGTATATGCAAATGGACATCCTTTCTGAAACTGATTCAATGCAATGTCAAATTTGTCTCTACCTATCAAGGTGTCTTCACAGCACAAGGTTCTTAGGAGTACAATGCACAATAGTGATACATGTTAAATGCTGAACTAGCAGTAAGAACCAAGATTCTGTATTTCCAAATGGACGCTCTATCTGAAACTGATTCAATGCAATGTCAAATTTGTCTCTACCAATCAAGGTGTCTTCACAGCACAAGGTTGTTAGGAGTACAATGCACAATAGTGATACGTGTTAAATGCTGAACTAGCAGTGAGAACCAAGATTCTGTATGTGCAAATGGACATACTTTCTGAAACTGATTCAATGCAATATCAAATTTGTCTCTACCAATCAAGGTGTCTTCACATCACATTGTTCTTAAGAGTACAATTCACCATAGTGATACATGTTAAATCCTGAACTAGCAGTAAGAACAAAGATTCTGTATGTGCAAATGGACACTCTATCTGAAACTTATTCAATGCAATGTCAAATTTGTCTCTACCAATCAAGGTGTCTTCACAGCACAAGGTTCTTAGGAGTACAATGCACAATAGTGATACATGTTAAATGATGAACTAGCAGTAAGAACCAAGATTCTGTATTTGCAAATGGACGCTCTATCTGAAACTGATTCAATGCAATGTCAAATTTGTCTCTACCAATCAAGGTGTCTTCACAGCACAAGATTCTTAGGAGTACAATGCACAATAGTGATACGTGTTAAATGCTGAACTAGCAGTGAGAACCAAGATTCTGTATGTGCAAATGGACATACTTTCTGAAACTGATTCAATGCAATATCAAATTTGTCTCTACCAATCAAGGTGTCTTCACATCACATTGTTCTTAGGAGTACAATGCACAATAGTGATACGTGTTAAATGCTGAACTAGCAGTGAGAACCAAGATTCTGTATGTTCAAATGGACATACTTTCTGAAACTGTTTCAATGCAATGTCAAATTTGTCTCTACCAATCAAGGTGTCTTCACATCACATTGTTCTTAAGAGTACAATTCACAATAGTGGCACATGTTAAATCCTGAACTCGCAGTAAGAACCAAGATTCTGTATGTGCAAATGGACGCTCTATCTGAAACTGATTCAATGCAATGTCAAATTTGTCTCTACCAATCAAGGTGTCTTCATAGCACAAGGTTCTTAGGAGTACAATGCACAATAGTGATACATATTAAATGCTTAACTAGCAGTGATAACCAAGATTCTGTATGTGCAAATGGACATACTTTCTGAAACTGATTCAATGCAATATCAAATTTGTCTCTACCAATCAAGGTGTCTTCACAGCACAAGGTTCTTAGGAGTACAATGCACAATAGTGATACATGTTAAATGCTGAACTAGCAGTAAGAACCAAGATTCTGTATGTGCAAATGGACGCTCTATCTGAAACTGATTCAATGCAATGTCAAATTTGTCTCTACCAATCAAGGTGTCTTCACAGCACAAGGTTCTTAGGAGTACAATGCACAATAGTGATACGTGTTAAATGCTCAACTAGCAGTGAGAACCAAGATTCTGTATTTGCAAATGGACGCTCTATCTGAAACTGATTCAATGCAATGTCAAATTTGTCTCTACCAATCAAGGTGTCTTCACAGCACAAGGTTCTTAGGAGTACAATGCACAATAGTGATACATGTTAAATGATGAACTAGCAGTAAGAACCAAGATTCTGTATTTGCAAATGGACGCTCTATCTGAAACTGATTCAATGCAATGTCAAATTTGTCTCTACCAATCAAGGTGTCTTCACAGCACAAGGTTCTTAGGAGTACAATTCACCATAGTGATACATGTTAAATGCTGAACTAGCAGTAAGAACCAAGATTCTCAATGTGCAAATGGACACTCTATCTGAAACTGATTCAATGCAATGTCAAATTTGTCTCTACCAATCAAGGTGTCTTCACAGCACAAGGTTCTTAGGAGTACAATGCAAAATAGTGATACATGTTAAATGCTGAACTAGCAGTGAGAACCAAGATTCTGTATGTGCAAATGGACATACTTTCTGAAACTGATTCAATGCAATATCAAATTTGTTTCTACCAATCAAGGTGTCTTCATAGCACAAGGTTCTTAGGAGTACAATGCACAATAGTGATACATGGACAAACTTTCTGAAACTGATTCAATGCAATATCAAATTTGTCTCTACCAATCAAGGTGTCTTCACATCACATTGTTCTTAAGAGTACAATTCACAATAGTGGCACATGTTAAATCCTGAACTCGCAGTAAGAACCAAGATTCTGTATGTGCAAATGGACACTCTATCTGAAACTGATGCAATGCAATGTCAAATTTGTCTCTACCATTCAAGGTGTCTTCACAGCCCAAGGTTCTTAGGAGTACAATTGACCATAGTGATACATGTTAAATGCTGAACTAGCAGTGAGAACCAAGATTCTCAATGTGCAAATGGACACTCGATCTGAAACTGATTCAATGCAATGTCAAATTTGTCTCTACCAATCAAGGTGTCTTCACAGCACAAGGTTCTTAGGAGTACAATGCACAATAGTGATACATGTTAAATGCTGAACTAGCTGTGAGAACCAAGATTCTGTATGTGCAAATGGACATACTTTCTGAAACTGATTCAATGCAATATCAAATTTGTCTCTATCAATCAAGGTGTCTTCATAGCACAAGGTTCTTAGGAGTACAATGCACAATAGTGATACATATTAAATGCTTAACTAGCAGTGAGAACCAAGATTCTGTATGTGCAAATGGACATACTTTCTGAAACTGATTCAATGCAATGTCAAATTTGTATCTACCAATCAAGGTGTCTTCACAGCACAAGGTTCTTAGGAGTACAATTTACCATATTGATACTTGTTAAATGCTGAACTAGCAGTGAGAACCAAGATTCTCTATGTGCAAATGGACACACTTTCTGAACCTGATTCAATGCAATGTCAAATTTGTCTCTACCAATCAAGGTGTCTTCACAGCACAATGTTCTTAGGAGTACAATTGACCATAGTGATACATGTTAAATGCTGAACTAGTAGTAAGAACCAAGATTCTCAATGTGCAAATGGACACTCTATTTGAAACTGGTTCAATGCAATGTCAAATTTGTCTCTACCAATCAAGGTGTCTTCACAGCACAAGGTTCTTAGGAGTACAATGCACAATAGTGATACATGTTAAATGCTGAACTAGCAGTGAGAACCAAGATTCTGTATGTGCAAATGGACATACTTTCTGAAACTGATTCAATGCAATATCAAATTTGTCTCTACCAATCAAGGTGTCTTCACAGCACAAGGTTCTTAGGAGTACAATGCACAATAGTGATACATGTTAAATGCTGAACTAGCAGTGAGAACCAAGATTCTGTATGTGCAAATGGACATACTTTCTGAAACTGATTCAATGCAATATCAAATTTGTCTCTACCAATCAAGGTGTCTTCACATCACATTGTTCTTAAGAGTACAATTCACCATAGTGATACATGTTAAATCCTGAACTAGCAGTAAGAACAAAGATTCTGTATGTGCAAATGGACACTCTATCTGAAACTGATTCAATGCAATGTCAAATTTGTCTCTACCAATCAAGGTGTCTTCACAGCACAAGGTTCTTAGGAGTACAATGCACAATAGTGATACATGTTAAATGATGAACTAGCAGTAAGAACCAAGATTCTGTATTTGCAAATGGAGGCTCTATCTGAAACTGATTCAATGCAATGTCAAATTTGTCTCTACCAATCAAGGTGTCTTCACAGCACAAGTTTCTTAGGAGTACAATGCACAATAGTGATACGTGTTAAATGCTGAACTAGCAGTGAGAACCAAGATTCTGTATGTGCAAATGGACATACTTTCTGAAACTGATTCAATGCAATATCAAATTTGTCTCTACCAATCAAGGAGTCTTCACAGCACAAGGTTGTTAGGAGTACAATGCACAATAGTGATACGTGTTAAATGCTGAACTAGCAGTGAGAACCAAGATTCTGTATGTGCAAATGGACATACTTTCTGAAACTGATTCAATGCAATATCAAATTTGTCTCTACCAATCAAGGTGTCTTCACATCACATTGTTCTTAAGAGTACAATTCACCATAGTGATACATGTTAAATCCTGAACTAGCAGTAAGAACAAAGATTCTGTATGTGCAAATGGACACTCTATCTGAAACTTATTCAATGCAATGTCAAATTTGTCTCTACCAATCAAGGTGTCTTCACAGCACAACGTTCTTAGGAGTACAATGCACAATAGTGATACGTGTTAAATGCTGAACTAGCAGTGAGAACCAAGATTCTGTATGTGCAAATGGACAAACTTTCTGAAACTGATTCAATGCAATATCAAATTTGTCTCTACCAATCAAGGTGTCTTCACATCACATTGTTCTTAAGAGTACAATTCACAATAGTGGCACATGTTAAATCCTGAACTCGCAGTAAGAACCAAGATTCTGTATGTGCAAATGGACGCTCTATCTGAAACTGATTCAATGCAATGTCAAATTTGTCTCTACCAATCAAGGTGTCTTCATAGCACAAGGTTCTTAGGAGTACAATGCACAATAGTGATACATATTAAATTTGTCAAACCTTTGTCTCTACCATTCAAGGTGTCTTCACAGCCCAAGGTTCTTAGGAGTACAATTGACCATAGTGATACATGTTAAATGCTGAACTAGTAGTAAGAACCAAGATTCTCAATGTGCAAATGGACACTCGATCTGAAACTGATTCAATGCAATGTCAAATTTGTCTCTACCAATCAAGGTGTCTTCACAGCACAAGGTTCTTAGGAGTACAATGCACAATAGTGATACATGTTAAATGCTGAACTAGCTGTGAGAACCAAGATTCTGTATGTGCAAATGGACATACTTTCTGAAACTGATTCAATGCAATATCAAATTTGTCTCTACCAATCAAGGTGTCTTCACAGCACAAGGTTCTTAGGAGTACAATGCACAATAGTGATACATGTTAAATGCTGAACTAGCAGTAAGAACCAAGATTCTGTATGTGCAAATGGACGCTCTATCTGAAACTGATTCAATGCTATGTCAAATTTGTCTCTACCATTCAAGGTGTCTTCACAGCCCAAGGTTCTTAGGAGTACAATTGACCATAGTGATACATGTTAAATGCTGAACTAGTAGTAAGAACCAAGATTCTCAATGTGCAAATGGACACTCGATCTGAAACTGATTCAATGCAATGTCAAATTTGTCTCTACCAATCAAGGTGTCTTCACAGCACAAGGTTCTTAGGAGTACAATGCACAATAGTGATACATGTTAAATGCTGAACTAGCTGTGAGAACCAAGATTCTGTATGTGCAAATGGACATACTTTCTGAAACTGATTCAATGCAATATCAAATTTGTCTCTACCAATCAAGGTGTCTTCACAGCACAAGGTTCTTAGGAGTACAATGCACAATAGTGATACATGTTAAATGCTGAACTAGCAGTAAGAACCAAGATTCTGTATGTGCAAATGGACGCTCTATCTGAAACTGATTCAATGCAATGTCAAATTTGTCTCTACCATTCAAGGTGTCTTCACAGCACAAGGTTCTTAGGAGTACAATTGACCATAGTGATACATGTTAAATGCTGAACTAGTAGTAAGAACCAAGATTCTCAATGTGCAAATGGACGCTCGATCTGAAACTGATTCAATGCAATGTCAAATTTGTCTCTACCAATCAAGGTGTCTTCACAGCACAAGGTTCTTAGGAGTACAATGCACAATAGTGATACGTGTTAAATGCTCAACTAGCAGTGAGAACCAAGATTCTGTATGTGCAAATGGACATACTTTCTGAAACTGATTCAATGCAATATCAAATTTGTCTCTACCAATCAAGGTGTCCTCACATCACATTGTTCTTAAGAGTACAATTCACCATAGTGATACATGTTAAATCCTGAACTAGCAGTAAGAACAAAGATTCTGTATGTGCAAATGGACGCTCTATCTGAAACTGATTCAATGCAATGTCAAATTTGTATCTACCAATCAAGGTGTCTTCATAGCACAAGGTTCTTAGGAGTACAATTTACCATATTGATACTTGTTAAATGCTGAACCAGCAGTGAGAACCAAGATTCTCTATGTGCAAATGGACACACTTTCTGAACCTGATTCAATGCAATGTCAAATTTGTCTCTACCAATCAAGGTGTCTTCACAGCACAAGATTCTTAGGAGTACAATGCACAATAGTGATACATGTTAAATGCTGAACTAGCAGTGAGAACCAAGATTCTGTATGTGCAAATGGACATACTTTCTGAAACTGATTCAATGCAATATCAAATTTGTCTCTACCAATCAAGGTGTCTTCACAGCACAACGTTCTTAGGAGTACAATGCACATTAGTGATACATGTTAAATGCTGAACTAGCAGTGAGAACCAAGATTCTGTATGTGCAAATGGACATACTTTCTGAAACTGATTCAATGCAATATCAAATTTCTCTCTACCAATCAAGGTGTCTTCACATCACATTGTTCTTAAGAGTACAATTCACCATAGTGATACATGTTAAATGCTGAACTAGTAGTAAGAACCAAGATTCTCAATGTGCAAATGGACACTCGATCTGAAACTGATTCAATGCAATGTCAAATTTGTCTCTACCAATCAAGGTGTCTTCACAGCACAAGGTTCTTAGGAGTACAATGCACAATAGTGATACATGTTAAATGCTGAACTAGCTGTGAGAACCAAGATTCTGTATGTGCAAATGGACATACTTTCTGAAACTGATTCAATGCAATATCAAATTTGTCTCTACCAATCTAGGTGTCTTCATAGCACAAGGTTCTTAGGAGTACAATGCACAATAGTGATACATATTAAATGCTTAACTAGCAGTGATAACCAAGATTCTGTATGTGCAAATGGACATACTTTCTGAAACTGATTCAATGCAATATCAAATTTGTCTCTACCAATCAAGGTGTCTTCACAGCACAAGGTTCTTAGGAGTACAATGCACAATAGTGATACATGTTAAATGCTGAACTAGCAGTAAGAACCAAGATTCTGTATGTGCAAATGGACGCTCTATCTGAAACTGATTCAATGCAATGTCAAATTTGTCTCTACCAATCAAGGTGTCTTCACAGCACAAGGTTCTTAGGAGTACAATGCACAATAGTGATACGTGTTAAATGCTCAACTAGCAGTGAGAACCAAGATTCTGTATTTGCAAATGGACGCTCTATCTGAAACTGATTCAATGCAATGTCAAATTTGTCTCTACCAATCAAGGTGTCTTCACAGCACAAGGTTCTTAGGAGTACAATGCACAATAGTGATACATGTTAAATGATGAACTAGCAGTAAGAACCAAGATTCTGTATTTGCAAATGGACGCTCTATCTGAAACTGATTCAATGCAATGTCAAATTTGTCTCTACCAATCAAGGTGTCTTCACAGCACAAGGTTCTTAGGAGTACAATTCACCATAGTGATACATGTTAAATGCTGAACTAGCAGTAAGAACCAAGATTCTCAATGTGCAAATGGACACTCTATCTGAAACTGATTCAATGCAATGTCAAATTTGTCTCTACCATTCAAGGTGTCTTCACAGCACAAGGTTCTTAGGAGTACAATTGACCATAGTGATACATGTTAAATGCTGAACTAGTAGTAAGAACCAAGATTCTCAATGTGCAAATGGACACTTGATCTGAAACTGATTCAATGCAATGTCAAATTTGTCTCTACCAATCAAGGTGTCTTCACAGCACAAGGTTCTTAGGAGTACAATGCACAATAGTGATACATGTTAAATGCTGAACTAGCTGTGAGAACCAAGATTCTGTATGTGCAAATGGACACTCTATCTGAAACTGATTCAATGCAATATCAAATTTGTCTCTACCAATCAAGGTGTCTTCATAGCACAAGGTTCTTAGGAGTACAATGCACAATAGTGATACATATTAAATGCTTAAATAGCAGTGAGAACCAAGATTCTCTATGTGCAAATGGACATACTTTCTGAAACTGATTCAATGCAATATCAAATTTGTCTCTACCAATCAAGGTGTCTACACAGCACAAGGTTCTTAGGAGTACAATGCACAATAGTGATACATGTTAAATGCTGAACTAGCAGTAAGAACCAAGATTCTGTATGTGCAAATGGACGCTCTATCTGAAACTGATTCAATGCAATGTCAAATTTGTCTCTACCAATCAAGGTGTCTTCACAGCACAAGGTTCTTAGGAGTACAATGCTCAATAGTGATACGTGTTAAATGCTGAACTAGCAGTGAGAACCAAGATTCTGTATGTGCAAATGGACATACTTTCTGAAACTGATTCAATGCAATATCAAATTTGTCTCTACCAATCAAGGTGTCTTCACAGCACAAGGTTCTTAGGAGTACAATTGAGCATAGTGATACATGTTAAATGCTGAACTAGTAGTAAGAACCAAGATTCTCAATGTGCAAATGGACACTCTATCTGAAACTGATTCAATGCAATGTCAAATTTGTCTCTACCAATCAAGGTGTCTTCACAGCACAACGTTCTTAGGAGTACAATGCACAATAGTGATACATGTTAAATGCTGAACTAGCAGTGAGAACCAAGATTCTGTATGTGCAAATGGACATATTTTCTGAAACTGATTCAATGCAATATCAAATTTCTCTCTACCAATCAAGGTGTCTTCACATCACATTGTTCTTAAGAGTACAATTCACCATAGTGATACATGTTAAATGCTGAACTAGTAGTAAGAACCAAGATTCTCAATGTGCAAATGGACACTCGATCTGAAACTGATTCAATGCAATGTCAAATTTGTCTCTACCAATCAAGGTGTCTTCACAGCACAAGGTTCTTAGGAGTACAATGCACAATAGTGATACATGTTAAATGCTGAACTAGCTGTGAGAACCAAGATTCTGTATGTGCAAATGGACATACTTTCTGAAACTGATTCAATGCAATATCAAATTTGTCTCTACCAATCAAGGTGTCTTCATAGCACAAGGTTCTTAGGAGTACAATGCACAATAGTGATACATATTAAATGCTTAACTAGCAGTGAGAACCAAGATTCTGTATGTGCAAATGGACATACTTTCTGAAACTGATTCAATGCAATATCAAATTTCTCTCTACCAATCAAGGTGTCTTCACAGCACAAGGTTCTTAGGAGTACAATGCACAATAGTGATACATGTTAAATGCTGAACTAGCAGTAAGAACCAAGATTCTGTATGTGCAAATGGACGCTCTATCTGAAACTGATTCAATGCAATGTCAAATTTGTCTCTACCAATCAAGGTGTCTTCACAGCACAAGGTTCTTAGGAGTACAATGCACAATAGTGATACGTGTTAAATGCTCAACTAGCAGTGAGAACCAAGATTCTGTATGTGCAAATGGACATACTTTCTGAAACTGATTCAATGCAATATCAAATTTGTCTCTACCAATCAAGGTGTCCTCACATCACATTGTTCTTAAGAGTACAATTCACCATAGTGATACATGTTAAATGCTGAACTAGCAGTAAGAACCAAGATTCTCAATGTGCAAATGGACACTCTATCTGAAACTGATTCAATGCAATGTCCAATTTGTCTCTACCAATCAAGGTGTCTTCACAGCACAAGGTTCTTAGGAGTACAATTGACCATAGTGATACATGTTAAATGCTGAACTAGTAGTAAGAACCAAGATTCTCAATGTGCAAATGGACACTCTATCTGAAACTGATTCAATGCAATGTCAAATTTGTATCTACCAATCAAGGTGTCTTCACAGCACAAGGTTCTTAGGAGTACAATTCACCATAGTGATACATGTTAAATGCTGAACTAGCAGTAAGAACCAAGATTCTCAATGTGCAAATGGACACTCTATCTGAAACTGATTCAATGCAATGTCAAATTTGTCTCTACCAATCAAGGTGTCTTCACAGCACAAGGTTCTTAGGAGTACAATTGAGCATAGTGATACATGTTAAATGCTGAACTAGTAGTAAGAACCAAGATTCTCAATGTGCAAATGGACACTCTATCTGAAACTGATTCAATGCAATGTCAAATTTGTCTCTACCAATCAAGGTGTCTTCACAGCACAACGTTCTTAGGAGTACAATGCACAATAGTGATACATGTTAAATGCTGAACTAGCAGTGAGAACCAAGATTCTGTATGTGCAAATGGACATACTTTCTGAAACTGATTCAATGCAATATCAAATTTCTCTCTACCAATCAAGGTGTCTTCACATCACATTGTTCTGAAGAGTACAATTCACAATAGTGATACATGTTAAATGCTGAACTAGCAGTGAGTACCAAGATTCTGTATATGCAAATGGACATCCTTTCTGAAACTGATTCAATGCAATGTCAAATTTGTCTCTACCTATCAAGGTGTCTTCACAGCACAAGGTTCTTAGGAGTACAATGCACAATAGTGATACATGTTAAATGCTGAACTAGCAGTAAGAACCAAGATTCTGTATTTCCAAATGGACGCTCTATCTGAAACTGATTCAATGCAATGTCAAATTTGTCTCTACCAATCAAGGTGTCTTCACAGCACAAGGTTCTTAGGAGTACAATGCACAATAGTGATACGTGTTAAATGCTGAACTAGCAGTGAGAACCAAGATTCTGTAGGTGCAAATGGACATACTTTCTGAAACTGATTCAATGCAATATCAAATTTGTCTCTACCAATCAAGGTGTCTTCACTTCACATTGTTCTTAAGAGTACAATTCACCATAGTGATACATGTTAAATCCTGAACTAGCAGTAAGAACAAAGATTCTGTATGTGAAAATGGACACTCTATCTGAAACTGATTCAATGCAATGTCAAATTTGTCTCTACCATTCAAGGTGTCTTCACAGCACAAGGTTCTTAGGAGTACAATGCACAATAGTGATACATGTTAAATGATGAACTAGCAGTAAGAACCAAGATTCTGTATTTGCAAATGGACGCTCTATCTGAAACTGATTCAATGCAATGTCAAATTTGTCTCTACCAATCAAGGTGTCTTCACAGCACAAGGTTCTTAGGAGTACAATGCACAATAGTGATACATGTTAAATGCTGAACTAGCAGTGAGAACCAAGATTCTGTATGTGCAAATGGACATACTTTCTGAAACTGATTCAATGCAATATCAAATTTGTCTCTACCAATCAATGTGTCTTCATAGCACAAGGTTCTTAGGAGTACAATGCACAATAGTGATACATGTTAAATGCTGAACTAGCAGTGAGAACCAAGATTCTGTATGTGCAAATGGACATACTTTCTGAAACTGATTCAATGCAATATCAAATTTGTCTCTACCAATCAAGGTGTCTTCACATCACATTGTTCTTAAGAGTACAATTCACCATAGTGATACATGTTAAATCCTGAACTAGCAGTAAGAACAAAGATTCTGTATGTGCAAATGGACACTCTATCTGAAACTGATTCAATGCAATGTCAAATTTGTCTCTACCAATCAAGGTGTCTTCACAGCACAAGGTTCTTAGGAGTACAATGCACAATAGTGATACATGTTAAATGATGAACTAGCAGTAAGAACCAAGATTCTGTATTTGCAAATGGACGCTCTATCTGAAACTGATTCAATGCAATGTCAAATTTGTCTCTACCAATCAAGGTGTCTTCACAGCACAAGGTTCTTAGGAGTACAATGCACAATAGTGATACGTATTAAATGCTGAACTAGCAGTGAGAACCAAGATTCTGTATGTGCAAATGGACATACTTTCTGAAACTGATTCAATGCAATATCAAATTTGTCTCTACCAATCAAGGTGTCTTCACATCACATTGTTCTTAAGAGTACAATTCACCATAGTGATACATGTTAAATCCTGAACTAGCAGTAAGAACAAAGATTCTGTATGTGCAAATGGACACTCTATCTGAAACTGATTCAATGCAATGTCAAATTTGTCTCTACCAATCAAGGTGTCTTCACAGCACAACGTTCTTAGGAGTACAATTCACCATAGTGATACATGTTAAATGCTGAACTAGCAGTAAGAACCAAGATTCTCAATGTGCAAATGGACACTCTATCTGAAACTGATTCAATGCAATGTCAAATTTGTCTCTACCATTCAAGGTGTCTTCACAGCACAAGGTTCTTAGGAGTACAATTGACCATAGTGATACATGTTAAATGCTGAACTAGTAGTAAGAACCAAGATTCTCAATGTGCAAATGGACACTTGATCTGAAACTGATTCAATGCAATGTCAAATTTGTCTCTACCAATCAAGGTGTCTTCACAGCACAAGGTTCTTAGGAGTACAATGCACAATAGTGATACATGTTAAATGCTGAACTAGCTGTGAGAACCAAGATTCTGTATGTGCAAATGGACACTCTATCTGAAACTGATTCAATGCAATATCAAATTTGTCTCTACCAATCAAGGTGTCTTCATAGCACAAGGTTCTTAGGAGTACAATGCACAATAGTGATACATATTAAATGCTTAAATAGCAGTGAGAACCAAGATTCTCTATGTGCAAATGGACATACTTTCTGAAACTGATTCAATGCAATATCAAATTTGTCTCTACCAATCAAGGTGTCTACACAGCACAAGGTTCTTAGGAGTACAATGCACAATAGTGATACATGTTAAATGCTGAACTAGCAGTAAGAACCAAGATTCTGTATGTGCAAATGGACGCTCTATCTGAAACTGATTCAATGCAATGTCAAATTTGTCTCTACCAATCAAGGTGTCTTCACAGCACAAGGTTCTTAGGAGTACAATGCTCAATAGTGATACGTGTTAAATGCTGAACTAGCAGTGAGAACCAAGATTCTGTATGTGCAAATGGACATACTTTCTGAAACTGATTCAATGCAATATCAAATTTGTCTCTCCCAATCAAGGTGTCTTCACATCACATTGTTCTTAAGAGTACAATTCACAATAGTGACACATGTTAAATCCTGAACTCGCAGTAAGAACCAAGATTCTGTATGTGCAAATGGACGCTCTATCTGAAACTGATTCTATGCAATGTCAAATTTGTCTTTACAAATCAAGGTGTCTTCACAGCACAAGGTTCTTAGGAGTACAATGCACAATAGTGATACGTGTTAAATGCTGAACTAGCAGTGAGAACCAAGATTCTGTATGTTCAAATGGACATACTTTCTGAAACTGATTCAATGCAATGTCAAATTTGTCTCTACCAATCAAGGTGTCTTCACAGCACAAGGTTCTTAGGAGTACAATTGAGCATAGTGATACATGTTAAATGCTGAACTAGTAGTAAGAACCAAGATTCTAAATGTGCAAATGGACACTCTATCTGAAACTGATTCAATGCAATGTCAAATTTGTCTCTACCAATCAAGGTGTCTTCACAGCACAACGTTCTTAGGAGTACAATGCACATTAGTGATACATGTTAAATGCTGAACTAGCAGTGAGAACCAAGATTCTGTATGTGCAAATGGACATACTTTCTGAAACTGATTCAATGCAATATCAAATTTCTCTCTACCAATCAAGGTGCCTTCACATCACATTGTTCTTAAGAGTACAATTCACCATAGTGATACATGTTAAATGCTGAACTAGTAGTAAGAACCAAGATTCTCAATGTGCAAATGGACACTCGATCTGAAACTGATTCAATGCAATGTCAAATTTGTCTCTACCAATCAAGGTGTCTTCACAGCACAAGGTTCTTAGGAGTACAATGCACAATAGTGATACATGTTAAATGCTGAACTAGCTGTGAGAACCAAGATTCTGTATGTGCAAATGGACATACTTTCTGAAACTGATTCAATGCAATATCAAATTTGTCTCTACCAATCTAGGTGTCTTCATAGCACAAGGTTCTTAGGAGTACAATGCACAATAGTGATACATATTAAATGCTTAACTAGCAGTGAGAACCAAGATTCTGTATGTGCAAATGGACATACTTTCTGAAACTGATTCAATGCAATATCAAATTTGTCTCTACCAATCAAGGTGTCTTCACAGCACAAGGTTCTTAGGAGTACAATGCACAATAGTGATACATGTTAAATGCTGAACTAGCAGTAAGAACCAAGATTCTGTATGTGCAAATGGACGCTCTATCTGAAACTGATTCAATGCAATGTCAAATTTGTCTCTACCAATCAAGGTGTCTTCACAGCACAAGGTTCTTAGGAGTACAATGCACAATAGTGATACGTGTTAAATGCTCAACTAGCAGTGAGAACCAAGATTCTGTATTTGCAAATGGACGCTCTATCTGAAACTGATTCAATGCAATGTCAAATTTGTCTCTACCAATCAAGGTGTCTTCACAGCACAAGGTTCTTAGGAGTACAATGCACAATAGTGATACATGTTAAATGATGAACTAGCAGTAAGAACCAAGATTCTGTATTTGCAAATGGACGCTCTATCTGAAACTGATTCAATGCAATGTCAAATTTGTCTCTACCAATCAAGGTGTCTTCACAGCACAAGGTTCTTAGGAGTACAATTCACCATAGTGATACATGTTAAATGCTGAACTAGCAGTAAGAACCAAGATTCTCAATGTGCAAATGGACACTCTATCTGAAACTGATTCAATGCAATGTCAAATTTGTCTCTACCATTCAAGGTGTCTTCACAGCACAAGGTTCTTAGGAGTACAATTGACCATAGTGATACATGTTAAATGCTGAACTAGTAGTAAGAACCAAGATTCTCAATGTGCAAATGGACACTTGATCTGAAACTGATTCAATGCAATGTCAAATTTGTCTCTACCAATCAAGGTGTCTTCACAGCACAAGGTTCTTAGGAGTACAATGCACAATAGTGATACATGTTAAATGCTGAACTAGCTGTGAGAACCAAGATTCTGTATGTGCAAATGGACACTCTATCTGAAACTGATTCAATGCAATATCAAATTTGTCTCTACCAATCAAGGTGTCTTCATAGCACAAGGTTCTTAGGAGTACAATGCACAATAGTGATACATATTAAATGCTTAAATAGCAGTGAGAACCAAGATTCTCTATGTGCAAATGGACATACTTTCTGAAACTGATTCAATGCAATATCAAATTTGTCTCTACCAATCAAGGTGTCTACACAGCACAAGGTTCTTAGGAGTACAATGCACAATAGTGATACATGTTAAATGCTGAACTAGCAGTAAGAACCAAGATTCTGTATGTGCAAATGGACGCTCTATCTGAAACTGATTCAATGCAATGTCAAATTTGTCTCTACCAATCAAGGTGTCTTCACAGCACAAGGTTCTTAGGAGTACAATGCTCAATAGTGATACGTGTTAAATGCTGAACTAGCAGTGAGAACCAAGATTCTGTATGTGCAAATGGACATACTTTCTGAAACTGATTCAATGCAATATCAAATTTGTCTCTACCAATCAAGGTGTCTTCACATCACATTGTTCTTAAGAGTACAATTCACAATAGTGACACATGTTAAATCCTGAACTCGCAGTAAGAACCAAGATTCTGTATGTGCAAATGGACGCTCTATCTGAAACTGATTCTATGCAATGTCAAATTTGTCTTTACAAATCAAGGTGTCTTCACAGCACAAGGTTCTTAGGAGTACAATGCACAATAGTGATACGTGTTAAATGCTGAACTAGCAGTGAGAACCAAGATTCTGTATGTTCAAATGGACATACTTTCTGAAACTGATTCAATGCAATGTCAAATTTGTCTCTACCAATCAAGGTGTCTTCACAGCACAAGGTTCTTAGGAGTACAATTGAGCATAGTGATACATGTTAAATGCTGAACTAGTAGTAAGAACCAAGATTCTAAATGTGCAAATGGACACTCTATCTGAAACTGATTCAATGCAATGTCAAATTTGTCTCTACCAATCAAGGTGTCTTCACAGCACAACGTTCTTAGGAGTACAATGCACATTAGTGATACATGTTAAATGCTGAACTAGCAGTGAGAACCAAGATTCTGTATGTGCAAATGGACATACTTTCTGAAACTGATTCAATGCAATATCAAATTTCTCTCTACCAATCAAGGTGTCTTCACATCACATTGTTCTTAAGAGTACAATTCACCATAGTGATACATGTTAAATGCTGAACTAGTAGTAAGAACCAAGATTCTCAATGTGCAAATGGACACTCGATCTGAAACTGATTCAATGCAATGTCAAATTTGTCTCTACCAATCAAGGTGTCTTCACAGCACAAGGTTCTTAGGAGTACAATGCACAATAGTGATACATGTTAAATGCAGAACTAGCTGTGAGAACCAAGATTCTGTATGTGCAAATGGACATACTTTCTGAAACTGATTCAATGCAATATCAAATTTGTCTCTACCAATCTAGGTGTCTTCATAGCACAAGGTTCTTAGGAGTACAATGCACAATAGTGATACATATTAAATGCTTAACTAGCAGTGAGAACCAAGATTCTGTATGTGCAAATGGACATACTTTCTGAAACTGATTCAATGCAATATCAAATTTGTCTCTACCAATCAAGGTGTCTTCACAGCACAAGGTTCTTAGGAGTATAATGCACAATAGTGATACATGTTAAATGCTGAACTAGCAGTAAGAACCAAGATTCTGTATGTGCAAATGGACGCTCTATCTGAAACTGATTCAATGCAATGTCAAATTTGTCTCTACCAATCAAGGTGTCTTCACAGCACAAGGTTCTTAGGAGTACAATGCACAATAGTGATACGTGTTAAATGCTCAACTAGCAGTGAGAACCAAGATTCTGTATTTGCAAATGGACGCTCTATCTGAAACTGATTCAATGCAATGTCAAATTTGTCTCTACCAATCAAGGTGTCTTCACAGCACAAGGTTCTTAGGAGTACAATGCACAATAGTGATACATGTTAAATGATGAACTAGCAGTAAGAACCAAGATTCTGTATTTGCAAATGGACGCTGTATCTGAAACTGATTCAATGCAATGTCAAATTTGTCTCTACCAATCAAGGTGTCTTCACAGCACAAGGTTCTTAGGAGTACAATGCACAATAGTGATACGTGTTAAATGCTGAACTAGCAGTGAGAACCAAGATTCTGTATGTGCAAATGAACATACTTTCTGAAACTGATTCAATGCAATATCAAATTTGTCTCTACCAATCAAGGTGTCTTCACATCACATTGTTCTTAAGAGTACAATTCACCATAGTGATACATGTTAAATCCTGAACTAGCAGTAAGAACAAAGATTCTGTATGTGCAAATGGACACTCTATCTGAAACTGATTCAATGCAATGTCAAATTTGTATCTACCAATCAAGGTGTCTTCACAGCACAAGGTTCTTAGGAGTACAATTCACCATAGTGATACATGTTAAATGCTGAACTAGCAGTAAGAACCAAGATTCTCAATGTGCAAATGGACACTCTATGTGAAACTGATTCAATGCAATGTCAAATTTGTCTCTACCAATCAAGGTGTCTTCACAGCACAAGGTTCTTAGGAGTACAATGCACAATAGTGATACGTGTTAAATGCTGAACTAGCAGTGAGAACCAAGATTCTGTATGTGCAAATGGACATACTTTCTGAAACTGATTCAATGCAGTATCAAATTTGTCTCTACCAATCAAGGTGTCTTCACATCACATTGTCCTTAAGAGTACAATTCACCATAGTGATACATGTTAAATCCTGAACTCGCAGTAAGAACCAAGATTCTGTATGTGCAAATGGACACTCTATCTGAAACTGATTCAATGCAATGTCAAATTTGTATCTACCAATCAAGGTGTCTTCATAGCACAAGGTTCTTAGGAGTACAGTTTACCATATTGATACTTGTTAAATGCTGAACTAGCAGTGAGAACCAAGATTCTCTATGTGCAAATGGACACACTTTCTGAACCTGATTCAATGCAATGTCAAATTTGTCTCTACCAATCAAGGTGTCTTCACAGCACAATGTTCTTAGGAGTACAATTGACCATAGTGATACATGTTAAATGCTGAACTAGTAGTAAGAACCAAGATTCTCAATGTGCAAATGGACACTCTATCTGAAACTGATTCAATGCAATGTCAAATTTGTCTCTACCAATCAAGGTGTCTTCACAGCACAAGGTTCTTAGGAGTACAATGCACAATAGTGATACATGTTAAATGCTGAACTAGCAGTGAGAACCAAGATTCTGTATGTGCAAATGGACATACTTTCTGAAACTGATTCAATGCAATATCAAATTTGTCTCTACCAATCAAGGTGTCTTCATAGCACAAGGTTCTTAGGAGTACAATGCACAATAGTGATACATGTTAAATGCTTAACTAGCAGTGAGAACCAAGATTCTGTATGTTCAAATGGACATACTTTCTGAAACTGATTCAATGCAATGTCAAATTTGTCTCTACCAATCAAGGTGTCTTCACAGCAGAAGGTTCTTAGGAGTACAATTGAGCATAGTGATACATGTTAAATGCTGAACTAGTAGTAAGAACCAAGATTCTCAATGTGCAAATGGACACTCTATCTGAAACTGATTCAATGCAATGTCAAATTTGTCTCTACCAATCAAGGTGTCTTCACAGCACAACGTTCTTAGGAGTACAATGCACAATAGTGATACATGTTAAATGCTGAACTAGCAGTGAGAACCAAGATTCTGTATGTGCAAATGGACATACTTTCTGAAACTGATTCAATGCAATATCAAATTTCTCTCTACCAATCAAGGTGTCTTCACAGCACAAGGTTCTTAGGAGTTCAATGCACAATAGTGATACATGTTAAATGCTGAACTAGCAGTGAGAACCAAGATTCTGTATGTGCAAATGGACATACTTTCTGAAACTGATTCAATGCAGTATCAAATTTGTCTCTACCAATCAAGGTGTCTTCACATCACATTGTCCTTAAGAGTACAATTCACCATAGTGATACATGTTAAATCCTGAACTCGCAGTAAGAACCAAGATTCTCAATGTGCAAATGGACACTCTATCTGAAACTGATTCAATGCAATGTCAAATTTGTCTCTACCAATCAAGGTGTCTTCACAGCACAAGGTTCTTAGGAGTACAATGCACAATAGTGATACATGTTAAATGCTGAACTAGCAGTGAGAACCAAGATTCTGTATGTGCAAATGGACATACTTTCTGAAACTGATTCAATGCAATATCAAATTTGTCTCTACCAATCAAGGTGTCTTCACACCACATTGTTCTGAAGAGTACAATTCACAATAGTGATACATGTTAAATGCTGAACTAGCAGTGAGAACCAAGATTCTCTATGTGCAAATGGACATACTTTCTGAAACTGATTCAATGCAATGTCAAATTTGTCTCTACCAATCAAGGTGTCTTCACAGCACAAGGTTCTTAGGAGTACAATGCACAATAGTGATACATGTTAAATGCTGAACTAGCAGTAAGAACCAAGATTCTGTATTTGCAAATGGACGCTCTATCTGAAACTGATTCAATGCAATGTCAAATTTGTCTCTACCAATCAAGGTGTCTTCACAGCACAAGGTTCTTAGGAGTACAATGCACAATAGTGATACGTGTTAAATGCTGAACTAGCAGTGAGAACCAAGATTCTGTATGTGCAAATGGACATACTTTCTGAAACTGATTCAATGCAATATCAAATTTGTCTCTACCAATCAAGGTGTCTTCACATCACATTGTTCTTAAGAGTACAATTCACCATAGTGATACATGTTAAATCCTGAACTAGCAGTAAGAACAAAGATTCTGTATGTGCAAATGGACACTCTATCTGAAACTGATTCAATGCAATGTCAAATTTGTATCTACCAATCAAGGTGTCTTCACAGCACAAGGTTCTTAGGAGTACAATTCACCATAGTGATACATGTTAAATGCTGAACTAGCAGTAAGAACCAAGATTCTCAATGTGCAAATGGACACTCTATCTGAAACTGATTCAATGCAATGTCAAATTTGTCTCTACCAATCAAGGTGTCTTCACAGCACAAGGTTCTTAGGAGTACAATGCACAATAGTGATACGTGTTAAATGCTGAACTAGCAGTGAGAACCAAGATTCTGTATGTGCAAATGGACATACTTTCTGAAACTGATTCAATGCAGTATCAAATTTGTCTCTACCAATCAAGGTGTCTTCACATCACATTGTCCTTAAGAGTACAATTCACCATAGTGATACATGTTAAATCCTGAACTCGCAGCAAGAACCAAGATTCTGTATGTGCAAATGGACACTCTATCTGAAACTGATTCAATGCAATGTAAAATTTGTATCTACCAATCAAGGTGTCTTCATAGCACAAGGTTCTTAGGAGTACAATTTACCATATTGATACTTGTTAAATGCTGAACTAGCAGTGAGAACCAAGATTCTATATGTGCAAATGGACACACTTTCTCAACCTGATTCAATGCAATGTCAAATTTGTCTCTACCAATCAAGGTGTCTTCACAGCACAATGTTCTTAGGAGTACAATTGACCATAGTGATACATGTTAAATGCTGAACTAGTAGTAAGAACCAAGATTCTCAATGTGCAAATGGACACTCTATTTGAAACTGGTTCAATGCAATGTCAAATTTGTCTCTACCAATCAAGGTGTCTTCACAGCACAAGGTTCTTAGGAATTCAATGCACAATAGTGATACATGTTAAATGCTGAACTAGCAGTGAGAACCAAGATTCTGTATGTGCAAATGGACATACTTTCTGAAACTGATTCAATGCAGTATCAAATTTGTCTCTACCAATCAAGGTGTCTTCACATCACATTGTCCTTAAGAGTACAATTCACCATAGTGATACATGTTAAATCCTGAACTCGCAGTAAGAACCAAGATTCTCAATGTGCAAATGGACACTCTATCTGAAACTGATTCAATGCAATGTCAAATTTGTCTCTACCAATTAAGGTGTCTTCACAGCACAAGGTTCTTAGGAGTACAATGCACAATAGTGATACATGTTAAATGCTGAACTAGCAGTGAGAACCAAGATTCTGTATGTGCAAATGGACATACTTTCTGAAACTGATTCAATGCAATATCAAATTTGTCTCTACCAATCAAGGTGTCTTCACATCACATTGTTCTGAAGAGTACAATTCACAATAGTGATACATGTTAAATGCTGAACTAGCAGTGAGAACCAAGATTCTCTATGTGCAAATGGACATACTTTCTGAAACTGATTCAATGCAATGTCAAATTTGTCTCTACCAATCAAGGTGTCTTCACAGCACAAGGTTCTTAGGAGTACAATGCACAATAGTGATACATGTTAAATGCTGAACTAGCAGTAAGAACCAAGATTCTGTATTTGCAAATGGACGCTCTATCTGAAACTGATTCAATGCAATGTCAAATTTGTCTCTACCAATCAAGGTGTCTTCACAGCACAAGGTTCTTAGGAGTACAATGCACAATAGTGATACGTGTTAAATGCTGAACTAGCAGTGAGAACCAAGATTCTGTATGTGCAAATGGACATACTTTCTGAAACTGATTCAATGCAATATCAAATTTGTCTCTACCAATCAAGGTGTCTTCATAGCACAAGGTTCTTAGGAGTACAATGCACAATAGTGATACATGGACAAACTTTCTGAAACTGATTCAATGCAATATCAAATTTGTCTCTACCAATCAAGGTGTCTTCACATCACATTGTTCTTAAGAGTACAATTCACAATAGTGACACATGTTAAATCCTGAACTCGCAGTAAGAACCAAGATTCTGTATGTGCAAATGGACGCTCTATCTGAAACTGATTCAATGCAATGTCAAATTTGTATCTACCAATCAAGGTGTCTTCACAGCACAAGGTTCTTAGGAGTACAATTCACCATAGTGATACATGTTAAATGCTGAACTAGCAGTAAGAACCAAGATTCTCAATGTGCAAATGGACACTCTATCTGAAACTGATTCAATGCAATGTCAAATTTGTATCTACCAATCAACGTGTCTTCACAGCACAAGGTTCTTAGGAGTACAATTGAGCATAGTGATACATGTTAAATGCTGAACTAGTAGTAAGAACCAAGATTCTCAATGTGCAAATGGACACTCTATCTGAAACTGATTCAATGCAATGTCAAATTTGTCTCTACCAATCAAGGTGTCTTCACAGCACAACGTTCTTAGGAGTACAATGCACAATAGTGATACATGTTAAATGCTGAACTAGCAGTGAGAACCAAGATTCTGTATGTGCAAATGGACATACTTTCTGAAACTGATTCAATGCAATATCAAATTTCTCTCTACCAATCAAGGTGTCTTCACATCACATTGTTCTGAAGAGTACAATTCACAATAGTGATACATGTTAAATGCTGAACTAGCAGTGAGTACCAAGATTCTGTATATGCAAATGGACATCCTTTCTGAAACTGATTCAATGCAATGTCAAATTTGTCTCTACCTATCAAGGTGTCTTCACAGCACAAGGTTCTTAGGAGTACAATGCACAATAGTGATACATGTTAAATGCTGAACTAGCAGTAAGAACCAAGATTCTGTATTTCCAAATGGACGCTCTATCTGAAACTGATTCAATGCAATGTCAAATTTGTCTCTACCAATCAAGGTGTCTTCACAGCACAAGGTTCTTAGGAGTACAATGCACAATAGTGATACATGTTAAATGCTGAACTAGCAGTAAGAACCAAGATTCTGTATTTGCAAATGGACGCTCTATCTGAAACTGATTCAATGCAATGTCAAATTTGTCTCTACCAATCAAGGTGTCTTCACAGCACAAGGTTCTTAGGAGTACAATGCACAATAGTGATACGTGTTAAATGCTGAACTAGCAGTGAGAACCAAGATTCTGTATGTGCAAATGGACATACTTTCTGAAACTGATTCAATGCAATATCAAATTTGTCTCTACCAATCAAGGTGTCTTCACATCACATTGTTCTTAAGAGTACAATTCACCATAGTGATACATGTTAAATCCTGAACTAGCAGTAAGAACAAAGATTCTGTATGTGCAAATGGACACTCTATCTGAAACTGATTCAATGCAATGTCAAATTTGTATCTACCAATCAAGGTGTCTTCACAGCACAAGGTTCTTAGGAGTACAATTCACCATAGTGATACATGTTAAATGCTGAACTAGCAGTAAGAACCAAGATTCTCAATGTGCAAATGGACACTCTATCTGAAACTGATTCAATGCAATGTCAAATTTGTCTCTACCAATCAAGGTGTCTTCACAGCACAAGGTTCTTAGGAGTACAATGCACAATAGTGATACGTGTTAAATGCTGAACTAGCAGTGAGAACCAAGATTCTGTATGTGCAAATGGACATACTTTCTGAAACTGATTCAATGCAGTATCAAATTTGTCTCTACCAATCAAGGTGTCTTCACATCACATTGTCCTTAAGAGTACAATTCACCATAGTGATACATGTTAAATCCTGAACTCGCAGCAAGAACCAAGATTCTGTATGTGCAAATGGACACTCTATCTGAAACTGATTCAATGCAATGTCAAATTTGTATCTACCAATCAAGGTGTCTTCATAGCACAAGGTTCTTAGGAGTACAATTTACCATATTGATACTTGTTAAATGCTGAACTAGCAGTGAGAACCAAGATTCTATATGTGCAAATGGACACACTTTCTCAACCTGATTCAATGCAATGTCAAATTTGTCTCTACCAATCAAGGTGTCTTCACAGCACAATGTTCTTAGGAGTACAATTGACCATAGTGATACATGTTAAATGCTGAACTAGTAGTAAGAACCAAGATTCTCAATGTGCAAATGGACACTCTATTTGAAACTGGTTCAATGGAATGTCAAATTTGTCTCTACCAATCAAGGTGTCTTCACAGCACAAGGTTCTTAGGAGTACAATGCACAATAGTGATACATGTTAAATGCTGAACTAGCAGTGAGAACCAAGATTCTGTATGTGCAAATGGACATACTTTCTGAAACTGATTCAATGCAATATCAAATTTGTCTCTACCAATCAAGGTGTCTTCATAGCACAAGGTTCTTAGGAGTACAATGCACAATAGTGATACATGTTAAATGCTGAACTAGCAGTGAGAACCAAGATTCTGTATGTGCAAATGGACATACTTTCTGAAACTGATTCAATGCAATATCAAATTTGTCTCTACCAATCAAGGTGTCTTCACATCACATTGTTCTTAAGAGTACAATTCACCATAGTGATACATGTTAAATCCTGAACTAGCAGTAAGAACAAAGATTCTGTATGTGCAAATGGACACTCTATCTGAAACTGATTCAATGCAATGTCAAATTTGTCTCTACCAATCAAGGTGTCTTCACAGCACAAGGTTCTTAGGAGTACAATGCACAATAGTGATACATGTTAAATGATGAACTAGCAGTAAGAACCAAGATTCTGTATTTGCAAATGGACGCTCTATCTGAAACTGATTCAATGCAATGTCAAATTTGTCTCTACCAATCAAGGTGTCTTCACAGCACAAGGTTCTTAGGAGTACAATGCACAATAGTGATACATGTTAAATGATGAACTAGCAGTAAGAACCAAGATTCTGTATTTGCAAATGGACACTCTATCTGAAACTGATTCAATGCAATGTCAAATTTGTATCTACCAATCAAGGTGTCTTCACAGCACAAGGTTCTTAGGAGTACAATTCACCATAGTGATACATGTTAAATCCTGAACTCGCAGCAAGAACCAAGATTCTGTATGTGCAAATGGACACTCTATCTGAAACTGATTCAATGCAATGTCAAATTTGTATCTACCAATCAAGGTGTCTTCATAGCACAAGGTTCTTAGGAGTACAATTTACCATATTGATACTTGTTAAATGCTGAACTAGCAGTGAGAACCAAGATTCTATATGTGCAAATGGACACACTTTCTCAACCTGATTCAATGCAATGTCAAATTTGTCTCTACCAATCAAGGTGTCTTCACAGCACAATGTTCTTAGGAGTACAATTGACCATAGTGATACATGTTAAATGCTGAACTAGTAGTAAGAACCAAGATTCTCAATGTGCAAATGGACACTCTATTTGAAACTGGTTCAATGCAATGTCAAATTTGTCTCTACCAATCAAGGTGTCTTCACAGCACAAGGTTCTTAGGAGTACAATGCAGAATAGTGATACATGTTAAATGCTGAACTAGCAGTGAGAACCAAGATTCTGTATGTGCAAATGGACATACTTTCTGAAACTGATTCAATGCAATATCAAATTTGTCTCTACCAATCAAGGTGTCTTCATAGCACAAGGTTCTTAGGAGTACAATGCACAATAGTGATACATGTTAAATGCTGAACTAGCAGTGAGAACCAAGATTCTGTATGTGCAAATGGACATACTTTCTGAAACTGATTCAATGCAATATCAAATTTGTCTCTACCAATCAAGGTGTCTTCACATCACATTGTTCTTAAGAGTACAATTCACCATAGTGATACATGTTAAATCCTGAACTAGCAGTAAGAACAAAGATTCTGTATGTGCAAATGGACACTCTATCTGAAACTGATTCAATGCAATGTCAAATTTGTCTCTACCAATCAAGGTGTCTTCACAGCACAAGGTTCTTAGGAGTACAATGCACAATAGTGATACATGTTAAATGATGAACTAGCAGTAAGAACCAAGATTCTGTATTTGCAAATGGACGCTCTATCTGAAACTGATTCAATGCAATGTCAAATTTGTCTCTACCAATCAAGGTGTCTTCACAGCACAAGGTTCTTAGGAGTACAATGCACAATAGTGATACATGTTAAATGATGAACTAGCAGTAAGAACCAAGATTCTGTATTTGCAAATGGACACTCTATCTGAAACTGATTCAATGCAATGTCAAATTTGTATCTACCAATCAAGGTGTCTTCACAGCACAAGGTTCTTAGGAGTACAATTCACCATAGTGATACGTGTTAAATGCTGAACTAGCAGTGAGAACCAAGATTCTGTATGTGCAAATGGACATACTTTCTGAAACTGATTCAATGCAGTATCAAATTTGTCTCGACCAATCACGGTGTCTTCACATCACATTGTCCTTAAGAGTACAATTCACCATAGTGATACATGTTAAATCCTGAACTCGCAGTAAGAACCAAGATTCTGTATGTGCAAATGGACACTCTATCTGAAACTGATTCAATGCAATGTCAAATTTGTATCTACCAATCAAGGTGTCTTCATAGCACAAGGTTCTTAGGAGTACAATTTACCATATTGATACTTGTTAAATGCTGAACTAGCAGTGAGAACCAAGATTCTCTATGTGCAAATGGACACACTTTCTGAACCTGATTCAATGCAATGTCAAATTTGTCTCTACCAATCAAGGTGTCTTCACAGCACAATGTTCTTAGGAGTACAATTGACCATAGTGATACATGTTAAATGCTGAACTAGTAGTAAGAACCAAGATTCTCAATGTGCAAATGGACACTCTATCTGAAACTGATTCAATGCAATGTCAAATTTGTCTCTACCAATCAAGGTGTCTTCACAGCACAAGGTTCTTAGGAGTACAATGCACAATAGTGATACATGTTAAAGGCTGAACTAGCAGTGAGAACCAAGATTCTGTATGTGCAAATGGATATACTTTCTGAAACTGATTCAATGCAATATCAAATTTCTCTCTACCAATCAAGGTGTCTTCACATCACATTGTTCTGAAGAGTACAATTCACAATAGTGATACATGTTAAATGCTGAACTAGCAGTGAGAACCAAGATTCTCTATGTGCAAATGGACATACTTTCTGAAACTGATTCAATGCAATGTCAAATTTGTCTCTACCAATCAAGGTGTCTTCACATCACATTGTTCTGAAGAGTACAATTCACAATAGTGATACATGTTAAATGCTGAACTAGCAGTGAGAACCAAGATTCTCTATGTGCAAATGGACATACTTTCTGAAACTGATTCAATGCAATGTCAAATTTGTCTCTACCAATCAAGGTGTCTTCACAGCACAAGGTTCTTAGGAGTACAATGCACAATAGTGATACATGTTAAATGCTGAACTAGCAGTAAGAACCAAGATTCTGTATTTGCAAATGGACGCTCTATCTGAAACTGATTCAATGCAATGTCAAATTTGTCTCTACCAATCAAGGTGTCTTCACAGCACAAGGTTCTTAGGAGTACAATGCACAATAGTGATACGTGTTAAATGCTGAACTAGCAGTGAGAACCAAGATTCTGTATGTGCAAATGGACATACTTTCTGAAACTGATTCAATGCAATATCAAATTTGTCTCTACCAATCAAGGTGTCTTCATAGCACAAGGTTCTTAGGAGTACAATGCACAATAGTGATACATGGACAAACTTTCTGAAACTGATTCAATGCAATATCAAATTTGTCTCTACCAATCAAGGTGTCTTCACATCACATTGTTCTTAAGAGTACAATTCACAATAGTGACACATGTTAAATCCTGAACTCGCAGTAAGAACCAAGATTCTGTATGTGCAAATGGACGCTCTATCTGAAACTGATTCAATGCAATGTCAAATTTGTATCTACCAATCAAGGTGTCTTCACAGCACAAGGTTCTTAGGAGTACAATTCACCATAGTGATACATGTTAAATGCTGAACTAGCAGTAAGAACCAAGATTCTCAATGTGCAAATGGACACTCTATCTGAAACTGATTCAATGCAATGTCAAATTTGTATCTACCAATCAACGTGTCTTCACAGCACAAGGTTCTTAGGAGTACAATTGAGCATAGTGATACATGTTAAATGCTGAACTAGTAGTAAGAACCAAGATTCTCAATGTGCAAATGGACACTCTATCTGAAACTGATTCAATGCAATGTCAAATTTGTCTCTACCAATCAAGGTGTCTTCACAGCACAACGTTCTTAGGAGTACAATGCACAATAGTGATACATGTTAAATGCTGAACTAGCAATGAGAACCAAGATTCTGTATGTGCAAATGGACATACTTTCTGAAACTGATTCAATGCAATATCAAATTTCTCTCTACCAATCAAGGTGTCTTCACATCACATTGTTCTGAAGAGTACAATTCACAATAGTGATACATGTTAAATGCTGAACTAGCAGTGAGTACCAAGATTCTGTATATGCAAATGGACATCCTTTCTGAAACTGATTCAATGCAATGTCAAATTTGTCTCTACCTATCAAGGTGTCTTCACAGCACAAGGTTCTTAGGAGTACAATGCACAATAGTGATACATGTTAAATGCTGAACTAGCAGTAAGAACCAAGATTCTCAATGTGCAAATGGACACTCTATCTGAAACTGATTCAATGCAATGTCAAATTTGTCTCTACCAATCAAGGTGTCTTCACAGCACAAGGTTCTTAGGAGTACAATGCACAATAGTGATACGTGTTAAATGCTGAACTAGCAGTGAGAACCAAGATTCTGTATGTGCAAATGGACATACTTTCTGAAACTGATTCAATGCAGTATCAAATTTGTCTCTACCAATCAAGGTGTCTTCACATCACATTGTCCTTAAGAGTACAATTCACCATAGTGATACATGTTAAATCCTGAACTCGCAGCAAGAACCAAGATTCTGTATGTGCAAATGGACACTCTATCTGAAACTGATTCAATGCAATGTCAAATTTGTATCTACCAATCAAGGTGTCTTCATAGCACAAGGTTCTTAGGAGTACAATTTACCATATTGATACTTGTTAAATGCTGAACTAGCAGTGAGAACCAAGATTCTATATGTGCAAATGGACACACTTTCTCAACCTGATTCAATGCAATGTCAAATTTGTCTCTACCAATCAAGGTGTCTTCACAGCACAATGTTCTTAGGAGTACAATTGACCATAGTGATACATGTTAAATGCTGAACTAGTAGTAAGAACCAAGATTCTCAATGTGCAAATGGACACTCTATTTGAAACTGGTTCAATGCAATGTCAAATTTGTCTCTACCAATCAAGGTGTCTTCACAGCACAAGGTTCTTAGGAGTACAATGCACAATAGTGATACATGTTAAATGCTGAACTAGCAGTGAGAACCAAGATTCTGTATGTGCAAATGGACATACTTTCTGAAACTGATTCAATGCAATATCAAATTTGTCTCTACCAATCAAGGTGTCTTCACATCACATTGTTCTTAAGAGTACAATTCACCATAGTGATACATGTTAAATCCTGAACTAGCAGTAAGAACAAAGATTCTGTATGTGCAAATGGACACTCTATCTGAAACTGATTCAATGCAATGTCAAATTTGTCTCTACCAATCAAGGTGTCTTCACAGCACAAGGTTCTTAGGAGTACAATGCACAATAGTGATACATGTTAAATGCTGAACTAGCAGTGAGAACCAAGATTCTGTATGTGCAAATGGATATACTTTCTGAAACTGATTCAATGCAATATCAAATTTCTCTCTACCAATCAAGGTGTCTTCACATCACATTGTTCTGAAGAGTACAATTCACAATAGTGATACATGTTAAATGCTGAACTAGCAGTGAGAACCAAGATTCTCTATGTGCAAATGGACATACTTTCTGAAACTGATTCAATGCAATGTCAAATTTGTCTCTACCAATCAAGGTGTCTTCACAGCACAAGGTTCTTAGGAGTACAATGCACAATAGTGATACATGTTAAATGCTGAACTAGCAGTAAGAACCAAGATTCTGTATTTGCAAATGGACGCTCTATCTGAAACTGATTCAATGCAATGTCAAATTTGTCTCTACCAATCAAGGTGTCTTCACAGCACAAGGTTCTTAGGAGTACAATGCACAATAGTGATACGTGTTAAATGCTGAACTAGCAGTGAGAACCAAGATTCTGTATGTGCAAATGGACATACTTTCTGAAACTGATTCAATGCAATATCAAATTTGTCTCTACCAATCAAGGTGTCTTCACATCACATTGTTCTTAAGAGTACAATGCACAATAGTGATACATGTTAAATGCTGAACTAGCAGTAAGAACCAAGACTCTCAATGTGCAAATGGACTCTCTATCTGAAACTGATTCAATGCAATGTCAAATTTGTCTCTACCAATCAAGGTGTCTTCACAGCACAAGGTTCTTAGGAGTACAATTGACCATAGTGATACATGTTAAATGCTGAACTAGTAGTAAGAACCAAGATTCTCAATGTGCAAATGGACACTCTATCTGAAACTGATTCAATGCAATGTCAAATTTGTCTCTACCAATCAAGGTGTCTTAACAGCACAAGGTTCTTAGGAGTACAATGCAAAATAGTGATACATGTTAAATGCTGAACTAGCAGTGAGAACCAAGATTCTGTATGTGCAAATGGACATACTTTCTGAAACTGATTCAATGCAATATCAAATTTGTCTCTACCAATCAAGGTGTCTTCATAGCACAAGGTTCTTAGGAGTACAATGCACAATAGTGATACATGGACAAACTTTCTGAAACTGATTCAATGCAATATCAAATTTGTCTCTACCAATCAAGGTGTCTTCACATCACATTGTTCTTAAGAGTACAATTCACAATAGTGACACATGTTAAATCCTGAACTCGCAGTAAGAACCAAGATTCTGTATGTGCAAATGGACGCTCTATCTGAAACTGATTCAATGCAATGTCAAATTTGTCTTTACAAATCAAGGTGTCTTCACAGCACAAGGTTCTTAGGAGTACAATGCACAATAGTGATACGTGTTAAATGCTGAACTAGCAGTGAGAACCAAGATTCTGTATGTTCAAATGGACATACTTTCTGAAACTGATTCAATGCAATGTCAAATTTGTCTCTACCAATCAAGGTGTCTTCACAGCACAAGGTTCTTAGGAGTACAATAGAGCATAGTGATACATGTTAAATGCTGAACTAGAAGTAAGAACCAAGATTCTCAATGTGCAAATGGACACTCTATCTGAAACTGATTCAATGCAATGTCAAATTTGTCTCTACCAATCAAGGTGTCTTCACAGCACAAGGTTCTTAGGAGTACAATTGACCATAGTGATACATGTTAAATGCTGAACTAGTAGTAAGAACCAAGATTCTCAATGTGCAAATGGACACTCTATCTGAAACTAATTCAATGCAATGTCAAATTTGTCTCTACCAATCAAGGTGTCTTCACAGCACAAGGTTCTTAGGAGTACAATGCAAAATAGTGATACATGTTAAATGCTGAACTAGCAGTGAGAACCAAGATTCTGTATGTGCAAATGGACATACTTTCTGAAACTGATTCAATGCAATATCTAATTTGTCTCTACCAATCAAGGTGTCTTCATAGCACAAGGTTCTTAGGAGTACAATGCACAATAGTGATACATGGACAAACTTTCTGAAACTGATTCAATGCAATATCAAATTTCTCTCTACCAATCAAGGTGTCTTCACATCACATTGTTCTTAAGAGTACAATTCACAATAGTGACACATATTAAATCCTGAACTCGCAGTAAGAACCAAGATTCTGTATGTGCAAATGGACGCTCTATCTGAAACTGATTCAATGCAATGTCAATTTTGTCTTTACAAATCAAGGTGTCTTCACAGCACAAGGTTCTTAGGAGAACAATGCACAATAGTGATACGTGTTAAATGCTGAAGTAGCAGTGAGAACCAAGATTCTGTATGTTCAAATGGACATACTTTCTGAAACTGATTCAATGCAATGTCAAATTTGTCTCTACCAATCAAGGTGTCTTCACAGCACAAGGTTCTTAGGAGTACAATTGAGCATAGTGATACATGTTAAATGCTGAACTAGAAGTAAGAACCAAGATTCTCAATGTGCAAATTGACACTCTATCTGAAACTGATTCAATGCAATGTCAAATTTGTCTCTACCAATCAAGGTGTCTTCACAGCACAAGGTTCTTAGGAGTACAATTGACCATAGTGATACATGTTAAATGCTGAACTAGTAGTAATAACCAAGATTCTCAATTTGCAAATGGACACTCTATCTGAAACTGATTCAATGCAATGTCAAATTTGTCTCTACCAATCAAGGTGTCTTCACAGCACAAGGTTCTTAGGAGTACAATGCAAAATAGTGATACATGTTAAATGCTGAACTAGCAGTGAGAACCAAGATTCTGTATGTGCAAATGGACATACTTTCTGAAACTGATTCAATGCAATATCAAATTTGTCTCTACCAATCAAGGTGTCTTCATAGCACAAGGTTCTTAGGAGTACAATGCACAATAGTGATACATGGACAAACTTTCTGAAACTGATTCAATGCAATATCAAATTTGTCTCTACCAATCAAGGTGTCTTCACATCACATTGTTCTTAAGAGTACAATTCACAATAGTGGCACATGTTAAATCCTGAACTCGCAGTAAGAACCAAGATTCTGTATGTGCAAATGGACGCTCTATCTGAAACTGATTCAATGCAATGTCAAATTTGTCTTTCAAATCAAGGTGTCTTCACAGCACAAGGTTCTTAGGAGTACAATGCTCAATAGTGATACGTGTTAAATGCTGAACTAGCAGTGAGAACCAAGATTCTGTATGTTCAAATGGACATACTTTCTGAAACTGATTCAATGCAATGTCAAATTTCTCTCTACCAATCAAGGTGTCTTCACAGCACAAGGTTCTTAGGAGTACAATTGAGCATAGTGATACATGTTAAATGCTGAACTAGAAGTAAGAACCAAGATTCTCAATGTGCAAATGGACACTCTATCTGAAACTGATTCAATGCAATGTCAAATTTGTCTCTACCAATCAAGGTGTCTTCACAGCACAACGTTCTTAGGAGTACAATGCACAATAGTGATACATGTTAAATGCTGAACTAGCAGTGAGAACCAAGATTCTGTATGTGCAAATGGACATACTTTCTGAAACTGATTCAATGCAATATCAAATTTGTCTCTACCAATCAAGGTGTCTTCACATCACATTGTTCTTAAGAGTACAATTCACCATAGTGATACATGTTAAATCCTGAACTAGCAGTAAGAACAAAGATTCTGTATGTGCAAATGGACACTCTATCTGAAACTGATTCAATGCAATGTCAAATTTGTCTCTACCAATCAAGGTGTCTTCACAGCACAAGGTTCTTAGGAGTACAATGCACAATAGTGATACATGTTAAAGGCTGAACTAGCAGTGAGAACCAAGATTCTGTATGTGCAAATGGATATACTTTCTGAAACTGATTCAATGCAATATCAAATTTCTCTCTACCAATCAAGGTGTCTTCACATCACATTGTTCTGAAGAGTACAATTCACAATAGTGATACATGTTAAATGCTGAACTAGCAGTGAGAACCAAGATTCTCTATGTGCAAATGGACATACTTTCTGAAACTGATTCAATGCAATGTCAAATTTGTCTCTACCAATCAAGGTGTCTTCACATCACATTGTTCTGAAGAGTACAATTCACAATAGTGATACATGTTAAATGCTGAACTAGCAGTGAGAACCAAGATTCTCTATGTGCAAATGGACATACTTTCTGAAACTGATTCAATGCAATGTCAAATTTGTCTCTACCAATCAAGGTGTCTTCACAGCACAAGGTTCTTAGGAGTACAATGCACAATAGTGATACATGTTAAATGCTGAACTAGCAGTAAGAACCAAGATTCTGTATTTGCAAATGGACGCTCTATCTGAAACTGATTCAATGCAATGTCAAATTTGTCTCTACCAATCAAGGTGTCTTCACAGCACAAGGTTCTTAGGAGTACAATGCACAATAGTGATACGTGTTAAATGCTGAACTAGCAGTGAGAACCAAGATTCTGTATGTGCAAATGGACATACTTTCTGAAACTGATTCAATGCAATATCAAATTTGTCTCTACCAATCAAGGTGTCTTCATAGCACAAGGTTCTTAGGAGTACAATGCACAATAGTGATACATGGACAAACTTTCTGAAACTGATTCAATGCAATATCAAATTTGTCTCTACCAATCAAGGTGTCTTCACATCACATTGTTCTTAAGAGTACAATTCACAATAGTGACACATGTTAAATCCTGAACTCGCAGTAAGAACCAAGATTCTGTATGTGCAAATGGACGCTCTATCTGAAACTGATTCAATGCAATGTCAAATTTGTATCTACCAATCAAGGTGTCTTCACAGCACAAGGTTCTTAGGAGTACAATTCACCATAGTGATACATGTTAAATGCTGAACTAGCAGTAAGAACCAAGATTCTCAATGTGCAAATGGACACTCTATCTGAAACTGATTCAATGCAATGTCAAATTTGTATCTACCAATCAACGTGTCTTCACAGCACAAGGTTCTTAGGAGTACAATTGAGCATAGTGATACATGTTAAATGCTGAACTAGTAGTAAGAACCAAGATTCTCAATGTGCAAATGGACACTCTATCTGAAACTGATTCAATGCAATGTCAAATTTGTCTCTACCAATCAAGGTGTCTTCACAGCACAACGTTCTTAGGAGTACAATGCACAATAGTGATACATGTTAAATGCTGAACTAGCAATGAGAACCAAGATTCTGTATGTGCAAATGGACATACTTTCTGAAACTGATTCAATGCAATATCAAATTTCTCTCTACCAATCAAGGTGTCTTCACATCACATTGTTCTGAAGAGTACAATTCACAATAGTGATACATGTTAAATGCTGAACTAGCAGTGAGTACCAAGATTCTGTATATGCAAATGGACATCCTTTCTGAAACTGATTCAATGCAATGTCAAATTTGTCTCTACCTATCAAGGTGTCTTCACAGCACAAGGTTCTTAGGAGTACAATGCACAATAGTGATACATGTTAAATGCTGAACTAGCAGTAAGAACCAAGATTCTCAATGTGCAAATGGACACTCTATCTGAAACTGATTCAATGCAATGTCAAATTTGTCTCTACCAATCAAGGTGTCTTCACAGCACAAGGTTCTTAGGAGTACAATGCACAATAGTGATACGTGTTAAATGCTGAACTAGCAGTGAGAACCAAGATTCTGTATGTGCAAATGGACATACTTTCTGAAACTGATTCAATGCAGTATCAAATTTGTCTCTACCAATCAAGGTGTCTTCACATCACATTGTCCTTAAGAGTACAATTCACCATAGTGATACATGTTAAATCCTGAACTCGCAGCAAGAACCAAGATTCTGTATGTGCAAATGGACACTCTATCTGAAACTGATTCAATGCAATGTCAAATTTGTATCTACCAATCAAGGTGTCTTCATAGCACAAGGTTCTTAGGAGTACAATTTACCATATTGATACTTGTTAAATGCTGAACTAGCAGTGAGAACCAAGATTCTATATGTGCAAATGGACACACTTTCTCAACCTGATTCAATGCAATGTCAAATTTGTCTCTACCAATCAAGGTGTCTTCACAGCACAATGTTCTTAGGAGTACAATTGACCATAGTGATACATGTTAAATGCTGAACTAGTAGTAAGAACCAAGATTCTCAATGTGCAAATGGACACTCTATTTGAAACTGGTTCAATGCAATGTCAAATTTGTCTCTACCAATCAAGGTGTCTTCACAGCACAAGGTTCTTAGGAGTACAATGCACAATAGTGATACATGTTAAATGCTGAACTAGCAGTGAGAACCAAGATTCTGTATGTGCAAATGGACATACTTTCTGAAACTGATTCAATGCAATATCAAATTTGTCTCTACCAATCAAGGTGTCTTCACATCACATTGTTCTTAAGAGTACAATTCACCATAGTGATACATGTTAAATCCTGAACTAGCAGTAAGAACAAAGATTCTGTATGTGCAAATGGACACTCTATCTGAAACTGATTCAATGCAATGTCAAATTTGTCTCTACCAATCAAGGTGTCTTCACAGCACAAGGTTCTTAGGAGTACAATGCACAATAGTGATACATGTTAAATGCTGAACTAGCAGTGAGAACCAAGATTCTGTATGTGCAAATGGATATACTTTCTGAAACTGATTCAATGCAATATCAAATTTCTCTCTACCAATCAAGGTGTCTTCACATCACATTGTTCTGAAGAGTACAATTCACAATAGTGATACATGTTAAATGCTGAACTAGCAGTGAGAACCAAGATTCTCTATGTGCAAATGGACATACTTTCTGAAACTGATTCAATGCAATGTCAAATTTGTCTCTACCAATCAAGGTGTCTTCACAGCACAAGGTTCTTAGGAGTACAATGCACAATAGTGATACATGTTAAATGCTGAACTAGCAGTAAGAACCAAGATTCTGTATTTGCAAATGGACGCTCTATCTGAAACTGATTCAATGCAATGTCAAATTTGTCTCTACCAATCAAGGTGTCTTCACAGCACAAGGTTCTTAGGAGTACAATGCACAATAGTGATACGTGTTAAATGCTGAACTAGCAGTGAGAACCAAGATTCTGTATGTGCAAATGGACATACTTTCTGAAACTGATTCAATGCAATATCAAATTTGTCTCTACCAATCAAGGTGTCTTCACATCACATTGTTCTTAAGAGTACAATGCACAATAGTGATACATGTTAAATGCTGAACTAGCAGTAAGAACCAAGACTCTCAATGTGCAAATGGACTCTCTATCTGAAACTGATTCAATGCAATGTCAAATTTGTCTCTACCAATCAAGGTGTCTTCACAGCACAAGGTTCTTAGGAGTACAATTGACCATAGTGATACATGTTAAATGCTGAACTAGTAGTAAGAACCAAGATTCTCAATGTGCAAATGGACACTCTATCTGAAACTGATTCAATGCAATGTCAAATTTGTCTCTACCAATCAAGGTGTCTTAACAGCACAAGGTTCTTAGGAGTACAATGCAAAATAGTGATACATGTTAAATGCTGAACTAGCAGTGAGAACCAAGATTCTGTATGTGCAAATGGACATACTTTCTGAAACTGATTCAATGCAATATCAAATTTGTCTCTACCAATCAAGGTGTCTTCATAGCACAAGGTTCTTAGGAGTACAATGCACAATAGTGATACATGGACAAACTTTCTGAAACTGATTCAATGCAATATCAAATTTGTCTCTACCAATCAAGGTGTCTTCACATCACATTGTTCTTAAGAGTACAATTCACAATAGTGACACATGTTAAATCCTGAACTCGCAGTAAGAACCAAGATTCTGTATGTGCAAATGGACGCTCTATCTGAAACTGATTCAATGCAATGTCAAATTTGTCTTTACAAATCAAGGTGTCTTCACAGCACAAGGTTCTTAGGAGTACAATGCACAATAGTGATACGTGTTAAATGCTGAACTAGCAGTGAGAACCAAGATTCTGTATGTTCAAATGGACATACTTTCTGAAACTGATTCAATGCAATGTCAAATTTGTCTCTACCAATCAAGGTGTCTTCACAGCACAAGGTTCTTAGGAGTACAATAGAGCATAGTGATACATGTTAAATGCTGAACTAGAAGTAAGAACCAAGATTCTCAATGTGCAAATGGACACTCTATCTGAAACTGATTCAATGCAATGTCAAATTTGTCTCTACCAATCAAGGTGTCTTCACAGCACAAGGTTCTTAGGAGTACAATTGACCATAGTGATACATGTTAAATGCTGAACTAGTAGTAAGAACCAAGATTCTCAATGTGCAAATGGACACTCTATCTGAAACTAATTCAATGCAATGTCAAATTTGTCTCTACCAATCAAGGTGTCTTCACAGCACAAGGTTCTTAGGAGTACAATGCAAAATAGTGATACATGTTAAATGCTGAACTAGCAGTGAGAACCAAGATTCTGTATGTGCAAATGGACATACTTTCTGAAACTGATTCAATGCAATATCTAATTTGTCTCTACCAATCAAGGTGTCTTCATAGCACAAGGTTCTTAGGAGTACAATGCACAATAGTGATACATGGACAAACTTTCTGAAACTGATTCAATGCAATATCAAATTTCTCTCTACCAATCAAGGTGTCTTCACATCACATTGTTCTTAAGAGTACAATTCACAATAGTGACACATATTAAATCCTGAACTCGCAGTAAGAACCAAGATTCTGTATGTGCAAATGGACGCTCTATCTGAAACTGATTCAATGCAATGTCAATTTTGTCTTTACAAATCAAGGTGTCTTCACAGCACAAGGTTCTTAGGAGAACAATGCACAATAGTGATACGTGTTAAATGCTGAAGTAGCAGTGAGAACCAAGATTCTGTATGTTCAAATGGACATACTTTCTGAAACTGATTCAATGCAATGTCAAATTTGTCTCTACCAATCAAGGTGTCTTCACAGCACAAGGTTCTTAGGAGTACAATTGAGCATAGTGATACATGTTAAATGCTGAACTAGAAGTAAGAACCAAGATTCTCAATGTGCAAATTGACACTCTATCTGAAACTGATTCAATGCAATGTCAAATTTGTCTCTACCAATCAAGGTGTCTTCACAGCACAAGGTTCTTAGGAGTACAATTGACCATAGTGATACATGTTAAATGCTGAACTAGTAGTAATAACCAAGATTCTCAATTTGCAAATGGACACTCTATCTGAAACTGATTCAATGCAATGTCAAATTTGTCTCTACCAATCAAGGTGTCTTCACAGCACAAGGTTCTTAGGAGTACAATGCAAAATAGTGATACATGTTAAATGCTGAACTAGCAGTGAGAACCAAGATTCTGTATGTGCAAATGGACATACTTTCTGAAACTGATTCAATGCAATATCAAATTTGTCTCTACCAATCAAGGTGTCTTCATAGCACAAGGTTCTTAGGAGTACAATGCACAATAGTGATACATGGACAAACTTTCTGAAACTGATTCAATGCAATATCAAATTTGTCTCTACCAATCAAGGTGTCTTCACATCACATTGTTCTTAAGAGTACAATTCACAATAGTGGCACATGTTAAATCCTGAACTCGCAGTAAGAACCAAGATTCTGTATGTGCAAATGGACGCTCTATCTGAAACTGATTCAATGCAATGTCAAATTTGTCTTTCAAATCAAGGTGTCTTCACAGCACAAGGTTCTTAGGAGTACAATGCTCAATAGTGATACGTGTTAAATGCTGAACTAGCAGTGAGAACCAAGATTCTGTATGTTCAAATGGACATACTTTCTGAAACTGATTCAATGCAATGTCAAATTTCTCTCTACCAATCAAGGTGTCTTCACAGCACAAGGTTCTTAGGAGTACAATTGAGCATAGTGATACATGTTAAATGCTGAACTAGAAGTAAGAACCAAGATTCTCAATGTGCAAATGGACACTCTATCTGAAACTGATTCAATGCAATGTCAAATTTGTCTCTACCAATCAAGGTGTCTTCACAGCACAACGTTCTTAGGAGTACAATGCACAATAGTGATACATGTTAAATGCTGAACTAGCAGTGAGAACCAAGATTCTGTATGTGCAAATGGACATACTTTCTGAAACTGATTCAATGCAATATCAAATTTCTCTCTACCAATCAAGGTGTCTTCACATCACATTGTTCTTAAGAGTACAATTCACCATAGTGATACATGTTAAATGCTGAACTAGTAGTAAGAACCAAGATTCTCAATGTGCAAATGGACACTCTATCTGAAACTGATTCAATGCAATGTCAAATTTGTCTCTACCATTCAAGGTGTCTTCACAGCACAAGGTTCTTAGGAGTACAATTGACCATAGTGATACATGTTAAATGCTGAACTAGCAGTAAGAACCAAGATTCTGTATGTGCAAATGGACGCTCTGTCTGAAACTGATTCAATGCAATGTCAAATTTGTCTCTACCAATCAAGGTGTCTTCACAGCACAAGGTTCTTAGGAGTACAATGCTCAATAGTGATACGTGTTAAATGCTGAACTAGCAGTGAGAACCAAGATTCTGTATGTGCAAATGGACATACTTTCTGAAACTGATTCAATGCAATATCAAATTTGTCTCTACCAATCAAGGTGTCTTCATAGCACAAGGTTCTTAGGAGTACAATGCACAATAGTGATACATATTAAATGCTTAAATAGCAGTGAGAACCAAGATTCTGTATGTGCAAATGGACATACTTTCTGAAACTGTTTCAATGCAATATCAAATTTGTCTCTACCAATCAAGGTGTCTACACAGCACAAGGTTCTTAGGAGTACAATGCACAATAGTGATACATGTTAAATGCTGAACTAGCAGTAAGAACCAAGATTCTGTATGTGCAAATGGACGCTCTATCTGAAACTGATTCAATGCAATGTCAAATTTGTCTCTACCAATCAAGGTGTCTTCACAGCACAAGGTTCTTAGGAGTACAATGCTCAATAGTGATACGTGTTAAATGCTGAACTAGCAGTGAGAACCAAGATTCTGTATGTGCAAATGGACATACTTTCTGAAACTGATTCAATGCAATATCAAATTTGTCTCTACCAATCAAGGTGTCTTCACATCACATTGTTCTTAAGAGTACAATTCACAATAGTGACACATGTTAAATCCTGAACTCGCAATAAGAACTAAGATTCTGTATGTGCAAATGGACGCTCTATCTGAAACTGATTCAATGCAATGTCAAATTTGTCTTTACAAATCAAGGTGTCTTCACAGCACAAGGTTCTTAGGAGTACAATTGAGCATAGTGATACATGTTAAATGCTGAACTAGTAGTAAGAACCAAGATTCTCAATGTGCAAATGGCCACTCTATCTGAAACTGATTCAATGCAATATCAAATTTGTCTCTACCAATCAAGGTGTCTTCACAGCACAACGTTCTTAGGAGTACAATGCACAATAGTGATACATGTTAAATGCTGAACTAGCAGTGAGAACCAAGATTCTGTATGTGCAAATGGACATACTTTCTGAAACTGAATCAATGCAATATCAAATTTCTCTCTACCAATCAAGGTGTCTTCACATCACATTGTTCTTAAGAGTACAATTCACCATAGTGATACATGTTAAATGCTGAACTAGTAGTAAGAACCAAGATTCTCAATGTGCAAATGGTCACTCTATCTGAAACTGATTCAATGCATTGTCAAATTTGTCTCTACCATTCAAGGTGTCTTCACAGCACAAGGTTCTTAGGAGTACAATTGACCATAGTGATACATCTTAAATGCTGAACTAGTAGTAAGAACCAAGATTCTCAATGTGCAAATGGACACTTGATCTGAAACTGATTCAATGCAATGTCAAATTTGTCTCTACCAATCAAGGTGTCTTCATAGCACAAGGTTCTTAGGAGTACAATGCACAATAGTGATACATATTAAATGCTTAAATAGCAGTGAGAACCAAGATTCTCTATGTGCAAATGGACACTCTATCTGAAACTGATTCAATGCAATATCAAATTTGTCTCTACGAATCAAGGTGTCTTCATAGCACAAGGTTCTTAGGAGTACAATGCACAATAGTGATACATATTAAATGCTTAAATAGCAGTGAGAACCAAGATTCTCTATGTGCAAATGGACACTCTATCTGAAACTGATTCAATGCAATATCAAATTTGTCTCTACGAATCAAGGTGTCTTCATAGCACAAGGTTCTTAGGAGTACAATGCACAATAGTGATACATATTAAATGCTTAAATAACAGTGAGAACCAAGATTCTCTATGTGCAAATGGACATACTTTCTGAAACTGATTCAATGCAATATCAAATTTGTCTCTACCAATCAAGGTATCTACACAGCACAAGGTTCTTAGGAGTACAATGCACAATAGTGATACATGTTAAATGCTGAACTAGCAGTAAGAACCAAGATTCTGTATGTGCAAATGGACGCTCTATCTGAAACTGATTCAATGCAATGTCAAATTTGTCTCTACCAATCAAGGTGTCTTCACAGCGCAAGGTTCTTAGGAGTACAATGCTCAATAGTGATACGTGTTAAATGCTGAACTAGCAGTGAGAACCAAGATTCTGTATGTGCAAATGGACATACTTTCTGAAACTGATTCAATGCAATATCAAATTTGTCTCTACCAATCAAGGTGTCTTCACATCACATTGTTCTTAAGAGTACAATTCACAATAGTGACACATGTTAAATCCTGAACTCGCAGTAAGAACCAAGATTCTGTATGTGCAAATGGACGCTCTATCTGAAACTGATTCAATGCAATGTCAAATTTGTCTTTACAAATCAAGGTGTCTTCACAGCACAAGGTTCTTAGGAGTACAATGCACAATAGTGATACGTGTTAAATGCTGAACTAGCAGTGAGAACCAAGATTCTGTATGTTCAAATGGACATACTTTCTGAAACTGATTCAATGCAATGTCAAATTTGTCTCTACCAATCAAGGTGTCTTCACAGCACAAGGTTCTTAGGAGTACAATTGAGCATAGTGATACATGTTAAATGCTGAACTAGTAGTAAGAACCAAGATTCTCAATGTGCAAATGGACACTCTATCTGAAACTGATTCAATGCAATGTCAAATTTGTCTCTACCAATCAAGGTGTCTTCACAGCACAACGTTCTTAGGAGTACAATGCACAATAGTGATACATGTTAAATGCTGAACTAGCAGTGAGAACCAAGATTCTGTATGTGCAAATGGACATACTTTCTGAAACTGATTCAATGCAATATCAAATTTCTCTCTACCAATCAAGGTGTCTTCACATCACATTGTTCTTAAGAGTACAATTCACCATAGTGATACATGTTAAATGCTGAACTAGTAGTAAGAAGCAAGATTCTGAATGTGCAAATGGACACTCTATCTGAAACTGATTCAATGCAATGTCAAATTTGTCTCTACCATTCAAGGTGTCTTCACAGCCCAAGGTTCTTAGGAGTACAATTGACCATAGTGATACATGTTAAATGCTGAACTAGTAGTAAGAACCAAGATTCTCAATGTGCAAATGGACACTCGATCTGAAACTGATTCAATGCAATGTCAAATTTGTCTCTACCAATCAAGGTGTCTTCACAGCACAAGGTTCTTAGGAGTACAATGCACAATAGTGATACATGTTAAATGCTGAACTAGCTGTGAGAACCAAGATTCTGTATGTGCAAATGGACATACTTTCTGAAACTGATTCAATGCAATATCAAATTTGTCTCTACCAATCAAGGTGTCTTCATAACACAAGGTTCTTAGGAGTACAATGCACAATAGTGATACATATTAAATGCTTAACTAGCAGTGAGAACCAAGATTCTGTATGTGCAAATGGACATACTTTCTGAAACTGATTCAATGCAATATCAAATTTGTCTCTACCAATCAAGGTGTCTTCACAGCACAAGGTTCTTAGGAGTACAATGCACAATAGTGATACATGTTAAATGCTGAACTAGCAGTAAGAACCAAGATTCTGTATGTGCAAATGGACGCTCTATCTGAAACTGATTCAATGCAATGTCAAATTTGTCTCTACCAATCAAGGTGTCTTCACAGCACAAGGTTCTTAGGAGTACAATGCACAATAGTGATACGTGTTAAATGCTCAACTAGCAGTGAGAACCAAGATTCTGTATGTGCAAATGGACATACTTTCTGAAACTGATTCAATGCAATATCAAATTTGTCTCTACCAATCAAGGTGTCCTCACATCACATTGTTCTTAAGAGTACAATTCACCATAGTGATACATGTTAAATCCTGAACTAGCAGTAAGAACAAAGATTCTGTATGTGCAAATGGACTCTCTATCTGAAACTGATTCAATGCAATGTCAAATTTGTATCTACCAATCAAGGTGTCTTCACAGCACACGGTTCTTAGGAGTACAATTCACCATAGTGATACATGTTAAATGCTGAACTAGCAGTAAGAACCGAGATTCTCAATGTGCAAATGGACACTCGATCTGAAACTGATTCAATGCAATGTCAAATTTGTCTCTACCAATCAAGGTGTCTTCACAGCACAAGGTTCTTAGGAGTACAATGCACAATAGTGATACATGTTAAATGCTGAACTAGCTGTGAGAACCAAGATTCTGTATGTGCAAATGGACATACTTTCTGAAACTGATTCAATGCAATATCAAATTTCTCTCTACCAATCAAGGTGTCTTCACATCACATTGTTCTGAAGAGTACAATTCACTATAGTGATACATGTTAAATCCTGAACTCGCAGTAAGAAGCAAGATTCTGTATGTGCAAATGGACACTCTATCTGAAACTGATTCAATGCAATGTCAAATTTGTATCTACCAATCAAGGTGTCTTCATACCACAAGGTTCTTAGGAGTACAATTTACCATATTGATACTTGTTAAATGCTGAACTAGCAGTGAGAACCAAGATTCTCTATGTGCAAATGGACACACTTTCTGAACCTGATTCAATGCAATGTCAAATTTGTCTCTACCAATCAAGGTGTCTTCACAGCACAATGTTCTTAGGAGTACAATTGACCATAGTGATACATGTTAAATGCTGAACTAGTAGTAAGAACCAAGATTCTCAATGTGCAAATGGACACTCTATCTGAAACTGATTCAATGCAATGTCAAATTTGTCTCTACCAATCAAGGTGTCTTCACAGCACAAGGTTCTTAGGAGTACAATGCACAATAGTGATACATGTTAAAGGCTGAACTAGCAGTGAGAACCAAGATTCTGTATGTGCAAATGGATATACTTTCTGAAACTGATTCAATGCAATATCAAATTTCTCTCTACCAATCAAGGTGTCTTCACATCACATTGTTCTGAAGAGTACAATTCACAATAGTGATACATGTTAAATGCTGAACTAGCAGTGAGAACCAAGATTCTCTATGTGCAAATGGACATACTTTCTGAAACTGATTCAATGCAATGTCAAATTTGTCTCTACCAATCAAGGTGTCTTCACATCACATTGTTCTGAAGAGTACAATTCACAATAGTGATACATGTTAAATGCTGAACTAGCAGTGAGAACCAAGATTCTCTATGTGCAAATGGACATACTTTCTGAAACTGATTCAATGCAATGTCAAATTTGTCTCTACCAATCAAGGTGTCTTCACAGCACAAGGTTCTTAGGAGTACAATGCACAATAGTGATACATGTTAAATGCTGAACTAGCAGTAAGAACCAAGATTCTGTATTTGCAAATGGACGCTCTATCTGAAACTGATTCAATGCAATGTCAAATTTGTCTCTACCAATCAAGGTGTCTTCACAGCACAAGGTTCTTAGGAGTACAATGCACAATAGTGATACGTGTTAAATGCTGAACTAGCAGTGAGAACCAAGATTCTGTATGTGCAAATGGACATACTTTCTGAAACTGATTCAATGCAATATCAAATTTGTCTCTACCAATCAAGGTGTCTTCATAGCACAAGTTTCTTAGGAGTACAATGCACAATAGTGATACATGGACAAACTTTCTGAAACTGATTCAATGCAATATCAAATTTGTCTCTACCAATCAAGGTGTCTTCACATCACATTGTTCTTAAGAGTACAATTCACAATAGTGACACATGTTAAATCCTGAACTCGCAGTAAGAACCAAGATTCTGTATGTGCAAATGGACGCTCTATCTGAAACTGATTCAATGCAATGTCAAATTTGTATCTACCAATCAAGGTGTCTTCACAGCACAAGGTTCTTAGGAGTACAATCCACCATAGTGATACATGTTAAATGCTGAACTAGCAGTAAGAACCAAGATTCTCAATGTGCAAATGGACACTCTATCTGAAACTGATTCAATGCAATGTCAAATTTGTATCTACCAATCAACGTGTCTTCACAGCACAAGGTTCTTAGGAGTACAATTGAGCATAGTGATACATGTTAAATGCTGAACTAGTAGTAAGAACCAAGATTCTCAATGTGCAAATGGACACTCTATCTGAAACTGATTCAATGCAATGTCAAATTTGTCTCTACCAATCAAGGTGTCTTCACAGCACAACGTTCTTAGGAGTACAATGCACAATAGTGATACATGTTAAATGCTGAACTAGCAATGAGAACCAAGATTCTGTATGTGCAAATGGACATACTTTCTGAAACTGATTCAATGCAATATCAAATTTCTCTCTACCAATCAAGGTGTCTTCACATCACATTGTTCTGAAGAGTACAATTCACAATAGTGATACATGTTAAATGCTGAACTAGCAGTGAGTACCAAGATTCTGTATATGCAAATGGACATCCTTTCTGAAACTGATTCAATGCAATGTCAAATTTGTCTCTACCTATCAAGGTGTCTTCACAGCACAAGGTTCTTAGGAGTACAATGCACAATAGTGATACATGTTAAATGCTGAACTAGCAGTAAGAACCAAGATTCTGTATTTCCAAATGGACGCTCTATCTGAAACTGATTCAATGCAATGTCAAATTTGTCTCTACCAATCAAGGTGTCTTCACAGCACAAGGTTCTTAGGAGTACAATGCACAATAGTGATACATGTTAAATGCTGAACTAGCAGTAAGAACCAAGATTCTGTATTTGCAAATGGACGCTCTATCTGAAACTGATTCAATGCAATGTCAAATTTGTCTCTACCAATCAAGGTGTCTTCACAGCACAAGGTTCTTAGGAGTACAATGCACAATAGTGATACGTGTTAAATGCTGAACTAGCAGTGAGAACCAAGATTCTGTATGTGCAAATGGACATACTTTCTGAAACTGATTCAATGCAATATCAAATTTGTCTCTACCAATCAAGGTGTCTTCACATCACATTGTTCTTAAGAGTACAATTCACCATAGTGATACATGTTAAATCCTGAACTAGCAGTAAGAACAAAGATTCTGTATGTGCAAATGGACACTCTATCTGAAACTGATTCAATGCAATGTCAAATTTGTATCTACCAATCAAGGTGTCTTCACAGCACAAGGTTCTTAGGAGTACAATTCACCATAGTGATACATGTTAAATGCTGAACTAGCAGTAAGAACCAAGATTCTCAATGTGCAAATGGACACTCTATCTGAAACTGATTCAATGCAATGTCAAATTTGTCTCTACCAATCAAGGTGTCTTCACAGCACAAGGTTCTTAGGAGTACAATGCACAATAGTGATACGTGTTAAATGCTGAACTAGCAGTGAGAACCAAGATTCTGTATGTGCAAATGGACATACTTTCTGAAACTGATTCAATGCAGTATCAAATTTGTCTCTACCAATCAAGGTGTCTTCACATCACATTGTCCTTAAGAGTACAATTCACCATAGTGATACATGTTAAATCCTGAACTCGCAGCAAGAACCAAGATTCTGTATGTGCAAATGGACACTCTATCTGAAACTGATTCAATGCAATGTCAAATTTGTATCTACCAATCAAGGTGTCTTCATAGCACAAGGTTCTTAGGAGTACAATTTACCATATTGATACTTGTTAAATGCTGAACTAGCAGTGAGAACCAAGATTCTATATGTGCAAATGGACACACTTTCTCAACCTGATTCAATGCAATGTCAAATTTGTCTCTACCAATCAAGGTGTCTTCACAGCACAATGTTCTTAGGAGTACAATTGACCATAGTGATACATGTTAAATGCTGAACTAGTAGTAAGAACCAAGATTCTCAATGTGCAAATGGACACTCTATTTGAAACTGGTTCAATGCAATGTCAAATTTGTCTCTACCCATCAAGGTGTCTTCACAGCACAAGGTTCTTAGGAGTACAATGCACAATAGTGATACATGTTAAATGCTGAACTAGCAGTGAGAACCAAGATTCTGTATGTGCAAATGGACATACTTTCTGAAACTGATTCAATGCAATATCAAATTTGTCTCTACCAATCAAGGTGTCTTCATAGCACAAGGTTCTTAGGAGTACAATGCACAATAGTGATACATGTTAAATGCTGAACTAGCAGTGAGAACCAAGATTCTGTATGTGCAAATGGACATACTTTCTGAAACTGATTCAATGCAATATCAAATTTGTCTCTACCAATCAAGGTGTCTTCACATCACATTGTTCTTAAGAGTACAATTCACCATAGTGATACATGTTAAATCCTGAACTAGCAGTAAGAACAAAGATTCTGTATGTGCAAATGGACACTCTATCTGAAACTGATTCAATGCAATGTCAAATTTGTCTCTACCAATCAAGGTGTCTTCACAGCACAAGGTTCTTAGGAGTACAATGCACAATAGTGATACATGTTAAATGATGAACTAGCAGTAAGAACCAAGATTCTGTATTTGCAAATGGACGCTCTATCTGAAACTGATTCAATGCAATGTCAAATTTGTCTCTACCAATCAAGGTGTCTTCACAGCACAAGGTTCTTAGGAGTACAATGCACAATAGTGATACGTGTTAAATGCTGAACTAGCAGTGAGAACCAAGATTCTGTATGTGCAAATGGACATACTTTCTGAAACTGATTCAATGCAATATCAAATTTGTCTCTACCAATCAAGGTGTCTTCACATCACATTGTTCTTAAGAGTACAATTCACCATAGTGATACATGTTAAATCCTGAACTAGCAGTAAGAACAAAGATTCTGTATGTGCAAATGGACACTCTATCTGAAACTGATTCAATGCAATGTCAAATTTGTATCTACCAATCAAGGTGTCTTCACAGCACAAGGTTCTTAGGAGTACAATTCACCATAGTGATACATGTTAAATGCTGAACTAGCAGTAAGAACCAAGATTCTCAATGTGCAAATGGACACTCTATCTGAAACTGATTCAATGCAATGTCAAATTTGTCTCTACCAATCAAGGTGTCTTCACAGCACAAGGTTCTTAGGAGTACAATGCACAATAGTGATACGTGTTAAATGCTGAACTAGCAGTGAGAACCAAGATTCTGTATGTGCAAATGGACATACTTTCTGAAACTGATTCAATGCAGTATCAAATTTGTCTCGACCAATCACGGTGTCTTCACATCACATTGTCCTTAAGAGTACAATTCACCATAGTGATACATGTTAAATCCTGAACTCGCAGTAAGAACCAAGATTCTGTATGTGCAAATGGACACTCTATCTGAAACTGATTCAATGCAATGTCAAATTTGTATCTACCAATCAAGGTGTCTTCATAGCACAAGGTTCTTAGAAGTACAATTTACCATATTGATACTTGTTAAATGCTGAACTAGCAGTGAGAACCAAGATTCTCTATGTGCAAATGGACACACTTTCTGAACCTGATTCAATGCAATGTCAAATTTGTCTCTACCAATCAAGGTGTCTTCACAGCACAAGGTTCTTAGGAGTACAATTGACCATAGTGATACATGTTAAATGCTGAACTAGCAGTGAGAACCAAGATTCTGTATGTGCAAATGGACATACTTTCTGAAACTGATTCAATGCAATATCAAATTTGTCTCTACCAATCAAGGTGTCTTCACAGGAAAAGGTTCGTAGGAGTACAATGCACCATACTGATACATGTTAAATGCTGAACTAGCAGTGAGAACCAAGATTCTGTATGTGCAAATGGACATACTTTCTGAAACTGATTCAATGCAATGTCAAATTTGTCTCTACCAATCAATGTGTCTTCACAGCACAAGGTTCTTAGGAGTACAATTGACCATAGTGATACATGTTAAATGCTGAACTAGTAGTAAGAACCAAGATTCTCAATGTGGAAATGGACACTCTATCTGTACCTGATTCAATGCAATGTCAAATTTGTCTCTACCAATCAAGGTGTCTTCACAGCACAAGGTTCTTAGGAGTACAATGCATAATAGTGATACATGTTGAATGCTGAACTAGCTGTGAGAACCAAGATTCTGTATATGCAAATGGACACTCTTTCTGAAACTGATTCAATGCAATGTCAAATTTATCTCGATCAATCAAGGTGTCTTCACAGGATAAGGTACTTAGGAGGACAATTCACCATAGTGATACAAGTTAAATCCTGAACTCGCAGTAAGAACCAAGATTCTGTATGTGCAAATGGACACTCTATCTGAAATTGACTCAATGCAATGTCAAATTTGTCTCTACCAATCAAGGTGTCTTGACAGGACAAGGTTCTTAGGAGTACAATGCACAATAGTGATACATGTTAAATGCTGTACTAGTAGTAAGAACCAAGATTCTGAATGTGCAAATGGACACATATTGTGAAACTGATTCAATGCAATATCAAATTTGTGTCTACCAATCAAGGTGTCTTCACAGCACAAGGTTTTTAGGAGAACAATTCCCCATAGTGATACATGTTAAATCCTGAAATAGCAGTAAGAACCAAGATTCTGTATGTGCAAATGGACACTATTTCTGAAACTGATTCAATGCAATGTCAAATTTATCTCTACCAATCAAGATGGCTTCACAGCACAAGGTTCTTAGGAGTACAATGCACAATAGTGATACATGTTAAATGCTGAATTAGCAGTAAGAACCAAGATTCTGTATGTGCAAATGGACGCTCTATCTGAAACTGATTCAATGCAATGTCAAATTTGTCTCTACCAATCAAGGTGTCTTCACAGCACAAGGTTCTTTGGAGTACAATTCACCATAGTGATACATGTTAAATGCTGAACTAGCAGTAAGAACCAAAATTCTCAATGTGCAAATGGACGCATTTTCTGAAACTGATTCAATGCAATGTCAAATTTGTCTCTACCAATCAAGGTGTCTTCACAGCACAAGGTTCTTAGGAGTACAATGCACAATAATGAGACATGTTAAATGCTGAACTAGTAGTAAGAACCAAGATTCTGTATGTGCAAATGGACATACTTTCTGAAACTGATTCAATGCAATATGAAATTTGTCTCTACCAATCAAGGTGTCTTCACATCACATTGTTTTTAAGAGTACAATTCACAATAGCGATACATTTTAAATCCTGAAATAGCAGTAAGAACCAAGATTCTGTATGTGCAAATGGACACTCTTTCTGAAACTGATTGAATGCAATGTCAAATTTATCTCTATCAATCAACGTGTCTTCAAAGGACAAAGTTCTTCGGAGTACAATTCACCATAGTGATACAAGTTAAACCCTGAACTCGCAGTAAGAACCAAGATTCTGTATGTGCAAATGGACACTCTATCTGAAACTGATTCAATGCAATGTCAAATTTGTATCTACCAATCAAGGTGTCTTCACAGCACAAGGTTCTTAGGAGTACAATTCACCATAGTGATACATGTTAAATGCTGAACTAGTAGTTAGAACTAAGATTTTCAATGTGCAAATGGACACTCTATCTGAAACTGATTCAATGCAATATCAAATTTGTCTCTACCAATCAAGGTGTCTTCACAGCACAAGGTTCTTAGGAGTACAACGCACAATAGTGATACATGTTAAATGCTGAACTAGCAGTAAGAACCAAGATTCTGTATGTGCAAATGGACGCTCTAGCTGAAACTGATTCAATGCAATGTCAAATTTGTCTCTACCAATCAAGGTGTCTTCACATCACATTGTTCTTAAGAGTACAATTCACAATAGGATACATGTTAAATCCTGAACTCGCAGTAAGAACCAAGATTCTGTATGTGCAAATGGACGCTCTATCTGAAACTGATTCAATGCAATGTCAAATTTGTCTCTACCAATCAAGGTGTCTTCACAGCACAAGGTTCTTAGGAGTACAATGCACAATAGTGATACGGGTTAAATGCTGAACTAGCAGTGAGAACCAAGATTCTGTATGTGCAAATGGACATTCTTTCTGAAGCTGATTCAATGCAATATCAAATTTGTCTCTACCAATCAAGGTGTCTTCACATCACATTGTTCTTAAGAGTAGAATTCACCATAGTGATACATGTTAAATCCTGAACTCGCAGTGAGAACCAAGATTCTGTATGTGCAAATGGACACTCTATCTGAAACTGATTCAATGCAATGTCAAATTTGTATCTACCAAGCAAGGTGTCTTCACAGCACAAGGTTCTTAGGAGTACAATTCACCATAGTGATACATGTTAAATGCTGAACTAGCAGTTAGAACCAAGATTCTCAATGTGCAAATGGACACTCTATCTGACACTGATTCAATGCAATATCAAATTTGTCTCTACCAATCAAGGTGTCTTCACAGCACAAGGATCTTAGGAGTACAATGCACAATAGTGATACATGTTAAATGCTGAACTAGCAGTAAGAACCAAGATTCTGTATGTGCAAATGGACGCTCTATCTGAAACTGATTCAATGCAATGTCAAATTTGTCTCTACCAATCAAGGTGTCTTCACAGCACAAGGTTCTTAGGAGTACAATGCACAATAGTGATACGTGTTAAATTCTGAACTAGCAGTGAGAACCAAGATTCTGTATGTGCAAATGGACATACTTTCTGAAACTGATTCAATGCAATATCAAATTTGTCTCTACCAATCAAGGTGTCTTCATAGCACAAGGTTCTTAGGAGTACAATGCACAATAGTGATACATGTTAAATGCTGAACTAGCAGTGAGAACCAAGATTCTGTATGTGCAAATGGACATACTTTCTGAAACTGATTCAATGCAATGTTAAATTTGTCTCTACCAATCAAGGTGTCTTCACAGCAAAAGGTTCTTAGGAGTACAATTGACCGAAGTGATACATGTTAAATGCTGAACTAGTAGTAAGAACTAAGATTCTCAATGTGCAAATGGACACTCTGTCTGTAACTGATTCAATGCAATGTCAAATTTGTCTCTACCAATCAAGGTGTCTTCAGAGCACAAGGTTCTTAGGAGTACAATGCACAATAGTGATACATGTTAAATGCTGAACTAGCAGTGAGAACCAAGATTCTCAATGTGCAAATGGACACTCTATCTGAAACTGATTCAATGCAATATCAAATTTGTCTCTACCAATCAAGGTGTCTTCACAGCACAAGGTTCTTAGGAGTACAATGCACAATAGTGATACATGTTAAATGCTGAACTAGCAGTGAGAACCAAGATTCTGTATGTGCAAATGGACATACTTTCTGAAACTGATTCAATGCAATATCAAATTTGTCTCTACCAATCAAGGTGTCTTCACAGGAAAAGGTTCGTAGGAGTACAATGCACCATACTGATACATGTTAAATGCTGAACTAGCAGTGAGAACCAAGATTCTGTATGTGCAAATGGACATACTTTCTGAAACTGATTCAATGCAATGTCAAATTTGTCTCTACCAATCAATGTGTCTTCACAGCACAAGGTTCTTAGGAGTACAATTGACCATAGTGATACATGTTAAATGCTGAACTAGTAGTAAGAACCAAGATTCTCAATGTGGAAATGGACACTCTATCTGTACCTGATTCAATGCAATGTCAAATTTGTCTCTACCAATCAAGGTGTCTTCACAGCACAAGGTTCTTAGGAGTACAATGCATAATAGTGATACATGTTAAATGTTGAACTAGCAGTGAGAACCAAGATTCTGTATGTCCAAATGGACAAACTTTCTGAAACTGATTCAATGCAATATCAAATTTGTCTCTACCAATCAAGGTGTCTTCATAGCACAAGGTTCTTAGGAGTACAATGCACAATAGTGATACATGTTGAATACTGAACTAGCTGTGAGAACCAAGATTTTGTATATGCAAATGGACAAACTTTCTGAAACTGATTCATTGCAATATCAAATTTGTCTCTACCAATCAAGGTGTCTTCACAGCACAATGTTTTTAGGAGAACAATTCCCCATAGTGATACATGTTAAATCCTGAAATAGCAGTAAGAACCAAGATTCTGTATGTGCAAATGGACACTCTTTCTGAAACTGATTCAATGCAATGCCAAATTTATCTCGATCAATCAAGGTGTCTTCACAGGATAAGGTACTTAGGAGTACAATTCACCATAGTGATACAAGTTAAATCCTGAACTCGGAGTAAGAACCAAGATTCTGTATGTGCAAATGGACACTCTATCTGAAATTGACTCAATGCAATGTCAAATTTGTCTCTACCAATCAAGGTGTCTTCACAGGACAAGGTTCTTAGGAGTACAATGCACAATAGTGATACATGTTAAATGCTGTACTAGTAGTAAGAACCAAGATTCTGAATGTGCAAATGGACACATATTGTGAAACTGATTCAATGCAATATCAAATTTGTGTCTACCAATCAAGGTGTCTTCACAGCACAAGGTTTTTAGGAGAACAATTCCCCATAGTGATACATGTTAAATCCTGAAATAGCAGTAAGAACCAAGATTCTGTATGTGCAAATGGACACTATTTCTGAAACTGATTCAATGCAATGTCAAATTTATCTCTACCAATCAAGATGGCTTCACAGCACAAGGTTCTTAGGAGTACAATGCACAACAGTGATACATGTTAAATGCTGAATTAGCAGTGAGAACCAAGATTCTGTATTTGCAAATGGACATAATTTCTGAAACTGATTCAATGCAATAACAAATTTGTCTCTACCAATCAAGGTGTCTTCAAACCACTGGGTTCTTAGGAGTACACTTCACCATAGTGATACATGTTAAATGCTGAACGAGCAGTGAGAACCAAGATTTTGTATGTGCAAATGGACACTCTATCTGAAACTGATTCAATGGAATGTCAAATTTGTCTCTACCAATCAAGGTGTCGTCACAGCACAAGGTTCTTAGGATAACAATTCACCATAGTGATACATGTTAAATCCTGAAATAGCAGTAAGAACCAAGATTCTGTACGTGCAAATGGACACTCTTTCTGAAACTGATTCAATGCAATGTCAAGTTTTCCTCTATCAATGAAGGTGTCTTCAAATCACTGGGTTCTTAGGAGTACACTTCACCATAGTGATACATATTAAATCCTGAAATAGCAGTAAGAACCAAGATTCTGTATGTGCAAATGGACACTCTTTCTGAAACTGATTCAATGCAATGTCAAATTTATCTCTATCAATGATTGTGTCTTCACATCACATTGTTCTTAAGAGTACAATTCACAATAGTGATACATGTTAAATCCTGAACTCGCAGTAAGAACCAAGATTCTGTATGTGCAAATGGACATAATTTCTGAAACTGATTCAATGCAATAACAAATTTGTCTCTACCAATCAAGGTGTCTTCACATCACATTGTTCTTAAGAGTACTATTCACAATAGTGATACATGTTAAATCCTGAAATAGCAGTAAGAACCAAGATTCTGTATGTGCAAATGGACACTCTTTCTGAAACTGATTCAATGCAATGTCAAATTTATCTCTATCAATCAAGGTGTCTTCACAGGACAAAGTTCTTCGGAGTACAATTCACCATAGTGATACAAGTTAAACCCTGAACTCGCAGTAACAACCAAGATTCTGGATGTGCAAATGGACACACTATCTGAAACTGATTCAATGCAATGTCAAATTTGTCTCTACCAATCAAGGTGTCTTCACAGCACAAGGTTCTTAGGAGTACAATTCAACATAGTGATACATGTTAAATGCTGAACTAGCAGTAAGAACCAAAATTCTCAATGTGCAAATGGACGCATTTTCTGAAACTGATTCAATGCAATGTCAAATTTGTCTCTACCAATCAAGGTGTCTTCACAGCACAATGTTCTTAGGAGTACAATGCACAATAGTGATACATGTTAAATGCTGAACTAGTAGTAAGAACCAAGATTCTGTATGTGCAAATGGACATACTTTCTGAAACTGATTCAATGCAATATGAAATTTGTCTCTACCAATCAAGGTGTCTTCACATCACATTGTTTTTAAGAGTACAATTCACAATAGCGATACATTTTAAATCCTGAAATAGCAGTAAGAACCAAGATTCTGTATGTGCAAATGGACACTCTTTCTGAAACTGATTCAATGCAATGTCAAATTTATCTCTATCAATCAAGGTGTCTTCACAGGACAAAGTTCTTCGGAGTACAATTCACCATAGTGATACAAGTTAAACCCTGAACTCGCAGTAACAACCAAGATTCTGGATGTGCAAATGGACACACTATCTGAAACTGATTCAATGCAATGTCAAATTTGTCTCTACCAATCAAGGTGTCTTCACAGCACAAGGTTCTTAGGAGTACAATTCACCATAGTGATACATGTTAAATGCTGAACTAGCAGTAAGAACCAAAATTCTCAATGTGCAAATGGACGCATTTTCTGAAACTGATTCAATGCAATGTCAAATTTGTCTCTACCAATCAAGGTGTCTTCACAGCACAAGGTTCTTAGGAGTACAATGCACAATAGTGATACATGTTAAATGCTGAACTAGTAGTAAGAACCAAGATTCTGTATGTGCAAATGGACATACTTTCTGAAACTGATTCAATGCAATATGAAATTTGTCTCTACCAATCAAGGTGTCTTCACATCACATTGTTTTTAAGAGTACAATTCACAATAGCGATACATTTTAAATCCTGAAATGGCAGTAAGAACCAAGATTCTGTATGTGCAAATGAACAGTCTTTCTGAAACTGATTGAATGCAATGTCAAATTTGTCTCTACCAATCAAGGTGTCTTCACAGCACAAGGTTCTTAAGAGTACAATTCACCATAGTGATACATGTTAAATGCTGAACTAGCAGTAAGAACCAAGATTCTCAATGTGCAAATGGACACACTTTCTGAAACTGATTCAATGCAATATCAAATTTGTCTCTACTAATGAAGGTGTTTTCACAGCACAAGGTTCTTAGGAGTACAATGCACAACAGTGATACATGTTAAATGCTGAACTAGCAGTGAGAACCAAGATTCTGTATGTGCAAATGGACATACTTTCTGAAACTGATTCAATGCAATATCAAATTTGTCTCTACCAATCAAGGTGTCTTCACATCACATTGTTCTTAAGAGTACAATTCACCGTAGTGATACATGTTAAATCCTGAAATAGCAGTAAGAACCAAGATTTTGTATGTGCAAATGGACACTCTTTCTGAAACTGATTCAATGGATGTCAAATTTTTTCTATCTATCAAGGTGTGTTCAAACAGCTGGGTTCTTAGGAATACACTTAACCATAGTGATACATATTAAATCCCGAACTAGCAGTAAGAACGAAGATTCTGTATGTTCAAATAGACACTCTTTTTGAAACTGATTCAATGCAATGTCAAATTTGTTTGCCTTAACCAAGGTATCTTCACAGCACAAGCTTCTTAGGAGTACGCTTCCCCATAGTGATACAATTTAAATCCCGAACTAGCAGTAAGAACCAAGATTCTGTATGTGCAAATGGACACTCTTTCTGAAACTGATTCAATGCAATGTCAAATTTGCCTCTACCAATCAAGTTGTCTTCACAGCACAAGGTTGTTAGGAGTATAATGCACAATAGTGATACATGTTAAATGCTGAACTAGCAGTAAGAACCAAGATTCTGTACGTGCAAATGGACATACTTTCGAAAATGATTCAATGCAATATCAAATTTTTTTCTACCAATCAAGGTCTCTTCACATCACATTGTTCTTAAGAGTACAATTCACCATAGTGATACATGTTAAATCCTGAAATAGCAGTAAGAACCAAGATTCTGTATGAGCAAGAGGACACTCTTTGCGAAACTGATTCAATGCAATGTCAAATTTGTTTCCATCAATCAAGGTGTCTTCAGAGCACAAGGTTTTTAGGAGTATAATTCACCATAGTGATACATGTTAAATCCTGAAACAACAGTAAGAACCAAGATTCAGTATGTGTAAATGGACACTCTTTCTGAAACTGATTCAATGCAATATCAAATTTATCTCTATCAATCAATGTGTCTTCACAGTACAAGGTTCTGAGGAGTACAATTCACCATAGTGATACAAGTTAAATCCTGAACTCGCTAGGGTTACGGCTAGGGTTAAGATCTGCGTTAGGTTTAGGGTTATTAGTTTTCTGGGAAAAGTGTAATTTCTTTCATTCTACCTTTCGAAAAAGGAGTCTGACAAAATAGGCAATTGTAATTCAATTATTGTATTTAATTTAAAAATATCATAAATTAGGGTTGGTTTAGGGTTATGGTTAGGGTTAAGTATTGGGTTAGGTTTTGGGTTAGGTTTCGGGTTGGGGTTAGGCTTATGGGTTGGGTTACGGTTAGGGTTAAGGTCAGGGTTAGGTTTAGGGTTATTAATTTTGTGGCAAAAATGTAATTTTTTTCATTCTACCTTTCCAAAAAGGAGTCTGACAAAATAGACAATTTTTATTCAAATATTATATTTAATTTAAAAATACCACAATTTTTATTGTATTTTTGAATAATTTATATTATACTTTTTATCTTATACTAGTATTAGGGTCAGGTTTCGGTGTCGGTTTAGGGTTAGGGTTCTTAATTTTCTTGCAAAATTTCAATTTTTTCCAGTACATTTTTAGTTAGAGTTATGGTCAGGGTTAAGTTTCTTAATTCCACCTTTCCAAAAAGGAGTCTGACAAAATAGGCAATTTTAATTCAAATATTATATTTAATTTTAAAATACCACAACTTTTTATTGTATTTTTAAATAATTTATATTATACTTTTTATATTATACTAGTATTAGGGTTAGGGTTAGGTTTTGGTGTAGGTTTAGGGTTAGGGTTCTTAATTTTCTTGCAAAATTTCAATTTTTTCCAGTACATTTTTCTAAAAAGGAGTCTGACAAAATAGGCAATTTTAAGTTAGTTTTTATATTTAATTTTAAAATACCACAATTTTCATTGTATTTTAAAATAATTTCTATTCTGCTTTTTTGCATCATATAATTATTTGAGAATTAATTTGTTTTTTTAAATAAGAATTTATCAAACAAATGTTGTTTAATTCATGTTAAGGTGAGGGTTAGGGTTATCGTTAGGTTTAGGGTTTCATTTAGGGTTAGGGTCAGGGTTAGGGTTAGGGTTATGGTTACATATAGGGTTACTTTTAGGGTTAGGGTTAGGGTTCAGTTTCGGGTTCGGTTTAGGGTTTGGTTTAGGTTTAGGTTTAGGGTTGGGTTCAGTATTAGAGATATGGTTAGTTTTAGATTGGAGTTAGCGTAAAGTTTAGGGTTAGGGTTAGGTTTAGGGTCAGGATTTAGGGTTAGGTTTAGGTTTAGGTTTAGGGTTAGGATTAGGGCTACGGTTAGGGTTTGGGTTAGTGTTAATGTCAGGGTTAGGGTTATGGTTATCAATTTTCTAGAAAAAGTGTATTTTTCCCATTATTCTTTTATAAAAAGGAGTATGACAAAATAGGTAATTTTTAGTTTTTTGATATATGTACTTTATAAATACCACAATTTTTTATTGTATTTCTCAATAATTTATATTATGCTTTCAGGAATGTGCATCCTTTAATGTTTTTACAATTAATTTCTTCGTTTAAAGAGGTATTTAACAAACAAATTCAAATAATTCCTTTGAGGGTTAGGGTTTGTTTTAGTTTTAGGGTTAGGCTTAGCATTAGGTTGAGGTTATGTTTAAATTTAGGGTTAGGGATAGGGTGAAGGTCAGGGTTTGGGTTTGGGTTCGGGTTACATTCAGGGTTAGGTTTTGGGTTTCGATTAGGCCTAAGGTTAGGGTTAGGGTTAGGGTTAGGCTTAGCTTTAGTGTTATAGTTAGGGTTAGGGTTAGGATTAGGGCTAGGGTTAGCATTGTGGTTAAGGTCAGGGTTCGGGTTAGGTTTTAGGGTTAGGGTTGTTAAAGGATTAGGTTTTGGCTTAGGTTTAGGTTTAGGGTTTGGGTTAGGATTAGTTATATCATTAGGTTTAGGGTTAGGGTTAGATGTAGTTTTAGGATTAGGTTTAGTATTAGGGTTACATTTTGGTTTGGGGTAGGGTTAGGGTTAGGGTTTGGTTAAAGGTTTGGTTAGGAGTCGGGGTAGGTTTTAGGGTTAGGTTTGGGTTTGGTGTTAGGGATAGGTTTTGGGTAAGGGTTGGTTTAGGGTTAGGTTTTAGGATTAGTGGTAGGTTTAGGGTTAGGGTTAGGTTAAGGGTTAGGATTAAAGCTAGGGTTAGGGCTTGGGTTAAGATCCGCATAAGGTTTATTTTTATTAGTTTTCTGGCAAAAGTGTAATTTTTTTCATTCTACCTTTCCAATATGGAGTCTGATAAAATAGGCAATTGTAATTCAATTATTATATTTAAATTAAAAATATCATAAATTAGGGTTTGGTTCAGGGATATGGTTAGGGTTAGGTTTTGGGTTAGGTTTAGGGTTTGGTTTAGGGTGAGGTTTAGGGTTAGGGTTTTATTAGCGTAAGGTAAGGGTTATGGTTAGGGTTAGGGTTAGGTTTAGGGTTAGGAAGAGGGCTTGCGTTATGGTTAGAGTTACGGTCAGGGTTAAGTTTCTTAATTCTACCTTTCCAAAAAGGAGTCTGACAAAATAGGCAATTTTAATTCAAATATTATATCTAATTTTAAAATACCACAACTTTTTATTGTATTTTTAAATAATTTATATTATACTTTTTATATTATACTAGTATTAGGGTTCGGTTTAGGTGTAGGTTTAGGGTTAGGGTTCTTAATTTTCTTGCAAAATTTCAATTTTTTCCAGTACATTTTTCTAAAAAGGAGTCTGACAAAATAGGCAATTTTAATTTAGTTTTTATATTTAATTTTAAAATACCACAATTTTCATTTTATTTTAAAATAATTTCTATTCTGCTTGTTTGCATCATATAATTATTTGACAATTAATTTGTTTTTTTAAATAAGAATTTAACAAACAAATGTTGTTTAATTCATGTTAAGGTGAGGGTTAGGGTTATCGTTAGGTTTAGGGTTTCATTTAGGGTTAGGGTCAGGGTTAGGGTTAGGGTTATGGTTACATATAGGGTTACTTTTAGGGTTAGGGTTAGGGTTCAGTTTAGGGTTCGGTTTAGGGTTTGGTTTAGGTTTAGGTTTAGGGTTGGGTTCAGTATTAGAGATATGGGTAGTTTTAGATTTGGAGTTAGCGTAAAGTTTAGGGTTAGGGTTACGTTTAGGGTCAGGATTTAGGGTTAGGTTTAGGTTTAGGTTTAGGGCTACGGTTAGGGTTTGGGTTAGTGTTAATGTCAGGGTTAGGGTTATGGTTATCAGTTTTCTAGAAAAAGTGTATTTTTTCCATTATTCTTTTATAAAAAGGAGTCTGAAAAAATAGGCAATTTTTAGTTTTTTGATATATGTACTTTATAAATACCACAATTTTTTATTGTATTTCTCAATAATTTATATTATGCTTTACGGAATGTGCATCCTTTAATGTTTTTACAATCAATTTCTTCGTTTAAAGAGGTATTGAACAAACAAATTCAAATAATTCCTTTGAGGGTTAGGGTTTGTTTTAGTTTTAGGGTTAGGCTTAGCATTAGGTTGAGGAGTATGGTTAGGTTTAAATTTAGGGTTAGGGATAGGGTGAAGGTCAGGGTTTGGGTTTGGGTTCGGGTTATATTCAGGGTTAGGTTTTGGGTTTCGATTAGGCCTAAGGTTAGGGTTAGGGTTAGGGTTAGGCTTAGCTTTAGTGTTATAGTTAGGGTTAGGGTTAGGGTTAGGATTAGGGCTAGGGTTAGCATTGTGGTTTAGGTCAGGGTTAGGGTTAGGTTTTAGGGTTAGGGTTAGTTAAAGGATTAGGTTTTGGCTTAGGTTTAGGTTTAGGGTGAGGGTTAGGATTAGTTATATCATTAGGTTTACGGTTAGGGTCAGATGTAGTTTTAGGATTAGGTTTAGTATTAGGGTTACATTTTGGTTTGGGCTATTGTTAGGGTTGGGGTTTGGTTAAAGGTTTGGTTAGGAGTAGGGGTAGGTTTTAGGGTTAGGATTGGGTTTGGTGTTAGGGTTAGTTTTTGGGTAAGGGTTGGGGTTAGGGTTAGGTTTTAGGATTAGTGTTAGGTTTAGGTTTAGGGTTAGGTTAAGGGTTAGGATTAAAGCTAGGGTTAGGGCTTGGGTTAAGATCCGCATTAGGTTTATTTGTTTTAGTTTCTGGCAAAAGTGTAATTTTTTTCATTCTACCTTTCCAAAAAGGAGTCTGATAAAATAGGCAATTGTAATTCAATTATTATATTTAAATTAAAAATATCATAAATTAGGGTTTGGTTCAGGGATATGGTTAGGGTTAGGTTTTGGGTTAGGTTTAGGGTTTGGTTTAGGGTGAGGTTTAGGGTTAGGGTTTCATTAGCGTAAGGTAAGGGTTATGTTTAGGGTTAGGGTTAGGTTTAGGGTTAGGATTAGGGCTTGCGTTATGGTTAGAGTTACGGTCAGGGTTAGGTTTCTTAATTCTACCTTTCCAAAATGGAGTCTGACAAAATAGGCAATTTTAATTCAAATATTATATCTAATTTTAAAATACCACAACTTTTTATTGTATTTTTAAATAATTTATATTATACTTTTTATATTATACTAGTATTAGGGTTAGGTTTAGGTGTATGTTTAGGGTTCGGGTTCTTAATTTTCTTGCAAAATTTCAATTTTTTCCAGTACATTTTTCTAAAAAGGAGTCTGACAAAATAGGCAATTTTAATTTAGTTTTTATATTTAATTTTAAAATACCACAATTTTCATTGAATTTTAAAATAATTTCTATTCTGCTTTTTTGCATCATATAATTATTTGAGAATTAATTGGTTTTTTAAAATAAGAATTTAACAAACAAATGTTGTTTAATTCATGTTAAGATGAGGGTTAGGGTTATCGTTAGGTTTAGGGTTCCATTTAGGGTTAGGGTCAGGGTTAGGGTTAGGGTTATGGTTACGTATAGGGTTACTTTTAGGGTTAGGGTTAGGGTTCAGTTTAGGGTTCGGTTTAGGGTTTGGTTTAGGTTTAGGTTTAGGGTTGGGTTCAGTATTAGAGATATGGTTAGTTTGAGATTTGGAGTTAGCGTAAATTTTAGGGTTAGGGTTAGGTTTAGGGTCAGGATTTAGGGTTAGGTTTAGGTTTAGGTTTAGGGTTAGGATTAGGGATACGGTTAGGGTTTGGGTTAGTGTTAATGTCAGGGTTAGGGTTATGGTTATCAATTTTCTAGAAAAAGTGTATTTTTCCCATTATTCTTTTATAAAAAGGAGTCTGAAAAAATAGGAAATTTTTAGTTTTTTGATATATGTACTTTATAAATACCACAATTTTTTATTGTATTTCACAATAATTTATATTATGCTTTCAGGAATGTGCATCCTTTAATGTTTTTACAATCAATTTCTTCTTTTAAAGAGGTATTGAACAAACAAATTCAAATAATTCCTTTGAGGGTTAGGGTTTGTTTTAGTTTTAGGGTTAGGCTTAGCATTAGGTTGAGGGGTATGGTTAGGTTTAAATTTAGGGTTAGGGATAGGGTGAAGGTCAGGGTTTGGGTTTGGGTTCGGGTTACATTCAGGGTTAGGTTTTGGGTTTCGATTAGGCCTAAGGTTAGGGTTAGGGTTAGGGTTAGGCTTAGCTTTAGTGTTATAGTTAGGGTTAGGGTTAGGGTTAGGATTAGGGCTAGGGTTAGCATTGTGGTTAAGGTCAGGGTTAGGGTTAGGTTTTAGGGTTAGGGTTAGTTAAAGGATTAGGTTTTGGCTTAGGTTTAGGTTTAGGGTGAGGCTTAGGATTAGTTATATCATTAGGTTTAGGGTTAGGGTTAGATGTAGTTTTAGGATTAGGTTTAGTATTAGGGTGACATTTTGGTTTGGGGTAGGGTTAGGGTTAGGGTTTGGTTAAAGGTTTGGTTAGGAGTAGGGGTAGGTTTTAGGGTTAGGTTTGGGTTTGGTGTTAGGGTTAGGTTTTGGGTAAGGGTTGGGGTTAGGGTTAGGTTTTAGGATTAGTGTTAGGTTTAGGTTTAGGGTTAGGTTAAGGGTTAGGATTAAAGCTAGGGTTAGGGCTTGGGTTAAGATCCGCATTAGGTTTATTTGTATTAGTTTTCTGGCAAAAGTGTAATTTTTTTCATTCTACCTTTCCAAAAAGGAGTCTGATAAAATAGGCAATTGTAATTCAATTATTATATTTAAATTAAAAATATCATAAATTAGGGTTTGGTTCAGGGATATGGTTAGGGTTAGGTTTTGGGTTAGGTTTAGGGTTTGGTTTAGGGTGAGGTTTAGGGTTAGGGTTTCATTAGCGTAAGGTAAGGGTTATGGTTAGGGTTAGGGTTAGGTTTAGTGTTAAGATTAGGGCTTGCGTTATGGTTAGAGTTACGGTCAGGGTTAGGTTTCTTAATTCTACCTTTCCAAAAAGGAGTCTGACAAAATAGGCAATTTTAATTCAAATATTTTATCTAATTTTAAAATACCACAACTTTTTATTGTATTTTTAAATAATTTATATTATAATTTTTATATTATACTAGTATTAGGGTTAGGTTTAGGTGTAGGTTTAGGGTTAGGGTTCTTAATTTTCTTGCAAAATTTCAATTTTTTCCAGTACATTTTTCTAAAAAGGAGTCTGACAAAATAGGCAATTTTAATTTAGTTTTTATATTTAATTTTAAAATACCACAATTTTCATTTTATTTTAAAATAATTTCTATTCTGCTATTTTGCATCATATAATTATTTGAGAATTAATTTGTTTTTTTTAAATAAGAATTTAACAAACAAATGTTGTTTAATTCATGTTAAGGTGAGGGTTAGGGTTATCGTTAGGTTTAGGGTTTCATTTAGGGTTAGGGTCAGGGTTAGGGTTAGGGTTATGGTTACGTATAGGGTTACTTTTAGGGTTAGGGTTAGGGTTCAGTTTAGGGTTCGGTTTAGGGTTAGGGTTAGGATTGGGTTCAGTATTAGAGATATGGTTAGTTTGAGATTTGGAGTTAGCGTAAAGTTTAGGGTTAGGTTAAGGTTTAGGGTTAGGATTAGGGCTACGGTTAGGGTTTGGGTGTGTGTTAATGTCAGGGTTAGGGTTATGGTTATCAATTTTCTAGAAAAAGTGTATTTTTCCCATTATTCTTTTTTTAAAAGGAGTCTGAAAAAATAGGCAATTGTTAATTTTTTTGATATATGTACTTTATAAATAACACAATTTTTTATTGTATTTCTCAATAATTTATATTATGCTTTCAGGAATGTGCATCCTTTAATGTTTTTATAATCAATTTCTTCCTTTAAAGAGGTATTGAACAAACAAATTCAAATAATTCCTTTGAGGGTTAGGATTTGTTTTAGTTTTAGGGTTAGGCTTAGCATTAGGTTGAGGGGTATGGTTAGGTTTAAATTTAGGGTTAGGGATAGGGTGAAGGTCAGGGTTTGGGTTTGGGTTCGGGTTATATTCAGGGTTAGGTTTTGGGTTTCGATTAGGCCTAAGGTTAGGGTTAGGGTTAGGGTTAGGCTTAGCTTTAGTGTTATAGTTAGGGTTAGGGTTAGGTTAGGGTTAGGGTTAGGATTATGGCTAGGGTTAGCATTGTGGTTAAGGTCAGGGTTAGGGTTAGGTTTTAGGGTTAGGGTTAGTTAAAGGATTAGGTTTTGGCTTAGGTTTAGGTTTAGGGTGAGGGTTAGGATTAGTTATATCATTAGGTTTAGGGTTAGGGTTAGATGTAGTTTTAGGATTAGGTTTAGTATTAGGGTGACATTTTGGTTTGGGGTAGGGTTAGGGTTGGGGTTTGGTTAAAGGTTTGGTTAGGAGTAGGGGTAGGTTTTAGGGTTAGGTTTGGGTTTGGTGTTAGGGTTAGTTTTTGGGTAAGGGTTGGGGTTAGGGTTAGGTTTTAGGATTAGTGCTAGGTTTAGGTTTAGGGTTAGGTTAAGGGTTAGGATTAAAGCTAGGGTTAGGGCTTGGGTTAAGATCCGCATTAGGTTTATTTGTATTAGTTTTCTGGCAAAAGTGTAATTTTTTTCATTCTACCTTTCCAAAAAGGAGTCTGATAAAATAGGCAATTGTAATTCAATTATTATATTTAAATTAAAAATATCATAAATTAGGGTTTGGTTCAGGGATATGGTTAGGGTTAGGTTTTGGGTTAGGTTTAGGGTTTGGTTTAGGGTGAGGTTTAGGGTTAGGGTTTCATTAGCGTAAGGTAAGGGTTATGGTTAGGGTTAGGGTTAGGTTTAGGGTTAGGATTAGGGCTTGCGTTATGGTTAGAGTTACGGTCAGGGTTAGGTTTCTTAATTCTACCTTTCCAAAAAGGAGTCTGACAAAATAGGCAATTTTAATTCAAATATTATATCTAATTTTAAAATACCACAACTTTTTATTGTATTTTTAAATAATTTATATTATACTTTTTATATTATACTAGTATTAGGGTTAGGTTTAGGTGTAGGTTTAGGGTTAGGGTTCTTAATTTCTTGCAAAATTTCAATTTTTTCCAGTACATTTTTCTAAAAAGGAGTGTGACAAAATAGGCAATTTAAATTTAGTTTTTATATTTAATTTTAAAATACCACAATTTTCATTTTATTTTAAAATAATTTCTATTCTGCTTTTTTGCATCATATAATTATTTGAGAATTAATTTGTTTTTTTACATAAGAATTTAACAAACAAATGTTGTTTAATTCATGTTAAGGTGAGGGTTAGGGTTATCGTTAGGTTTAGGGTTTCATTTAGGGTTAGGGTCAGGGTTAGGGTTAGGGTTATGGTTACATATAGGGTTACTTTTAGGGTTAGGGTAGGGTTCAGTTTAGGGTTCGGTTTAGGGTTTGGTTTAGGTTTAGGTTTAGGGTTGGGTTCAGTATTGGAGATATGGTTAGATTTAGATATGGAGTTAGCGTAAAGTTTAGGGTTAGGGTTAGGTTTAGGGTCAGGATTTAGCGTTAGGTTTAGGTTTAGGGTCAGGGTTAGGGTTAGGATGAGGGCTACGGTTAGGGTTTGGGTTAGTCTTAATGTCAGGGTTAGGGTTATGGTTATCAATTTTCTAGAAAAAGTGTATTTTTCCCATTATTCTTTTAGAAAAAGGAGTCTGACAAAATAGGTAATTTTTAGTTTTTTGATATATGTACTTTTTAAATACCACAATTTTTTATTGTATTTCTCAATAATTTATATTATGCTTTCAGGAATGTGCATCCTTTAATGTTTTTACAATTAATTTCTTCGTTTAAAGAGGTATTTAACAAACAAATTTAAATAATTCCTTTGAGGGATAGGATTTGCTTTAGTTTTAGGGTTAGGCTTAGCATTAGGTTGAGGGGTATGGGTAGGGTTAAATTTAGGGTTAGGGATAGGGTGAAGGTCAGGGTTTGGGTTCGGGTTCGGGTTACATTCAGGGTTAGGTTTTGGGTTTCGATTAGGCCGAAGGTTAGGGTTAGGATTAGGCTTAGCTTTAGTGTTATAGTTAGGGTTAGGGTTAGGATTAGGGCTAGGGTTAGCATTGTGGTTAAGGTCAGGGTTAGGGTTAGGTTTTAGGGTTAGGGTTAGTTAAAGGATTAGGTTTTGGCTTAGGTTTAGGTTTAGGGTGAGGGTTAGGATTAGTTATATCATTAGGTTTAGGGTTAGGGTTAGATGTAGTTTTAGGATTAGGTTTAGTATTAGGGTTACATTTTGGTTTGGGGTAGGGTTAGGGTTTGGTTAAAGGTTTGGTTAGGAGTAGGGGTAGGTTTTAGGGTTAGGTTTGGGTTTGGTGTTAGGGTTAGGTTTTGGGTAAGGGTTGGGGTTAGGGTTAGGTTTTAGGATTAGTGGTAGGTTTAGGTTTAGGGTTAGGTTAAGGGTTAGGATTAAAGCTAGGGTTAGGGCTTGGGTTAAGATCCGCATTAGGTTTATTTGTATTAGTTTTCTGGCAAAAGTGTAATTTTTTTCATTCTACCTTTCCAAAAAGGAGTCTGATAAAATAGGCAATTGTAATTCAATTATTATATTTAAATTAAAAATATCATAAATTAGGGTTTGGTTCAGGGATATGGTTAGGGTTAGGTTTTGGGTTAGGTTTTGGGTTAGGTTTAGGATTTGGTTTAGGCTGAGGTTTAAGGTTAGGGTTTCATTAGCCTAAAGTAAACAAACAAACAAACAGCTTCATTTATATACCGCTTCATACCCTTAATGAGTGTCTAAGCGGTTTACAATTGTAAGCTATTTGCCCCCCAACAATCTGGGTACTCATTTTAGCGACCTCGGAAGGATGCAAGCCTGAGTCAAGCTTCAGCCCTTTGCTGGTCTTGAACTCGCCACCTTATGGTTTTGAGTGAGTGGCTGCAGTACAGGCATTTAACCACTGCGCCACCAGGGTTAAGGTTAGGGTTAGGTTTAGGGTTAGGAAGAGGGCTTGCGTTATGGTTAGAGTTACGGTCAGGGTTAAGTTTCTTAATTCTACCTTTCCAAAAAGGAATCTGACAAAATAGGCAATTTTAATTCAAATATTATATTTAATTTTAAAATACCACAACTTTTTATTGTATTTTTAAATAATTCATATTATACTTTTTATATTATACTAGTATTAGGGTTAGGTTTAGGTGTAGGTTTAGGGTTAGGGTTCTTAATTTCCTTGCAAAATTTCAATTTTTTCCAGTACATTTTTCTAAAAAGGAGTCTGACAAAATAGGCAATTTTAATTTAGTTTTTATATTTAATTTTAAAATACCACAATTTTCATTTTATTTTAAAATAATTTCTATTCTGCTTTTTTGCATCATATAATTATTTGAGAATTAATTTGTTTTTTTACATAAGAATTTAACAAACAAATGTTGTTTAATTCATGTTAAGGTTAGGGTTAGGGTTATCGTTAGGTTTAGGGTTTCATTTAGGGTTAGGGTCAGGTATAGGGTTACGGTTATGGTAACATATAGAGTTACTTTTAGGGTTAGGGTTAGGGTTCAGTTTCGGGTTCGGTTCAGGGTTTGGTTTAGGATTAGGTTTAGGGTTGGGTTCAGTATTAGAGATATGGTTAGTTTGAGATTTGGAGTTAGCGTAAAGTTTAGGGTTAGGGTTAGGTTTAGGGTCAGGATTTAGGGTTAGGTTTAGGTTTAGGTTTAGGGCTACGGTTAGGGTTTGGGTTAGTGTTAATGTCAGGGTTAGGGTTATAGTTATCAATTTTCTAGAAAAAGTGTATTTTTCCCATTATTCTTTTATAAAAAGGAGTCTGAAAAAATAGGCAATTTTTAGTTTTTTGATATATGTACTTTATAAATACCACAATTTTTTATTGTATTTCTCAATAATTTATATTATGCCTTCAGAAATGTGCATCCTTTAATGTTTTTACAATCAATTTCTTCCTTTAAAGAGGTATTTAACAAATAAATTCAAATAATAGCTTTGAGGGTTAGGGTTTGTTTTAGTTTTAGGGTTAGGCTTGGCAGTAGGTTGAGGGGTATGGTTAGGTTTAAATTTAGGGTTAGGGATAGGGTGAAGGTCAGGGTTTCGGTTCGGGTTCGGGTTACATTCAGGGTTAGGTTTTGGGTTTCGATTAGGCCTAAGGTTAGGGTTAGGGTTAGGCTTAGCTTTAGTGTTAGAGTTAGGGTTAGGGTTAGGTTAGGGTTAGGGTTAGGATTAGGGCTAGGGTTAGCATTGTGGTTAAAGTCAGGGTTAGGGTTTGGTTTTAGGGTTAGGGTTAGTTTAAGGATTAGGTTTTGGCTTAGGTTTAGGTTTAGGGTGAGGGTTAGGATTAGTTATATCATTAGGTTTAGGGTTAGGGTTAGATGTACTTTTAGGATTAGGTTTAGTATTAGGGTTACATTTTGGTTTGGGGTAGGGTTAGCGTTTGGTTAAAGGTTTGGTTAGGAGTAGGGGTAGGTTTTAGGGTTAGGTTTGGGTTTGGTGTTAGGGTTAGGTTTTGGGTAAGGGTTGGGGTTAGGGTTAGGTTTTAGGATTAGTGGTAGGTTTAGGTTTAGGGTTAGGTTAAGAGTTAGGATTAAAGCTAGGGTTAGGGCTTGGGTTAAGATCCGCATTAGGTTTATTTGTATTAGTTTTCTGGCAAAAGTGTAATTTTTTTCATTCTACCTTTCCAAAAAGGAGTCTGATAAAATAGGCAATTGTAATTCAATTATTATATTTAAATTAAAAATATCATAAATTAGGGTTTGGTTCAGGGATATGGTTAGGGTTAGGTTTTGGGTTAGGTTTAGGGTTTGGTTTAGGGTGAGGTTTAGGGTTAGGGTTTCATTAGCGTAAGGTAAGGGTTATGGTTAAGGTTAGGGTTAGGTTTAGGGTTAGGATTAGGGCTTGCGTTATGGTTAGAGTTACGGTCAGGGTTAGGTTTCTTAATTCTACCTTTCCAAAAAGGAGTCTGACAAAATAGGCAATTTTAATTCAAATATTATATCTAATTTTAAAATACCACAACTTTTTATTGTATTTTTAAATAATTTATATTATACTTTTTATATTATACTAGTATTAGGGTTCGGTTTAGGTGTAGGTTTAGGGTTAGGGTTCTTAATTTTCTTGCAAAATTTCAATTTTTTCCAGTACATTTTTCTAAAAAGGAGTCTGACAAAATAGGCAATTTTAATTTAGTTTTTATATTTAATTTTAAAATACCACAATTTTCATTGTATTTTAAAATAATTTCTATTCTGCTTTTTTGCATCATATAATTATTTGAGAATTAATTTGTTTTTTTTAAATAAGAATTTAACAAACAAATGTTGTTTAATTCATGTTAAGGTGAGGGTTAGGGTTATAGTTAGGTTTAGGGTTTCATTTAGGGTTAGGGTCAGGGTTAGGGTTAGGGTTATGGTTACATATAGGGTTACTTTTAGGGTTAGGGTTAGGGTTCAGTTTAGGGTTTGGTTTAGGTTTAGGTTTAGGGTTGGGTTCAGTATTAGAGATATGGTTAGTTTTAGATTTGGAGTTAGCCTAAAGTTTAAGGTTAGAATGTAAAGTTTACATTCAGGTTTAGGTTTTGGGTTTCGATTAGGCCTAAGGATAGGGTTAGGGTTAGGGTTAGCTTTAGTGTTATAGTTAGGGTTAGGATTAGGTTAGGGTTAGGGTTAGGATTAGGGCTAGGGTTAGCATTGTGGTTAAGGTCAGGGTTAGGGTTAGGTTTTAGGGTTAGGGTTAGTTAAAGGATTAGGTTTTGGCTTAGGTTTAGGTTTAGGGTGAGGGTTAGGATGAGTTATATCATTAGGTTTAGGGTTAGGGTTAGATGTAGTTTTAGGATTAGGTTTAGTATTAGGGTTACATTTTGGTTTGGGGTAGGGTTAGGGTTAGGGTTTGGTTAAAGGTTTGGTTAGGAGTAGGGGTAGGTTTTAGGGTTAGGTTTGGGTTTGGTGTTAGGGATAGGTTTTGGGTAAGGGTTGGGGTTAGGTTTTAGGATTAGTGTTAGGTTTAGGGTTAGGGTTAGGTTAAGGGTTAGGATTAAAGCTAGGGTTAGGGCTTGGGTTAAGATCCACATTAGGTTTATTTGTATTAGTTTTCTGGCAAAAGTGTAATTTTTTTCATTCTACCTTTCCAAAAAGGAGTCTGATAAAATAGGCAATTATAATTCAATTACTATATTTCAATTAAAAATATCATACATTAGGGTTTGGTTCAGGGATATGGTTAGGGTTAGGTTTTGGGTTAGGTTTTGGGTTAGGTTTAGGGTTTGGTTTAGGGTGAGGTTTAGGGTTAGGGTTTCACTAGCGTAAGGTAAGGGTTATGGTTAGGGTTAGGGTTAGGTTTAGGGTTAGTATTAGGGTTTGCGTTATGGTTAGAGTTACGGTCAGGGTTAGGTTTCTTAATTCTACCTTTCCAAAAAGGAGTCTGACAAAATAGGCAATTTTAATTCAAATATTATATCTAATTTTAAAATACCACAACTTTTTATTGTATTTTTAAATAGTTTATATTATACTTTTTATATTATACTAGTATTAGGGTTAGGTTTAGGTGTAGGTTTAGGGTTAGGGTTCTTAATTTTCTTGCAAAATTTCAATTTTTTCCAGTACATTTTTCTAAAAAGGAGTCTGACAAAATAGGCAATTTTAATTTAGTTTTTATATTTAATTTTAAAATACCACAATTTTCATTGTATTTTAAAATAATTTCTATTCTGCTTGTTTGCATCATATAATTATTTGAGAATTAATTTGTTTTTTTAAATAAGAATTTAACAAACAAATGTTGTTTAATTCATGTTAAGGTGAGGGTTAGGGTTATCGTTAGGTTTAGGGTTTCATTTAGGGTTAGGGTCAGGGTTAGGGTTATGGTTACATATAGGGTTACTTTTAGGGTTAGGGTTAGGGTTCAGTTTAGGGTTCGGTTTAGGGTTTGGTTTAGGTTTAGGTTTAGGGTTGGGTTCAGTATTAGAGATATGGTTAGTTTGAGATTTGGAGTTAGCGTAAAGTTTAGGTTTAGGTTTAGGTTTAGGGTTAGGATTAAGGCTACGGTTAGGGTTTGGGTTAGTGTTAATGTCAGGGTTAGGGTTATGGTTATCAATTTTCTAGAAAAAGTGTATTTTTCCCATTATTTTTTTATAAAAAGGAGTCTGAAAAAATAGGCAATTTTTAGTTTTTTGAGATATGTACTTTATAAATCCCACAATTTTTTATTGTATTTCTCAATAATTTATATTATGCTTTCAGAAATGTGCATCCTTTAATGTTTTTACAATCAATTTCTTCTTTTAAAGAGGTATTGAACAAATAAATTCAAATAATTCCTTTGAGGGTTAGGGTTTTTTTTAGTTTTAGGGTTAGGCTTAGCATTAGGTTGAGGAGTATGGTTAGGTTTAAATTTAGGGTTAGGGATAGGGTGAAGGTCAGGGTTTGGGTTTGGGTTCGGGTTACATTCAGGGTTAGGTTTTGGGTTTTGATTAGGCCTAAGGTTAGGGTTAGGGTTAGTGTTAGGCTTAGCTTTAGTGTTATAGTTAGGGTTAGGGTTAGGTTAGGGTTCGGGTTAGGATTAGGGCTAGGGTTAGCATTGTGGTTAAGGTCAGGGTTAGGGTTAGGTTTTAGGGTTAGGGTTAGTTAAAGGATTAGGTTTTGGCTTAGGTTTAGGTTTAGGTTGAGGGTTAGGATTAGTTATATCATTAGGTTTAGGGTTAGGGTTAGATGTACTTTTAGGATTAGGTTTAGTATTAGGGTTACATTTTGGTTTGGGGTAGGGTTAGCGTTTGGTTAAAGGTTTGGTTAGGAGTAGGGGTAGGTTTTAGGGTTAGGTTTGGGCTTGGTGTTAGGGTTAGGTTTTGGGTAATGGTTGGGGTTAGGGTTAGGTTTTAGGATTAGTGGTAGGTTTAGGTTTAGGGTTAGGTTAAGAGTTAGGATTAAAGCTAGGGTTAGGGCTTGGGTTAAGATCCGCATTAGGTTTATTTGTATTAGTTTTCTGGCAAAAGTGTAATTTTTTTCATTCTACCTTTCCAAAAAGGAGTCTGATAAAATAGGCAATTGTAATTCAATTATTATATTTAAATTAAAAATATCATAAATTAGGGTTTGGTTCAGGGATATGGTTAGGGTTAGGTTTGGGTTAGGTTTAGGGTTTGGTTTAGGGTGAGGTTTAGGGTTAGGGTTTCATTAGCGTAAGGTAAGGGTTATGGTTAGGGTTAGGGTTAGGTTTAGGGTTAGGATTAGGGCTTGCGTTATGGTTAGAGTTACGGTCAGGGTTAGGTTTCTTAATTCTACCTTTCCAAAAAGGAGTCTGACAAAATAGGCAATTTTAAATCAAATATTATATCTAATTTTAAAATACCACAACTTTTTATTGTATTTTTAAATAATTTATATTATACTTTTTATATTATACTAGTATTAGGGTTCGGTTTAGGTGTAGGTTTAGGGTTAGGGTTCTTAATTTTCTTGCAAAATTTCAATTTTTTCCAGTACATTTTTCTAAAAAGGAGTCTGACAAAATAGGCAATTTTAATTTAGTTTTTATATTTAATTTTAAAATACCACAATTTTCATTTTATTTTAAAATAATTTCTATTCTGCTTTTTTGCATCATATAATTATTTGAGAATTAATTTGTTTTTTTACATAAGAATTTAACAAACAAATGTTGTTTAATTCATGTTAAGGTGAGGGTTAGGGTTATCGTTAGGTTTAGGGTTTCATTTAGGGTTAGGGTTAGGGTCAGGGTTAGGGTTAGGGTTATGGTTACATATAGGGTTACTTTTAGGGTTAGGGTTAGGGTTCAGTTTAGGGTTCGGTTCAGGGTTTGGTTTAGGATTAGGTTTAGGGTTGGGTTCAGTATTAGAGATATGGTTAGTTTGAGATTTGGAGTTAGCGTAAAGTTTAGGGTTAGGGTTAGGTTTAGGGTCAGGATTTAGGGTTAGGTTTAGGTTTAGGTTTAGGGCTACGGTTAGGGTTTGGGTTAGTGTTAATGTCAGGGTTAGGGTTATGGTTATCAATTTTCTAGAAAAAGTGTATTTTTTCCATTATTCTTTTATAAAAAGGAGTCTGAAAAAATAGGCAATTTTTAGTTTTTTGACATATGTACTTTATAAATACCACAATTTTTTATTGTATTTCTCAATAATTTATATTATGCTTTACGGAATGTGCATCCTTTAATGTTTTTACAATCAATTTCTTCTTTTAAAGAGGTATTGAACAAACAAATTCAAATAATTCCTTTGAGGGTTAGGGTTTGTTTTAGTTTTAGGGTTAGGCTTAGCATTAGGTTGAGGGGTATGGTTAGGTTTAAATTTAGGGTTAGGGATAGGGTGAAGGTCAGGGTTAGGGTTTGGGTTCGGGTTACATTCAGGGTTAGGTTTTGGGTTTCGATTAGGCCTAAGGTTAGGGTTAGGGTTAGGGTTAGGCTTAGCTTTAGTGTCATAGTTAGGGTTAGGGTTAGGATTAGGGCTAGGGTTAGCATTGTGGTTAAGGTCAGGGTTAGGGTTAGGTTTTAGGGTTAGGATTAGTTAAAGGATTAGGTTTTGGCTTAGGTTTATGTTTAGGGTGAGGGTTAGGATTAGTTATTTCATTAGGTTTAGGGTTAGGGTTAGATGTAGTTTTAGGATTAGGTTTAGTATTAGGGTTACATTTTGGTTTGGGGTAGGGTTAGGGTTAGGGTTTGGTTAAAGGTTTGGTTAGGAGTAGGGGTAGGTTTTAGGGTTAGGTTTGGGTTTGGTGTTAGGGTTAGGTTTTGGGTAAGGGTTGGGGTTAGGGTTAGGTTTTAGGATTAGTGTTAGGTTTAGGGTTAGGGTTAGGTTAATGGTTAGGATTAAAGCTAGGGTTAGGGCTTGGGTTACGATCCGCATTAGGTTTATTTGTTTTAGTTTTCTGGCAAAAGTGTAATATTTTTCATTCTACCTTTCCAAAAAGGAATCTGATAAAATAGGCAATTGTAATTCAATTATTATATTTAAATTAAAAATATCATAAATTAGGGTTTGTTTCAGGGATATGGTTAGGGATAGGTTTTGGGTTAGGTTTTGGGTTAGGTTTAGGGTTTGGTTTAGGGTGAGGTTTAGGGTTAGGCTTTCATTAGCGTAAGGTAAGGGTTATGGTTAGGGTTAGCGTTAGGTTTAGGGTTATGAAGAGGGCTTGCGTTATGCTTAGAGTTAGGGTCAGGGTGAATTTTCTTAATTCTACCTTTCCAAAAAGGAGTCTGACAAAATAGGCATATTTAATTCAAATATTATATCTAATTTTAAAATACCACAACTTTTTATTGGATTTTTAAATAATTTATATTATACTTTTTATATTATACTAGTATTAGGGTTAGGTTTAGGTGTAGGTTTAGGGTTAGGGTTCTTAATTTTCTTGCAAAATTTCAATTTTTTCCAGTACATTTTTCTAAAAAGGAGTCTGACAAAATAGGCAATTTTAATTTAGTTTTTATATTTAATTTTAAAATACCACAATTTTCATTGTATTTTAAAATAATTTCTATTCTGCTTGTTTGCATCATATAATTATTTGAGAATTAATTTGTTTTTTTAAATAAGAATTTAACAAACAAATGTTGTTTAATTCATTTTAAGGTGAGGGTTAGGTTTATCGTTAGGTTTAGGGTTTCATTTAGGGATAGAGTCAGGGTTAGGGTTATGGTTACATATAGGGTTTCTTTTAGGGTTAGGGTTAGGGTTCAGTTTAGGGTTCGGTTTAGGGTTTGGTTTAGGTTTAGGTTTAGGGTTGGGTTCAGTATTAGAGATATGGTTAGTTTTAGATTTGGAGTTAGCGTAAAGTTTAGGGTTAGGGTTAGATTTAGGGTGAGGATTTCAGGTTAGGTTTAGGTTTAGGGTTAGGGTTAGGATTAGGGCTACGTTTAGGGTTTGGGTTAGTCTTAATGTCAGGGTTAGGGTTATGGTTATCAATTTTCTAGAAAATTGTATTTTTCCCATTATTCTTTTATAAAAAGGAGTCTGACAAAATAGGTAATTTTTAGTTTTTTGATATATGTACTTTATAAATACCACAATTTTTTATTGTATTTCTCAATAATTTATATTATATATAGGAATGTGCATCCTTTAATGTTTTTACAATTAATTTCTTCGTTTAAAGAGGTATTTAACAAATAAATTCAAATAATTCCTTTGAGGGTTAGGGTTTGTTTTAGTTTTAGGGTTAGGCTTAGCATTAGGTTGAGGGGTATGGTTTGGTTTAAATTTAGGGTTAGGGATAGGGTGAAGGTCAGGGTTTCGGTTCGGGTTCGGGTTACATTCAGGGTTAGGTTTTGGGTTTCGATTACGCCTAAGGTTAGGGTTAGGGTTAGGCTTAGCTTTAGTGTTAGAGTTAGGGTTAGGGTTAGGTTAGGGTTAGGGTTAGGATTAGGGCTAGGGTTAGCATTGTGGTTAAAGTCAGGGTTAGGGTTTGGTTTTAGGGTTAGGGTTAGTTAAAGGATTAGGTTTTGGCTTAGGTTTAGGGTGAGGGTTAGGATTAGTTATATCATTAGGTTTAGGGTTAGGGTTAGATGTAGTTTATGGATTAGGTTTAGTATTAGGGTTACATTTTGGTTTGGGGTAGGGTTAGGGTTAGGGTTTGGTTAAAGGTTTGGTAAGGAGTAGGGGTAGGTTTTAGGGTTAGGTTTGGGTTTGGTGTTAGGGTTAGTTTTTGGGTAAGGGTTGGGGTTAGGGTTAGGTTTTAGGATTAGTGTTAGGTTTAGGTTTAGGGTTAGGTTAAGGGTTAGGATTAAAGCTAGGGTTAGGGCTTGGGTTAAGATCCACATTAGATTATTTGTATTAGTTTTCTGGCAAAAGTGTAATTTTTTTCATTCTACCTTTCCAAAAAGGAGTCTAATAAAATAGGCAATTGTAATTCAATTATTATATTTAAATTAAAAATATCATAAATTAGGGTTTGGTTCAGGGATATGGTTAGGGTTAGGTTTTGGGTTAGGTTTAGGGTTTGGTTTAGGGTGAGGTTTAGGGTTAGGTTTTCATTAGCGTAAGGTAAGGGTTATGGTTAGGTTTAGGGTTAGGTTAAGGGTTAGGATTAAAGCTAGGGTTAGGGCTTGGGTTAAGATCCACATTAGGTTTATTTGTATTAGTTTTCTGGCAAAAGTGTAATTTTTTTCATTCTACCTTTCCAAAAAGGAGTCTAATAAAATAGGCAATTGTAATTCAATTATTATATTTAAATTAAAAATATCATAAATTAGGGTTTGGTTCAGGGATATGGTTAGGGTTAGGTTTTGGGTTAGGTTAAGGGTTTGGTTTAGGGTGAGGTTTAGGGTTAGGGTTTCATTAGCGTAAGGTAAGGGTTATGGTTAGGGTTAGGGTTAGGTTAAGGGTTAGGATTAAAGCTAGGGTTAGGGCTTGGGTTAAGATCCACATTAGGTTTATTTGTATTAGTTTTCTGGCAAAAGTGTAATTTTTTTCATTCTACCTTTCCAAAAAGGAGTCTAATAAAATAGGCAATTGTAATTCAATTATTATATTTAAATTAAAAATATCATAAATTAGGGTTTGGTTCAGGGATATGGTTAGGGTTAGGTTTTGGGTTAGGTTTAGGGTTTGGTTTAGGGTGTGGTTTAGGGTTAGGGTTTCATTCGCGTAAGGTAAGGGTTATGGTTAGGGTTAGAGTTAGGTTTAGGGTTAGGATTAGGGCTTGCGTTATGGTTAGAGTTCCGGTCAGGGTTAGGTTTCTTAATTCTACCTTTCCAAAAAGGAGTCTGACAAAATAGGCAATTTTAATTCAAATATTATATCTAATTTTAAAATACCACAACTTTTTATTGTATTTTTAAATAATTTATATTATACTTTTTATATTATACTAGTATTAGGGTTCGGTTTAGGTGTAGGTTTAGGGTTAGGGTTCTTCATTTTCTTGCAAAATTTCAATTTTTTCCAGTACATTTTTCTAAAAAGGAGTCTGACAAAATAGGCAATTTTAATTTAGTTTTTATATTTAATTTTAAAATACCACAATTTTCATTGTATTTTAAAATAATTTCTATTCTGCTTTTTTGCATCATATAATTATTTGAGAATTAATTTGTTTTTTTTAAATAACAATTTAACAAACAAATGTTGTTTAATTCATGTTAAGGTGAGGGTTAGGGTTATAGTTAGGTTTAGGGTTTCATTTAGGGTTAGGGTCAGGGTTAGGGTTAGGGTTATGGTTACATATAGGGTTACTTTTAGGGTTAAGGTTAGGGTTCAGTTTAAGGTTAGGGTTAGGTTAGGGTTAGGGTTAGGATTAGGGCTAGGGTTAGCATTGTGGTTAAGGTCAGGGTTAGGGTTAGGTTTTAGGGTTAGGGTTAGTTAAAGGATTAGGTTTTGGCTTAGGTTTAGGTTTAGGGTGAGGGTTAGGATGAGTTATATCATTAGGTTTAGGGTTAGGGTTAGATGTAGTTTTAGGATTAGGTTTAGTATTAGGGTTACATTTTGGTTTGGGGTAGGGTTAGGGTTAGGGTTTGGTTAAAGGTTTGGTTAGGAGTAGGGGTAGGTTTTAGGGTTAGGTTTGGGTTTGGTGTTAGGGATAGGTTTTGGGTAAGGGTTGGGGTTAGGGTTAGGTTTTAGGATTAGTGTTAGGTTTAGAGTTAGGGTTAGGTTAAGGGTTAGGATTAAAGCTAGGGTTAGGGCTTGGGTTAAGATCCGCATTAGGTTTATTTGTATTAGTTTTCTGGCAAAAGTGTAATTTTTTTCATTCTACCTTTCCAAAAAGGAGTCTGATAAAATAGGCAATTGTAATTCAATTATTATATTTCAATTAAAAATATCATACATTAGGGTTTGGTTCAGGGATATGGTTAGGGTTAGGTTTTGGGTTAGGTTTTGGGTTAGGTTTAGGGTTTGGTTTAGGGTGAGGATTAGGGTTAGGGTTTCACTAGCGTAAGGTAAGGGTTATGGTTAGGGTTAGGGTCAGGTTTAGGGTTAGGATTAGGGCTTGCGTTATGGTTAGAGTTACGGTCAGGGTTAGGTTTCTTAATTCTACCTTTCCAAAAAGGAGTCTGACAAAATAGGCAATTTTAATTCAAATATTATATCTAATTTTAAAATACCACAACTTTTTATTGTATTTTTAAATAATTTATATTATACTTTTTATATTATACTAGTATTAGGGTTAAGTTTAGGTGTAGGTTTAGGGTTAGGGTTCTTAATTTTCTTGCAAAATTTCAATTTTTTCCAGTACATTTTTCTAAAAAGAAGTCTGACAAAATAGGCAATTTTAATTTAGTTTTTATATTTAATTTTAAAATACCACAATTTTCATTGTATTTTGAAATAATTTCTATTCTGCTTTTTTGCATCATATAATTATTTGAGAATTAATTTGTTTTTTTAAATAAGAATTTAACAAACAAATGTTGTTTAATTCATGTTAAGGTGAGGGTTAGGGTTATCGTTAGGTTTAGGGTTTCATTTAGGGTTAGGGTCAGGGTTAGGGTTATGGTTACATATAGGGTTACTCTTAGGGTTAGGGTTAGGGTTCAGTTTAGGGTTCCGTTTAGGGTTTGGTTAATTTTAAGTTTAGGGTTGGGTTCAGTATTAGAGATATGGTTAGTTTGAGATTTGGAGTTAGCGTAAAGTTTAGGTTTAGGTTTCGGTTTAGGGTTAGGATTAGGGCTACGGTTAGGGTTTGGGTTAGTGTTAATGTCAGGGTTAGGGTTATGGTTATCAATTTTCTAGAAAAAGTGTATTTTTCCCATTATTCTTTTATAAAAAGGAGTCTGAAAAAATAGGCAATTTTTAGTTTTTTGAGATATGTACTTTATAAATCCCACAATTTTTTATTGTATTTCTCAATAATTTATATTATGCTTTCAGAAATGTGCATCCTTTAATGTTTTTACAATCAATTTCTTCTTTTAAAGAGGTATTGAACAAACAAATTCAAATAATTCCTTTGAGGGTTAGGGTTTTTTTTAGTTTTAGGGTTAGGCTTAGCATTAGGTTGAGGAGTATGGTTAGGTTTAAATTTAGGGTTAGGGATAGGGTGAAGGTCAGGGTTTGGGTTTGGGTTCGGGTTACATTCAGGGTTAGGTTTTGGGTTTTGATTAGGCCTAAGGTTAGGGTTAGGGTTAGGCTTAGCTTTAGTGTTAGAGTTAGGGTTAGGGTTAGGTTAGGGTTAGGGTTAGGATTAGGGCTGGGTTAGCATTGTGGTTAAAGTCAGGGTTAGGGTTTGGTTTTCGGGTTAGGGTTAGTTAAAGGATTAGGTTTTGGCTTAGGTTTAGGTTTAGGGTGAGGGTTAGGATTAGTTATATCATTAGGTTTAGGGTTAGGGTTAGATGTAGTTTTAGGATTAGGTTTAGTATTAGGGTTACATTTTGGTTTGGGGTAGGGTTAGGGTTAGGGTTTGGTTAAAGGTTTGGTTAGGAGTAGGGGTAGGTTTTAGGGTTAGGTTTGGGTTTGGTGTTAGGGTTAGGTTTTGGGTAAGGGTTGGGGTTAGGGTTAGGTTTTAGGATTAGTGTTAGGTTTAGGTTTAGGGTTAGGTTAATGGTTAGGATTAAAGCTAGGGTTAGGGCTTGGGTTAAGATCCGCATTAGGTTTATTTGTTTTAGTTTTCTGGCAAAAGTGTAATATTTTTCATTCTACCTTTCCAAAAAGGAATCTGATAAAATAGGCAATTGTAATTCAATTATTATATTTAAATTAAAAATATCATAAATTAGGGTTTGGTTCAGGGATATGGTTAGGGATAGGTTTTGGGTTAGGTTTTGGGTTAGGTTTAGGATTTGGTTTAGGGTGAGGTTTAGGGTTAGGGTTTCATTAGCGTAAGGTAAGGGTTATGGTTAGGGTTAGCGTTAGGTTTCGGGTTATGAAGAGGGCTTGCGTTATGCTTAGAGTTAGGGTCAGGGTGAATTTTCTTAATTCTACCTTTCCAAAAAGGAGTCTGACAAAATAGGCAATTTTAATTCAAATATTATATCTAATTTTAAAATACCACAACTTTTTATTGTATTTTTAAATAATTTATATTATACTTTTTATATTATACTAGTATTAGGGTTAGGTTTAGGTGTAGGTTTAGGGTTAGGGTTCTTCATTTTCTTGCAAAATTTCAATTTTTTCCAGTACATTTTTCTAAAAAGGAGTCTGACAAAATAGGCAATTTTAATTTAGTTTTTATATTTAATTTTAAAATACCACAATTTTCATTGTATTTTAAAATAATTTCTATTCTGCTTTTTTGCATCATATAATTATTTGAGAATTAATTTGTTTTTTTAAAATAAGAATTTAACAAACAAATGTTGTTTAATTCATGTTAAGGTGAGGGTTAGGGTTATAGTTAGGTTTAGGGTTTCATTTAGGGTTAGGGTCAGGGTTAGGGTTAGGGTTATGGTTACATATAGGGTTACTTTTAGGGTTAGGGTTAGGGTTCAGTTTAGGGTTTGGTTTAGGTTTAGGTTTAGGGTTGGGTTCAGTATTAGAGATATGGTTAGTTTTAGATTTGGAGTTAGCCTAAAGTTTAAGGTTAGAATGTAAAGTTTACATTCAGGTTTAGGTTTTGGGTTTCGATTAGGCCTAAGGATAGGGTTAGGGTTAGGGTTAGGCTTAGCTTTAGTGTTATAGTTAGGGTTAGGGTTAGGATTAGGGCTAGGGTTAGCATTGTGGTTAAGGTCAGGGTTAGGGTTAGGTTTTAGGGTTAGGGTTAGTTAAAGGATTAGGTTTTGGCTTAGGTTTAGGTTTAGGGTGAGGGTTAGGATGAGTTATATCATTAGGTTTAGGGTTAGGGTTAGATGTAGTTTTAGGATTAGGTTTAGTATTAGGGTTACATTTTGGTTTGGGGTAGGGTTAGGGTTAGGGTTTGGTTAAAGGTTTGGTTAGGCGTAGGGGTAGGTTTTAGGGTTAGGTTTGGGTTTGGTGTTAGGGATAGGTTTTGGGTAAGGGTTGGGGTTAGGGTTAGGTTTTAGGATTAGTGTTAGGTTTAGGGTTAGGGTTAGGTTAAGGGTTAGGATTAAAGCTAGGGTTAGGGCTTGGGTTAAGATCCACATTAGGTTTATTTGTATTAGCTTTCTGGCAAAAGTGTAATTTTTTTCATTCTACCTTTCCAAAAAGGAGTCTAATAAAATAGGCAATTGTAATTCAATTATTATATTTAAATTAAAAATATCATAAATTAGGGTTTGGTTCAGGGATATGGTTAGGGTTAGGTTTTGGGTTAGGTTTAGGGTTTGGTTTAGGGTGAGGTTTAGGGTTAGGGTTTCATTAGCGTAAGGTAAGGGTTATGGTTAGGGTTAGGGTTAGGTTTAGGGTTAGGATTAGGGCTTGAGTTATGGTGAGAGTTACGGTCAGGGTTAGGTTTCTTAATTCTACCTTTCCAAAAAGGAGTCTGACAAAATAGGCAATTTTAATTCAAATATTATATCTAATTTTAAAATACCACAACTTTTTATTGGATTTTTAAATAATTTATATTATACTTTTTATATTATGGTAGTATTAGGGTTAGGTTTAGGTGTAGGTTTAGGGTTAGGGTTCTTCATTTTCTTGCAAAATTTCAATTTTTTCCAGTACATTTTTCTAAAAAGGAGTCTGACAAAATAGACAATTTTAATTTAGTTTTTATATTTAATTTTTAAATACCACAATTTTCATTGTATTTTAAAATAATTTCTATTCTGCTTTTTTGCATCATATAATTATTTGAGAATTAATTTGTTTTTTTTAAATAACAATTTAACAAACAAATGTTGTTTAATTCATGTTAAGGTGAGGGTTAGGGTTATCGTTAGGTTTAGGGTTTCATTTAGGGTTAGGGTCAGGGTTAGGGTTAGGGTTATGGTTACATATAGGGTTACTTTTAGGGTTAAGGTTAGGGTTCAGTTTAGGGTTTGGTTTAGGTTTAGGTTTAGGGTTGGGTTCAGTATTAGAGATATGGTTAGTTTTAGATTTGGAGTTAGCCTAAAGTTTAAGGTTAGAATGTAAAGTTTACATTCAGGTTTAGGTTTTGGGTTTCGATTAGGCCTAAGGATAGGGTTAGGGTTAGGGTTAGCTTTAGTGTTATAGTTAGGGTTAGGGTTAGGTTAGGGTTAGGGTTAGGGTTAGGGCTAGGGTTAGCATTGTGGTTAAGGTCAGGGTTAGGGTTAGGTTTTAGGGTTAGGGTTAGTTAAAGGATTAGGTTTTGGCTTAGGTTTAGGTTTAGGGTGAGGGTTAGGATGAGTTATATCATTAGGTTTAGGGTTAGGGTTAGATGTAGTTTTAGGATTAGGTTTAGTATTAGGGTTACATTTTGGTTTGGGGTAGGGTTAGGGTTAGGGTTTGGTTAAAGGTTTGGTTAGGCGTAGGGGTAGGTTTTAGGGTTAGGTTTGGGTTTGGTGTTCGGGATAGGTTTTGGGTAAGGGTTGGGGTTAGGGTTAGGTTTTAGGATTAGTGTTAGGTTTAGGGTTAGGGTTAGGTTAAGGGTTAGGATTAAAGCTAGGGTTAGGGCTTGGGTTAAGATCCGCATTAGGTTTATTTGTATTAGTTTTCTGGCAAAAGTGTAATTTTTTTCATTCTACCTTTCCAAAAAGGAGTCTGATAAAATAGGCAATTGTAATTCAATTATTATATTTCAATTAAAAATATCATAAATTAGGGTTTGGTTCAGGGATATGGTTAGGGTTAGGTTTTGGGTTAGGTTTTGGGTTAGGTTTAGGGTTTGGTTTAGGGTGAGGCTTAGGGTTAGGGTTTCACTAGCGTAAGGTAAGGGTTATGGTTAGGGTTAGGGTTAGGTTTAGGGTTAGGATTAGGGCTTGCATTATGGTTAGAGTTACGGTCAGGGTTAGGTTTCTTAATTCTACCTTTCCAAAAAGGAGTCTGACAAAATAGGCAATTTTAATTCAAATATTATATCTAATTTTAAAATACCACAACTTTTTATTGTATTTTTAAATAATTTATATTATACTTTTTATATTATACTACTATTAGGGTTAGGTTTAGGTGTAGGTTTAGGGTTAGGGTTCTTAATTTTCTTGCAAAATTTCAATTTTTTCCAGTACATTTTTCAAAAGGAGTCTGACAAAATAGGCAATTTTAATTTAGTTTTTATATTTAATTTTAAAATACCACAATTTTCATTGTATTTTAAAATAATTTCTATTCTGCTTGTTTGCATCATATAATTATTTGAGAATTAATTTGTTTTTTTAAATAAGAATTTAACAAACAAATGTTGTTTAATTCATGTTAAGGTGAGGGTTAGGGTTATCCTTAGGTTTAGGGTTTCATTTAGGGTTAGGGTCAGGGTTAGGGTTAGGGTTATGGTTACATATAGGGTTACTTTTAGGGTTAGGGTTAGGGTTCAGTTTAGGGTTCGGTTTAGGGTTTGGTTTAGGTTTAGGTTTAGGGTTGGGTTCAGTATTAGAGATATGGTTAGTTTTAGATTTGGAGTTAGCGTAAAGTTTAGGGTTAGGGTTAGGTTTAGGGTCAGGATTTAGGGTTAGGTTTAGGTTTAGGTTTAGGGCTACGGTTAGGGTTTGGGTTAGTGTTAATGTCAGGGTTAGGGTTATGGTTATCAATTTTCTAGAAAAAGTGTATTTTTTCCATTATTCTTTTATAAAAAGGAGTCTGAAAAAATAGGCAATTTTTAGTTTTTTGATATATGTACTTTATAAATACCACAATTTTTTATTGTATTTCTCAATAATTTATATTATGCTTTCAGGAATGTGCATCCTTTAATGTTTTTACAATCAATTTCTTCTTTTAAAGAGGTATTGAACAAACAAATTCAAATAATTCCTTTGAGGGTTAGGGTTTGTTTTAGTTTTAGGGTTAGGCTTAGCATTAGGTTGAGGGGTATGGTTAGGTTTAAATTTAGGGTTAGGGATAGGGTGAAGGTCAGGGTTTGGGTTTGGGTTCGGGTTACATTCAGGGTTAGGTTTTGGGTTTCGATTAGGCCTAAGGATAGGGTTAGGGTTAGGGTTAGGCTTAGCTTTAGTGTTATAGTTAGGGTTAGGGTTAGGATTAGGGCTAGGGTTAGCATTGTGGTTAAGGTCAGGGTTAGGGTTAGGTTTTAGGGTTAGGGTTAGTTAAAGGATTAGGTTTTGGCTTAGGTTTAGGTTTAGGGTGAGGGTTAGGATTAGTTATATCATTAGGTTTAGGGTTAGGGTTAGATGTAGTTTTAGGATTAGGTTTAGTATTAGGGTTACATTTTGGTTTGGGGTAGGGTTAGGGTTAGGGTTTGGTTAAAGGTTTGGTTAGGAGTAGGGGTAGGTTTTAGGGTTAGGTTTGGGTTTGGTGTTAGGGTTAGTTTTTGGGTAAGGGTTGGGGTTAGGGTTAGGTTTTAGGATTAGTGTTAGGTTAAGGTATAGGGTTAGGTTAAGGGTTAGGATTAAAGCTAGGGTTAGGGCTTGGGTTAAGATCCACATTAGGTTTATTTGTATTAGTTTTCTGGCAAAAGTGTAATTTTTTTCATTCTACCTTTCCAAAAAGGAGTCTGATAAAATAGGCAATTGTAATTCAATTATTATATTTAAATTAAAAATATCATAAATTAGGGTTTGGTTCAGGGATATGGTTAGGGTTAGGTTTTGGGTTAGGTTTGGGGTTAGGTTTAGGGTTTGGTTTAGGGTGAAGTTTAGGGTTAGGGTTTCATTAGCGTAAGGTAAGGGTTATGGTTAGGGTTAGCGTTAGGTTTAGGGTTAGGAAGAGGGCTTGCGTTATGGTTAGAGTTACGGTCAGGGTGAAGTTTCTAAATTCTACCTTTCCAAAAATGAGTCTGACAAAATAGGCAATTTTAATTCAAATATTATATCTAATTTTAAAATACCACAACTTTTTATTGTATTTTTAAATAATTTATATTATACTTTTTATATTATACTAGTATTAGGGTTAGGTTTAGTTGTAGGTTTAGGGTTAGGGTTCTTAATTTTCTTGCAAAATTTCAATTTTTTCCAGTACATTTTTCTAAAAAGGAGTCTGACAAAATAGGCAATTTTAATTTAGTTTTTATATTTAATTTTAAAATACCACAATTTTCATTGTATTTTAAAATAATTTCTATTCTGCTTGTTTGCATCATATAATTATTTGAGAATTAATTTGTTTTTTTAAATAAGAATTTAACAAACAAATGTTGTGTAATTCATGTTGAGGTGAGGGTTAGGATTATCGTTAGCTTTAGGGTTTCATGTAGGGTTAGGGTCAGGGTTAGGGTTAGGGTTATGGTTACATATAGGGTTTCTTTTAGGGTTAGGGTTAGGGTTCAGTTTAGGGTTTGGTTTAGGGTTTGGTTTAGGTTTAGGTTTAGGGTTGGGTTCAGTATTAGAGATGGTTAGTTTTAGATTTGGAGTTAGCGTAAAATTTAGGGTTAGGGTTAGGGTTAGGGTCAGGATTTCGGGTTAGGTTTAGGTTTAGGGTTAGGGTTAGGATTAGGGTTACGGTTAGGGTTTGGGTTAGGGTTATGGTTACAAATTTTCTAGAAAAAGTGTATTTTTCCCATTATTCTTTTATAAAAAGGAATCTGACAAAATAGGTAATTTTTAGTTTTTTGATATATGTACTTTATAAATACCACAATTTTTTATTGCATTTCTCAATAATTTATATTATGCTTTCAGGAATGTGCATCCTTTAATGTTTTTACAATTAATTTCTTCTTTTAAAGAGGTATTGAACAAACAAATTCAAATAATTCCTTTGAGGGTTAGGGTTAGGGTTAGTATTAGGGTTAGGGTTAGCATTAGGTTGAGGATTATGGTTAGGTTTAAATTTAGGGTTACTGATAGTGTTAAGGTCAGGGTTTGGGTTTGGGTTACATTTAGGGTTAGGGTTAGGGTTTGGACTAGGCCTAAGGTTAGGGTTAGTGTTAGCTTTAGTGTTATAGTTAGTGTTAGGTTTAGGTTATGTTTCGGGTTAGGATTAGGGCTGCTGATTGTGGTTAAGGTCAGGGTTAGGTTAAGGTTTTAGGATTAGGGTTAGTTTCAGGGTTAGGTTTTGGGTTAGGTTTTGGATTTGGATAAGGCCTAAGGTTCGGGTCAGGGTTAGGTTTACGTTTAGTGTTATAGTTAGAGTTAGGTTTAGGTTAGTTTTAGGGTTAGGATTAGGGTTAGGGTTTGCATTGTGGTTAGGGTTAGGGTTGGGTTTTAGGGTTAAGTTTGGGTTTGATGTTAGGGTTAGGTTTTGGGTAAGGGTTGGGGTTAGGGTTAGGTTTTTGATTAGTGTTAGGTTTATGTTTAGGGTTCAGTTAAGGATTAGGATTAAAGCTAGGGTTAGGGCGAGAGTTAAGATCAGTGTTAGGTTTAGGCTTATTAGCTTACTGGCAAAAGTGTAATTTTGTCATTCTACCTTTCCAAAAAGGAGTCTGATAAAACAGTCAATTGTAATACAATCATTATATTTAATTTAAAAATATCATAAATTAGGTTTTGGTTTCGGGGTATGTTTAGGGTAAGGTTTCGGGTAAGGTTTTGGGTTGGGTTTAGGGTTAGGATTAGGGCTTGGTATAAGGTTAGGGTTAAGGCCAGGGTTAGGTTTCTTCATTCTACCTTTCCAAAAAGGAGTCTGACAATATAGGCAATTTTAATTTTGAAATAATACCATTTTTTATTATATTTTGAAACTGATTCAATGTAATGTCAAATTTATCTCTATCAATCAAGGTGTCTTCACAGCACAAGGTTCTTAGGAGTACAATTCACAATAGTGATACATGTTAAATACTGAAATAGCAGTAAGAACCAAGATTCTGTATGTGCAAATGGACACTGTTTCTGAAACTGACTCGATGCAATGTAAAATTTGTCTCTATCAATCAAGGTGTCTTCACAGCACAAGGTTCTTAGGAGTACAATGCACAATAGTGATACATGTTAAATGCTGAACTTGGATTAAGAACGAAGATTCTGTATGTGCAAATAGACACTCTTTCTGAAACTGATTCAATGCAATGTCAAATTTGTTTGCATTAATCAAGGTATCCTCACAGCACAAGGTTCTTAGGAGTAAAATGCACAATAGTGATACATGTTAAATGCTGAACTAGCAGTTAGAACCAAGATTCGGAATGTGCAAATGGACATACTTTCTGAAACTGATTCAATGCAATGTGAAATTTGTCTGTAACAATCAAGGTGTCTTCACAGCACAAGGTTCTTAGGAGTACAATGCACAATAGTGATACATGTTAAATCCTGAAATAGCAGTAAGAACCAAGATTCTGTATGTGCAAATGAACACTCTTTCTGAAACTGATTCAATGCAATGTCAAATTTGTCTCTACCAATCAAGGTGTCTTCACAGCACAAGGTTCTTAAGAGTACAATTCACCATAGTGATACATGTTAAATGCTGAACTAGCAGTAAGAACCAAGATTCTGTATGTGCAAACGGACATACTTTCTGAAACTGATTAAATGCAATATCAAATTTGTCTCTACCAATCAAGGTGTCTTCACATCACATTATTCTAAAGAGTACAAATCAACATAGTGATACATGTTAAATGCTGAACTAGCAGTAAGAACCAAGATTCTCAATGTGCAAATGGACACACTTTCTGAAACTGATTCAATGCAATATCAAATTTGTCTCTACCAATCAAGGTGTCTTCACAGCACAAGGTTCTGAGGAGTAAAATGCACAATAGTGATACATGTTAAATCCTGAAATAGCAGTAAGAACCAAGATTCTGTATGTGCAAATGGACACTCTTTCTGAAACTGATTCAATGCAATGTCAAATTTGTCTCTACCAATCAAGGTGTCTTCACAGCACATGGTTCTTAGGAGTACAATTCACCATAGTGATACATGTTAAATGCTGAACTAGCAGTAAGAACTAAGATTCTGTACGTGCAAATGGATATACTTTCTGAAACTGATTCAATGCAACATCAAATTTGTCTCTACCAATCAAGGTGTCTTCACATCACATTGTTCTTAAGAGTACAATTCACCATAGTGATACATGTTAAATCCTGAAATACCAGTAAGAACCAAGATACTGTATGTGCAAATAGACACTCTTTCTGAAACTGATTCAATGCAATGTCTAATTTGTTTCGATCAATCAATGTGTCTTCACAGCACAAGGTTCTTAGGAGTACAATTCACCATAGTGATACATGTTAAATCCTGAAACAGCAGTAAGAACCAAGATTCAGTATGTCCAAATGGACAGTCTTTGTGAAACTGATTCAATGCAATTTCAAATTTATCTCTATCAATCAAGGTGTCTTCACACCACTGGTTTCTTATTAGTACACTTCACCATAGTGATACATATTAAATCCTGAACTCGCAGTAAGAACCAAGATTCTGTATGTGCAAATGTAAACACTTTCTGAAACTGATTCAATGCAATATCAAATTTGTCTCTACCAATCAAGGTGTCTTCACATCACATTGTTCTTAAGAGTACAATTCACAATAGTGATACATTTTAAATTCTGAAATAGCAGTGAGAACCAAGATTCTGTATGTGCAAATGGACACTCTTTCTGAAACTGATTCAATGCAATGTGAAATTTGTCTCTACCAATCAAGGTGTCTTCACAGCACAAGGTTCTTAGGAGTACAATTCCCCATAGTGATACATGTTAAATCCTGTAATAGCAGTAAGAACCAAGATTCTGTAGGTGCAAATGGACACTCTTTCTGAAACTGGTTCAATGCAATGTCAATTTTTTTTCTATCTATCAAGGTGTCTTCAAACAATTGGGTTCTTAGGAGTACACTTCACCATAGTGATACATATTAAATCCCGAAGAAGCAGTAAGAACCAAGATTCTGTATGTGCAAATAGACACTCTTTCTGAAACTGATTCAATGCAATGTGAAATTTGTTTGCATCAATGAAGGTATCTTCACAGCACAAGGTTCTTAGGAGTACAATGGACAATAGTGATACATGTTAAATGCTGAACTAGCAATTAGTACCAAGATTCGGAATGTGCAAATGGACATACTTTCTGAAACTGATTCAATGCAATGTCCAGTTTTGCTCTATCAATGAAGGTGTCTTCAAAACACTGGGTTCTTAGGAGTACACTTCACCATAGTGATACATATTAAATCATGAAATAGCAGTAACAACCAAGATTCTGTATGTGCAAATGGACACTCTTTCTGAAACTGATTCAATGCAATGTCAAATTTATCTCTATCAATGAAGGTGATTTCACAGCACAAAGTTCTTAGGAGTACACTTCACCATAGTGGTACAAGTTAAATCCTGAATTCGCAGTAAGAACCAAGATTCTGTATGTGCAAATGGACATACTTTCTGAAACTGATTCACTGCAATATGAAATTTGTCTCTACCAATCAAGGTGTCTTGACATCACATTGTTCATAAGAGTACAATTCACAATAATGATACATGTTAAATCCTGAACTCGCAGGAAGAACCAAGATTCTGTATGTGCAAATGGACACTCTATATGAAACTGATTCAATGCAATGTCAAATTTGTCTCTACCAATCAAGGTGTCGTCTCAGTACAAGGTTCTTAGGAGTACAATTCACCATAGTGATATATGTTAAATGCTGAACTAGCAGTAAGAACCAAGATTCTCAATGTGCAAATGGACATACTTTCTGAAACTGATTCAATGCAATGTCAAATTTTTCTGTACCAATCAAGGTGTCTTCACAGCACAAGGTTCTTAGGAGCACAATTCACAATAGTGATACATGTTAAATGCTGGACTAGCAGTGAGAACCAAGATTCTGTATGTGCAAATGGACATACTTTCTGAAACTGATTCAATGCAATATCAAATATGTCTCTACCAATCAAGGTGTCTTCACATCACATTGTTCTTAAGAGTACAATTCACCATAGAGTACATGTTAAATCCTGAACTCGCAGTAAGAACCAAGATTCTATATTTGCAAATGGACACGCTATCTGAAACTGATTCAATGCAATGTCAAATTTCTCTCTACCAATCAAGGTGTCTTAACAGCACAAGGTTCTTAGGAGTACAATTCACCATAGTGATACATGTTAAATGCTGAACTAGCAGTAAGAACCAAGATTCTCAATCTGCAAATGGACACACTTTCTGAAACTGATTCAATGCAATGTGAAATTTGTCTCTACCAATCAAGGTGTCTTCACAGCACAAGGTTCTAAGGAGTACAATGTACAATAGTGATACATGTGAAATGCTGAACTAGCAGTAAGAACCAAGATTCTGTATGTGCTAATTAACATACTTTCTGAAACTGATTCAATGCAATATCAAATGTGTTTCTACCAATCAAGATGTCTTCACATCACATTGTACTGAGGAGTACAATTCACAATAGTGATACATGTTAAATCCTGAAATAGCAGTAAGAACCAAGATTCTGTATGTGGAAATGGACACTCTATCTGAAACTGATTCAATGCAATGTCAAATTTGTCTCTACCAATCAAGATGTCTTCATAGCACAAGGTTCTTAGGAGTACAATTCACCATAGTAATACATGTTAAATGCTGAACTAGCAGTGAGAGCCAAGATTCTGTATGTGCAAATGGACATACTTTCTGAAACTGATTCAATGCAATATCAAATTTGTCTCTACCAATCAAGGTGTCTTCACATGACATTGTTCTTAAGAGTAAAATTCACCATAGTGATACATGTTAAATCCTAAAACAGCAGTAAGGGTTATCGTTAGGTTTAGGGTTTCATTTAGGGTTAGGGTCAGGGTTAGGGTTAGTGTTATGGTTACATATAGGGTTACTTTTAGGGTTAGGGTTAAGGTTCAGTTTAGGGTTCGGTTTAGGGTTTGGTTTAGGTTTAGGTTTAGGGTTAGGATTAGGGCTACGGTTAGGGTTTGGATTAGTGTTAATGTCAGGGTTAGGGTTATGGTTATCAATTTTCTAGAAAAAGTGTATTTTTCCCATTATTCTTTTATAAAAAGGAGTCTGAAAAAATAGGCAATTTTTAGTTTTTTGATATATGTACTCTATAAATACCACAATATTTTATTGTATTTCTCAATAATTTATATTATGCTTTCAGGAATGTGCACCTTTAATGTTTTTACAAATAATTTCTTCTTTTAAAGAGGTATTTAACAAACAAATTCAAATAATTCCTTTGAGGGTTAGGGTTTGTTTTAGTTTTAGGGTTAGGCTTAGCATTAGGTTGAGGGGTATGGTTAGGTTTAAATTTAGGGTTGGGGATAGGGTGAAGGTCAGGGTTTGGGTTCGTTTTCGGGTTACATTCAGGGTTAGGTTTTGGGTTTCGATTAGGCCTAAGGTTAGGGTTAGGGTTAGGGTTAGGCTTAGCTTTACTGTTATAGTTAGGGTTTGGGTTAGGTTAGGGTTAGGGTTAGGATTAGGGCTAGGGTTAGCATTGTGGTTAAGGTCAGGGTTAGGGTTAGGTTTTAGGGTTAGGGTTAGTTATAGGATTAGGTTTTGGGTTAGGTTTAGGTTTAGGGTGAGGATTAGGATTAGTTATATCATTAGGTTTAGGGTTCGGGTTAGATGTAGTTTTAGGATTAGGTTTAGTATTAGGGTTTCATTTTGGTTTGGGGTAGGGTTAGGGTTTGGTTAGGAGTAGGGGTAGGTTTTAGGGTTAGGTTTGGGTTTGGTGTTAGGGTTAGGTTTTGGGTAAGGGTTGGGGTTAGGGTCAGGTTTTAGGATTAGTGTTAGGTTTAGGTTTAGGGTTAGGTTAAGGGTTAGGATTAAAGCTAGGGTTAGGGCTTGGGTTAAGATCCGCATTAGGTTTATTTGTATTAGCTTTCTGGCAAAAGTGTAATTTTTTTCATTCTACCTTTCCCAAAAGGAGTCTGATAAAATAGGCAATTGTAATTCAATTATTATATTTAAATTAAAAATATCATAAATTAGGGTTTGGTTCAGGGATATGGTTAGGGTTAGGTTTTGGGTTAGGTTTTGGGTTAGGTTTAGGGTTTGGTTTAGGGTGAGGTTTAGGGTTAGGGTTTCATTAGCGTAAGGTAAGGCTTATGGTTAGGGTTAGGGTTAGGTTTAGGGTTAGGATTAGGGCTTGCGTTATGGTTAGAGTTACGGTCAGGGTTAGGTTTCTTAATTCTACCTTTCCAAAAAGGAGTCTGACAAAATAGGCAATTTTAATTCAAATATTATATCTAATTTTAAAATACCACAACTTTTTATTGTATTTTTAAATAATTTATATTATACTTTTTATATTATACTCGTATTAGGGTTAGGTTTAGTTGTAGGTTTAGGGTTAGGGTTCTTAATTTTCTTGCAAAATTTCAATTTTTTCCAGTACTTTTTTCGAAAAAGGAGTCTGACAAAATAGGCAATTTTAATTTAGTTTTTATATTTAATTTTAAAATACCACAATTTTCATTGTATTTTAAAATAATTTCTATTCTGCTTTTTTGCATCATATAATTATTTGAGAATTAATTTGTTTTTTTTTAAATAAGAATTTAACAAACAAATGTTGTTTAATTCATGTTAAGGTGAGGGTTAGGGTTATCGTTAGGTTTAGGGTTTCATTTAGGGTTAGGGTCAGGGTTAGGGTTAGGGTTATGGTTACATATAGGGTTACTTTTAGGGTTAGGGTTAGGGTTCAGTTTAGGGTTCGGTTTAGGGTTTGGTTTAGGTTTAGGATTAGGGCTTGCGTTATGGTTAGAGTTACGGTCAGTGTTAGGTTTCTTAATTCTACCTTTCCAAAAAGGAGTCTGACAAAATAGGCAATTTTAATTCAAATATTATATCTAATTTTAAAATACCACAACTTTTTATTGTATTTTTAAATAATTTATATTATACTTTTTATATTATACTAGTATTAGGGTTTGGTTTAGGTGTAGGTTTAGGGTTAGGGTTCTTAATTTTCTTGCAAAATTTCAATTTTTTCCAGTACATTTTTCTAAAAAGGAGTCTGACAAAATAGGCAATTTTAATTTAGTTTTTATATTTAATTTTAAAATACCACAATTTTCATTGTATTTTAAAATAATTTCTATTCTGCTTTTTTGCATCATATAATTATTTGAGAATTAATTTGTTTTTTTTAAATAAGAATTTAACAAACAAATGTTGTTTAATTCATGTTAAGGTGAGGGTTAGGGTTATCGTTAGGTTTAGGGTTTCATTTAGGGTTAGGGTCAGGGTTAGGGTTAGGGTTATGGTTACATATAGGGTTACTTTTAGGGTTAAGGTTAGGGTTCAGTTTAGGGTTCGGTTTAGGGTTTGGTTTATGTTTAGGGTTAGGGTTAGGATTAGGGCTACGGTTAGGGTTTCGGTTAGTGTTAATGTCAGGGTTAGGGTTATGGTTATCAATTTTCTAGAAAAAGTGTATTTTTCCCATTATTATTTTATAAAAAGGAGTCTGAAAAAATAGGCAATTTTTAGTTTTTTGATATATGTACTCTATAAATACCACAATTTTTTATTGTATTTCTCAATAATTTATATTATGCTTTCAGGAATGTGCATCCTTTAATTTTTTTACAATAAATTTCTTCTTTTAAAGAGGTATTAAACAAACAAATTCAAATAATTCCTTTGAGGGTTAGGGTTTGTTTTAGTTTTAGGGTTAGGCTTAGCATTAGGTTGAGGGGTATGGTTAGGTTTAAATTTAGGGTTAGGGATAGGGTGAAGGTCAGGGTTTGGGTTTGGGTTTGGGTTACATTCAGGGTTAGGTTTTGGGTTTCGATTAGGCCTAAGGTTAGGGTTAGGGTTAGGCTTAGCTTTAGTGTTAGAGTTAGGGTTAGGGTTAGGTTGGGGTTAGGGTTAGGATTAGGGCTAGGGTTAGCATTGTGGTTAAGGTCAGGGTTAGGGTTTGGTTTTAGTGTTAGGGTTAGTTAAAGGATTAGGTTTTGGCTTAGGTTTTGGTTTAGGGTGAGGGTTAGGATTAGTTATATCATTAGGTTTAGGGTTAGGGTTAGATGTAGTTTTAGGATTAGGTTTAGTATTAGGGTTACATTTTGGTTTGGGGTAGGGTTAGGGTTAGGGTTTGGTTAAAGGTTTGGTTAGGAGTAGGGGTAGGTTTTAGGGTTAGGTTTGGGTTTGGTGTTAGGGTTAGTTTTTGGGTAAGGGTTTGGGTTAGGGTTAGGTTTTAGGATTAGTGTTAGGTTTAGGTTTAGGGTTAGGTTAAGGGTTAGGATTAAAGCTAGGGTTAGGGCTTGGGTTAAGATCCGCATTAGGTTTATTTGTATTAGTTTTCTGGCAAAAGTGTAATTTTTTTCATTCTACCTTTCCAAAAAGGAGTCTGATAAAAAAAGGTAATTGTAATTCAATTATTATATTTAAATTAAAAATATCATAAATTAGGGTTTGGTTCAGGGATATGGTTAGGGTTAGGTTTTGGGTTAGGTTTAGGGTTTGGTTTAGGGTGAGGTTTAGGGTTAGGGTTTCATTAGCGTAAGGTAAGGGTTATGGTTAGGGTTAGGGTTAGGTTAAGGGTTAGGATTAGGGCTTCCGTTATGGTTAGAGTTACGGTCAGGGTTAGGTTTCTTAATTCTACCTTTCCAAAAAGGAGTCTGACAAAATAGGCAATTTTAATTCAAATATTATATCTAATTTTAAAATACCACAACTTTTTATTGGATTTTTAAATAATTTATATTATACTTTTTACATTATACTAGTATTAGGGTTAGGTTTAGGTGTAGGTTTAGGGTTATGGTTCTTAATTTTCTTGCAAAATTTCAATTTTTTCCAGTACTTTTTTCTAAAAAGGAGTCTGACAAAATAGGCAATTTTAATTTAGTTTTTATATTTAATTTTAAAATACCACAATTTTCATTGTATTTTAAAATAATTTCTATTCTGCTTTTTTGCATCATATAATTATTTGAGAATTAATTTGTTTTTTTAAATAAGAATTTAACAAACAAATGTTGTTTAATTCATGTTAAGGTGAGGGTTAGGGTTATCGTTAGGTTTAGGGTTTCATTTAGGGTTAGGGTCAGGGTTAGGGTTATGGTTACATATAGGGTTACTTTTAGGGTTAGGGTTAGGGTTCAGTTTAGGGTTCGGTTTAGGGTTTGGTTTTGGTTTAGGTTTAGGGTTGGGTTCAGTATTAGAGATATGGTTAATTTGAGATTTGGAGTTAGCGTAAAGTTTAGGGTTAGGGTTAGGGTTAGGGTTTGGGTTAGGGTTAGGTTTAGGGTTAGGGTTAGAGTTAGCGTTATGGTTAGCGTTATGGTTAGAGTTACGGTAAGGGTTAGGTTTCTTAATTCTACCTTTCCAAAAAGGAGTCTAACAAAATAGGCAATTTTAATTCAAATATTATATCTAATTTTAAAATACCACAACTTTTTATTGTATTTTTAAATAATTTATATTATACTTTTTATATTATACTAGTATTAGGGTTAGGTTTAGGTGTAGGTTTAGGGTTAGGGTTCTTAATTTTCTTGCAAAATTTCAATTTTTTCCAGTACATTTTTCGAAAAAGGAGTCTGACAAAATAGGAAATTTTAATTTAGTTTTTATATTTAATTTTAAAATACCACAATTTTCATTGTATAAGAATTTAACAAACAAATGTTGTTTAATTCATGTTAAGGTGAGGGTTAGGGTTATCGTTAGGTTTAGGGTTTCATTTAGGGTTAGGGTCAGGGTTAGGGTTAGGGTTATGGTTATATATAGGATTACTTTTAGGGTTAGGGTTAGGGTTCAGTTTAGGGTTCGGTTTAGGGTTAGGTTTAGGTTTAGGTTTAGGGTTGGGTTCAGTATTAGAGATATGATTAGTTTGAGATTTGGAGGTAGCGTAAAGTTTAGGGTCAGGGTTAGGTTTAGGGTCAGGATTTAGTGTTAGGTTTAGGTTTAGGTTTAGGGTTAGGATTAGGGCTACGGTTAGGGTTTCGGTTAGTGTTAATGTCAGGGTTAGGGTTATGGTTATCAATTTTCTAGAAAAAGTGTATTTTTCCCATTATTATTTTATAAAAAGGAGTCTGAAAAATAGGCAATTTTTAGTTTTTTGATATATGTACTTTATAAATACCACAATTTTTTATTGTATTTCTCAATAATTTATATTATGCTTTCAGGAATGTGCATCCTTTAATGTTTTTACAATCAATTTCTTCTTTCAAAGAGGTATTGAACAAACAAATTCAAATAATTCCTTTGAGGGTTAGGGTTTGTTTTAGTTTTAGGGTTAGGCTTAGCATTAGGTTGAGGGGTATGGTTAGGTTTAAATTTAGGGTTAGGGATAGGGTGAAGGTCAGGGTTTGGGTTTGGGTTCGGGTTACATTCAGGGTTAGGTTTTGGGTTTCGATTAGGCCTAAGGTTAGGGTTAGGGTTAGGGTTAGGCTTAGCTTTAGTGTTATAGTTAGGGTTAGGGTTAGGTTGGGGTTAGGGTTAGGATTAGGGCTAGGGTTAGCATTGTGGTTAAGGTCAGGCTTAGGGTTTGGTTTTAGTGTTAGGGTTAGTTAAAGGATTAGGTTTTGGCTTAGGTTTAGGTTTAGGGTGAGGGTTAGGATTAGTTATATCATTAGGTTTAGGGTTAGGGTTGGATGTAGTTTTAGGATTAGGTTTAGTATTAGGGTTACATTTTGGTTTGGGGTAAGGTTAGGGTTAGGGCTTGGTTAAAGGTTTGGTTAGGAGTAGGGGTAGGTTTTAGGGTTAGGTTTGGGTTTGGTGTTAGGGTTAGGTTTTGGGTAAGGGTTGGGGTTAGGGTTAGGTTTTAGGATTAGTGTTAGGTTTAGGGTTAGGGTTAGGATAAGGGTTAGGATTAAAGTTAGGGTTAGGGCTTGGGTTAAGATCCGCATTACGTTTATTTGTATTAGTTTTCTGGCAAAAGTGGAATTTTTTTCATTCTACGTTTCCAAAAAGGAGTCTGATAAAATAGGCCATTGTAATTCAATTATTATATTTAAATTAAAAATATCATAAATTAGGGTTTGGTTCAGGGATATGGTTAGGGTTAGGTTTTGGGTTAGGTTTTGGGTTAGGTTTAGCGTTTGGTTTAGGGTGAGGTTTAGGGTTAGGGTTTCATCAGCGTAAGGTAAGGGTTATGGTTAGGGTTAGGGTTAGGTTTAGGGTTAGGATTAGGGCTTGCGTTATGGTTAGAGTTACGGTCAGGGTTAGGTTTCTTAATTCTACCTTTCCAAAAAGGAGTCTGACAAAATAGGCAATTTTAATTCAAATATTATATCTAATTTTAAAATACCACAACTTTTTATTGTATTTTTAAATAATTTATATTATACTTTTTATATTATACTACTATTAGGGTTAGGTTTAGGTGTAGGTTTAGGGTTATGGTTCTTCATTTTCTTGCAAAATTTCAATTTTTTCCAGTACATTTTTCTAAAAAGGAGTCTGACAAAATAGGCAATTTTAATTTAGTTTTTATATTTAATTTTAAAATAGCACAATTTTCATTGTATTTTAAAAAAATTTCTATTCTGCTTTTTTGCATCATATAATTATTTGAGAATTAATTTGTTTGTTTAAATAAGAATTTAACAAACAAATGTTGTGTAATTCATGTTAAGGTGAGGGTTAGGGTTATCGTTAGGTTTAGGGTTTCATTTAGGGTTAGGGTCAGGGTTAGGGTTAGGGTTATGGTTACATATAGGGTTACTTTTAGGGTTAGGGTTAGGGTTCAGTTTAGGGTTCGGTTTAGGGTTCGGTTTAGGTTTAGGTTTAGGGTTGGGTTCAGTATTAGAGATATGGTTAGTTTGAGATTTGGAGTTAGCGTAAAGTTTAGGGTCAGGGTTAGGTCAGGATTTAGTGTTAGGTTTAGGTTTAGGTTTAGGGTTAGGATTAGGGCTACGGTTAGGGTTTGGGTTAGTGTTAATGTCAGGGTTAGGGTTATGGTTATCAATTTTCTAGAAAAAGTGTATTTTTCCCATTATTCTTTTATAAAAAGGAGTCTGAAAAAATAGGCAATTTTTAGTTTTTTGATATATGTACTTTATAAATACCACAATTTTTTATTGTATTTCTCAATAATTTATATTATGTTTTCAGGAATGTGCATCCTTTAATGTTTTTACAAGCAATCTCTTCTTTTAAAGAGGTATTGAACAAACAAATTCAAATAATTCCTTTGAGGGTTAGGGTTAGGGTTAGTTTTAGTATTAGGGTTAGGGTTAGCATTAGGTTGAGGATTATGGTTAGGTTTAAATTTAGGGTTACTGATAGGGTTAATGTCAGGGTTTGGGTTCGGGTTACATTTAGGGTTAGGGTTAGGGTTTGGACTAGGCCTGAGGTTTAGGGTTAGTGTTAGCCTTAGTGTTATAGTTAGTGTTAGGTTTAGGTTATGTTTCGGGTTAGGATTAGGGCTGCTGATTGTGGTTAAGGTCAGGGTTAGGTTAAGGTTTTAGGATTAGGGTTAGTTTCAGGGTTAGGTTTTGGGTTAGGTTTTGGATTTTGAAAAGGCCTAAGGTTCGGGTTAGGGTTAAGTTTACGTTTAGTGTTATAGTTAGGGTTAGGTTTAGGTTAGTTTTCGGGTTAGGATTAGGGTTAGGGTTTGCATTGTGGTTAGGGTTAGGGTTGGGATTTAGTGTTAAGTTTGTGTTTGTTGTTAGGGTTAGGTTTTGGGTAAGGGTTGGGGTTAGGGTTAGGTTCTTGATTAGTGTTAGTTTTATGTTTAGGGTTCGGTTAAGGATTAGGATTAAAGCTAGGGTTAGGGCGAGAGTTAAGATCAGTGTTAGGTTTAGGGTTATTAGTTTACTGGCAAAAGTGTAATTTTGTCATTCTACCTTTCCAAAAAGGAGTCTGATAAAACAGTCAATTGTAATACAATTATTATATTTAATTTAAAAATATCATAAATTAGGTTTTGGTTTCGGGGTATGTTTAGGGTAAGGTTTCGGGTAAGGTTTTGGGTTGGGTTTAGGGTTAGGATTAGGGCTTGGTGTAAGGTTAGGGTTAAGGCCAGGGTTAGGTTTTTTCATTCTACCTTTCCAAAAAGGAGTCTGATAATATAGGCAATTTTAATTTTGAAATAATACCATTTTTTATTATATTTTGAAACTGATTCAATGTAATGTCAAATTTATCTCTATCAATCAAGGTGTCTTCACAGCACAAGGTTCTTAGGAGTACAATTCACAATAGTGATACATGTTAAATACTGAAATAGCAGTAAGAACCAAGATTCTGTATGTGCAAATGGACACTGTTTCTGAAACTGACTCTATGCAAAGTCAAATTTGTCTCTATCAATCAAGGTGTCTTCACAGCATAAGGTTCTTAGGAATACAATGCACAATAGTGATACATGTTAAATCCTGAAATAGCAGTAAGAACCAAGATTCTGCATGTGCAAATGGACACTATTTCTGAAACTGATTCAATGCAATGTCAAATTTATCTCTATCTATGAAGGTGTCTTCACAGGACAAAGTTCTTAGGCGTTCAATTCACCATAGTGATACAAGTTAAATCCTGAACCCGCAGTAAGAACCAAGATTCTGTATGTGCAAACGGACACTCTTTCTGAAACTGATTCAATGCAATGTCAAATTTGTCTGCTACTATCAAGGTGTCTTCACAGCACAAGATTCTTAGGAGTACAATTCACAATAGTGATACATGTTAAATCCTGAAATAGCAGTAAGAACCAAGATTCTGTATGTGCAAATGGACACTGTTTCTGAAACTGACTCGATGCAATGTCAAATTTGTATCTATCAATCAAGGTGTCTTCACAGCACAAGGTTCTTAGGAATGCAATGCACAATAGTGATACATGTTAAATCCTAAAATAGCAGCAAGAACCAAGATTCTGTATCTCCAAATGGACACTCTTTCTGAAACTGATTCAATGCAATGTCAAATTTATCTCTATGAATGAAGGTGTCTTCACAGGACAAAGTTCTTAGGAGTACAATTCACCATAGTGATGCAAGTTAAATCCTGAACTTGCAGTAAGAACCAAGATTCTGTATGTGCAAATGGACACTCTTTCTGAAACTGATTCAATGCAATGTCAAATTTGTCTGCTACTATCAAGGTGTCTTCACAGCACAAGGTTCTTAGGAGTACAATTCACCATAGTGATACATGTTAATTGCTGAACTAGCAGTAAGAACCAAGATTCTCAATGTGCAAATGGACACACTTTCTGAAACCGATTCAATGCAATGTCAAATTTGTCTCTACCAATCAAGGTGTCTTCACAGCACAAGGTTCTTAGGAGTACAATGCACAATAGTGATACATATTAAATGCTGAACTAGTAGTAAGAACCAAGATTCTATATGTGCAAATGGACATACTTTCTGAAACTGATTCAATGCAATATCAAATTTGTCTCTACCAATCAAGGTGTCTTCACATCACATTGTTCTTAAGAGTACAATTCACAATAGTGATACATGTTAAATCCTGAAATAGCAATAAGAACCAAGATTCTGTATTTGCATATGAACACTCTTTCTGAAACTGATTCAATACAATGTCAAATTTGTCTCTACCAATCAAGGTGTCTTCACAGCACAAGGTTCTTAGGAGTACAATGCACAATAGTGATACATGTTAAATGCTGAACTAGCAGTAAGAACCAAGATACTGTATGTGCAAATGGACATACTTTCTGAAACTGCTTCAATGCAATATCAATTTTGTCTCTATCAATCAAGGTGTCTTCACATCACATTGTTCTTAAGAGTACAATTCACCATAGTGATACATGTTAAATCCTGAAATAGCAGTAAGAACCAAGATTCCATATGTGGAAATGGACACTCTTTCTCAACTTGATTCAATGCAATGTCAATTTTTTTTCTATCTATCAAGGTGTCTTCAAACAACTGGGTTCTTAGGAGTACACTTCACCATAGTGATACATATGAAATCCCGAACTAGCAGTAAGAACCAAGATTCTGTATGTGCAAAGAGACACTCTTTCTGAAACTGATTCAATGCAATGTCAAATTTGTATGTATCAATGTGTCAATCAAGGAGTACAATGGACAATAGTGATACATGTTAAATGTTAAATGCTGAACTAGCAGTTAAATGCTGAACTAGCAGTTAGAACCAAGATTCGGAATGTGCAAATGGACATACTTTCTGAAACTGATTCAATGCAATGTCAAATTTGTCTCTACCAATCAAGTTGTCTTCACAGCACAAGGTTCTTAGGAGTACAATTCACGATAGTGATACATGTTAAATCTTGAAATAGCAGTAAGAGCCAAGATTCTGTATGTGCAAATTAACACTCTTTCTGAAAATGATTCAATGCAATGTCAAATCTGTCTCTAGCAATCAAGGTGTCTTAACAGCACAAGGTTCTTTGGAGTACAATTCACCATAGTGATACATGTTAAATCCTGAAACAGCAGTAAGAACCGAGATTCAGTATCTGCAAATAAACAGTCTTTGTGAAACTGATTCACTGCAATGTCAAATTTATCTCTAGCAATGAAGGTGTCTTCACAGGACAAAGTTATAAGGAGTACAATTCACCATAGTGATACAAGTTTAATCCTGAACTCGCAGTAAGTACCAAGATTCTGTATGTGCAAATGGACACTCTTTCTGAACCTGCTTCAATGCAATGTCAAATTTGTCTCCAACTATCAAGGTGTATTCACAGCACAAGGTTCTTAGGAGTACAATGCACAATAGTGATACATGTAAAATGCTGAACTAGTATTAAGAACGAACATTCTGTATGTGCAAATAGACACTCTTTCTGAAACTGATTCAATGCAATGTCAAATTTGGTTGCCTTAACCAAGGTATCTTCACAGCACAAGGTTCTTAGGAGTACAATGCACAATAGTGATACATGTGAAATGCTGAACTAGCAGTTAGAACCAAGATTCGGAATGTGCAAATGGACATAGTTTCTGAAACTGATTCAATGCAATGTGAAATTTGTCTGTAACAATCAAGGTGTCTTCACAGCACAAGGTTCTTAGGAGTACAATGCACAATAGTGATACATGTTAAATCCTGAAATAGCAGTAAGAACCAAGATTCTGTATGTGCTAATGGACACTCTTTATGAAACTGATTCAATGCAATGTCAAATTTATCTCTATCAATGAAGGTGTCTTCACAGGACAAAGGTCTTAGGAGTACAATTCACCATAGTGATACAAGTTAAATCCTGAATTCGCAGTAAGAACCAAGATTCTGTATGTGCAAATGGACACTCTATATGAAACTGATTCAATGCAATGTGAAATTTGTCTCTACCAATCAAGGTGTCTTCACAGCACAAGGTTCTTAGGAGTACAATTCCCCATCTTGATAAATGTTCAATGCTGAACTAGCAGTAAGAACCAAGATTCTCAATATGCAAATGACACACTTTCTGAAATTGATACAATGCAATGTCAAATTTGTTGCTACCAATCAAGGTGTCTTCACAGCACAAGGTTCTTAGGAGTACAATGCACAATAGTGATACATGTTAAATGCTGAATTAATAGTAAGAACCAAGATTCTGTATGTGCAAATGAACATACTTTCTGAAACTGATTCAATGCAATATGCAATTTGTCGGTACCAGTCAAGGTGTCTTCACATCACATTGTTCTTAAGAGTACAATTCACAATAATGATACATGTTAAATCCTGAAATAGCAGTAAGAACCAAGATTCTGTATGTGCAAATGAACACTCTTTCTGAAACTGATTCAATGCAATGTCAAATTTGTCTCTACCAATCAAGGTGTCTTCACAGCACAAGGTTCTTAGGAGTACAATGCACAATAGTGATACATGTTAAATGCTGAACTAGCAGTAAGAACCAAGATACTGTATGTGCAAATGGACATACTTTCTGAAACTGCTTCAATGCAATATCAATTTTGTCTCTATCAATCAAGGTGTCTTCACATCACATTGTTCTTAAGAGTACAATTCACCATAGTGATACATGTTAAATCCTGAAATAGCAGTAAGAACCAAGATTCCATATGTGGAAATGGACACTCTTTCTCAACTTGATTCAATGCAATGTCAATTTTTTTTCTATCTATCAAGGTGTCTTCAAACAACTGGGTTCTTAGGAGTACACTTCACCATAGTGATACATATTAAATCCCGAACTAGCAGTAAGAACCAAGATTCTGTATGTGCAAATAGACACTCTTTCTGAAACTGATTCAATGCAATGTCAAATTTGTATGTATCAATGTGTCAATCAAGGAGTACAATGGACAATAGTGATACATGTTAAATGTTAAATGCTGAACTAGCAGTTAAATGCTGAACTAGCAGTTAGAACCAAGATTCGGAATGTGCAAATGGACATACTTTCTGAAACTGATTCAATGCAATGTCAAATTTGTCTCTACCAATCAAGTTGTCTTCACAGCACAAGGTTCTTAGGAGTACAATTCACGATAGTGATACATGTTAAATCCTGAAATAGCAGTAAGAGCCAAGATTCTGTATGTGAAAATTAACACTCTTTCTGAAAATGATTCAATGCAATGTCAAATCTGTCTCTAGCAATCAAGGTGTCTTAACAGCACAAGGTTCTTTGGAGTACAATTCACCATAGTGATACATGTTAAATCCTGAAACAGCAGTAAGAACCGAGATTCAGTATCTGCAAATAAACAGTCTTTGTGAAACTGATTCACTGCAATGTCAAATTTATCTCTATCAATGAAGGTGTCTTCACAGGACAAAGTTATTAGGAGTACAATTCACCATAGTGATACAAGTTTAATCCTGAACTCGCAGTAAGAACCAAGATTCTGTATGTGCAAATGGACACTCTTTCTGAACCTGCTTCAATGCAATGTCAAATTTGTCTCCAACTATCAAGGTGTATTCACAGCACAAGGTTCTTAGGAGTACAATGCACAATAGCGATACATGTTAAATGCTGAACTAGTATTAAGAACGAAGATTCTGTATGTGCAAATAGACACTCTTTCTGAAACTGATTCAATGCAATGTCAAATTTGTTTGCCTTAACCAAGGTATCTTCACAGCACAAGGTTCTTAGGAGTACAATGCACAATAGTGATACATGTTAAATGCTGAACTAGCAGTTAGAACCAAGATTCGGAATGTGCAAATGGACATACTTTCTGAAACTGATTCAATGCAATGTGAAATTTGTCTGTAACAATCAAGGTGTCTTCACAGCACAAGGTTCTTAGGAGTACAATGCACAATAGTGATACATGTTAAATCCTGAAATAGCAGTAAGAACCAAGATTCTGTATGTGCTAATGGACACTCTTTATGAAACTGATTCAATGCAATGTCAAATTTATCTCTATCAATGAAGGTGTCTTCACAGGACAAAGTTCTTAGGAGTACAACTCACCATAGTGATACAAGTTAAATCCTGAATTCGCAGTAAGAACCAAGATTCTGTATGTGCAAATGGACACTCTATATGAAACTGATTCAATGCAATGTGAAATTTGTCTCTACCAATCAAGGTGTCTTCACAGCACAAGGTTCTTAGGAGTACAATTCCCCATAGTGATAAATGTTAAATGCTGAACTAGCAGTAAGAACCAAGATTCTGTATGTGCAAATGACACACTTTCTGAAACTGATTCAATGCACTGTCAAATTTGTTGCTACCAATCAAGGTGTCTTCACAGCACAAGGTTCTTAGGAGTACAATGCACAATAGTGATACATGTTAAATGCTGAATTAATAGTAAGAACCAAGATTCTCTATGTGCAAATGAACATACTTTCTGAAACTGATTCAATGCAATATGAAATTTGTCGGTACCAGTCAAGGTGTCTTCACATCACATTGTTCTTAAGAGTACAATTCACTATAGTGATACATGTTAAATGCTGAACTAGCAGTAAGAACCAAGATTCTCAATGTGCAAATGGACACACTTTCTGAAACTGACTCAATGCAATATCAAATTTGTCTCTACCAATCAAGGTGTCTTCACAGCACAAGGTTCTTAGTAGTAAAATGCACAATAGTGATACATGTTAAATGCTGAACTAGCAGTAAGAACCAAGATTCTGTATGTGCAAATGGACATACTTTCTGAAACTGATTCAGTGCAATATCAAATTTGTCTCTACCAATCAAGGTGTCTTCACATCACATTGTTCTAAAGAGTACAATTCACCATAGTGATACATGTTAAATGCTGAACTAGCAGTAAGAACCAAGATTCTCAATGTGCAAATGGACACACTTTCTGAAACTGATTCAATGCAATGTCAAATTTGTCTCTACCAATCAAGGTGTCTTCACAGCACAATGTTCTGAGGAGTAAAATGCACAATAGTGATACATGTTAAATCCTGAAATAGCAGTAAGAACCAAGATTCTGTATGTGCAAATGGACACACTTTCTGAAACTGATTCAATGCACTGTCATTTTTTTTCTATCTATCAAGGTGTCTTCAAACAACCGGGTTCTTAGGAGTACAATTCACCATAGTGATACATATTAAATCCCGAACTAGCAGTAAGAACCAAGATTCTGTATGTGCAAATAGACACTCTTTCTGAAACTGATTCAATGCAATGTCAAATTTGTATGTATCAATGTGTCAATCAAGGAGTACAATGGACAATAGTGATACATGTTAAATGTTAAATGCTGAACTAGCAGTTAAATGCTGAACTAGCAGTTAGAACCAAGATTCGGAATGTGCAAATGGACATACTTTCTGAAACTGATTCAATGCAATGTCAAATTTGTCTCTACCAATCAAGTTGTCTTCACAGCACAAGGTTCTTAGGAGTACAATTCACGATAGTGATACATGTTAAATCCTGAAATAGCAGTAAGAGCCAAGATTCTGTATGTGCAAATTAACACTCTTTCTGAAAATGATTCAATGCAATGTCAAATCTGTCTCTAGCAATCAAGGTGTCTTAACAGCACAAGGTTCTTTGGAGTACAATTCACCATAGTGATACATGTTAAATCCTGAAACAGCAGTAAGAACCGAGATTCAGTATCTGCAAATAAACAGTCTTTGTGAAACTGATTCACTGCAATGTCAAATTTATCTCTAGCAATGAAGGTGTCTTCACAGGACAAAGTTATAAGGAGTACAATTCACCATAGTGATACAAGTTTAATCCTGAACTCGCAGTAAGTACCAAGATTCTGTATGTGCAAATGGACACTCTTTCTGAACCTGCTTCAATGCAATGTCAAATTTGTCTCCAACTATCAAGGTGTATTCACAGCACAAGGTTCTTAGGAGTACAATGCACAATAGTGATACATGTAAAATGCTGAACTAGTATTAAGAACGAACATTCTGTATGTGCAAATAGACACTCTTTCTGAAACTGATTCAATGCAATGTCAAATTTGTTTGCCTTAACCAAGGTATCTTCACAGCACAAGGTTCTTAGGAGTACAATGCACAATAGTGATACATGTTAAATGCTGAACTAGCAGTTAGAACCAAGATTCGGAATGTGCAAATGGACATACTTTCTGAAACTGATTCAATGCAATGTGAAATTTGTCTGTAACAATCAAGGTGTCTTCACAGCACAAGGTTCTTAGGAGTACAATGCACAATAGTGATACATGTTAAATCCTGAAATAGCAGTAAGAACCAAGATTCTGTATGTGCTAATGGACACTCTTTATGAAACTGATTCAATGCAATGTCAAATTTATCTCTATCAATGAAGGTGTCTTCACAGGACAAAGTTCTTAGGAGTACAACTCACCATAGTGATACAAGTTAAATCCTGAATTCGCAGTAAGAACCAAGATTCTGTATGTGCAAATGGACACTCTATATGAAACTGATTCAATGCAATGTGAAATTTGTCTCTACCAATCAAGGTGTCTTCACAGCACAAGGTTCTTAGGAGTACAATTCCCCATAGTGATAAATGTTAAATGCTGAACTAGCAGTAAGAACCAAGATTCTGTATGTGCAAATGACACACTTTCTGAAACTGATTCAATGCACTGTCAAATTTGTTGCTACCAATCAAGGTGTCTTCACAGCACAAGGTTCTTAGGAGTACAATGCACAATAGTGATACATGTTAAATGCTGAATTAATAGTAAGAACCAAGATTCTCTATGTGCAAATGAACATACTTTCTGAAACTGATTCAATGCAATATGAAATTTGTCGGTACCAGTCAAGGTGTCTTCACATCACATTGTTCTTAAGAGTACAATTCACTATAGTGATACATGTTAAATGCTGAACTAGCAGTAAGAACCAAGATTCTCAATGTGCAAATGGACACACTTTCTGAAACTGACTCAATGCAATATCAAATTTGTCTCTACCAATCAAGGTGTCTTCACAGCACAAGGTTCTTAGTAGTAAAATGCACAATAGTGATACATGTTAAATGCTGAACTAGCAGTAAGAACCAAGATTCTGTATGTGCAAATGGACATACTTTCTGAAACTGATTCAGTGCAATATCAAATTTGTCTCTACCAATCAAGGTGTCTTCACATCACATTGTTCTAAAGAGTACAATTCACCATAGTGATACATGTTAAATGCTGAACTAGCAGTAAGAACCAAGATTCTCAATGTGCAAATGGACACACTTTCTGAAACTGATTCAATGCAATGTCAAATTTGTCTCTACCAATCAAGGTGTCTTCACAGCACAATGTTCTGAGGAGTAAAATGCACAATAGTGATACATGTTAAATCCTGAAATAGCAGTAAGAACCAAGATTCTGTATGTGCAAATGGACACACTTTCTGAAACTGATTCAATGCACTGTCATTTTTTTTCTATCTATCAAGGTGTCTTCAAACAACCGGGTTCTTAGGAGTACAATTCACCATAGTGATACATATTAAATCCCGAACTAGCAGTAAGAACCAAGATTCTGTATGTGCAAATAGACACTCTTTCTGAAACTGATTCAATGCAATGTCAAATTTGTATGTATCAATGTGTCAATCAAGGAGTACAATGGACAATAGTGATACATGTTAAATGTTAAATGCTGAACTAGCAGTTAAATGCTGAACTAGCAGTTAGAACCAAGATTCGGAATGTGCAAATGGACATACTTTCTGAAACTGATTCAATGCAATGTCAAATTTGTCTCTACCAATCAAGTTGTCTTCACAGCACAAGGTTCTTAGGAGTACAATTCACGATAGTGATACATGTTAAATCCTGAAATAGCAGTAAGAGCCAAGATTCTGTATGTGCAAATTAACACTCTTTCTGAAAATGATTCAATGCAATGTCAAATCTGTCTCTAGCAATCAAGGTGTCTTAACAGCACAAGGTTCTTTGGAGTACAATTCACCATAGTGATACATGTTAAATCCTGAAACAGCAGTAAGAACCGAGATTCAGTATCTGCAAATAAACAGTCTTTGTGAAACTGATTCACTGCAATGTCAAATTTATCTCTAGCAATGAAGGTGTCTTCACAGGACAAAGTTATAAGGAGTACAATTCACCATAGTGATACAAGTTTAATCCTGAACTCGCAGTAAGTACCAAGATTCTGTATGTGCAAATGGACACTCTTTCTGAACCTGCTTCAATGCAATGTCAAATTTGTCTCCAACTATCAAGGTGTATTCACAGCACAAGGTTCTTAGGAGTACAATGCACAATAGTGATACATGTAAAATGCTGAACTAGTATTAAGAACGAACATTCTGTATGTGCAAATAGACACTCTTTCTGAAACTGATTCAATGCAATGTCAAATTTGGTTGCCTTAACCAAGGTATCTTCACAGCACAAGGTTCTTAGGAGTACAATGCACAATAGTGATACATGTTAAATGCTGAACTAGCAGTTAGAACCAAGATTCGGAATGTGCAAATGGACATAGTTTCTGAAACTGATTCAATGCAATGTGAAATTTGTCTGTAACAATCAAGGTGTCTTCACAGCACAAGGTTCTTAGGAGTACAATGCACAATAGTGATACATGTTAAATCCTGAAATAGCAGTAAGAACCAAGATTCTGTATGTGCTAATGGACACTCTTTATGAAACTGATTCAATGCAATGTCAAATTTATCTCTATCAATGAAGGTGTCCTCACAGGACAAAGTTCTTAGGAGTACAATTCACCATAGTGATACAAGTTAAATCCTGAATTCGCAGTAAGAACCAAGATTCTGTATGTGCAAATGGACACTCTATATGAAACTGATTCAATGCAATGTGAAATTTGTCTCTACCAATCAAGGTGTCTTCACAGCACAAGGTTCTTAGGAGTACAATTCCCCATAGTGATAAATGTTAAATGCTGAACTAGCAGTAAGAACCAAGATTCTCAATGTGCAAATGACACACTTTCTGAAATTGATACAATGCAATGTCAAATTTGTTGCTACCAATCAAGGTGTCTTCACAGCACAAGGTTCTTAGGAGTACAATGCACAATAGTGATACATGTTAAATGCTGAATTAATAGTAAGAACCAAGATTCTGTATGTGCAAATGAACATACTTTCTGAAACTGATTCAATGCAATATGAAATTTGTCGGTACCAGTCAAGGTGTCTTCACATCACATTGTTCTTAAGAGTACAATTCACAATAGTGATACATGTTAAATGCTGAACTAGCAGTAAGAACCAAGATTCTAAATGTGCAAATGGACACACTTTCTGAAACTGACTCAATGCAATGTCAAATTTGTCTCTACCAATCAAGGTGTCTTCACAGCACAAGGTTCTTAGTAGTAAAATGCACAATAGTGATACATGTTAAATGCTGAACTAGCAGTAAGAACCAAGATTCTGTATGTGCAAATGGACATACTTTCTGAAACTGATTCAGTGCAATATCAAATTTGTCTCTACCAATCAAGGTGTCTTCACATCACATTGTTCTAAAGAGTACAATTCACCATAGTGATACATGTTAAATGCTGAACTAGCAGTAAGAACCAAGATTCTCAATGTGCAAATGGACACACTTTCTGAAACTGATTCAATGCAATGTCAAATTTGTCTCTACCAATCAAGGTGTCTTCACAGCACAATGTTCTGAGGAGTAAAATGCACAATAGTGATACATGTTAAATCCTGAAATAGCAGTAAGAACCAAGTTTCTGTATGTGCAAATGGACACACTTTCTGAAACTGATTCAATGCACTGTCAATTTTTTTCTATTTATCAAGGTGTCTTCAAACAACCGGGTTCTTAGGAGTACACTTCACCATAGTGATACATATCAAATCCCGAACTCGCAGTAAGAACCAAGATTCTGTATGTGCAAATAGACACTCTTTCTGAAACTGATTCAATGCAATGTCAAATTTGTTTGCATGAATCAAGGTATTTCACAGCAAAAGGTTCTTAGGAGTACAAGTCACCATAGTGATACATGTTGAATCCTGAACTCGCAGTAAGAACCAAGATTCTGTATGTGCAAATGGACACTCTTTCTGAAACTGATTCAATGCAATGTCAATTTTTTTTCTATCTATCAAGGTGTCTTCAAACAACTGGGTTCTTAGGTGTACACTTCACCATAGTGATAAATATTAAATCCCGAACTAGCAGTAAGAACCAAGATTCTGTATGTGCAAATAGACACTCTTTCTGAAACTGATTCAATGCAATGTCAAATTTGTTTGCATCAATCAAGGTATCTTCACAGCACAAGATTCTTAGGAGTACAATGGACAATAGTGATGCATGTTAAATGCTGAACTAGCAGTTAGAACCAAGATTCGGAATGGGCAAATGGACATACTTTCTGAAACTGATTCAATGCAATGTGAAATTTGTCTCTACCAATGAAGGTGTCTTCACAGCACAAGGTTCTTAGGAGTACAATTGACCATAGTGCTACATGTTAAATCCTGAAATAGCAGTAAGAACCAAGATTCTGTATGTGCAAATGTAAACACTTTCTGAAACTGATTCAATGCACTGTCAAATTTTTTCTATTTATCAAGGTGTCTTCAAACAACCGGGTTCTTAGGAGTACACTTCACCATAGTGATACATATCAAATCCCGAACTCGCAGTAAGAACCAAGATTCTGTATGTGCAAATAGACACTCTTTCTGAAACTGATTCAATGCAATGTCAAATTTGTTTGCATGAATCAAGGTATTTCACAGCAAAAGGTTCTTAGGAGTACAAGTCACCATAGTGATACATGTTGAATCCTGAACTCGCAGTAAGAACCAAGATTCTGTATGTGCAAATGGACACTCTTTCTGAAACTGATTCAATGCAATGTCAATTTTTTTTCTATCTATCAAGGTGTCTTCAAACAACTGGGTTCTTAGGTGTACACTTCACCATAGTGATAAATATTAAATCCCGAACTAGCAGTAAGAACCAAGATTCTGTATGTGCAAATAGACACTCTTTCTGAAACTGATTCAATGCAATGTCAAATTTGTTTGCATCAATCAAGGTATCTTCACAGCACAAGATTCTTAGGAGTACAATGGACAATAGTGATGCATGTTAAATGCTGAACTAGCAGTTAGAACCAAGATTCGGAATGGGCAAATGGACATACTTTCTGAAACTGATTCAATGCAATGTGAAATTTGTCTCTACCAATGAAGGTGTCTTCACAGCACAAGGTTCTTAGGAGTACAATTGACCATAGTGCTACATGTTAAATCCTGAAATAGCAGTAAGAACCAAGATTCTGTATGTGCAAATGTAAACACTTTCTGAAACTGATTCAATGCAATGTCAAATTTGTCTCTACCAATCAAGGTGTCTTCACAGCACAAGGTTCTAAGGAGTACAATGCACATTAGTGATACATGTTAACTAGCAGTAAGAACCAAGATTCTCAATGTGCAAATGGACATACTTTCTGAAACTGATTAAATGCAATGTAAATTTGTCTCTACCAATCAAGGTGTCTTCATATCACATTGTTATTAAGAGTACAATTCACCATAGTGATACATGTTAAATCCTGAAATAGCAGTAAGAACCAAGATTCTGTATGTGCAAATGTACACTCTTTCTGAAACTCATTCAATGCAATGTCAATTTTTTTTCTATCTATCAAGGTGTCTTCAAACAACTGGGTTCTTAGGAGTACACTTCACCATAGTGATACATATCAAATCCCGAACTAGCAGTAAGAACCAAGATTCTGTATGTGCAAATAGACACTCTTTCTGAAACTGATTCAATGCAATGTCAAATTTGTTTGTATCAATCAAGGTATCTTCACAGCACAAGGTTCTTAGGAGTACAATGGACAATAGTGATACATGTTAAATGCTGAACTAGCAGTTAGAACCAAGATTCGGAATGTGCAAATGGACATACTTTCTGAAACTGATTCAATGCAATGTGAAATTTGTCTATATCAATCAAGGTGTCTTCACAGCACAAGGTTCTTAGGAGTACAATTCGCCATAGTGATACATGTTAAATCCTGAAATAGCAGTAAGAACCAAGATTTTGTATGTGCAAATGGATACTCTTTCTGAAAATGATTCAATGCATTGTCAAATTTGTTTCCATCAATCAATGCGTCTTCACAGCACAAGGTTCTTTGGAGTACAATTCAGCATAGTGATACATGTTAAATCCTGAAACAGCAGTAAGAATCAAGATTCAGTATCTGCAAATAAACAGTCTTTTTGAAACTGATTCAATGCAATGTCAAATTTATCTCTATCAATCAAGGTGTCTTCACACCACTGGTTTTTTAGGAGTACACTTCACTATAGTGACACATATTAAATCCTGAACTAGCATTACGAACTAAGATTTTGTATGTGCAAATGGACACTCTTTGTGAAACTGATTCAATGCAATGTCAAATTTATCTTTATCAATCAAGGTGTCTTCACAGTACAAAGTTCTTAGGAGTATAATTCACCATAGTGATACAGGTTAAATCCTGAACTCGCAGTAAGAAGCAAGATTGTGTATGTGCAAATGCACACTATTACTGAAACCGATTCAATGCAATGTGAAATTTGTCTCCACCCATCAAGGTGTCTTCACAGCACAAGGTTCTTAAGAGTACAATGCACAATATTGATACATGTTAAATCCTGAAGGAGCAGTTAGAACCAAGATTCGGAATGTGCAAATGGACACACTTTCTGAAACTGATTCAATGCAATCTCAAATTTGTCTCTACCAATCAAGGTGTCTTCACATCACTTTGTTCTTAAGAGTACAATTCCCAATAGTGATACATGTTAAATCCTGAAATAGCAGTAAGAACCAAGAATCTGTAGGTGCAAATGGACACTCTTTCTGAAACTGATTCATTGCAATGTCAATTTTTTTTCTATCTATCAAGGTGTTTTCAAACAACTGGGTTCTTAGGAGTACACTTCACCATAGTGATACATATTAAATCCCGAAGAAGCAGTAAGAAAGAAAGATTCTGTATGTGCAAATAGACACTCTTTCTGAAACTGATTCAATGCAATGTCAAATTTGTTTGCATCAATCAAGGTATCTTCACAGTACAAGGTTCTTAGGAGTACAATGGACAATAGTGATACATGTTAAATGCTGAACTAGCAATTAGAACCAAGATTCGGAATGTGCAAATGGACATACTTTCTGAAACTGATTCAAAGCAATGTGAAATTTGTCTCTAACAATCAAGGCGTCTTCACAGCACAAGGTTCTTAGGAATACAATTCCCCATAGTGATACATGTTAAATCCTGAAATAGCAGTAAGAACCAAGATTCTGTATGTGCAAATGGACACTCTTTCTGAAACTGATTAAATGCAATATCAAATTTATCTCTATCAATGAAGGTGTCTTCACAGGACAAAGTTCTTAGAAATACAATTCACCATAGTGATACAAGTTAAATCCTGAACTCACAGTAAGAACCAAGATTCTGTATGTGCAAATGGACACTCTATCTGAAACTGATTCAATGCAATGTCAAATTTGTCTCTACCAATCAAGGTGTCTTCACAGCACATGGTCCTTAGGAGTACAATTCACCATAGTGATACATGTTAAATGCTGAACTAGCAGTAAGAACAAGATTCTGTACGTGCAAATGAACACTCTTTCTGAAACTGATTCAATGCAATGTCAAATTTGTCTCTACCAATCAAGGTGTCTTCACAGCACAAGGTTCTTAAGAGTACAATTCACCATAGTGATTCATGTTAAATGCTGAACCAGCAGTAAGAACTAAGATTCTGTATGTGCAAATGGATATACTTTCTGAAACTGATTCAATGCAATATCAAATTTGTCTCTACCAATCAAGGTGTCTTCACATCACATTGTTCTTAAGAGTACAATGCACCATAGTGATACATGTTAAATCCTGAAACAGCAGTAAGAACCAAGATACTGTATGTGCAAAAGACACTCTTTCTTTAACTGATTCAATGCAATGTCTAATTTGTTTCGATCAATCAATGTGTCTTCACAGCACAAGGTTCTTAGGAGTACAATTCACCATAGTGATACATGTTAAATCCTGAAACAGCAGAAAGAACAAAGATTCAATAGACAGTCTTTGTGAAACTGATTCAATGCAATGTCAAATTTATCTCTATAAATCAAGGTGTCTTCACACCACTGGTTTCTTATTAGTACACTTCACCATAGTGATACATATTAAATCCTGAACTCGCAGTAAGAACCAAGATTCTGTATGTGCAAATGGACACTCTTTCTGAAACTGATTCAATGCAATGTCAAATTTATCTCTATCAATGAAGGTGATTTCACAGCACAAAGTTCTTAGGAGTACACTTCACCATAGTGGTACAAGTTAAATCCTGAACTCGCAGTAAGAACCAAGATTCTGTATGTGCAAATGGACATACTTTCTGAAACTGATTCAATGCAATATCAAATTTGTCTCTACCAATCAAGGTGTCTTGACATCACATTGTTCATAAGAGTACAATTCACAATAGTGATACATGTTAAATCCTGAACTCGCAGTAAGAACCAAGATTCTGTAGGTACAAATGGACACTCTTTCTGAAACTGGTTCAATTCAATGTCAAATTTTTTTCTATCTGTCAAGGTGTCTTCAAACAACTGGGTTCTTAGGAGTACACTTCACCATAGTGATACATATTAAATCCCGAAGAAGCAGTAAGAACCAAGATTCTGTATGTGCAAATAGACACTCTTTCTGAAACTGATTCAGTGCAATGTCAAATTTGTTTGCATCAATGAAGGTATCTTCACAGCACAAGTTCTTAGGAGTACAATGGACAATAGTGATACATGTTAAATGCTGAAATAGCAATTAGAACAAAGATTCGGAATGTGCAAATGGACATACTTTCTGAAACTGATTCAATGCAATGTTAAATTTCTCTCTACCAATCAAGGTGTCTTCACAGCACAAGGTTCTTAGGAGTACAATTCACCATAGTGATACATGTTAAATCCTGAAATAGCAGTAAGAACCAAGATTCTGTATGTGCAAATGGACACTCTTTCTGAAACTGATTCAATGCAATGTCAAATTTATCTCTATCAATGAAGGTGATTTCACAGCACAAAGTTCTTAGGAGTACACTTCACCATAGTGGTACAAGTTAAATCCTGAACTCGCAGTAAGAACCAAGATTCTGTATGTGCAAATGGACATACTTTCTGAAACTGATTCAATGCAATATCAAATTTGTCTCTACCAATCAAGGTGTCTTGACATCACATTGTTCATAAGAGTACAATTCACAATAGTGATACATGTTAAATCCTGAACTCGCAGTAAGAACCAAGATTCTGTATGTGCAAATGGACACTCTTTCTGAAACTGATTCAATGCAATGTCAAATTTGTGTCCATTAATGAAGGTGTCTTCAGAGCAAAAGGTTCTTAGGAGTACAATTCACCATAGTGATACATGTTAAATCCTGAACTAGCAGTAAGAAACAAGATTCGGTATGTGCAAATGGACACTCTTTCAGAAACTGATTCAATGCAATGTGAAATTTGTCATCCTCAATCAAGGTGTCTTCACAGCACAAGGTTCTTAGGAGCACGATACACAATAGTGATACATGTTAAATCCTGAACTCGCAGTAAGAAACAAGATTCTGAATGTACAAATGTACAATCTTTCTGAAACTGATTCAATGCAATATATAATTTGTATCCATTAATTAAGGTTCCTTCACAGCACACGGTTTTTAGGGGTACAATTCACCATAGTGATATATGTTAAATACAGAACTAGCAGTAAGAACCAAGATTCTGTATGTGCAAATGGACACTCTCTCTGAAACTGGTTTAATGCAATGTAAAATTTGTATCTCCCAATCAAGGTATCTTCACAGCACAAGGTTGTTAGGAGTACAATTCACCATAGTGATACCTGTTAAATCCTGAAATAGCATTAAGAACCAAGATTCTATATGTGCAAATGGACATTCTTTCTGAAACTGATTCAATGGAATGTCAAATTTGTCTCCATCAATCAAGGTGTCTTCACAGCACAAGGTTCTTAGGAGTACAATGCACAATATTGATATATATTGAATCCTGAGCTAGCAGTAAGAACAAAGATTCTGAATGTGCAAATGTATACTCTTTCTGAAACTGACTCAATGCAATGTCAAATTTGTCTTCATCAATCAAGCTGTCTTCACAGCACAAGGTTCTTAGGAGTACAATTCACCAGAGTGATATATGTTAAATACTGAACTAGCAGTAAGAACCAAGATTCTGTATGTTCAAATGGAAACTGTTCCTGAAACTGGTTTCATGCAATGCAAATTTGACTCTATCAATCAAGGTGTCTTGATAGCAGAAGGTTCTTAGGAGCACAATGCACAATAGTGATTCATGTTAAATCCTGAACTAACAATTAGAACCAAGATTGTGAATCTGCAAATGGACACTCTTTCTGCAACTGATTCAATGCAATGTCAGATTTGTCTCGATCAATCAAGCTGTCTTCACAGCACAAGATTGTTAGGAGTACAATGCAAAATAGTGATACATGTTAAATACTGAACTCGCAGTAAGAACCAAGATTCTGTATGTGCAAATGGAAACTGTTTCTGAAACTGGTTACATGCATTTTAAATTTGTCTCTATCAATCAAGGTTTCTTCACAGCACAAGATTCTTAGGAGTACAATTCACCATAGTGATACATGTTAAATCCTGAACTAGCAGTTAGAACCAAGACTCTGAATGTGCAAACGGACACTCTTTCTGAAACTGATTCAATGCAATATCAAATTTGTCTCTACCAATCAAGGTGACTTTACAGCACAAGGTTATAGCAGTAAAAACCAAGATTCTGTATGTGCAAATGGAAACTTTTTCTGAAACGGATTCAATGTAATGTCTAATTTGTCTGCATCAATCAAGGTCTCTTCACAGCACAAGGTTCTTAGGAGTACAATGCACCAATGGACCAAAGTGATACATGTTAAATCCTGAAATAGGGGTAAGGACCAACATTTTGTATATGGAAATGGAAACTTTTTCTAATACTGTTTTAATGTAATGTCAAATTTGTCTGTATCAATCAAGGTGTCTTCACAGCACACGGTTCTTAGGAGTACAATTCAGCATAATGATACATGTTAAATCCTGAATTAGCAGTAAGAACCAAGATTCTGTATGGGTAAATGGACACTCTTTCTGGAACTGATTTAATGCAATGTCAAATTTGTCTTCCTGAATCAAGGTGTCTTCATAGAACAAGGTTATTAGGAGTACAATGCACTGTAGTGATACATGTTAAATCCTGAACTAGCAGTAAGAACTAAGATTTTGTATGTGGAAATTGAAACTGTTTCTGAAACTGATTCAATGGAATGTCAAATTTTTCTCCATCAATCAAGGTGTCTTCACACCACAATGTTCTTAAGAGTAGAACGCACAATAATGATAAATGTTAAATTATGAACTAGGAGTAAAAAACAGGATTTTGTATGTGCAAATGGAGACTTTTCCTGCAATGGATTCAATGTAATGTCAAATTTCTCTGCATCAATCAAGGTGTCATCACAGCACAAGGTTCTTAGAAGTACAATCCACAATAGTGATACAAGTGAAATCCTGCACTAGCAATAAGAACCAAGATTCTGCATGTGCAAATGGACAATGTTTCTCAAATTGAATTAAAGCAATGTCAAATTTGTCTCTATAAATCAAGGTTTCTTCATAGTACAAGGTTCTTAAGAGTACCATGCACAATGGTGATACATGTTAAATCGTGAACTAGCACTAAGAAACAAGATTATTCATGTGCAAATGGACACTCTTTCTGAAATTGATTCAATGTAATGTGAAATTTGTCTCTATCAATCAAGGTGTCTTCACAGCACAAGGTTCTTAGGAGTACAATTCACCATAATGATACATGTTATATCCGGAACTAGCAGTAAGAACTAAGATTCTGTATGTGGAAATGGAAACTGTTTCTGATACTTAATGCAATGTCAAATTTGTCTCTATGAATCAAGATGTCTTCATAGCACAAGGTTCTTAGGAGAACAATGCACAAAAGTGATACATGTTAAATATTGCACTAGCAGTAAGAACAAAGATTTTGTATGTGCAAATGTAACCTGTTTCTGAAACTGATTTTATGCAATGTCAAATTAGTCTCTGTGAATCAAGGTGCCTTCATAGAACAAGGTTCTTAAGAGTACAATGCACAATAGTGATACATGTTAAACCTGGAACTAGCAGTAAGAACCAAGGTTCTGTATGTGGAAATGGAAACTGTTTCTGAAACTGGTTTAATGCAATGTCAAATTTGTCTCTATCAATCAACGTGTCTTCACAGCACAAGGTTCTTAGGAGTACAAGGCACAATAATGATACATGTTAAATTATGAACTTGCAGTAAGAAACAAGATTCTGTATGTGTAAAAGGACACTCTTTCTGAAACTGATTCAATGCAATGTCAAATTTGTCTCTATGATTCAAGGTGTCTTCATAGCACAAGGTTCTTAGGAGTACAATGCACAATAGTGATGCATGTTAAATCCTGAACTAGCAGTAAGAACTAACATTCTGGATGTGCAAATGGACACTCTTTCTGAAATTAATTCAATGCAATGTCAAATTTGTCTCCATCAATCAAGGTGTCTTCACAGCACAAGGTTCTTAGGAGTACAATTCACAATAGTGATACATTTTAAATCCTGCACTACCAGTAAGAACCAAAATTCTGTATGTGCTAATGGAAACTGTTCCTGAAACCGATTAAATGTAATGTCAAATATTTCTGAATCAATGAATTTGTTCTCACAGCACAAGGTTCTTAGGACTACAATGCACAAAAGTGATACATGTTAAATCCTGAAATAGGGGTAAGGACCAACATTCTATATGTGGAAATGGAAACTTTTTCTAAAACTGTTTCAATGTAATGTCAAATTAGTCTGTATCAATCAAGGTGTCTTCACAGCACACGGTTCTTAGGAGTATAATTCAGCATAGTGATACATGTTAAATCCTGAATTAGCAGTAAGAACCAAGATTCTGTATGGGTAAATGGACACTCTTTCTGAAACTGATTTAATGCAATGTCAAATTTGTCTTCTTGAATCAAGGTGTATTCATAGAACAAGATTATTAGGAGTACAATGCACTGTAGTGATACATGTTAAATCCTGAACTAGCAGTAAGAACTAAGATTTTGTATGTGGAAATTCAAACTGTTTCTGAAACTGATTCAATGGAATGTCAAATTTTTCTCCATCAATCAAGGTGTCTTCACACCACAAGGTTCTTAAGAGTAGAACGCACAATAATGATAAATGTTAAATTATGAACTAGGAGTAAGAAACAGGATTCTGTATGTGCAAATGGAAACTTTTTCTGAAACGGATTCAATGTAATGTCAAATTTGTCTGCATCAATCAAGGTGTCATCACAGCACAAGGTTCTGAGAAGTACAATCCACAATAGTTATACAAGTGAAATCCTGCACTAGCAATAAGAACCAAGATTCTGCATGTGAAAATGGAAAATGTTTCTCAAATTGAATTAAAGCAATGTCAAATTTGTCTCTATGAATCAAGGTGTCTTCATAGCACAAGGTTCTTAGGAGTACAATGCAGAAAAGTGATACATGTGAAATCCTGCACTAGCAGTAAAAACCAAGATTCTGCATGTGCAAATGGAAAATGTTTGTGAAATTGAATTAAAGCAATCTCAAATTTGTCTCTATGAATCAAGGTGTCTTCATAGAACAAGGTTCTTAAGAGTACAATGCACAATAGTGATGCATGTTAAATCCTGAACTAGCAGTAAGAACTAAGATTCTGAATGTGCAAATGGAGACTCTTTCTGAAACTCATTTAATGCAATGTCAAATTTCTCTATCAATCAAGGTGTCTTCACAGCACAAGGTTCTTAGGAGTACAAGGCAAAATAGTGATACATGTTAAATCATGAACTAGCACTAAGAAACAAGATTATTTGTGTGCAAATGGACACTCTTTCTAAAACTGATTCAATGTAATGTGAAATTTGTCTGTATCAATCAAGGTGTCTTCATAGCACAAGGTTCTTAGGAGAACAATGCACAAAAGTGATACATGTTAAATATTGTAATAGCAGTAAGAACAAAGATTTTGTATGTGCACATGTAAACTGTTTCTGAAACTGGTTTAACGCAATGTCAAATTTGTCTCTATCAATCAAGGTGTCTTCACAGCACAAGGTTCTTAAGAGTACAATGCACAATAGTGATACATGTTAAACCTGGAACTAGCAGTAAGAACCAAGGTTCTGTATGTGGAAATGGAAACTGTTTCTGAAACTGGTTTAATGCAATGTCAAATTTATCTCTATCAATCAAGGTGTCTTCACAGCACAAGGTTCTTAGGAGTACAAGGCAAAATAGTGATACATGTTAAATTATGAACTTGCAGTAAGAAACAAGATTCTGTATGTGCAAATGGACACTCTTTCTGAAACTGGTTCAATGCAATGACAAATTTGTCTCTATCAATCAAGGTGTCTTCATTGCACAAGGTTCTTAGGAGTACAATGCACAAAAGTGATACATGTGAAATCCTGCACTAGCAGTAAAAACCAAGATTCTGCATATACAAATGGAAAATGTTTGTGAAATTGAATTAAAGCAATCTCAAATTTGTTTCTATGAATCAAGGTTTCGTCATAGAACAAGGTTGTTAAGAGTACAATGCACAATAGTGATACATGTTAAATCCTGAACTAGCAGTAAGAACTAAGTTCCTGAATGTGCAAGTGGAGACTCTTTCTGAAACTCGTTTAATGCAATGTCAAATTTGTCTCTATCAATCAAGGTGTATTCACAGCACAAGGTTCTTAGGAGTATAAGGCACAATAGTGATACATGTTAAATCATGAACTAGCAGGAAGAAACAAGATTCTGTATGTGGAAATGGACACTCTTTCTGAAACTGATTCAATGCAATGTCAAATTTGTCTCCATCAATGAAGGTGTCTTCACAGCACAAGGTTCTTAGGAGTACAATTCACCATAATGATACATTTTAAATCCTGAACTAACAGTAAGAACCAAGATTCTGTATGTGGAAATGGAAACTGTTTCTGAAACTGGTTTAATGCAATGTCAAATTTGTCTCCATCAATCAAGGTGTCTTCACAGCACAAGGTTCTTAGGAGTACAATTCACAATAGTGATACAGTTTAAATCCTGAACTACCAGTAAGAACCAAAATTCTGTATGTGCTAATGGAAACTGTTCCTGAAACTGATTCAATGCAATGTCAAATTTTTCTGAATCAATGAAGTTGTCCTCACAGCACAAGGTTCTTAGGACTACAATGCACAAAAGTGATACATGTTAAATCCTGAAATAGAGGTAAGAACCAACATTCTGTTTGTGGAAATGGAAACGTTTTCTAAAACTGTTTCATTGTAATGTCAAATTTGTCTGTATAAATCAAGGTGTCTTCACAGCACACGGTTCTTAGGAGTACAAATCAGCATAGTGATACATGTTAAATCCTGAACTAGCAGTAAGAACCAAGATTCTGTATGGGGAAATGGACACTCTTTCTGAAACTGATTTAATGCAATGTCAAATTTGCCTCCCTGAATCAAGGTGTCTTCATAGAACAAGGTTATTAGGAGTACAATGCACTGTAGTGATACATGTTAAATCCTGAACTTGCAGTAAGAACTAAGTTTCTGTATGTGGAAATTGAAACTGTTTCTGAAACTGATTCAATGCAATGTCAAATTTGTCTCTACCAATCAAGGTGTCTTCAAAGCACATGGTTCTTAGGAGTACAATTCACCATTGTGAAACATGTTAAATCGTGAACTAGCAGTAAGAACCAATATCCTGTATGTGCAAATGGACAATCTTTCTGAATCTTATTCAATGCAATGTCAAATTTGTCTCCATCAATTACTGTATCTTCACAGTATAAGGTTATTAGGAGTACAATGCACAATTGTGATACATGTTAAATCCTGAACTACAAGAAAGAACCAAGATTCTGCATGTGCAAGTGGAAACTGTTCCTGAAACTGATTAAATGCAATGTCGAATTTCTCTGCATCAATAAAGTTGTCTTCACACCACAAGGTTCTTACAATCGTGATACATGCTAAATCCTTAAGTAGCAGGAAGAAGCAAGATTTTGTATGTGGAAATGGAAACTGTTTCTGAAAATGATTCAATACAATGTCAAATTTGTCTCCATCAATCAACGTGTCTTCAGAGCACAAGGTTCTTAGGTATCCAGTTAACTATAGTGATACATGTTAAATCGTGAACTAGCAGTAAGTCCCAAGATTCTGTATGTGCAAATTGAAACTGTTTCTGAAACTGATTTAATGCAATGTCAAATTTGACTCTATGAATCAAGGTGTCTTCATAGAACAAGGTTCTTAGGAGTACAAGGCAAAATAGTGATACATGTTAAATTATGAACTTGCAGTAAGAAACAAGATTCTGTATGTGTAAAAGGACACTCTTTCTGAAACTGATTCAATGCAATGTCAAATTTGTCCCTATGAATAAAGGTGTCTTCATAGCACAAGGTTCTTAGGAGTACAATGCACAAAAGTGATACATGTGAAATCCTGCACTAGCAGTAAAAACCAAGATTCTGCATGTGCAAATGGAAAATGTTTGTGAAATTGAATTAAAGCAATCTGAAATTTGTCTCTATGAATCAAGGTGTCTTCATAGAACAAGGTTCTTAAGAGTACAATGCACAATAGTGATGCATGTTAAATCCTGAACTAGCAGTAAGAACTAAGATTCTCAATGTGCAAATGGAAACTCTTTCTGAAACTCATTTAATGCAATGTCAAATTTGTCTCTATCAATCAAGGTGTCTTCACAGCACAAGGTTCTTAGGAGTACAATTCACCATAATGATACATGTTATATCCGGAACTAGCAGTAAGAACTAAGATTCTGTATGTGGAAATGGAAACTGTTTCTGATACTTAATGCAATGTCAAATTAGTCTCTATGAATCAAGGTGTCTTCATAGCACAAGGTTCCTAGGAGAACAATGCACAAAAGTGATACATGTTAAATATTGTAATAGCAGTAAGAACAAAGATTTTGTATGTGCACATGTAAACTGTTTCTGAAACTGGTTTAATGCAATGTCAAATTTGTCTCTATCAATCAAGGTGTCTTCACAGCACAAGGTTCTTAAGAGTACAATGCACAATAGTGATACATGTTAAACCTGGAACTAGCAGTAAGAACCAAGGTTCTGTATGTGGAAATGGAAACTGTTTCTGAAACTGGTTTAATGCAATGTCAAATTTGTCTCTATCAATCAAGGTGTCTTCACAGCACAAGGTTCTTAGGAGTACAAGGCACAATAGTGATACATGTTAAATTATGAACTTGCAGTAAGAAACAAGATTCTGTATGTGCAAATGGACACTCTTTCTGAAACAGATTCAATGCAATGTCAAATTTGTCTGTATGAATCAAGGTGTCTTCATTGCACAAGGTTCTTAGGAGTACAATGCACAAAAGTGATACATGTGAAATCCTGCACTAGCAGTAAAAACCAAGATTCTGCATGTACAAATGGAAAATGTTTGTGAAATTGAATTAAAGCAATGTCAAATTTGTTTCTATGAATCAAGGTGTCTTCATAGAACAAGGTTGTTAAGAGTACAATGCACAATAGTGATACATGTTAAATCCGGAACTAGCAGTAAGAACTAAGATCCTGAATGTGCAAGTGGAGACTCTTTCTGAAACTCGTTTAATGCCATGTCAAATTTGTCTCTATCAATCAAGGTGTCTTCACAGCACAAGGTTCTTAGGAGTATAAGGCACAATAGTGATACATGTTAAATCATGAACTAGCAGGAATAAACAAGTTTCTGTATGTGGAAATGGACACTCTTTCTGAAACTGATTCAATTCAATGTCAAATTTGTCTCCATCAATGAAGGTGTCTTCACAGCACAAGGTTCTTAGGAGTACAATTCACCATAATGATACATTTTAAATCCTGAACTAACAGTAAGAACCAAGATTCTATATGTGGAAATGGAAACTGTTTCTGAAACTGGTTTAATGCAATGTCAAATTTGTCTCCATCAATCAAGGTGTCTTCACAGCACAAGGTTCTTAGGAGTACAAGGCACAATAGTGATACATGTTAAATCATGATCTAGCAGTAAGAAACAAAATTCTGTATGTGCAAATGGACACTCTTTCTGAAACTGATTCAATGCAATGTCAAATTTGTCTCCATCAATCAAGGTGTCTTCACAGCACAAGGTTCTTAGGAGTCCAATTCACAATAGTGATACAGTTTAAATCCTGAACTACCAGTAAGAACCAAAATTCTGTATGTGCTAATGGAAACTGTTTCTGAAACTGATTAAATGAAATGTCAAGTTTTTCTGAATCAATGAAATTGTCCTCACAGCACAAGGTTCTTAGGACTACAATGCACAAAAGTGATACATGTTAAATCCTGAAATAGAGGTAAAAACCAGGATTCTGTATGTGGAAATGGAAAATGTTTCTAAAACTGGTTTAATGCAATGTCAAATTTGTCTCCATCAATCAAGGTGTCTTCACAGCACAAGGTTCTTAGGAGTACAATTCACAATAGTGATACAGTTTAAATCCTGAACTACCAGTAAGAACCAAAATTCTGTATGTGCTAATGGAAACTGTTCCTGAAACTGATTCAATGCAATGTCAAATTTTTCTGAATCAATGAAGTTGTCCTCACAGCACAAGGTTCTTAGGACTACAATGCACAAAAGTGATACATGTTAAATCCTGAAATAGCGGTAAGAACCAACATTCTGTTTGTGGAAATGGAAACGTTTTCTAAAACTGTTTCATTGTAATGTCAAATTTGTCTGTATAAATCAAGGTGTCTTCACAGCACACGGTTCTTAGGAGTACAAATCAGCATAGTGATACATGTTAAATCCTGAACTAGCAGTAAGAACCAAGATTCTGTATGGGGAAATGGACACTCTTTCTGAAACTGATTTAATGCAATGTCAAATTTGTCTCCCTGAATCAAGGTGTCTTCATAGAACAAGGTTATTAGGAGTACAATGCACTGTAATGATACATGTTAAATCCTGAACTTGCAGTAAGAACTAAGTTTCTGTATGTGGAAATTGAAACTGTTTCTGAAACTGATTCAATGCAATGTCAAATTTTTCTCCATCAATCAAGGTGTCGTCACAGCTCAAGGTTCTTAGGAGTACAATGCAAAAAAGTGATACATGTTAAATATTGTACTAGCAGGAAGAACAATGGAAACTGTTTCTGAAACTGATTAAATGAAATGTCAAGTTTTTCTGAATCAATGAAATTGTCCTCACAGCACAAGGTTCTTAGGACTACAATGCACAAAAGTGATACATGTTAAATCCTGAAATAGAGGTAAAAACCAGGATTCTGTTTGTGGAAATGGAAAATGTTTCTAAAACTGTTTCAATGTAATGTGAAATTTGTCTGTATCAATCAAGGTGTCTTCACAGCACAAGGTTCTTAGGAGTACAATTCACCATAGTGATACATGTTAAATCCTGAATTAGCACTAAGAACCACGATTCTGTATGTGCAAATTGAAATGGTTTCTGAAACTGTTTCAATGCAATGTCAAATTTGTCTCTACCAATCAAGGTGTCTTCACAGCACAAGGTTCTTAGGAGTACAATTCACAATAGTGATACATTTTAAATCCTGCACTACCAGTAAGAACCAAAATTCTGTATGTGCTAATGGAAACTGTTCCTGAAACTGATTAAATGTAATGTCAAATATTTCTGAATCAATGAATTTGTCCTCACAGCACAAGGTTCTTAGGACTACAATGCACAAAATGTTAAATCCTGAAATAGGGGTAAGGACCAACATTCTATATGTGGAAATGGAAACTTTTTCTAAAACTGTTTCAATGTAATGTCAAATTAGTCTGTATCAATCAAGGTGGCTTCACAGCACACGGTTCTTAGGAGTATAATTCAGCATAGTGATACATGTTAAATCCTGAATTAGCAGTAAGAACCAAGATTCTGTATGGGTAAAAGGACACTCTTTCTGAAACTGATTTAATGCAATGTCAAATTTGTCTTCCTGAATCAAGGTGTATTCATAGAACAAGATTATTAGGAGTACAATGCACCGTAGTGATACATGTTAATTCCTGAACTAGCAGTAAGAACTAAGTTTTTATATGTGGAAATTCAAACTGTTTCTGAAACTGATTCAATGGAATGTCAAATTTTTCTCCATCAATCAAGGTGTCTTCACACCACAAGGTTCTTAAGAGTAGAACGCACAATAATGATAAATGTTAAATTATGAACTAGGAGTAAGAAACAGGATTCTATACGTGCAAATGGAAACTTTTTCTGAAACGGATTCAATGTAATGTCAAATTTGTCTGCATCAATCAATGTGTCATCACAGCACAAGGTTCTGAGAAGTACAATCCACAATAGTTATACAAGTGAAATCCTGCACTAGCAATAAGAACCAAGATTCTGCATGTGCAAATGGAAAATGTTTCTCAAATTGAATTAAAGCAATGTCAAATTTGTCTCTATGAATCAAGGTGTCTTCATAGCACAAGGTTCTTAGGAGTACAATGCACAAAAGTGATACATGTGAAATCCTGCACTAGCAGTAAAAACCAAGATTCTGCATGTGCAAATGGAAAATGTTTGTGAAATTGAATTAAAGCAATCTCAAATTTGTCTCTATGAATCAAGGTGTCTTCATAGAACAAGGTTCTTAAGAGTACAATGCACAATAGTGATGCATGTTAAATCCTGAACTAGCAGTAAGAACTAAGATTCTGAATGTGCACATGGAGACTCTTTCTGAAACTCGTTTAATGCAATGTCAAATTTCTCTATCAATCAAGGTGTCTTCACAGCACAAGGTTCTTAGGAGTACAAGGCACAATAGTGATACATGTTAAATCATAAACTAGCACTAAGAAACAAGATTATGTGTGTGCAAATGGACAAACTTTCTAAAATTGATTCAATGTAATGTGAAATTTGTCTGTATCAATCAAGGTGTCTTCACAGCACAAGGTTCTTAGGAGTACAATTCACCATAGTGATACATGTTTTATCCTGAACTAGCAGTAAGAACCAAGATTCTGTATGTGGAAATGGAAACTGTTTCTGATACTTAATGTAATGTCAAATTAGTCTGTATGAATCAAGGTGTCTTCATAGCACAAGGTTCTTAGGAGAACAATGCACAAAAGTGATACATGTTAAATATTGTAATAGCAGTAAGAACAAAGATTTTGTATGTGCACATGTAAACTGTTTCTGAAACTGGTTTAACGCAATGTCAAATTTGTCTCTATCAATCAAGGTGTCTTCACAGCACAAGGTTCTTAAGAGTACAATGCACAATAGTGATACATGTTAAACCTGGAACTAGCAGTAAGAACCAAGGTTCTGTATGTGGAAATGGAAACTGTTTCTGAAACTGGTTTAATGCAATGTCAAATTTGTCTCTATCAATCAAGGTGTCTTCACAGCACAAGGTTCTTAGGAGTACAAGGCACAATAGTGATACATGTTAAATTATGAACTTGCAGTAAGAAACAAGATTCTGTATGTGCAAATGGACACTCTTTCTGAAACTGATTCAATGCAATGTCAAATTTGTCTCTATGAATCAAGGTGTCTTCATTGCACAAGGTTCTTAGGAGTACAATGGACAAAAGTGATACATGTGAAATCCTGCACTAGCAGTAAAAACCAAGATTCTGCGTGTAAAAATTGAAAATGTTTGTGAAATTGAATTAAAGCAATGTCAAATTTGTTTCTATGAATCAAGGTGTCTTCACAGCACAAGGTTCTTAGGAGTATAAGGCACAATAGTGATACATGTTAAATCATGAACTAGCAGGAAGAAACAAGATTCTGTATGTGGAAATGGAAACTGTTCCTGAAACTGATTCAATGCAATGTCAAATTTTTCTGAATCAATGAAGTTGTCCTCACAGCACAAGGTTCTTAGGACTACAATGCACAAAAATGATACATGTTAAATCCTGAAATAGCGGTAAGAACCAACATTCTGTTTGTGGAAATGGAAACTTTTTCTAAAACTGTTTCATTGTAATGTCAAATTTTCTGTATCAATCAAGGTGTCTTCATAGAACAAGGTTATTAGGAGTACAATGCACTGTAGTGATACATGTTAAATCCTGAACTTACAGTAAGAACTAAGTCTCTGTATGTGGAAATTGAAACTGTTTCTGAAACTGATTCAATGCAATGTCAAATTTTTCTCCATCAATCAAGGTGTCGTCACAGCTCAAGGTTCTTAGGAGTACAATGTAAAAAAGTGATACATGTTAAATATTGTACTAGCAGGAAGAACAATGGAAACTCTTTCTGAAACTGATTAAATGAAATGTCAAGTTTTTCTGAATCAATGAAATTGTCCTCAAAGCACAAGGTTCTTAGGACTACAATGCACAAAAGTGATACATGTTAAATCCTGAAATAGAGGTAAAAACCAGGATTCTGTATGTGGAAATGGAAAATGTTTCTAATACTGTTTCAATGTAATGTGAAATTTGTCTGTATCAATCAAGGTGTCTTCACAGCACAAGGTTCTTAGGAGTACAATTCACCATAGTGATACATGTTAAATCCTGAATTAGCACTAAGAACCAAGATTCGGTATTTGCAAATTGAAATGGTTTCTGAAACTGTTTCAATGCAATGTCAAATTTGTCTCTACCAATCAAGGTGTCTTCAAAGCACATGGTTCTTAGGAGTACAATTCACCATTGTGAAACATGTTAAATCGTGAACTAGCAGTAAGAACCAATATCCTGTATGTGCAAATGGACACTCTTTCTGAAGCTTATTCAATGCAATGTCAAATTTGTCTCCATCAATTACTGTATCTTCACAGTATAAGGTTATTAGGAGTACAATGCACAATTGTGATACATGTTAAATCCTGAACTACAAGCAAGAACCAAGATTCTGCATGTGCAAGTGGAAACTGTTCCTGAAACTGATTAAATGCAATGTCGAATTTCTCTGCATCAATAAAGTTGTCTTCACACCACAAGGTTCTTACAATCGTGATACATGCTAAATCCTTAAGTAGCAGGAAGAACCAAGATTTTGTATGTGGAAATGGAAACTGTTTCTGAAAATGATTCAATACAATGTCAAATTTGTCTCCATCAATCAACGTGTCTTCACAGCACAAGGTTCTTAGGTATCCAGTTAACTATAGTGATACATGTTAAATCGTGAACTAGCAGTAAGTCCCAAGATTCTGTATGTGCAAATTGAAACTGTTTCTGAAACTGATTTAATGCAATGTCAAATTTGACTCTATGAATCAAGGTGTCTTCATAGAACAAGGTTCTTAGGAGTACAATGCACAATAGTGATACATATTATTGAACTAGCAGTAAGAACCAAGATTCTGTATGTGCAAATGGACACTGTTCCTGAACCCGATTTAATGCAATGTCAAATTTGTCTCTGTGAATCAGGGTGTCTTCATATAACAAGGTTCTTTGGAGTACAATGCAACATAGTAATACATGTTAAATCCTTAACTAGCAGTAAGAACCAGGATTTTGTATGTGCAAAAGGAAACTGTTTCTGAAAGTGATTCAATGCAATGTCAAATTTATGTCCATCAATTAACGTGTTTTCAGAGCACATGGGTCCTAAGTGTACAATGCTCTTGGATTCACCTTAATGACAGATGTTTTATCCTGAACTAACAGTAAGAACAAAGATTCTTTCATTTAGGGGTTAGGGTTAGTGTTAAGGTCAGGGTTAGGTTTAGGGTTGTTAGTTATATGGGAAAAGTGTAATTTTATTCATTCTACCTTTCTAAAATGGAGTCTAATTTAATCAATTATTATATTTAATTTAAAAATACCACAATTTTTAAATGTATTTTCAAATAATTTATATATTGCTTTTAGGAATTTCCATCCTATTATTAATTTCGCTTTTAACAAACAAATTCACTTTAGTGGTAGTGTTAGGGTTTCATTAAAGATTCGTGGTAGGATTAGGGTTAGGGTTAGATTTATGGTCAGGTTTGGGCCTAGGGTTAGCCCTAGGTTAAGGGTTAGGATTAGGGTTAAAGTTACATTTAGGATTAGGGTTAGGAACGGCAGCCTGTCGGACGCAACTTCAGGAGGCTCCTGAAGAACGCCATCCACCAGAGCTGGATTCAATCTGTCTCTTAACATCACGGTATGGAAAAACCCCAGCCTTTGGCATAAGGTGGGCAAAGGGGCTTACAAAGACCAATTATTCTTCATTTACCCCCTGAGGGAACCGAAGTTGGGGCTCCTGACCTGGCCCAAAGCAGAGAAGGTCGAAGCAACCCGACTACACTGGTGGGAAACCGAATGGAACCAAGGCTGCCACCAATTTCTTTTTAATCCAAAGTAAAGCTAAGGCTAAAGAGTGTACCTTACTTTGAAACGAGAATAGAAGGAAAAATTGGATCTTGTTTATTTTCTTTACAAGGTAACAAAGAAAGAGCCACAAAAATAAAGAGTTTGCAAGTGGCAAACGGACATTTATATCTCTTCAACACAAATAAATTAACTGTGAAGGGGGAAAAATGGAAAAGCAAGAAGACAGAAAGGTGGAAAAAAAAGAATTAAACATTTCAGAATAAGAATAAGTGCGTAAAAGTAAGAAGGGAAAGTTAAAAGAGTGAAGAGAAAAGTTAAAAATTAGCAAAGGTGAAGATAATTAGTGGTGAAGAAATCTAAGCTTTCTGAATCAATTAAACACAGCTGTAGAAGGGGGGAAAAGAAGAAACAGAAGTGAGGGTGGAAAGCTGCAAGGAGGTGGAACAGCGTGGAAGTCAGAAAGAAAGAAATAAAGTGAGAGAATAAAGGACGAGGAGGGAAAAAAACCGAACGGAGAAAGGGCAAAGTCGGGGGAGAAAGAAAGAAGGAGAACAAACTCCAGCCGAAGCAAGGAAGGGAAGAACCGGGTGAGAATGTAAACGGACGGAAGGGAGACCAACAGAATCTTATGGAAGAATTAAAGGCACTATATATGGAAATGAAAGAAGACATAAAAGAATTAAAAATTGATATTAGTGCCATGAGAAAGGAGATAAAACAGGAAATATGTCAAGAGATTAGAACAGAACTTAAAGGAATTAAAGAAACATTAAATAGAGCAACTGAAGATATAAAGAAAATGGATAAACAAATAATTCAAATGGAGGCAATTACAGAGAACATAAATAAGAGAGTAACACAAGTAGAAGATAAACACAAAAAAGATTTGGAAGAGCAGGCCCTCAAGGATTTAAAACAAAGAGAGAATGTATAAAGATTAGATGATTAAAAGAAAAAGAGAATGAAGATCTATACGAATATCTTGTTCCAATTCTAGCAGAATACGTAGGCGCAGAAAATGACCAATTCCAACATGAAATAAATAAAATATACAGGATCAACTCAAAAATAGCCAAACAAAGAAAACTTCCTCGAGACGTGGTGATATATTTTACTAGAAAAAAAAAATCAGAGATGAGATAATACAAATAAACTACGAAGAAAAACTGGAATATGAGGGAGAAGAATTAATTATATATAAAGATATTCCTCTGAGAATATTGCAAAAAAGAAATGAATATAGACCGCTCACGAACCTGCTAAAACAAAACAATATAAATTATAGATGGGAAAGACTTGAGGGGGTAACCTTCAGATATAAATTAGAGGTATGCAGAATAAACTCAACAATGAAAATGAAAGACTTCTTGAAAAAATTCAAAAAAAGAATTAGAAAAAAGAGAGAATATAAAACAAAGGGAAAACAACAGAAAAGGTCAAAACGGAAAATAAGAAAATAAGCAAAAGGACAAAAAACAACAGCATAAGGAGTCTAAGGAGTCTGAGATGGAAGAGGGAAAAAACATAGAGGATATAGAGGAAGACAAAGCAGAAGAGAGTGAAGAAGGAGAAGAGCAAGAAACGGATATAGAAACTTAATATCAGACTTTAAAAAAGTAGAATAAATTAAAATGAAAAAAATCCTCTCATGGAACGTGAGAGGAATGAACTCACCTCAAAAGAGAAAAAAGGTTTTTCATTATTTAACAAAACAGAAGGTAGACATTATTTGTTTACAAGAAACACACATAAGGGACAAAGACATAAAATTTCTTAAATATGAAAAATGTGGAAATGAATTTGTGGTATCATCACAGAAAAAGAAAAAGGGTGTTGTCATATATGTTAGTAAAAAATATGAAGCTAAAATGTTATTTGTAGATAAGGAAGGAAGATATATAGGGATAGAAGTCAGAATAATGGATTCTAAGTATTTAATGGTAGGTGTCTATGGTCCACAAGACAAAAAAGACAAATTCTATGATAAATTAAATGAACAATTATGTGATGTCTATTACGAAAAAATCATAATGTTAGGGGATTGGAATGGGGTGATAGTTCCTGAAAAAGACAGAAAATCTAAAAAACCGATTAAAAAATCACAGAGCAAATTACCTAAATCCTTCTTAAGAATGATGTAAATGCACCATTTAGAAGACGTATGGAGATACAAATACAGGGATGCCACAGAATTTACATATTACTCAGAAAGACATCAATCCCTTTCCAGAACTGACATGTTTATAACATCCAAATCTTTATGTAAAGAAATCGATGAGATAGAACAATATCAGATCACAACGCCATAACAATAACATTAAAAGAAAGGCCGAAAGAATATGTCTGGAAATTAAATGATACATTGTTACAAAATGAGGAGGTGGTAAACAAAGGTAAAGAGACATTAGAGTTTTACTTCAAGGAAAATTTTAAAAAGGATACGAATTCTATAACTGTTTGGGAGGCTTCAAAAGCCGTCATGAGAGGCTTCTTCATTCAACAAAATAATATAATATAATACACGAGAATAGAATAGAAAAAAAGGAAAAATTATATAAAACTCTACACGAAAAAGAAATGGAATTGACTAATAATATATCTGACGAGAAAATAAAAAAAGAAATGACTTCTTAAAAAACAGATAGAAAGTGAAGAAACCAGAGAAATTCAAAATAAAATAAGATTTATAAAACAAAAATACTTTGAGTGGGCTGATAGACCAGGGAGATGGTTGGCGTACAAAATAAGAAAAAATAAGGAAAAAAAGGTTATCTCAGAAATAAAGCAAGGTATAAACACCAATCAAAATAAGATCAAAAAAGTATTTCAAGAATTCTTTTCAGATCTATACAGAACAAAAGGGAAAGTGTCGGAAACAAGAATCAAGCAATTTATAGACAAAGCAAAATTATCAGCTTTTTCAAAAAAGCAAAGAGAGACACTAAATAGTCCAATAACGATTGCAGAAATAATAGAAGCAATTAAAAACAGCAAAAAAGGAAAATCACCTGGACCTGATGGATTCAGTTCAATTTACTATAAAATATTTGCAGACCAGCTATTAATTCCTTTTAAAGCAGTCTTGGATGAAATTTGTGAAGGCAAATTTCCTGATACATGGAAACACGCAAATATTGCTTTGATATTAAAAAAAAATAAAGAGCCTAACATGACAAAAAATTACAGACCTATATCACTGTTGAATACAGATTATAAGATATTCGCAACCATACTCGCCGAAAGATTAAAAAGAATACTAAAAGAATGGGTCCATAGAGACCAGGCAGGATTCTTACCACAAAGGCAGATAGCTAACAATACACGTCATATTATAAACATACTGGAGTTTTTTGAAAAACATAATGATAGAAATCTTGCACTTATCTTCATTGATTTAGAAAAAGCCTTTGACAATCTAGGCTGGGAAATGATGTTTAAGACACTTGAAGAAATAGAGGTTGGTGAGCGCTTCCTGAGCTGGATTAAAGCGATTTATAATGACCAAAAAGCAAAAATAATCATAAACTCAGAAAAGACAGACGAAATTAAAATTAATAAAGGAACAAGGCAAGGATGCCCACTATCACCATTGCTGTTCATTACTGTATTAGAATCACTTAATAATAGAATAAGAATGAAAAAACTATACAAGGCATAAAGATTAAACAAGTCGAATACAAAATGAAACTTTTCGCAGACGACATAGTCTATACACTTGAAAATCCAAATGACAGTATAGAACAGTTGTTGAAGATATTGGTAGATTTTGAAGAGGTATCAGGTCTAAAAATTAATAAAGAAAAAACGCTAATATTGACAAAGAATATGAAGGAAAAAGAAGTACAGACATTAGAAAAACTAAGTGGACTCAAAACAGAGAAAAAGGTGAGATATTTAGGTATATCCTTAACTAATAAAAATTCTGATCTGTTCCATAACAATTACGAGGTGACATGGAAGGAAATCATTACAAAAATAAATAAATGGAGAAAATTGAAGTTATCTTTTTTAGGAAGAATTTCAATGGTACAGATGAGTATACTCCCAAAGCTCCTTTTTTTTTATTTCAGACAATACCAATAATACATAACAACAAACCTATAGTCAAATGGCAAAAAGAAATTTCAAAATTTATATGAAACCATAAGAAAGCGAGAATAAAACAAAAAATTGTATGTGACGATGGAAAAAGAGGAGGTTTGGGATTACCTAATTTGAAACTATACTTCAAAGCTTGTTGCTTAACCTGGATCAAGGAATGGATAGAACTGGAGGACAAAGAATTATTAACCGTAGAAGGTGATAATCTACGTTATGGCTGGCATGAGAAGGGGAAGGTGAACAAAGATTTTAAGAATCACGCAATAAGAAAGACGCTAGATAATGTTTGGAAAAAATACAAAGAAAGAATCTGCCCGAAGATGCCTCTATGGTGTTCTCCCCATGAGGCTTTCTTCGGAAGGGAAGGTATCTAAACAAATAAATGGCTTAGATACACGGATCTGGTGAATGAAATCCAGGGAAATTGGAAATTTAAGACACAGGAGGAGCTTAAAAACGCAGGGTTAGATTGTCATTGGTACTTATACAGACAACTTAAGGAAAGATTTAAAATGGACTTGAAGCTGAAAGGTTTATACAGTGAAAAAACAGAATGGGATGACATTATCGAAAAAGGTAATAAAAAAATAATATCGAGATGTTATAAATTACTTTTAAAATGGGACTCTGAGGACGAAACAATCAAACAAATGATAAGATGGGCACAAAATGTAGGCCATAATATAAAATTACAAAAATGGGAAGATCTCTGGAGAAATAGAATAAAATTCACTATTTGTCAAGACTTAAGGGAAAACATATTTAAAATGATGTATAGATAGCATTTATCACCACAAAAGATTGCACAGATGTCAAAGAAAACTGACCCTAGATGTTGGAAATGCGCAGACAAAGTGGGCTCTTTCTACCATATTTGGTGGACTTGCTGCAAGGCAAGAAAATATTGGCAACAAATCTACAAAATACTTAAAATAGAAATGAAAATCAACATTTCTTTTAATCCAGAAATCTTCCTTTTGGGGATGCCTGATGGGAAAATGGGAAATAAGCATGATAGGATCTCTTTTATGTTATTAACTTGTGCAAGAATTGTATTTGCCAAACATTGGAAATCAAAAGAACCTCCCAGTACAGAAGAATGGCTATTGAAAGCTTATGAAATTGCAGAGTTGGAAATTTTAACAAGCTGGATGAAAGAGAAGACAGAAGAAAGAATAAGAAGAGAATGGACACCTTACAAAAGTATCTACAAAAAGAATGGAATAACATAATAATGTAAATAAAGGTTATAATGTTAAATGTTATAATGTTAAAGTAACAATGTAACAGTTTAAGATGCAAAAACGTAGATAAGCATTGGAAAATAAAAGACCCAAATTTGCTTAGTTCTTCAAAGGATTTATAGAATGAGAGGCCAAGAAAATAAAAATACAGGTAGATGAAACATAGAGATATATAAGGAATAGACTAAAGGTAAAGACATCGATTATGTACGATTAGGAAGATGAATTAAGGCTATATGCACAAATCAATAGTGGGTTTCCAAATAAGGAAGGAAGTGCTTCCTTTTATGTTTAAATGTTTTTTATTATTTGCTGACTCAGAACTAGATCTGGAATGATACATTTGGTGTTATAGGAGTCATGACTTTTTCTGTTTTGTTTTGTAATGTTTGTCTTGCTTTGTTCAGGATGCTGTGATGTCATGTCTAATGTCGAGAATTTGTTTTGTCTTTACTATGTATGAAACTAATAAAAATTTTAAAAAAAGGATTAGGGTTAGGTTTAGGATTAGGGTAGGGTTTGATTAAGGGTTAGGGTTAGGATTAGGGTTAGGGTTAAGTTTTGGGTTTGGGTTAGGGTTAAGTTTTGGGTTTGGGTTAGGGTTAGGGTTAGGGTTACATTTAGGATTAGGGTTAGGCTTAAGGTCAGGGTTAGGGAGAGGGGTATTAATTTTACGACAAAAGTGTAAATTTTAAATACTATTTTTCTAAAAAGGAGGCTGATAAAATTTTAATGTAATAATTTTTTTAATTTAAAAATTCAACAATTTTTGTTGTATCTTTTAATTTATATAATGCTTTTAGGAATTTGCATTCTACAATTATTTTACGATTAATTTTTTTTTTAACAACCAAATTCACTTTACTTTCAGGGTTAGGGTTAGGGTTAGCAGTAGGGTAACATTTGGGTTAGGGTTAGGGTTAGGGTTAGGGATAGATTTACGGTTAGGATAAGGGCTAGGGTTACGGCTGTGGATAAGGTCAAGGTCAAGGTTATTAATTTTCTGGCAAAAGGGTAATTTTTTCATTCTACCTTTCTAAAAAGGAGTCTGATAAAATAGGTAATTTTAATGTAAATAGTATATTTAATTTAAAAATAGCACAATTTTATTGTAATTTTAATAATTTATATAATGCTTTTAGGAATTTGCATCCTATAATTATTTTCTTATTAATTTCTTGTTTTAACAAACAAATTCACTTTAGGGTTAGAGTTTGGGTTAGGGTCACATTTTGGGATAGGGTTAGGGTTACATTTAGGGTTAGGGATAGGGTTAGTGTTAGGTTTAGGGTGATCGTTATGTTTAGGTTTAGGGTTAGGTTTAGGGTTAGAATCAAGGCTAGGGCTAGGGTTGGGTTAGGGTTAGGGTTACATTTAGGCTAGGGTTAGGGATGTGGTTAAGGTCGGGGTCAGGGTTATTAATTTTCTTGCAAAAGTGTAATTTTTTTCATTCTACCATTCTAAAAAGGAGTCTGATAAAATAGGTAATTATAATGTAATTATTATAGTTAATTTAAAAATACCAAAAAATAATTTCTATAATGCTTTTAATAATTTGCATTGTATAATTATTTTACAATTATTTTCTTTTTTTTTACAAACAAATTCACTTTAGGGTTAGGGTTAGGGTTGTATTTAGGGTTAGGGTTACATTTAGGATTAGGATTACGGTTAGGGTAAGGGTTAGTTTTAGGGTTAGGAATAGGGTTATGGTTAGGTTTAGTGTTATCATTAGGTTTAGGGTTAGGATTAGGGTTAGAGTTGTGTTTAAGGTTAGGGTTAGGGTTATTAATTTTCTGGCAAAAGGGATTTTTTTATTCTATCTTTTTAAAAAGGAGTCTGATGAAATAGTTAATTTTAATGTAATTATTATATTTATTTTAAAAATTTCACAATTTTAATGTATTTTAAAATAATTTATATAATACTTTTAGGAATTTGCATTCTATAATTATTTTACAATTAATTTCTTCTTTTAACAAACAAGTTCAGTCTAGGTTTAGGTTTAGGGTTCCATTTAGGATTAGGATTAGGGTTGTGGTTATGGTCAGGGTTACATTAAGGGCTAGGGTTATGGTTAGGGTTAGGGATAGATTTAGGGTTAGGGTTAGGGTTGCATTTAGGATTAGGGTTAGGGTTAGGGTTAGGGTTACGGAGAGAGTTAGGTTTAGGTTTAGCATTATTGTTAGGTTTAGGTTTAGGTTTAGGGTTAGGGTTAGGATTAGGGCTAGGTTTAGCATTGTGGTTAAGGTCAGGGTTAGGATTATTAATTTTCTGGCAAAAGTGTAATCTTTTTCATTCTAACTTTCTAAAAAGGAGTCTGAGAAAATAGGCAATTTTAGTTTAATTATTATATTTAATTTAAATATACTACAATTTTTATTGTATTATTTTAATAATTTATATTATACTTTTAGGAATTTGCATGCTTTAATTATTTTCTGATTAATTTCTTCTTTTAAAGAAGAATTTAACACACAAGTTCACTTTACTTCATTTTAAAGTTAGGGTTAGGGTTAGCTTTAGGGTTGGGGCTAGGGTTAGGGTTACAGTCATTAATTTTCTGGCAAAATTGTATTTTTTTTCCATTATACCTTTCTAAAAAGGAGTCTAACAAAATAGGCAATTTTAATTTAATAATTATATTTAATTTAAAAATACCATAATTTTTGTATTATTTTTTTAATAATTTATATTTTTCTTTTTTGGAATTTGCATCCTATAGTTATTTGACAATTTCTTTATTTAACAAAGAAATTCATTTTATGGTTAGGGTTAGGGTTGCATTTAGGATTAGGGTTAGGGTTAGGGTGAGGTTAGGGTAGGGTTAGGGTTAAGGTCAGTTCCATTATACCTTTCTGAAAAGGAGTCTGACAAAATAGGCAATTTTAATCTAAATATTATATTTAATTTAAATATACCACAATTTTTATTGTATTTTTAAACAATTTATATAATGCTTTTAGGAATTTGCATCCTATAATTATTTTAAGATTAATTTCGTATTTAACAAACAAATTCACTTTAGGATTAGGGTTAGGGTTAGGGTAACATTTAGGATTAGGGTTAGGGATAGGGTTAGGGTTATCTTTAGGTTTAGGGTTAAGGTTACATTTAAGATTAGGGTTAGGCTTAGGGATAGGGATAGGGATAGGGTTAGGGTTAGTGTTATCGTTAGGTTTAGATTTACAGTTACAGTTAGGATTAGGGCTAGGGTTAGGGTTGTGGTTAAGGTCAGGGTTAGGGTTATTAATTTTCTGGCCAAAGTGTAATTTTTTTCATTGTACTTTTCTAAAAAGGAGTCTGACAAAATAGGCAATTTTATTTTAATTATTATATTTAATTCAAATATACCATAATTTTTATTGTATTTTGTAATAGTTTATATTATGCCTTTTTGGAATTTTCATCTGATAATTATTTTAAGATTAATTTATTGTTTTAAGACAAAATTCACTTTAGGGTTAGGGGTAGGGTTAGTGTTATATTTAGGGTTAGGGTTAGGGTTACATTGAGGGTTACATTTAGGATTAGGGTTAGGGTTAAGGTCAGTGTTAGAGTTAGGGTTATTAATTTTCTGGCCAAAGTGTAATTTTTTTCATTGTACCTTTCTAAAAAAGAGTGTGATAAAATAGGCAATTTTTATTTAATGACTATATTTAATTTTTTTAATTGTATTTTTTAAAAATTTAAATTTTGCTTTTTTGGAATTTGCATACTATAATTATTTTACGATTAATTTCTTGTTTTTACAAACAAATTCATTTTAGGGTTAGGGTTAGGGTAAGGGTTACAGTTAGGATTAGGGTTAGGTTTAGGGTATGGGTTACATTTAGGATTAGGGTTAGGGTTAGGATTAGGGCTAGGGTTAGGTTTGGGTTAGGGTTATGGCTAGGGTTATTAATTTTCTTGCAAAAGTGTAATTTTTTTCATTATACCATTCTAAAAAGGAGTCTGATAAAATAGGCAAGTTTAATGTAATTTTTATATTTTATTTTAAAATACCATAATTTTGTATTTTAAAATAATTTATATAATGTTTTCAGGAATTTGCATTCTATAATTATTTCATGATCAATTTATTGTTTTAACCAACAAATTCACTTTAGGGTTAGGGTTAGGGATAAATTTAGGGTTAGGATTATGGTTACATTTAGGATTAGGATTAGGACTAAGGTTAGGGTTACATTTAGGGTTAGGGTTAGGGTTAGAGTTAGGGATAGAGTTCGGGTTAGGTTTAGGGTTATCGTTAGTTTTAAGGTTAGGGTTAGATTTAGGGTTTGGATTAGGGCTAAGGTTAGCGTTGTGGTTAAGGTCAGTGTTAGGGTTATTAATTTTCTGGCAAAAGTGTAATCTTTTTCTAAAAAGGAGTCTGACAAAATAGGCAATTTTAATTTTATTATTATGTTTCATTTAAAAATGCCACAAGTTTTATTGCATTTTTTGATAATGTATATTATGCTTTTAGGAATTTTCAGCCTATAGTTATTTTACGATATTTTTTTTCTTTTAAAGAAGAATTGAACACACAAGTTCACTTTACTTCATTTAGCGTTAGGGTTAGGGTTAGATTTAAGGTTAGGCTTAGGGTTCGGGTTAGGTTTAGGATTACACCTATGAATAGGGTTAGGTTTAAGTTTAGGGTTAGTGTTAGGGCTAGGGTTAGGGTTAGCTTTAGGGTTAACATCAGGGTTCTGGTTACGGTTATTAATTTTTCTGGCAAAATTGTAATTATTTTCCATTATAACCTTTCTAAAAAGGAGTCTGACAAAATAGGTAATTTTAATTTAATTATTATATTTAATTTAAAAATACCACAATTTTTATTGTATTTTTAAATATTTTATATTATGTTGTTTTGGAATTTGCATCCTATAATTATTTAACGATTAATTTATTGTTTTAACAAAATATCCACAGCAGAAGGGTCTGAATTGTACAATTCACCTTAGCAAGAGATGCTAAATCTTAAACTAGCAGTAAGAGCAAAGATTCTGTATGTGCAAATGGAAACTGTTTCTGAAACTGATTCAATGCAATGTCAAATGTGTCTCCATCAATGAAGGTGTCTTCACAGCACAAGGGTCTTAGGTGTACAATGCTCTTGGATTCATCTTAGCAATAGATGTTAAATCCTGAACTAACAGTTAGAACAAAGATTCTTTTATTTAGGGTTTAGGGTTAGGGTTAAGGTCAGGGTTAGGGGTATTACTTTTCTGGCAAAAGTGTAAATTTTTTAATTCTTCCTTTCTAAAAAGGAGCCTGATAAAATTTTAATGTAATTAGTGTATTTAATTTAAAAATACCACAATTTTTTAGGGTTAGGGTTAGGGTTACATTTAGCATTAGAGTTAGGGTTAGAGATAGATTTAGGAATAGGGTTAGGGTTAGGGTTAGGGTTAGCGTTGTTGTTAGGTTCAGATTTAGGTTTAGCGTTAGGGTTAGGGTTAGGGTTAGCATTGTGGTTAAGGTCAGGGTCAGGGTTATTAATTTTCTGGCAAAAGTGCATTCTTTTTCATTCTACCTTTTTAAAAAGGAGTTTGACCAAATAGGCAATTTTAGTTTAATTATTATATTTAATTTAAATTTAATTTAAATATACCACAATTTTTATTATATTTTTAAATAATTTATATTATGCTTTTAGGAATTTGCATCCTATAATTATTTTCCAATTAATTTCTTCTTTTAAAGAAGAATTTAACACACAAGTTCACTTTACTTCATTTTAAAGTTAGGGTTAGGGTTAGGGATAGGGTTAGTTTAAGGTTAAGGTTAAGGTCAGGTTTAGGGTTATGTTTAGGTTTTCATTTAGGATTAGGGGTAGGTTTAAGATTAGGTTTAGGGTTAGGGTTAGATATATGGTTGCATTTATGGTTAGGGTTAGGGTCACATTAAGGGTTAGGGTCAGGAAAACATTTAGGTTTAGGTTTAGGTTTAGATTTAGTGTTAGGTTTAGGGTTTGGGTTATATTTAGGATTAGGGTTACATTTAGGAATAGGGTTAGGTTTAGGTTTAGGTTTTTTGTTAAGGTTAGGTTTATGGTTAGTTTTAGGGTTATGGTTAGGTTTAGGGTTAGGGTTAGGTTTAGGTTTAGGGTTATTAATTTTCTGGCAAAAGTGTAATTTTTTTCATTCTACCCTTCTAAAAAGGAGTCTGATAAAATAGGAAATTTAAATGTAATTATTATATTTTATTTGAAAATACCACAATTTTATTGTATTTTTAAATAATTTCATAGAATCATAGAATCATAGAATCACCGAGTTGGAAGAGACCACAAGGGCCATGCAGTAACTCTCCATCAAAGCATTCCGGACAGATGGCCATCCAGCCTCTGCTTAAAGACCTCTAAGGAAGTAGACTCCACCACACTCCGAGGGAGTGTGTTCCACTGTCGAACAGCCCTTACTGTCAGGAAGTTTTTCTTAAAGTTGAGGAGGAATCTCTTTTCCTGGAGCTTGCATCCATTGTTCCGCGTCCTAATCTCTGAAGCAGCAGAAAACAAACTTGCTCCCTCCTCAATGTAACATCCCTTCAAGTATTTAAACAAGGCTATCATATCACCTCTTAACCTTCTCTTCTCCAGGCTAAACATCCTCAGTTCCCTAAGGCATTCCTCATAGGGCATGGCTTCCAGACCCTTCACCATTTAAGTTGCCCTCCTTTGGATCTGCTCCAGTTTCTCCACACCCTTTTTGAATTGTGGTGCCCAGAACTGGACACAGTATTCCAGGTGGGGCCTGACCAAAGCAGAATAGTGGCACTATTACTTCCCTTGATCTAGACACTTGATCTAGACACTAGATTACTTCCCTTGATCTAGACACTAGACTTGCTCTATTGATGCAGCTTATAATTGCATTGGCCTTTTTAACAGCTGCATCGCACTGTTGACTCATGTGGTCCACTTGGACTCCTAAATCCTATTCACATGTTGTCTCATTCAGCCAGGTATCCCCCATCCTATATCTGTGCATTTCATTTTTCCTCCCTAAGTGCAGAACCTTACATTTGTCTGTGTTGAATTTCATTTTGTTAGCTTTGGCCCAGATTTCTAGTGTATTCAGGTCATTTTGAATTTTGATCCTGCAAATTTGATAACTAGGCCCTCAATAATTTCATCCAAGTCATTAATAAAGATATTGAATAGCACTGGGCCCAGGACAGAACCCTGTGGGACCCCACTGGTCACTTCTCTCCAGGATTAAAAAGAACCATTGTTGAGCACCCTTTGGTCATCTATGTAACGGTTACCTTGTCTAGTCCACATTTTGGAAGCTTGTTTATAAGAATGTCATGGGGAACCTTCTCAAAGTCCTTACTGAAATCAAGATATATTACATCAACAGCATTCCCTTCATCTAACAAGCTGGTGATTTTATCAAAAAAAAGAGATCAGGTTTGTTTGGCATGACCTTTTTCTCTGAAATCCATGTTGGCTTTGGTTATCTTCTAGATATCCACAGACTCTCTATTTCATAATCTGTTCCAGAATCTTTCCTGGAATTGATGTCAGACTAACTGGACGATAACTGTTGGGATTCTCTTTTTCCCCCCTTTTTGAAGATGGGCACAACGTTTGCCCTCCTCCAGTCTGCTGGGACTTCTCCTGTTCTCCAGGATTTATATCATGCTTTTAGGAATTTGCATCCTTTAATTATTTTACGATTAATTTGTTTTAACAAACTCACTTTAGCGTTAGGGTTGTGGTTAGGGTTACATTTAGGATTAGGGTTAGGTTTAGGGATAGGGTTAGGGTTAGGGTTAGGGCTAGGGTTAGGGTTAGGTTTCGGTATAGGGTTAGTGATATTAATTTTCTGGCAAAAGTGTAATGTTTTTCATTCTACCTTTCTAAAATGGTGTCTGATAAAATAGGAAATTTTAATGTAATTATTATATTTTATTTAAAAATACCATAATTTTTCTTGTATTTTTTTTTTTTAAAAATATATTATGCTTTTAGGATTTTGCATCCTTTAATTATTACAATTAATTTATTCTTTTAAATAAGAATTTAACAAACAAATTATTTCATTTCAAGTTAGATATAGGGTTGCATTTAGGGTTAGGGTTAGGATTACATTTAGGGTTAGAGTTAGGAAAAAAATTGGGATTAGGGTTAGGTTTAGGGTTAGATTTAAAGTTAGGGATAGGGCTTGGGTTACATTTAGGATTAGGGTTAGGTTTATGGTTAGGGTTTGGATTAGGGTTATGGATGGGTTAGAGTTATTAATTTTCTGGCAAAATTCTAATTTTTCTCCATTATACCTTTCTAAAAAGGGGTCTGATAAAATAGGCAATTTTAATGTAATTATTATATTTAATTTAAAAATACCACAATTTTTACAGTATTTTTAAATAATTCATATTATGCTTTTAGGAATTGGCATGCTTTAATTATTTTACGATTAATTTCTTGTTTTAACAAAAAAATTCACTTTAGGGTTAGGGTTAAGGCCATATTTGTGGTTAGGATTAGGGTTAGGATTAGGTTCAGGGTTACATTTAGGGTTAGGTTTAGGATTAGGTTTAGGGTTACCATTAGGTTTAGGGTTACATTTAGGATTAGGGTTAGGTCTAGTATTAGGGTTAGGTTTAGGTTTAGGGTTAGGGTTATTAAATTTCTTGCAAAAGTCGATTTTTTTTTCAATATCCCTTTCTAAAAAGGAGTCTGAAAAAATAGGCAATTTTAATTTACTTTTTATATTTAATTTTAAAATACCACAATTTTAATTGTATTTTAAAATAATTTCTTTTCTGCTTTTTTGCATCATATAATTATTTGAGAATTAATTTGTTCTTTTAAATAAGAATTTAACAAACAAATGTTGTTTAATTCATTTTAGGGTTAGGGTTAGGGTTACATATAGGGTTACTTTTAGGGTTAGAGTTAGGTTTCGGTTTATGGTTTGGTTTAGGTTTAGGGTTGGGTTCAGTATTAGACATATCGTTAGTTTTAGATTTAGAGTTAGCGTTAAGTTTAGGGTAAGGGTTAGGTTTAGGATCAGGATTTAGGGTTAGGGTTAGGGTTAGGTTTAGGGTTAGGGTTAGGTTTAGGATTAGGGCTACGGTTAGGGTTTGGGTTAGTGTTAATGTCAGGGTTAGGGTTATGGTTATCAATTTTCTAGAAAAAGTGTATTTTCCCCCATTATACCTTTATAAAAAGGAGTCTGAGAAAATAGGCAATTTTTAGTTCTTTTATATATGTACTTTACACATACCACAATTTTTTATTATATTTTCAATAATTTATATTATGCTTTCAGGAATTTGCACCCTTTAATGTTTTTACAATTAATTTCTGCTTTTAAAGAGGTATTTAAAAAACAAATTCAAATAATTCATTTGAGGGTTAGTTTTAGTTTTAGGGTTAGGGTTAGCATTAGGTTGAGGGTTATGGTTAGGTTTAAATTTAGGATTAGGGTTAGGGTTAAGGTCAGGGTTTGGGTTTGGGTTACATTTAGGGTTAGGTTTTGGGTCTGGATTAGGCCTAAGGTTAGGGTTAGGGTTAGGTTTAGTGTTATAGTTGGGTTAGGTTTAGGTTAGCTTTAGGGTTAGGATTAGGGCTAGGTTTAGCATTGTGGTTAAGGTTAAGGTTAGGGTTAGGTTTTAGGGTTAGGATTAGTTTTAGGGTTAGCTTTTGGGTTAGGTTTAAGTTTAGGGTGAGGGTTAGACTTAGTTATATGGTTAGGTTTAGGGTTAGGGTTAGAGGCAGTTTTAGGGTTTGGGTTAGTATTAGGTGTACATTTTGGTTTGGGGTAGGGTTACGGTTTGGTTTAGAGTTAGGGTTAGTTGTAGGTTTTGTGTTAGGGTTAGGTTTTGGGTAAGGGTTGGTGTTAGGGTTAAGTTTTAGGATTAGTATTAGGTTTAGGTTTAGTGTTAGGTTAAGGGTTTGGATTAAAGCTAGGGTTACGGCTAGGGTTAAGATCTGCGTTAGGTTTAGGGTTATTAGTTTTCTGGCAAAAGTGTACTTTTTTTCGTTCTACCTTTCCAAAAAGGAGTCTGACAAAATAGCCAATTGTAATTCAATTATTATATTTAATTTAAAAATATCATAAATTAGAGTTTGGTTTAGGGGTATGGTTAGGGTTAAGTTTTGGGTTAGGTTTTGGGTTAGGTTTCGGGTTGGGATTAGGGTTAGGGCTATATTTAGAGTTAGGATTAGGGGTTGGGTTACGGTTAGGGTTAAAGTCAGGGTTAGGTTTAGGGGTATTAATTTAGTGGGAAAAAGTATTTTTTTTCATTCGACCTTTCCAAAAAGGAGTCTGACAAAATAGGCAATTTTAATTCAATATTATATTTAATTTTAAAATACCACAATTTTTATTGTATTTTTAAATAATTTATATTATACTTTTTATATTATACTAGCATTAGGTTTAGGTATAGGTTTAGGTGTAGGCTTCGGATTAGGTTTATTAATTTTCTTGCAAAGTTCTAATTTTTTTCCAGTATACCTTTCTAAAAAGGAGTCTGACAAAATAGCAATTTTAATTTAGTTTTTATATTTAATTTTAAAATACCACAATTTTTATTGTATTTTTAAATAATTTCTCTGCATCATACAATCATTTGAGAATTAATTTGTTCTTTTAAATAAGAATTTAACAAACAAATATTGTTTAATTCATTTTAAGGTTAGGTATGGGTTATCGTTAGGTTTAGGGTTTCATTTAGGGTTAGGGTCAGGGTTAGGGTTACATATAGGGTTACTTTTAGGGTTAGGATCACGGTTCACTTTAGGGTTTGGTTTAGGTTTAGGTTTAGGGTTGGGTTCAGTATTAGAGATATGGTTAGTTTTAGATTTAGAGTTAGCGTTAATTTTAGGGTTAGGGTTAGGTTTAGGGTCAGGATTTAGGGTTAGGGTTAGGGTTAGGTTTAGGGTTGGGATTAGGGCTATGGTTTGGGTTTGGGTTAATGTTAACGTCAGGGTTAGGGTTATGGTCATCAATTTTCTAGAAAAAGTGTATTTTTCCCCATTATACCTTTATAAAAAGGAGTCTGACAAAATAGGCAATTTTTAGTTTTTTTATATATATACTTAAAAATACCACAATTTTTTATTGTATTTTTAAATAATTTATATTATGCTTTCAGCAACTTCCATCCTTTAATGGTTTTACAATTTATTTCTTCTTTAAAGAGGTATTTAACAAACAAATTCAAATAATTCATTTGAGGGTTAGGGTCAGGGTTAGGGTTAGGTTTAGTTTTATGATTAGGTTTAGTTTATGATTAGAGTTATGATTAGGTTTAAATTTAGGGTTAGGTTAGGGTTAAGGTCAGCGTTTGGGTTTGGGTTACATTTCGGGTTAGGTTTTGGGTTTGGATTAGGCCTAAGGTTAGGGTTAGGGTTAGATTTAGTGTTATAGTTAGGGTTAGGTTTAGGCTAGGTTTAGGGTTAGGATTAGGACTAGGGTTAGCATTGTGGTTAAGGTCAGGGTTAGGTTTAGGTTTTAGGGTTAGGGTTAGTTTTAGGGTTAGGTTTTGTGTTAGGTTTAGGTTTAGGGTGAGGGTCAGGATGAGTTATGTGGTTCGGTTTAGGGTTAGGATTAGAGGTAGTGTTAGGGTTAGTATTAGGGTTACATTTTGGTTTAGGGTAGGGTTACGGTTTAGTTTAGGGTTTGGATTAGGGTAAGGGTTAGGTTTTAGGGTTAGGTTTAGGTTTGGTGTTAGGGTTAGCCTTTGGGTAAGGGTTCGGGTTAGGATTAGTGTTAGGTTTAGGTTAAGGGTTAGGTTAAGGGTTCGGATTAAAGCTAGGGTTAGGGCTAGGGTTAAGATCAGCATTAGGTTTAGGCTTAATAGTTTTCTTGCAAAAGTGTAATTTTTTTCATTCTACCTTTCCAAAAAGGAGTCTGATAAAATAGGCAATTGTAATTCAATTATTATATTTTATTTAAAAATATCATAAATTAGGATTTGGTTTAGGGTTATGGTTAGGGTTAGGTTTTGGGTTAGGGTTAGGGTTAGGTTTAGAGTTAGGATTAGGCCTTGGGTTACAGTTAGGGTTAAGGTCAGTGTTAGGTTTTAGGGGTATTAATTTTGTAGTATAAATGTAATTTTTTTCATTCTACCTTTCCAAAAAGGAGTCTGACAAAATAGGTAATTGTAATTCAAATATTATATTTAATTTTAAAATACCACAATTTTTATTGTATTTTTAAATAATTTCTCTTCTGCTTTTTTGCATCATATAATTATTTGAGAATTAATTTGTTCTTTTAAATAAGAATTTAACAAACAAATGTTGTTTAATTCATTTTAAGGTTAGGGTTAGGGTTATCGTTAGGTTTAGAGTTTCATTTAGGGTTAGGGTCAGGGTTAGGTTTTGGTTTCAGGTTCGGTTTAGTGTTTGGTTTAGATTCAGGTTTAGGGTTCGGTCCAGTGTTAGAGATATGGTTACTTTTAGATTTAGAGTTAGCGTTAAGTTTAGGGTTAGGGTTAGGTTCAGGGCCTGGATTTAGGGTTAGGATTCGGTTTAGGGTTAGGTTTCGGTTTAGGGTTAGGGCTACGGTTAGGGTTTGGGTTAGTGTTAATGTCAGGGTTAGGGTTATGGTTATCAATTTTCTAGAAAAAGTATAATTTTTCCCATTATACCTTTATAAAAAGGAGTCTGTCAAAATAGGCAATTTTTAGTTTTTTTATATATGTACAGTGGTCCCCCGGGTTACGAAGTTAATCCGTTCCGGATTACCTTTCGTAACCCGGAAGCATTCGTTTCCTGGGGGACAGCTCTTTCTGACGGACCGCGCGGCCGATTTAAAGGGGCCGCACATTTTTTTTATTCGGATCCCGGGGGATCTTTCGGATCCCGGGGGAATTTTAGCGGTCCTGCCGGTTTCGTACCCCGGGTTTTTTGTACCCCGGGGGATTCGTAAACCAGGGGACCACTGTACTTTAAAAATATCACAATTATTATTGTATTTTTAAATAATTTATATTATGCTTTCAGGAATTTGCATCCTTTAATGTTTTTACAATTAATTTCTTCTTTTAAAGAGGTATTTAACAAACAAATTCAAATAATTCATTTGAGGGTTAGGGTTAGGTCTAGTTTTAGGGTCAGGGTTAGCATTAGATTGAGGGTTATGGTTAGGTTTAAATTTAGGGTTAGGTTAGGGTTACATAGGGTTAGGTAAGGTCAGCGTTTGGGTTCGGTTTCGGGTTACATTTAGGGTTAGGTTTTGGGTTTGGATTAGGCCTAAGATTAGGGTTAGGGTTAGGGTTAGTTTTATAGTTAGGGTTAGGTTTAGGTTAGGTTTAGGGTTAGAATTAGGGCTAGGGTTAGCATTCAGGTTAAGGTCAGGGTTAGGGTTAGGTTTTAGGGTTAGGGTTAGTTATAGGGTTAGGTTTTGGGTTAGGTTTAGGTTTAGGGTGAGGGTTAGGATTAGTTATATGGTTAGGTTTAGGATTAGGGTTAGAGGTAGTTTTAGGGTTAGGGTTAGTATTAGGGTTACATTTTAGTTTGGAGTAGGGTTAAGGTTAGGGTTTGGTTAAGGGTTGGGGTAGGTTTTATGGTTTGGTTTAGGTTTGCTGTTACAGTTAGTTTTTGGGTAAGGGTTGGGGTTACGGTTAGGTTTTAGGATTAGTGTTAGGTTTAGGTTTGGGTTAAGGGTTAGGATTAAAGCTAGGGTTAGGTCCAGGGTTAAGATCAGCGTTAGGTTTAGGGGTATTAGTTTTCTGGCAAAAGTGTAATTTTTTGCATTCTACCTTTCCTAAAAGGAGTCTGATAAAATAGGCAATTGTAATTCAATTATTATATTTAGTTTAAAAGTATCATAATTTAGGGTTTGGTTTAGTGGTATGGTTTGGGTTTGGTTTCGGGTTAGGTTTCGGGTTTGGTTTAGGGTTAGGTTTAGGGTTAGGGCTTTCATTAGGGTAAGGGTAAGGGTTAGGGTCAGGGTTAGGTTTAAGGGTATTAATTTCGTGGCAAAAATGTAATTTTTTTTCATTCTACCTTTCCAAAAAGGAATCTGACAAAATAGGCAATTTTAATTCAAATATTATATTTAATTTAAAAATACCACAATTTTTAATTGTATTTTTACATAATTTATATTATACTTTTAGGAATTTGTATGCTATAGTTAATTTATTATTAATTTCTTCTTTTATAGAAGAATTTAACAACAAATTCACTTTACTGCACTTTAGAGTTAGGGTTAGGGTTAGGGTCAGGTTTAGCGTTATGGTTAGGGTGAAGGTTAGGTTTAGGTTTACGTTTAGTGTTAGGTTTTAGGGTTAGGTTTAGGTTTAGGGCTACTGTTAGATTTAGGGCTAGGGTTATGGTTAAGGTCAGGGTTTGGATTACGTTTAGGGTTAGGTTTAGCGTTAGGTTTTCGGTTTAGGGTAAGGTTTATGGTTAGGGTTAGATTTTAAGGTTAGGATTAGAGCTTGGGTTAGGGTAAGGATCAGGTTTAGGGTTAGGTTTTGGAGTGAGTTTTAAATTTAGCTTTAGGGTTAGGATATGTTTTAGGATTAGTCTTAGGTTTAGGTTTATGATTAGGTTTTGGGTTAGTTTTAGGTTTACATTTTGGGTTAGGTTTAGGTACACAGTTAGGGTTTGGTTTACGTTAGGTTTAGGGTTAGGGTTACATTTAGGGTTTGGTTTAGGTTTAGGATTACATTTAGGTTTAGGGTTACGGTTAGGTTAAGGTTACGGTTAGGTTTCGGTTTCGGGTTACCGTTAGGGTTAGGTTTAGGGTTATGTTTAGGGATTGGTTTAGGGTTAGGGTTAAGGTTATAGTTTTCATTAGGCTAAGGGTTAGGGTTAGGGTTAGGCTTGGGTTACGCTTAGAGTTAAGGTTAGGTTTAGGGGTATTACTTTTGTGGGAAAAATGCAATTTTTTTCATTCTACCTTTCCAAAAAGGAGTCTGACAAAATAGGCAATTTTAATTCAAATATTATATTTAATTTTAAAATACCACAATTTTTAATTGTATTTTGAAATAATTTACATTATACTTTTAGGAATTTGCATGCTATAGTTAATTTATGATTAATTATGGGATCAGGGAGGGAGGGGTCCGGGCCGGTCGGGAGGGAAGGGGGGGAGGGGGCAAGGGAGGGCATCAGGAGGGCCTGGGTAGGGAGGGGGAGGATACGGGGGAGGGAAAGAAAGGGTGGGTTCTGGGCCAGAAGGTTCCACCAGATTGTTACCAGGAATTGTCTCTATGGATGTTATTGCTTCCTCTGAAAACAACTGCAATGAGTTTCCAGGTGCTGCACCCGCTCCACCTTCTACTGCTACCTGTGTCTCCATTGATTCAGGTAACTCTCTAGCACTGTTCCTCAGGGACTCTGCCGCCTGTCCCTCCATCATCAGTTCTCCTCCTTCCACCCTCATGTCCTTTTCCCCTTGTTCTTCCTGTGTCTTCTGTTCTTTGTGTCTGTTGTTCTTTGGGTTCCTTGAGGTCCTTTGTCCCTTAGCTTCTCCTGTCTGTATCAATTGTCTGTCTTCTATCTCCTTAGCAGCCACCAACACTTCACTATCGGTGGGCTCCTGAGTGGCCAACCTTTCCTCTCCTTCTCCCCGTCCCTCTTCCTCCTCCACAAGAATATGGAACCTATTGCTCTCCATAACCATCTGTTCCTGTGGGCCTTTTCTCTCTCTTGGCCTCCCCTCTGCCCCTCTTCTGCGAACTACGTTCCATTCAGCATCTGCTATGGGTCTCTCTGTCCCATTTTGCCTTTCTTCCCTTGTGGGCAATGGGTCACTGTGTCTTCCTGCTTCTCTGGGTTTGGTACCTTCTCTCCTTTCCTTCTTAAAGCCTCCCTCAAAACCCTCGTCTGCTCCTTGGCTTCTGCCCTTTCTTTTCCCGTTTTGGCTACTTGCTGGGCCTTCTCAAACACTTTGGCATCTTGCTGATTGTAGCATGCCTGAGGGCACCAAAAATAAGAAGTTACACCTTATGCATGTTGCCGTCGGATGGCCCCTCGTGCCGCACCGCGAACACAAAGGAGTGGTGCACAGGCGCCTCTGGTGGTCATAGGACCCACATTAGAAGCAGGCCTGAGGCTGGCCACTATACCTGGCGATCCCTCTATCAGCCCCCATGAAAAAGTACTTGGGTATCTTGCCATGCCTGTACTCAGGGTCTTCATTTTTAAAGGTCTGTATTCTCCTGTCCAATAGCCTTGTTCGTCTTACTTTTTGTCTGGCCTTGTTAGTATTGTGGCGTATTTAGACACCCACCTTGCTACGTCTTGAACGGGGATAGTGGTGGTCCTGAAACTAATGGTCAGAACCTTGGTATCACCCCTAAATAGAGGGACCCTCTCATATTCCACCAGCAGCTCAGGGCTCAGACGTTTCACCCTTTTGCAGTTGATCCAAAACTCCCTATAGAGTTGTTTTGTCTGTTGTCTCAGATCTGCTATGCTAAACAGACATCTGTTTCTCTAGACCCTGGTAGCTGAATCACTGCCACAATATCTTCCCTCGGAGCATCCAGTGTATCTTTAAGGAGATGCTTTGAAATATAGGCCCTTGACCCTTTCTCAGGGTCTGATCCTAAATATTTGAACCGTATTTGAAGTGTGTCCTTGGGTTTCTAACATCTGAAGCGTCATTAAAAAACTGTTCCAGGTATTCTCTTCCTCTTCTGTCATGCCAGAAAACCCAAAAGCTCCCTGCCCTGCACTACCACCATTCTGCCCCTCTATACTGGCATATGTCCTCCCTTCCTTTTCCCGTTCTTGTGGTTTGCAAAGGGGAAGTCTGGATGGCAAAGTCACAGAGCCCTGCGGTGCCTCTCCGAGAGTGTCTTTGCCACGTGCACAATTGTCCTTTGTGCTTCTGTCTGGCACAGGGTTTCCCTCCCATGTGTCTTTGTAAGTATCCATGTCCAATCAAGGCTTTGGCAAAGGATGACCATTCTCAGCAGTATCAACGTCTTCTAGAAGCCTTTTTTCTGGGCCGTTGGTACCTTGGTTGGCAAGGATGGGTTTCTCCGTTGTTCCTGAGAAGAAACAACACCAGCAAAACCAGCAGTATCTTCCAACAAGGCACCTCCAGCCCCCTGATCCAGTGGATCTAGTCCTCTGTTTTTCTCTCCCAGACCCAAGGTATCCCCACCCACTCCAGCTGCTGGGCCCAGTTCTGCATCTACTCTATCTGCCCAAGGCTGTTCCTTTCTAGGTTTCTTCTTCACTTTGGAATTTTTCTTTAAGTCAGAACTGCTGATATCACAGTGGCTTTCTTTGTTAAGTGTTTCCCAACCCCTTTCCTTGCACCTTCCCTTGCTGCCTCCTTTCTTCCTCTTGCCTCCCTCCGATCCTTACTGGTTGCTGGGGGTGGCACCGTAGCGCTCACCCCCAGGGCAGGACTCAAGGCCTGGATGAGCCTTCCCTTCGTCATCTTCATCATCAGGGGGAGAGAGAGGCCTGCCAGCTCCACTAGGCCTGGCCTAGATTTAAGTGGATGAGCCCTACCTTCGTCATCTTCATCATCAGGGGGAGAGAGAGGCCTGCCAGATCCATTAGGCCTGGCCTGAACTAAGAAGAAGAGCCCTCCCCAGTCCATCTGCCTTGGTCCAGGCCTCAGAGGGAGAGAATAACTTTTGGACCTGTTCCCAAAATAATAATTGTAAGCCGCTCTGATAGCTGTTAAGGCTGAAGGGCGGGGTATAAATACTCAAATAAATAAATAAAAAATAAAATAAGGCCGAATGTCCTTTGGAGCATCGTGTGGTCTGCAGACGTTCCTCCACTAGGTCTGCTTCTTTCTGGTTCTCTATTTTCTCTGTGTCTCCTCCTGCTCCAGTTCCTTTAGTCCTTTCTTCCTTCGGATCAAAATCAGACTGTTTAGCAATTTTTGTCTGTTGTCTCAGATCTGCTATGACATTTAAGAGCCACTTCATCAAGGCCTCCCTGGATACTATTTTTCCTTCATTCTCCGCTTGTGCCCAAACCTTAGGATTCTGGTTCTCAGGGGCACATTCCCAGATTCTATGGATTTCCTGGAAGGTTTTAATCAATTGGCTCTCCATTAACCAGTCCGGTAAGATGATGACAGAAGTCTTCAGTTTCCTGCCCAAAAGCAGGCGTTCTGGCATAAGCCACTTGCTCCTGAGACTCAGCCACCTTTAAACCAGAGAGGACAGACTTCAAGAGAGGAAAGGTGAAAACTCCAAGAGTCCAGCCTCTCTACTGCCTCCCTTTGAGAGTCTTTTAGGAGATCAGTTGAAGGTTCAGTCCCTGCAGGCTGCCCAGCTGTTAGAATCCTTTTAGTCTTCTATCAGATATAGTTTTGTAGTAGTTATGGGGATGATGGGTATAGAGTTAGGCATAGTTAGATTTTGCTAGACAGAAGGGAGGAGTGCATAGCGGTGCCAGGAGGATGTTATCAGTTGACCTTGTAGCTGCTCAGCTCTGAGGCTAGGAATGTAACAGCATTTGGTGGGAAGAAAGCAGTTAAGGGGGGAGCCATGGGGGAACCTGAAACTGATGGGAAAAGACATGGAATGTGTTAGTTCGCGGGCTTTTGGCAGAGGAGGGAGGAGTAGAACTGTTGGGATGTATAGAGGTGCTGGGCGGGGACGGGTCAGTCTCAGCTAAGAAGCTGAATGGTGTGGTATCCTGATCCTGGAGCATCAATAAAGTTCTGTTAATTCTACATAAAGCTGACTGGTTGATTGTCTGGGATTCTGAACCCCTGTTCTGACACCAGCACAAGCTTCTTCTCTTCCTCCACTGTCTTGTTCTTCAGTTATATGGGGCCGGGCTTGTATTCTTTTGGGAGAAAGAAAAGGGGATGTTTGCTCTTCCAAAGACCTCTGTGGTTTAAGGGGAGAACGATCTCTACTAGCACTCAGACCGTCTTCCTCCAGTAAATTTCTGCTTTGGATTTTCTGGATCTTTTTCTTTCTGAGCTTTGATTTTGGCTTGCTTTTCTCTTGTTTTGTCTTCATGGAGGATTGTTTTAATAAAAGCCTCCTTATGTTTATATAATTTTGCTTGTCTTTCTTAACTTCCTCATTCCACTGGGTGATACTTAGCAAAATATCTAAAATGTCCTTTTTTTTTCCTCCTGTGTTCTGCTTTCTATTGGTTTCAACTAAAGATTGTTGCCTTTTTCATTTAGCTCGTCTATGGATTCCATAACTTTGTCCAAATCCAATTTAGTATGGTATTCACTCAAAAGTGGATCTCTCTTTACATACCGTATAATTTCTTCTGTATCAGAACAAGCACTGTCTGAATCACATTTGCTGTTATCTTTCTGTATTATGCCAAGAAACTCTCCTAATTTTTCTTTGTCCAGATTATATGTTTCATAAAAGACATTAAACCAGAAATATTCATGTAAAAAGGTTTCTAAATTATCCAAATCCAGGGTCCCCCCTCCTCCTCCTTGCCTGTTTTCATGATTGCAGGATTTAGTTTCATTTTCCCCTGGTGAGTTTGTTTGTTTGTGCCTTGACTCTCTGCTTTTTTCAAGCAAAATATTTTCTGCTTGAGATATTTTAACACACTCTGTCTCTTCAGAGTCTTTATAAGACCCCAAATCCACACTGAAGTCCTTTTCCAGCAAATTTGTGCTGTCTTTATAGGCAGATTCTCCTTCTGACATGGTTGCCACACCCTTTTTCTCAGAGCTGAGTCAGCCATTTTCTTTCCCCCTACTTCTCCTTGTACAAACTTTATATTTTTCTTTATATTTTTCTTTGGAGCTGTTTTTAAAGTCTCCAATTCACTTCCCCAATCTCATGGTGCAAAGATTTCTCAGAAAATAGCAGAAAAACTCACAGTCTTTCCATGCTTAACTTTCTGCTTCATCTTTTCTCTAGCTTTGTGTTTCTCTCCTTGCTGAGAAGCCATTAGTTTCTCCAAAGTCTCTGCAGGCTGCTTAGGGGGCTGAGTTTGTTTTTCCCCAAGCCCCTCAAAATGTTCCTTTTGAGGTTCCATCCTTGACTCCCCTGATGCCAGAAGGGTCCCACTGCCTAACCCACTGACTGGGGTTGCAGCATCTTCCATGGGAACAGGGAACAGAGTAATCCATGCTTTTGCTCCCAGGAAGTGAGGAGCTGTGAAAAGCACAACCTCCTCCTTTGAATGCTAGGGTTAGATTCAGGGTTAGGTTTAGGTTTTAGGTATAGGGTTAGGTTTAGGTTTTAGGGTTAGGTTTTAGGGTTAGGTTTAGGGTGAGGTTTAGGTTTAGGGTTAGGTTTAGGTTTGGTTTAGGTTTAGGATTAGGTTTACGTTTAGGTTTTAGGTTTAGGTTTTAGGTTTAGGTTTTAGGGTTAGGTTTAGGGTTAGGTTTTAGGTTTAGGGTAGGTTTAGGGTTAGGATTAGGGCTTGGGTTAGTGTTAAGGTCACAGTTAGATTTGGGGTTATTAATTTTCTGGCAAAAATGTATTTTTTTTCATTATACTTTTCCAAAAAGAAGTCTAACAAAATAGACAATTTTAATTCAAATATTATATTTAATTTTAAAATACCACAAATTTTTAATTGTATTTTTAAATAATTTATATTATACTTTTAGGAATTTGCATGATATAGTTATGATTTTAAAGAAGAATTTAACAAACAAATTCACTTTACTTCATTTTAGAATTAGGGTTAGGTTTAGGGTTAGGTTTAGGGTTATGGTTAGGGTGAAGGTTAGGTTTAGGTTTAGTGTTAGGTTTTAGGGTTAGGTTTAGGGCTAGGGTTAGGTTTAGGGTTTGGATTAGGGCTAGGGTTATGGTTAAGGTCAGGGTTAGTGTTAGGTTTAGGTATAGGGTTAGGTTTAGCGTTAGGTTTTCGGTTTAGTGTTAGGTTTAGGGTTAGGGTTAGTTTTTAAGGTTAGGATTAGGGCTTGGGTTAGGGTAAGGGTTAGGCTTAGGCTTAGGTTTAGGCTTAGGTTTTAGAGTGAGCTTTTAGGTTTAGAGTTAGGGTTAGATTATGTTTTAGGGTTAGGCTTAGGTTTAGGGTTAGGGTTTGGTTTTGGGTTAGGTTTGGGTTTACATTTTGGGTTAGGTTTAGGTACATAGTTAGGGTTAGGTTTAGGGTTAGGGTTAGTGTTAGGGTTACATTTAGGGTTAGGTTTAGGTTTAGGGTCAGATTTAGGGTTAGGTTTAGGTTTACATTTTGGGTTAGGTTTAGGTACATAGTTAGGGTTAGGTTTAGGGTTAGGGTTAGTGTTAGGGTTAAAGTTAGGGTTAGGTTTATGGTTCGGTTTAGGGTTACGGTTAGGTTTAGGGTTTGGTTTAGTGTTAGGGTTAGGGTTAGGTTTAGGGTTAGGGCTTGGATTAGGGTTAGGGTTAAGGTCAGGGTTTGGTTTTAGGTTTAGGGTTAGGTTTTAGAGTGAGGTTTAAGTTTAGGGTTAGGGTATGTTTTAGGGTTAGGCTTAAGTTTAGGGTTAGGTTTTGGGTTAGGTTTACATTTTCGGTTAGGTTTAGGTTCATAGTTAGGGTTAGGGTTAGGGTTAGGTTTGGGATTAGGGTTACATTTAGGGTTTTGTTTAGGTTTAGGGTTAGATTTAGGTTTATTTTTATGGTTAGGGTTCAATTTAGGTTTAGGGTTAAGGTTAGGGTTAGGTTTAGGGTTAGGGTCAGAAAGTGTCAGAAAGTGCCACTCTTGCTTCCATTCACTCATTTTTCTCACATACTCCCCCTCTTGACGCTGGATTGAGCATACAATCAATCAAGTGTCATATATATTTGTTCATCATTAGTTGATTACATCACAATGACAATATTATAATAGAATAATGGTTATAGATAATAGATGTTAAGAGATATAATATATAATAAAATAATAGAATAATAGAATAGAATAATACAGCAATGGAATAATAAAGATTAGAATAGAGTAGAATAATGGTTAGAATATTATTAGAATATTAGAATAGAGTAGAATAATGAATAGAATAATATTAGAATAGAGTAGAATAATCGTTACAAATAATAGGTAATACAATAATGTAATATATAATAAAATATTAAAATAATAGAATAGAATAGTAGAGCAATGGAATAATAAATATCAATAGCCACAAGACAATAAGTATCACACAGGTCCTTTAAGTATGGTTCTACAATTAATGTATATATATCTATATGAACTGTATGTATACAAATACAAATACATGAACAAAATAACACTATGTTGACACTTTTGAATCAAAAATAAAAACATCAAACCAAAGTTCAAATTATAATATTATGGCTATTTTGTCTTCTTCTGGGTTTAAACACATAATTTAAATTGTTTTGTTATCATCAGAGCGCAGAGTTTAACCACTTTGGAATATACCAACTTTAGAATAAAATTCAAACATAGCACAATTCGATTTTTACTAAGGTTTAGCTCAATAGAATCAGTAACAGAATAAACAAGAATCACAAATGAAAGATCATATTGAAAAACAGAATAACTAGAACAAAACATAGGCAAAAGCATTTTGTAAAACTTTTAAATAGTTGGGTCATCATTGAAACAGCCATTTCCAAACTTGAAAAGTTGAGGTTTTAATGCAGCTCAGGTCTGGAACAGCTGGCACACTAAAACTTCTCAGGCATTTCAGGTATGGTGAAACAGTTGAAAACAATCAGGACCATAACTTCCACAAAACTTCAGGAACAGTGTCCTCTCTTTAAATAAAAAGAAAATCAAACAGTCCCAAATTTTTTTTAATGTTTTAAAAAATGTTAAAAAAAACAGAATAAAATTCTATTAAGGCTTTTTCACTTTTATAGGGGCTTTAATAACAAACAGTGTCCAAGACCAAGAATTGTATCCATAATCAAAAAGCATAGCCAAGTCTATCTCAGATCCAAAAGCACAAAAATGTTTTCTCTAGCTAACATCACTAACTCAAAATAGCCTTGCACACAGTGGCAGGTAGTTCCAAAAACCATCTCAGTCATGAGCCAGGCTTCTCAGTTCACTCGAAAAAAACAACAC